>OX451735.1:1034063165-1035517509 GCA_948472305.1 Vicia faba
ATTATTGTGATTTCATTTGTTAATTATTGATACCAACTAACATTTTTTTTTAATTTTAGGGCATGGATCATATATAACTTCCTCCGTATTTTGGGTTGGTCACTGGCCTTGGGTTATATTGAAGAAAGGCCGTGTGCCGCTGCATATCAACCCGCTCCAAGAATAACCAGTCGACAAAGGCCATTCTGGTGTATATTGACCGATTGGTATTTGATGATATACACTTCCATACCTACGTCAACGACCATGTCACGATTCCATTTGATGATGTTACACTATATTCTGGATGGTTGGCTTTTGGATCGCATAAGACGGATGCTCATCTGCTTGAGCATGTCATGTGTCAATTCAGGTAATGCAGTATATTCCTCGAGATCCCGTTGTGTCTGCTCCTCTCTTGGTGAAATAGGGGGATATGGATGCCTTATTTGATGATATGAAAATTATCTTGTGCCAGATGATTTGCCGAGTACCTTTTGCACCAGATGATTGGATCTAAGTGATAGTTATATCATATGGTTCTTCATGGTGTCCCATCCATATATGGTACCAGATTCTCTAGGAAACCCACTGAGGCCAGCTCATCAGGAGATTCTAGAGGAGGAGGAGGCTGGGGCCGAATCATTCCACTTATGTGTTTTCTAGGTGTTGCCTGTATTATGGACATTGCACAATAAATGGATCTGATGTTAGAGGTGCTCTAGATGCCATCACGGTGGAGGCTCAGGGGGATCTGTAATACAAGAGGCAACAAATGATGTCGGGAGGGGGAGGAGCCGACTCCATAGTCTAGCATACCCAGTAGTCTTCTTCAAGGTTAGGTTTTGTTTTTCAATTTTTGGACTTGTATTTGGATATATTTTGGGTTACCGCATTTATTGACTGAGGACACCTTTTGTATTATTGGCTGCTATATATATATATATATATATATATATATATATATATATATATATATATATATAATATATATATATATATATATATATATGGTGTGTGTGTGTGTGTGTGTGTGTGTGTGGTGTGTGTGTGTGTGTGTGTGTGTGTGTGTGTGTGTGTGTGTGTGTGTGCGTGTGCGTGTGCGTGTGCGTGTGGGTGTGTGTGGTGTGTGTGTGTGTGTGTGTGTGTGTGTGTGTGTGTGTGTGTGTGTGTGTGTGAGTGTGTGTGTGTGTGTGTGTTAGTTCCTTATGTCTTTGTATTCATTTTTTATATTTTCTAACAACATGCGAAACAATGAGAAAAATGCCTATTGCCTGCATATTTTTCTGTTATTGTCTGCATAGGATCCGAGAAAAGTATTTACGGTTCCATCCCGTAATTGTATTTCCGGTTTTAACTTGTGTTCAACAAAAAAAAGATGTGTCTCCGGCAATACATTACCGGTTACGCATGGGCATTTACAAAATTTTATAGGGTGTTAATCAACCCTATGGGGTGGGGTAAGAAATCCTCAAAGAGAAACAGGATTCATGGGCCGAACCAAGAGGCCCCACTCAGATTCTAACACAGAAAAGGGAATAAACTTAATTAACCAGCTGTCCCAAGTATAATTTCATTTATTGTTTTTTTATTATTATTGATTTTCAAAACCAACGCTTCTGAAAATGAAAAAAAGGTCCATCTTGGGGATTGTGATTCACTAGAGAGAGATACTCACAAATTTACAAAAGGTAGGCAATCAAAGGTTATAGACCCCCCTCCATAAAGCTTTTACTCGATCATCTCTCTCTTCTTTCAATATCGTTTCATTTTTCACAGTAAAGCAAAGAAGAAAAACTCAACTCTCAATCCTCTACTCTCTCTCTCTCTCTCTCTTCTCTCTCCTCTCTATCTTCTCTCTCTCTCTCTCTCCTACTCTCTCTCTCTCTCTCTCCTCTCTCTCTCTCTCTCTCTCTCCTCTCTCTCTCTCTTCTCTCTCTCTCTCTCCTCTCTCTCTCTCTCGCAGCCTGCGCCGCGCTTCAATTTGAAACACATAGCAATAATCAAAATCAAACCGAAAAAAACCCTAAGCCTCATTCAAGCTCTTTCCCCAATCCATTATATATCCATTGTTACAACATAAGCTAAAATGGAATTACAAATAACAAAGTGAGTGTGTCGCGTCTGGGATTTTCATCGAAGCACGAAGGAGATGGAAAGAAGAGTTTCCATCAATGTTATTTATCCCAAGATAGGGAAAGGAAACACTAAGTAAACCTAAAGAAGGGAAATAACATGGTCTCACAACCAAGAGAAAGGGTAAGGAAGTCGATTACGCAAGGGGAAGGTATTAGCACTCCTCACGTCTGTGGTACTCCACATGATCCACTTAATTTTTTCTAATCGAAGGGTGTATAAAAATCTAATTCTAAAGCTTAATGCTAAAAGGGATTTCCTGTAAATTATATACGAAAAGAAAGTTTTTATTAGTTGTGTCTGCCTCGATTACGAACCTTTATTCCTACGTATCATCTCCGTGCAATGAGAGATCAAGGAACTTATAGTTCACCTAAAAAGGTGTTTTGGTTTGTTATGTGTTTTTTATGAACAATGCTAGTGAAGCATGTCCTATTTGAAAAGGTTTTAAAAGAAAAAGTACGAAGATAAAAAGGTTTGCATTAGTTTTTATTTTTGATGTGAATAATAGCTAATTGACCTCAAGAGAGAGATATTAACCATTTCTCCACTTATTAATGAAAAGAGTCTTGTGATTTTAACCATACAAAAGAGTAAGAATGAAAGAACGATAAGATCGAGAAGAAATCCACTTATCATTTTCATTGCTTAGGACTCATGGAAGTGTGTTTATCATCATTTATTTATTAAGTGTTTTAAATTTTGAAAGAAAAAAAGAAGTTTTTGTTTTAACATGGATGCAAAAGAGAAAATACTAACAAAAGGGGATATCGATCCTATAAGTTGTCATGCTTGTGGACTTAAAGTTGGGAAAAGAGGGAGATCTACCTAATGTTGTCATGCATGAATATAAATCCTAAGGTCTACTTTAGTTCAATCTTATAGAAGAATGAACCAAAAGCATCTTATGGAGATCATGGAAATCTCACAAAAGAGAAGAATAAGAAGAATAAGAATCAAGAAATCATACACTTAGATAAGTGAGAAAGCAAGTAAGCATCACATGAGGTAATTAGACAAGTTACCAAATAAATACCCACTTAGATAAGCAAGTAACACACAAATACACATGTAATTAGGTAGAAACCTAAGCACTAATCAAGAATAGAAGAAGATATGGTAAAACATCTACACCTAAAAATTATATCATGTCATCAAAGTAGGATAGAAGATAGATGAAAAGATATGATAAAACATCAACACCTAACAATGATATCATGTCATCAAAGTAAGATATAAAAGAGATGATGATAAAACATCACACAAAGATGATAACATCACAAGTATCTTATGGAAAAGAAGGGTGATGTAAATAAGAAGAGGTAAACATAGACATGTTATGCACTTAGCACAAATCTCATAGTCAAGAAGAAGTTCAATTAGTTATTGAAAACATGGTACAAAAACCAAAGTACACAAACTAGCATCAATCAAAGTTGTGATGTGAAATGGAAAGAAGTGTGTGATTAAGTGAACATGGAATAATGTGTATAGTATGTGGGAAGTCATAAGAAAACACATAAGGATAACACATATAAATGACCTCTAATATCCATAATGTATCACTACTTAAGCATATTCAAAAGTTAAGGCAAGACTAGGTCAATACCAAACCCTAACATGTTCTAAAAGGTGAGTGAAGTACAAGAAAGGGACATATGAAGAGGGAAAATGATTAGAAGGTGTCAAATCATATAGGTAACTAGAAAATGACCTCTAATATCATATATTAAAACATCACAAGCATAGGGGGAAAATTGCATACATAGCATACAAGGGAAGTGGCCAAATGAAACAAGCAAGAATGTTCAAATTAAACAAGTAAAGATCAATTGATGGATGCATAATTGAAGAATAATGGAATGTGTGACTTTATATTAAGTTAACTCAAGATGAGGTTCAAGAGTAACAAAGTAATAGGGTGAAACTTCATACATAAGAAAAGTAACCTAATTGATGAATAACATCATCTAAAGATGGATGATACTTGTCTTAGTTCAAATGAGATTGATGAAGATCAAGTAAGAGTGAAATGATATATTATATACCATAGGGTAATGGTTAATCCCTCACAAGACATCAATCATGAACTTAAAGACTCAAGAAATATCAACAAAATAACATACTCAAGTGTCATGACAGATTGGCAAAGTATAGTCCCTTAATGCACACAAGTATTATGATTTAAATAAATCAAGGTTAATGTTCTTAGATGTTATGGGAAGTATTCAAAATCAAGATACACTAAAGAGACATGGCACAAAAGCTCATGAGGCAATCACTAGATAATGATGCTCAAAACACAAGTAGGAAAAAGAATGTCGCTACTTATATGTCACCATATTAGTTAGAAAATGAGTGCTTAACCAAGGATCAAAGAAGCATGAGAAATGAGATGAGAAGAGAGGTTAAGATCAAAACTTTAGAACAAAGATATTGGATCATGGTTCTCTAATTGATTTAACAATCATTAAGCACAAACTAGGTCAAAACTAGAGAATATGGCTCCTAAATTGTCATCATGATGAATTGACAATGGAATGCCAATCAAATAATAAAAGGAGAATCACGTTATACGTTATAAGTCATAAAGTCAGAAGTATATGTAAATGGACTTCAACCATTTTGGATCAATAGCATTTGAATGGAAATGTACAAAAACATCCTTCTAACTATGATCACTAAAGATGAGATACTAAGCCACTAAGCAAAGAGTAAGATGTTAGAGCACTTGAATGGTTCATAGACATGAACTCAAGGCTCTAACATGATAATGAGGATAAGAGAAAGAGAAGAGAACTTGGATCCTTATAGGTTTTAAAAGTGCATACCTTATATCTTAAGATACAACAATCTAATCAAACAAAGAAGGATCAAATGGAGATCAAAGGCATAAAGAAAAATGTAGAGTCATTTAGTTCTCATGCTCTTAGTGAACAATTCATTGAACATATCATCCTCTAATCACAAACAATGGACCTCAAGAGTCCTCAAGAATAAACCGCAAAGCATAGAAAAGATTAAAATTAGGGTTTAAAACATGGACAAAAGGAGTTCAAAACAAAATGATTATCAATAGATAAAAGGAATAAATTAAATTGTTCCAATACAATGTGATGCTAAAGGGATCCAAGGATTAATATGTTTCCAGAACTAAGCCCTAAAATAGTTTCATAAGTAAGCAAATGAAAAGCAATAAGCTCAAGCAAGTTTCAATGGACAATTTCATGTGAAAATTAGGTTAAAAATATAAAGAAGACGTGTAAATTCAAACCAAATTAATTATAACTTCCTTAATATACTTAAAAGTCATAAACAATGGTTAAAGTTCTTGGATCAACATGGAAGAGTTAAAATTATTTTCAATCATCAAGACTAGTTAGAAAAGTGCTCAAACTAGACATGATTAACAAAATATTTTGGGAAAAATATAAGATCAAAACTTAAAATTCAACAAAAACTATTTTCACGATTCTAATTCATGCAAGAACCTTAAAAAAAAATTTCTTTGAATTTTAGAAGTGAATGAAATGAGAGAATTAATTCAATCTCTAAGACTATGCAAGAAAAAGGACAAAAAACAACAATAAACTTCTACAATTTTTAGAGTCAAGAAAAATTAATGATGAATCTGATTAAAAATCACGGAAAATTAGTTTATCCTCTAAGGATTACTTAAAATATTTTTATGGAATTTTATCACGAGGGAAAAAATTAAAACAAAAATCAAAACAAATTATAACAAAAATGAAAGTAAAATGACACTATTAATCAATTGATTTGATTAAAGTGCCAATTTTTTTTAAAAAATAAAATAAAAAATATTTTCAGAAAATAGACTCAAAGGTCTAACTGGCCATATTTTTTTCATAATTTTTAATCAACAAAAATATTATAATAAAATCAAGAAAACAATTGAAATAAAAGAGGGAAAATAAGAAATAAAATTTAAAATAATATAAAATAAAGAGATGGCGCGCAGAGTGGGGCCCAGGAAAATTCAAATGAGCCAATCAGGGCTCGTCTTCTTTGTTGAAACAGTTTAAACAAACCCTAATCCCGTGTTTGTGCATTGAACTTCAGATCCCTGTAACTTACTCGTTTCTACATGAAATCTCATGGAATCTGAAGCAAAGTTGTAGACCTCATGGAGATCTACAACGTGATACCAAAAATCACATCAAACAAACACTGATTCAGATAGAAAATTGGACACACTTTCACTGACTTTCACATTTCACACAGAATAAAGAACACAAATCAAGCTCAAATTCAAGCAAATTTATACATCAAACCTAATGTTTGGCCAACTAACAACATAATGAACATGTATTAAACGATTATAATCAATTATGACCACATATGCAAGCTCATGAACAAATCTATGGATTTTTGAAGAGTTATCTAGTGGAACAGATCCACTAGCTTCTTCAAATCGTGCTTGCAAGCTTTAGAAACCGAGAAATCACTTGAATAACAAAGAAACTAGCAAGAGCCTTCAATAATCTTCCAAGAAATCTCAAACCCAATAGTTGTTATTTGAGAGAATTTTATGAGAAATTTAAAGAGAGAGAGAGAGAGAGAGAGAGAGTGAGAGACAACTTCTGCTTATTTGCTTGTGTGAATGAATTCTAAGAATGAAGATGAGAGAGTTGCTTATTTTATAACTGTTGAGGAGTGATGTTAAGATTTAACCATGGTTAATTAAGTCTGTTCAGTAAGCTTTGATCAAAATCGAGATTTCAAAAGTGCTTGCATTTTGTGTGCAAAGGACAGTGTCTCGGTTGTGTTTTGGTGATCAAATAGAGATTGGAGAGAGTGAGGGAACACGTGAGAGGAGTGAGCTGGCAGAGTCTCATGGGGGAAAAGTGAGTGGAAGGAATATTACCATTTTGGGCAAGGCACGAAAAGAGCATGCATGCATGAGTTTTGAACCTTGTTTGGCTTAATTAGGAAAGATAGTGATGCAAAAAAGAAAGAGATCATATGAATTGAAATTCCAAGGAAAAAATCTGCAGCAAAAATTGGATCGAGCGTGCAAAATCCCAAGTCATGATCTGGGCAATTTCAAGTAAAAACCATGCCAGCCTAAAGCATATATCTCTATCATCCCTCCATCATTTTGAATGATCTGATAATCAATAGAAAGCTCAGGTTATGTACAAAAAATTAAATGTTGAAACCATTTTGAAATGGAGCTTGCAAGATACTTAAAAGTTGAGCCCGAGTTCTGCTCTTTTGGTTGTGTCCAGGACCTGGCCAGATCAGATGAACATGATGCAAGAAAATCGTGCCATCCTTAAGCCTCTAAGTCTCTCAAATCTCCACCATTTGTAAAGTTCTTGTACTCTTTGGAAAGCCCTCATCATGCTCTTCAAAATTGGTGAATAAAGCAAATCAAAATGAGGCTTGCAACTTGTTGGAATCCTGGAACGAAAATCATACAAATGATTTGATCAAGAACTTAGTTAAATTTTCACTAAGTGTCAATATTTTTAACATGTGAAATGCTCAACTTTGAAAAATCATATCTCCATCAATTTTAATCCAATGATGATGAATTGGCTATGGTTGGAAAGATCTTTGAACAAAGAATAACAATGATGTTGAAATGAAATTAAATTAGTGCTCATAACTTGATGAAAAATTAGCAAGAAGATGATTGATCAATCAAATGAGAACTTGCCAAATATAGTAACTTTCAACTAACCCTAATTCCAAATTGGGTAAATTTGTACAAATCTTGATTTTTGATGAATCCTTGGGAATTTCTTGATCAAATCTTGTACATGGACCAAATTTGACTATATAATCATGATTTTAACCTTAAAAAGTCTATAGTTGACTTTGTTGACTGTATGGTTGACTTTTCCCCAATTGAATTGTTTTGAATTCATATATGCAATTGATCCTCTTCCCACGATGATCAATCTTTCAATCATAGATTATTAGGGACATGTAGAGAAGCATGGAATAAGTTATTTCTCAAAGTCTCAGAGAAATCTGGATTTAAACACAAACCCCAATTTTTACTGCTTGTGTTAGAAGGTGATGATCCAATCTCAAAAACCTAATTCCTTAGAACATGATAAAGAACTTTTTGAACAAAAATGTCTCATATGATGATGAGAGGATATTACTTCAAAAAATTGGCTCATACAAGCACCACACACTTCATCCGGCCAAAACCCTAATTTCAAGAGATGAATCCGAGAAATGATGCTCTTCAAAACACTTGCAAATTTTCAATCTTTTGATGAATCAATGAGAAAATTGAGATGTCTTGAGGTATGAGAAATCCTTGTATCTTGAGTGACTAAAAGATTGAGGGCATGAGACCCATCTTTGCACTTATTGTCAACATAAACTCCATTTTATAGCTTGTATAAGAATATGAGAACCAGAGATACGTTAACCCTATTAAAGAAACGTGAATGTATATGATGAAACATAGGCCATGTAGGTAAAAAAGAAGAGGGAAAATTTTGGGGTGCAACAACTGCCCCTATTCAATCATCTTAAACCTGATAAGTGAGAAAAAGTGACAACTTTTGAACGTTCAAGGTGGAAGAGGATTGAATAATAAAAGAACCCAAAAATTTGCGCTTTGGATAAAGCAATAATGTAGAAACAACTGGTAATTGTATGTTTTTTTTTTGTATTTTCTGAAATTAGATTATTTTTGCAAGTATCAGGAGAAAAGGATGGGAATATTAGTGGAAACAAAACCTTACCAAGGAGTATCATTAGAAACTGGACTCGAGAGATATGCCAATAGAAATTGAAAATGAAAAGGGAGACTAATAGAAATTGGATTTGGAAAGATAGACCAATAGAAATTGGATTTGAAAAGGTAGACCAATAGAAATTGGATTTGAGTAGGTAGATCAATACTAACCCAAGAGGTCCAGTGGAAACTAGACTCCAGAAGATGATGCACTAGGACCAAAATGGTTCACAAACAACCAAAATGAGTAGAAACTCAACCCATGATAGGACTAGTAGAAACTAGACTCTAAAGATAATAATAGACATCGTATCTGACGGGTAATACCAGACTAATCTAGTCTCGTTTAACAAGGGATAATAGATATTGAACCAAAACCATTTGCACGCTAGCTGAATGCTGGTGGGATTGAGGAAAGGTAACAAGTGGAGACATGACATTTAGGGAGTACTATAAAGAATGCACCAAATATAAACTGGTATGCAAACAAGTTAACGAGATAAAAACTCAACCTAAGAGGAACTAGTAGAGACGAGACTCTGAAAAAGTACTCAATAGGACAACAATAGAAATTGGGTCTTATAGCAAGGTGAATAAAAAGTGCGTGTATTTCAAAGAGACACCTGTTGGTCTCAATTGAGGATAGACATTAGGTATTGGAATAATCCAAGGGGTATAAGAGACATATAACGAGTAGAAACTAGGCTCAAGAAGACTAGTAGTAGAGACTAGCCCAAAGATGAGACACGAAAACAAGTAGAAACTCGACTCAAGAAGGCTAGCGATAGAAGCTAGTCTAAAGATGAGGCCTAGATAAGACTGGGTAGCACACACAGATAACGAGTAGACACTCGACCTAGGAGGATCTAGTAAAAACTAAGCTAAAAATGAATACTAGGGTAGAACTAGATTCGAAAGGTACACCAATAAAAATTGAAATGAACCAACAAGGGTAGTAGAGACTAAACCCGAGGAAATTGCACCAGGGGAACACTGGACCATTACCAAAGATATTGAGTAGACGCTCGAATATTTAATGGTAACATCAAAATAATATTTGTAGGGAGGAAAATTGGGGTATTTAGGGTAAAGTGACCTCGGTGGGGATATAGACCAAAGTGTTTAGCAAATCTATTGGGGAAAGAGAAACATAATGGCTTATATTTCGATGCATGTTTGAATTGTTTTTTCTCTATGGAGTATTGTTCCAAAAGAGAATGGAAACAATACAATTTGAGTACACAATGTAATGATTCATGTTTCTACTGGAGAAAAGAAGATACACTGAACCGCTGAAGAGAGATCCTTGAAAACCTGAAACTCTACGTGGAGTAGCAAACTGAGTAACCGGTAAATACATGCTACAGATTCTGAGGGGAGTTGCAAAAATAAATTACAAACTCTACTGGAGAATATCAGATCAAAACTGTAAACTCTGAGAAGGGACACCAAATGAAGGTTGGATATTGCTGGGGAGGACATCAATAATATGGGGCCTACAGGGAATCAAAATTCACCTCTGACTGCTTGGGGAATAATCTGTCAACATCTCTCCTGGGGATGACAGAAACTTGTATTGTTGGGGATATGATGATCCAAGCTGGAGATAAGAGAACTTATGCGCAAAACTCTTGCTGGAGATGAGGTAATATTTGCGTAAGAAACCTCAACAAAATATGCTACTATTGGAGATATGAGAATCTTTGAACAACAAGAACAATTCTGATGGGGATTTAAGGATGGTCTTCAACAAGAACAAATTCTACCGGGGGATACAGGATCCTTGGGCAAGAAAACATAACAGCGTACTCCTCTGGGGATATGAAATTTATCAGTAGCCAAGATCAATCTCTACTGGGAAAAGGGAGAATCCTTGAATAAGAACTTTTAATGAAACGACTCAGTTGAGGAAATGAGAATTCTCGAGTAAGAGATCTCAATAAGGTAACTTCGCTGGGGAAATGAGAATTCCTGAGTAAGAGATTTCAGAAAGTAGCCTCTTCTGGGGAGTGAGATAATCCTCAACATGACTCAGTTGGGAAAAATGAACAATCCTTAAACAAACTTGGCTGGTGGATGAGAAAAGATTCTCAACATAAGGAGTCTCAAAATAAGCTTCCGCTGGGAAGATGAGAGAATTCTTGAATAAGAAATCTTGGTGAAGCGACTTTGCCAGGGAATAAGAAAATTCTCAACTGGAACTCTCGACTGGGGAATGAGAAATATCTTATTCGGGGAATAGACATTCTCTAATGAGCATAAAACATCACATATCTGTTGAGGATGTAGATTCTCTACCAAGAAATCTCATTAATCACAAACTATAAGATAAGGATTCTCCGCTTGGAGATGCTGGGGAGAAGAAACTTCAAGTATTGTTGGGAAATATTATCCAAAAACTCTCTTCTTGGGGAGATTCACTGGGGAGAAGTAGAAACTTTAGTGTTGCTGGGGAAGCGACCCAAGCTGGGAATACTGCAGTCATCTTGAAAGATGTTGTTCTGGTATTGACAAATTACACATAAGCGGGTGAATGACAGTTCCTGCAAAATAAATCACACCAAACGTGCCCCGAGTATAGCATGACGACTTTGTCAACCAACCAGGCTACAAACAACATAAAAGTAATATTTGTAATTTATTTATCATGTTTCCATAAAACCTCCAAATTTTCAAATGCAAATGTTTATCAAAAAGGTAACGGACGCTTTATCAAACAAAATAGTAAAAGAAAATAAAATAAGATTTTTGGATGAAAAATAAATCTTTTATTGACTGAAATTGGCATGTAAATATGCATTTACATGAGGAAGAAATTCCTAGAAAGAGGCAATTGCAAAAGAAAAATAAAATAGTGTTACAAACACAACAATGTGAAAACAGATATCCATCAGGTTTCGATTCTTATATAACTCTTATGACCTCGAAGCTCTCATCACTTTGCTTTCTGAAGAAGATGATTGGATTGATTCCTACCCTTTAGGGTGACCAACTGTAGTAGTATATGAAATCAGAGATCTGATGCTAGATGTAGTCATTTGCTTTAAATATCTAACTTTTTCCTGGATCGATCTTTCGGGTTTTCAATCCGTCGGGATACTCTTTTTTTCCTAATCCACCCTTTTGGGTTTTCATCTTAGCGGGTGTGCTTATTAATCTTTTTCAATCTTTTCATTTCTTCTTTTTTATCCCTAATTTTTACCCGAACCTTTTCATTCATTTTTTATGGTTCGCCGGGATGCCCTTTATTTTCCTGAGCCATCGACTCAGCGGGTCTCTTTTATGTGAAGTATTTTTTTACTACATATGAATTCAAAGGGAGTGGAAAGCCATTACGATCCATAGTTGTAAGCAGCATGGCTCCGGTGAAGAATACTTTCTTTACAACAAATGGTCCTTCATAAGTCGGAGTCCACTTGCCTCTGGGATCTCCTTGAGATAGAATGATTATTTTTAGAACATGGTCACCAACTTGATAACTCTGAGGATGCACCATTTTGTCAAATACTCTTCTCATCTTCTTTTGGTACACCTTACCATGACACACAACCGCTAGTCTTTTCTCGTTGATGATATTCAACTGATCCAACTGATACTGTACCCATTCAGCTTCATCAAGCTCAACATATTTTATAATCCTTAAAGAAGGGATCTCAATCTCTACAGGAAAGACTGCTTCCATTCCATAGACAAGTGATAATGGGGTTGCGCCACTCGAAGTACGTTTTGAAGTACGATAGCCATGCAAAGTGAAAGGTAACATCTCATGCCAATCCTTATAGGTTACCATTATCTTTTGCACAATCTTCTTGATATTTTTGTTAGCGGCTTCAACAACGTCATTCATCTTTGGACGATATGGAGAAGAATTGTGATACTTAATTTTATAGGTTTCACTGAGCTCTTTCATCATTTTTTTATTGAGATTAGATCCATTATTAGTAATGATCTTTTCAGGAATCCCATAATGACAGATTATGTTGTGCTTGATTAAATGAGCAACCACTTGCTTGGTAACATTTGCATAAGATGCAGCTTCGACCCACTTGGTGAAGTAATCAATGGAAACTAGAATAAAAAGATGACCGTTAGAAGCAGTCGGCTCAATACGACCAATCATATTAATGCCCCCACATTACAAAAGGCCATGGAGAGGTCAAGATGTTCAAAGGAATGGGCATCAGCATAAACTTGGCACTTGTAGGAGATTTTGACATGGTTGTAGAAATCATATTCCATGGTAGACTAATAGTAACCATCCCACAAAATCTTTTTAGCCATGGTATGACCACTAGAATGAGTTCCAAAGGCACCTTCGTGCATTTCTTCAATGATCTTTGCTAATTCGTTCTTGTCTACACATCTGAGAAATATGCCATCATGATTTCTTTTGTACAACATACCATTGCTGAGGAAAAACATGGTTGAAAACCTTCTCAGAAACTTCTCATCGCTTTATAATCATCCACGGGCTGGTGAGCAAGATAGTATGCCAATACACTACCCTTGATGGCTTTCTGGGTAGTATAGTAGATGTCATATTCAGTCAAAATCATCTGTCAACGGGCTACCCTTCCTTTGAGAGGTGGCTTCTCAAAAATGTACTTGATGGGATCCATCTTGGGTATCAAGTAGGTGGTATGTGTCAACATATATTGCCTTAGGCGCTTGGAAACCCATGCAAGTGCAACACGTCTTTTCAAGCAAAGAGTTCCTTGACTCACACTTTGTAAACTTCTTTCTTAAGTAATAGATGGCACGCTCTTTCTTTCCCATCTCGTCATGTTGACCGAGAACACAACCTATGTAATTTTCCAGTACTGTTAGATACATGATTAATGGCTTTCCCTCTACTGGGGGCATAAGAGTCGAAGGTTACTACAAATATTCTTTTACTTTGTCGAATGATTTTTGATAGTTTTCATTCAACCTGACTGTCTAATCTTTTCTTAACAACTTGAGTATTGGTTCACACGTGGCTGTGAGATGAGAGATAAATCTAGAAATGTAATTTAATGTCCTCAAGAAACCACAAACTTCTTTTTTCTGTTCTCGGTTCAGGAATTTTTTAAATTGCTTTTACTTTATCAGAATCAACCTCAATACCTTTTTCATTTACAATAAAGTCCAACAACTCTCCTGATCTCACCCCAAAGATGCACTTGTTCGGATTCAACCTCAATCTAAACTTTCTCAGTCTTTTAAACAACTTCTGTAAATTAACCAGGTCTTCTTTCTCTGTCTGAGATTTGGCAATCGTATCATCAACATATACTTCAATATCTTTATAAATCATATCATGAAAGAGAGTAACCATAGCTCGCTTATACGTTTCCCCTGAATTATTCAAACCAAAGGGCATCACCTTATAGCAGAAAGTTCCCCACAGTGTAATAAATGTTGTTTTCTGCATGTCTTCTGGTTCCATCATTATTTGATTATAACAAGAGAAACACAATTTTACTTCTTACTGAACCATGAGATCAAGTTGTTTCCCATAAAGAAACATCCTTCAGAGGTACTCTTTCTATCATTAGCACTTCTAGCCCAATCAACATTGTAAAATCCCACCAATGAGGAATTTGTATCATGGGAGTATAGCATACCATAGTCACATGTTCCATTCATATACTTCACAATCCGTTAAACTTGGTTAATGTGACTTACCTTAGGTTCTGCTTGATATCTTGCACATACTCCAACATCAAACATGATGTATGGTCCGCTAGCAATAAGATATAGAAGACTACTAATCATGCTTCTATACAAACTTTGATCAACACTAACTCCTTTTTCATCTTTTGTTAACTTCAGGTATGTAGGAGCAGGAGTCCTCTTATGACTTGCATTTTCCAACCCAAACTTCTTCACAATATTTCATGCATATTGCTTTAACAGAGAAAAATGGAGTCTTCCATCTGCTTGACTTAAAATCCAAGGAAGTAAGTTAGTTCACCTACCAAACTCATCTCAAATTGAGATTGCATCTGTCTGAAAAACTGTTGGACCATGTCATCCAATGTTACCCAAAAAACTATGTCATCCACATATATCTGAGCTATCAACAAATTTCCAGCTTCATCTTTGACAAAGAGTATCTTGTCAATTCCACCCTTTTTATATCCATGACTGACTAGAAATTCAGTCAATCTTTCATACCAATCTCTTGGAGCTTGTGTCAACTCGTACAAGGCCTTCTTCAGTCTAAACACATGATATGGAAAGGAAGGATCAACAAACCCTTTCGGTTGTTCAACATAAACCTCTTCGTTCAAGTACCCATTTAGAAAGGCACTCTTGACATCCATCTGATATAGCTTGAACATTAGATGACAAGCTACACCAAGCAACAATCTAATGGACTCCAAGTGAGCCACAGGAGAAAATGTGATCCATAGGAGCAAATGTTTCATCAAAATCTAATCCCTCAATTTGAGTGTACCCTTGATCAACCAGTATGGATTTATTTCCGATGATACCTCCTTGTCCATCTGTCTTGTTCTTGTACACCTATTTTGTACCAATGATATTCATTCCTTCAGGTCTTGGTACTAAATCCCAGACTTCATTTCTCTTAAACTGACCAAGCTCATCTTGCATAGAATTGATCCAAAATTCATCAATCAAGGCTTCCTTCACATTTTTAGGCTCAATCTTTGACACAAAGAAAGCATTTGATACGGCTTCCCTTGACCATGTGACTACTCCTTGTCTAGGATTTCCTATTATCAACTCTTTAGGATGATCCTTTTGGCTTCTAAGAGAGGTTCCTTTGACAGTTATCTGAGGTTCTTCAACTTCAGAATCAACACTTGAATCTGCAGCATCTGTAGTGGATGTTGTGACAATTTTTTTAGAAACCACATCTTCAATAGGAATAGTTATCTTAACTTCTTCTGGGACATCATCTTCATTAGTTGAGTCATCAACAATAACATTTGAAGACTCCGTCATCACCTCGGTTCTAGATTTGAATACTCTATATGCTTTACTGTTAGTAGAGTATCCCAGAAAAATTCCTTCATCACTCTTAGCATCCAACTTCCTTCTTGGCTCTCGGTCAGCCAGAATACAACATTTACTTCCAAAGACATGGAAGCATTTTACGGTTGGCTTTCTTCCTCTCCATAATTCATACAACATAACCGAAGTTCCAATTCTGATTGTCAATCTGTTGTGAATATAGCAAGTAGTGTTCAGGGCTTCAGCCCAAAAGTAAAGGGGTAATTTCTCGGCATGAAGCATAACTCTAGCACACTCTTGAATGGTCATGTTCTTCAGCTCGACCACACAATTTTGTTGGGGAGTGATAGGTGAGGAAAACTCATGACTAATTATTTTAGATGCATAGAATTACCAAATTTACTGTTCTCAAATTCTTCCCTTGGTCACTTCTGATTCTGACGACACTGTTGTACCCCAAAATTTGCCCTCCCATATTCTTCAAGAAATTGCAAAGTCAAGCTGCAAAGTTCCCCAAGGGTTGCACAGTGCAAAGGTCTCCTATACAGTCAAAATTATGGTTTGTGTTCTGATCAAGAAAATGAAGTTTTCAAAGGTCCAATCAAGTCTCACATGCCTATAAACATGGTCAAGCATCCTCATATCAAGTTTCAAGACTTTCAGCACAAAATTGCACAGTCAAAACCCTAATTGCACTACAGTCAACTGTAGGGGCAAAATGGTCATTTGACAGTCAAAAGTTCAAATTTTTGGTCAACATATCATTTTGAAGCCACAAACATCATTTGATCAATGCTTGATCATGATTCTCAAAATTTGGCTCAAAAATCATCAAGATGCAAAAGTTTCCTTATTTGGACAATTGAAAAAGTCAACTGTAAATTGACCAGGGCATAACTTTCACATGGATTATCAGAAAAATCCCATCCAAGGCTCATTTTGAAGAGAAAGACATTTCCTACAACTCATCTTCATACTTCAAGTCCAAGAAATGCTCTCACAAAAAGTTATCAATTTCAACATTATAGGTCATTTTCAAAAGTCAACAAAAAGGGACTTTAAGTCAAAGGCCATAACTTGAGATTGGTAAATCAAAATGACATGGGACCAAAGGCATTGGTTATAGGATTCAAAGACCTTTCCAAAATGTCCAAGAACATGAGAAAAGATTAAAAATTGAGCAAGTTATGCCTTGTGGAAGTTGGGAAATTTTTGGATATTTTGAAAAGTCAACACTACTTCAAGTGACCTAAAATTGCTAATGGGCCCATTTTTCTTCCATAATTCATCATCCATGACATATGCACGACTACTTGGCCCAAAGGGAAGTCTTTATTCATTTTTTATTTATTTATTTGAATTTTTATTTATAATAATTCATTTAAATCAAAATAAATGTATGAAAAATGCTAACCTAAAGTTTTAAATCTTTTTGTGCATGTTTTACTCTCAAGATTTCGTGCTTGTACCAATATGGAAAGATTTGGATTGATTGGCTTGATTGAGAGCAAAAAGCACATGGAAAAAGATTGGAAAAAATCTTAGAAAATCAAATTTCCAAAATCATGAATGCAAGATATTTGGATCCATATTTTTAACCTAATTCACTCTTGCATAAGTATGGAACACAACCCTAATCATAAGACACACGCAGCTGCTGAGAAAGTTGGAAGACAAACTTGAAAATTTTGCAAAGCAACTCAATTCTGAAAACTGACTTATAGGTGGTTCCAAGGCACGAAACCTATTCCATTAGCTTCCTTGGAGATTACTGAACATATTCCAATCAAAGACAACCATCAAAACTTAAGGAATCGGTATACAGAACTCCAAATATTTCATGAAAAACTCATAATCGTGTTTGCAAATCTATGCATTTTCATAACATTTTATTCATTGATTCATGTTCCTTATGAAATTCTGAAGCTAACCAATATATTTAATTGCATTTTTATGTGCTACACGCGATTATGCCATGATTGATTTTTAGGGTTTGCAGAGCTTCAGATTAGGGGTTTTTGACTGGGGAAAAATTGGCCCTCAAGACCACCACCATTCAACTCAGGGCGTTCAGACGGTTACAAGGATGCCCTCGCGCCTAATTTATGGACCTCCTAGGCCTAATCGCTATTTTTCCAAAGCGTGCCTAGGAGAACAGTTAAAAAACCGTGGCTTAATGTGTTTGTTTCAGAAAAATAAAAAAGGCCATGAAGAAGATGATTACGTGGGAGGCACTGATTGGAACGTTTAAATATTTCGCGCGTTTGAACCACTGACCATTTGTTTTTCTTTATAATATTTGTTATTTGTTTATTAATCAGAACGCGCATATAGAACAACTGGCAAGGCATAGTAGTAGCAACATCCATGACCTGGGTTCGAGTCCCAGGTCTACCTCACTTCAATATTATTTTGCAAATCATATTCCCATGCAGTGCCAACATCAAGACGCACCATACATCCTCCAGATCAAATCGCCCACGTGCCTATTGGAATCAAACCAAAGGCTGAGAATTGATGAACACCCTAAGCTTGAGTCAACATGCCAGCACGTGAGTAAAAAAGTCCAATAAGGCCACAGTCAAATGGGCCTGAATTGCTAACAAGAGACCTCCATATTGGGGACTGACACCCCCCTAGGTTTGCTTTTTTTAATGTTTCTTCCTTGCATTATTTCTATTCTTATTAATAATTGTTTTGTTTAATTAAATTAATTATTTTCACAAAATATAAAATATCACAAAAAATCAGAAAAAAAGAATTAAAATAATAAATATTTTTGTTTTAATATTTTCATGAATAAATTTGCATGTAATTAAATTTAGTTTTAAATTAGGTTAATTCTTTTGATAAAAATCTAAAAAATGTAGAACTAGGGTTTAATTGATGTTTTTATTCCTGTTTAATTTTTCTTTTTTATAATAATATTATTATTTTATTTATTTTCATAATTAAATTTGTATATAAAAATTAGGGTTAATTTAGGTTAAATTCTAATGTTTTCTTAATAAATTAAAAAATAACTAGAATTAGGGTTTGCATCTTATTTTGATTTTAATTAATTCTCCCTTTCCATATTAAATCTTAAAAAAACATAAAATACAAAAAAAAACAAATTCTTGCTTTCTTTTTAATTAATTAGTTCATCGTTAATTCAATTTTTGCAAAAGGGTCCAACGCCCTCGTTCTTAATTTCTCATTAATTCGCGTATTTATTTTATTTTCATTATAATAATTATGTATCTCTCCCGAAGCCTTGTAAATACCTCTCGCACTTTTAATTCTTTTAATTTCTTTATTTTCCGTCAAATCGGGTCCTGGAAATTTTGGCGATGTGGACCCGCGCCTTTGTAATAGTTTAGAATTTTACCTTTCCGCTCCTTTTTAACTGTTAACTAAATGGCATGCAAGAATGAATGATAAGAATAAAAACAAACGCGTAGATCACCTATACCATGACAAGACAAAAATAAACGAATCTGACACACAAATCACACACCACCCCTAGGGTACGCCTCACTGTTGCCTTGCCTCGAAAGGTGATCGTCGAGTATAGGATGTCTTAGTAAGTCCTCATGATCCGGGAACCTGGCATGAGGGTAGCTTCTAAGGTGTCTTCCCATTGCTCTGGTGATCACCATGTCCCGAACCTCGAATTGACCCGAACACCTCCAACGGTGGTGCTACCTACCTCTCAATGGTGGGATGGCACTACTTTAAAGGACATTTACACAGACGAATTCCTTAGGGTAGGTAGGTTCTCGTAGATACTTGCTCTAATTTCAAAAAAAATTCAAAAATACTTTTCACACCGACACCCTTTTCAAAAAGCTTTCGAAAGCAATTTTTCAAACACTCTTGAGGACCGATACAAGAGTCGAACTGGAATTTTCAAAGAAACTTTTTAAAACCCACAGTTGAAAAGCAAACAAACCATTTTTGAAAACACAAGTGAGCAAGTATCTAAGAGCCCATGGATAACCATGGATAGAAAGGGTGCTAACACCTTCCCTTTCTATAATCTACCTCCCGAACCGAGAGCAATCTCTATAAGGAATTTTTCTGTGCTTTTGTCCTTTCCATTTGGAGAAAATAAAAGACGGTGGCGACTCTTGCTTCCGCGACATTTCGCGAACCAGCGTTAAACAGTCAGTTCCAGATCCACCGATCACAGAACTGGCGACTCTGCTGGGGATACTTAAAGTGAGGTGTACCTTAGGATTAAGATCACTGTGTTTTCAATTGTCTTCTTTGCTTGCTTTATTATTGTGGGTTGCTTGGGAGTTCTATAGATCCTAACCCGGATCTGGGGGATACCTTCTTAGAAAGTAGCAACAAGACTGTGAGGGAACTGTGCGGGGTATACCGACATGGTTGAAACAGTATGCTACGTTGATGTGGCACTTTGGTGTGTACCGGTAACCCTTGAGTTCAGTCAAGGAGAGTACGGGGCCTCCGCGTGGTGTCGTGAAGCATCAACAGACCTTAGGAACCTTAATTGAACTATCTTGGCCTCTTTAGGGTAGTGAGATAACTGACTTTGATGCAGTCCGAGGTTGGTTGATACTCGATACTACACTCAATTGAGGGTTGCTTTCCTGGAATATTTCGGTCGCCAGTTCAGTGGCTAAATCGAAACGATGAACAATGAAAGCAATCCCGTGATATTGGGAACCTTAGAACCCGGTTACTTTGATTAGGACAGGTTGAACCCACCAACTTCAAGAGGGTACTACCCAGACCCCATGCTGGCCTTAAACCTTAAGGGCTTGTCTTGTGTGCCTTGTGTGCCTTACATGTTTGTCTTTGTAAATATCTGTGGTGTGTTTAATCATAGCATCATGACATCATCTAGCATCATATGCATTGACTAACCATTTCAGGGGTTCGAATTTTCATCTTTGCTCTTGTTTTGTAGGACATGGAAACTGTTCGTAGAAAGACAATTCAAGTCAGTCTTGTAAGGATCCCTCCTCAGCTTAAGGAGCTTATACCCAGGATTCCTGAGAATTCTTCGTTCATTGAAAGGCATGGAAGCCTCATCAGTTTGGTCAACACCAACATTGAGGAAGATATGATAAAGGTCCTGTTCCAGTTCTTTGATCCTCTGCATCACTGTTTCACCTTCTTGGACTATCAGTTGGTACCTACTTTGGAGGAGTTCTCCCGGCTCCTGAAGATCCCTATCCTTGATCAGCTACCCTTCAACGGTACAGAAAAGGAACCTAAGCTTGAAGAGATCGCTAAAGCCTTGCACCTACAGTCATCTGACCTCAAGGGACATTGGGAAGTTAGAAGTGGTATCAAAGGGTTCTTAGCCAGGTTTCTGTTTGAAAAGGCCCATGAATGTTGGAACTCCCTTGACTTGCAAGCTTTTGAAGAAGTGGTGGCCCTCCTTGTTTATGGTTTGGTTTTGTTCCCTAATCCAGACCAGCTTATTGATATCAGTGCTGTCCAGATCTTTATGTCCAGGAATCCTATACCTACGTTGCTGGGGGACATCCTTCACTCATGTTACACTCGAACCATGAGAAAAAGAGGTGTCCTTATGTGTTGCACTCCTCTCCTGGGAAGGTGGTTTATTTCGCACCTTCCACAATCAGTCCTGAAGAATGAGCGGGGTTTGAGATGGTCACAACGGTTGATGACTCTTACACATGCAGATATACATTGGTGCCCTAGGTCCATAGAAGATGTCACTATCATTGATCGTTGCGGGGAGTACCCTAATGTTCCTTTACTTGGAATCAGAGGAGGTATCACTTATAGCCCATGCCTGGCTTGGAGACAGTTTGGTTATGCTCGGAAGGATGGTCCTCATGACATGTTAATTCCTGACATAGTTTTTGACTTCGACAATGATACTCAAGGACTTCGCCAGAGATTTATCAGAGCCTGGAGGATACCAAGTAGGATAGACAGCAAGACACTGGGGCATAGGAATTCCATCCCGTTGGAACCTTATCTCAAGTGGGTACGAGCCCGCTCCCAGAAGTTAGTGATGCCCTATCCTCACATGCTCCCGGTAGTCAAAGAGCCAGTCTTGGAAGGAGAAGTGTCCTACACTATTCAGCACCCTGATATGCCCACATCCTGGGAAGAGATGCAGAAGAGTTGGATCCAGCTTAAGGAAGAACGGAATTCTCTTGAGACTAGTCTACATGCCAGTGAAAAGAAGGTCTTGGAGCTCACCCGCCTGTTGCATGAGGAGAGGAATCTCAACACTTACATAGCTCCAAAGAGGATGCGCAGCATATTTTGGGATTGATTTGTTTTTGTATTATTTTGCCCATGAGGCTTTGATGTATTAAACAATGATTTCTTTAATGATAACGTGTGTTCCTTTTTGTCTACAACAAATTTGAACTTTCGAACCCTTGAATACATTGCATAAACACATATCATTCATCATGTGCATAGCAGGTTTTTCCTCTTTTCAGGTTGCTTACTGTTCTTTGCTGTTTATTTCAGCATCATGAATCCTGACTCTGCATCAACTGAGACTTCCATCAAGGCTCTTCAGGTGCAGAATGCACAATTCCAGGAATTAATCAAGGGTTTGGCTCAGGGCCAAGAAGAACTGAAGGCTATGCTCATGAAGAAGGAGAAGAAGAAGAAGAGAAGAATTGTTCTGTTCAACTCGGGCCGAAGGTTTGGCAATACTCTGCAGCATGAAGAGGCTGGTTCTTCTGTCGGCAAGAGTAGTCCTCAGGCAGAAGCAAGGGTTCCTAGTCCGGTAGTCTCCGACAACGAGACAGATTTTGATGAAGAGCAGTACCCTCCGGCAGAAGACAGATACAAGCAACTGGAGGATAGGTTGAAAGCTATGGAGGTTCAACAGGCACCTGGGCTGGATTTCGGAGATCTGGGTTTGTCTACTGGTGTGATTATCCCTCACAAGTTCAAAGCTCCATCCTTTTCTAAGTATGACGGGGCGTCTTGTCCCAAGCTGCATCTAAGGTCCTATGTTCGGAAAATTCAACCGTACTCTGCGGATAAGAATTTGTGGATCCACTTCTTCCAGGAGAGTCTTTCAGGGACTCATCTCGAATGGTTCTATCAGCTGGATGGGACCAAGGTTCGTAACTGGGAGGAGTTGGCTACTGCTTTCTATAAGCAGTATCAATATAATGCCGACCTTGCCCCTACACGTACTCAACTCCAGGGTATGTCGTTAGGTGCAAGTGAAGGTTTTAAAGAGTACGCTCAGAAGTGGAGAGACCTGGCTGGCAGGGTGCAGCCACCATTGACCGATCGGGAGTTGGTAGACATGTTCTTGGGGACCTTATCTGGGCCGTTTTTCAACCATCTCATCGGGAATTCATCTGCAGGGTTCACCGATCTGATTCTGACTGGAGAGAGAATTGAGGCTGGGTTAAAGTCTGGGAAGATTCCGAAGGGTGCATCATCTAGTTCTGAAAAGAAACCCTTCAAGAAGGAGTCTAGTGCCGTGTATGGTTCCAAGAGATCAGAGAGACCTGAGCACCGCCAATCTGTCAGTGCGGTAATGATTGCTAAGCCTGCTGCCGCTCCTCGGCCGACCAATCCTCAAAGGGCTGAAAGACCCCGGAGGGAGTTTACCCGGTTAAGCATGACCCTATCGCAGATCCTGCCACAGTTGCTATCCACCAATTTGGTGACTGTCAGGGAGGCTCCGAAGTTCCCCAATACTGCATCTCCCAAGTACAACCCGAATGCTCGTTGTGCTTATAATTCCGATAGCCCGGGGCACGCCACTGATGACTGTTGGGCGTTAAGGAACAAGCTGCAGGACCTTATTGACGCTAAGGAGGTACAGTTTGAGGCATCTGAGAAGCCTAATGTAGTGACAGCTCCCCTGCCTGCTCATGGAGTGAATGCTATTGGGGACGAGGACGAAGTGGATGAAGCTGAGTTTGATAGCTGGATCTACCCGGCAACCGACAGTGGACCTAACAATTGGAGTGCAAAGGACAACTTATCTGTTTCTCTTGTTACTAAGTAATGAATTCCTATGTTTTGGTATCTGTAATAAACAATAAATAAACTCTATGGCCCGGTGTCTTACCCGAGGCACCGTGGTTTCATTTATGAGGGCATATAAATTGTCATTTCATATATCATGAATGAAAATCTTGGACGTTTTCTCGCATCGCAAATTTTATGCTCCTTTTCTGTCTTTCTTTCCTTTACATATATTTTAAAACAGCTGTATTTACACACACACTCACTCATACAGGTTTCAATCCACTCTGGATCTCACTGATAACAACTCTGCTACTGCCAGTTATGACTTCGAAAATCCGATCAACTTAGCCGAAGACGAAGGTGAAGATGATTGCGAAGTGCCTAGTGAGCTTGCAAGACTGTTGCTTCAGGAAGAGAGGGCAATTCAACCCCATGAAGAGCCAGTGGAAACCATCAACTTGGGTACCGAAGAAGACAGGAAAGAGGTAAAGGTTGGTGCCAACCTAGAGCTCAACGGGAAGCAACGGTTAACCAAGATGCTACATGATTATATGGAGATCTTTGCCTGGTCCTACGAAGACATGCCCGGGTTGGATACCGATATTGTGGTCCATCACTTGCCAACTAAGGAAGACTGCCCTCCGGTTAAGAAAAAGGTCCGTCGTATGCGTCCAGAGATGTCCGAGAAGATTAAAGCCGAGGTTATGAAACAGTTTGACGATGGGTTCCTTGCAGTGACTTCTTACCCTCAGTGGGTTGCTAATGTGGTGCCGGTACCTAAGAAGGACGGCAAGGTCAGAATGTGTGTCGACTACAGGGATCTGAACAGGGCCAGCCCCAAGGATGACTTCCCTTTACCTCACATTGATGTCCTTGTTGACAATACTGCTCAACATAAGGTGTTCTCTTTCATGGATGGCTTTTCAGGTTACAATCAGATCAAGATGGCACCTGAAGACATGGAAAAGACTACATTTGTTACTCAATGGGGCACCTTCTGTTACAAGGTCATGCCATTTGGGTTGAAGAACGCTGGGGCAACCTACCAATGTGCCATGGTTGCTTTATTTCATGATATGATCCATCATGAGATAGAAGTGTATGTTGACGACATGATCGCAAGGTCCCAGACTGAGGAAGAACATCTAGATCATCTGCAGAAATTGTTTGACCGTCTGAAACTGTACAAGCTAAGATTGAACCCGAACAAGTGCACCTTCGGGGTAAGATCTGGGAAGTTGCTAGGCTTCGTGGTAAGTGACAAGGGTATTCAAGTGGACCCTGCTAAGGTCAAAGCTATTCAAGAGATGCCAGTTCCTAAG
Organism: Vicia faba; assembly: GCA_948472305.1. NCBI lineage: Eukaryota > Viridiplantae > Streptophyta > Magnoliopsida > Fabales > Fabaceae > Vicia > Vicia faba. The sequence goes on from OX451735.1 coordinate 1,034,088,240, forward strand.
ACAGAGAAGGAAGTCAGAGGCTTTTTAGGACGCCTGAATTACATCGCTCGATTCATCTCACATCTAACTACTACCTGTGAGCCAATCTTCAAGCTACTGAAGAAAGATCAGGTAGTACGTTGGAATGATGAATGTCAGGCTGCCTTCGACAGAATCAAAGAGTATCTCCAAGAACCACCTATCCTTATGCCACCGGTTGAAGGGAGACCTTTGATACTATATCTAACAGTGCTTGACAATTCAATGGGGTGTGTGCTGGGGCAGCATGACGAGTCTGGCCGAAAAGAGCATGCCATTTATTACCTTAGCAAAAAGTTTACCGACTGTGAGACCCGATACTCACTGCTTGAGAAAACTTGCTGCGCTTTGGTATGGGCTGCTCGCCGGCTGAGACAGTATATGCTGACTCACACTACCTTGTTGATCTCAAAAATGGATCCTATAAAGTACATATTCGAAAAGCCCGCTCTGTCTGGGGGAATTGCAAGATGGAAAATGATCTTGACAGAATACGACATTCAGTACACGACCCAGAAAGCCATCAAGGGAAGTGTATTGGCAGACCACTTGGCATATCAGGCAGTCGATGATTATCAGTCAATGAACTTCGAGTTTCCGGATGAAAGCATTATGATAGTGACTGATTGTGAAGTACCTGGACCGGATGAAGGACCTGAACCAGGATCCCGATGGTCTATGCACTTTGACGGAGCCTCCAACGCTTTGGGAAACGGTATCGGCGCCATAATCATATCTCCACAAGGTACTCATACTCCACTCACTGCCCGGCTATGTTTCAACTGTACCAACAACATGGCGGAGTATGAGGCGTGCATCATGGGTCTTCAAGTTGCGATCGACCTAAGGATCAAATTTTTGAGTGTCTTCGGAGATTCCGCTCTTGTGATCAATCAGATCAAAGGAGAGTGGGATACGAAACATCCAAACCTGATTCCTTACAGAGAATGTGTGTTGACCCTGATCCCCCACTTCACAGAGATAACCTTTGAGCACTTTCCAAGAGAAGAGAATCAGATGGCGGACGCGTTAGCCACAATGTCTTCAATGTTCAAGGTCAAATGGGATAACGAGGCTCCCCGGATCATCATCTGGAAATTGGACGAACCGGCATACTGTTGCGACCTCGAAACTGAATTGGTGATGGAGAAGCATTGGTACCATGAAGTGAAGAGATATCTGGAAGCTCAGGAATACCCTGAAGGTGCCTCTATAAATGATAAGAAGTTCCTGAGAAGGTTCGCAGCCAAGTTCTTCCTTAGCAACGACATCTTGTACAAGCGAAACCATGATTCAACTTTACTGCGTTGTGTGGATAAGACCGAAGCAGAAAGGATCATGGAAGAGCTACATGAAGGGACCTTCGGTACGCATTCCAGTGGACAAACTATGGCTAAGAAAATCCTACGGGCAGGATATTACTGGTCCACAATGGAAGCTGACTGTTACCAACATTCCAGGACATGCCATAAGTGCCAGATTTATGCAGACAAGGTGCATGTTCCCCCAGTCCCCCTGAATGTTCTGACTGCGCCTTGGCCATTTGCAATGTGGGGCATAGACATGATCGGCGAGATTAAACCTACGGCATCCAATGGGCATCGCTTCATCCTAGTGGCGATTGATTATTTTACAAAGTGGGTCGAGGCAGCATCCTATGCTACGGTAACCAAGACTGTGGTGGCACGATTCATTCGGCATAACCTGATCTGTCGGTACGGCGTCCCTGAGAGAATTATTACAGATAACGGTACCAATCTGAATAACAAGATGATCGCTGAGCTCTGCGAACAGTTCAAGATACAGCACCATAATTCTTCTCCTTACAGACCGAAGATGAATGGGGCTGTAGAAGCAGCAAATAAGAACATCAAGAAAATTGTGCAGAAGATGACAGTGACCTATAAGGATTGGCACGAGATGTTACCATTCGCTCTACATGGGTACCGTACCTCAGCTAGGACGTCAACCGGGGCAACTCCTTTCTCTCTGGTTTATGGTATGGAGGCAGTCTTGCCAATCGAAGTCCAAATACCCTCTCTCCGGATAATGAAGGATGCAAATCTGAACGAAGATGATTGGATCCAGACACGACTTGATCAACTCAACCTTATTGATGAAAAGAGACTCGCTGCTATCTGCCATGGTCAGACGTATCAAAAACGGATGATCAGGGCATTTAACAAAAAGGTCAGACCACAGGAATATCAAGTTGGGGATCTGGTAATCAAGCGAATCATCCTTCCTCAGAGTGATCCAAGGGGCAAATGGACCCCTACGTACGAAGGGCCATTTGTGGTTAAGCATGTGTTCTCAGGAGGAGCCATGATATTGACCAACATGGATGGTGACGACCTTCCTCACCCCGCCAATGCAGACATAGTAAAAAGATACTACGCATGAGAAAAAGACCCGCTAGGCTGACATGCCTAGGCAAAAATTAGGGCTTCCCGGCGAACCAAAAGGGTTCGGGCAAAATGAAGGGATGAAAATGAAAAAATCTGTACACCCGGCAAGTCGAAAACCTAAAAAGGCGGCTTGGGCAAAAATGGGTATCCCGGTGGACCGAAAACCCGAAAGGGCGGTCCAGGCAAAAATTAGGGATAAAGCGTAATACTATGTCTCATTGATCACTTTGCATCCAGAATCCGGTATCTACATCAAGTTCAGACGGCATCGATCAGTCAGCTTCACCTTCAACCAAGGTCATCAAGTGATGAGACGCTCGGAGTTATAAAGGCGATAGCAGAGCTGAAACCCAGTGGGATCATTCATTTCACACAGCTGTTTTATTTTCTTTTGTACAAAACTTGTATAAACTCTTTTGTTCGGCGGCGTCCTCTTACTAGGACGTCAGCCTCTTGTACACAAAACGCCTATTCACGGGCCATTCAAAATCAATACAAATATATTTTCAGTTAAACGTGCCAAGTGTTTTTCTTTTTCTGTTTTGTTTTGCGAAGAACGTCCAAGGTTCAAGTTGTGATATATGCATTGACAATAATTTGCTAACTCATAAGTATTTGCATACGAAACAAAGGATTTTATTACAGGTAACACTAGAAACAGGGGCAATAAAGAGTTGTCTAAGCAATCTAATTGGGCTATCCTCCAAGGTACCAAGGTAGGTCCAGCTAAAGAGCATAACCAGACACCTTAATTCCCCAGAGAGTAAGTCAGCAGCCAGTACACTCCTCTCCAAGCAGAGTTATCAAATCTCAAGAAAGTAGGGAGTCCTCCAGCAGATCTCAACATACCCAGAAGCATACATATTCTTAACAAGCATCCCCGGCAGTCTTGACCTAAAGATTGTTCCCCGGTGGTCTATCAACATTCAAAAGAACCACTTCCCCAGCATATCAAAACTTCCCCAGGAAAGTCCAATCTAGTTTCCCCAGGAAAGTTGAAATTTATCTCCCCAAGCAGTAAGCTTATCCCCAGTAGATTCTGGAAGCTTATCCTCGCAGAGCACGAACGCGTCGTCCGGCTTTATTTAAAGAGTTATTTCCTTAACAGGATATAACTGGGTTATCCTCAGCCAAAAGCCACGGAAAGATCGTCGTCGACAAAATCTTTTCATCCCCAGCGAAGTCCATCATACTTCCAACACAGCAAAGATATCCTCAGCAAGTCATTCTCAACAATTCAGCAAGTATCTCTCTCCCCACAGAGTATTACTTCCCAGCATGGTCGCTAGAGTATCTTTTCTCCCCGCAGAATCTTCCATTTGCCAAGTTTATTCCGCAACGGAGTCATCTTCTCCTACCGGTGTTCTTGCAGTTATCATCCCCAGTGGAAGCAAAATCTATTCTTCAACATTAGCCCAGGATATGACTTCCCGGCACCCGTCAAGGATTTAATTTCCTAGACGAAAACATACATTCATAAAACATCACATACCTCATTATAGCATGCATAGACGCATTATATCATACAAATCTCATTTATGTTGAGAACATCATTGCTTGATCCATATCATGCATTGCATATGACTGACTTTTACCTTTCAGGAAAGATTCAGTTAAATTCTCAATCATATTTCAAGACCTAGACCGGTTCAGTTAATCGACTCCAAAGATTTCTTATCCAGTCCCAGGCCTTCTCTAGTCCAGCTAAATCGACTCCCAACAGATTTTTCTGATAAAGACTCAGTAGAAGTTATCCCAGGTTATATTTTCCTGATGGTTCCCTCTCCGACGGTGAGTGAGGTGATAATTCCTTTTCAAATGGTTCCCTCTCCGACAGTGAGTGAGGTGATAATTCCTTTCCAGATGGTTCCCTCTCCGACGGTGAGTGAGGTGATAATTCCTTTTCAGATGGTTCCCTCTCCGACGGTGAGTGAGGTGATAATTCCTTTTCAGATGGTTCCCTCTCCGACGGTGAGTGAGGTGATAATTCCTTTTCAGATGGTTCCCTCTCCGACGGTGAGTGAGGTGATAATTCCTTTTCCTATGGTTCCCTCTCCGACGGTGAGTGAGGTGATAAGTACTTTTCTTATGGTTCCCTCTCCGACGGTGAGTGAGGTGATAATTCCTTTTTCTATGGTTCCCTCTCCGACGGTGAGTGAGGTGGTAATTCCTTTCTAAATGGTTCCCTCTCCGACGGTGAGTGAGGTGATAATTCCTTTTCAGATGGTTCCCTCTCCGACGGTGAGTGAGGTGATAAGTCCTTTTCTTATGGTTCCCTCTCCGACGGTGAGTGAGGTGATAATTCCTTTTTCTATGGTTCCCTCTCCGACGGTGAGTGAGGTGATAATTCCTTTTCAGATGGTTCCCTCTCCGACGGTGAGTGAGGTGATAATTCCTTTTCCTATGGTTCCCTCTCCGACGGTGAGTGAGGTGATAATTCCTTTTCCTATGGTTCCCTCTCCGACGGTGAGTGCGGTGATAATTCCTTTTCCTATGGTTCCCTCTCTGACGGTGAGTGAGGTGATAATTCCTTTTCAGATGGTTCCCTCTCCGACGGTGAGTGAGGTGATAATTCCTTTTCAGATGGTTCCCTCTCCGACGGTGAGTGAGGTGATAATTCCCTTTCAGATTATATTTTCCTATTGGTTCTCTCTCCGACGGTGCACGAGATTTCCATTTTAGGTTCTTCTTTGAGATTATAATTTCCCATTGGTTCTCTTCCCGATACTGCAAAGATGGTAATTCCCACCAAGATTTTCTCAACGAGCGTTGTTGAAGTTAAAGTCACCCAAGGTTCTCTTACCATTCATGCTAAGGTAGTAACCATCCCTGGTTCATTCATCATCTTGTGAAGCTCCAGATCCAGCTCCCGTAACCAGTCAGGACATATCTATGCCAAGCATCTGAAAACCAGCTCCTGCAATGTGTCAGGTACTCTTTTTTTCTTTTGCAGGTATGCAGGTTCTCGCTAAGGAATCTCTTATGCGATCAATACCCAGATGGCATCTATAAGCCCAACATCCTATTCATCAATCTCTAAATGGCATCTGTAAGCCCATTCCCATCACCACACGGCTACTATGTGAGCGCAAATTTCTGGGCACTCTAGTGTTCAATCATCTTCCACCCTCGGATTACGAAAGGCACGTCAGCCAATCTGCATCCTCAGGTTTAAGAAGATTGAATAGGGGCAACTGTTGTACCCCAAAATTTGCCCTCCCATATTCTTCAAGAAATTGCAAAGTCAAGCTGCAAAGTTCCCCAAGGGTTGCACAGTGCAAAGGTCTCCTATACAGTCAAAATTAGGGTTTGTGTTCTGATCAAGAAAATGAAGTGTTCAAAGGTCCAATCAAGTCTCACATGCCTATAAACATGGTCAAGCATCCTCATATCAAGTTTCAAGACTTTCAGCACAAAATTGCACAGTCAAAACCCTAATTGCACTACAGTCAACTGTAGGGGCAAAATGGTCATTTGACAGTCAAAAGTTCAAATTTTTGGTCAACATATCATTTTGAAGCCACAAACATCATTTGATCAATGCTTGATCATGATTCTCAAAATTTGGCTCAAAAATCATCAAGATGCAAAAGTTTCCTTATTTGGACAGTTGAAAAAGTCAACTGTAAATTGACCAGGGCATAACTTTCACATGGATTATCAGAAAAATCCCATCCAAGGCTCATTTTGAAGAGAAAGACATTTCCTACAACTCATCTTCATACTTCAAGTCCAAGAAATGCTCTCACAAAAAGTTATCAATTTCAACATTATAGGTCATTTTCAAAAGTCAACAAAAAGGGACTTTAAGTCAAAGGCCATAACTTGAGATTGGTAAATCAAAATGACATGGGACCAAAGGCATTGGTTAGAGGATTCAAAGACCTTTCCAAAATGTCCAAGAACATGAGAAAATATTAACAATTGAGCAAGTTATGCCTTGTGGAAGTTGGGAAAGTTTTGGATATTTTGAAAAGTCAACACTACTTCAAGTGACCTAAAATTGCTAATGGGCCCATTTTTCTTCCATAATTCATCATCCATGACATATGCACGACTACTTGGCCCAAAGGGAACTCTTTATTCATTTTTTATTTATTTATTTGAATTTTTATTTATAATAATTCATTTAAATCAAAATAAATGTATGAAAAATGCTAACCTAAAGTTTTAAATCTTTTTGTGCATGTTTTACTCTCAAGATTTCGTGCTTGTACCAATATGGAAAGATTTGGATTGATTGGCTTGATTGAGAGCAAAAAGCACATGGAAAAAGATTGGAAAAAATCTTAGAAAATCAAATTTCCAAAATCATGAATGCAAGATATTTGGATCCATATTTTTAACCTAATTCACTCTTGCATAAGTATGGAACACAACCCTAATCATAAGACACACGCAGCTGCTGAGAAAGTTGGAAGACAAACTTGAAAATTTTGCAAAGCAACTCAATTCTGAAAACTGACTTATAGGTGGTTCCAAGGCACGAAACCTATTCCATTAGCTTCCTTGGAGATTACTGAACATATTCCAATCAAAGACAACCATCAAAACTCAAGGAATCGGTATACAGAACTCCAAATATTTCATGAAAAACTCATAATCGTGTTTGCAAATCTATGCATTTTCATAACATTTTATTCATTGATTCATGTTCCTTATGAAATTCTGAAGCTAACCAATATATTTAATTGCATTTTTATGTGCTACACGCGATTATGCCATGATTGATTTTTAGGGTTTGCAGAGCTTCAGATTAGGGGTTTTTGACTGGGGAAAAATTGGCCCTCAAGACCACCACCATTCAACTCAGGGCATTCAGACGGTTACAAGGATGCCCTCGCGCCTAATTTATGGACCTCCTAGGCCTAATCGCTATTTTTCCAAAGCGTGCCTAGGAGAACAGTTAAAAAACCGTGGCTTAATGTGTTTGTTTCAGAAAAATAAAAAAGGCCACGAAGAAGATGATTACGTGGGAGGCACTGATTGGAACGTTTAAATATTTCGCGCGTTTGAACCACTGACCATTTGTTTTTCTTTATAATATTTGTTATTTGTTTATTAATCAGAACGCGCATATAGAACAACTGGCAAGGCATAGTAGTAGCAACATCCATGACCTGGGTTCGAGTCCCAGGTCTACCTCACTTCAATATTATTTTGCAAATCATATTCCCATGCAGTGCCAACATCAAGACGCACCATACATCCTCCAGATCAAATCGCCCACGTGCCTATTGGAATCAAACCAAAGGCTGAGAATTGATGAACACCCTAAGCTTGAGTCAACATGCCAGCACGTGAGTAAAAAAGTCCAATAAGGCCACAGTCAAATGGGCCTGAATTGCTAACAAGAGACCTCTATATTGGGGACTGACCCCCCCTAGGTTTGCTTTTTTTAATGTTTCTTCCTTGCATTATTTCTATTCTTATTAATAATTGTTTTGTTTAATTAAATTAATTATTTTCACAAAATATAAAATATCACAAAAAATCAGAAAAAAAGAATTAAAATAATAAATATTTTTGTTTTAATATTTTCATGAATAAATTTGCATGTAATTAAATTTAGTTTTAAATTAGGTTAATTCTTTTGATAAAAATCTAAAAAATGTAGAACTAGGGTTTAATTAATGTTTTTATTCCTGTTTAATTTTTCTTTTTTATAATGATATTATTTATTTTATTTATTTTCATAATTAAATTTGTATATAAAAATTAGGGTTAATTTAGGTTAAATTCTAATGTTTTCTTAATAAATTAAAAAATAACTAGAATTAGGGTTTGCATCTTATTTTGATTTTAATTAATTCTCCCTTTCCATATTAAATCTTAAAAAAACATAAAATACAAAAAAAAACAAATTCTTGCTTTCTTTTTAATTAATTAGTTCATCGTTAATTCAATTTTTGCAAAAGGGTCCAACGCCCTCGTTCTTAATTTCTCATTAATTCGCGTATTTATTTTATTTTCATTATAATAATTATGTATCTCTCCCGAAGCCTTGTAAATACCTCTCGCACTTTTAATTCTTTTAATTTCTTTATTTTCCGTCAAATCGGGTCCTGGAAATTTTGGCGATGTGGACCCGCGCCTTTGTAATAGTTTAGAATTTTACCTTTCCGCTCCTTTTTAACTGTTAACTAAATGGCATGCAAGAATGAATGATAAGAATAAAAACAAACGCGTAGATCACCTATACCATGACAAGACAAAAATAAACGAATCTGACACACAAATCACACACCACCCCTAGGGTACGCCTCACTGTTGCCTTGCCTCGAAAGGTGATCGTCGAGTAGAGGATGTCTTAGTAAGTCCTCATGATCCGGGAACCTGGCATGAGGGTAGCTTCTAAGGTGTCTTCCCATTGCTCTGGTGATCACCATGTCCCGAACCTCGAATTGACCCGAACACCTCCAACGGTGGTGCTACCTACCTCTCAATGGTGGGATGGCACTACTTTAAAGGACATTTACACAGACGGATTCCTTAGGGTAGGTAGGTTCTCGTAGATACTTGCTCTAATTTCAAAAAAAATTCAAAAATACTTTTCACACCGACACCCTTTTCAAAAAGCTTTCGAAAGCAATTTTTCAAACACTCTTGAGGACCGATACAAGAGTCGAACTGGAATTTTCAAAGAAACTTTTTAAAACCCACAGTTGAAAAGCAAACAAACCATTTTTGAAAACACAAGTGAGCAAGTATCTAAGAGCCCATGGATAACCATGGATAGAAAGGGTGCTAACACCTTCCCTTTCTATAATCTACCTCCCGAACCGAGAGCAATCTCTATAAGGAATTTTTCTGTGCTTTTGTCCTTTCCATTTGGAGAAAATAAAAGACGGTGGCGACTCTTGCTTCCGCGACATTTCGCGAACCAGCGTTAAACAGTCAGTTCCAGATCCACCGATCACAGAACTGGCGACTCTGCTGGGGATACTTAAAGTGAGGTGTACCTTAGGATTAAGATCACTGTGTTTTCAATTGTCTTCTTTGCTTGCTTTATTATTGTGGGTTGCTTGGGAGTTCTATAGATCCTAACCTGGATCTGGGGGATACCTTCTTAGAAAGTAGCAACAAGACTGTGAGGGAACTGTGCAGGGTATACCGACATGGTTGAAACAGTATGCTACGTTGATGTGGCACTTTGGTGTGTACCGGTAACCCTTGAGTTCAGTCAAGGAGAGTACGGGGCCTCCGCGTGGTGTCGTGAAGCATCCACAGACCTTAGGAACCTTAATTGAACTATCTTGGCCTCTTTAGGGTAGTGAGATAACTGACTTTGGTGCAGTCCGAGGTTGGTTGATACTCGATACTACACTCAATTGAGGGTTGCTTTCCTGGAATATTTCGGTCGCCAGTTCAGTGGCTAAATCGAAACAATGAACAATGAAAGCAATCCCGTGATATTGGGAACCTTAGAACCCGGTTACTTTGATTAGGACAGGTTGAACCCACCAACTTCAAGAGGGTACTACCCAGACCCCATGCTGGCCTTAAACCTTAAGGGCTTGTCTTGTGTGCCTTGTGTGCCTTACATGTTTGTCTTTGTAAATATCTGTGGTGTGTTTAATCATAGCATCATGACATCATCCAGCATCATATGCATTGACTAACCATTTCAGGGGTTCGAATTTTCATCTTTGCTCTTGTTTTGTAGGACATGGAAACTGTTCGTAGAAAGACAATTCAAGTCAGTCTTGTAAGGATCCCTCCTCAGCTTAAGGAGCTTATACCCAGGATTCCTGAGAATTCTTCGTTCAGTGAAAGGCATGGAAGCCTCATCAGTTTGGTCAACACCAACATTGAGGAAGATATGATAAAGGTCCTGTTCCAGTTCTTTGATCCTCTGCATCACTGTTTCACCTTCTTGGACTATCAGTTGGTACCTACCTTGGAGGAGTTCTCCCGGCTCCTGAAGATCCCTATCCTTGATAAGCTACCCTTCAACGGTACAGAAAAGGAACCTAAGCTTGAAGAGATCGCTAAAGCCTTGCACCTACAGTCATCTGACCTCAAGGGACATTGGGAAGTTAGAAGTGGTATCAAAGGGTTCTTAGCCAGGTTTCTGTTTGAAAAGGCCCATGAATGTTGGAACTCCCTTGACTTGCAAGCTTTTGAAGAAGTGGTGGCCCTCCTTGTTTATGGTTTGGTTTTGTTCCCTAATCCAGACCAGCTTATTGATATCAGTGCTGTCCAGATCTTTATGTCCAGGAATCCTATACCTACGTTGCTGGGGGACATCCTTCACTCATGTTACACTCGAACCATGAGAAAAAGAGGTGTCCTTATGTGTTGCACTCCTCTCCTGGGAAGGTGGTTTATTTCGCACCTTCCACAATCAGTCCTGAAGAATGAGCGGGGTTTGAGATGGTCACAACGGTTGATGACTCTTACACATGCAGATATACATTGGTGCCCTAGGTCCATAGAAGATGTCACTATCATTGATCGTTGCGGGGAGTACCCTAATGTTCCTTTACTTGGAATCAGAGGAGGTATCACTTATAGCCCATGCCTGGCTTGGAGACAGTTTGGTTATGCTCGGAAGGATGGTCCTCATGACATGTTTATTCCTGACATAGTTTTTGACTTCGACAATGATACTCAAGGACTTCGCCAGAGATTTATCAGAGCCTGGAGGATACCAAGTAGGATAGACAGCAAGACACTGGGGCATAGGAATTCCATCCCGTTGGAACCTTATCTCAAGTGGGTACGAGCCCGCTCCCAGAAGTTAGTGATGCCCTATCCTCACATGCTCCCGGTAGTCAAAGAGCCAGTCTTGGAAGGAGAAGTGTCCTACACTATTCAGCACCCTGATATGCCCACATCCTGGGAAGAGATGCAGAAGAGTTGGATCCAGCTTAAGGAAAACGGAATTCTCTTGAGACTAGTCTACATGCCAGTGAAAAGAAGGTCTTGGAGCTCACCCGCCTGTTGCATGAGGAGAGGAATCTCAACACTTACATAGCTCCAAAGAGGATGCGCAGTATATTTTGGGATTGATTTGTTTTTGTATTATTTTGCCCATGAGGCTTTGATGTATTAAACAATGATTTCTTTAATGATAACGTGTGTTCCTTTTTGTCTACAACAAATTTGAACTTTCGAACCCTTGAATACATTGCATAAACACATATCATTCATCATGTGCATAACAGGTTTTTCCTCTTTTCAGGTTGCTTACAGTTCTTCGCTGTTTATTTCAGCATCATGAATCCTGACTCTGCATCAACTGAGACTTCCATCAAGGCTCTTCAGGTGCAGAATGCACAATTCCAGGAATTAATCAAGGGTTTGGCTCAGGGCCAAGAAGAACTGAAGGCTATGCTCCTGAAGAAGGAGAAGAACTGTTCTGTTCAACTCGGGCCGAAGGTTTGGCAATACTCTGCAGCATGAAGAGGCTGGTTCTTCTGTCGGCAAGAGTAGTCCTCAGGCAGAAGCAAGGGTTCCTAGTCCGGTAGTCTCCGACAACGAGACAGATTTTGATGAAGAGCAGTACCCTCCGGCAGAAGACAGATACAAGCAACTGGAGGATAGGTTGAAAGCTATGGAGGTTCAACAGGCACCTGGGCTGGATTTCGGAGATCTGGGTTTGTCTACTGGTGTGATTATCCCTCACAAGTTCAAAGCTCCATCCTTTTCTAAGTATGACGGGGCGTCTTGTCCCAAGCTGCATCTAAGGTCCTATGTTCGGGAAATTCAACCGTACTCTGCGGATAAGAATTTGTGGATCCACTTCTTCCAGGAGAGTCTTTCAGGGACTCATCTCGAATGGTTCTATCAGCTGGATGGGACCAAGGTTCGTAACTGGGAGGAGTTGGCTACTGCTTTCTATAAGCAGTATCAATATAATGCCGACCTTGCCCCTACACGTACTCAACTCCAGGGTATGTCGTTAGGTGCAAGTGAAGGTTTTAAAGAGTACGCTCAGAAGTGGAGAGACCTGGCTGGCAGGGTGCAGCCACCATTGACCGATCGGGAGTTGGTAGACATGTTCTTGGGGACCTTATCTGGGCCGTTTTTCAACCATCTCATCGGGAATTCATCTGCAGGGTTCACCGATCTGATTCTGACTGGAGAGAGAATTGAGGCTGGGTTAAAGTCTGGGAAGATTCCGAAGGGTGCATCATCTAGTTCTGAAAAGAAACCCTTCAAGAAGGAGTCTAGTGCCGTGTATGGTTCCAAGAGATCAGAGAGACCTGAGCACCGCCAATCTGTCAGTGCGGTAATGATTGCTAAGCCTGCTGCCGCTCCTCGGCCGACCAATCCTCAAAGGGCTGAAAGACCCCGGAGGGAGTTTACCCGGTTAAGCATGACCCTATCGCAGATCCTGCCACAGTTGCTATCCACCAATTTGGTGACTGTCAGGGAGGCTCCGAAGTTCCCCAATACTGCATCTCCCAAGTACAACCCGAATGCTCGTTGTGCTTATCATTCCGATAGCCCAGGGCACGCCACTGATGACTGTTGGGCGTTAAGGAACAAGATGCAGGACCTTATTGACGCTAAGGAGGTACAGTTTGAGGCATCTGAGAAGCCTAATGTAGAGACAGCTCCCCTGCCTGCTCATGGAGTGAATGCTATTGGGGACGAGGACGAAGTGGATGAAGCTGAGTTTGATAGCTGGATCTACCCGGCAACCGACAGTGGACCTAACAATTGGAGTGCAAAGGACAACTTATCTGTTTCTCTTGTTACTAAGTAATGAATTCCTATGTTTTGGTATCTGTAATAAACAATAAATAAACTCTATGGCCCGGTGTCTTACCCGAGGCACCGTGGTTTCATTTATGAGGGCATATAAATTGTCATTTCATATATCATGAATGAAAATCTTGGACGTTTTCTCGCATCGCAAATTTTATGCTCCTTTTCTGTCTTTCTTTCCTTTACATATATTTTAAAACAGCTGTATTTACACACACACTCACTCATACAGGTTTCAATCCACTCTGGATCTCACTGATAACAACTCTGCTACTGCCAGTTATGACTTCGAAAATCCGATCAACTTAGCCGAAGACGAAGGTGAAGATGATTGCGAAGTGCCTGGTGAGCTTGCAAGACTGTTGCTTCAGGAAGAGAGGGCAATTCAACCCCATGAAGAGCCAGTGGAAACCATCAACTTGGGTACCGAAGAAGACAGGAAAGAGGTAAAGATTGGTGCCAACCTAGAGCTCAGCGGGAAGCAACGGTTAACCAAGATGCTACATGATTATATGGAGATCCTTGCCTGGTCCTACGAAGACATGCCCGGGTTGGATACCGATATTGTGGTCCATCACTTGCCAACTAAGGAAGACTGCCCTCCGGTTAAGCAAAAGGTCCGTCGTATGCGTCCAGAGATGTCCGAGAAGATTAAAGCCGAGGTTATGAAACAGTTTGACGCTGGGTTCCTTGCAGTGACTTCTTACCCTCAGTGGGTTGCTAATGTGGTGCCGGTACCTAAGAAGGACGGCAAGGTCAGAATGTGTGTCGACTACAGGGATCTGAACAGGGCCAGCCCCAAGGATGACTTCCCTTTACCTCACATTGATGTCCTTGTTGACAATACTGCTCAACATAAGGTGTTCTCTTTCATGGATGGCTTTTCAGGTTACAATCAGATCAAGATGGCACCTGAAGACATGGAAAAGACTACATTTGTTACTCAGTGGGGCACCTTCTGTTACAAGGTCATGCCATTTGGGTTGAAGAACGCTAGGGCAACCTACCAACGTGCCATGGTTGCTTTATTTCATGATATGATCCATCATGAGATAGAAGTGTATGTTGACGACATGATCGCAAGGTCCCAGACTGAGGAAGAACATCTAGATCATCTGCAGAAATTGTTTGACCGTCTGAAACTGTACAAGCTAAGATTGAACCCGAACAAGTGCACCTTCGGGGTAAGATCTGGGAAGTTGCTAGGCTTCGTGGTAAGTGACAAGGGTATTCAAGTGGACCCTGCTAAGGTCAAAGCTATTCAAGAGATGCCAGTTCCTAAGACAGAGAAGGAAGTCAGAGGCTTTTTAGGACGCCTGAATTACATCGCTCGATTCATCTCACATCTAACTACTACCTGTGAGCCAATCTTCAAGCTACTGAAGAAAGATCAGGTAGTACGTTGGAATGATGAATGTCAGGCTGCCTTCGACAGAATCAAAGAGTATCTCCAAGAACCACCTATCCTTATGCCACCGGTTGAAGGGAGACCTCTGATACTATATCTAACAGTGCTTGACAATTCAATGGGGTGTGTGTTGGGGCAGCATGACGAGTCTGGCCGAAAAGAGCATGCCATTTATTACCTTAGCAAAAAGTTTACCGACTGTGAGACCCGATACTCACTGCTTGATAAAACTTGCTGCGCTTTGGTATGGGCTGCTCGCCGGCTGAGACAGTATATGCTGACTCACACTACCTTGTTGATCTCAAAAATGGATCCTATAAAGTACATATTCGAAAAGCCCGCTCTGTCTGGGAGAATTGCAAGATGGCAAATGATCTTGACGGAATACGACATTCAGTACACAACCCAGAAAGCCATCAAGGGAAGTGTATTGGCAGACCACTTGGCATATCAGGCAGTCGATGATTATCAGTCAATGAACTTCGAGTTTCCGGATGAAAGCATTATGATAGTGACTGATTGTGAAGTACCTGGACCGGATGAAGGACCTGAACCAGGATCCCGATGGTCTATGCACTTTGACGGAGCCTCCAACGTTTTGGGAAACGGTATCGGCGCCATAATCATATCTCCACAAGGTACTCATACTCCACTCACTGCCCGGCTATGTTTCAACTGTACCAACAACATGGCGGAGTATGAGGCGTGCATCATGGGTCTTCAAGCTGCGATCGACCTAAGGATCAAATTTCTGAGTGTCTTCGGAGATTCCGCTCTTGTGATCAATCAGATCAAAGGAGAGTGGGATACGAAACATCCAAACCTGATTCCTTACAGAGAATGTGTGTTGACCCTGATCCCCCACTTCACAGAGATAACCTTTGAGCACTTTCCAAGAGAAGAGAATCAGCTGGTGGACGCGTTAGCCACAATGTCTTCAATGTTCAAGGTCAAATGGGATAACGAGGCTCCCCGGATCATCATCTGGAAATTGGACGAACCGGCATACTGTTGCGACCTCGAAATTGAATTGGTGATGGAGAAGCCTTGGTACCATGAAGTGAAGAGATATCTGGAAGCTCAGGAATACCCTGAAGGTGCCTCTATCAATGATAAGGAGTTCCTGAGAAGGTTCGCAGCCAAGTTCTTCCTTAGCAACGGCATCTTGTACAAGCGAAACCATGATTCAACTTTACTGCGTTGTGTGGATAAGACCGAAGCAGAAAGGATCATGGAAGAGCTACATGAAGGGACCTTCGGTACGCATTCCAGTGGACACACTATGGCTAAGAAAATCCTACGGGCAGGATATTACTGGTCCACAATGGAAGCTGACTGTTACCAACATTCCAGGACATGCCATAAGTGCCAGATTTATGCAGACAAGGTGCATGTTCCCCCAGTCCCCCTGAATGTTCTGACTGCGCCTTGGCCATTTGCAATGTGGGGCATAGACATGATCGGCGAGATTAAACCTACGGCATCCAATGGGCATCGCTTCATCCTAGTGGCGATTGATTATTTTACAAAGTGGGTCGAGGCAGCATCCTATGCTACGGTAACCAAGACTGTGGTGGCACGATTCATTCGGCATAACCTGATCTGTCGGTATGGCGTCCCTGAGAGAATTATTACAGATAACGGTACCAATCTGAATAACAAGATGATCGCTGAGCTCTGCAAACAGTTCAAGATACAGCACCACAATTCTTCTCCTTACAGACCGAAGATGAATGGGGCTGTAGAAGCAGCAAATAAGAACATCAAGAAAATTGTGCAGAAGATGACAGTGACCTATAAGGATTGGCACGAGATGTTACCATTCGCTCTACATGGGTACCGTACCTCAGCTAGGACGTCAACCGGGGCAACTCCTTTCTCTCTGGTTTATGGTATGGAGGCAGTCTTGCCAATCGAAGTCCAAATACCCTCTCTCCGGATAATGAAGGATGCAAATCTGAACGAAGATGATTGGATCCAGACACGACTTGATCAACTCAACCTTATTGATGAAAAGAGACTCGCTGCTATCTGCCATGGTCAGACGTATCAAAAACGGATGATCAGGGCATTTAACAAAAAGGTCAGACCACAGGAATATCAAGTTGGGGATCTGGTAATCAAGCGAATCATCCTTCCTCAGAGTGATCCAAGGGGCAAATGGACCCCTACGTACGAAGGGCCATTTGTGGTTAAGCATGTGTTCTCAGGAGGAGCCATGATATTGACCAACATGGATGGTGACGACCTTCCTCACCCCGCCAATGCAGACATAGTAAAAAGATACTACGCATGAGAAAAAGACCCGCTAGGCTGACATGCCTAGGCAAAAATTAGGGCTTCCCGGCGAACCAAAAGGGTTCGGGCAAAATGAAGGGATGAAAATGAAAAAATCTGTACACCCGGCAAGTCGAAAACCTAAAAAGGCGGCTTGGGCAAAAATGGGTATCCCGGTGGACCGAAAACCCGAAAGGGCGGTCCAGGCAAAAATTAGGGATAAAGCATAATACTATGTCTCATTGATCACTTTGCATCCAGAATCCGGTATCTACATCAAGTTCAGACGGCATCGATCAGTCAGCTTCACCTTCAACCAAGGTCATCAAGTGATGAGACGCTCGGAGTTATAAAGGCGATAGCAGAGCTGAAACCCAGTGGGATCATTCATTTCACACAGCTGTTTTATTTTCTTTTGTACAAAACTTGTATAAACTCTTTTGTTCGGCGGCGTCCTCTTACTAGGACGTCAGCCTCTTGTACACAAAACGCCTATTCACGGGCCATTCAAAATCAATACAAATATATTTTCAGTTAAACGTGCCAAGTGTTTTTCTTTTTCTGTTTTGTTTTGCGAAGAACGTCCAAGGTTCAAGTTGTGATATATGCATTGACAATAATTTGCTAACTCATAAGTATTTGCATACGAAACAAAGGATTTTATTACAGGTAACACTAGAAACAGGGGCAATAAAGAGTTGTCTAAGCAATCTAATTGGGCTATCCTCCAAGGTACCAAGGTAGGTCCAGCTAAAGAGCATAACCAGACACCTTAATTCCCCAGAGAGTAAGTCAGCAGCCAGTACACTCCTCTCCAAGCAGAGTTATCTAATCTCAAGAAAGTAGGGAGTCCTCCAGCAGATCTCAACATACCCAGCAGCATACATATTCTTAACAAGCATCCCCGGCAGTCTTGACCTAAAGATTGTTCCCCGGTGGTCTATCAACATTCAAAAGAACCACTTCCCCAGCATATCAAAACTTCCCCAGGAAAGTCCAATCTAGTTTCCCCAGGAAAGTTGAAATTTATCTCCCTAAGCAGTAAGCTTATCCCCAGTAGATTCTGGAAGCTTATCCTCGCAGAGCACGAACGCGTCGTCCGGCTTTATTTAAAGAGTTATTTCCTTAACAGGATATAACTGGGTTATCCTCAGCCAAAAGCCACGGAAAGATCGTCGTCGACAAAATCTTTTCATCCCCAGCGAAGTCCATCATACTTCCAACACAGCAAAGATATCCTCAGCAAGTCATTCTCAACAATTCAGCAAGTATCTCTCTCCCCACAGAGTATTACTTCCCAGCATGGTCGCTAGAGTATCTTTTCTCCCCGCAGAATCTTCCATTTGCCAAGTTTATTCCGCAACGGAGTCATCTTCTCCTACCGGTGTTCTTGCAGTTATCATCCCCAGTGGAAGCAAAATCTATTCTTCAACATTAGCCCAGGATATGACTTCCCGGCACCCGTCAAGGATTTAATTTCCTAGACGAAAACATACATTCATAAAACATCACATACCTCATTATAGCATGCATAGACGCATTATATCATACAAATCTCATTTATGTTGAGAACATCATTGCTTGATCCATATCATGCATTGCATATGACTGACTTTTACCTTTCAGGAAAGATTCAGTTAAATTCTCAATCATATTTCAAGACCTAGACCGGTTCAGTTAATCGACTCCAAAGATTTCTTATCCAGTCCCAGGCCTTCTCTACTCCAGCTAAATCGACTACCAACAGATTTTTCTGATAAAGACTCAGTAGAAGTTATCCCAGGTTATATTTTCCTGATGGTTCCCTCTCCGATGGTGAGTGAGGTGATAATTCCTTTTCAAATGGTTCCCTCTCCAACAGTGAGTGAGGTGATAATTCCTTTCCAGATGGTTCCCTCTCCGACGGTGAGTGAGGTGATAATTCCTTTTCAGATGGTTCCCTCTCCGACGGTGAGTGAGGTGATAATTCCTTTTCAGATGGTTCCCTCTCCGACAGTGAGTGAGGTGATAATTCCTTTTCAGATGGTTCCCTCTCCGACGGTGAGTGAGGTGATAATTCCTTTTCCTATGGTTCCCTCTCCGACGGTGAGTGAGGTGATAAGTCCTTTTCTTATGGTTCCCTCTCCGACGGTGAGTGAGGTGATAATTCCTTTTTCTATGGTTCCCTCTCCGACGGTGAGTGAGGTGGTAATTCCTTTCTTAATGGTTCCCTCTCCGACGGTGAGTGAGGTGATAATTCCTTTTCAGATGGTTCCCTCTCCGACGGTGAGTGAGGTGATAAGTCCTTTTCTTATGGTTCCCTCTTCGACGGTGAGTGAGGTGATAATTCCTTTTTCTATGGTTCCCTCTCCGATGGTGAGTGAGGTGATAATTCCTTTTCAGATGGTTCCCTCTCCGACGGTGAGTGAGGTGATAATTCCTTTTCCTATGGTTCCCTCTCCGACGGTGAGTGAGGTGATAATTCCTTTTCCTATGGTTCCCTCTCCAACGGTGAGTGAGGTGATAATTCCTTTTCCTATGGTTCCCTCTCTGACGGTGAGTGAGGTGATAATTCCTTTTCAGATGGTTCCCTCTCCGACGGTGAGTGAGGTGATAATTCCTTTTCAGATGGTTCCCTCTCCGACGGTGAGTGAGGTGATAATTCCCTTTCATATTATATTTTCCTATTGGATCTCTCTCCGACGGTGCACGAGATTTCCATTTTAGGTTCTTCTTTGAGATTATAATTTCCCATTGGTTCTCTTCCCGATACTGCAAAGATGGTAATTCCCACAAAGATTTTCTCAACGAGCGTTGTTGAAGTTAAAGTCACCCAAGGTTCTCTTACCATTCATGCTAAGGTAGTAACCATCCCTGGTTCATTCATCATCTTGTGAAGCTCCAGATCCAGCTCCCATAACCAGTCAGGACATATCTATGCCAAGCATCTGAAAACCAGCTCCTGCAACGTGTCAGGTACTCTTTTTTTCTTTTGCAGGTATGCAGGTTCTCGCTAAGGAATCTCTTATGCGATCAATACCCAGATGGCATCTATAAGCCCAACATCCTATTCATCAATCTCTAAATGGCATCTGTAAGCCCATTCCCATCACCACACAGCTACTATGTGAGCGCAAATTTCTGGGCACTCTAGTGTTCAATCATCTTCCACCCTCGGATTACGAAAGGCACGTCAGCCAATCTGCATCCTCAGGTTTAAGAAGATTGAACAGGGGCAACTGTTGTACCCCAAAATTTGCCCTCCCATATTCTTCAAGAAATTGCAAAGTCAAGCTGCAAAGTTCCCCAAGGGTTGCACAGTGCAAAGGTCTCCTATACAATCAAAATTAGGGTTTGTGTTCTGATCAAGAAAATGAAGTGTTCAAAGGTCCAATCAAGTCTCACATGCCTATAAACATGGTCAAGCATCCTCATATCAAGTTTCAAGACTTTCAGCACAAAATTGCACAGTCAAAACCCTAATTGCACTACAGTCAACTGTAGGGGCAAAATGGTCATTTGACAGTCAAAAGTTCAAATTTTTGGTCAACATATCATTTTGAAGCCACAAACATCATTTGATCAATGCTTGATCATGATTCTCAAAATTTGGCTCAAAAATCATCAAGATGCAAAAGTTTCCTTATTTGGACAGTTGAAAAAGTCAACTGTAAATTGACCAGGGCATAACTTTCACATGGATTATCAGAAAAATCCCATCCAAGGCTCATTTTGAAGAGAAAGACATTTCCTACAACTCATCTTCATACTTCAAGTCCAAGAAATGCTCTCACAAAAAGTTATCAATTTCAACATTATAGGTCATTTTCAAAAGTCAACAAAAAGGGACTTTAAGTCAAAGGCCATAACTTGAGATTGGTAAATCAAAATGACATGGGACCAAAGGCATTGGTTAGAGGATTCAAAGACCTTTCCAAAATGTCCAAGAACATGAGAAAAGATTAAAAATTGAGCAAGTTATGCCTTGTGGAAGTTGGGAAATTTTTGGATATTCTGAAAAGTCAACACTACTTCAAGTGACCTAAAATTGCTAATGGGCCCATTTTTCTTCCATAATTCATCATCCATGACATATGCACGACTACTTGGCCCAAAGGGAAGTCTTTATTCATTTTTTATTTATTTATTTGAATTTTTATTTATAATAATTCATTTAAATCAAAATAAATGTATGAAAAATGCTAACCTAAAGTTTTAAATCTTTTTGTGCATGTTTTACTCTAGAGATTTCGTGATTGTACCAATATGGAAAGATTTGGATTGATTGGCTTGATTGAGAGCAAAAAGCACATGGAAAAAGATTGGAAAAAATCTTAGAAAATCAAATTTCCAAAATCATGAATGCAAGATATTTGGATCCATATTTTTAACCTAATTCACTCTTGCATAAGTATGGAACACAACCCTAATCATAAGACACACGCAGCTGCTGAGAAAGTTGGAAGACAAACTTGAAAATTTTGCAAAGCAACTCAATTCTGAAAACTGACTTATAGGTGGTTCCAAGGCACGAAACCTATTCCATTAGCTTCCTTGGAGATTACTGAACATATTCCAATCAAAGACAACCATCAAAACTCAAGGAATCGGTATACAGAACTCCAAATATTTCATGAAAAACTCATAATCGTGTTTGCAAATCTATGCATTTTCATAACATTTTATTCATTGATTCATGTTCCTTATGAAATTCTGAAGCTAACCAATATATTTAATTGCATTTTTATGTGCTACACGCGATTATGCCATGATTGATTTTTAGGGTTTGCAGAGCTTCAGATTAGGGGTTTTTGACTGGGGAAAAATTGGCCCTCAAGACCACCACCATTCAACTCAGGGCGTTCAGACGGTTACAAGGATGCCCTTGCGCCTAATTTATGGACCTCCTAGGCCTAATCGCTATTTTTCCAAAGCGTGCCTAGGAGAACAGTTAAAAAACCGTGGCTTAATGTGTTTGTTTCAGAAAAATAAAAAAGGCCACGAAGAAGATGATTACGTGGGAGGCACTGATTGGAACGTTTAAATATTTCGCGCGTTTGAACCACTGACCATTTGTTTTTCTTTATAATATTTGTTATTTGTTTATTAATCAGAACGCGCATATAGAACAACTGGCAAGGCATAGTAGTAGCAACATCCATGACCTGGGTTCGAGTCCCAGGTCTACCTCACTTCAATATTATTTTGCAAATCATATTCCCATGCAGTGCCAACATCAAGACGCACCATACATCCTCCAGATCAAATCGCCCACGTGCCTATTGGAATCAAACCAAAGGCTGAGAATTGATGAACACCCTAAGCTTGAGTCAACATGCCAGCACGTGAGTAAAAAAGTCCAATAAGGCCACAGTCAAATGGGCCTGAATTGCTAACAAGAGACCTCCATATTGGGGACTGACCCCCTCCTAGGTTTGCTTTTTTTAATGTTTCTTCCTTGCATTATTTCTATTCTTATTAATAATTGTTTTGTTTAATTAAATTAATTATTTTCACAAAATATAAAATATCACAAAAAATCAGAAAAAAAGAATTAAAATAATAAATATTTTTGTTTTAATATTTTCATGAATAAATTTGCATGTAATTAAATTTAGTTTTAAATTAGGTTAATTCTTTTGATAAAAATCTAAAAAATGTAGAACTAGGGTTTAATTAATGTTTTTATTCCTGTTTAATTTTTCTTTTTTATAATAATATTATTTATTTTATTTATTTTCATAATTAAATTTGTATATAAAAATTAGGGTTAATTTAGGTTAAATTCTAATGTTTTCTTAATAAATTAAAAAATAACTAGAATTAGGGTTTGCATCTTATTTTGATTTTAATTAATTCTCCCTTTCCATATTAAATCTTAAAAAAACATAAAATACAAAAAAAAAACAAATTCTTGCTTTCTTTTTAATTAATTAGTTCATCGTTAATTCAATTTTTGCAAAAGGGTCCAACGCCCTCGTTCTTAATTTCTCATTAATTCGCGTATTTATTTTATTTTCATTATAATAATTATGTATCTCTCCCGAAGCCTTGTAAATACCTCTCGCACTTTTAATTCTTTTAATTTCTTTATTTTCCATCAAATCGGGTCCTGGAAATTTTGGCGATGTGGACCCGCGCCTTTGTAATAGTTTAGAATTTTACCTTTCCGCTCCTTTTTAACTGTTAACTAAATGGCATGCAAGAATGAATGATAAGAATAAAAACAAACGCGTAGATCACCTATACCATGACAAGACAAAAATAAACGAATCTGACACACAAATCACACACCACCCCTAGGGTACGCCTCACTGTTGCCTTGCCTCGAAAGGTGATCGTCGAGTAGAGGATGTCTTAGTAAGTCCTCATGATCCGGGAACCTGGCATGAGGGTAGCTTCTAAGGTGTCTTCCCATTGCTCTGGTGATCACCATGTCCCGAACCTCGAATTGACCCGAACACCTCCAACGGTGGTGCTACCTACCTCTCAATGGTGGGATGGCACTACTTTAAAGGACATTTACACAGACGAATTCCTTAGGGTAGGTAGGTTCTCGTAGATACTTGCTCTAATTTTAAAAAAAAATTCAAAAATACTTTTCACATCGACACCCTTTTCAAAAAGCTTTCGAAAGCAATTTTTCAAACACTCTTGAGGACCGATACAAGAGTCGAACTGGAATTTTCAAAGAAACTTTTTAAAACCCACAGTTGAAAAGCAAACAAACCATTTTTGAAAACACAAGTGAGCAAGTATCTAAGAGCCCATGGATAACCATGGATAGAAAGGGTGCTAACACCTTCCCTTTCTATAATCTACCTCCCGAACCGAGAGCAATCTCTATAAGGAATTTTTCTGTGCTTTTGTCCTTTCCATTTGGAGAAAATAAAAGACGGTGGCGACTCTTGCTTCCGCGAAATTTCGCGAACCAGCGTTAAACAGTCAGTTCCAGATCCACCGATCACAGACACCACAACCTTTTTCTATTTGAATCTTGTGACATAGTTCCTTGATTACTTCAAACACCTCATATTTCTCTTTTATGAACTTCACCCAAGTGAATCTTGAGTAGTCATCAACAACAACATATGCACACCTTTTTCCTCAAGGACTTTCCACCTGCATAGGTCCCATAAAGTCCATGTGAAGAAGCTCTAGAACTCTTGAGGTAGCAAGATGTTGAATCTTCTTATGGGACATCCTTGTCTGCTTCCCAATTTGACATTCACCATAAATTCTACCTTCATCAATCTTTAGTTTTGGAATATCTCTAATAGCTTCCTTTGATAAGATCTTTTTCATGCCTTTCAGGTGTAGATGTCCAAGCTTTTGATTTACTTCATCATCTTTTGACAATAAGTATGTTGAGAGACAATCTGGATAATTCCATAGGTAGCCGTTGTCTTTTGGCATGATTCCCCTTATAACCACTTCATTCTTATCATTTGTGATTAGGCATTCAGATTGAGTAAAGTTAACTTTGAGACCTTGATCACAGAGTTAACTTATACTTATCAGATTTGCTGTTAGCTCTTTCACAAACAACACATTATCTAGACTAGGTTGTCCAGCATAATCCACCTTTCCCACACCTTTGATTTCACTCTTTGACCCATCTTCAAAAGTGACATAGCTAGTGGCACGTGGTTTGATGTTCATTAAGAATCTCTTAACTCAATTCATGTGTCTGGACCAGCCACTATCAAAATACCAGTCTTCTCTAATTGAGGCTTTGAGAGAAGTGTAAGCTATGAGTCCATATGAGTCATGGTGAAAGGCTACTCTTGACTTTTCCTTATAGTTATCATCATTTCTTTTGTAAGGGGATCTATGGATCGGATATCCATACAATTTGTAGCACAAGGACTTCAAATGTACAAACCCTCCACATTAGTGACACCTCCATAGATAACATATGGGACTATGATATCTTCCATAATCTCTTGACTGATGTTGGAACATGTGCCTTGATATCTCTATATCATGCTTCGTATTTTGAGGAACAAACTCCGCTACTTGCTTGTTATTATTCACGATTTGGTTACTAAAATCATGCTCCTTCACATTCCCAACATTCTCCTCTTTAAGATTATCAATGATAGATAAATGCTCTTCTTTCTCAACCTCCAGTTGATTAATGACAAACTTTTGTGTCAATATGTTCTGACATAGTCTTTAATTCTTGAGGCGCAACTCTGAGTATCCGACAGTAAGTTCACTAACAGTGAGTTCTCCAACATATGATTCTTTATCAGATTCACATGATTCTTTATTTTATCCACACATTCAAGTCAAGGTAGTCACCTGATTGGCGGAACCTTCCTTATGATCACTTTCAGATTCTCCATTAGACCATGATACGGACAAATTCATTCCTTGCTTTTTAAGATAAGTGGCACATTTAACTCTTATGTATTCATATCCCTCACATTCATGACACTGAACACCTTTAACTTGGTCTGTGTTTTCTTCAAATCTTGACTTTCTTTCCAGGTCCTGGTTTTTGTTGATGTTATAAGACATGTTCTTAGCACCCAACCCGGACTTACTCAACATCCTACTAAATTGTCTTCCCAGCAGTACGAGATCCTTAGATATTCCTTATGAGTTCATGTTTCCTTTATCCTCTGAGTCTTTAGCACTAGATGCAAAAGCTATGCTCTTCTTCTTTTTAGAATTTTCATTTATAGCATACTCAAAAGTCTTAAGTGAACTTACAAGTGCATCAACTGTCACTGTGCTTAAATCTTTGGATTAGTCAATAGAAATCACCTTCATGTCAAATATCTTGGGAAGAGATCTAAGCATATTCTTTACCAGTTTATCCTCTGATTTCTTCTCTCCCAGGTCTTCTGAGTCATTAGCAATATCTAGAACAATCATGTGAAAGTCCTGGATACTTTTATCCTCATTCATCATTAAGTTCTCAAATTTGGAGGAGAGAAGCTGAAGCTTTGCCAATTTAACCTTAGGATTTCCTTCATGCACCTTTATCAAGGTTTCCCATGCAACTTTTGCATGTTTGCAATTCTTTATCAACTTGAAAATATTTTTATCAACTCCATTGAATATGGAATTCAGTGCTTTGGAGTTTCCTTGAGATAATGCATCATCATTATCATCCCAATCTTCTCTAGGCTTCAGAACATTGTGGCCTTCCCTACTGCATCCCCAACCTTCGGTGGATCCCAACCTTTAACAACATTTCTTCAAGCCTTGTCACCCAAGGACTTTATAAAGGTTTCCATACGAGGTTTCCAACTGTCATAGTTGGTAACATCCAAAATTGGTATTTTAACCATAATTCTACCATCCTTGTCCATTGCACCAGAAAGTAACTTCCCCGAATCTCACCTAGAGTCAGAGAAGAATGCATGCTCTGATACCAATTGAAATCCTGGCTATCAGATCTCAGATGTCTTAAGAGATGTCGAGACACTGGATCCGAATTCACACACAACAACAAGATGTATAAACAAAATATAAAAGTGCTGAAAGTAAATAACACAAGATATGTTTACCCAGTTCGGAACAACCTTCCTACTCTGGGGGCTACCAAGCCAGGGACAAAATTAAATAAATATTATCAATTTGTATACCTAACAGCAAACCTCCAGTTTACAGCCTATGCACTTAATCACTATCCTTTGCTTAACTTTTACCTAAGACACACCTAGGTATGAGGCCCTCCTCAAATACCTCTTCAATTAAACTCAACAATTGAAGCAACTCTAAATACAAGTAGAGAACAAAAATGGGAAGCTATACTTCCAAAACACACAAGACTCAATGCTTAAAAGCTTATGAGAATTGACACAATATGTTTAATGCTTAAAAGCTAATTGTGATCGGTGGATCTGGAACTGACTGTTTAAAGCTGGTTCGCAAAATGTCGCGGTAAGCAAGAGTCGCCATCGTCTTTTATTTTCTCCAAATGGAAAGGACAAAAGCACAGAAAAATTCCTTATAGAGATTGCTCTCGGTTCGGGAGGTAGATTATAGAAAGGGAAGGTGTTAGCACCCTTTCTATCCATGGTTATCCATGGGCTCTTAGATACTTGCTCATTTGTGTTTTCAAAAATGGTTTGTTTGCTTTTCAATTGTGGGTTTTTTTAAAAAAAGTTTCTTTGAAAATTTCAGTTCGACTCTTATATCGGTCCTCAAGAGTGTTTGAAAAGTTGCTTTCGAAAGCTTTTTGAAAAGGTGTCGGTGTGAAAAGTATTTTTCTAATTTGTTTTGAAATTAGAGCAAGTATCTAGAGTCGTCTACCTACCCTAAGGAATTCGTCTGTGTAAATGTCCTTTAAAGTAGTGTCATCCCACCATTGAGAGGTAGGTAGCACCACCGTTGGAGGTGTTCGGGTCAATTCGAGGTTCGGGACATGGTGATCACCAGAGCAATAGGAAGATACCTTAGAAGCTACCCTCATGCCAGGTTCCCGGATCATGAGGACTTACTAAAACATCCTCTACTCGACGATCACCTTTTGAGGGGAAAGGCAACAGTGAGGCGTACCCTAGGGGTGGTCTGTGATTTGTGTGTCGTTTTCAGATATTTTTGTCTTATTCATGTCATGGGTGATCTACGCGTTATTTTTATTTTGACGTTCATTCTTGCATGCAATTTATTAGCAGTTAAAAAGTTGCGAGAAATATAAAGTTCCTAAACTATTACAAAGGCGCGGGTCCAGATCGCCAAATTAAATCCAAGACCCGATTTGAAATAAAGTAAAGTGGGGAAATAATAAAATGTCCAATTTACACGGTTTTGGGAGAATTACATGAATATTATAAGAACGGAAATAAAAAATGCAAAGAGAATTAAAATCGAAAGCGAGGGCGTTGGACCCTTTTTAATGAAATTAAATTACGATTTAACAGATTAATTAAATTAAAATAAAAAGAAAAGATTTTTGAGTTTTTGTATTTATGGATTTTTATGAGAGAATCGAATGAAATTAAAAAAAAATAATTAACCCTAATTCTAACTATTTTTATTTATTAAGAAAAAGCATTAAAATTTAATCTAAAATTAACCTAATTAATTAATACAATTTTATTTACAAAAATAAATAATTAATAATTAATATGGTGAAAAAGAAAAAGGATAAAAAAAAGATTAAAACCCTAATTCTACAATTTTTAAGTTTATTAAGAAAAACATTAAAATTAATCCTAGAATAAAAGAACTAAATTAATTGATAATATTTATTTGCAAAAATAACATTAAAATAAAATATTTTTTATTTTGTCTTTCTGATTTTCTCTATTATTTTTATGTTTTATGAAAATATTAATTTTAAGTTTTAAGAGGAAACAATTAAATTAAACAACTAATAAAAAAAGATAAAAAAAAGAAAATAAACACAAACCCTAGGGGGTGTTGACCCCAAGTGGGAGGTATCATCCAACACTTTGGCCCATTGAGTTCCTGGCCTCGTTGACTTTATTGGCTTGCGTATGACTGCATTGACTGATGCTCATAGTGCTCTTCAAATCAAGACCCTTGGATTGCCTTCAGTGGCCATGTGGCACGCTTGGGTTATGGGCATATGGTAGGCCTTTGGATTGAACCTGCATGGGATTATGTTGAAAGAAAAAATATTGAAACAAAGTGGGGGACCTGGGAATCGAACCCAGGTCCCAGTGCCTTATGAGACAACGCCTTAACCATCTGTACCAACTACGCGCTTTGTTTATTATATGACAAATAATTATTATGAGAAAAGATAAACGTTAGTGGCCTGAGTCAGCAAAACGCGCGCCAAGATTTGAATAAACCAATGGCCTTGCTCCATGCATGCATCTTCTTCGTTGATTCGTTTTGCCCTGAAAAAAAACAATTAGATAGCGGGGGTTTTAAACCCCCACTAAGTGGTAAACAGGATAATAGCGATTAGCACATGGTGGCTCATAAATTGAGCGCGACATGTATGTTCGATTCACATGAAGCTTCTGAATCCAATAGCCTTGGTCTCGTGGTCTAATTTTTCTGGACGAGGAAACCCCCAATTTTTCAGTTTCGTAACCCTAGTAAGCTTCCATGGTGATTTCGCGTATAGGCCAGCAAAACTCAATCAAAACATATGGTTAGCTTTAGAATGATCCAATTAACATAAATCAATAAAGAAAATGCAATGAGGATGCTTAAAAATTGAAACACGAATATGCATATTTTCATGAAAAGTGAAACATATTTCTACCAATTCTTTGTGTTAAAACTAGTGGCTTTGATCCAGGAATGTTCACTGATGCGTCAGGAATGTAATGGAGTCAATATTTTGCCTTGAAACTCCTTGAAATCGTGATTTCAGTTTTTAAAAATTTGGAAAAAATGCCAACTTTGTTCTTCAGATGGGGCGCAGCTTGGAGGTCCCCTGGCATTAGGTTTTGATCTTGCTTATGTATGGAATGTATTAGGGTTAAATTCTGAGTCCACAAATCCTTGCATTGATGAAAACAATATTTGATTTTCATGCATAATCTTTCAAATCTTTTTTCACATGTTTTTGATTCCAATCATGGCAAAACCTTCCAATTTTGATTATGCACGAATCTTGAGCCTTTAAGAAGAGTTTATCTTGCACAAAAAGATTTAAAAACTTTGGTTTAGTATTTTTCCATATTTTATTTAATTTAAATGAATTAATTTTAATTAAAAATTCAAATAAATAAATAAAAATGATGAATAAATCCCCTTTGGGCCAAATGGTCGTGCATATGCTTTGGATGATGAATCTTGGAAGAAAATGTGGCCCATTAGCAATTTTAAGACATTTGAAGCAAAGTTGACTTTTCAAAATATCCAAAAATTTCCCAACTTCCACAAGGCATATCTTGCTCAATTTTTAAGTTTTGATCATGTTCTTGGACATTTTGGAAAGGTATTGAAGTCCTCTAACCAATGTTTTTGGTCCCATGTCATTTTTATTTACCAATCTCAAGTTATGGCCTTTGACTTAAAGTCCCTTTTTGTTGACTTTTGAAAATGACCTATAATGTTGAAATTGATAACTTTTTGTGGGAGCATTTCTTGGACTTGAAGTGTGAAGAGGAGTTGTAGGAAATTTCATTCTACTCAAAATGAGCTTTGGATGGAATTTTTCTGATAATCCATGTGGAAGTTATGCCTTGGTCAAGTTACAGTTGACTTTTTCAACTGTCCAAATATGGAAACTTTTGCATCTTGAGACTTTTTGAGCCAAGCTTTGAGAATCATGATCAAGAATTGATCAAATGATGTTTATGGCTTCAAAATGAGATGTTGACCAAAAATTTGAACTTTTGACTGTCAAATGACCATTTTGCCTCTGCAGTTGACTGTAGGGCAATTAGGGTTTTTGACTGTGCAATTTTGTGCTGTGAGTCTTGAAACTTGACATGAGGATACTTGACAATGTTTATAAGCATGTGGGACTTGATTGGACCCTTGGAAACTTCATTTTCTTTGTCAGAACCAAAACCCTAATTTTTGACTGTTAGGAGGCCCTTGAACTGTGCAACCCTTGGGGAATTTTGAAGCATGCTCTTTGCAAATTTTGAAGAATATGGGAGGGCAAATTTTGGGGTACAACAGTTGCCCCTGTTCAATCTTATTAGACCTGAGGATGCAGATTGGCTGACGTGCCTTTCGTAATCCGAAGGTAGAAGATGATTGAACACTAGAGTGCCCAGAAATTTGCGCTCACATAGTAGTGTGATGATAGGAATGGGCTTATAGATGCCATTTGGAGATTGATGGATAGGATGGTGGGCTTATAGATGCCACGCTAAGAGATGATGGAAGGTGGATGGGCTTATAGATGCCATCTGGATGTTGATCGCGTAAGAGATTCCTTAGCGAGAACTTGCGTACATGCAAAAGAAAAATGAGTACCTGGCATGTTACAGGAGTTGGTATTCAAATTCTTTGTGTATATGTGTCCTGACTGGTTACAAGAGCTGGATCTGGAGCTTCAAAAGGTGATGAATGAACCAGGGATGGTTACTACCTCAACAGGAACGGTGAGAGAACCTTGGATGATTACTACCTCAACAGGAACGCTGAGAGAATCTGAGGGCGATTACTACCTCAACAGTAACGATGAGCGAATCTTGGGCGACTTCAACCTCAACAGGAACGCTGAGAGAATCTTGGGCGACTTCTACCTCAATAGTAACGCTGAGAGAATCTTGGGCGACTTCTACCTCAACAGGAACGCTGAGAGAATCTTGGGCGACTTCTACCTCAACAGTAACGCTGAGAGAATCTTGGGCGACTTCTACCTCAACAGTAACGCTGAGAGAATCTTGGATATCTTCTACTGAGTCTCTATCAGGAAAATCTGTTAGGGATCGATTTAACTGGACTAGAGAAGGCCTTTGACTGGATAAGAAACAGGAAAATCTTAGGGTCGATTTAACTGAACCGGTCTAGGTCTTGAAGTCTTCAATTGGATAGGAAACAGTGAGATCTTAGGGTCGATCTGACTGACCCAGAGGAGGCCTTTGACGGGATAAGAAACAGAAAAATCTTAGGGTCGATTTAACTGAACCGGTCTAGGTCTTGAAATCTTCAACTGGATAAGAAACAGGGAGATCTTAGGGTCGATCTGACTGAACCAGAGAAGGCCTTGGACTGGATAAGAAACAGAAAAATCTTAGGGTCGATTTAACTGAACCGGTCTAGGTCTTGAAATCTTCAACTGGATAAAAAACAGGGAGATCTTAGGGTCGATCTGACTGAACCGGAGAAGGCCTTTGACTGTATAAGAAACAGAAAAATCTTAGGGTCGATTTAACTGAACCGGTCTAGGTCTTGAAATCTTCAACTGGATAAGAAACAGGGAGATCTTAGGGTCGATCTGACTGAACCAGAGAAGGCCTTTGACTGGATAAGAAACAGAAAAATCTTAGGGTCGATTTAACTGAATCGGTCTAGGTCTTGAAATCTTCAACTGGATAAGAAACAGGGAGATCTTAGGGTCGATCTGACTGAACCAGAGAAGGCCTTTGACTGGATAAGAAACAGAAAAATCTTAGGGTCGATTTAACTGAACCGGTCTAGGTCTTGAAATCTTCAACTGGATAAGAAACAGGGAGATCTTAGGGTCGATCTGACTGAACCAGAGAAGGCCCTTGACTGGATAAGAAATAGAAAAATCTTAGGGTCGATTTAACTGAATCGGTCTAGGTCTTGAAATCTTCAACTGGATAAGAAACAGGGAGATCTTAGGGTCGATCTGACTGAACCAGAGAAGGCCTTTGACTGGATAAGAAACAGAAAAATCTTAGGGTCGATTTAACTGAACCGGTCTAGGTCTTGAAATATAGTTGAGAACTTAACTAGATCTTTCCTGAAAGGTAAAGGTCAGTCATATGCAATGCATGATATGGATCAAGCAATGATGTTCTCAACATAAATGATATTTGTGAGATATGATGCGTATATGCATGCTATAATGATATATGTGATGTTTATGAATGTATGTTTTCGTCTTAGGAAAATAGATCCTTGACGGGTGCCGGGAAGTCACTCCTGGGCTGATGTTGAAGAATAGATTTTTGCCTCCGCTGGGGATAATAGTTGCAAGAATACCGGTAGGAGAAGATAACTCCGTTGGGGAATAAACTTGGCGAATGGAATACTCTGCGGGGAGAAAAGTACTATAACGATCTTGCTGGGAAGCAATACTCTATGGGGAGAGAGGTATGCTGTTGAAATGTTGATGGTAATTTTGCTGGGGATACCATTGTTGTGTTGGAAGTGTTAATAGACTTTGCTGGGGATAAGAAGACTTCGCCGAGGACGATCTTCTCATGGCCTTTGGCTGAGGATAACCCAGTTATATCCTGGTAGGGAAATAACTCTTTGAATAAAGCCGGGAGACGCGTTCGTGCTCTGCGAGGATAAGCTTCCAGAATCTACTGGGGATAAGCTTACTGCTTGGGGAGATGGATTCCAACTTTTCCTGGGGAAACTGGATTGGACTCTCCTGGGGAAGTCTTGAATTGTAACGGGGAAGTAACTCCACTGAATGTTTGATGTACCGCCGGAGAACAATCTTTAGGCCAAGACTACCGGGGATGCTTGTTAAGAATGCATGTATATTGTGCAGGGGAATGTTGAGATCTGCTGGGGGATACTCAACTTCCTTAAGGCTGATAGCATAGTTTTGCTCGGGGAGAGTGCACTGACTTGCTGGCTCACTCTCTGGGGAATTAAGACGTACTGGTTATGTTCTTCAGCTGAACCTACCTTGGTACCTTGATGGATTGAGCAACTAGATCGCTTAGACAACTCTTTATTGCCCCTGTTTCTGAGGTGGGAGAGGAAGACTTGTGGAGGTGCTTGATGACTGCCGATTGATAACTCTTCTTCTGGTAGGCAAGTGACGAGATGCCAGGACATAGTCGTACGCTTTAATCCCTAACTTTTTCCTGGACCGCCCTTTCGGGTTTTCAGTCCACCGGGATACCCTTTTTTGCCCAAGCCGCCTTTTCCGGTTTTCGACTTGCCGGGTGTACAGATTTTTTTCATTTCATCCCTTATTTTTGCCCGAACCAATTTTGGTTCACCGGGAAGCCCTTATTTTTTCTTAGGTGTGTCAACCTAGCGGGTCTTTGATTTTGCGTAGTATTTTTTTCAACTATGTCCGTGCTCTCAAGATGCAGGGAGGTGCCCCTGTCAGTAGTATTGCGTTGCCGTACAACTAGAAGATGTTTGATCAGGCAAGATTCGTTGTCGGAATGCCCCAGGTGATCCAGATGGAGATTTGCCCCCAAGCTGGTTGGCCTTTTGAGAGATTCTTCGAATCTTGACTTAACTTCCCCAGATGATGGACAATGATCAGGCCTGCCTCTTGGTTGGGAGTGCTTTTGTTCATAAGATATTCTTCGTGCGAATTTCTTTGCTGTTCAAACAAATAGTCATATGTGCAAGCAATGTTATTTCAAAAATGCAAAGCTTATGTCTGTCTTGAAGATTTTGAAAATGCATTTTTCATAAAAAACAAGTGAATTTTGTAAATTGTGATGTCAACTCGTTATTTTACCGCAAGCCTTAAGGAGTCAGGATGCCTTTGTACAGTATGCTTTCGAGTTAACCCGTGCTTCAGCTAGGACTTTTGAGGGTTATAACGTGGCCTGGTTCATGGTTTAAGAAACAAAGGATAAAGGCTCAAATTATTTGTACCCACCCGCTCTTCGTGATGTTCTTCCAACCTAAACTCAGCTAATCGTGCGTTAGACCTTGTTTGAGTCTTTGCTTTGATATTCCAATGATGGTTCGGATGTTGACAGTTTATTTTGAATAGGCAGTCATTTCCTTTTTTGTTGAGGGTTTGTAGGACCTCTTTCTTTTTTGATTTCGTTATCCCTGTTTTTTGCCTGAACTGTTTCTTTTGGAATTACAGTCAGCGGGATGCCCCAGTTTTGTAAGTCTCCTTCATAGGTTTTGACTTAATGGGCTTTTATTTCTGAGAGACAATGACTGCCTGTCTTTATGATTATTCGGAACCATTACTGTGTTTTGTTTATTTAAGGACCTCTTTGGTGCCATTCGTTATGCACTTGGATCAACTGAGAGAACTACCCTGCCCCAGGTTATGATTAAGGGTTTTAATTTTCGAAAAGAAAAACTCCTACTTCTTTGGCTCAGAGGGGTTGACGAGGGATTATCTTCCTTATAACTCCAGTGTTTAGGGATTGAAATAATGCCTGTACCTCATCAGCGGGGTCTGTTCAAAAGCATACTGTATATCATGGTATCGTTTTCGTCATCCTCCCTCAAGAGGCTTAGAACTATTAATCGAGCGTTGATCATCAGAAAAAATATGAAAATAATTTGCGTATAGTGAATACGAATATATTGCTTCAAAACGGACATATGCGATGCATTAATGAAATAACAATGTTTAACAATGAACAAATGTTTGAACAATCAAAAAGAATTACAATTTGAACATTCGAATGAACAAAAGTCTTTTCGTCTCAGGGCTTGTTATTTCAAATGGTGAACCTTGGAGGGATGGTAGAAAAACTCAGCCTGACCATCTTGTGTGAACTCCAGTGCTCCTTCATCAATCAGGTCCTGGATCTTGTTCTTCAGAGCCCAACACTCATTTGTATCATGTCCTGGACAGGCAGAGTGGTAGGCACACCTCTTATTGGGATCATAGATAGGAGATGCTGTGTTGGGGTTCCGGGGATGAGCCCTTAATGTGATCATATTCAATCTCAATAGGCGTTGTAAAGCTTGAAATAGCGACATGTTGAGCTGGGTGAATTGCCTCCTGGGCTTGTCTGGCTGAAGCTGGTGAGGTTGATGTTGAATTCGTGACACTGGAGCCATTTGAGGAGCTCTCCCCTTATTTCCTTGTCTTAAAGATGGTTGAACGACAACTGGCTCTTTACCCTTAGACGTTTGTCCCAGTTGGTTACCCTGAAGCAGTTGGTTGATGAGAACCCCGAGCTCTTCTTGTCTTCGAGCTAAACCCTGAATGGCAGTCACCTGCCCCAGCATTTGGGCTTTCAATGCATCCACTTCAACCTGCAGATGTTTCAGCCGTCCGTCCTTAGCACTGTTCCTGACCAAAGTCCCCATGAGAAGTGCTCTCAACTCCTCCTGCCCCTTGGATAGATTCAGGAGGATTTCCCCGAACCGAGTTTCTTGAGCAAGAAGGTCCTGGCTATCTTGTTGGCAAGCCATTGCTGAAATAAACAGCGGAGAAGGTAAGTGACCTGTAACAAGGGTACCTGTAATGCAATGATATGTATGATATGCATGCGATGTTTTCAAGGACCTCGCGGGATAAACAAAGAAGCTTGTTAGAATTTGAATCTGGTGGCTTGATTGAAGGAACTTCCTGTTGTAGAGAGTCCTTCTTCAAGGGTCAAAGGCTCACCATATCCAGTGGGTCATAGCCCCTGACAACCTTGGCTAGAGGAAAATAAATCCTCTTTGCCCCTTGCTAGACGTTTGATTCATAATGACCTGCATCACAAGCCCTTGAGATCCTTGAAATGGGTTAAGATGTATGCAATGGTATGATGTTACGGTATGCATGGGGTAATGTGAGTAAACCCTGTTATGAGTCCCCATCAAGGACTACAAACAAAACCTGCAAGAAACTAGTCTGTAAGAAACTCAGTACACCCTGTTATGAGTCCTAATTAAGGACTATAAACAAAACCTGCAAGAAACTCAATACACTCGGTTATGAGTCCTAATTAAGGATTATAAACAAAACCTGCAAGAAACTTAGTAAGCCCTGTCATGGGTCCCAATTAAGGACTATAAACAAAACCTGCAAGAAACTTAGTAAGCCTTGTCATGGGTCCCAATTAAGGACTAAAACAAAACCTGCAAGTAGTTCATGTGTCAGATAAAGCATGCAAGTAGTCAAGTACGAAGGCACACAAGTCACACAAGAGAAAGCCCTTAGAGTTTAGGCCAGCATGGGGTCTGGGTATTACCCTCTTGAAGTTGGTGGGCTCAACCTGTCCTATTAGAAGTAACCGGGTTCTAAGGGTCCCAATATCACGGGATTGCTTTCATTGTTCATCATTTCGATTTAGCCACTGAACTGGCGACCGAAATATTCCAGGAAAGCAACCCTCAATTGAGTGTAGTATCGAGTATCAACCAACCTCGGACTGCACCAAAGTCAGTTATCTCACTACCCTAAAGAGGCCAAGATAGTTCAATTAAGGTTCCTAAGGTCAGTTGATGCTTCACGACACCACGTGGAGGCCCCGTACTCTCCTTGACTGAACTCAAGGGTTACCGGTACACACCAAAGTGCCACATCAATGTAGCAGACTATTTCAACCATGTCGGTATACCCCGCACAGTTCCCTCCCAGCCTTGTTGCTACTTTCTAAGAAGGTATCCCCCAGATCCGGGTTAGGATCTATAGAACTCCCAAGACAGTCCCACAATTTAAAGCAAGCAAATCAGTACAATTGAAAACACAATTATGAACTAATCCTAAGGTACACCTTACTTTATAAAGATTTTCCCAGCAGAGTCGCCAGTTCTGTGATCGGTGGATCTGGAACTGACTGTTTAAAGCTGGTTCGCGAAATGTCGCGGTAAGCAAGAGTCGCCACCGTCTTTTATTTTCTCCAAATGGAAAGGACAAAAGCACAGAAAAATTCCTTATAGAGATTGCTCTCGGTTCGGGAGGTAGATTATAGAAAGGGAAGGTGTTAGCACCCTTTCTATCCATGGTTATCCATGGGCTCTTAGATACTTGCTCATTTGTGTTTTCAAAAATGGTTTGTTTGCTTTTCAATTGTGGGTTTTTTTAAAAAAAGTTTCTTTGAAAATTTCAGTTCGACTCTTGTATCGGTCCTCAAGAGTGTTTGAAAAGTTGCTTTCGAAAGCTTTTTGAAAAGGTGTCGGTGTGAAAAGTATTTTTTGAATTTGTTTTGAAATTAGAGCAAGTATCTAGAGTCGTCTACCTACCCTAAGGAATTCGTCTGTGTAAATGTCCTTTAAAGTAGTGTCATCCCACCATTGAGAGGTAGGTAGCACCACCATTGGAGGTGTTCGGGTCAATTCGAGGTTCGGGACATGGTGATCACCAGAGCAATAGGAAGATACCTTAGAAGCTACCCTCATGCCAGGTTCCCGGATCATGAGGACTTACTAAAACATCCTCTACTCGACGATCACCTTTCGATGGGCAAGGCAACAGTGAGGCGTACCCTAGGGGTGGTGTGTGATTTGTGTGTCGTTTTCAGATATTTTTGTCTTATTCATGTCATGGGTGATCTACGCGTTATTTTTATTTTGACGTTCATTCTTGCATGCAATTTATTAGCAGTTAAAAAGTTGCGAGAAATATAAAGTTCCTAAACTATTACAAAGGCGCGGGTCCACATCGCCAAATTAAATCCAGGACCCGATTTGAAATAAAGTAAAGTGCGAGAAATAATAAAATGTCCAATTTACACGGCTTTGGGAGAATTACATGAATATTATAAGAACGGAAATAAAAAATGCAAAGAGAATTAAAATCGAAAGTGAGGGCGTTGGACCCTTTTTAATGAAATTAAATTACGATTTAACAGATTAATTAAATTAAAATAAAAAGAAAAGATTTTTGAGTTTTTGTATTTATGGATTTTTATGAGAGAATCGAATGAAATTAAAAAAAAATAATTAACCCTAATTCTAACTATTTTTATTTATTAAGAAAAAGCATTAAAATTTAATCTAAAATTAACCTAATTAATTAATACAATTTTATTTACAAAAATAAATAATTAATAATTAATATGGTGAAAAAGAAAAAGGATAAAAAAAAGATTAAAACCCTAATTCTACAATTTTTAAGTTTATTAAGAAAAACATTAAAATTAATCCTAGAATAAAAGAACTAAATTAATTGATAATATTTATTTGCAAAAATAACATTAAAATAAAATATTTTTTATTTTGTCTTTCTGATTTTTTCTATTATTTTTATGTTTTATGAAAATATTAATTTTAAGTTTTAAGAGGAAACAATTAAATTAAACAACTAATAAAAAAAGATAAAAAAAAGAAAATAAACACAAACCCTAGGGGGTGTTGACCCCAAGTGGGAGGTATCATCCATCACTTTGGCCCATTGAGTTCCTGGCCTCGTTGACTTTATTGGCTTGCGTATGACTGCATTGACTGATGCTCATAGTGCTCTTCAAATCAAGACCCTTGGATTGCCTTCAGTGGCCATGTGGCACGCTTGGGTTATGGGCATATGGTAGGCCTTTGGATTGAACCTGCATGGAATTATGTTGAAAGAAAAAATATTGAAACAAAGTGGGGGACCTGGGAATCGAACCCAGGTCCCAGTGCCTTATGAGACAACGCCTTAACCATCTGTACCAACTACGCGCTTTGTTTATTATATGACAAATAATTATTATGAGAAAAGACAAACGTCAGTGGCCTGAGTCAGCAAAACGCGCGCCAAGCTTTGAATAGACCAATGGCCTTGCTCTACGCATGCATCTTCTTCGTTGATTCGTTTTGCCCTGAAAAAAAACAATTAGATAGCGGGGGTTTTAAACCCCCACTAAGTGGTAAACAGGATAATAGCGATTAGCACATGGTGGCTCATAAATTGAGCGCGACATGTATGTTCGATTCACATGAAGCTTCTGAATCCAATAGCCTTGGTCTCGTGGTATAATTTTTCTGGACGAGGAAACCCCCAATTTTTCAGTTTCGTAACCCTAGTAAGCTTCCATGGTGATTTCGCGTATAGGCCAGCAAAACTCAATCAAAACATATGGTTAGCTTTAGAATGATCCAATTAACATAAATCAATAAAGAAAATGCAATGAGGATGCTTAAAAATTGAAACACGAATATGCATATTTTCATGAAAAGTGAAACATATTTCTACCAATTCTTTGTGTTAAAACTAGTGGCTTTGATCCAGGAATGTTCACTGATGCTTCAGGAATGTAATGGAGTCAATATTTTGCCTTGAAACTCCTTGAAATCGTGATTTCAGTTTTTAAAAATTTGGAAAAAATGCCAACTTTGTTCTTCAGATGGGGCGCAGCTTGGAGGTCCCCTGGCATTAGGTTTTGATCTTGCTTATGTATGGAATGTATTAGGGTTAAATTCTGAGTCCACAAATCCTTGCATTGATGAAAACAATATTTGATTTTCATGCATAATCTTTCAAATCTTTTTTCACATGTTTTTGATTCCAATCATGGCAAAACCTTCCAATTTTGATTATGCATGAATCTTGAGCCTTTAAGAAGAGTTTATCTT
The DNA here is from genome assembly GCA_948472305.1 of Vicia faba. Taxonomy (NCBI): domain Eukaryota; kingdom Viridiplantae; phylum Streptophyta; class Magnoliopsida; order Fabales; family Fabaceae; genus Vicia; species Vicia faba. The sequence goes on from OX451735.1 coordinate 1,034,127,810, forward strand.
GCACAAAAAGATTTAAAAACTTTGGTTTAGTATTTTTCCATATTTTATTTAATTTAAATGAATTAATTGTAATTAAAAATTCAAATAAATAAATAAAATGATGAATAAATCCCCTTTGGGCCAAATGGTCGTGCATATGCTTTGGATGATGAATCTTGGAAGAAAATGTGGCCCATTAGGAATTTTAAGACATTTGAAGCAAAGTTGACTTTTCAAAATATCCAAAAATTTCCCAACTTCCACAAGGAATATCTTGCTCAATTTTTAAGATTTGATCATGGTCTTGGAAATTTTGGAAAGGTCTTGAAGTCCTCTAACCAATGTCTTTGGTACCATGTCATTTTGATTTACCAATTTCAAGTTATGGCCTTTGACTTAAAGTCCCTTTTTGTTGACTTTTGAAAATGACCTATAATGTTGAAATTGATAACTTTTTGTGGGAGCATTTCTTGGACTTGAAGTGTGAAGAGGAGTTGTAGGAAATGTCATTATCTTCAAAATGAGCTTTGGATGGAATTTTTATGATAATCCATGTGGAAGTTATGCCTTGGTCAAGTTACAGTTGACTTTTTCAACTGTCCAAATATGGAAACTTTTGCATCTTGAGACTTTTTGAGCCAAGCTTTGAGAATCACGATCAAGAATTGATCAAATGATGTTTATGGCTTCAAAATGAGATGTTGACCAAAAATTTGAACTTTTGACTATCAAATGACCATTTTGCCCCTGCAGTTGATTGTAGGGCAATTAGGGTTTTTGACTGTGCAATTTTGTGATGTGAGTCTTGAAACTTGACATGAGGATACTTGACAATGTTTATAAGCATGTGGGACTTGATTGGACCCTTGGAAACTTCATTTTCTTTGTCAGAACCAAAACCCTAATTTTTGACTGTTAGGAGGCCCTTGAACTGTGCAACCCTTGGGGAATTTTGAAGCATGCTCTTTGCAAATTTTGAAGAATATGGGAGGGCAAATTTTGGGGTACAACACTAATGAACATCTAATAGAGAACTTACACCCATAAAATAGTCCTACAATTCTATCAAGATGATATTAGAGAGGCTCACAAATAAGGATTCTACAACCCTAACAAAAACACACACGTAAGTTATACCTAAAACTAAATATACACCAGTCTATTTATAACTTTATTCTGGACCGGTTTGGGCTTCAAAACTGCAGCAGTGAGGCTTAACAAAGTCTGCAAAAACTCCTCCAAGAAAATAAGGTTTAAATATTTGTTTCCTAAAATGTCTCCATATTTAGAAACTAATCAAATATTTGAAAACCAACAAAGAATTTTTTTTTGTCAATCTTGGACGCCACATAAGCTAACTGAATATTCCCTGAATATTCAATAGCTAAAAATCAGCTGATCCACAACGGTCAGCTTGTTGTAGACGCGATGTCCTATCTCCTTGTTGGGACATCTTACTAGACATGTTAAAGGCAGAATGTTGGAACATCTTGTTCAACATGTTGCTGCTAAAATAGTTTTATCAAAATGTAAGCCAATCATAATTTCAAACAAATAAAAGCCCCTATCTTGACCTCTTTCTTTACCTCTTCGGTACCCAAGTCGATCACTTCCAGAGTTTCATGGTGCGGCTGGATGACCTTTTCCTCTTGCATCAATATCTTTGCTAACTCTTCAGGGAGTTCATAATCTTATTCAGCTTCTTATTTGGATTGGTAGATCGGATTATCAAAGTCATAATAAGAGATAACTGAACAGTTATCAATGGAATCCGAGGTGGATGTGCATCTGCATGAGTGATATATATAATTTTCATGTTTTAGTGATAGTGTGTGAAAAACAAAACATTGCCATCTAAAGAAAGGATTAAAATAAAAACAGAAAGAAAGGGAATAAAACATTTGAATGCAAAAACATCCTTGTTGTAGTTGATGTTAATGTTGTAGTTGATGTCTCCATCCTCACCAATTGTGTTGGTGAAACCATCTTGGACAATACCAGAACGAGAGAACTTCACTGGAGTAGACAAACTCGGAGCTCTGGGAGCTGCACTCTGCTTACCGGGATTCAAACCCAAACCGAACTTGTTGAATTTAGGAATAACATCCACAACCTGACCCCATCCTTCGGGGTGACCAGCTTCGACCACTGCTCTAGCATCATTGAAAAAAGACATAGAAGTCTCAGGTTTCTTCCTCTGCTCCGATATGGGGATATTGACCATCTATAATGTTTCGAAAGCTTGGAAAGGAGTTTCATGTATTTCTCCCTCAACTTTTACGTAACAGAATGAAGTAAAATGACTCACAATATACTCCTCCTCTCCATAAACAGTTATTGTTTTACCATTCATATGGTACTTGAGCTTCTGATGAAGAGTAAACGTGATTGCCTCTACTTTATGAATCCATGGATGTCCCGAAAAGCAACAATATGCCGGCTATATGTCTATTACACAAAATTTAAGACTAAAAATATGGGGGCCAACTTTGATAGGTAAGTCTACTTCACCAAATATTGATTATCGAGATCCACCAAAAGCTTTTACCACCAAATTACTAGGACGTAATTGCAGATCGGAGTAGTCAATCTTCATTAGTACAGACTTTGGAAATACATTCAATAAAGACCCTGTGTCCACCAACACACGTGATAAATGTACCCTTGCACTCCATGGAGATGTGTAATGCTTTGTTATGGCTGTGCCCCTCAGGAGGGAGATCAAAGTCAGTAAATCCTAAACCAATCCCGACAGATATATTGGCACATACTATTTCAAATTGACCAACCATTATTTCCTATGACATAAAAGATTTTTCAACAACTTCATTAGGGAATTTCTGTGAGCCTCAAAATATATCAACAGAGAGAAGATAGATATCTTGATGGTGTCTGACTCAACTGGTTTATGATGTTGTAATCTCTCCATCTTATTATCCTCATTAACTATTCAAATTTGTTGGGAGCTGAAGAAGTCCTAGGCGCAACAATTGGTTTAGGCCCACTAGCCTGCATAGGTTTCTTGTTATCAATCATCACTTGTTTGCCATTAGTTCTTGCCAGGGTATCAGCAACATCTTGTACATTGTGGGGACCAAACACCCTACCACTTCTCGTCATACGACCAATTCTCAAAAAGTTGTCAACGTTTGTACTGTCATCCTTAGTAGGCTCCTTCTCTGAAGGATTCTCCACCTTCTTTACCCCATGGTAATAAACATCAACACCATAATGTCAGGGAACAACCTTGTCACTAGTATAAGGCATTGGACCAGGTAATGTAATTGTTAGAGGAACTGTTCTGGAAAGAGAAGGAATTCTCACTGGAGTGTATGGGATAGAAATCACCGTAATATCCTTCTTAGTAACCTTTCTGTACTTAGGAATTCTATAAAACTATAAAGAACCATCATCAATCAAACTTTGAATACGAGCTTTCAAATCAACAAAACCCTCTAGATGATCTTTACACTTACAACAATCAGGAGCACAACCTGGGAAAATATAATTATTAATCAGATATCTCTTGACGAACAACAACAAAGTAGTAAACAAATCCACATCCATGATCAAGTTTAAAACTTCACCATCATTAACAATAACATTAACAGTTGGGCCTCCATGAGGTGGCATATGGTGCTGGATAACATTCAGACCCCTTTTGGGAGTAAACTGAATAACTTTAGCATCCTACAAGTCATGTATCTTAGACTTCAATGCATAGAAATTCTCTATATCATGGCCTACAGCACTAGAATGAAATTCACATCTTGCATTGGAATTATAGTTGGCTAAAAGCCTCTCCGGAGGAGCTGGCATATTTCTCAGATTGACCAAATTCTGCTCGAGCAAATGTTTAAGTGCTTCAGAATAGCTCATAGGCAAGGGATCAAATCTCCTTGATTGTCTCTGTTGCTGATTGTTGTTATTCTGATGGGGAGCATTCTGTTGTCTTTGTTATTGAGGATGTTGTTGTCGAGGAGCATTAACTGGAATAGAAATAGCATTGACTCGCTGATGCCGGTGGTTTCTCCCCCTCCCCCTCTGGTAATAGACAACACTAGTTTCACCCTCTTTTTTCCTAGGGTACACAACAAATGGTTTCTTGTTGTTTCTTCTTGAAGAGTCTCTAGAATTTCCGACCTTAATTATGCCCATATTAAGACCAACCTCAATCCTTTCTCCTGCCATGACTAACTCAGAGAAACCAACAAACGTACATTCTATTAGGTGATCATAATAAGGTCCATGAAGAGTACCCATAAACATGTTAATGAGTTCTCTCTCCATCAATGGAGGTTAGCACCTAACTCACGCCATTTTTGGGTGTACTCTTTGAAAGATTCATTGGAACCCTAGGCCAAGTTCTGCAGCTGAGTGTGGTTGGGCACCACATCAATGTTGTATTGGTAGTGCCTGACAAAAGCCTTTTCCAAGTCTCTCCCACTTCGAATATGCGACCTTTCTAGCTTTATATACCACTCCAAGGATGCCACAGACAAGTTATTCTGGAAGTAGTGAATTAACAACCCTTCATCTTCAGTATGTACTGACATTTTGCGGTAATACACCTTTGCATGAGTTCTTGGACAGGTGAGCCCATTGTACTTCTCAAACACAAGAGGCTTGAAATTATGAGGGAATCTTACTCCAAGTACCAACCCTAAATCATTAGAATCCATTCCCATGACACCTTGTCCTTCAACAACCTTTAGACGCTCCTCGAGCATATGAAACTTCTTGTCCTCAACAGGGAAGCCTATATCAAAGTTATTTAGAGTATTGGTCTTCATCATAGTCAAAATCTGGCATCTGATGGTTCCTTTTGTTTTGATTACCCCCTCTTTCTCCAATAAGAAGATGAGATCCAGATTGTGGTGGAAAACAACCATGGTTATGATGAAATTGATTGTAGGGACATTAGCCAAGCTGCTCATGCACATTCTCCTGGTGGTTATTCCCAAGCGCAACAAAAATTTATTCATACAACCCCTGATTTCCATTATCATTTTGGTTCCTTTGAGGGTTCTCAACAAGAGCCCTTAACTCATCCTGCCTTCTATTCACATTAGTAATCACATGTATGATAGTAATCACCTGTATGAATTAGGCAATCTGGTTGGCCACATGGGTCCTCATTTAAGCTAGCGCTGCTTGAACTTGTTCCATCCGGAGTTTTTAATTGCCTCTGGTTAAGTAGCATTGAATAGTCATCTTTGTGAACTCTAATAAGAAAAGCAGAACCAAGAGATAAGAATACCGACCAAAAAATATGAAATGCATGATATGCATGCTATGTTTGTCATTTCTAGGGTATTCAAGAGTTTTGTCAACCATCAAGCATAACAAACAGCATGATAAAAGAGATAGGCAATAATCAAGAGGATATATAAGTGAGTGCCATCAATCTTGATGCCCACTTACAAGTGTCCCCACTATTCACAAATGATCCCTTTGTAGGTAATTGTTCCATGAATTAATTGTAGAGCATTAGTACACAACAAACCACAAATCATTTCTTTCCATGCCTTGAATGAATAGCATGGTAAGTATCGGCCAACAGAGTAGGTATCCGATTTCTTTTTATAAAAACACAGAGAGAAGTAAAATCCACCAATTCTTTGATTTCAGGAAAAAGGACAATGTCATATATAGTAGCAGCTAATAATGTATAAAAAGCATCCTAACAACCTTTTCCCTCCATCTCTTTAGCTTTTTCTACCAAGAAATCCACAGGGAGACCACAAGTAACCTTATTTTGCCTCCATTTCCCCTTCAAATCACTAAGGTTCAAATAAAGAGCCTTAACAATGGCTTCATAATTGGGCTCATCTGGAACACGAACAATAGGAATATGATCTATAACTTTGATATTAAGAAGATAAGAGTACTCCTCAAGTGTGTGAGCTAGCTGATAATATTGGCACGTGAAGCAATGTAACCTAGAATCATAAAACTACAACAAGGTTTGTAAAGAAACATCCACAACTTGTGCATCCAATAAAGACATGAGATTCCCATGTATTTTGCGAAAAACTCCCACCTTCAGGTGATCCATAAGGTCTCTTAGCTCTTTAAAAAACGGCCAATCACTGGGACCAAATTTGTAATTGAAATTATCCCTTGTAGTCCTCTCAATGGTGTCAGTGTTTCTTGCCATTCTTGGAGGAGATGAAAACTCTAGAGTACCATGGAAATGACAATACATATGCAATTTAACATTTTTTGTACATCATTTTTTTGAAATAAATAGGCCAATGATGCAAAATGACAGGATTAAGGTTTCCATAATCCTGGACACTGCTGAACTGTTATATAGAGTCAAATGTCACGGGATCAAAATTCTGGAACAACCATCAACAAGAACCAACTAGTCACCAACAGAACCAAAGTCACCAACAGTACTTGTAAGATCATCTCGTCCCCACTCACGAGTGAAGTTTAGGTCAGGGTAAGGTCAATGGTAACTCAGAGTTGCTAGTTCGCCTGAAAGTACTATTATCGTAACAACAAACATGTATGATGATAATACCCCATTTGAACCTCGGCTCAGCGTGACACACATGACCACACTAGTAGGACCTCAACCAAAAGTTGTCATGTCTCCACTCTAGTCCTATGTGTTCCAAATTATTTATAACTCATAGCCTAGGTACTGGGCCTTTTACCTCATAGTAACAACCCACCTCAACAAGGAAACAGACGTCCAGCATATCCATTATATAGGAACAATAGAAAAATGCAATGTACAAAAGCATATAAACAAATGAAGCAATAAAGTAGTTAACAAACAAAACACCCAAAGAACAGGAAACAATCAAAATTTAGGACTGACTTGCATGGGATGGACCAGCAATTGGTCTACCTGTCCCCAGCAGAGTCGCTAACTGTCACATCTAGGATTTTCATCGAAGCACGAAGGATGCGGAAAGAAGAGTCACCATCAATTTTATTTATCCAAAAAGAGGGAAATGAAACACTGAGTAAACCTAAATATGGGAAATAACATGGTATCACGACCAAGAAAAAGGATAAGGAAGTCGATTACAAAAGGGGAAGGTATTAGCTCCCCTCACTGAAATAACCGGCAGAAAAAATCATCGAGATGAAATCAATAAAGTCGCCATCGAACATTTTTTATCCCACAGGAAGAAAAAGGTAAACATCGAGTAAACTTGAGAAGGGTGAAATTAAGGTCGAACGATTGAGAGATCAGGTAAGGGAGTCTGTTACGTGAGGGGAAGGTATTAGCACCCTACACGCCCATAGTACTCTATGGTATCCACTCTTGTTGTTCTAATCACGGAGTGTGTTCAAATCTAATGCTTAAGAGCTAAAGGAAAAATGTAACGAGAGAATGCATGCAAAAGAAAACAAATACGGGGAAAAGAAGGAAATATTTACAAAGTTTCGCTCGGTTGAGCCCCATGACCAGATGCCTACGTATCCCTTTTAAGGGCTCGGAGCATCGTAGTTCGACTCACATGTTTCGATTTGTTTTGTGTTTTTCAATGAACAATATTAATTCCGCCTTTTGTCGTAACTCGACCTTTGGAGATTCACGCATCAACAGAGAAGTTAATTAACACGTTCTTTTTGAAAAGTTTATTAGTTTTGATGCAAAGCGCGAAGGTGGAAAAAGGTTTGAGTTGGTTGGTGTTTTTTATCTTGAAAGATGATTTGATTGTTGTTAGATGTTTTATGCATTTTCCAAGAAAAAGGTTTTAGACTTAAGGATGCAAAAAGAAAGAAAAACAACTAAAGGAGACTAACCTATCTCTAATTCCTAATGTTATCATACAATGATGGCCCTATGGTTGAGGATGAAAGGGGGAATATCTACCTATGTTAGCATGCATGGATACCTATCCTAATGTCTAGCTTGAAAGCTAACCTAGTCGAGCGATCCTAAGGGAGAATACAAAGGTTCAAAACCTAAGGGAACATGGAATATACAAGGATGAAAAGAAAACAAGAAATCAACAAGCTCAAGAGAGCACACACATGTCATGAGTAGCACACTCTAACTCAAGCCAAAATGCCTAACCAAGATATCATAAATCAAGGCAGGAGAGAAGGGAGAGCTTTATCCAAGGGGTCATATCAACTGAGGCAAACAAGAGGGGTAGGATACGGGAAGCTTTAGCCAAGGGATCATATCAACCAAGGCAAACAAGCTATCTGTGGGAATATAAGCATCTATACCATGATATCTTATTACCGGGAAAGAAGAGTAAGGGGAAAAGTGATAAGCATAGAATGTCAATGTCGACCAACGTGAGCTCAAGACAAAGTGTGGGGAATCGATTACAAATCCATTTTCCATCTGACTGAATCGATAACAAGATCAGAACACTCTAAAGAATTGTGGTGCGTCACACACTAAGTATGATACTGACTAGAATGTGAGGGGGTTGATTGTGAACCCTTTTGCGCTCGCCTTATTTGAGTACTTATCAAGGGGAATGGGAACGGGTTCCTTTTTGAGGTCTTTAGTCACAAATGTAAACACACAACAAAAATTCCTACTTCGAGATAGGTCTTTAAACAAACCACAAACACAATTAGCAAACAAGTGCGTAATTTCCTTAAAAAGGTCTTTAAATAAACCAGAGGGATTCCTGACATGATCAGCAACGGAAGTCCCCGTCATACATCTCTATCCTACTTCTCATGGCATCAGGAAACTGTAAAATACAATAAAACGTGTGAGAGATAAAGGAAATAAATTGGACTACCAATCAAACAAAAGGTCACTAAACTGATGTCAACAAGAAACCTAGAGAATCTTGAACGAGCTATCATCAATAATAAACAAAGTTAGAATATGCGTTGAAGCATCAAAGTGTGATAATGTGACATGAATCACAAGTGATTTGTATCGGACACGATCACATAAGCAAGTATCAGGCAAAGAAACACAATTCAGACAGAAATAACAATCATATGCGCCTCATAGTGTAAGGACAATGCAATATCGCATAGAAAATGCGTTTGTGTCTCACAAGTAACGTGAAACACGAAAGAAACCGAAAAATGAATCCGTGTCCCACAAATAAAGCGGAACACAAAGAAAATAGCATCGTCGGAAACTCTTTGGTAATTCCATGCACAAACTAGCAAACACGTTAGTAATAACAAGTAAATGCAACCGGAAGTTGCACGAGTAGTTACATGACATGAAAAATAGAAGATAACATGAAAAACGGTAACAGTAATACTAAAATGAAAAATGCAAATGGAATCAATCCGAAACAAGAAAAAACAAATGCAATAGCATGCAATCAACCAAGAAAACATGAACATGTATCAAGTGCAAGTCCACACACAAAGCACATAGAAAACAAAGTCAAATAACGTGAAAATCAGAAAATAGGCGTGCGGAAAAATTGGAACGTAATCGAACCAAAATCGCATGGTAACCTACAAATGAACCAACAGACTCAAAAATTAAAACGTTTCAGATTAATTCAAACTAGAAGTAGGACTTCCGTGCACGAGCAACAACAAAACAGTAAAAAGAAGTTGGCTCAGATTCTGATGAAAATCGCATGGTCGCTTTCAAACGCGTCAACAAATTCAAAAATGTATCCGGTTTGAATTAGTTCTAAGTCGAAATATGACTTTTAGAGTGTCTTATGATACGGGACACAATTTTATACATGAAAATATGAGTCCGAAATTGGATGAAAAACCACACGGATGGCAACAAAATCACTTACCCGTCCAAGCTACATCACCATAAAATGTGCACATATTGCAATTCAAGAATTCTCAAAAAAAATCCACATTAACAAGCATTTATTCCAAGCATGAAACATAATTCAAGAATTGATGTAATTGGCTTTGAATCAATGTTTCAATGTCAAAAGATATGTGAATCAATGTTTTGCCTCAAGCCACAATCCCATCAATTCATGAACTGGAACAAGCTAGCAATATGACACGAGTTTTAATAGGCACATCAAATTAGCAAAAACAATCCGGAAACACAAAATTATCGAAATCAAATTCAATCTAACAATTGCAATCCGAAATCACAACATCCAAACAATTCAAGTATTAACATAATTCAATTTGAACTGGTTTTTAGTATCGAAAAAAAAACAATGAAGCATCCGGTTCGAATTCACAATTATGTTGATTCATGAATTCACCTACAATCACATTAAACTCTGCAAAAATCTCAACAATCTGGATTTATGCATCAACACAAAATTCAACACAAGTAGCAACTGAAATATCAAGATCCACAACAAATCTCAAGCAATTCAACCAATTCCGATTTTAGGCATTGTTCACAAATTAATACCAATTCAAAGATCTATCAATTGACAACAATTATCACAAATATTTAACTCAAGAAATTCACTCAAGCATTTTATCAAACATTTTATCCACAAAAATTCACATCAAGAATTCATATAATAATTATTGTATCAATTCTACAACTCTTGAATTTAAATTAACATAAATAATTCAAATTCTGAATTCATATTCTCAAATTAACAATAACAAAATCCTACAAGAATTGATGAAATCAAAGAAGAGTTTAGGAGTTGTTACCAAAATCAAATCCAAAGAAATGATAAGGAGATCGTCGGAGAAGTGAAGTTCACCAGAGATATGCAGCCGCGGTGAAAAGAGAAACTCGGCAGAGGAGAAACTTGCATGACAGAGGGAGCGGGTTGACGGAGGGAAATCACGAGGAGGAGAGCCGCAGGGAAGGGCGCTATCGCACCGGAGAGTGGAGAAGAAGACCTCCAGAAGGAACCTGCGCAGCGGTGCAGCGGTGGCGGGCAAAGGTGATGACCGGTCACAGCTTCTTCTTCTTGAGGGAGGAGGAGTTTTATTTTCTTTTGTTTTTTTGTGTTGTTATGAAATTGAGAGAAAAGTGTGAGAGAGTAGAGAGAACATAATGAGAGGTTTTGGTGGAAAATGAGATTATGAGAGTCTTTATGAAAATTTGAAATTCAAATATATATATATATATATATATATATATATATATATATATATATATATATATATTGGCTCCAAAGTGGTGTTTGCCTTGCTTTTTTTTGGCTTTTTTCATGTGCAGTCGATACAGAACCCAATCCACATAATAATCGGCGTGGAATCAAGACCTGCGGTCAACAACAAAATCGTCTGCGATGAAATGTGTGACGCGGTGCAAAAAGAATGGACATGATACGATAAAAATCGAGTGAGTTCGATAACTTTAAGTGACAATACCTCAAATATAAAATTATAAAAATGGATTTTTCAGCTTATTTCGAGCTTAAGTGACAACTACGTGCCTCTCGGAGCGAGATAAATATTTGGGACCTGAAGCAAAGTTTTAGATGATGAAATTTGTGACATAATTCAAAAAGAACAGGCTCAATCGGATAAATGATGAGGAAGTTATAAAATTTTGAAGTTGCACTGATGCATAGCAGAATGAATCAAAACAACTTTTTCTCAATTAATTTCATTGTTCAGTCTAGAAAGAACACCTTGAACGATAATGCTCTGATAAAAATTTAAATTTGGAATCTGAAGTAAACTTGTAGTTGACATCATTTGTGAAATTATGCTGAAAGAACCGTCTCGATACAATAAAAATAGAAGGAGCTACAAATTTTACAATATCGAGAAACGGTAAATTACAATTCCAGTTAAGCACAATTTGTTTCTCTGGTAATCCATAATTCCGAGGACTTTCCTCACGGAATCGGCTCTCGGTCCAAAAATACGAAACGAAAAAGACATCAAGAAGGTTTTTTCCCCAAAAAGAATCACTCCAAAATGGTATTCTAGTCATAAATTATGAATTTTTAAATGTCTGCAAAATTATGATTCTGCACAGTATTTTTATTATTTTTCACTATATCACTTCCAGAAGAATCGCGTGTTCGGAAGGCTTCCTCAAAGAATTTGCTTTCAGTATGAACACGAGAGTTGGAGAAGACATTAAGACGATTTTAAAGCCTCCAGAATCGCCCCAAAAATTATTCCAACAGAAGATACAAATTTTTGGTTACCCGTGCGACGATGGACCAACAAATGAATTCAGTATACTGTCTTCAAAGAATTAAAATTCCAGGGAATTTTCTTCACACAATTAGCTTTTGATATGAACATGAGAAATGATAAGAGAATCAATACAATCTCAATGCTCGAGGAATCCACTGAAAATACCAAATCGGATGAAAGTTACGAAGTTCCAAACACTCGGTGAACAAATCATTAGTCATGAAGTCCAAACACCGCTTCAGAGAAAACAAATTATTTGAAGACTTTCTGCATATAATTGGCTTCCGGAGTGAACAAATGAAATAAATAAAAATATGGAGATGGTTCCAATGCCTGAGCAATCAGCTCGAAATAGTACTCTGATGGCAAGTTGTGAATTTCTAAGCTCAAACCAGCAAAACGCTGTTTCTGGTTCACATTGCCTCAAATTCATCGAAACACATAATTCTTCCATAATTCACAGTGCATTGAAATACATGAGAACTTTGATGAAGACATGCTTGGCAACTGCTTGGATAACATGGAAACTGTGCAGAGCGCATTAAAACAAGGAAAACCTTGAATTTATATTTTTGTTGTACTGCTTGGTAAAACACTTGTCTCAAAGCTTGATGCCGATAAAATGCCTTGATCCTATGAGTATATATCCAATGAAATGCATGTATGCATATAGTAATGAAATATAAGCCAATTAGAATTAAAAATAAAGAGGGAAAATTTTGGGGTACAACAACTTCCCCTATTCAATCTTCTTTTACCAGAGGGTGAGATTGGCGTAAGCCTTTCAAACAATCAGGGTTGAAGAGGATTGAATATTTAATAGAACCGTAAAATTTTCACTTTGAAGTCCAGTCGGATACTGTTTATTTTTTAGTTTTCTGTATTTTTTTTTGCTTTTTGAAGCTAGTGGTTATTAATGATAGATGTATGTCAGGTCAAGGTTAAACACACAAAAGAGATATTGGATATCAAGGAACATGTGTTTGAAGCTGGTAGCAAACACAAACGACAAAGACTTGTCGACTGAAGCCCTATCAAAGATACCGACGATATATGCCCGGAGGAAAGGACACATACGAAAGATATCGAATAGACATGCTCGAAGCTAGTAGCAGACACAAGAAAGAGACTAGAGGAAAGGACTCTCATGAGGGTATCACAGACATATGTTTGGAGCTGGTAGCGAATCAAATGACAAGAAAGAGACCGGAGGAACAAAATCTATCGGAGATACCAAATATATCTTTGGATTTGGTAGTGAACATACAACGAGAAGGAGATCGGAGGAAAAGACTCTAACCCAAAGATACCACGAGTACACGTCCGGAGGAAAGGACATATACAAAGGGGACATCGAATGTGTATGCCCAAAGTTGGTAGCAGACATATACAAAAGAGACATACCGAATAATGCTCTAACAAGGATATCAACATGTCTGGATTTGTAGCAGACACATAAGAAAGAGACCGGAAGAAAGGACTCTAACCAAGATATCACATATACATTTTTGGATTTGGTAGCAGACATAAAATAGGAGAGAGGCCGGAGGAAAATACTCTAACCAAAGATATCACAACTATATGCTCGGAATTAGTAGCGAAAACATATGAAAGAGTCTGGATGAAAGGACTCTGTTGGAGATATCGGGAATATACATCCGGAGGAAAGGACATATACAAGGAGAGAGGCTGGAGGAAAGGACTCTAACCCAAGGACATCAGGAATATACATCTAGAATAAATGACATATAACCAAAGATATTGACACTACATGTCTAGAGCTGGTAGCAGACACATAAAAATAAAGAGACCGGAAGAAAGTACCCTTTAAACAAGATACCATAACCACATGTTTGGAGGAAAGAACATATGTGACAAAGAACGGATGAAAGGACTCTATCTAGGATATCAAGAATATATGTTTGGAGTTGGTAGCAAACATATACCAAGAAAGATACCGAAGGAAAAGACACTTTACAAAGATATCACAAATATATGTTTGGAGTTGGTAGAGAATATATACGAAGGAGACCAGAAGAAAGGACTCCATTGGGAATATCAAATATGCATGTCCGGAGTTAGTAGCGGACATAAAAGATAATAGGTATACGCCAGGTAAAATTAGACACATACAAATAAGGAAGAGACTGGCCAAAGAAGGCTCCAACAAGGAATGCTAACCGAAGATAGACTTCTTGAGAAAGAACACCGATCAAAGGAAAACTTACTGGGGATAAAGCATACACGTCTGGACAGAGTTAGACACATATAAGAAAGAGACTGACCGAAGCTGACTCTAACAAATGACACTTGAACATAGGCGAATCTACCAAGACAAGGAGACTAGCCGAGGGTAAACTCTTGGGGAAAGGGAATTATTGGGGGTTCACATTTTTATTGAACCCAAATAGAACGTCGATCGAAGGTGAACTCACAACTAGGAAAGAGACTGACTGTAAGACTCTTGACCAATATTGCCAACACACACTGTACTTTAAGAGGTTGTAAAGGTGAAAGAACTACAATATCCTTCAGACCAAAGACAAGGTGTAATTCTTCAAGAGTGGAAATTATATGAATTACCAGACAACAAGTATGGATACTCAAATACTTGAGAAATAATAAAGGTTATACACCAACTCTTATTCACACTCTAACGGAAAAGAAAACATGGGTAAAATACCCAAAGGCTTGCAAGGGCAAGGAAAAAACCACGACTCACTAGGGAAATGGAAAGAACCAAAGACCCGACTTGTGGTAAATCAAAGAGGCTCCACTGGGAAAACATGAAAGGATCACCCTAGGCTTACTGCGGAGGTAACTCAAATCTGAGCGCATAACAATCTGGTTACTACAAGTAAACATAATTGGCCTATACCTATGCATGATTGGATTTTTTTCTTCTGTTTTGGTAGATGAAATGTAATGATGCATGTTTAGATATGCACTTAGGAAAACACGACAATAATCAACTACTGAGAATACAAGAGACTTCCGAATGATTATCCTTGCACATATGATCCTCTATAAAAAACAATCAATCTGAACTTCAATGGGGAATCAAGATTGAGAACCATCAACTTATGAAGATCGATATCATTGGGGAAGTAACTTCATGAGGAGAATATGCAGAACTAAATTGCAGTTCATAGAAAATCTTGAATTCTTATCAAACTCCCAACTTCCTGGGGAACAAATTCCTTTACCTTCTGTTAGGATGAGGAGAACTTGGTTGGGAATGGAGACTTTCTCGTGTAGAATTTCTTAATGAAGATAACTTCTACTAGGGAATATATAAATTCTTAAATAAAAATAATTCTACTAAGACCACGCTGGGATAACACCGTCGGGGTAAAAATCTCCGCATGGGGAAAAAGCAAGGATCCTGGGACATAAAATCCACTGGGGAATATCTCAACCATCTTCTATCACCGGGGATGAAAAGATTTATGACCAGAACTCCTATGCATACCACACTGGCGAGACAAGAAACTTTCTATGGAAACACAACTTACTCCACTAGGGAATAATAGGTAAGTTAATCCAAAAGGTCCTCGAAATTCGACTTCGACTGGGACGAAAAAGCTATCTCTTACACTGGGGAGCCAAAAATTTATAGATGGTAACATCAACAATACCCATTACACTGGGTGTAGCCATCTTTGCAAGATTCATGTCGGCAGGGATTTTGTACTAGGGATAAGAAATCACATCATTTGGGATAATGGCCGTCCTTATGAGGATATAAACTCGAATCTCCCATAGATAATCAGGAATCTCTTCAAGCAACTCTGATATGGGGATGACCGCATCGGGGAAGAAGGGTTCAAACTTCACTGAGGAGGAGAATGCATACTTCATGGGGAGAACAAGTTCCAACCTCACTAGGGAAGCCGTAGAATGTCGACCTCAAGGGGAGTATATCAAGAACCTCTGGTTGGTAAAGTGAAAGATTCTTTCGAGAAGATTGGGAAGAAACTGACTGCACTGAGAAAAGGAATTATACTCGGACGAGAGTACACCTTCATTGGGGATAAATAATCCTGTCTTGAGCAGAGGTGAGTACTCACTGGGGAATTCAGATTTCATTCTGCATAAATCCTCATTCTTTAAGACCCCCATGTTGGTCACATACATACCTTTCTTGATTCGGGTATAAAATTGCAACTTTTAGCTGTCAACCCAGACACCCAAAAATTCAAGCAATTTCAGATATTTATATCATGTGTTGTAAAACCTTAATGTTTCCAAATGCAAAGTTTTATAAAAAAATGTTGGACGTCTATTCGCAAACAAAACAGCAAAATAAAAACAAAGCATAATTTGGATAAAAAGAATTTTATTGATTGATTGGCCCATAAATAGGTAATTACATCAAGAAGCAATTCCTAAAAAGAGGCAATCGCATACAAAGCATACAGAGGAGAATACAAAGATGGCAATGTGAGTGCGGATTCATCGGGTACCGACTCTGCTATAACTCTTATAACCTCAAATCTCCTTAATATCTTGCCTTCTGAACAAGTTGATTGGACTGATAACTTATCCTTCCAATCTAACCAACATTAGTGTAGAATGATATCACAGATAAAGTGCAGATCGTAGTATTTGCTTTAATCCATAACTTTTTCTTGGATCGCCCTTTCGAATTTTCAATCCACCAGGATACCCTTTTTTTTCCTAAGCCTCCCTTTCGGGTTTTCATCTTAGTGGGTGTACATTATTTCTTTTTCATTCCTTTTCATTTCTTCTTTTTTCCCTAACTTTTTCCCGAACCTTTTATTTATTTTCTTTTATGATTCACCGAGACGCCACTTTTTTGCCTGAGCCAATCATCTCAGTGGGTCTGCTTATGCGAAGTACTTTTTCACTGTGTTTGTGTTGACGGGGTGAAGGAAATCCTCTCCATCCATAGTTGTGAGAATCATAGAGCCTCCTGAGAATACTTTCTTTACAACATATGGTCCTTCATAGTTAGGAGCCTATTTTCCCCTAACATTTGTATTGTTGGGAGGCAAGATCCTCTTAAGCACAAGGTCACCAGCTTGGAAATTCCAAGGACGCACCTTCTTATCGGAAGCCTTCCTCATCCTTCACTGGTATAACTTCCCGTGACAAATAGTTGTCAATATCTTCTTATCAATGAGATTCAACTGGTCAAATATATTCTGAACCCATTCGGCTTCATCCAATTGTACATATGTCATTATCCTTAAAGAAGGAATTTCCACTTCCATGGGCAGGACTGCTTCCATGTCGTATACTACAGAAAATAGGGTTACCCTAGTTGAAGTGCGATAACCATGCAAAGAAAATGGCAACATCTCATGCCAATCCTTGTAGGTGACGATTATCTTCTGTACAATCTTCTTAATATTCTTGTTTGCTGCCTCAATAGCACCATTCATCTTTGGACGATATGGAGACGAATTCTGATGCTTTATCTTGAAGCTCTCGCATTTCTCTTTCATCATTTTATTGTTGAGATTCGACCCGTTATAAGTGATTATCTTTTCGGGAACCCCATAACGATAAATGATATTCTGCTTGATGAAACGAGTAACCATTTGTTTGGTGACATTGGCATAAGATGCCACTTCGACCCAATTAGTGAAGTAATTAATAGCCACCAGAATAAAGTGATGTCCATTGGAAGCAGTTGGTTCGATCCGGCCAATCATATCGATGACCCACATTGCAAAGGGCCAAGGAGAAGTCAAAACATTCAACAGATTGGGTGCCACATGCATTTTGTCGGCATAAATATGACATTTGTAACAAATTCTGGAATAATTATAGAAATCATTTTCCATTGTAGACTAATAATAACCTGCTCTCATGATTTTTTGGCCATAGTATGCCCACTGTAACACGTCCCAACGGAACATTCATTAATTTCTTCTATGATCTTGTTTACTTCGTGTCTCTCCATGCATTTGAGCAAAACTTAGTCATAGTTTCTCTTGTACAAAACATCCCCATTAAGGAAAAACTTGGTTGCATACTTCCACATCATCTTCTTATCAATGATAGAAGCATCCTCTGGATATTCTTTCATTTTAAGATATTTTTTTATATCATAAAACCACAGTTTCTCATCACCAACATCTTCTTCTGTTTCATAACAGAACACCGGCTCATCCAACCTCAAGATGGTGATAGATGGGGCTTCATTTTCCCATCTGACTTTAAACATGGATGACAGAGCAGCCAAGGCGTCTGCAAAGTTATTCTCTTCTCTTGGAATCTGATTGAAAGTAATATCATCAAAGTACAAGATCAACTTCAAAACATGCTCATGATACAAAATCAAATTTGGGTGACGAGTCTCCCAATATACGTTGATATGACTAATCACAAGAGCATAATCCCCATATACTTCTAAGATCTTGATTCGCAAATCAATAGCAGCTTCTAACCCAAAGATACAATCTTCATACTCAGACATATTATTGGTGCAATCAAAGAAAATTCTAGCAGTAAGAAGAGTATGGAAACCTTCAAGAGAAGTAATTACAACACTGACACCATTACCTAAGGCACTGGAGGAACCATCAAACACCATCGTCCATCACGATCCTGGTTCGGGTCCTTCTTCTGGGCTAGGGATGCTATAAACATATATATACATGATGTCCTCATCAGGAAATTCAAACTTCATCGGCTGATAGTCGTCGTCCACAGGCTGGTGAGAAAGATAATTTGCCAATACACTACCTTTGATAGCTTTTTGGGAAGTATATTGTATATCATATTTTTTTTTGGCTACTCTTCCCGTGAGAGCTAGCTTTTCAAAAATGTACTTGATCGGATCCATTTTGGATATAAAGAGAATATTATGAGTCAGCATGTATTATTTGAGACACTTTGCTGCCCACACGAATGCACAACAAGTCTTTTCCAGCAATGAGTATCTTGACTCGCAATCAGTAAATTTCTTGGTTAGGTAGTTGATAGCATGCTCTTTCCTACCAGTCTCGTCATGTTGACCGAGTACACGGCCCATGGAGTTTTCCAACACTATCAGATACATTATTAAGGGCCTTCCTTCCATTTGATGTGATAGTATTGGAGGTCCCTGCAAATAATCTTTTATTCTATCGAATGCGACTTGGAAATTGTCATTCCACCTGGTTGTTTGATCCTTTTTCAACAACTTGAATATTCGTTCACAAGTGGCGGTAAGATGAAAGATTAATCTAGAAATGTAGTTCAACCTCCCGAGAAAACCATAAACCTCTTTTTTCTGTTCTTGGCTTTGGCATTTCTTGTATAGCTTTTATTTTGGCAGGATCAACCTCAATCACTTTTTCACTTACTAAGAAGCCCAATAAATTTCCTGATCTCACCTTGAAGGTGCACTTGTTCAGATTTAGCCTCAACCGAAATTTCCTTAATCTTTCAAACAATTTCAATAAGTGAACAACATGTTCCTCTTCTATCTAGGACTTGGTAATTATATCATCAATGTATAATTCAATCTCTTTATGCATCATATCATGAAAGAGAGTGACCATCATACGTTGATAAGTTTCCCCTGCATTCTTCAAACCAAAGGGCATCACTTTGTATCAAAATGTTCCCCAAGGTGTAATGAAATTTGTCTTCTCCATGTCTTCCGGCGTTATCTTAATTTGATTGTAGCCAGAAAAACCATCCATTAATGAAAACACTTTAGCTTGAGTCGTATTGTCAACCAGAATATCAATATGCATGAGCGAAAAATAATCTTTAGGGCTTGCTCGATTCAAGTCCCTATAATCCACATATATTCTGACTTTACCATCCTTCTTAGGCATTGGTACAATATTCTCAATCCATGGCGGATAAGAAGTCACTTTCAAAAAACCTGCATCAAACTATTTCTGAACCTCCTCTTTGATCTTCTTAGACATCTCAGGATGAGTTATTTGAAGCTTTTGTTTAACAGTAGGACACCCTTCTAATATGTTTCCTGATGCGGCTTCACACAAGCTCATCCTGAAGCAATCTTACACGGGTTCTTTCTAATATATTTTAAGATGCAGCTTCACACGGGGTCATCCTGAAGCAATCTTACACGGGTTCCTTCTAATATATTTCCAGATGCAACTTCACACAGGCTCATCCTGAAGCAATCTTACACGAGTTCCTTCTAATATATTTCCAGATGCAGCTTCACATGGGCTCATCCTGAAGCAATCTTACACGGGTTCCTTCTAATATATTTCCAAATGCCGCTTCACACATGCTCATCCTGAAGCAATCTTACATGAGTTCCTTCTAATATGTATCCAGATACAGCCTAACACGGGCTCATCCTGAAGCAATCTTACATGGGTTCTTTCTAATATATTTCCAGATGCAGCTTCACACGGGCTCATCCTGAAGCAATCTTACACGGGTTCCTTCTAATATATTTCCAAATTCAGCTTCACACGGGCTCATCCTGAAGAAATCTTACACGGGTTCCTTCTAATATATTTCCACATACAGCTTCACACGGGCTCATCCTGAAGCAATCTTACACGGGTTCCTTCTAATATATTTCCAGATGCAGCTTCACACGGGCCCATCCTGAAGCAATCATACACGGGTTCCTTCTAATATATTTCCAGATGCAACTTCACACGGGCTCGTCCTGAAGCAATCTTACACATGTTCCTTCTAATATATTTCCAGATGCAGCTTCACACCGGCTCATCCTGAAGAAATCTTACATGGGTTCCTTCTAATATATTTCTAGATGCAGCTTCACACAGGCTCATCCTGAAGCAATCTTACACATGTTCCTTCTAATTTTTTTAAGATCCAGCTATACAAGGGCTCATCCTGAAGCAATCTTACACGGGTTCCTTCTAATATATTTAAATTTGCATCTTCACACAGGCTCATCCTGAAGCAATCTTACACGGGTTGCTTCTAATATATTTCTAGATGCAGCTTCACAGGGCTCAGCCTGAAGCAATCTTACACGGATTCCTTCTAATATATTTCCAGATGCAGCTTCACACGGGCTAATCCTGAAGCAATCTTACACGGGTTCCTTCTAATATATTTCCAAATTCAGCTTCACACGGGCTCATCCTGAAGAAATCTTACACGGGTTCCTTCTAATATATTTCCATATGCAGCTTCACACGGGCTTATCCTGAAGCAATCTTACACGGGTTCCTTCTAATATATTTCCAGATGCAGCTTCACACGGGCCCATCCTGAAGCAATCATACACGGGTTCCTTCTAATATATTTCCATATGCAACTTCACACGGGCTCGTCCTGAAGCAATCTTACACAGGTTCCTTCTAATATATTTCCAGATGCAGCTTCACACCGGCTCATCCTGAAGAAATCTTACATGGGTTCCTTCTAATATATTTCTAGATGCAGCTTCACACAGGCTCATCCTGAAGCAATCTTACACATGTTCCTTCTAATTTTTTTATAGATGCAGCTATACAAGGGCTCATCCTGAAGCAATCTTACACGGGTTCCTTCTAATATATTTAAATTTGCATCTTCACACAGGCTCATCCTGAAGCAATCTTACACGGGTTGCTTCTAATATATTTCCAGATGCATCTTCATAGGGCTCAGCCTGAAGCAATCTTAAACGGATTCCTTCTAATATATTTCCTGATGCAGCTTCACACGGGCTCATCCTGAAGAAATCTTACACGGGTTCCTTCTAATATATTTCCAAATTCAACTTCACACGGGCTCATCCTGAAGAAATATTACACGGGTTCCTTCTAATATATTTCCACATGCAGCTTCACACGGGCTTATCCTGAAGCAATCTTACACGGGTTCCTTCTAATATATTTCCAGATGCAGCTTCACACGGGCCCATCTTGAAGCAATCATACACGGGTTCCTTCTAATATATTTCCAGATGCAACTTCACACGGGCTCGTCCTGAAGCAATCTTACACAGGTTCCTTCTAATATATTTCCAGATGCAACTTCACACCAGCTCATCCTGAAGAAATCTTACATGGGTTCCTTCTAATATATTTCTAGATGCAGCTTCACACAGGCTCATCCTGAAGCAATCTTACACATGTTCCTTCTATTTTTTTTTAGATGCAGCTATACAAGGGCTCATCCTGAAGCAATCTTACACGGGTTCCTTCTAATATATTTAAATTTGCATCTTCACACAGGCTCATCCTGAAGCAATCTTACACGGGTTACTTCTAATATATTTCCAGATGCAGCTTCAAAGGGCTCAGCCTGAAGCAATCTTACACGGATTCCTTCTAATATATTTCCAGATTCAGCTTCACACGGGCTCATCCTAAAGTAATCTTACACGGGTT
Organism: Vicia faba; assembly: GCA_948472305.1. Lineage (NCBI taxonomy): Eukaryota > Viridiplantae > Streptophyta > Magnoliopsida > Fabales > Fabaceae > Vicia > Vicia faba. The sequence continues at coordinate 1,034,150,111 of OX451735.1, forward strand.
CCTTCTAATATATTTCCAGAGGCAGCTTCTCATGGGCTCATCCTGAAGAAATCTTACATGGGTTCCTTCTAATATGTTTCCAAATGCAGCTTCACACGGGCTCATCCTAAAGCAATCTTACACGGGTTCTTTCTAATATATTTCAAGATGCAGCTTCACACGGGATCATCCTGAAGCAATATTACACGAGTTCCTTCTAATATATTTCCAGATGCAGCTTCACACGGGCTGATCCTGAAGCAATCTTACACGAGTTCCTTCTAACATATTTCCATATTCAGCTTCACATGGGATCACCCTAAAGAAATCTTACACGGGTTCCTTCTAATATAATTCTCGATGAAGCTTCACACGGGCTCATCCTGAAGCAATGTTACACGGGTTCTTTCTTATATATTTCCAAATGCAGCTTCACATTGGCTTATCCTGAAGCAATCTTACACGGGTTCCTTCTAATATATTTCCAGATGCAGATTTACACAGGCTTATCCTGAAGCAATCTTGCACGGGTTCCTTCTAATACATTTTCGGTTACGGCTTACCACGGGTTCATTCCAGCATATCATTCAGATTAAATTGACCAAAGATTTATTCTGATATTTCTCCCATTTAAAGTTGAGCGTATACTTAGTCTAATTTCTCTATCAACAATTACCTCTAGATGGCATCTATAAGAGATCTTTGCCACCTCTCCAAATGGCATCTTTAAACCCATTCCTGACATAATCAACAAACAATATCACTTCGTGCATGAGCGAGTGCAAATTTCTGGGCACTTAAGTGTTCAATCATCTTCCACCTTCAAGTCGCGAATGGCGAACAAGCTAGTCTAACTCTTGGGGTTTAAGAATATTGAACAGGGGCAGCTGTTGTAACCTAAAATTTACCCTCCCTTTTCTCAAGACATTCTCACCAAAGATTTTAAATGCCCAAGGATTCTCAAGGTTTGATCAGACAAGTTCACCTCTTAAGCACTGAGTCTACAAATTAGGGTTTTGGTTTTATCAAGGACAATTGGATTTTTGATGCCTCAAATGACTTTCATGGTTCATTATAGGTCTCCAAGAATACATGCCCAATTTCAAGTCTTACATCACAAATTGCTCAAATGACTGAAAATCAGCTGTATTGGATAAAAAGTCAACTAATACACAAAAAGTCAAACTTTAACTTTTTAGTCAACATTAAATTTCAAAGATCAAAATTCATCAATACATTCAAAAATATCAAACATGATCATCAAGAATCAAGAAAGTCAACAAAAAGTCAAGATTTCCAAGACTTAGAAAAACCCTAAGTGTTTTCATCCTTGATAATTTCATTACTTCATGACATTTTTTCACCAAGATGCATGATGATTCAAAGAAAACTTTCAACATGAAAATTGCAGATCTTGATGAATTCTACAACTTTTTATTAGAGGGTTGATTTCTAAGTAATTCTTAGATTTGAAGATATAAGCCCATGAAGTCATGACATTTTTATCTAACACTTAGAGAAATTTTCAACAGGTTTTGGTCAGTTTTCATCTCAACTTCTTGGCCATTTTTCACCCTTCTCCTTATTGATTTAGCCAAAATGATCAACATGAAAGTTATAGACAATGTTTGAAGCTTTCTAAAATGTACAAGAGCACAAATTTATCATGCTTGAGCTAGGAGATTTGAAGAGATGAAGTTGGGTATCCATTCTTGAAACACAAGTCATTTTGTGATGAACATGAGATCAAATCTTCATGCCATGCTGCATAATCCCATTTTGCAGGCCTCTAAACCTTCAAATATATCCATAATCATAAGATTACACATACTTTTGAGCCATTACCCAAGTGTTTGAGCCATTGTCCAAATGATCTTTCCATTTATGGCATAAAGGCACCTTGCCATTTACACAAAGCATGCTTTAATCACAATGTCAACTCCTTGAGCCTCTCAATGGTTTCTTCTGCATATACACAATGTCAAAGAAAGAATCAACCATCTGCATCCTGCAAAGCACCACTAAAATCAGGTCATGCCCATATTGGAACTATGGAAAGGTCATGAACCCCCACTTACAATCCAACCAAGCCATAACTCCATAATTTGTAAACCTGATTAGCTCTTATCCTCAAACCTATTGTCTGTAAATAGAGGGAGCATTAGAAAGACAAAAAAGGGGAAAATAGAAAGATAATGAAAAAAAAGGAAGAGAGGAAACACAAGTGAACAAGCCCTCAAAACCCCTTTACTCTCAAAAAACCAGAATTGTCCATAAAACCCCCCTTTTTGAGCTTTGAAGTCCAAATCTTTGAACCTCTCAAACCTTGCAAGTTTTTTCCAAACAAATCATCCAAATACTTCACATACATCATATAGAAGTTTTCCAAACACAAGAGAAACTTCTGTAACATCATTATCACTATCTTCCAAACTAAAAAAAAGTACCTTACAACTTGACTTGGTTAAGGTGATTCTGCAACTTTCAGCACAAAGTAAGGATTGGCATAACTTCGAGAAGGTCCAAGGAAGCTTAATCAATTATAATATTGCACCTGGAACAGCTATAAGAAACTTCAGACTTTTCTCCAAAAGAGGTAAGTTTTCTCAAACTGTGATATCATTATCCATATATCATTTGCTTTCATTTTTTTTCAAAAGAATAAAACATGATAGGTCGGGAAGTGAAAATATTCAAAATCCCAGAAAAATGCTTTAGGAGCCCTGCCACGGGCCATGTCAGGGAGAAGAGATGGCAAAAGGGCAACGCAGGAGCTGACACGGGTGCTTGTATTACACGACACAGCCCATGTCAACACAGCTGAGGACTGCAAACGTGCAAAAGGGCAAGGCAGGAGCTGACACGGGTACTCGTGTCACACGACAAGACCCGTGTCAATTCAGCTGGGACAGAAAAACATGCAGAATGCAATTGGCAGATTCTGACACGGGTGCTCGTGTCTGGTGACATGGCCCGTGTCAGGCCAGGCTCCAGAAATCTTAATTTTGAGATTTTTGCTATAATTTTGGGTCGTTAAGGTTACATTGGACATTTTGCATTGCTGGGAATTGACGCTGACATTCAAAATTATTTTCTAAACAAATTAAATTAGACTTAGGTTGTATTTTAATGAATTTAAATTTTAGGTTTTGATTAGATAGTTCATTAACTTTTTTTTTGGAATTAAAATCAATTAGTTAATTAGGTTAACTACCAAAACATTTTTCTATCAAAAAAACCTAAAAGCAAATTTCCTTTTTCTCTTTATATTTTGTACATTTTATTTTTATTCATGTTCAGTGGTTTGTAATAGTAATTAAGGATTTATTGCTTTCCTCCCCTCATTTACAAACTTGTACCCCTATTCCCAAAGCGTTGTAATAGCGTAGGATATTTAAATTACGCAATTTATAGCTTTCCTTATTATTGATAGTAATTAGGGTTTGTATGACAAGATTTAAAATCAAACATTAGACAACCCTAACTCAAATACAATATACTTGAAAACAAAACACTTTACACACTAGCACCTATAGGGTAACCCACACTTGTTGCCTCGGATTTAAATAGTCATGTCCCTCGAGCGTGAGATGTTTTAGAAAAGACCCTCTATTTAAAAGATCGTAGTCCCTCAATGACCCTTCAACGTTGCCTTCGGTAAACGATCTTAGTCCCTTATGAAAAATTGCTAAAGTATCCTACAAGTTTCCTTCTATAACTGTACGATGACCCACGCCTGTCCCTCACATCCAATGATATGGATCCTTACAAACCAATGGTAAAATAGCACTATCTAAAGGAGGAGGAAAAGAACAAAGGGTGTTTGAGTAGGTAGATTGCTCGTAATTGCTTGCTCACAAACATTTCAAAACCAACAACTTTCAATACACCAACACTTTCTTGAAATATTTTCAAAGTCAACACTTTGTATGCATTCTTATAGAGACGAGAATCATTACAATGTTTTCCCAACGACGACACTTTTTAAAATATTTTCAAACAAACACATTCACAACAGCATTTTAAAGTGATCAAGCAATTAAGAGCCCATAGATAACTACTGATGAAAAGGGTGCTAACACCTTCCCTTTTCATAACCTACCCCCCAAACTCAAGAAAATTCTCAAAAGGTCTTTCATGTTCTTTTCACCCTTTCTTTTATTGGATAAAAGAAAAGTCGGTGGCGACTCTTGCTATCCGCAACAATTGCGATAAAACACAAAACACCCAAGTCAATTCTCCTACCGTATCACACACCCCATATTTTTCTAGCGCACCACGTGAAAATACAAAAATTCCCTTGAAAACCAGAAATGCATTTTCGGTACGCACCAAAACCTTGAATTTCGTAGACAAGACCCTATGTATCAGTTGAAAACTATCTGTAAATACAACTACGGGTAGACCTGTAATTGTATTTTCGGAAGCTCCCCAAATGCATACAATTTTGATGATTGAGAAACTCAATCTAACACGCAGATATGAACATGAAATGTATTTACGGACGGTACCGTAGTTGCATTTCTGATTTGTGAAATAACTTAAACGCGCACTGCCTCTTCCCCTTCCCCATTTTCAGAAACCATTTAAAAACAAAAACTATCAACATCCAAAAAATCAAACCCTCTCACAACCCATTGTGTAAAAATCATTTCATTTTCCGAAAAGTTCATCGGGAATCATCAAGCATCAGACAAAGTTTATTGTTCAAGCAGATTCAAGCAAAAAGATAATCAATTGTAAGTGGTTTTTGAGTTTTTTAGAGTTTATGTAATTTTATCTACAAACTCTCTTTTAGGGTAAAAAATTCAATTTTTTAGTGTTTGCAATGTTAGGAGTCACAAGAAACATGTTAGGTATGTTTTTTAATGATCAATGGCCATTTTTTTAGGTCATTGGAATAGAGTTTCTCCATTGATGAAGCTGTAAAGTTGTAGGTCGTAGCAGATATAAAATTTTAGTTTTCTTCAATCAAAAACTAGGGGAAGATCTAGGGGTACATAGTATTCTCTGGAATTCCCTTCATTTTTTAATAAATTTTTACCAATTTATCCTTCCATCTTTAAACCCTTTTTGTTACTGCAACTTTTAGGTTTAACAAGAACATTGTCCAAGGAAGCAGTCGTGCAAACAACAACATTGCCCAGACCCAGTATGCTTTTTTCTCCTTCATTGGTGACACCTCCAGGTAAAATGTCTCACAAGTTCATATTTGTTACCGTATATAAAACCATGGGAGTGTTTTATAAATAATATGAATTTTTATCAATTTGCAACAACACATGGATTCTTGGAAGTGATGAAGCAGGAGCATATAAGACTACATTAAGTGGACTCTACTTCATATCATTGTTCATTTGGGTCTCATTAAGCAATAATGTGTTGTTTCATTAAGAAGAAAGTGTCATTTATCTTCTAGAGATGAGGCAACAAATCTGCAGAAAAATCTACCAAATCCAAAATTGTTTTTAATTATTTGTTTTCCATTCTTATTGAATGTACACGTATCCATGAATGCGGTCTTTCATTATACAAATGTATTTTTCTAAAGGTGTGTCGTCCAATCCTCTTATTCTAACTTACAATTTCCGAGTTATAATTTAAATTGTAACTTGTAATTGTCATTTGAAATTTTGAATTGTAAAATTAATTGGATTTTGATTGTGATTGTAGAATATTGTTCAAATACTTTACACCCCAACCAAGATTTCCAGAGCCAAACAAGCTTGCTCCTTCAAATGGGTAGCCAGAAGAACCTTCTTCGGTCCCCTATTCAAATGACATACAACCAAAACCTCATTCTTCATTGGTAGAGGTGTGTGATACGGTGGGAGAACTGACTTGAGGGTTTTGCGTTTGATCACAAATGTTGCGGTTAGCAAGAGTCGCCACCGACATTTCTTTTATCCAAAAGGAAAGGTGAAAAAGCACAGGAAATACCTTTGAGATTATTTCTTGAGTTCGGGGGGTAGATTATGAAAAGGGAAGGTATTAGCGACCTTTTCATCCATGGTTTTCCATGGGCTCTTAGTTACCTTCTAATTTATTTCCAGATGCAGCTTTACACAGGCTTATCCTGAAGCAATCTTGCACGGGTTCCTTCTAATACATTTTCGGATACGGCTTACCACGGGTTCATTCCAGCATATCATTCAGATTAAATCAACCAAAGATTTATTCTGATATTTCTCCCAGTTAAAGTTGAGCGTAGACTTAGTCTAATTTCTCTATCAACAATTACCTCTAGATGGCATCTATAAGAGATCTTTGCCACCTCTCCAAATGGCATCTTTAAACCCATTCCTGACATAATCAACAAACAATATCACTTCGTGCATGAGCGAGTGCAAATTTCTGGGCACTTAAGTGTTCAATCATCTTCCACCTTCAAGTCGCGAATGGCGAACAAGCTAGTCTAACTCTTGGGGTTTAAGAATATTGAACAGGGGCAGCTGTTGTAACCTAAAATTTACCCTCCCTTTTCTCAAGACATTCTCACCAAAGATTTTAAATGCCCAAGGATTCTCAAGGTTTGATCAGACAAGTTCACCTCTTAAGCACTGAGTCTACAAATTAGGGTTTTGGTTTTATCAAGGACAATTGGATTTTTGATGCCTCAAATGACTTTCATGGTTCATTATAGGTCTCCAAGAATACATGCCCAATTTCAAGTCTTACATCACAAATTGCTCAAATGACTGAAAATCAGCTGTATTGGATAAAAAGTCAACTAATACACAAAAAGTCAAACTTTAACTTTTTAGTCAACATTAAATTTCAAAGATCAAAATTCATCAATACATTCAAAAATATCAAACATGATCATCAAGAATCAAGAAAGTCAACAAAAAGTCAAGATTTCCAAGACTTAGAAAAACCCTAAGTGTTTTCATCCTTGATAATTTCATTACTTTATGACATTTTTTCACCAAGATGCATGATGATTCAAAGAAAACTTTCAACATGAAAATTGCAGATCTTGATGAATTCTACAACTTTTTATTAGAGGGTTGATTTCTAAGTAATTCTTAGATTTGAAGATATAAGCCCATGAAGTCATGACATTTTTATCTAACACTTAGAGAAATTTTCAACAGGTTTTGGTCAGTTTCATCTCAACTTCTTGGCCATTTTTCACCATTCTCCTTATTGATTTAGCCAAAATGATCAACATGAAAGTTATAGACAATGTTTTAAGCTTTCTAAAATGTACAAGAGCACAAATTTATCATGCTTGAGCTATGAGATTTGAAGAGATGAAGTTGGGTATCCATTCTTGAAACACAAGTCATTTTGTGATGAACATGAGATCAAATCTTCATGCCATGCTGCATAATCCCATTTTGCAGGCCTCTAAACCTTCAAATATATCCATAATCAGAAGATTACACATACTTTTGAGCCATTACCCAAGTGTTTGAGCCATTGTCCAAATGATCTTTCCATTTATGGCACAAAGGCACCTTGCCATTTACATAAAGCATGCTTTAATCACAATGTCAACTCCTTGAGCCTCTCAATGGTTTCTTCTGCATATAAACAATGTCAAAACAAGAATCAACCATCTGCAGCCTGCAAAGCACCACTAAAATCAGGTCATGCCCACATTGGAACTATGGAAAGGTCATGAACCCCCACTTACAATCCAACCAAGCCATAACTCCATAATTTGTAAACCTGATTAGCTCTTATCCTCAAACCTCTTGTCTGTAAATAGAGGGAGCATTAGCAAGACAAAAAAGGGGAAAAATAGAAAGAAAATGAAAAAAAAAGGAAGAGAGGAAACACAAGTGAACAAGCCCTCAAAACCCCTTTACTCTCAAAAAACCAGAATTGTCCATAAAACCCCCCTTTTTGAGCTTTGAAGTCCAAATCTTTGAACCTCTCAAACCTTGCAAGTTTTTTCCAAACAAATCATCCAAATACTTCACATACATCATATAGAAGTTTTCCAAACACAAGAGAAACTTCTGTAACATCATTATCACTATCTTCCAAACTAAATAAAAAAGTACCTTACAACTTGACTTGGTTAAGGTGATTCTGCAACTTTCAGCACAAAGTAAGGATTGGCATAACTTCGAGAAGGTCCAAGGAAGCTTAATCAATTATAATATTGCACCTGGAATAGCTATAAGAAACTTCAGACTTTTCTCCAAAAGAGGTAAGTTTTCTCAAACTGTGATATCATTATCCATACATCATTTGCTTTCATTTTTTTCCAAAAGAATAAAACATGATAGGTCGGGAAGTGAAAATATTCAAAATCCCAGAAAAATGCTTTAGGAGCCCTGCCACGGGCCATGTCACGGAGAAGAGATGGCAAAAGGGCAACGCAGGAGCTGACACGGGTGCTTGTGTTACACGACACATACCATGTCAACACAGCTGAGGACTGCAAACGTGCAAAAGGGCAAGGCAGGAGCTGACACGGGTACTCGTGTCACACGACAAGACCCGTGTCAATTCAGCTGGGACAGAAAAACATGCAGAATGCAATTGGCAGATTCTGACACGGGTGCTCGTGTCTGGTGACATGGCCCGTGTCAGGCCAGGCTCCAGAAATCTTAATTTTGAGATTTTTGCTATAATTTTGGGTCGTTAAGGTTACATTGGACATTTTGCATTGCTGGGAATTGACGCTGACATTCAAAATTATTTTCTAAACAAATTAAATTAGACTTAGGTTGTATTTTAATTAATTTAAATTTTAGGTTTTGATTAGATAGTTCATTAACTTTTTTTTTGTAATTAAAATCAATTAGTTAATTAGGTTAACTACCAAAACCTTTTTCTATCAAAAAACCCTAAAAGAAAATTTCCTTTTTCTCTTTATATTTTGTACATTTTATTTTTATTCATGTTCAGTGGTTTGTAATAGTAATTAGGGATTTATTGCTTTCTTCCCCTCATTTACAAACTTGTACCCCCATTCCCAAAGCGTTGTAATAGCGTAGGATATTTAAATTACGCAATTTATAGCTTTCCTTATTATTGATAGTAATTAGGGTTTGTATGACAAGATTTAAAATCAAACATTAGACAACCCTAACTCAAATACAATATACTTGAAAACAAAACACTTTACACACTAGCACCTCTAGGGTAACCCACACTTGTTGCCTCGGATTTAAATAGTCATGTCCCTCGAGGGTGAGATGTTTTAGAAAAGACCCTCTATTTAAAAGATCGTAGTCCCTCAATGACCCTTCAACGTTGCCTTCGGTAAACGATCTTAGTCCCTTATGAAAAATTGCTAAAGTATCCTACAAGTTTCCTTCTATAACTGTACGATGACCCACGCCTGTCCCTCACATCCAATGATATGGCTCCTTACCAACCAATGGTAAAATAGCACTATCTAAAGGAGGAGGAAAAGAACAAAGGGTGTTTGAGTAGGTAGATTGCTCGTAATTGCTTGCTCACAAACATTTCAAAACCAACAACTTTCAATACACCATCACTTTCTTGAAATATTTTCAAAGTCAACACTTTGTATGCATTCTTATAGAGACGAGAATCATTACAAAGTTTTCCCAACGACGACACTTTTTAAAATATTTTCAAACAAACACATTCACAACAGCATTTTAAAGTGATCAAGCAATTAAGAGCCCATAGATAACTACTGATGAAAAGGGTGCTAACACCTTCCCTTTTCATAACCTACCCCCCAAACTCAAGAAAATTCTCAAAAGGTCTTTCATGTTCTTTTCACCCTTTCTTTTATTGGATAAAAGAAAAGTCGGTGGCGACTCTTGCTATCCGCAACAATTGCGATAAAACACAAAACACCCAAGTCAATTCTCCTACCGTATCACACACCCCATATTTTTCTAGCACACCACGTGAAAATACAAAAATTCCCTTGAAAACCAGAAATGCATTTTCGGTACGTACCAAAACCTTGAATTTCGAAGACAAGACCCTATGTATCAGTTGAAAACTATCTGTAAATACAACTACGGGTAGACCTGTAATTGTATTTTCGGAAGCGCCCCAAATGCATACAATTTTGATGATTGAGAAACTCAATCTAACACGCAGATATGAACATGAAATGTATTTACGGACGGTACCGTAGTTGCATTTCTGATTTGTGAAATAACTTAAACGCGCACTGCCTCTTCCCCTTCCCCATTTTCAGAAACCATTTAAAAACAAAAACTATCAACATCCAAAAAATCAAACCCTCTCACAACCCATTGTGTAAAAATCATTTCATTTTCCGAAAAGTTCATCGGGAATCATCAAGCATCAGACAAAGTTTATTGTTCAAGCAGATTCAAGCAAAAAGATAATCACTTGTAAGTGGTTTTTGAGTTTTTTAGAGTTTATGTAATTTTATCTACAAACTCTCTTTTAGGGTAAAAAATTCAATTTTTAGTGTTTGCAATGTTAGGAGTCACAAGAAACATGTTAGGTATGTTTTTTAATGATCAATGGCCATTTTTTTAGGTCATTGGAATAGAGTTTCTCCATTGACGAAGCTGTAAAGTTGTAGGTCGTAGCAGATATAAATTTTTAATTTTCTTCAATTAAAAACCAGGGGAAGATCTAGGGGTACATAGTATTCTCTGGAATTCCCTTCATTTTTTAATAAATTTTTACCAATTTATCCTTCCATCTTTAAACCCTTTTTGTTACTACAACTTTTAGGTTTAACAAGAACACTGTCCAAGGAAGCAGTCGTGCAAACAACAACATTGCCCAGACCCAGTATGCTTTTTTCTCCTTCATTGGTGACACCTCCAGGTAAAATGTTTCACAAGTTCATATTTGTTACCGTATATAAAACAATGGGAGTGTTTTATAAATAATATGAATTTTTATCAATTTGCAACAACACATGGATTATTGGAAGTGATGAAGCAGGAGCATATAAGACTACATTAAGTGGACTCTACTTCATATCGTTGTTCATTTGGGTCTCATTAAGCAATAATGTGTTGTTTCATTAAGAAGAAAGTGTCATTTATCTTCTAGAGATGAGGCAACAAATCTGCAGAAAAATCTACCAAATCCAAAATTGTTTTTAATTATTTGTTTTCCATTCTTATTGAATGTACACGTATCCATGAATGCGGTCTTTCATTATACAAATGTATTTTTCTAAAGGTGTGTCATCCAATCCTCTTATTCTAACTTACAATTTCCGAGTTATAATTTAAATTGTAACTTGTAATTGTCATTTGAAATTTTGAATTGTAAAATTAATTGGATTTTGATTGTGATTGTAGAATATTGTTCAAATACTTTACACCCCAACCAAGATTTCCAGAGCCAAACAAGCTTGCTCCTTCAAATGGGTAGCCAGAAGAACCTTCTTTGGTCCCCTATTCAAATGACATACAACCAAAACCTCATTCTTCATTGGTAGAGGTGTGTGATACGGTGGGAGAACTGACTTGAGGGTTTTGCGTTTGATCACAAATGTTGCGGTTAGCAAGAGTCGCCACCGACATTTCTTTTATCCAAAAGGAAAGGTGAAAAAGCACAGGAAAGACCTTTGAGATTATTTCTTGAGTTCGGGGGGTAGATTATGAAAAGGGAAGGTATTAGCACTCTTTTCATCCATGGTTTTCCATGGGCTCTTAGTTACTTTCTAGATCACTTGCTTTTATTTGAAATTGTGCTTTGTGTGGTTTTTTGAAAGTATTTTGTAAAGAGGCCATTGTTTAGGCAATCTTTGTAATGATTCTCGTTCGTAAGAATGTATACAAAGATGTTTGATCTTTTGAAAATGTTTTCAATTTTTTTGTAAAATATTTTGAAAGTGTAGGTGTTTGTTTTGAAAATAGCAAGGATGTTTGTTTGAAATTGAGCAAGTAATTAGGAGCATTCTACCTACTCAAAAGTCTTTCTTGTTCATTTTCTTTTCCTTTGACATTATTGTTTTACCATTGATTTGGTAAGCAACCATAACTTTGGATGTAAATGGGACGGACGTGGGTCTTCGTATAACCATGATTAGAAATGTTGCAAGGTATCTTAGCATTATTTTTTGAGGGACTAAAATCATTTGTAAGGCAACTTAGATAGCATCATCGAGGGACTATGATCTTGTATTTTCTTGTTTTTGCTAAGATACCTTACATGCGTAATATGGTCATTTTGTATAAGGAAACTAAGTGGAATTTACCCTAGGGGTCTTTGGGTGCAAGTGTGTTGTTTTCATGCTTGTTTTAGTCTTGAATTAGCGTTTTGCTAAGTATTGATTTTAGTCTTTCCATACAAACCCTAATTACTAGCATTGTATATATGAAAGCGATAAATTGCGAAATTTAAAGTTACTACGCTATTACAACATTTATGGGGAGGGGTATACAATTTGTAAATGGGGATTGCAGGAAATTAAACCCTAATTAGTCTATTACAACCAAATTGAATTTATACAATAATTGAAATAAATAAATGTATAAAAATAAATATGCAAGAATGTAAATGCAAAGAAAATGGATCTTTTTGTTTGGATTTTTATGAGAAAAGGTTTTTTTTTGTTTAACCTAATTAATTATAAGAAAATAATTAATTAAAATAATAAAAGTAAACCTAAGTTAATAAGAAAAGATTTTAAATAAAACCCTAAGTCTATTAATTGATTAAAACAAATTAAGTTTAAGAAAAGTATTTTTGTATTTTTGTCTTGAAAATAATATATGGTGTTGTAAAATATTTTTGGCCTTTTTTATATTAAAATAAATATATTTTAATTAGTGTAAAAGAAAATAAATAATAACCTAGTTTTAAATTAAATTTACAAAACTAGTTAGTAAAAATAAATAAAATATAGTTAAATAAAATATTTTTTTGTGAGAAAAATAAAATTAACTAAGTTAAAATAAAAATCTAAATTTTTTAAATTTTTTATGATTTTTTAACATTAGGAAAAATATTTAAGAAAATAAAATGAAATAAAAAAAAATAATAAAACAAAACTGGGCCAGGGGCGTATAAGTGAAATAGGGGGTTAGCAAGTAAAAATAAAAACAAAAAAGGGCCCAAGGAGGCCCAGCGCCCTACAAAAAAAAGAAGTCAGAATGTAAAAATGGTCACGCTAGGACTTGAACCCAGGACCTTAGGGTGAACAGGCGCGTGCTTTAACACTAGGGTGGCTATACATCTGTTTATATAAACGAAACAATAAATATGTAAGGAAAATCAAGTCCTGATGACTTCATCTTCAACCTCCAGCCGATTTACCTGTAACTTCTTCATTTCTCAACAAAAATGGAAAATGACAAAATGAAAGTTGTTGCTTTCTTCCTCACGAATCTAACCATGTGAATAACTAAATCTAAAAGTCAAAGATAAATGAGAATTTCTCTGGCCCTAATTTGAACCCTAAAAATTTCAGAAACTTCAACTCTAAAATTCTCTAAGCTCAGGCCATGTAAATGTAAACTATGGATATGTACAACTTCGTGGCAATGAGGTCTACATTTTATCTTCACAAATGCAAGCCTAACAATGCCTAAGTAGTTTTTTGCACTTTCAAAGGGATATCTTTGTATTGACTTTGAGTAAGTATTTTTGTACAATGAGACAAACATTCTAGTAAGAGAATGCCGTCGTAAAAATTGAAAATTTTAATACAAAGAAAAGATAGCTATGTGCAATAATCCCATGGGGTTCCCATTCTACTATAGCCTTTGTATCTCTGAGCATCTTGTCTATTTTGTTTCCTTGTCAGAAGATGATTGAATTGGTCAGAACCTCTGAGTTTGCAGGTTGTTGGTAAGGTGATCCAACGGGACATAGTCATACACTTTAATTCCCTAACTTTTTCCTGGACCGCCCTTTCGGGTTTTCAGCCCACCGGGAAACCTTTTTTTTGCCCAAGTCGCCCTTTCAGGTTTTCAACTTGTCGGGTGTACAGATTTTTTGTTTTATCCCTAATTTTTTCCCGAACCTTTTTGGTTCTCCGGGATGCCCTTGTTTTGCCTAGGTATGTCAACCTAGCGGGTCTCTTATGTGTAGTATCTTTTGACTATGTCCGCGTTCGCAGGATGTGGCAGGTCGTCGCCATCCATGGTGGTCAAGATCATTGCCCCACCAGAGAAAATATTTTTGATTACAAATCGTCCTTCATAGGTAGGAGTCCGTTTTCTCCTGGAATCACCTTGTGGCAGTCTGATGCGTTTGATCAGTAGATCCCCAACTTGATATACTTGACGTCTGACCTTCTTGTTGAAAGCCTTGATCATCCATTTTTGATACATTTGACCATGGCAGACAGCAGTAAGTATTTTCTTATCAATTAAGTTTAGTTGATCAAGTCGAGTCTAGATCCAATCGTCTTCGTTCAGCTCTGCATCCTTCATAATCCTCAGAGAGGGGATCTGGACCTCAATAGGCAGGATAACCTCCATGCCGTAAACCAGAGAATAGGGTGTTGCACCGGTTGATGTACGAGCTGTGGTACGATACCCGTGGAGAGAGAATGGCAGTATCTCATGCCAGTATTTGTATGTGACTGTCATTTTCTATATGATCTTTTTAATGTTCTTATTTGCAGCTTCGACAACACCATTCATCTTTGGCCGGTAAGGGGAAGAATTGTGATACTGGATCTTGAAGTGCTCGCACAAGGCGGTGATCATAGTGTTGTTTAGATTTGTACCATTGTCAGTGATGATTCTTTCCGGGATACCGTATCGGTAAATAAGATTCTGCTTAATGAATTGGGCTACAACATTCTTGGTAATGGAAGTGAAAGAGGCTGCCTCAACCCACTTTGTAAAATAGTCAATGGCCACTAAGATGAAGCGGTGTCCATTGGAGGATGTTGGCTTGATTTCCCCAATCATATCGATGCCCCACATAGCAAAGGGCCAAGGATCCGTCAATACATTTAGAGGAACTGGAGGTACGTGCACCTTGTCAGCATAAATCTGACACTTATGGCAAGTTTGAGAGTGTTGATAGCAATCTGCTTCCATGGTAGACCAATAATATCCCGCCCGTAGGATTTTCTTCACCGTTGTATGCCCACTGGAATGTGTGCCAAAAGTGCCTTTATGTAACTCGGTCATGATCCTTTCTGCTTTAACATTGTCTACGCATCGAAGTAACACAAACTCATGGTTGCATTTGTAAAGAATGTTGTTACTAAGGAAAAATTTAGCAGAGAATCTCCTTAAGAACTTCTTGTCATTAACTGAAGCTCCTTCTGGATACTCTTGAGCCTCGAGATACTTCTTGACTTCGTGAAACCAAGGCTGGCCCACTACTTATTCAGTATTAATCTCGTCACAGTGTGCTGGTTCCTCCATTCATTTGATGGTGATCTGGGGAGCCTCGTTATCCCAATTAAGTTTAAACATAGATGACAATGTGGCTAGTGCGTCTGCTAGCTGATTTTCTTCTCTCGGGAAATGCTCGAAGGTAATCTTCTCAAAATGTGGTAGCAACATCAAAACATGTTCTTTGTACGGGATAAGGTTTGGGTGTTTGGTGTCCTATTCCCCTTTGATCTGACTGATAACCAAAGCTGAGTCTCTGAATACATTTAAGGATTTGATCCCCAAGTCTATGGTAGCTCAGAGACCAAAGATGCATGCTTCGTATTCCGCCATGTTGTTTGTACAATTGAAGCAGAGTCTTGTGGTAAAAGGAGTATGACACCCTTTCGGAGATATGAGTACAACACCGATACCATTGCTAATTTCATTGGATGCCCCATCAAAGAACAAGGTCCATCGGGATCCTTGTTCAGGTTCGTCATATGGCCTGAATTCTTCACAGCTATTTACCATCATGATGTCTTCATCTGGAAATTCAAACTTCATGGATTGGTAGTCTTCCACGATTTGGTGAGCAAGGTGATCAGCTAGTACACTTCCCTTTATAGCCTTCTAGGTAGTATACTGTATGTCATATTCCGTCAGGATCATCTGCCATCTCGCTATTCTCCCAGAAAGAGCAGGCTTCTCGAAGATGTATTTTATTGGATCCATCTTAGATATCAACAAAGTAGTATGAGTCAGCATATACTGTCTTAGCCGGCGAGCAGCCCATGTCAGAGCGTAACAAGTTTCTCGAGCAGTGAATATCTTGTTTCACAGTAGGTAAACTTTTTGCTCAGGTGATAAATAGCATTCTCTTTTTGTCCAGACTCGTCATACTGCCCCAATACACACCCCATTGAGTTTTCTAAAATAGTCAGATACATGATCAATGGTCTTCCCTCGACTGATGGCATCAAAACAAGAGGCTCTTGCAGGTATTCTTTGATTTTGTCAAAAGCAACTTGGCACTCGTCATTCCATTTGACTACTTGATCTTTCTTCAACAATTTGAAGATTGGTCCACAAGTAGCTGTCAGGTGAGAGATGAATCTGGAAATGTAGTTCAAACGCCCCAAGAATCCTCTGACTTCCTTCTCATTACAAGGAGAAGGCATCTCTTGTATTGCTTTAACTTTTGCATGATCGACCTTGATACCTTTTTTGCTGACGACAAAGCCTAGGAGTTTACCGGGCCGTACCCCAAATGTGCATTTGTTTGGATTCAACCTCAGCTTGTACTTCTTTAGTCTCTCAAACAGTTTCTGTAAGAGATCAAGATGCTCTTCTTCTATTTGAGATCTAGCTATCATGTCGTCCATATAGACCTCTATTTCGTGATATATCATGTCGTGAAATAGGGCTACCATGGCACTTTGATAGGCTGCCCCAGCATTCTTCAGTCCGAATGGCATCACTTTATAGCAGAAAGTGCCCCACTGCATGACAAACGTTGTTTTCTCCATGTCCTCGGGCGCCATTTTGATTTGATTGTAACCTGAGAATCTGTCCATGAAGGAAAACACTTTGTGTTATGCCATATTGTCAACTAGAATATCAATGTGGGGGAGTGGAAAATCATCCTTAGGGCTCTCCCTATTCAAATCTCTGTAGTCCATACACATTCGCACTTTTCCTTCTTTTTTGGGCACGGGGACAACATTGGCAACCCATTGGGGATAAGAGGTGACAGCCAAGAATCCAACGTTGAATTGCTTCATGACTTTTGCTTTAATCTTTTCTGACATATCAGGCCTCATGCGGCGAATCTTTTGCTTTACTGGAGGACAATCCTCTCTTGTAGGCAGACGATGTACCATAATGTTTGCATCAAGTCTCGGCATGTCTTCATACGACCAGGCAAAGACTTCAACATAATCGTGTAATAACTGAATCAGACGCTCCTTGATATTGGGTTCCAGATTGGCACCCACCTTGACCTCTTTTTTGTCTTCTTCGGTACCTAGGTTGATTGTATCCACGAGTTCCTCGTGAGGCTGAATGGTTCTCTCTTCTTGTTATAGTAGTTTGGAAAGTTCCCCTGGTACTTCACAATCTTCCTCACCTTCGTCTTTGGCTTGGTAGATTATATTCTCAGAGTCACAAAAGGCCATAGCAGTATCGTTACCCATGGGATCCCGAATGGATGTATACCTGCATTGGGAGTGTGAGTGTGTGTAAGGGTATAACTATCCTTGAAAAGAAATAAAAATGTAAAAAGAAAAACAATGAGCACAAAAGTTTGTATGCGAAAACATTGATGATTCATTGATGTCATATGAAAATGAGATAATAACCCTTACAAATGGACCATTGTGCCTCGGGTAAGACACAAGGTTTTAAGAGTGTGAATTATTTTAATATTACAGATCCAACAAAATGTAAAGACAAATTACTGTGGGATAAAAGTGATCGGGACAAAATCTCTATCCTCCCAGTTGTTGAGCCCTTAATTGACAGTTGGGAATATCCATTCCTCCAAGTCATAACTATCTTCATCATCTTCTACGGCGTTGACCTAGCGGTTGCTGATCTTTAGGGGTGGTCCTGCGGCACGAGTGTGGCATACAGCCTTTTGAGCACTTGGATTGAAACCTAGGCCAAACTTGTCAGACTTATATGGGATATCTAGGAGTTGTCCCCAGATAGTTCACCCATCTTCTTCTACCACTGCTTTGTCATCCTTCAGAGATGACATCCGGATGGAGGCCTTGTGATCTTGGGAGCAACCTTGGTTACTGCCACATCTTGCGAGACATCTTCAAAGTGTTGGAATAAAGTTTCAATAAATTTACCATCTAATTCCATATATCTGAAGGAATTGAGATGGCTGATCATATACTCTTCCTCTCCATGAACGGTGATAATCTTCCCTTGAATCAGATATTTCAGCATTTTGTGCAACATAGAAGTGACAGCGCCAACATTGTGAATCCATGGTCGGCCTAGCAAGCAGGAATATGAGGGACGGATATCCATTACGTAAAAAGTTGAATCAAATGTTTGTGTTCCAACATTTATGGGAATGTCTACCTCCCCATGTACCATCCTTTTCGAGCCGTCAAAATCCCTTACTACTATGTTACTTGGCTTTAATGTCAATCCCTCACAGTCAAGCCTATCAAGAGCTTTTTTAGGAAATACGTTCAGAGATGAGCCAGTGTCCACCAAAACATGAGCCAATGTTGTGCCCCTACATTCAACTAAGACATGCAATTCCTCATTATGCTTCCTTCCCCTTGGCGTTAAATCAACATTTGAAAAACCTAGACCATTATCTGCAGTCAAGCTGGCTACGCAGTCTTGAAACTGATCGACAGATGTCTCTTGGGGTACATGGGCAGTTTTCAGGAATTTTACCAAGGCTTTTGCATGCGCCTCAGAACATAGTAGTAATGCCAGCATGGAAATTTTAGAGGGAGTTTTCCCCAGTTGTTCAACTACATCATAGTCGCTTCTTTTAATGATCTTCAGAATCTCCTCCATCTCTTTCCGGGAGGTTTCAGGGATAGCCAATGATTGAGCCTTCGTCCAGATAGGCTCAATCAGAATACTTTTACCTTAAGTTTCGGTTAACTCGGTAGCGGGAGTGTCAGTAGGAATGATAACAGGGATTGTAACAAATTTTTCAGTTGGAGTATTGGTGGAGATGATTATAGGACTGGGAATAGCCTTCGGAGGAGTAACAACAGGAATGACTACAGGTCCAGAAACTGCTTTTGGGGGAGCAATTTCTGGAGAGAATGTCCTTCTGCTTCGGGTAATCTTGCTAGTTCCTGCAATATTACTGATGTCGGAGTTGACTTTATCGGAGCTTGAATCTTCAGCAGCTGGCTAGTCCTGCTTGATACCATGGTAGTAGACATCCCCTCCATAATTCCATGGTATGGTTTTGTCTGACGAATATGGGACTGGTCCAAGAATTGTGATTATTAAAGGAGTTGCTTTTGGAACTGATGTAATTCTAACGGGTCTTTTGGTGGAGACCCTAGAAGAATTGGCAGAAATGGTAATGATATAAACATCTTCAAAAGGAACAGGTGGAACAAAAGTCTTCTCGAATAAAATTTCTTTGTTATCTATTAGGCACTGAACGCCTGCTTTCAACAAAGGACAACAGGTTGGTAAGGACAAACAGAAATGGCACACTTCATCACAGCTCGGGAACACACCGGCATTCAACAAGTTCATTTTAATAGTCAGAAGTGGGGTCATAAGTTCATCAACTGAAGTAACAAACATTTCTTCTTCAATGGCATTGGTATTATGGCCATGTCTAGGCATAGGGGCAGAAATGACATTTGGCTTTTCGGGCGCATCGAATTCGATCTCTTTTGCTTCAATGAGGTCTTGTATTTTGTTCTTTAGAGCCCAACAGCTATTAGTGTTGTGGCCGAGACTTTCAGAGTGGTATACACAACGGGCATTGGGATGATAGTGAGGAGATGTTGTGTTGGGGTTTTTTGGAGCTTCTTTCAAGGTCACCAAATTGGATCTTAGTAGGTGAGGTAATACCTGAGATGGGGTTATATTAATTCTGGTGAATTGTCTGACTGGTCTTTCCATCCTTGGTTGGTTGTTTCTTTGCTGACCAGGCGCAGGCTTAGGAATCATAACAGCCCCCACCATTGGTCGGCGCTCAGCCCTATCTTGATTTCTCTGAGGATAAACAGCAACCACTTCTTTCTTTCCGATGAAAGACTTCCTTACAGCTGCAGAAAGAGGACGTATCTTTCTGAATCTTTCGACTCTTTATACCGGCTTCGACCCTTTATCCGGTCAATATTAGTTCAGTAAAACCTGCAGATGAACTTCCAATTAAATGATTGAAGAAGGGACCAGACAAGGTGCCCAAGAACATGTCTACCAATTCTCTCTCAGATAGAGGGGGTTGAACTCTTTCAACTGAATCTCTCCATTTTTGCCCATAATCCTTGAAACCTTCATTAGAAACCATGGCCATACTCTGGAGTTGAGTACGGGTAAGCGCAAGATCAGTAATGTATTGGTATTGTTTGTAGAAGGATGCAACAAGATCTTCTCAGTTGTGGATGTTGGCTCTCTCTAACTGGTAAAACCAATCAAGTTGAGTTCTAGACATGTTGTCTTGCAAGAAGTGTACCCATAAGTCTTTGTCAGCGGTATGGAGCTGGATTTTCCTCACATAGGACCAGAGATGCATTTTAGGGCATGAGACTCTGTCATACTTGGCAAACACAGGTGCTTTGAATTCGGAGGAATGATAATCCCTGATACTAACCCTAGTTCCTCGAAGTCCAAGCCAGACACTTTTTGGATTTCCATCGCACTCAACCGCTCTTCGAGATGTTTATACTTGTCATCAGCTGGAGGGTATTGTTCTTCAGAATAGTCTTCTTCTTCCTCTTCCTCTTTTGATTCTGACGGGACAACTGTTTCTTTGCCTTTTCCATCTTGATTGTCTCTTTCACCGGATGTCGTTGTAAAGTCTAAAGTCCTTCTTGTCTGGCCATGAAATCTTCTTCCCATGTTTAGGACTCCGGTTACCTTCTTTGTTTTCTTTTTCTTCTCCTCAGCTAGCAAAGTCTTCAACTCTTCTTGTCCTTTGGCTAGGGTCAAGAGAAACTATTGAAACTGTGTATTCTGAGCTTGGAGGTCCTTCACTGTTTGCTAGAGATCCATCTTATTGAAATACATAGTAGAGAGATGAGGAGACTTGTTGCAAAATACCTTCTTATGTTATGATGAATGATAAATGCATATGTAAATGTTTTCAAGGATTTCAAAGATTCAAATTTGTTTTAGACAAAAAGGAAACACACATTATATTAATAGATTAAAGCTTGAGTACATCAATGCCTTTTCGGGAAAAATAATAAAAAACTCTAAGATAAAAAGGTAGTTTGCATCCTCTTTGGTGCGATGTAGGCATTGAGAGTCTGCTCCTCATGAAGTAGCCTAGTGAGTTTCAAAACCTTCTTCTCGCTTGCGTAGAATTGGGCTTCGAAAGTATCTCTCCCCCCTTGAGTTGTATCCAATCTCTTTGTAGGTCTTCAAGAGAGGTGGGCATATCAGGATGTAGGATAGTGTATGGAACATCTCCCTCCATGACAGGCTCAATGATTACCGGGAAAATGGAGGGGTAAGGCATCATAAGACTCTGAGCACGAGCTCGTACCTATTTGAGGTAAGGCTCAAGAGGGATGGAATTCTTGTGCCCTAAAGTCTTGATATCCACCTTATTCAACATCCTCTAAGCTCGGATAAATCTCTGGCGAAGACCTTGATCATCGTTGTCGTAGTCAAATACCAAACCTTGAATCAGCATCTAGTACGGTAAATCCCTTCAGGCGTAACCAAACTGTCTTAAGGCTAAGCATGGGTTGTAGGTGATACCTACCCTAATGCCAAGTAAAGGGACATTAGGGAATTCTCCACAACGATCGACAATGATAACATTCTCTTTGGATCGGGAGCACCAATGAATGTTTGTATGTTTGAGCGTCATCAACCTTTGTGACCATCTTGAACCTTGCTCATTTTTTAATACAGATTGTGGAAGATGCGAAATAAACCATCTTGCCAAGAGAGGAGTGCAACACATAAGGAAACCTCTTTTCCTCATTGTGCGAGTGTGAAAAGAGTGTAGGATATCTCCTAGCAATGTAGGCACCGGGTTGCGGGATATGAAGATCTTGACGGTGTTGACATCTATGAGTTGGTCAGGATTTGGAAACAAAACCATCCCATAGATGAGGAGAGCCACAATTTCCTCAAAGGCTTGTAAGTCCAAGTAATTCCAACAATTTTGGGCTTTCTCAAATAAGAACTTTGCTAAGAAACCTTTGACACCACTCCTTGTTTCACAATGAGTTGTGATATCAGATGAGTGCAAGTGTAGAGCTTGAGCAATCTCTTCTGGCTTTGGTTCTCTTTCCGTACTGTTGAAAGGTAGTTGATTGAGAATGGGAATCCTCAAGAGTTGGGAGAATTCTTCCAAAGTTGGCACAAGTTGATAGTCGGGAAATGTGAAGCAATGTTGTAAAGGATCAAAGAACTGAAAGAGCACCTTCATCATATCCTCGTCTATTTTGGAGGTGACCAAGTTGAGTAGGCGACCATGTATCTGGTGAATGAAGAGTTTTCAGGAATCCTTGAAGCTAGCTCCTTAAGTTGTGGAGGGATCCTTACAAGATTGATTTGAATAGTTTTCCTGTGACGTGAATCCATATCCTACAAAACAAGAACAAAGATGAATCCAAAAAATACTTGAAATGGTTAGTGGATGTATATGATGTTCATGATGTTATGTACAAGTATGTATATACAAACAAAACAAACAAAACCTTAGGTTTAGGCTTGCATGGAGTCTCATAGGTAAGTACCCTCTTGAAGTTTAGTTGGCTCAAACCTGTCCTAGCAATAGTAACCGGGTTCTAAGGAGCTCAATATCACTGGTTTGTTTCCTTGGTCATTGTTTCAGCACAAGCCTCTTTAATGGCGACCGAAATATCCCAAGAAACCAAACCTCAATGAGTGTAGTATCGAGTATCTACCAACTTCGGACTGCACCAAAGTTGGTCATCTCACTACATCCTAAAGGCCAAGTTGGTCAAGTAAAGGTTCTAAAAGTTCATTAGTGCTTTATGACATCACTCAGCAGCCCCGTATTCTCTTTGATTAATTCAAAGGTTACCGGTACCCACAAATATGTAGCACTAACGTAGATATTGCTTAGACCATGTCAGTATACCCCGCACAGTTTCCACAACGTATTTCTACTTACCTATAATGTATCCCAAATCCGGGTAGAGGATTCAAACCCAAACAAGGAACCATAATGTAAAGCATACAAGTCAAACAATGTAATCAAATAAATGTGATATATCCCTAAGGTAACCCCACTTTTAGAATTGTCCCCAGCAGAGTCGCCAATTCTGTGATACGGTGGGAGAACTGACTTGAGGGTTTTGCGTTTGATCGCAAATGTTGCGGTTAGCAAGAGTCACCACTGACTTTTCTTTTATCCAAAAGGAAAGGTGAAAAAGCACAGGAAAGGCCTTTGAGATTATTTCTTGAGTTCGGGGGGTAGATTATGAAAAGGGAAGGTATTAGCACCCTTTTCATCCATGGTTTTCCATGGGCTATTAGTTACTTGCTAGATCACTTGCTTTTGTTTGAAATTATGCTTTGTGTGGTTTTTTGAAAGTATTTTGTAAAGAGGTCATTGTTTAGGCAATCTTTGTAATGATTCTCGTTCGTAAGAATGTATACAAAGATGTTTGATCTTTTGAAAATGTTTTCAATTTTTTTGTAAAATGTTTTGAAAGTGTAGGTGTTTGTTTTGAAAATAGCAAGGATGTTTGTTTGAAATTGAGCAAGTAATTAGGAGCATTCTACCTACTCAAAAGTCTTTCTTGTTCATTTTCTTTTCCTTTGACATTGTTGTTTTACCATTGATTTGGTAAGCAACCCTATCTTTGGATGTAAACGAGACGGGCGTGGGTCATTGTATAACCATGATTAGCAATGTTGCAAGGTATCTTAGCATACTTTTTTGAGGGACTAAGATCATTTGTAAGGAAACTTAGATAGCGTAATCGAGGGACTATAATGTTGTATTTGCTTGTTTTTGATAAGATACCTTACATGCGTAATACGGCCATTTTGTATAAGGCAACCATGTGGAATTTACCCTAGGGGTGTTTGGGTGCAAGTGTGTTGTTTTCATGCTTGTTTTAGTCTTGAATTAGGGTTTTGCTAAGTATTGATTTTATTCTTTTCATACAAACCCTAATTACTAGTATTGTATATATGAAAGCGATAAATTGCGAAATTTAAAGTTACTACGCTATTACAACATTTGTGGGGAGGGGGTATACAATTTGTAAATAGGGATTGCAGGAAATTAAACCCTAATTAGTGTATTAAAACCAAATTGAATTTATACAATAATTGGAATAAATAAATGTATAAAAATAAATATGCAAGAATGTAAATGCAAAGAAAATGGATCTTTTTGTTTGGGTTTTAATGAGAAAAGTTTTTTTTTGTTTAACCTAATTAATTACAAGAAAATAATTAATTAAAATAATAAAAGTAAACCTAATTTAATAAGAAAAGATTTTAAATAAAACCCTAAGTCTATTAATTGATTAAAATAAATTAAGTTTAAGAAAAGTATTTTTGTATTTTTGTCTTGAAAATAATATATGGTGTTGTAAAATATTTTTGGCCTTTTTTATATTAAAATAAATATATTTTAATTAGTGTAAAAGAAAATAAATAATAACCTAGTTTTAAATTAAATTTAAAAAACTAGTTAGTAAAAATAAATAAAATATAGTTAAATAAAATATTTTTTGTGAGACAAATAAAATTAACTAAGTTAAAATAAAAATCTAAATTTTTTAATTTTTTTATGATTTTTTAACATTGGGAAAAATATTTAAGAAAATAAAATGAAATAAAAAAATAAAATAAAAACAAAACTGGGCCAGGGGCGTATAAGTGAAATAGGGGGTTAGCAAGTAAAAATAAAAACAAAAAAAAGGGCCCAAGGAGGCCCAGCGCCCTACAAAAAAAAAGAAGTCAGAATGTAAAAATGTAAAAAATGGTCACCCTGGGGCTTGAACCCAGGACCATGGGGTGAAATGGCGCGCGCTTTACCACTAGGATGGCTATACATCCGTTTATATAAACGAAACAATAAATGTGTAAGAAAAATCAAGTCCTGATGACTTCATCTTCAACCTCCAGTCGGTGTACCTGTAACTTCTTCATATCTCAACAAAAATGGAAAATGACAAAATGAAAGTTGTTGCATTCTTCCTCACGAATCTAACCATGTGAATAACTAAAGCTAAAAGTCAAAGATAAATGAGAATTTCTCTGGCCCTAATTTGAACCCTAAAAATTTCAGAAACTTCAACTCTAAAATTCTTTAAGCTCAGGCCATGTAAATGAAAACTATGGATATGTACACCTTCGTGACAATGAGGTCTACATTTTACATTCACAAATGCAAGCCTAACAATGCCTAAGTAATGAGATAGAAGTTCAAGAAAAATACCTCAAAACTGGAAATCGTGAAATGCAAATGAGCTTGATTCAAAGTTCTGCAAGGATCAAGTTAGCTTCCTTGAGGTCCCAGTAAGCTAATGCAATGATTAGCTTGAGCTGAAAGTGGCTGAGGAGCTCTGGAGAAGTCAAGTTGCAGACCCCTGTTTTTGAAAATGGAACTTGATGATGGAGGTGTTACAGTTGAGCAATTGGACTTTGGATGGTTTATATTTGATGTTTAGAAGCTTTTGGAAGTGAAAGGCCAAAGAACGCACAAGGGGATTTGAAGTTTGGTATGTAAAGTCAGAACTTGTACAACAATGGTGTTTTGAGACAATTTATGATTAGAGGGAGTTTGAGTGAGTTTCACGGGCTTCAAGCTCGTGTCCTAGCTCACAAATAGTGCTTCTATTTATAAGCAACAAGTTTAGAGACTTGTTGTTGATCAGAATTTGAATTTGCATCCTTAAGCTAAACATGTGATTTTTTGAGAAAACAAGTTTCAATGCCTTGTGTACTTGCTAAGATAGAGTGGTTATGCTTTAAACACACTTGCTTTTGACTTTGTAGATGAAGTGTGATCAGAGGGAACAAGTTAGAGGCTCAAGAGTGGACTTTATGCATAAACCTTGCTTTTCAAGAATGGTATTGTTAACTTTCTTCCTAAAATGGCAATGTGAATTGGATAAAGCTTAAATTACTTGGATTATAGCTTAAAGGTTTGTGTAATCCATTAGTTATGGAGTGAAAAACAAGTTTGAGGCCTGCAAAGCAAAGATTATGCAGCCTACTATTGATTTGCATTTGTGTTCATCATGAAAATGACCTATAACTCAAGTGACAAAACACCAACTTCATCCCTTCGATTCTACCTACTCAAGAACGATATCTAGGTGTTCTTGGACATTTTGGAAAGCTTGCCATGTGCTATTCAACTCATCTTTGAATTTATTTTGAAGATTACCCTTGGAACTATGTGAAAATTTGCCATAAAGTTGGGTCAAAAAGCTGCCTAACTAGGGCAAAATTTCACTAAGTCTTTTTTAGTTCATGAGCATGTATTCATAAAATTATAACTTGAGATCCAAGCATTTTTAGGAGAAGTTGTATGAAGCATAGTTGTATATTTCATGGAGATCTACAACTTTCATGTTGGAAGTTTCCTTTGAATCATCTTGCATCATAATGAAAAAATTGCTCAAAGTTATGAAAAAATAAGAAATTTTTGACACTTAGAAAAATTTCTCAGTTTAGAAATTTTGACTTTTCAAAATGAAATCTTGATTTCTTGATGAATAAGTTTCCTATTTTAACATGTTTTGATGAATTGTGATCTTTGGTGCTTAAATTTGACCTAAAAGTCATAGTTTGACTTTTCAGTATACAATTGACTTTTGATCAGTTGACTGCAAAATTCATTTGTCAATCCAATAGATTTGCAATGTTTTGAATCATTTCATTAGGTCAAAATGATGAAATTGGACTCTTGAGATCATTCCTTAAACTAATTGACCATTTTCTAGGTCAAAAATCAGAAATTGCCCTTTCCCAATCAAAACCCTAATTTTGACGATTTTTCCCTTTTGGAGATTTGATCAAATTTCTTGAGGAATTATGGTCCAAACTTGATAAAATGATACATATGAGTCTAAAGTGTTGATGTGGATAAAAGATTATGAATTTTTACTGTAAATTGGCCATGGTTGACTTTTTCCCCAATATAGTTGATTTTTAGGTCAACTGCTCAATTGACTAAGCAAAAATGTGATCCAAGGCTTGAAACTTGACATGAGTAATCTTGGGGTTCCAAAATGGTCCATGAAATTCATAAGAAGCATTGATAGTTAAAAAATCCTAATGCCAACTCAAACCCTAATTTTGGTCATCAGCGCCTAAGGAGGTGTCTTGAGCTGATCAAACCCTAGTGCAGTCTTGAGCCCAAGAAGATCTTGTGAGCAAATTATTGATAAGTGAGAGGGAAAATTTTGGGGTAAAACAAGGTGTTTAATACAATCAATTCTTTTCTAAGGAATAAAAAATAGAAGAATGCATTTACGATTAGACTATAATGTTTTCTATTTTTGAGTTGTAATCAAAATACTAGTACATTTTATTAAGTAATATTATCAAATTTAGTGTCATTAATGTTTTCGTACATTTTTTGTATATCTTATTCATTATGAGAATCCCTTGAATTTTGATCCTGACTCTTCCTCTTTCAAAAACAGAAAATGCATATCCGGTTTTAGACTGTTTGTAATTTTCTTTGTTTGAACCTGAGTGTTATTGTTAACGTTTGGTTCGTTCTTCTACAGGAGTAATGGCAAAGAGACCATCTAGATTGAGACATTACAGACTCACACAACATGCTTCTGTGCATAGGGAAATGAGTCACGCATCCCATGCTCCTTCTACCTCTAGAAAGGCTATGTCGGATGCGTCTACAGCCTATAGTGTTGATGTTTCTACACCAACTTCATCGTCCTCCCGCAGTAGATGAGGTTCTCTAGTTCATCCCTCCCAGCCTTCGTCCTTCCCTAGATGCACTTCATCACCGATAATATATGAGGCAGGCGAGACATCTGGTTCCAAGCCGACACCGGAGTCCACACAACTTGAGGCACCTACAGTTGAGGCTTGTTAGCTAAGGCACCTGAGGCACCTGACACCCAGCCACAACATGCACCTGAGGCCCGGGCAGCTGAGGTGGCACCTATGGTGCCTCAGACCCCCTTTCTTGTGTTTTTCCATTCTTCAATTGGAATCAGAGTGCGTGGTTCTGAGTACAAACACTTAATTGTGTCAGAAAAAGATCCAAGCAAGAAAAACAATATGGTGGGACCAAGTCATAACATCAGCAATGATTATCATGATGAGAAAGACAGAATTAGCAGCAAACCTCCAATCTTTGATGGTGAAAACTTTGATTACTAGAAAGATAGAATCAAAAGTTTATTTCTAGCTCATGACGCTGATCTCTGGGATATGGTGATTTATGGGTACATTCATCCAGTTAACGAAAGAGGTCAGAAGATTGACATAAAAAGAATGACAAATCATCAAAAGAGGGAATTCAGAAATCATCACAAGGCTAGAACAGTTCTCTTGAGTGCTATCTCGTACACAAAGTATGAAAAATCACAAACAGAGAATCAGCAAAACACATGTTTGACTCCTTGAGAATGACGCATGAAGGAAACACACAAGTCAAAAAAATCAAAGCTCTTTCTCTCATTCAGAAGTATGAAGCCTTCAAAATGGAAAAAGATTAAACCATTGAAATAATGTTCTCAAGATTTCAAATTCTTGTTGTTGGGCTAAAAGTTCTTGATAAAGGGTACTCAACTGCATATCATGTAAAGAAAATCATCAGAAGTTTACCCAAGAAATGGAGACCCATGGTCATAGCTCTTAAACTGGCCAAAGATCTGAACAAAATCTCTCTCGGAGAACTTGTCAGCTCCCTGAGAAGTCATGAGATAGAGTTAGAAGAAGATGAGCCCTAGAAGCAAGGTAAATCTTTAGCTCTTAAATCTAACAAAAAAATATGAACCAAAACTTTGGCAAGCAAACAAAGAAAACTTTGGTGGATCCTCATCAGAAGAAGATGGAATGTCCCTTCTCTCCGGAAGAGTCAATCAACTCTGGAAGCACAGGCAGAGGAAGTTCAAAACTTCCAGAAGAACGGGAAATCATTTTGAACCATCTTCTGGATACATAAAATCAAGTAACAGAGACATTATATGCTATGAATGCAATGAACAATGGAACTACAAGAGAAACTGTCCAAATATTCAAAAAGAGAAACCTAAAAATAAGTTCTTTAAGAAAAAGAAGAAAAGCCTCATGGCAACACGGGATGACTCAGATTCTTCTGAAGCTGAAACCGAATCAGAAGATGAAAGAGCCAACATAGCCCTAATGGCCAATGTATCAGATGACACTGGATCATCTGGATCAGAATCATACTTAGGCAGAAGAGGTATTCTCTAAATTTTCTAGATCTCAATTAGAAGAAAGTCTGTCAGAAATTCTTGAAAGATATCAGCAACTTCGAGTCATAAACTAGAACCTGAAAAAGGATCTAGTTTCTGACTCTGAAGAAACTAAGTAACTAGATTAGAAAACTCTAAGCTTAAAGAAACAATTTCTAAACTAGAAAATAAATTACAAAAGGCTCAGAAAGAAACTGTCTCAGAAGTTCCTAGTAACTCTGATAAGATCATAAAGGAATATGATCATAGATTTCGAAAATTTCTTTCTAAAAACATAGATAGAAGCAAGATAGCTTCAATGATCTATGGAGTTAGCAGAAATGGCAGAAAAGGAATAGGATACAAGGGTAAAGTATCTCAATATAAGAAAGTTAAGGATATGGTCATAAAACACACACCTCTTTATTCTCACTTCACCTATGGGCACACACGTGACATAAAGTATACTAGTGATGCTTTTTATGCTAAACCAAAATTCTAACAGAATTTTGGCAACTCTAACAAACAAGGACCCAAAAAGATATGGGTACCTAAGGACAAAATTGTCTATGTTGCAGATGTCATTAACAACAACTTTGAAACACCAATGTTGTTACCTGGACTCTGGATTCTCACGACACATGACGAGAAGAAAGCATATGTTCCAAAGCTTGGAGCTTAAATATGGAGGCTACGTAGGTTTCAGAGGCAATCGGAAAGGAAAGATTATTGGCTCTAGAACTATTGGTAAAGGTACACTTCCTTTTATAACTAATGTTCTGTTAGTAGATGGATTAATGCATAACCTGTTATCCATAAGTCAATTAAGTGATAACCATTATGATATAATATTCAATCAAAAGTCCTGTAAAGTAGTTAGTCAGAAATATGGACATTTCCTCTTTAATGGAAAGAGAAAGAACAAAATTTACAAAATAAAACTTTCTGAACTAAAAAGTCAGAATGTAAATTGCTTATTGTCTGTTAACGATGAGCAATGGGTCTGGCACAAAATATTGGGGCATGTTAGTATGAGAAGGATATCTCAGATTAACAAACTCAATCTGGTTAGAGGACTTCCTAACCTGAAGTTCAACTCAGATGCTCTGTGTGAAGCATGTCAAAAAAAGCAAGTTTGCAAAACCTTTTTTCAAAACAAAAAAAGTTTTTTCTACCTCTAGACCATTAGAACTTTTGCATATAGATCTATTTGGACCAGTGAAAACTGCATCCAATAGTGGCAAGAAGTATGGATTAGTGATCGTAGATGACTATAGCAGATGGACATGGGTAAAGTTCTTAAGACACGAGAACGAGTCACATTCTGTGTTCTTTGCTTTCTGTAACCAAGTCCAAAATGAAAAATATCTTATAATTGTTAAAGTCAGAAGTGATCATGGTGGGGAATTTGAAAACGAAAAATTTGAATTATTTTTTAATGAGAATGGCATCTCTCGTGATTTCTATTGTCCTAGAACTCCTCAACAAAACGGAGTTGTAGAACGAAAGAATAGAACTTTACAAGAAATGGCCAGAATCATGATCAACGAGACTAACATTGCTAAGAACTTCTGGACAGAAGAAATTAACACAGTGTGTTATATTCAGAATATAATATCCATAAGACCTATTATGGATAAGACTCCGTATGAACTGTGGAAGAACAAAAAGCCCAACATTTCTTATTTTCATCCATTCGGATGTACTTGTTTCATTCTAAACACTAAAGAACATCTGAACAAGTTTGACTCTAAAACACAAAAGTTTCTCATGTTAGGATACTCTAAATGTTCAAGAAGTTACAGAGCATATAACACAGAAACACGGATTATGGAAGAGTCTATCAGTGTCAGATTTGATGATAAGCTTGGCTCTCAAAAGTCAAAGTAGGGTAAATTTTTTACAGATATAGAAGTTTAACTTACAGGTACTGAAGAAACTGCATTAGAAGTTTCTCACAAAGAATCACAGTCAACTCCAGAAGAAGCTGTCACAAACATTACAGCAACATCTGAAGAGCCTCTCCAAAAAATACAATCCAGAAGCAGTTTAGCTCATCCGGAAAACAAGATTCTGGGAAAGAAAGAAGACCCAATAAGAATAAGATCTACATTCAGAAATTCTGAAGAATCTCTCATGGGATTAATGTCTCTGATTGAACCAACTTCCATTGATGAAGCCCTTCTGGACAATGATTGGATACTTGCAATGCAGGAAGAATTAAACCAGTTCGCCAGAAACGATGTGTGGGATCTAGTTCCTAAACCAAAAGGGTTTAACATCATTGGTACCAAATGGGTATTCAGAAACAAACTAAATGAACAAGGAGACATCGTAAGAAACAAATCACGACTTGTGGCACAAGGTTATAGTCAGCAAGAGGGAATAAACTATATAGAAACCTTTTCTCCAGTCACCAGAAAGAGAATTTGCTAAATCTATGCAGGAAGAATTTGAAATGAGTTTGATGGGAGAAATCATGTTCTTTCTGGGTATCCAAATCAATCAAACTCCAGAAGGAACCTACATACATCAAAGTAAGTATGTCAAAGAACTTCTGAAGAAATTTGACTTGTCATAATGTAAGCCAGCCAAAACTCCTATGCATCTCACATGCATTCTGGAAAAGGAAGAGTGTCTGTCTGTGTGCTAGATTTCAATCAGATCCTAGAGAATCTCACTTAACAGCTGTTAAGAAAATTATCAAGTATCTGAAAGGTACTACTAATCTTGGTCTTTGTTATAGAAAAACCAAAGAATACAAATTAGTAGGGTATTAAGATGCTGACTTCGCTGGAGACAGAATAGAAAGGAAAAGTACTTCTGGAAGTTGCCAATTTCTAGGAGACAATCTAATCTCATGGTCCAGGAAGAGGCAATCCACCATTGCATTATCAACTGCTGAAGCTGAATATATAACAGTAGTTGGATGCAGCACACAAATGCTCTGACTGAAAAACCAACTTGAAGACTTCAACATATATGAGAGTAACATTCCTATTCTCCGTGACAATACTTCTGCTATATGTATTTCAAAAAATCCCATTTTACACTCTAGGGCTAAGCATATAGAAATTAAACATCATTTTATTAGAGATTATATTCAGAAAGGAATTCTTTCATTAAAATTTATAGACACATACCATCAATGGGCTGATGTTTTTACTAAACCCCTTTCTGAAGATAGGTTTAATTTCATTCTGAAACATCTTTCAATGAAATTATGCCCATAATATAGTTTTGTTTATGTATACATTAACCCTCAGAACTTTATGCCTTTATTTTTTGTGTGAACATCTGATTAATAGTTCTTCAGAAGTAAGAAAGAAAGTTGTATCAGGATCTATCTAAGAAGATCTGAACTTTCTCCAAACGGTTCATTTCAAAGTTAGAAGCTTGCACTTCACAATATCAACATTTTTCAACTCCACGCAAGGTTTTCCTCTAAGGCTGAACACGTGTTCAAATTCTGAAGAGACTGAAACGTTAATTGGACGCATTGATACTCGTGTCATATCGGTAATTATTTCATATTTTTATGCTATCCCTCTTTCTCAAGAATCATTAATGCTAGTAATCATTCTCTTTAAACCCTTTTCTTGTTAATTAAGTCTCCTATTTTCCTATATATACGTTGCTCACTTTCACTATCACTTTTCCACTTTCAATTCGTTTTTCTCTCTTAATTTTGTTCAATTTTTTAAAAACCCTAAAGAGTCTGTGTGAACAATGGCTTCCTCCCAACAACATGCTCAAAGCTCTCAAAACATTCCTGGCTCTTCTTCTTCAACAACAGAAAGGTACGAAGAACCCTCAGGAACTCTCCTTACTCCCATGGATTCGCTGGAAGTTCTGTGTGAACTCATTGTAGACTTTGTCATCATGAAGAAAAACAGATACGATATAACCCCTGATGTTGAGTTACAAGGATGGAACAAGTACTTTGATCGCCTACTGGGTCCATTTTTTCCAAGACTTGTTAAAGAATTATGGATTCACGCTACAACTTCAAATCATCAGGTCACTTCCTTCATGATGGGAAAGAAAATAGTCATCTCTGAAGATCTCATTGGGCAACTGATATGTCACGATGGTGGAGGTATTCGTTACAGCAATATGGCTGATAAAAGCTTTGCCCTAACAAAGATTTCAAAAGAAATTTTTACTTCTAGCCAGCCATCCAACAAAATCAAAGATCTGAAAGATTACCTCAGAATTTGGTCAAAAATAATTTTGGGTTGCAACAATCACAAAAAACCCACAAGTTCTCCAGACTATATCAATATTGAATAACAGTATCTTTTGTACTTCATAGCCACCAAAGCAAAGTTTAATCTCCCACATCTTTTGTTCAATCATCTAAAGATCAGCATCAAAGAGACAAGAGAATAAGAAAGAACAAAGAGAGATTTGATCCCTCTGAGCAAACTCATTTCAGATATTCTGACAGAAAACAAATTGATAGAACATCAAACTGAGGCTCAACAAGTCAGCACTTTGGAAGCTTGTACTGGTAAACCTCTCAACGCCAAGAATCTGAAGAAGATGAAGATTATTGAAACCATCAAGAAGGATCCAACAATAACAACCAAGGAAGTCAATACCACTAGAAGAGTACCTCTGAAGGATTTTCCTCTCTTCTCTCAAACAGATGCTTCTCCAGATATTATTCTCAGATATTTGTATTCTTGAAAAAGGGATGGAACAAATCCAGAAGTGAACATCCGCGATCTGAGACAACAACCTCTGGAAGTTTCTCCCAGAAAATAAAGGAAAAAGGAAGTTGTTGAAGAACGAACTTCTCAGAAGACTCCCAAAGCTTCCAAAAAGAAAGGTAATCCATCTTTTATTTTTGTTGTTGAATCAATACTGTTATCAACATCTGAAAACCCTCCTTCTCCAAAACCCGCAGAAGATCCATCGCTTCAAACATTTGATGACTTTGACATTGACTTTGACACCTCACCATCTCTAGATAACTTTCTGAATAATCCACCTACTACCCATCTTGACCAAAATCAGCCTGAACTTGCTCAAGTTCTTTCAGATATTGATCAATTTGATTCGCTGTTTGAAGCTCCCCACACAGAAAATCCAAACTTTGACTCTGATACCACAACATCCATTCCTGGAATCACTTACCCTCTCATGGTCTCTCAACCACCCACAATTCCCTCAAATTACTCATAGAACCTCTCTATCCCAAATATTCCATCTCCCTATCAATCCACTCCATGAAACTCACCAAATTCACCCATTATTATTTCTGATTCTCCCTTTCCCAATAACCACCCATAAGATCCCCTTCGAACAGTTATAGACTTAGAAGCCTTGGACAATCTCGTCACAAGTTCTCAGAAAATCGCCATTCCAAAACCAAAACCTAAAATTTCCAAAGCAGGTGTTGGTAAATCTCTGCTGATTTTTGAAACAGAAATACAAGAATGGGTTAACTCTCTGAAGCTACTTGCATAGAGAATTTTAATCCAGTTGCTTCTGATTCTCATTGGAACCATTTCATAAAATGGTTCAACTTTGAATCCTTGAAACTCAAGGAGATAAGTTATGAAATTGCTCAACAGAACTTCTATGATCATCTGAATATCTTCAAGGATCAAGTTTTGCGTCACTAGGAAAAGAAGCCACTCTTTCTGCTAGAAAATGTACCTTGGGAAGATCATCAGCCAACAAAATATGGAGAACCATCCTCTGATCCTCTTCCTCCGATTATGTTTCAAGACAAAGGAAAGGAAGTTGAAAAAGCTCTTGAGTCAGAATAAGCCGCAGCTTGCTCTCAAAAAGTGGTTTCTTATGCTGATATACCCTCTTCATCTCTTGTGTTGCAAACTCTGGAGGAGTTGAAGAAAGAGAATGTTGTGTTTAAGGAAAGGCTAGACAAGCAGGATGGTACGTGCAAGGTGAAGGGGTAAGAAAACACTTAGAAGGGGGTTTGAAAAAGTGACTCTTTTTCTTTTCAAAACAAAGCTCAACAATAATGGAAGGACAAGGTTATTTTTATCCTGGTTCATTTGAACTCAAACTACTCCAGTCCACCCGTCAAGGTGATTTTGCCTTTCTCAACAAGGACTTAATCCACTATAATCAACTGATTACAAACACACAACAACTGTTGTGACTAACAATGCACAAGTAATCTTACAAGTGACTAACACCACTAAGACTTAAATCTAGTCCTACTCTACTTGAGAAATCTGACCAAACTTGGTCTCTTAAGGAACAATTACAAGAGTTTAATCTTTACAGATAGTGAAATAAAATTTGCTTTTAATCAAGCTATATCACAACTGTGATTTTTCACTTAGAATAAATTGCACAAAGTGTATGAACAAAGAGTTTGTGAGCCCATAATTTTTCACGTAGTATCTTTCTTCCTTTTGAAATTGATTGGTTTTTTGGATTGCAATAAATGTCCTTCTATATATAGTAAGAACAAAATGATTGTTGCTGCCTTCAGAAAAGTGGAGAGCATTAAATGCTTGCGTGTTTCCTTGCACTATTCCATTTTCCAAGAAACTAGCTTAGACACTTGAGTGCTTGCAACCGTCTTTGCATTAATGAGCAAACGACAACTTGTAAGAACATGTTTCCTTCGCTTGACAAGACACGTTGGCATTAACTTTCATTCAGAACTTGCTTCAACATCTTGTATTCAGAAAATGCTTTACTCATCTTCTAGGCAGTACCTGTATCTAGCCAGGGCATGTCTGCATGAAGAGTTTAGAGATTCGATACTTGTATCCAGCCAGGGCACGTCTGTAAGCAACCTTTTGAAGCTCCGGATTCGATTCCTGTATCTAGCCAGGGCACATCTGTGAGCAATTGTTTGTAGATTCGATACATGTATCCAGCCAGGGCACGTCTGTAAGCAACCTTTTGAAGCTCCGGATTCGATTCCTGTATCTAGCCAGGGCATATCTGTGAGCAATTGTTTGTAGATTTGATACCTGTATCCATCCAGGGCACGTTTGTAAGCAACCTTTTGAAGTTCCGGATTCGATTCCTGTATCTAGCCAGGGCACATCTGTGAGCAACTGATTGTAGATTCGATACCCGTATCTAGCCAGGGCATATCTGCATGAAGAGTTTGAAGATCAACACCTGTAACAGGCCAAGAAATTATCTTTCTTTCTCAGGTACGCAAGTTCTCACTAAGGAATCTCTTACGTGATCGACACCTTCAGATGGCATCTTTTAAGCCCATCTCCATAACTATCCATTACCTTTCCAAATGGCATCTATAAGCCCATTCCCGACAAGGTTCTGTCACATATCCAGATGGCGTATATAAGCCCATCCACCTACCAACAGTCTCCAAATGACATCTATAAGCCCATTCCTGACAAGGTTCTGTCACATCTCCAGATGGCATCTATAAGCCCATCCTCCCATACCATCTTTCCAAATGGCATCTATAAGCCCATTCCCGACAAGGTTCTGTCACATCTCCAGATGGCATCTATAAGCTCATCCTCCTATCCACCATCTCTCCAAATGGCATCTATAAGCCCATTCCCGACATCACAGTGCTGATATTCTACTATGCGAGTGCAAATTTCTGGGCACTCTAGTGTTCAATCATCTTCCACCTTCGGATCACGAAAGGCACGCAAGCCAATCTACATCCTCAGGTTTAAGAAGATTGAACAGGGGCAACTGTTGTACCCCAAAATTTTCCCTCCCATATTCTTCAAAGTTTGTCAAGAATCACCTTCAATTGGTTCAAGACTACTCAAGGGTTGCACAGTCAAACATCCTCCTAAGCCAGTCAAAATTAGGGTTTTGGTTCCTGCAAAGAATTTGAGGTTTTCAATGGCTCAAACAAGTCTCATGTGCCTATATACATTTCCAAGCATCCATATGCCAAGTTTCAAGGCTCACAGCATCAAGTTGCACAGTCAAAAGCCCTAATTGCTTCACAATCAACTGTAGGGGTAAAATGGTCATTTGGCAGTCAAAAGTCAAAATTTTTGGTCAACATCTTATTTTGAGGCCACAATCATCATTTGATCAAGTCTTGATCATGATTTCACAAGCATGGCTCAAAAATCATCAAGATGCAAAAGTTTCCATTTTTGGACAGCTGAAAAGTCAACTGTAACTTGACCAAGGCATAACTTTTTCATGTTTCATCAGAAAAATCCCATCCAATGCTCATTTTGAAGGGGATGACATTTCCTACAACTCATCTTCACATTCCAAGTCCAAGAAATGCTCTCACAAAAAGTTATCAATTTCTACATTATAGGTCATTTTCAAAAGTCAACAAAAAGGCATTTTAAGTCAAAGACCATAACTTAAGATTGGTAAATCCAAATGACATGGGATCAAAGGCATTGGTTATAGGACTTCAAGACCTTTCCAAAATGTCCAAGAACATGTTCATATGATCACAATTGAGCAAGATATGCATTGGAGAAGTTGGGAAATTTTTGTGAAATGGCAAAAGTCAACTATCCTTAAAACTTCAATTTTTGACAAAAGGGCCCGCTTTCTTCCACTTGATTCAACCTTGTCATGCCATACACGTGTCCCATGATTAATTTCAAGATCAAACATTTATTTTTGCTATTTTATTTAATTTTTATTGATTTAATTCATTTAAATCCATAATAATTCAAATAAAATCCAAAAATTAATGGAATGGCATCTTTATGGTTTGAATAGCTTTTATGTGTCATGAGCCAGCTACCAAATTCGTGCTAGGCTATTTTGTGCACAAAATCATGGTTTTTGCTCCAAGTATGGAAAGCTTTCAATAGTGGTTAAGAAAAATCTCAAGACATCAATACAATGGATCCCAAGCCTAGATGTTGACCTAATTTCATTCACATATACATATGCAAGCATTCCCGACCTAGGACACGATCCAAGCACTGCACAAACGGCCAAACCATATTCAAAAAATCCAAGCAAAAAGTCAAATCTGTTTTCTCACTTCAAGGCCCTTTCAAGCCAATTTTAGGTTTCAAACATATTGCCAGCATTCCTAGGAACATGCAGAGATCAAAACCACACGCTAACACTCAAGGAATCCCAAGAACCAGTCACACGGTTTGACTATTTTCTCCTTAATCGTAATTCAATATTTATGCATCCTTAACATGTTATGATCATTGATTTACGTTGCTAACACTCTTCTGAAGCTAATGGTATAAGACAATTGCATTATGGAGCCCTGAATCAAAAACCACCATGGATGATTTTTAGGGTTTCAAAGCTTCCAATTTAGGGATTCCCAGCACAGGAAAAATTGGACCTTGAGACGCATATGGTTGAATTCGTCAAGGCCAGACGAATCCAACCCAACCCTCGCGAACAATTTCTGATCATCAGGGGCCTAATCGCTATTTTCTGTCATCTTGTTTTGTGGGGGTTAAAAACCCCCGCTAATTGTTTTGTTTTTTACAAGAAAAAGGAGGAAGATGAAGTACGTGGAAGCGTGCCACTGGCCCATTCAAATACAAAACGCGCGTTATTTTTTTCCAGGGCATGCGTTGATTTACTAATATAATATTAACTAATTATTATTATTTCAATTAGAACAACTGGCTCAGTGGCTAAGGCGTGCAGGCTTTGGACGTTGGGACCTGGGTTCGAATCCCAGGTCCCCCAAAATTTCCATATTATTTTTCTTCATACAATTGTGTGCAGGCTTGCTAGTGTGTTCCATCATACGCCTCAAACAATAAGGTGCCATGTGTCCTTCAGCCTAGATCTGATGACAAAAGATGAAGGACCACAATAATCCCCAGTCAACGCTGGCACACCTGATCCAGAAGTCAACGCAGGCTTGGCTTAATGGGCTGGAATTACTTCTTCACCCCCAATGCTGCCCAACACCCTTGGTTTTTTATTCTTTCTTTTATTTTCTTTTTTCCTTTTATTTTCTTTAGTAATTATTATTAGTATTATTTAATTAATTAACAAATTAACATTTTTTCACCATAAAATTCAGAAAAACAAAAAAAAACATGTTTGTTATTTATTAACTTATTTTGTAAATAAATGCAAATTAATTAAGTTAGTCTTTTTATTAATTAGGTTTAATTTTAATCCTTTTTTACAATAAATAAAAATGATTTAGACTTAGGCTTTTCTTTTGACATTTTTTCTTCTTTTTATTTTATTTCATTAAAAACATAAAAAACACAAAAACATTTTTTCTTTTAATAAATTAATTAATTAGTAAATTAGTTTTTAATAGTTAATTTAATTGCAAAAAAAGGACAATCTCATTCTTTCTCAAAAAAAAAAAGAAGGGTCAAAACCCTAGGACGTTCCCGATTCAATCTTTCGCGCGTATTTATTTTTTAATTCATTATTTTGTATCTGCTCAGGAAATGTAATAATTAATTAGAACTTTATCGCTTTCTTTTAAATTCTCGCATTTTTATTTTCCAAACGGGTTGTTGTTTTTGGCGATGTATATACCCGCGCCTTGTAATAGTTAGATTTACCTTTCCGCATTTTATTTCCTGCAAATCATTTAACTGTTAATATGCCTGCAAGAATGTATGAATAATAAAATCAATCTGTAGCTCACAAATAACATGTACAAGACATTAACTGAAAAAAACAACACACATGCACATGCCACTCTTAGGGTACGCCTCACCGGTTGCCTCGAACGTGGTCATCAAGTATAGGGTGTCTTAGAGGTCGCCCTTCTGTCTAAATGATCCAGTTGCCTCGAAACGGTTGTCTCGGATAAAAAAGGATCTAGGACGTTAGGGTTACCACTAAGATGTCCTACCATTGCTTCGGTGACCACATTGCCCCTTAATCGAATTGACCCGAATAACTCCAACGATGGTGCTACCTACCTCTCAATGGTGGGATAGCACTATCTAAAGGACTCTTACACAGCCTAATTCCTTAGAGTAGGTAGATTCTCGTGGGTACTTGCTCTTTTAAACAAACAAAACAACTTTTCGCACTCGCACTTTCTAAAAGTTTTCAAACAAATTTTGCATACACTCTTGAGGACAGATACAAGAGTTACTTAGAAATTTTTCAAACGAAACCTTTTTTCAAAACCCACACACACTTGAAAAGCAAACAAATTTTGAAAAACATAAGAGCAAGTACCTAAGAGCCCGTGGATAACCACTGATAGAAAGGGTGCTAACACCTTCCCTTTCTATAAATCTACCTCCCGAACCGAGAGACATCTCAAAGAAGGAATTTTGTTGTGCTTTTGTCCTTTCCATGTTGGAGAACATAAAAGACGGTGGCGACTCTTGCTTACCGCGACATTTCACGAACCAGCTTAAAAAACAGTCAGTTCTATTTCCACCGATCACAGAACTGGCGACTCTGCTGGGGACATTTAATAAGTGAGGTGTACCTTAGGATTAGACCACTCTTATGTTTTCAATTGCTTGCTTTGTTTGCTTTAAGATTGTGGGCCTGTCTTGGAGTTTCATAGATCCTAACCCGGATCTGGGGGATACCTCTTAGAAAGTAGCAACAAACTGTGAGGGAACTGTGCGGGGTATACCAACACGGTTAAAGCAGTTTGCTACGTTGATGTGACACTTTGGTGAGTACCGGTAACCCTTGAGTCAAGTCAAGGAGAGTACGGGGCTGCCGTGTGGTGTCGTGAAGCATCAACTGACCTTAGGAACCTTACTTGACCATCCTGGCCTCTTTAGGGGTAGTGAGATGACCGGCTTTGGTGCAGTCCGAAGTTGGTAGATACTCGATACTACACTCATTGAGGGTTGCTTTCTTGGAATATTTTGATCGCCAATTCAATGGCTAAATCAAAACAATGAACATAGAAAACAACCCAATGATATTGAGCTCCTTAGAACCCGGTTACTTTTGATAGGACAGGTTTTTTGAGCCCACCAACTTCAAGAGGGTAGTACCCCAAACTTCATGCTGGCCTAAACTCTAAGGGTTGTCTGGTGTGACTTGTGTGCCTTATCATGTTTTCTTTTTGTGAATACTTGTGGTGTGTCCTTATCATAACATCATCGCATCATACAACATCATATGCATCCACTAACCACTTCAAGGGTTCGAATCTTCACCTTTGTTCTTGTTTTGTAGGACATGGAATCTCTCTGTAGGAAAACAATTCAGATCAACCTTATAAGGGTCCCTCCTCAGCTTAAAGAGCTTACATCCAGGATTCCTGAGAACTCTTCCTTCAGTGAAAGACATGGTAGACTCATCAGTTTGGTCAACACCAACATTGAAGAGGATATGGTGAAAGTATTGTTCCAGTTCTTTGACCCCTTGCACCACTGTTTTACTTTCCCGGACTATCAATTGGTGCCTACCTTGGAAGAGTTTTCCCAGCTTCTGAAGGTTCCCATCCTCAGTCAACTACCCTACAACAGTACGGAAAAGGAACCCAAACTTGAAGAGGTTGCCAAAGCATTATGCCTGCAACCATCTGACATCAAGGGACATTAGGAAGTTAGAAGTGGTATCAAAGGATTCTTGGCCAAGTTCCTGTTTGAGAAGGCCCAAGAATGTTGGAATTCCCTTGACCTACAAGCTTTTGAAGAAGTTGTGGCACTCCTTGTCTATGGGTTGGTGTTGTTCCCGAATCCGGATCAGCTTATAGATATCAATGCTGTCAAGATCTTCATGTCCAGGAATCCTGTACCTACATTGCTTGGGGACATCCTCCACTCATGTTACACTCGAACCATGAGAAA
Organism: Vicia faba; assembly: GCA_948472305.1. Taxonomy (NCBI): domain Eukaryota; kingdom Viridiplantae; phylum Streptophyta; class Magnoliopsida; order Fabales; family Fabaceae; genus Vicia; species Vicia faba. Next base: position 1,034,192,087 of record OX451735.1, read on the forward strand.
AATAGGTGTTCTCATGTGCTGCACTCCTCTCCTAGTAAGGTGGTTTATTTCGCACCTTCCACAATCAGTTTTGAAGAACGAGCGGGGTTTGAGATGGTCACAACGATTGATGACTCTTACACATGTTGATATACATTGGTGTTCTCGGTCCAGAGAAAATGTCACTATCATTGATCATTGCGGAGAGTATCCTAATGTTCCTTTACTTGGAATCAGAGGAGGCATTACTTACAACCCATGTCTGGCTTTGAGGCAGTTTGGATATGCTCGGAGGGATGACCCTCATGACATGTTGATTTCTGACATAGTTTTTGACTTCGACAACGATGCACAAGGACTTCGCCAGAGATTCATCAGAGCTTGGAGGATGCCCAACAGGGTAGATAGTAAGACATTGGGGAACAAGAACTCCATTCCCCTTGAACCTTATTTCAAGTGGGTACGAGCCCGCTCCCAGAAGCTTGTGATGCCATATCCACATGTTCTTCCCGTAATCAAAGAGCCTGTTTTGGAAGGAGAGGTGCCCTACACCATTCAACATCCTGACATGCCAACATCTTGGGAAGAAATGCAAAAGAGCTGGATCCAACTCAAGGAAGAACGGAATTCTCTTGAAGCCAGTCTACATGCTAGTGAAAAGAAGGTCTTGGAGCTCACCCATCTACTACACGAGGAAAAGACTCTCAATACCTACATCGCTCCAAAAAGGATGCGCAGTGTCTTTTGGGATTAATTGTTTTATAATGTTTTGCCCATGAGGCCCTGATGTACTGAACAAATTATTTCTTAATACAACGTGTGTTCCTTTTTTGTCTACAACGAATTTGAACTTTCGAACCCTTAAATGCATTGCATAAATAACATATCATGCATCATGTGCATAACAAGTACCCTTTTTCTACAGGTTGCTTAATCTTCTTCGCTGTTTATTTCAACACTCACTCAATCATCATGTCTTCCGAGCCTACTACCGAACAAGCTATCAAGGCCCTCCAGGCCCAGAACGCCCAGTTTCAAGAGCTGGTCATGAACTTAGCCCAGGGACAGCAGGAGTTAAAGGCTTTGCTCATGAAGAAGAAGAAGAAGAGGACTGTGCTATTCAACATTGGACGCAGACTCGGGAATACACTGCAGAATGAAGCTGAGTTGACTACTCCATCTGTTGGGGAAGACAGCCCCCAAGGGAGAGAGGTTCCTATTCCTGTGGTCTCCGACATCGAGACAGATTTCAATGATGAACAGTACCCTCCTGCTGAGGATAGGTACAAACAGCTGGAGGACCGGTTAAATGCTATGGAAATTCAACGCGTGCCTGGGTTGGATTTCAGAGATCTAGGTTTATCTTCTGGGGTGGTGATCCCTCACAAGTTCAAGGCGCCTGCCTTTGTGAAGTATGACGGGGCTTCCTGCCCTAAGCTGCATCTCAGATCTTATGTAAGGAAGATCCAACCTTACACTGCAGACAAGAACTTATGGATCCATTTCTTCCAGGAGAGTCTTTCAGGGACTCAACTCAAATGGTTCTATCAGCTGGATGAAACCAATATTCATAACTGGGAGGACTTGGCTACTGCTTTTTATAAGCAGTATCAGTACAATTCCGACCTCGCTCCCACGCGTACCCAACTCCAGGGTATGTCACTGGGGACGGGTGAAGGTTTTAAGGAGTACGCGCAGAAGTGGAGAGACCTGGCTGGCAGGGTGCAGCCACCGTGAACTCGTGGACATGTTCTTGGGGACCCTGTCTGGTCCATTCTTTAATCACCTGATTGGTAATTCCTCTGCTGGGTTTACAGACCTGATCCTGACTGGTGAGAGGATCGAAGTTGGTATCAAGTCGGGGAAGATACAGAAGGGTGCCTCCTCGAGTACTAAAAAGAAGCCCTTCAAGAAGGAAGCTAGTGTTGTCTATGGTCCCAGAAGACAGAGTAAACCGGAACGCCGCCAAGCTATCAACGCGGTGGTAATTTCAAAGCCTACTGCTGCTCCTCAGCAATACAACCAGCCAAGAGGTGAGAGGCCAAAAAGGCAGTACACTCGGCTCAGCACGACCCTGTCTCAAATATTGCCGCAACTGTTGTCAACCAATCTGGTAACTGTCAAAGAAGCTCCGAAGGTTGTGAACACAACCTCTCCGAAGTACAACCCCAACGCCCGCTGCGCTTATCACTCTGATAGCCCGGGGCATACTACCGATGATTGTTGGGCTCTAAGGAATAAGGTTCAGGACCTTATTGATGCTAAGGAAATACAGTTCGAGGCGCCTGATAGGCCCAATGTTGTGACTGCTCCCATGCCCCAGCATGGAGTGAATGCTGTGTAATAAGACCTGTATGTAGCCTCCGTGGATGATATTGTTACTCCGCTGTTGACCGTCAAGAGGAACCTGTTGCTAGCCGGTTTATTTCTGGGATGTAGTAAAGGTTTCCTTCTATGTGCTGTTTCACCTGCTGGTTGTCCTTTGCTGAAGTCAGGCGTCCAAAACCTGATGGATAGCAAAGAGATCTTGTTCAAGAAGATTGTTGTTCCTGCTGTCCCTGTTGAAGAAGTTTCTATTGTCACTATTTTCAACAACCCTCCTAAGGCTCCCTCAAAGAAGCCTGTCAAAATCATGCCTGTTCACAAGATTGCACCTATCATTATCACTGTTCCGGGGCCCCTCCCCTATACGTCTGACAAAGCTGTCCCTTGGCACTATGGGGCAGATGTTTATGTGCTTGGAGTAAAGCAAGAGTTTGATACTAGTACCGGTGTCAGCAACATCACCGGGCCTGCCAAGGTTACTCGTAGTGGTAGGCTGTTCTCACCAGATATTGCGCCACCAACAATTCAGAGACCTCTTGTCATCACACCTGCCAGTGTGCCTGCTTCCCTTCCTGACCAAGTTCCTGTTTCTACCCCTGCTGCCGAGTCATCTGACGCTCGGGGCAAAGGGATTGCTACTGATGTGCCTGCCCGGACGGAGGCACCGAAGACCAATGTTGAAGCTTCCAAGCAAGAGATGGAAGAGATCCTCAAGATTATCAAGAAGAGTGATTTCAACGTAGTTGAGCAGCTGGGGCACACCCCCTCTAAAATTTCTATGCTATCATTGTTGTTGTGTTCAGAGGCCCATGCCAAGGCCCTAATTTCCTTCCTGAAGACGGCCCATGTGCCACAAGAAACGTCTGTTGATCAATTTACCAATTGTGTGGCCAACCTGACTACTGATAATGGGTTGGGTTTCTCTGACGCTGATCTGACTGCCAAGGGAAAGAACCATAACGATGCCCTGCATGTCTCCATTTAATGCAAGGGCACTACTCTTGCCCATGTGCTGGTTGACACTGGTTCTTCATTAAATGTATTACCCAAGAAAGCTCTAGACAGGCTGGATTGTGAGGGTTTAGAGCTCAAGCCAAGTAACATTGTTGTCCGGGCCTTTGACGGGTCCAAAGGGATGGTACACGGTGAAGTTGATATTCCAATCAGGGTTGGCTCTCAGGTCTTTGATTCAACTTTCTATGTGATGGACATTCGTCCATCCTATTCTTGTTTGCTGGGTCTTCCATGGATCCACAAGGCTGGAGCTGTGACCTCCACATTACATCAGAAGCTTAAGTACCCGGTCAGAGGGAAGATTGTTACAGTGCAGGGGGAGGAAGAATACATGGTCAGCCACCTCAACTCGTTCCGGTACATAGAAATGGATGGGGAATTCATTGAAACCCCTTTTCAACACTTTGAAGAGGTGCCTCAGACACTGGCGTCAGCAGAAACTCTAACTGAAGAAGGTTCTCCTTTGAAGATGGCTTCCTTAAAGGATGCCCGGGCTGTGATTGAGAAGGGTGAGTATGCAAACTGGGGCCGACTTCCTGATTTCACTCCGAAGACTGACAAGTTTGGTTTGGGTTTCACTGCTGAAGCTCAGAGGGCTGTTCGCAAAGAAAGGATTGGAAGACCTCCTGTGTTCATCACCAACCTAGGAGTAAATGCTATCGAAGACGAAGCGGAAGAATCTGAGTTCGACAGCTGGATCTACCCAACGAGTGACGGTGTACCAAGAAACTGGACTGCAAAAGACTTTACACCTATTACTTTTGTCACTCAGTAATGAACTCCTTTGTTTTGAATTTGTAATAAACAATAATTTGAAACTTTATGGCCCGGTGTCTTACCCGGGGCACCGTGGCTTCATTTGTGAGGGCTTTTGTGTGTCACTTCCATATATCATTAATAAAAGCATTGGACGTTTTTTACATTTCAAATCTTGCGCTCCTTGTCTTTCTCTATTATATATTGCAAAACAGCTATATTTACACACACTCACTTATACAGGTTCCAATCCACTCTGGATCTCACTGGTAACGACTCTGCTACTGCCAGTTATGACTTCGAAAATCCGATCAACTTAGCCGAAGACGAAGGTGAAGATGATTGCGAAGTGCCTGGTGAGCTTGCAAGACTGCTACTCCAGGAAGAGAGGGCTATTCAGCCACATGAAAAGCCAGTGGAAACGGTAAATCTGGGTACTGAGACAGACAGAAAGGAGGTCAAGATTGGTGCCAATCTGGAGGCCAGTGTGAAACAACGGTTGATTCAAATGATGCATGATTACATGGAAATCTTTGCCTGGTCCTACGAAGACATGCCTGGGTTGGATACCGACATTGTGGTTCATCACCTGCCTACCAAGGAAGACTGCCCTCCGGTTAAACAGAAGGTCCGCCGTATGCGTCCAGAGATGTCCGAGAAAATCAAGGCTGAGGTTATGAAACAGTTTGACGCCGGTTTTCTAGCAGTGACTTCTTACCCTTAGTGGGTTGCCAACGTGGTTCCATTGCCGAAGAAGGATGGTAAGGTCCGAATGTGTGTTGACTACATGGATTTGAACAGGGCGAGCCCCAAGGATGACTTCCCTCTACCTCACATTGACGTTCTGGTTGACAATACTGCTCAGCATAAGGTTTTCTCCTTCATGGACGGTTTCTCCGGTTATAATCAGATCAAGATGGCTCCTGAAGACATGGAGAAAACCACTTTTGTTACTCAGTGGGGCACCTTTTGCTACAAAGTCATGCCTTTTGGGTTGAAAAATGCTGGGGCAACCTACCAACGTGCCATGGTTGCTTTATTTCATGACATGATTCACCGTGAGATTGAAGTATACGTCGATGATATGATTGCAAGGTCCCAAACTGGGGAGGAACACCTTGACCATCTACAGAAGCTGTTTGACCGTCTGAAATTGTACAAGCTGAGGTTGAACCCGAACAAGTGCACCTTCGGGGTGAGATCTGGAAAATTGCTAGGCTTCGTCGTAAGTGACAAAGGTATTCAAGTGGACCCTGCCAAGGTGAAAGCCATACAAGAGATGCCAACTCCCAAGACATAAAAAGAAGTCAGAGGCTTTCTAGGACGGCTGAACTACATTGCCCGATTCATCTCACATCTAACTGCTACCTGTGAACCAATCTTCAAGCTACTGAAGAAAGATCAAGTAGTACGTTGGAATGATGAATGTCATGCCGCTTTCGAAAGAATTAAAGAGTATCTCCAAGAGCCACCCATTCTTATGCCACCGGTTGAAGGGAGACCTCTAATTTTATACTTGACAGTACTTGACAGCTCGATGGGGTGTGTGCTGGGGCAGCATGACGAGTCTGGCCGAAAAGAGCACGCCATTTATTACCTTAGCAAAAAGTTTACCGACTGTGAGACCCGATACTCACTGCTCGAGAAAACTTGCTGCGCTTTGGTATGGGCTGCTCCCCGGCTGAGACAGTATATGTTGACTCACACTACTCTGTTGATCTCAAAAATGGACCCGATAAAGTACATCTTCGAAAAGCCTGATCTGTCCGGAAGAATAGCAAGATGGCAGATGATCTTGACCGAATATGACATCTAGTACACGACTTAGAAAGCAATCAAGGGAAGTGTATTGGCAGACCATCTGGCACACCAGGCAGTGGATGACTACCAATCTATGAACTTTGAATTTCCAGACGAGAATATCATGGTAGTGATTGATTGTGAAGTACCTGGACCGGATGAAGGACCTGAGGAAGGATCCCGATGGTCTATACACTTTGACGGAGCCTCAAACGCTTTGGGTAATGGTATTGGCGATGTGATCATATCCCCTAAAGGCACTCATACTCCACTCACCGCCCGGCTATGTTTCAACTGCACCAACAACATGGCGGAGTATGAGGCATGCATCATGGGTCTTCAAGCTGCAATTGACCTAAGGATCAAGTTTCTGAGTGTCTTTGGAGATTCCGCTCTCGTGATCAGTCAGATCAAAGGCGAGTGGGATACGAAACACCCAAATCTTATTCCTTACAAGGAGTATGTACTGACATTGATTCCCCACTTCGAGGAGATAACTTTTGAACACTTCCCAAGAGAAGAGAATCAGTTGGCGGATGCGCTAGCTACGATGTCTTCTATGTTCAAAGTCAAATGGGACAACGAGGCTCCCCGGATCATTATCTGGAAATTGGATGAACCTGCACATTGCTGTGATCTTGAGGCTGAAGAGGTGACTGAAAAACCTTGGTATCATGAAGTGAAGAGGTACTTGGAAGCTCAAGAATACCCCGAAGGTGCATCCGTTAACGACAAGAAGTTTCTGAGAAGGTTCGCAGCAAAGTTCTTCCTCAGCAATGGCATTCTCTACAAGCGAAACCATGATTCAACTTTACTACGTTGTGTGGATAAGACTGAAGCAGAAAAGATCATGGCAGAGCTGCATGAAGGTACCTTCGGAACGCATTCCAGTGGACATACTATGGCAAAGAAAATCCTTCGGGCAGGATATTTCTGGTCCACAATGGAAGCTGACTGTTACCAATATTCTCGGACGTGTCACAAATGCCAGATCTATGCTGATAAGGTGCACGTTCCTCCAGTCCCTCTGAACGTTTTGACAGCACCTTGGCCTTTTGCAATGTGGGGCATTGATATGATCGGCGAGATCAGACCTACGACATCCAACGGGCATCGCTTCATCCTGGTAGCGATTGATTACTTCACAAAGTGGGTTGAAGCAGCTTCCTACGCTACGGTAACCAAGAACGTTGTGGCACGGTTCATTCGGCATAACCTGATCTGTCGATACGGCGTCCCGGAAAGGATCATTACGGACAATGGTACCAATCTTAATAACAAGATGATCACTGAGCTCTGCGAGCAATTCAAGATACAACACCACAACTCTTCTCCTTACCGACCAAAGATGAATGGGGCTGTAGAAGCAGCAAATAAGAATATCAAGAAGATTGTGCAGAAGATGACCGTGACCTACAAAGATTGGCACGAGATGTTACCATTTGCGCTTCATGGGTACCGTACCTCAGCAAGAACATCAACAGGGGCAACTCCCTTTTCCTTGGTCTATGGCATGGAGGCAGTCTTGCCTATTGAAGTTCAGATACCCTCTCTCCGGATAATGAAGGATGCAGGTTTGAATGAAGATGACTGGATCCAGACCCGGCTTGATCAATTAAACCTAATTGACGAGAAGAGACTCACTGCTATTTGTCATGGTCAAACGTACCAAAAACGGATGATCAGGGCATTTAACAAGAAAGTCAGACGCCAAGAGTATCAAGTTGGAGACCTGGTAATCAAGCGCATCATTCTTCCTCAAAGTGATCCCAGGGGCAAATGGACCCCTACGTACGAAGGGCCATTTGTGGTTAAACATGTCTTCTCAGGAGGAGCCATGATTCTAACCACCATGGACGGTGACGACCTTCCTCACCCCGCTAATGCAGACATAGTAAAAAGATACTACGCATGACTAAAGACCCGCTAGGTTGACACGCCTAGGCAAAAATAAGGGCTTCCCGGCGAACCAAAAGGGTTCGGGCAAAAATAAGGGATAAAATGAAAAAAAATCTGTACACCCGGCAAGTCGAAAACCTGAAAAGGCGGCTTGGGCAAAAATGGGTATCCCGGTGGACTGAAAACCCGAAAGGGCGGTCCAGGCAAAAGTTAGGGATAAGCGTAATACTATGTCTCACTGGATCACCTGGCATCCAGAATTCGGCATCAACTGCCAGGTTCATACGGCATCGATTAATCAGCTTCATCTTCAACTAAGCAACAAAGTGATGAGACGCTTGAAGACATAAAGGCGATAGCAGAGTTGAAACCCAGTGGGATTTTTCACATAGCTGTTTTGTTTTCCTTTTCAAAATTGTATAAACTCTCTGTTGTCCGGCGGCGTTCTCTTACTAGGACGTCAGCCTCTTGTACATAAACGCCTATTTACAGGCAAATTCAAAAATCAATACAAATCCACTTTTCTAGACAAATTGCTAATTGTTTTTCTTTTTCTGTTTTGTTTTGCAAAGAACGTCCAATGTTCATTTTTGATATATGCATTTGACACTAATTGCTAACTCATAAATATTTGCATACGAAACAAAGGATTAATTATAGGTGACATCAGCAATAATGAGTTATCTAAGCGATCTAGTTTCTCTGTCCACCGAGGTGCCAAGGTAAGTTCAGCTGAAGAACATGACCAAGCTACCTCCACTCCCCGCAGAGTAAGACAGGTTTCAACAACACTCTCCCCCGAGCAGAGTTGGTCTCCCATCAACCCCGAAAAGGCACAGTCTCCAGCAAGTCAGTAATACTCTCCCCAAGCAGAGTTAGGCTACTGTCAGCCTTAAGGAAGTTGGGCACCCCCAGAAAATCTCAACATTCCCTAGCGGAGTATGCAGATGTTCCTAAACAAGCATCCCTGGCAGTCTTGATATAAGATTGTTCCCCGGCCGAATATCAGACACCCCAGTGGAGCCACTTCCCCAGTACAGTCCAAAGTTTCCCCAGGAGAGTTGAACCCATACCCCTAGTAGATTCTGGAAGCATATCCCTAGTAGATTCTGGAAGCTTGTCTCCTGTAGAGTACGAAAGCTTCTCCCCGGCTTTATTCAAAGTTTATTCCCCACCAGAGCTTATAACTGGGTTATCCTCAGCTAATTACCACGGAAAGATCGTCCTCGGCGAAGTTCTTCCTATCCCCCAGCGGAGTTCATCAAATCTTCCAACATAACTTATCAACGGAATCCCCAGCGGAATTATCATCCAAATCTCAGCGAAGTATCTCTTCCCACAGAGTAGTTCCCCACAGAGTAATCTCTCCAACAAGTTTATTCCTCAACGGAGTCATCTTCTCCTGTCGGTCTATTCTTGCAACCATCATCCCCAGCGGAAACGAAGAACTCTATTCTTCAAACATCAGCCCAGGATTTAACTTCCCGGCATTCGTCAAGGATTTATTTTCCTATACGAAAATACATTCATAGACATTTCACATTTCATACATCCTGCTTACATACATAATGCATGCATATACGCATCACATCACACGATCTCATTTATTTTTGAGAACATCATGACATCATGCATTTCATAAATCATGACATTGCATACAACTGATGTTTTGCCTTTTCAGGAAAAAGGTCAATACAAAGATGATTACTATCAACTATCGCAATTCCGGATTCGATACCTATATCTAGCCAGGGCATATTTGTGAGCGATTAAGTGTGGATTTGACACCTGTATCTAGCCAGGGCATGTCTGCATGAAGAGTTTAGAGATTCGATTCTTGTATCTAGCCAGGGCATATCTGTAGACGACCAATTCCAGATTCGATACCTGTATCAAGCTAGGGCATATCTGTGAGTAATTTGATTGTAGATTCGATACCTGTATCCAGCCAGGGCATGTCTGCATGAAGAGTTTAGAGATTCGATTCCTGTATCCATCCAGGGCATATCTGTAGACGACTAATTCCAGATTCGATTCCTGTATCTAGCCAGGGCATATCTGTGAGTAATTGATTGTAGATTCGATTCCTGTATCCAGCCAGGGCATATCTGCATGAAGAGTTTAGAGATTCGATTCCTGTATCCAGCCAAGGCATATCTGTAGATGACTAATTCCGGATTCGATTCCTGTATCTAGCCAGGGCATATCTGTGAGTAATTGATTGTAGATTCGATTCTTGTATCCAGCCAGGGAATATCTGCATGAAGAGTTTAGAGATTCGATTCCTGTATCCAGCCAGGGCATATCTGTAGACGACCAATTCCAAATTCGATTCCTGTATCTAGCCAGGGCACATCTGTGAGTAATTGATTGTAGATTCGATTCCTGTATCCAGCCAGGGCATATCTGCATGAAGAGTTTAGAGATTCGATTCCTGTATCCAGCCAGGGCATATCTGTAGACGACCAATTCCAGATTCGATTCCTGTATCTAGCCAGGGCATATCTGTGACTGACTGATTGTAGATTCGATACCTGTATCCAGCCAGGGCATATCTGCATGAAGAGTTTAGAGATTCGACACCTGTATCTAGCCAGGGCATATCTGTAGACGACCAATTCCAGATTCGATTCCTGTATCTAGCCAGGGCATGTCTGCATGAAGAGTTTAGAGATTCGATACCTGTATCCAGCCAGGGCACGTCTGTAAGCAACCTTTTGAAGCTCCGGATTCGATTCCTGTATCTAGCCAGGGCACATCTGTGAGCAATTGTTTGTAGATTCGATACCTGTATCCAGCCAGGGCACGTCTGTAAGCAACCTTTTGAAGCTCCGGATTCGATTCCTGTATCTAGCCAGGGCACATCTGTGATCAATTGTTTGTAGATTCGATACTTGTATCCATCCAGGGCACGTCTGTAAGCAACCTTTTGAAGTTCCGGATTCGATTCCTGTATCTAGCCAGGGCACATCTGTGAGCAACTGATTGTAGATTCGATACCCGTATCTAGCCAGGGCATATCTGCATGAAGAGTTTGAAGATCAACACCTGTAACAGGCCAGGAAATTATCTTTCTTTCTCAGGTACGCAAGTTCTCACTAAGGAATCTCTTACGTGATCGACACCTTCAGATGGCATCTTTTAAGCCCATCTCCATAACTATCCATTACCTTTCCAAATGGCATCTATAAGCCCATTCCCGACAAGGTTCTGTCACATCTCCAGATGGCGTCTATAAGCCCATCCACATACCAACAGTCTCCAAATGACATCTATAAGCCCATTCCCGACAAGGTTCTGTCACATCTCCAGATGGCATCTATAAGCCCATCCACCCATACCATCTTTCCAAATGGCATCTATAAGCCCATTCCCTACAAGGTTCTGTCACATCTCCAGATGGCATCTATAAGCCCATCCTCCTATCCACCATCTCTCCAAATGACATCTATAAGCCCATTCCCAACATCACAGTGCTGATATTCTACTATGCGAGTGCACATTTCTGGGCACTCTAGTGTTCAATCATCTTCCACCTTCGGATCACGAAAGGCACGCAAGCCAATCTACATCCTCAGGTTTAAGAAGATTGAACAGGGGCAACTGTTGTACCCCAAAATTTTCCCTCCCATATTCTTCAAAGTTTGTCAAGAATCACCTTCAATTGGTTCAAGACTACTCAAGGGTTGCACAGTCAAACATCCTCCTAAGCCAGTCAAAATTAGGGTTTTGGTTCCTGCAAAGAATTTGAGGTTTTCAATGGCTCAAACAAGTCTCATGTGCCTATATACATTGCCAAGCATCCATATGCCAAGTTTCAAGGCTCACAGCATCAAGTTGCACAGTCAAAAGCCCTAATTGCTTCACAATCAACTGTAGGGGTAAAATGGTCATTTGGCAGTCAAAAGTCAAAAATTTTGGTCAACATCTTATTTTGAGGCCACAATCATCATTTGATCAAGTCTTGATCATGATTTCACAAGCATGGCTCAAAAATCATCAAGATGCAAAAGTTTCCATTTTTGGACAGCTGAAAAGTCAACTGTAACTTGACCAAGGCATAACTTTTTCATGGTTCATCAGAAAAATCCCATCCAATGCTCATTTTTAAGGGGATGAAATTTCCTACAACTCATCTTCACATTCCAAGTCCAAGAAATTCTCTCACAAAAAGTTATCAATTTCTACATTATAGGTCATTTTCAAAAGTCAACAAAAAGGCATTTTAAGTCAAAGACCATAACTTGAGATTGGTAAATCCAAATGACATGGGACCAAAGGCATTGGTTAGATGACTTCAAGACCTTTCCAAAATATCCAAGAACATGTTCATATGATCAAAATTGAGAAAGATATGCATTGGAGAAGTTGGGAAATTTTTGTGAAATGGCAAAAGTCAACTATCCTTAAAACTTCAATTTTTGACAAAAAGGCCCACTTTCTTCCACTTGATTCAACCTTGTCATGCCATACACGTGTCCCATGATTAATTTCAAGATCAAACATTTATTTTTTCTATTTTATTTAATTTTTATTGATTTAATTCATTTAAATCCATAATAATTCAAATAAAATCCAAAAATTAATGGAATGGCATCTTTATGGTTTGAATAGCTTTTATGTGTCATGAGCCAGCTACCAAATTCGTGCTAGGCTATTTTGTGCACAAAATCATGGTTTTTTCTCCAAGTATGGAAAGCTTTCAATGGTGGTTAAGAAAAATCTCAAGACATCAATACAATGGATCCCAAGCCTAGCTGCTGACCTAATTTCATTCACATATACATATGCAAGCATTCCAGACCTAGGACACGATCCAAGCACTGCACAAACGGCCAAACCATATTCAAAAAATCCAAGCAAAAAGTCAAATCTGTTTTCTCACTTCAAGGCCCTTTCAAGCCAATTTAAGGATTCAAACATATTGCCAGCATTCCCAGGAACGTGCAGAGATCAAAACCACACGCTAACACTTAAGGAATCCCAAGAACCAGTCACACGGTTTGACTATTTTCTCCTTAATCGTAATTCAATATTTATGCATCCTTAACATGTTATGATCAGTGATTTACGTTGCTAACACTCTTCTGAAGCTAATGGTATAAGACAATTGCATTATGGAGCCCTGAATCACAAACCACCATGGATGATTTTTAGGGTTTCAAAGCTTCCAATTTAGGGATTCCCAGCACAGGAAAAATTGGACCTTGAGACGCATATGGTTGAATTCGTCAAGGCCAGACGAATCCAACCCAACCCTCGCGAACAATTTCTGATCATCAGGGGCCTAATCGCTATTTTCTGTCATCTTGTTTTGTGGGGGTTAAAAACCCCCGCTAATTATTTTGTTTTTTACAGGAAAAAGGAGGAAGACGAAGTACGTGGAAGCGTGCCACTGGCCCATTCAAATACAAAACGCGCGTTATTTTTTTCCAGGGCATGCGTTGATTTACTAATATAATATTAACTGATTATTATTATTTCAATTAGAACAACTGGCTCAGTGGCTAAGGCGTGCAGGCTTTGAACGTTGGGACCTGGTTTCGAATCCCAGGTCCCCCAAAATTTCCATATTATTTTTCTTCATACAATTGTGTGCAGGCTTGCTAGTGTGTTCCATCATACGCCTCAAACAATAAGGTGCCATGTGTCCTTGAGCCTAGATCTGATGACAAAAGATGAAGGGCCACAATAATCCCCAGTCAACGCTGGCACACCTGATCCAGAAGTCAACGCAAGCTTGGCTTAATGGGCTGGAATTACTTCGTCACCCCCAATGCTGGCCCAACACCCTTGGTTTTTTATTCTTTCTTTTATTTTCTTTTTTCCTTTTATTTTCTTTAGTAATTATTATTAGTATTATTTAATTAATTAACAAATTAACATTTTTTCACCATAAAATTCAGAAAAATAAAAAAAAAAACATTTTTATTATTTATTAACTTATTTTGTAAATAAATGCAAATTAATTAATTTAGTCTTTTTATTAATTAGGTTTAATTTTAATCCTTTTTTACAATAAATAAAAATGATTTAGACTTAGGCTTTTCTTTTGACATTTTTTCTTCTTTTTATTTTATTTCATTAAAAACATAAAAAACACAAAAACATTTTTTCTTTTAATAAATTAATTAATTAGTAAATTAGTTTTTAATAGTTAATTTAATTGCAAAAAAAGGACAATCTCATTCTTTCTCAAAAAAAAAAGAAGGGTCAAAACCCTAGGACGTTCCCGATTCAATCTTTCGCGCGTATTTATTTTTTAATTCATTATTTTGTATCTACTTAGGAAATGTAATAATTAATTAGAACTTTATCGCTTTCTTTTAAATTCTCGCATTTTTATTTTCCAAACGGGTTGTTGTTTTTGGCGATGTATATACCCGCGCCTTGTAATAGTTAGATTTACCTTTCCGCATTTTATTTCCTGCAAATCATTTAACTGTTAATATGCCTGCAAGAATGTATGAATAATAAAATCAATCCGTAGCTCACAAATAACATGTACAAGACATTAACTGAAAAAAACAACACACATGCACATGCCACTCTTAGGGTACGCCTCACCGGTTGCCTCGAACGTGGTCATCAAGTATAGGGTGTCTTAGAGGTCGCCCTTCTGTCTAAAATATCCAGTTGCCTCAAAACGGTTGCCTCGGATAAAAAAGGATCTAGGACGTTAGGGTTACCACTAAGATGTCCTACCATTGCTTCGGTGACCACATTGCCCCTTAATCGAATTGACCCGAATAACTCCAACGATGGTGCTACCTACCTCTCAATGGTGGGATAACACTATCTAAAGGACTCTTACACAGCCTAATTCCTTAGAGTAGGTAGATTCTCGTGGGTACTTGCTCTTTCAAACAAACAAAACAACTTTTCGCACTCGCACTTTCTAAAAGTTTTCAAACAAATTTTGCATACACTCTTGAGACAGATACAAGAGTTACTTAGAAATTTTTCAAACGAAACCTTTTTTCAAAACCCACACACACTTGAAAAGCAAACAAATTTTGAAAAACATAAGAGCAAGTACCTAAGAGCCCGTGGATAACCACGGATAGAAAGGGTGCTAACACCTTCCCTTTCTATAAATCTACCTCCCGAACCGAGAGACATCTCAAAGAAGGAATTTTGTTGTGCTTTTGTCCTTTCCATGTTGGAGAACATAAAAGAAGATGGCGACTCTTGCTTACCGCGACATTTCGCGAACCAGCTTAAAAAACAGTCAGTTCTATTTCCATCGATCACAGACTTCATTCTCCCTCTTGAGATCATTCAGAGTGTCTATAATAAGTGAGGTAGGAGCAGAGGATGACAAAGCTTCAGTAGAAACAGGCTTAGAAGCAGCAACCGTTGAGTCAGAATGCACGAAGGTTGAAAGCAGAGTGCCCAGATCCATTGCAAGAGTTGGCACAGGTTCAAGAGCTGCCTTAACAGAAGGTTGATTCAATAGAACAATAGCCAGAGGGTTTGAATCATCAGAGGCATCTTCAGATTCATCTTCTGATATGTCCATTGTATCAGCTGGTGTATCAGCAATCATTAAAGAAGACTTCTTATTCCAAATGTCAGCAGCTTCTGTCTTGAAAGCATGCAAATGTTTGGAAAAGTTGTCCAGCACCTAAAAGTGTTATAAGTCCTATAGCTTCAGTGACTCAGCATTAAAAGTTCTTCTGGAGGTTTCCCATAGAAGATCCGTTGAAGCTGGGTTCACGCTTCTGGAGCAATCTTCCTTCAGCAGATTCAACCATGCTTGAACATCTGTTAAAAAATTCTGAAATAATGTATTCACATCTGGATGAACAGGTTTTAGGACAACCTTCTTGAAAGTTTTGTTTTTCAAGAATTGTAGAGATTCATAATCCACTACAGTTCTTAAAAAGCTAGCAGGTTCAGGATTTTTGGTTGGTTCAGGAGTGGCTGAATGATCAGGTTGGTCAACAAAGTTAGGTGGTGCTGATTGTTCATGAGGTTCGAATGATTCAACAGTTTCAGGTGGTTCAAAAGATTGTTGTTCTGGAATGTGAGGAGGTGAGAGTATAGGTGAGTTTGGTTTTGGATGTTGTGGTGAAGTAGGTGGAGTGACATCAGGTGAAATTATTATTGTATTTTCAGGAGTGGGAATGAGGTTCTGAGGCTGTGGTCGATTCATAGAAAAAATGTTTTCAGATGGTAAGTTGAAAGGAGGCTTTATAGTGGCCAGAGGTTCATTTATCCCTGGAATTCTCCATGAGCCAGCATCATACCATCCAGTGGGTCTGGGTGATAGAGGTCTGGGAGGAGGTCTTGAAAAGCGTTCAGCAGGAATGGGTTGAGAAACAGATGGTTCAGAGGGTTCTGAGTGTGAGGGTTCTGATTGGGTTTCAGAGTGTTCATCAGAGTCAAAGTCACTCAAATATGATAAGACTTGATTTCTCTAAGGGTTGTCAGCAAGAGAGTCAGATGGTAAGGTCAGGTCAATATCAACGTCTATATCTCCTAAGGTTTGGGAGGGTTCAGCATATGTAGATACATTGACAGAATCATAAACAGTGATAGTTTCAGCAGGTTTACCTGTCTTCTTTTTCTTCTTTTGAGGAGTGGCAGAAGGTCCTTCAACAGCTTTCCTCTTCAAAGATTCCTGGAGAACAACATCTGGAGAAACTTTATTTCTTCCTTGGAGACAAGCTGGATCAATAGGTGTTCCAGTCTCTTTGCAGATTTTAATGTAGTGCAGGATGATGCATGGATGATCTCCTGAATTGAACAGAGGGAAATAAGCAATAGGTATCCTTCTTCTCTTCACAACAACTGACACATACGGAGTTTGTTCCACCAGCAGCTTGTCAATTATTTTCCTTTTCAGTAAATTCTTCCCAATCATAGTTTTACCACAAGTAGGTTCTAGCTCTCCCAAAAGATTGGCTTTATCTAGGTGAGCAATCAGACCATTCTCAGTCAGAATGTCTGATATTAATCTACCCATAGGAATCCAATTCCTTTTGGATTTTGGGTATTTCATCCTTTCAGCTTCCCTAGTCTCTTTTACATGGTTCCAGATATGTTCAAACAACAAATAAGGCAAATCAATTTTTACATTTGTTCCAAGGCAGAACAATAAGTATTATTGATCAACGTTAATGTAATATGGAGAACTGGTGTCCTTCATATGGTGAATACATCCATGGGTAATCCTTTCCCAAATCATGTATTTATCTTTCAAGTACCTACCTTTTGAAGATCCTTGGCCATTTGTGAAAATCTCTAAGTAGACCCTTGACATTTCTATTCTTCCACTTGGCATACCTGTAACTCCAAGTCCTTTAAACCCTAGCAACTTTCTGATTTGGTTTTCAGTAATGGATATTTCCTTGACCATTACGAAAGAGAGGATAACCTTAGGGGTTGCAATAGCATGTACCCAGAATTCCTTCACCATATTTGGAAACACTGGACCAATGAGACGATCAAAAAAGTTCTCCCAACCTTGAAACTTAACAGCAGGGAACAAGTCAAAACCATTTTCTCTTATATTCTCGAAATCTAACATTAACTCACTTAAAACTTCCAAACTGTCTACAGGAATGAGAGTTGTTATCTCAGGCACAATGTATTGCTCAGAGTGGGTAGAAGAAGAAGCCATTGAAGTTCTTAGAGATGAGAGATGAAGAAAAGGGTTTTAGAGAAAAAGTACAGAAATGATTGAGTTTGAAAGAGACGGTAAAGAATGAAAAAGGGTTTTTCAAAAAGTATTTATATGCAACAGTTTCAGAAATAGGTTTAGAAATAAAATTAAAAAAGAATTTTTAAAGAATTTAAAACGAATTTAAAACAAATCTCATCATTACGTGCATTTAATGATTTTGCTAAAAATTAGGGAAAACGTGAGATTATGGCTAATCATTAACAGTTACCTAGAATGTCATCAATAGCTTTTGCACGCGTGACCATTCAGAAACACACCACGTGTTCATTTTCTGAAGGATGCATGTAACAACTGTTTGTTCTAATGAATTTCTGAACAATACTTAGAAATGAAACGTTAGAACATTTCAGAACTTTTCATATACCTTCTGATGCTACTTCTCTTCTAACTTTTGAAGAGTTTTTAATAAGAGCATTCATTTCAGAATATTCTGAAGTCAAACATAGAAGATAAATATTATTTTATTCAGGACATAATTCCATACAAATATTTTTCAAAATGAAATTAAATCTATCTTCTGAAAGGGGTTTGGTAAAAATGTCAGCCCATTGATGGTCTGTTTTTACAAAAATTAAATTTAAAATTCCTTTCTGAATATAGTCCCTTATAAAATGATATTTAATTTCAATATGTTTGGCTTTAGAATGTAAAATTGGATTCTTAGAAAGACAAATAGCAGAAGTATTGTCACTGAAGATAGGAATCTTACTTTCATAAAGATTGAAATCTTCTAGCTGACTCTTCATCCAAATTATCTGAGAGCTACATCCAGCAGCAGATATATACTCAGCTTCTATGGTTGAAAGTGCAATTGTTTCTTGCTTCTTGCTGTACCACGAGATAAGATTGTCACCCAGAAACTGACAGCTTCCAGAGGTGCTCTTTATTTCAATTCTATCTCCAGTAAAGTCAGCATCATAATAACCTATTAGTCTGTAATCTTGTGATCTTCTGTAACACAAACCTAGATTAGTAGTACCTTTCAGATACCTAAGAATTCTCTTAACAACTGTTAAGTGAGATTCTCTAGGATCTAATTGGAATCTAGCACACGAACACACATTGAATAGTATATCAGGTCTAGATGCAGTCAGATAGAGAAGGGATTTAATCATACCTCTACAAAGCTTCTGATCTACCTTCATACTTACCTCATCTTTTCCCAGAATGCAGGTTGGATGCATAGGTGTCTTGGCATCTTTGCTTTCTGACATCTGAAATTTCTTCAGAAGTTCTTTAACATACTTCTTCTGATGTATGTAAGTACCTTCTGGAGTCTGGTTGATTTGAATTCCCAGAAAGAACTTCAATTCTCCCATCATGCTCATTTCAAATTCTGCCAGCATGGTCTCAGAAAATTCTTTTCCAAGGGAGATATTAGAGGTTCCAAAAATTATATCATCAACATGAATTTGACAAATTAAAATATCATTTTTAAATGTCTTTCTGAAAAGCGTTGTGTCCACTTTTCCTCTGGTAAAATCTTTTTCTAAAAGAAAATTACTCAGACGATCATACCAAGCTCTGGGAGCTTGTTTTAAACCGTACAAAGACTTTTTTAATTTAAAAACATGTTCTGGATGTTTTTAATCATTAAATCCAGGAGGTTGATGGACATAAACTTCTTCTTCAATATAGCCATTTAAAAATGCACTTTTAACATCCATTTGATATAATGAAATGTTATTTTGTACACCAAAAGAAATTAATAATCTTATAGACTCTAACCTGACGACTGGGGCAAAGGTTTCATTATAATCGATTCCTTTTTGTTGACTATAACCTTGTGCAACCAGTCGTGCTTTGTTTCTGATCACCTCTCTTACTCGTTCAGTTTGTTTCTGAAGACCCATTTGGTTCCTATAATGTTGAATCCTTTGGGTCTTGGAACTAAATTACATACATCATTTCTGAAGAATTGATTGAGTTCTTCTTGCATTGCTAAGATCCAATCATTATCTTCTAGAGCTTCATCAATGGAAGTTGGCTCAATCAGAGAAACCAAACCAAACAAAGATTCTTCATTAATTCTGATAGAGGATCTTGTTCTGATGGGATCTTCTTTTCTTCCAATGATTACGTTTTCTTTGTGAGCCGAAGGTATTCTAGGAAACCTTTTCTGAGTGGGTTGATCAGAGATTCTGAGGTTGTCCAGAGCATTGTCAAGAGGATGATTTGTTGAGTCTTCCTTTGCTTCTGAGTCTTTCTTTGCTTCTGAAGTTTCAAAGTTTGAGGGATGATCTTCTGTACCTACAGAAAAGTCAATTTGCTTTGGCTGTTTCTGGCCAAGCTTATCATCAAACCTGACTTTGATTGATTCTTCAACAATCAGAGTTTCTGTGTTGTATACTCTATAGCCTTTTGAGCGTTCAGAATATCCAAGCAGAAAACACTTTTGTGCTTTAGAATCAAACTTGTTCAGAGTTTCTTTAGTGTTCAGAATAAAACAAGTACATCCAAAAGGATGGAAATAAGAAATGTTGGGCTTTCTATTTTTCCACAATTCATAGGGAGTCTTTTCAAGAATAGGTCTTATAGAGATTCTATTCTGAATGTAACACGTTGTGTTCACAGCTTCTGCCCAAAAGTGCTTTGCCATATTAGTTTCATTTATCATGGTTCTGGCCATTTCTTGTAAAGTTCTATTCTTTCTTTCTACAACTCCATTTTGCTGAGGAGTTCTAGGATAAGAAAAATTATGAACAATACCATTTTCTTTAAAATATTTTTCAAAAAATGATTTTCAAATTCACCACCATGATCACTTATGACTTTTATGATTTTAAAATCTTTTTCATTTTGCACTTGAGCACAGAAGTCAATGAACACAGAATGTGACTCATCCTTGTGTTTTAAAAACTTTACCCATGTCCATCTGCTGAAGTCATCAACAATGACCAATCCATACTTCTCTCCTCTGATGGATGCAGTTTTAACTGGCCCAAACAGATCAATATGAAGTAACTCTAATGGCTTAGAGGAAGAGACAACATTTTTGGATTTAAAGGAAGGTTTTGAAAATTTTCCTTTTTGACATGCTTCGCACAGAGCTTCTGAGTTGTACTTCATATTGGGAAGTCCTCTGACTAAATTTAATTTATTTAGTTGAGAGATTTTTCTAAGACTGACATGTCCCAATCTTTTGTGCCATACCCATTGCTCATCTCTAACAGACAAAAGGCATTTAACATTCTGAGATTTAAGATCTGATAAATCAATTTTGTAAATGTTGTTCTTTCTCTTGCCAGAAAAGAGGATTGATCTATCTTTTTTACTTACAACTCTACAGGATTTTTGATTGAAGATATTGTCATAACCATTGTCACTTAATTGACTTATGGACAATAGATTATGAGCTAATCCTTCTACTAATAAAACATTAGAGATAGAAGGAAGGTTACTGTTTCCAATGGTTCCAGAACCAATAATCTTCCCTTTCTGATTACCTCCAAACTTCACGTCTCCTCCAGCTTTAAGTTCCAGGCTTTGGAACATAGACCTTTTTCCCGTCATGTGTCGTGAGCACCCAGAGTCCAGGTACCATGATTGGTGTCTCAATTGAGCTGTTAAGGACATCTGCAAATAATATTATTTTATCCTTAGGTACCCATATCTTTTTGGGTCCTTTTGGGTTAGCATAAGAGTTTCTAAAATGTGATGTATATTTTATATCATGTGAGTGTCCAAACTTGAATTGTTTATTCAGAGGTTTGTAAGTAAAAGTCATTTTAGCAACAGGTTTCGGTATGTATGTCTCCTTCCCTTTGGGAGGTTCATATCCAATTCCTCTTCTGTTTTTCCCACTAACTCCATAGATCATTGAATCCATTTTGCTTCTATCTATGCTTTTAGCTAGGAAGTTTGAAAACTATAGTCATATTCTTTCAGAATATCTTTTGAACTAGACACAGATTCGGAACTAGAAATTTTTTGAACATTTTGAATTTCTTCTTTAAGTTTAAAATTATTTTCTAAGAGTTCAGATTTTTCTGCTTCATGTTTCTCAATATCAGATGCAAGACTCTTCTTGAGTTTCTTGTATTTGATTTTGAGTTTACTATAGTTTTCCAGAAGTTCTGATAAACTATCAGCAAGTTCTTTTCTAGTGAATTCAGAAAATACCTCTCTTTGTTCTGACTTACAGTCCGAGTCATCTGCTGTGATAGCCATCAGAGCTAGGTTGGCATTTTCATCTTCAGAACCAGATTCATCTTCAGAAGAATCTGAGTCATCCCAGGTTGCCATCATCCCTTTCTTCTTACCAAACCTCTTCTTTGGTTTTTCTTTTTGAAGCTTTGGACAATCACTTTTGTAGTGACCAGATTCTTTGTATTCATAACAGATGATCTCTCTTTTGTTTGACTTTTTGTGTCCAGAAGATTCAGGTTTATCTTCTGACTTCTTGAAGTTCCTGAACTTCTTTTGTTTGTGCTTCCACAGATGATTGATCCTTCTGGAGAGCAAGGATAGTTCATCTTCTTCTGAAGCTGATTCTTCAGAGTTTTCCTCTTCAGCCTGAAAAGCGTTAGTATCAAATTTCTTAATTGATTTAAGGGAAAGTGACTTACCTTTCTTCTGAGGCTCGTGCTCATCCAGTTCAATCTCATGACTTCTGAGAGCGCTGATGAGTTCCTCCAAAGACACGTTGTTCAGATCTTTTTGAAACTTTGAAAGCAGTGACCATTGGTGCCCATCTTCTGGGTAAGCTTCTGATGATCTTTTTCACATGATTTTCTTTGGTATATCCCTTGTTCAAAACTCTCAGACCAGCGATCCGAGTTTGAAACCTAGAGAACATTGCTTCGATAGACTCACTTTCTTCAACTTTGAAGGCTTCATACTTCTGAACTAAAGCCAGAGCTTTAGACTCCTTAACTTGAGCGTTTCCTTCATGAGTCATTTTAAGAGACTCAAACATATCATGTGTTGTATCTCTATTAGTAATTTTTTCATATTCTACTTTAGAGATAGCGTTTAGAAAAATATTTCTAGCTCTATGATGATTTTTAAATTCAACTTTTTGTAGTCTATCCATATTTTTTCTGTCAACTTTGTTTCCTTCTGAGTCAGTAGGATGTGTGTAACCATCCAGGACTATATCCCATAGATCACTATCATGACCTAGAAAGAAACTTTCTAGTCTGTCTTTCCAGTACTCAAAATCTTCTCCATCAAAAATAGGAGGTTTGTTGTAACTATTGTTGTTTTGTTCAGCAGCCATTGTGTTTTCTTCTGGATCTTTTCCTGACACGGTTAAGTGTTGTGCTCAGAGTCAAGCTCTGATACCAATTGAAGGGGTAAGAAAACACTTAGAAGGGGGGTTGAATAAGTGACTCTTTTTCTTTTCAAAACAAAGCGCAACAATAATGGAAGGACAAGGTTATTTTTATCCTGGTTCGTTTGAACTCAAACTACTCCAGTCCACCCGTCAAGGTGATTTCGCCTTTCTCAACAAGGACTTAATCCACTATAATCAACTTATTACAAACACACAACAACTGTTGTGACTAACAATTCACAAGTAATCTTACAAGTGACTAACACCACTAAGACTTAAATCTAGTCCTAGTCTGCTTGAGAAATCTGACCAAACTTGGTCTCTCAAGGAACAATTACAAGAGTTTAATCTTTACAGATAGTGAAATAAAATTTGCTTTTAATCAAGCTATATCACAACTGTGATTTTTCACTTAGAATAAATTGCACAAAGTGTATGAACAAAGAGTTTGTGAGCCCAGAATTTTTCACGTAGTATCTTGCTTCCTTTTGAAATTGATTGGTTTTTTGGCTTGCAATAAATGTCCTTCTATATATAGTAAGAAAAAAATGACCATTGCTGCCTTCAGAAAAGTGGAGAGCATTAAATGCTTGCGTGTTTCCTTGCACTATTCCATTTTCCAAGAAACTAGCTTAGACACTTGAGTGATTGCAGCCGTCTTTGCATTAATGAGAAAATGACAACTTGTAAGAACATGTTTCCTTCGCTTGACAAGACACATTGGCTTTAACGTTCATTCATAACTTTCTTCAACGTCTTGTATTCAGAACATGCTTTACTCATCTTCTAGGCAGTGCTTTGCTTGCTAAGAACTTGATCAGCGCTTGCTTTCAGGTAATCTTCTGAGCAAGGAAACCTGCTAAATGTTAGAAGATATATTTAAATAAATTGTCTTACCAGAGTTAGCAGATGCGCTTAAAACAAAAAGGTTATTTCATCAAAGAACTTATTCATAATTTTTAGCTTAGCACTTCAGTATGCTTCTATCATAACATTATCTGAAATAGTCAAATACGTTCATCAGAGTATAAATTATCTAAAATATAATTTATTGTTATCATCAAAACTATGAGATAGATCAGAACTAATCTTGTTCTAACACAAGGAAATCAAGGGGATGCTTGGAAAATAAGAGGAATCAAACAGTCAGATCAAGAGTTTATTGGAAGCCCTGTTCACATGACTTCCTCCACCTCAAACTTAGTTATGAAATTTGTTTTCTTCAATTTTTTATTTTTCCTTCATAATGTGTTTTTATTGGAATCTATTTGAATACAACATGCCTTTTATTGTCTAAAGTGTTTTTATTTCTTTTTTATTCTTGACAAAAAAGGGGGGAAACGTAAGATATTTCAAACATAGCAGTATCCAGACTCATTCTCAAACATTTTGAATATCATAACTTCTATTGTTTTTTTTTCTGAAAGCAAAACAGGAACAAACTCTGTTGAGGATAGAAGTGGACGCATCAAAACTTTTTCTCCAAAACTCTGATAAGAACAATCTTCAGGGAAGTATTTCTTCTCTATCTGAGTATCCAACTCAAGGGGAGACTTTAAATGCTTTATCTTCTTTAAGTTTCTATCAAAATATCCAAGTTTTTGTCATCATCAAAAAGGGGAGATTGTTAGAACATAGTTTGATTCTACAACCCTTGTAAGAGTTTTGATGATAACAAATACTCAAAGAACAATTATGCTCCCTAAATAAGTATTTTGTTTTACAGAGAATTTATGATGGAAGAAGCACAGAAGATGAGTTAGATCGTTGTTTAAACTCTGATTCAACACATCTTATATAGAAAGCAATCAGCATAACACACTTATATATAGAAGTTCTCAAGCTACAACTTCTGAGTGCACTAAACGCTGTGAACAGGAACTCCGTAATTCTGATTCATAAAGTTCTGGAAAGAAGTAAAGGAGTCCCAACAGTAACATACATCTTCTGAAGTGTTTTGAAGCAAGCATGTTCTAAAGCGTTACATTTCATTTATGGCTATTCAAAAGTAACGACTGAAAGAAGACAAGAATCTCTATGTTTGGAAATTTCTTTTATTACTATTTATCAACATTCCAAAAGCTCCTCACATGCATTGCCTATATATACAATACTTGAAGGAGAAATCATTTATGATTTTGCTACACACAACAAACGAAATATTTTCATCACCTTCATCTTACAAAAATCCATTTGTGTAAAACTTCACTTGTGTGATACTATTTTGTTAGAAAAGACATATTGTACACTCTTTCAAATATTGTATTGTGTAATACCTTGAGAAAACTGGGTTGTGGTTTAAACTCAAAAAGACGTTGACGGTTGTCATCGCATCTGTGTAATTAAGTTTAACTAGTGGATTCAGACCTCGTTGAGAGAGGCGAAATCACCTTGGCGGGTGGACTAAAGTAGTTTTAGTTCAAAGGAACCAGGATAACCAATGTGTCTTTTACTTTAAGTTTTAAAAAAAAAACAATTCAAACCCCCCCTTCTTGTGTTTTTCCATTCTTCAGATTTATCATTGCTGCCTCTGTACCTGGACCATGTTGCTAGACATATTTGGGACGGAGAGGTATGCATTTATGATTGTTCTATTAATTATATTTTTAATTTTTGTTTAATAAATTTTGTTAAACCATGTATGCAGGAACGTGATCTGCTGAAAAATCATTAATCATGCATGGAAGATCACTAAACTCATAGCTCCCACATAGCCATGGTTTGTTGATCTCTTGGTGATTTCAGGGTTGAAATACTTGACCTTCTATGGATATACTATCGTTAATCATTGTATGATTAATGTTTTTGTTGATAGGTGGCCCCATGAGACATCAATGTTCTATCTACCACATGGTGAGATATCGATCACAAATGACGACATCGCGTGTCTGCTGCATCTTTCGATAAGATGGGGTTTTAGACCATGACAGGTGTGACAAAGAGGAGTTGTAGGAGTTGTTGGTAGATATATTGGGAGATTCCCCTGAGAGTGCTATGGTTGAGATGGACGCCGCTTGTGGTACTCACGTCAGATTTAATTATTTGAAGAGGTTGTTCATGGATGAGATACGGTGTACACGGTTGGCTCATGGTGATCCCGAGAAAGTTACCCATCACTGGGGGTGTGCTATGAAAGCATACCATTTGTATCTCATTTGGAACGACCATTTTTTTGTATACTAGTGCCACTTACAGTAATATCCATACCTGGGCTACTTTAATGATTTTGAACATATCCATGAGTGGAACTGGGGCTGCTTGTTTGGTTTACTTGTGTCATAAGTTGTTTGAAGAATGCAAGTGGAAGACAAAGCAGATGACCGACAACATCACACTATAGACAGTAAAATTTATTGGTCTTATATTGTGATTCTGTTTTGTTAATTATTGATACTAACTAACAATTTTTGTAATTTTAGGCATGGATCATATATCACTTTCCCCGCATTTTGGGTTGGTCACTTGCCTTGGGTTATACTGAAGAAAGGTTGTGTGCCACTGCATTCGACCCACTCTGAGGGAACCAGTCGGCAGAGCCACTCTGGTGTATATTGACCTATTGGTATTTGATGATATACTCTTTCATACATACGTCTACCACCATGTCACAATTCCATTTGACAATGTTACAATGTATTCTGGATGGTTGGCTTGTGGATCGCATAAGATGGATGCTCATCTGCTTGAGCATGTCATGCGTCAATTCAGGTACATGTAGTATAATCCTCGAGATCCTGTTGTGTATAATCATCCCTTGGTGAATGGGGGATATGGATGCCTTGTTTGACGATTATGAAAATTATCTTGTGCTAGATGATTTGCCGAGTACCTTAGCACCAGATGATTGAAGCTAAGTGGACAGTTATATCATATGGTTCTTCATGGTGTCTCATTCATATATGGTACCGGATTCTCTAGGAAACCCACTGAGGCAAACTCATCAGGAGATTCTAGAGGAGGAGGAGGCTAGGGCCGATCATGCCACTGATGTGTTTCCTAGGTGTTGTCGTATTATAGACATTGTGCAAAAGGGTATTGATGGTAGTTTGTTTTCTGATGGATCTGATGTTA
Source organism: Vicia faba (assembly GCA_948472305.1). Classification (NCBI taxonomy): domain Eukaryota; kingdom Viridiplantae; phylum Streptophyta; class Magnoliopsida; order Fabales; family Fabaceae; genus Vicia; species Vicia faba. Next base: position 1,034,218,900 of record OX451735.1, read on the forward strand.
GAGGTGTTCTAGATGCCATCACGGTGGAGCCTGAGGGGGATCTGTGTAACACTCGAGGCCAAAAAGGCGAGGAGTGGTTGCACCGCATGTAACACTCGAGGCCTAAGAGGGAAAAGGTGGTTGCCACATCGGAATGAGAGAGATCCTGAGGCTATGCAGGTATGAGACTGCATGGTTGAAAGAAGGCTTATAAGGATTAATTGGTACTACCTATAGCAACAAGATGCATCTTCTTTTTGGTAGCTCATTCATAAGAACTTCACAGTTAAGCGTGCTTGACTTGGAGTAATTCTGGGATGGGTGACCTTCTGGGAAGTTTCTCAGAAAGCGTGTGAGTGAGGCCAAAGTATGCTGAAAAGACTCGTTTTGGTTTGTGGGGTCAGTCGATAATCCCAAAGGCAGCCTGGGCTGTTACAAATGGTATCAGAGCCATACCTCTCCCAGTACGATGTGGTTTGAGGACGAACCATGCGGAAGCTGGTGGGCATGTAACACTCGAGGCCAAAAAGGCGAGGAGTGGTTGCATCGCATGTAACACCCGAGGCCTAAGAGGGAAAAGGTGGTTGCCACATCGGAATGAGAGGGATCCTGAAGCTATGCAGGAATGAGACTGCATGGTTGAAGGAAGGCTTATAAGGATTAATTGGTACTACCTATAGCAACAAGATGCATCTTCTTTTCGGTAGCTCATTCATAAGAACTTCACAATTAAGCATGCTTGACTTGGAGTAATTCTAGGATGGGTGACCTTCTGGGAAGTTTCTCAGAAAGCGTGTGAGTGAGGCCAAAGCATGCTGAAAAGACTCGTGTTGGTTTGTGGGGTCAGTCGATAATCCTGAAGGCAGCCTGGGCTGTTACAATCTGCAGTACAAGAGGCAACAAAGGAATGCTGGGAGGGGGATGGGTGTGTGCATGTGTGTTTATTTGTTCCTTATGTCTTTGTATTCATTTTGTAGTTTCTAACAACATGCGAAACAAGGCGAAAAATTCCTATTGCCTGCATATTTTTCTGTTATTGTCTGCATAGGAACTGAAAATGTATTTACGGTTCCATCCCATAATTATATTTTCGGTTTTAACTTGTGTTCAACAAAAAAGGTGTGTCCCAGAAATACATTACCGGTTACACATGGGCATTTACGAAATTTTATAGGGTGTTATTCAACCCTATGGGGTGGGGTAAGAAATCCTCAAAAGAAACAGGATTCATGGGCTGAACCAAGAGGTCCACTCGGATTCTCACATGTGTGTTTATTTGTTCCTTATGTCTTTGTATTCATTTTGTAGTTTCTAACAACATGCGAAACAAGGCAAAAAATTCCTATTGCCTGCATATTTTTCTGTTATTATCTGCATAGGAACTGAAAATGTATTTATGGTTCCATCCCATAATTGTATTTTCGGTTTTAACTTGTGTTCAACAAAAAAGATGTGTCCCAGAAATACATTACCGGTTACACATGGGCATTTACGAAATTTTATAGGGTGTTATTCAACCCTACGGGGTGGGGTAAGAAATCCTCAAAAGAAACAGGATTCATGGGCTGAACCAAGAGGCCCACTCGGATTCACACATGGAAAAGGGGAATAAACCCTAATTAACCAGCCACCTGAAGTATTAATTCCATTTATTGTTTTTTTATTATTATTGATTTTTCAAAACCAACACTTTTGGTTCTATGATAATCAACTCTATGAGATCTTCAGTTTAATCACAATTTTGTTCGTTTTCATCATGAAATGAAGGAGAAATCGTGATCTGAATCTGGCTTAGCAAACTGAGAAAAATGTGTTAGGTCATAGTTTAAGCACAAGGACGATTACGTGGCGCACCTCAATTGAACATGATTTGATTATCTTTTACAGCACATTTGGTTTTTAATAGGTGTAATAGAATTTTGCATTTTTTAATTTTTAATACATTTTTATTTGTTTTCTTAATTTTGTTTCAATATTTTCTCTTACCTAAAAATTATCAAAAAATATATTAGGCCTATTTTTTACTATATTTTCATATTCTGAATTTTATCTCTTTTTTATCTTTTTTTTCATAAAATTAAATAATTCAATTAATCCAATTAGGGTTTCTTCATCATTAAGGTTCAAGAATTTTATTTTTCAAATTTCACTAATATAACAAATCACCAAAAAATATCCTAGGTTTCATTTTGAATCTAATTCATAAAAATAATTTTTGTTTGATTTTACAAAATTTTTGTGACAAGAAAATAAAATCAATCATTAACTATATCACTTTCTTTACCTTTTTTATTATATTGTGCAAATAATTTTCTTTTGATATCTTCCTTCAATAATAAAATTCCATAAAAATGGATTTACTGACTCTTATGTATTAAAATAATTTTCTTTAATTTATAATTTAATTTACACTTCAATTTTCTTTTTTTTCCTCTAATTTTTTGAAACTAATATTAGTTTTTGGCCTTACTTCTTACTTAGGCCTAAAGAAACTCTTGAAACCTAACTTCCTTTATTTGTAAAACTCAAAGAAAATATGTTTAAATTCATTGGATGACTTAAGATCATAAAAATCACTTTTGTTGAATTTTAACTTTTGATTTTACGATTTTCACAAATACTTTTGCTAAACTCTCTAGTTTGACCCTTTTATTAACTAGTCTTGTTAATTCCCAATCATTCCTAACCCCTCAATTTTATCCAAGGAATTTAAATCATGTTTCTGGCTTTTACAAGTCTTTAGAAAGTTATGATTTAATTGACTCAATTTTACAAGTTTTTCTTCTTTTTTTAACTTAATTTTGATTAAGGAACATACATAGGGCTTTACCTTGACCAAAGTGCTTGTGTTTGAAAGTTTGTGTGCATAGTTTAGGGTTAATTATGTTAGCCTAGTATATACTAATGACTTGGTATTATTAAGATATATTTCCTTCTTTCTCTCACACTCATAACCTATTTCTTTCCCTTCCAACCTTGATTACTTCTTAACCACCTCTCTTGGTGTGCTTAAGATTTCCATCCTTTGTTTTTACCATAAGTGTTGAATGTTCTTGATGCTCGATCATCCCTTTTCCCTTCTCTATTAGACCCACATCTTGTATGCTCCCCATAAGTTTTTAATTCACTCATTTCCAAGTGTGAGTTGAATAGACCTTAGGCTTATATCCACGTATGCTAACATTAGGTAGAGATGCCCCTTTTTTATCCTCAACTATAGGATCAATATTGCATGATAAATCTAGGGTTATTTTGCTAGTATCCCCTTAGACTTTTCTTTCTCCTTTTGCATTTGCATTAAAACAAAAACTTCTTTTTCTGGAAAACTTCAAAACACTTGAAAATTACTGACGAGAATCCTACCTCTGTTGAGCATGAGAAATAATAAGCGGGTTTCTTCTCGATCTTATTGCTCTTCCATTCTAAGCCTTGGTGTGGTTCAAGTCTCAAAGACTCATTTCATGAATAAGTGGAGAAGTGGCTAATATCTCTCTCTTGATATCAACTAGCTATTATCCACAACAAAAACACCAACCAATGCAAACTCTTTTTCCTTTAGCCTTTTCTTTCAAACTTTTTTTGAAAGAACATGTTAATTCACTTATGTTGACATCTAAGTCTCCAAAGGTCGAGTTGTGGAAAAAGGAGAAATTAATATTTTTCATTAAAAAACACAAAACAAAAGAAAACTTTTGAGCCGGACTACGACTGCTCTGATTCCTTAAAAGGGATACGTATGCATTGGGGTAAGGCCCGAACGAGCACAACTTTATTTTCCCTACATTATTTTCTCTTTTGCATGCATTCCCCCTTCACATATTTTTAGCTGTTAAGCTTTAGACATAGATTTTACACACCCCTTAGATTAGAACCAACATAAGTGGATCCCGTGGAGTACCATAGATGTGTGGAGTGCTAATACCTTCCCCTCGCGTAACCGACTTCCTTACCCGATCTCTATGGTTGCAAGACCGTGATTTCACCCCTTCGGGTTTTTTTTCAATGTTTGACTTTCCCTTGGGATAAAAGACGTTCGATGATGACTTAATTGAATTTTATCTTTGATGATCTCAGTCGGTTGTTTCAGCTGGCGACTTCACTAGGGACATAGATTGACCTATTGCTGGTCCATCCTTGTACAAGTCAATCCTAGCTTCTGTTTGTTTTCTTTTCTATGGGGTATTTATGTGTTACTGCTTTATAGCTCTATTTATTTGTATTCTTTGAGTATACGCTTTTATGCATTGCATTTTATTGTCTCCTATACTTTGGATATTGTTGTTATGTTGTTTCTCTGTGGGGTTGGGATGCTACTTCTTAAGGTAAAAGGCCCAGTACCCAGGCCAGAGTTGTGAACTCATAGGAAACCTAGGAATAGAGTGGGGACATGATGGCTATAGGACATGGTCTGATTAGTGCAGTCATGTCATATACCATGCTCAGATGAGGTTCAATTGAAAGTATTTTCATCATGCACGTCTATGTTGCAATGATTTTACTTTCAGGCAGACCCGTGATTTTTGAGTTACCCTTGCCTTACCCTGACCTAGTCTTCACCCGTGAGTGGGAGGGATGATTTCTTACAGGTACAGTTGGTAACTTTGATTATGTTGGTAACTCTAGTTCTAAAGGTGACTTTGGTTCAGTTGGTGACTTTGATTATGTTGGTGACTCTCTTTCTGTTGGTAACTTTGGTTGGTGACTATTATGGGTGATTGTCTTGAACCTTTAAACCTATGACTCTATACAGCAGAACAATAGTATCCAGTTTATTGGAAACCCTGATCCTACCATGTTACATCATAACATATTTACTTTTCAAAAAAATATATGTTGTATAAAAAATGATTAACCTGCATATGCATTGTCATTTCCAGGATTTTCCAGAGTTTTCTTTTCCTCTAAGAATGGCAAACAACACTGATATCGTCATGAAGACCAAGAGGGATAACTTCAGCTACCATTTTCATCCAAGTGTTTGGCCCTTTCTTGAAGAGCTCAGAGATCTCATGAATTGTCAACATATGGGTGTTTTTGGTGAAAGATGTGGAAATCTCCTATCTTTGTTGGAGGCTCGGGTTGATGATAAGGTTGTTCAGAATTTGCTACAATTTTATGATCTGGAGTTGCATTGTTTCACATTTCAGGATTATCAGTTGGCACCCACACTGAAGGAGTATTCTCATTTTCTCTATATCAGAGTTACTAATCACATTCCATTCATCCATGTCCCTATTGAGCCTGATTATGAGGTTATTGCTAAGGTTCTTTATTCGAGCCTTAGTGATGTAAAAGGAAAGTGGAGACGTATTAAAGTCACTTGTGGTCTTCTAGTAGATTTCATGGTAGGAAAGGTTAAAGAAATGGAGAGCAAGGGACATTGGGATGCTTATTATGTATTATTAGCTTCTACTACTTATGGGGTTGTCCTCTTCCCTGAGATTAAGGAGATAGTGGACTTGGTTGCTTTGTGCGTCTTCATGAATACAAATCTGATACCTACCTTATTAGCTGACACTTACCATGCCATTCACTCTAGGTATGGGAAGAAGGGTGTAGTGGTATGTTGTGTGCCAATGCTTTACAAATGGTTCATGGCACAATTACCTACAAACGGACCATTCAAGGAAGATCCCCGTTCTTGGGCATCCAAAGTGATGACACTCACCTCTTTTTATATTCAGTGGCACAAGCTTAAGGTTGATAGTATTGAGGTAATATCTAACTGTGCAGGTTTCTCTAATGTTCCACTCATAGGAACAAAAGGGATTATCAATTACAATCCAGTACTTTCCCTTTTCCAGTTAGGCTATACTATGAGGCGTCCACCCACAGCTAAATAAGTTGAACTTGAGTATTGAAAAAAGGGGGAAGACCTTGAATTGTTGAAAAAAGCATAAGTTTCTTGGGCCCTCATTGGTAGGAAAGGAAAAGAGTTCTTTGGATTAAAGGAGGTGTTAGATTTTGATCCTTATGTGGATTGGGTGAAAGAAAGAGTTAAAACTCTTATGTTCCCTTTTGAAAAGGAGATATCCTTGTATCCTCAACCCACTGCGCTACAACACGATGTACCTAAAGAGCACTTTTATCAAGTGCAGTTGCAAAATAAGGATCTTCATCGAAACCTTGAAGACAAAAAATGGAAATATACTTCCTGACAGAAAAGAAGAGAGAATTAGCCCGTCAGCTAAAAGAATATGAAGTTGAATTTTTTTCTGAAGGTAAGGAGAACAAAAGAAGACTTGGGACAAAAAAAATTTGTATCTACAGAAGAGTATCAGATGGCCCTTGCTGATGCAGAGAAGAATCGTCAAGAAACTTTGAAATTCCAAATGGCCAACAATAAAAACAAGGCAAAATCCAAAGAGTTGGGAAATTAATTTAAAGTTGTTATGTTGGAACTAGAAGCAAAGTAAGCTCAAATGACCGAAGTAATAAAAGAAAACGCCTAAATCTGAGACAAAATAAAAGAGATGGAAGATGCACCCATACCCATACCTTTTCCAGAGTGCAAAGAGTGTGTTCTCTTTCTTAAGCAATGTGTGTATTTGGAGGGACAACTATTTCGGAAGGATGTGGTGATTGATAGCTTCGCACATGGACGAGATCGTGAAAAGACAAGGAAATTATTCACAGAAACTAAAGAGTGGAGTGAAGGGTACTTTCGACAGGGGGTGCCATTACACTACACAGAGATCAAAGATCCACATCATTGATTGTCATTTTTATTTGATGTAATTTGATCACAACCAGTCTTGTTGGATGGGATCATTTATATTTCATTATGTATTTTGGTTCATTCTTGTACGAATTCACTATTGATCATGTGGATCATTTTATTTTTAATAAAGCCAATTAGCATTGTTATATCTCTTGTCGATCACGGATTATCTCTCTTATCATGTTTGTTTAATGTTCCTAGGGGTTGACAAAACTTTTGGATACATTGGAAATGATAAAACAATGCATGCATGATCATTCATTCATGCATATCATATCATGGCAGGTAGTTCACACAGGTTTCTTATCTTCGATCTGGGTTTTCTTTTTAGAAATTTCTACTACAAACTCGCCCCAATACAACACTCGAAGTACTTCCAAAAAACAAACAGAAAAAATTCAGGAAGATGTTGTTGCTATGGGTACCAGGATGGATACTCGGGTTGACCAGTTGATGGAGATCATTCAGAATATGGTTCGTCAACAAGAGGAAATGAGAGTCGTGATTATGGGGCCTGTTAAAACTTTGAATGATGGTGGTGAAACTTTGAATATGAATCTACAAGGGGTCGTTATCAACAATCCTAATGGTACTTTGGGTACTCAGAATGTTGTTGAGAATCCGGGAGGTGCTCGGAATTTGAATCTGGATTCAAATATCGGTCTGAATATTCAGAATGGTCAGCCTGCAAATCTTGGCAATCCTGCAAGTAACCAAGGTATCCATGTGATTCACGTTGTGGGGAATCCTCCTCTACTTACTCATGTTCCTCAGAGTATTGAATAACCCTTTGTACCATTGAGGCCTATTCGTATTCCTGCTAGGCCAGTGGAAGAAGATAACTGGGAAGACTGGATGTCTAATGTTGATGAACCAACAGAATCTGACAAGAAGTTGTGTATGCTTATAGAGCGGATGCGTGGGTTTGAAAATCAAGGTGCAGTGGGCTTTGACATGTATGATTTGGGCTTAGTGCCTGGGGTGAAGATTCCCCCAAAATTCAAGGTGCCTGATTTCGTGAAATACAAAGGTACTTCCTGTGCAAAGACCCATGTTAAGTCTTTCTACCGGAAGATGTCTGCATATTCTGAAGATGAGAAGTTATTGATGCACTTCTTTCAAGAAAGATTGACAGGTGGCCCATTCGAGTGGTACATGCAGTTGGAAATAAGTCGCATTCGTACATGGAGAGAGTTGGTTGAGGCTTTTGTTATGCACTATCAGTATAACACCAACATGTCTCCCACAAGAACCGAATTGCAGAATTTATCCCAGAAGCGGGATGAGACTTTTAAAGAGTATTCCTAGAGGTGGCGAAAGGTGGCTGTGAAGGTTCAACCACCCATGTTTGAGTGGGAGATGGCGGAAATGTTTAGTATTACATTGCAGGGCCAATACTACAAAACTTGCAGTACATCAGGTACTTTTGTCGAGATGGTAACACATGGAGAGCGAATTGAAATCAGAATTAAGTTCGGAAAGACCCAAGATGTTGTTGCTGAAAATAATGTTGGTAATACTAAGAATTCTTTTGGTGGTCACCAAAAGAAAAGGAGGGTGAATCCAGCGTGGTTTATTCTCGAAAAGGGAAAGGCAGATATCATAGTTCAGATCATCATATTAATGTTGTAACAATACAGACTGTTACACCTCAAAGGCAATATTATGTGCCTAAGCAAGGCAATCAGCAAGGCCAAAGCCGTCCTCCCGGGAAACTTGACGCACTTCCGATGTCTTGTGTTGAGTTGTTAACTCAGTTGCTTGAGTTGAAGCTAGTTGAGTTGTGCCCTTGGAAGGTTGATCTAGAATGGTTGCCATACAACTTTGATGCTAATTCCCGATGTTATTTCCAATTTGGAGTGTAGGGTCTTACTATTGAGAATTGTTATGCTTTCAAGTATAAAGTCCAAGACCTATGACTCTCAGGCCATTAACTTGTTTTTTCAAGTTTTGACTTGGCGGGGTTTTTTGTCTCTTTCTTCTTTTTTTTTCATCATTTTTTATTCATATCATTTTTTTAATTTTTTTAGATTACCTTTTTTTCCTTTTGAAAGCTTCGCATGACTTCGAGTCATTTTTGACTTGTTGTAAGAATTGTGACTGCCCGAGTCCTTGGTGGATGAGGGATAATCGTTATAGTATCGTCATTTGTTGACCTCCTGATGCGCGAGAGATACCCATTGGGATTTCGTCAATTGACTCACACTCCTGATAAGTGAAGGTTAGCCATTGTGGTTTTGACTCTCTTCATCCTTTTGATAAATACCCATTGTTGTATCCTTAGATGTGCACTCCTTATGAGTTCTGAATGCTTGATCACATTAACTGAACACTACCCTTCCCCGGGTTAAAAATGAGGGTTTTTTCTGAACATAAAAGAAACTCCTACTTCAAGGCTCAAAGGGGTTAACGAGGGTTTCATTCCCTTATATCTCCAGTGTTTAGGAATTCGAAACAATGCATGTACATCGTCAACAGGGTTTTATTCAAAAGCATACAACCAGAAATTTTGCATTTTAATATCATTATCCCCCATTCAATCTCTGCCTAGACAAGAGAATGGACAACAAGTTGGTATCATAATGCAAAAAGAAATTTAAAATTGAAAACAAATACGAGTGAAACGAATGAATTTCTTTAAGACAAACATACTCGTTATTTTAAGATTAAACATTCAAATGAAAACAACTTCTCACATGCAAACAGTGCAATGATGACACAAGAAAAATTACAAATGAGAAAATCAGTAAAAATGCTAATAAATTGAGAAGGCTAATCATCCTTAAACTTCAGGGTATTCTTCAATCATGTTTATTATTCAGAAAATATTTGACTTGAACCTCAAGATCAATATCCTTAAGTGACAAGATACCACTTCTGACCAATTTTTGGACTTCAGCTTTTAATGGGTAACAATGTTGGATACTATGCCTAGGGGCTCCCTGATGAAAAGCACACGACAAATCAACTTTGTAGTACCAAGGTATCTTCTCAGGAATCTTCGGTGGACGTCGGATCTAAACCAAACTCCTCTGCATCAGGACAGGAAACAACTCTGTATGGGTTGTTAGGATTGGATCAAACTGAGTTTTCTTCTGATCAGGACCTTGCTGATTCTGTTGACAAACTGGAGCAACAGGAGGTAAATTGAACACAGGGATGACAGGAAAAACATGTTGATTCTGATGATAATTGTTTCTTCCTCTGGTTCTCTTCTTGGAAAAATTATTATCAAACTTCTTCACACTACTAGCTGAGCCACCATCTTCAGATAAACATCCCTTTCAGACATCCTCTTCTAGAAGCACTCCCATATTCACTTTTTCAGGGAAATCACTAGGCGGATTAACTATCACCTTCTCATGAAAGAATGATTTTAGAGTTTCTATGAAGACCTTTGCCATCTCTTATTCCTTCCCATAAGGATTGACTTGTGTAGCAACCAAATTTTTAACCAAATCAATTAGATACTTCATACCGGACTTCAAAGTAGTTACCTCTTTGCTGAGTTCAAAGATTTATTGCTTAATGTTTTCCATCTTCTCTTAGCACGAGTGTTGCACTGACGTGATAACTTGACTTCTGAAGAAGAAGAGCAGAGGATAAGACTCCAGAAAACTATCGAAATCAAGGAAAAAGTGAGAATGATGCATGCTATGCAATGTAAATGATTGTTTAAAAGTTTTAAAATCAAGTTTTCGAAGAACTTTGGAACATTATAAACGAATTGCAAACATCAATTAAAAGATACAATTGGGACAACTGAAAAACTCATTTCATTAATATTGGAAGGGTTACATTTGAAGTATAAAACTTCCCTAATCCTATACAGAAGAAAGAGAAAGCTAAATCCTCAGGTTCAAATGAAATGCATCCAAATAATATCCAACATCGTGTTGTAAATTTTTCTTGAGCTTGAATTTGGAATGCTAAAGGAAAATAAATCCTCTCACACTCTTCTCTTCTACTTTGCTGATAATCGGGAAAATAAATCACCGATACAAATAATTTAGGAACTAGATAAAAGGTGTGGAGAAATCCATCTTCAAGATAACTAAGAGAAATCCATATTCAAGACAGCTAGGGGAACTTAAAATCCTGAAGACTAGATACCAAGGATTCATGCTTTCTCAATTCTTCTGAATCAGGACTCTTGACATTGTACTTCTGAGTACTCTTTCCAAAATCCATAATTACAAAACTTGTGATGTTTGCAAGCATAAGTCTTAAGTTCCTTGAAAATTTGGTTAAAACAATGCTCATGGGTGCATGAATGCATGATGCAACAATCACACACAATATCACAAACAAAGGGGGTTCATAGATTCGACATCATGAGTATGAGGTCAAAGGTACTACCCAAAAGGTATGGACTAATAGTTTATCACCTATCAAACAAGGTTCTAAGAGGTTCCCAGAGTCTACATCCTTCCTTCGGATATTACCAACGTCTTGATTAACTCGTTAATTAGTAATATTCTCAGGAAAAACTTGTCTGAGTATAGTATCGCGTGACAATCATTTCTGGATTACTCTGTCATAGTTTCCACACTACACCTAAAAGGCCAAGATGTGTTAAGGGTTTTACGGTCCTCAGTTTCAGCAGGCTCCCAGGTCGAAAGCAGCATGTCTTCCTGATTACTCGGTAAACGATACTACAGTCATAGGGGCCTCCACTGAGTGGAGGATATCATGTCTCTTTTTTTAGGATTACTCCCTCAAAGTTAACATGACTATACCGACCGTCCTATCTTAAGTTTTCCCAATTCCGGGTAGAGGACTTATGAGTAATCACCAAGCACCCTGAAAACTAGGAAAATTCAGACAAACATATGCAACACATAATATACAACAAATAATAACACATACACAAATAAACAGATATAGGCTAGACCCACTTAGAGATGGACCAGCATTTGGTCGATCTTTCCCCAGTAGAGTCGCCATTTTTTCTGTAGCGGTAGAAATGTTGAGACTAAGCCATTGGATTGATTTAACTCGCACAGATCAAAATAAAAATCGCCACCGTGATTTATTGTTTCCATAGGAATGGGAAAAGAGCGAATAACCCAAAAATAGAGGGGAGAATCTAAGTACGGGGTTTGGTTATGCAAAGGGAAGGTATTAGCACCCTAAACATCTACGATACTCTGCATGAACCTCTTTCTACATTTTTTTATTTTGCCTATAAATTTTGTATACAAAAATAGATGGTGGAGATGAGAAAAGAAATACTTTTTATAATTTTTGCACCCACCGCGATTGCGAACCTTTAGTGTCTACGTTTTCGTGCAATAGGGGATCAGGGTACTCATAGTTCACCTTTAAAAGTTTTAAAACAAAAATGTGTTGGTTAATTTTAAGATATGAGACATCATTGTCGTCTCCGGGTGGAAAACATACTTACTACCCACGATTATGAGAAAGGAGAATTTGCATCATCTCAAAGTGGAGGATATAACTTGGATTTTAAAATCAACAAAGCCTCGCTCAACACCCAAGTGGAAAATATCTCACTTCACTACATATCATAGAAGTATAGTAGTTTGCATCTATTGTACCCCAAAATTTTCCCTCTCTTTTCTCAAAATATTTCTCACAAAGATCTTCAGTGGTCCAAGCTTACACAAGTATTGACTAGGTCAAGCCATCTCCTCAACACTGATATCTCAAATTAGGGTTTGGGTTTTCACAAGGACAATTGAACTTCTAATGCTTCAATTTTCTTTCATGGATTATTAGGGACCTTCAAGAATGCTCATATCAAGTTTCAAGTCTTGCATCTCAAAGTGGCTCAATCAATTGATCAGATGACCCAAAATCAGTTGTATTGGGTAAAAAGTCAATTGTGGTCAACCTAAAGTCAAAATTCAATTTTTTTGTACCAATATCAACATTTTAATGTCATGGGTGTCAATTGATCAAGTTTTGATCACAATCTCTCAAGAAAAGCACTCAATTTACCAAACGGGCAAAATGGTCAAAATTAGGGTTTTGATTGTATTTGACAGATCAAGGGTTTTTGACCTAATACATGATCTAATGGCTTGAATCACAATCTCAAAGATTCAAATACAACATGTTGACCTAATTTCATGGCTCAAAATATTTCTCGGGATCAATTGATTGATAGTTGAAATTCAGTCAACTTATGAAAAGACAACTGATACACCAAAAGTCAAACTTTGACTTTTTGATCAAAATTGGGCTTCAAAGATAAAATTTCATAAATACATTTAAAAATATGAAACTTTATCATCAAGAAATCAAGAAAGTCAAAAGTCATTTTGAAAAGTCAAAGTTTTCAAGACTTAGAATTTTTTTTGTGTTTTAAGTCTTATTTTTTTCATGACTTCATGCCAACTTTTCACCAAGATGATTCAAAGAAAATTTCTAACATGAAAGTTGTAGATCCTGATGATATCTACAACTTTTCTTTACTGATCAAGTTCTATAAATTCTTGGATTTTGAATTATGAATCCATAAAGTCATGCACTTTTTCTTAAACACTTAATGAAAATTTGATCCAGTTTAGCCAGATTTTTGACCTAACTTCTTGGAAATTTTTCACATAGTTCCAAATTGACTCTTCAAAAATGAAAAACAAGAAGGTTGTAGAGGATGTCCCAAGCTTTTCAAAATGTCCAAGAACTCATTGAGATCATTCTTGATCTAGGATAATCAAAGAGATGAAGTTAGGGTTTCAAACTTGAATTACAAGGCATTTTTCATGATGTCTTGACCAAATCCATAAGCCATGCCGCATAATCTTGCTTTGCAGGCCTCAAACTTTTGTTTCACTCTATAATTAATGATTTACACAATTGATTAAGCCATTGTCTAATTGATTCAAGCATTATCCAAACTAAATTTCCATTTTGGGAAGAAAGTAACCATTCCATTCTTGTAAAGATCACTTTAATCACAAAGTCAGCTTCTTAAGCCTATAACCTTTTTCTTCTACGCACTTTTAACCTACTAGGCTAGAAGAAACATGTTTAAAGTATTCAACCACTCTAGAGGGCCTGGTACAAGCATTGGGACCATGTTCATCAATGTTGCTTCAAAAACAAGGCAAATCCACAAACACGTGATTCTTGATTTCTGACTTCTCCAAGCATCCAAACTTCTTGCTTATAAATAGAGACACTATTTGTGAGCTAAAACAGGAATTAGAATGCACTGGAACTCACTCAAACTCCCTGAAAACCAAAAAATTGCATAAAAACTCCATTGTTACCACAGTTCTACCCAAGAACTTCAATCTCTTAAACCACTCATGTGTTTCCTCTCCAAATCATCTCAAAAGCTTCCTTACCTCAAATACAACTCATCCCAATCCCTGTTTCCAAACTGTTACACCATTTTTACCATTGTCCAAACTCAAAAACAGGGCTCTGCAACTTGACTTCTCCAGGCCATTTCAACCACTCTCAACTCAAGCTAAGCATTGCATTAGCTTCCTAGAGACTCAAGGAAGATAACCTGATCATTGCAGCACCTTGAAAGCTGCTCAAACTCAAAACACGAATTCCATTTTCAAGGTGATTTTTCTGACTTTTGAACTCTTCATGTAGGCATTGTTAGCTTTCCATTTGTGAAGATAAAATGTAGACATTATAGCCCTGAAACTGACCATGTCTTTAGAATTCATTTATATTGCCTGAGTAGTGAGAATTTTGGAGTTGAACTTTCTGAAAAAATTTGGTCAGATTTGGTACCATTCAAAATTCATGCTCATATTTTATTTATAGCTTTAATTATTTATATGACTGAACCCGTGATGAAATTTGGAGCATGTTTCATGTTTGTACTTTTGCAAATGGTTAAGAGATGAAGAAGTTACAGGATTTAAGTTCACGACTGGTTATGGCGTGAGGAAGAAGATGAAGTCATCTTTAGGAACGTATTTCAAATATATATTTATGGTTTTTTTTTATAATATCGGATGTATCACCACCCCAGTGGTTAAAGCGCGTGCCTTTCACCTTTAGGACCTGGATTCGAGCCCCAGCGTCTGTTTGATTATTTTTCATACTTTTTGTTTCTTTTTTGTTTGCAGCTAGCGCCTTGGGCTTCAGCATTGGGTCATAATTTTTTTACTCCCTCTTACCCCCTGAATGCTTAATGATACGCAGCACAACATCACACTTTTTTATTTTGTTTTATTTTCTGTTACAAATGAAATTCATTCTTTGAGCCTAACACAAAACCAAGATGTTTTACTATTTTACATCCTTTCCACTTTTACACCCTTCTGACTTTAACTTTTAGATTTTATTTTATTTTATTTTTCTGTATTTTTATTATTATTGTTATTATTATTAACCAAAAATATTTTATATTTATTATTTTGATATCTAGCATATTTTTATTTTTATTTCTTTTAGACAAAAAGACCAAAAACATTTCTTTAATAAATTTCTTTTCTTAATTAAATTAATATTATACTTAGTTTATTTTTAGTTAATTTATAACCTAGGATTTTAATTAATCAATTTCTTTTCATTAATTTTAGTTTTAATTAAATAGGTTAAAATCTTTTCATAAAAAATCTAAGAATTGTCTTTCTTAATTAATTAATTATTTTTCTTATTTAATTTAGATTTAGTTTTCTTAAATTAACTTAGATTAATTAACCATTCTCTTTTTAGTTAATTAGGTTAAAAAATTCTTTAATATAAAAACTTAAACAAAAATAATTTCTTTTTCTTTGTATATCATCTTACATTCTTGTACATTATTTGTTCGTATTGAATATGGTTGTAATAGTAAACTAGGGTTTATTTACTTTCATCCCCTATTTGTAAATTTGTGTCCCCATTCCTAAATGATGTAATAGCGTAGAACTTTAAATTTCTACAATTTACCACTTTCAATATAAATGCTAGTAATTAGGGTTTGTATGGCAAGAAACAAAATCAACAAGTATAAAATCCTAATTCAAAGACAAAAAAGCATGAAAACAAACACTTTGCACACTTGCACCTCTAGGGTTAACCTCACTTGTTGCCTAAGATAAAAATGGTCATGTTACGCAAACGTGGGATACTTTAGCAAAAACAATAAAAAATAAGATCATAGTCCCTCGATGACCCTTCAAATGTTGCCTTTATAAATGATCTTAGACCCTTACAAAAATTTCTAAGCTATCCTACAATGTTGCTTTCTTTGACTATACGATGACCTGCGCCCGTCCCTTCACATCCAATGATGGGGCTTCTTATCAATCAATGGTAAGATATCAATATTTAAAGGAGGAGGAAATGAACAAAGACTTTTTGAGTAGGTAGAACATTCATAGTTGCTTGCTCACAACCATTTTCAAAACATATTTCAAAGACACACCAACACTTTCAAATGAAATATTTTTAAAAGTCAACACTTTATATGTATTCTTATAGAGACTAGAATCATTACAAAGTTCGCATAAACGATGGAACTTTTCAAAAATACTTTCAAAACCAATTACAAACACATTTCAAGCAAAGCATCATAGTCCCCCGATGACCCTTTGATGTTGCCTTTGATAAAATATCTTAGTCCCTTACGACAATTGCTAAAACATCTTATAAGTTGCCTTCTATGACTGTACAATGACCCACGCCTGTCCCTCACATCAAATGATACGGCTTCCTACCAACCAATGGTAAAGTGGAACTATCTAAAGGAGGAGGAAAATAACAAAGACTTTTTAAGTAGGTAGATTGCTCGTAATTGCTTGCTCACAAACTAAAACAATCTTTACACCTCACATTTTCAAAACACTTTCCAAAAACAAACATTTTGTATGCATTCTCAATGATACGAGAATCATTACAAAATTGCCTTACATTGGCATTTTCAAGCATTCCATTTTCAACAAATATTTTCAAAACAAACACTTTGTACGCGTTCTCAATGATACGAGAATCATTACAAAGTTTGCCGCACGAATTCCTTTTCAAAATATTTTCAAACTTACACAAAACACAAAGCATTTCAAAGTGAGCTAGAAATTAAGAGCCTGTAGATAACTACGGATGAAAAGGGTTCTAACACCTTCCCTTTTCATAACCTACCCCTCGAACTCAAGAAAATTCTCAAAAGGTCTTTCATGTTCTTTTCACCCTTTCCTCTATTGGATAAAAGAAAAGTCAGTGGTGACTCTTGCTATCCACAACAATTGTGATAAAATGCAAAACACCTAAGTCAGTTCTCCCACCGTATTACAGAACTGGCGACTCTTCTGGGGACAAACTTAAAAGTGGGGTTACCTTAGAGACTAGATCACCTTTAAATGCTTTCATTGTTTGACTTGTTTGCTTTACATTTTGGGTCCTTGTTTGAGTTTTGTTTTGATCCTCTACCCAGATCGAGGAATATTATTAGGTAAGTAGCAATAGATCATGGGGACTGTGCAGGGTATACCGACATGGTTGTAGTGATGACTATGTTAGCGTGACACATTTGTTGGTAATGGTATCCCTTGAGTCCAGTCAAGGAGAATACGGGGTCGTTGTGTGGTGTCTTGAAGCACTAACTGACCTTAGAACCTTTAGTTGAACAACTTGGACATTAGGAAGTAATGAGATAGCCGACTATGATGTAGTTCGAAGTTGGTTGATACTTGATACTACGCTTATTGAGATTGGACTTTTGGGATATTTCGGTCTCCAAAATAGAGGCTTGCACTGAAACAATGCCCAATGAAGAAAGATCAATGACATTGAGATTCCCTAGAACCCGGTTTCTTTTTAGGACAGGTTGAACCAACTAAACTTCAAGAGGGTACTTACCTATAAACCTCATGCAAGCCTAAATATAAGGATTTGTTTGTGTTCTTGTATATTATTATTTGTACATAACATCATGACATCATACCACGGCATTTTCATTAACCATTTCAAGGACCTAGAGATTTATCTTTATTTTGTTTTATAGGACATGGCTTCCACTCGTAGGAATACTATCCAAATCAACCTCGTAAGAGTGCCTCCTCAACTTAAAGAGTTATCGTTAAGGGTTCCTAAGAATTCTATGTTCACCAAAAGACATGGTCGACTTCTCAATCTGGTTACCTCAAGCCTTGATGAAGACATGGTGAAAGTGATATTTAAGTTCTTTGACCCTTTACAACATTGCTTTACATTTCCTGATTACCAATTAGTGCCCACCATGGAGGAATTTTCTCAACTCTTGGGAGTTCCTATTCTTGATCAATTACCCTTCACCGGTATTGAGAAAGACCCAAGACCTGACGAGATTGCTCTAGCTTTACATTTGTAACGGTCTGATGTTGTGGCAAATTGGGAAACAAGAAGTGGTGTTAAAGGTTTTCTAGCCAAGTTCTATTTGAGAAGGCTCAACAATTTTGGGATGCTTTGGATTTGCAAGATTTTGAGGAAGTTCTGGCCCTTCTAATTTATGGGATGATACTATTTCCTAACCCGGACCAACTCATAGATGTGAATACGGTCAAAGTTTTTCTATCTTGTAACCCGGTTCCTACCTTACTCAGAGACATCTTGCATTCTCTTCACGCTCGTACCTTGAAGAGAAGAGGAATTCTTATGTGTTGTACTCATTTGCTGGCTAAGTGGTTTATTTCACACCTTCCTCGGTCTATTTTGAAGAATGAGTAAGGCTTGAGATGGTCTAATAGGTTGATGTCACTCTCGCATTTGGATATCCATTGGTGTTCTTGATCTTTAGAGGATTTCACCATCATTGATCATTATGGGGAATTCCCCAATGTCCCTCTCTTTGGCATTAGGGGAGGTATCACCTATAATCTTTGTTTGGCTCTACGACAGTTTGGGTATGCTGGGAGGGATGTCCCTCATGACGCACTTGTCCAAGGAATTGTATTTGACTATGAGAATGATGCCCAAGGTTATCGTCAAAGATTTGTAAGATCTTGGGGGCATGGTGAACAAAGTTGATAGCAAGACGTTGGGGCATAAGAACTCCATTCCTTTGGAACCTTATCTCAAGTGGGTGTGAGCTTGCATTCAAAGCCTCATGATGCCATATCCTGCCATCTTACCTATCATCATGGATCCTATTATCGAAGGAGATGTTTCCTACGTTATTCTTCATCTTGACATGCCTACCACTTGAGGAATTGCAAAGGTCATGGATTCAACTCAAAGGGGAGCGAGACACCTTCGAAGCCTAATTCTACTCAAGCGAGAAGAAAGTGTTGGAGCTAGCAAGGAAACTCCACGAGGAGCGGAACTTGAATGTATATATTACTCCAAAGAGGAAGTATCCATGGGAGACTTGAGCCTTTTGTATTAGTTAATTTGGTTTGTTTTTTCTTTCATTGTAAGCTCAAGAGGCATTTTTTGTAACCATTTAAACTTATTAATACAATTAATGTTTGTTCCTTATTTGTTTAAACAAATTTAAATCTTAAAGGTCCTTGAAAACATTTGCATTCACATTACATGCATCATAACATAAGCAGGTTTTCCAACACAGGTTTCCTTATCTTTCTACTATTTATTTCAGGAAGATGGATCTCGAGGAGACTGTGAAAGACTTGCAGACACAAAATTCTCAATTTCAAGAAACCTTGCTCAACTTGGCCAAAGGGCAGCAAGAACTGATGTCACTTCTGGTTACAAAGAAAAAGACCAAGAAGAAGGCTTTGATCAACATGGGGAAGAGATTCAAGGGCCCCGTTCGACAAGTTCAAGTGGTAGAAGAGTCCTCCGAGGAAGATGAGAATCAGGATGAAGATGCAAGGAAAACCCGTGTTGGGGTGGTAACAATCCAATCTCTGAGGATGAGGACTACTTTGAATAACAATATCCATCGGCTGAAGAAGAGTATAATTAGCTGGAGGACAGATTGAAGGCTATGGAAATTCAAGTTGTGTCTGGCCTAGATTTTGGTGATTTGGGTTTGGTTCCTTGGGTAGTAATCCTCCATAAATTCAAGATTCCAATTTTCGCCCAGTACGACGGTGTTTCGTGCCCGAAGCTTCATTTAAGATCTTATGTCCGAAAAATTAAACTGCATACCACTGATAAGAAGTTGGGGTTCACTTATTTCAAGAGAGTCTGTCTAGGACTCAATTGGAGTGGTTTTACCAATTAGAAGATTCCAACATCGATACCTGGGAGGACTTAGCCACTACCTTCTACCGTCAATATCAGTACAATGCCGATATGGCGCCAACTAGAGTGCAGTTACAAGGAATGACCATGGGTTCCAATGAAGGCTTCAAAGAATATGCACAGGAATGGAGATACCTGGCTGGCAGGGTGCAACCACCATTGACTGAAAGGGAATTGGTAGATATGTTCATGGGAACATGGACTGGGCCATTTTTCAACTTACTAATTGGGAGCTCATCATCTGGTTTCACTAAGTTAATCTTGACTGGTGAAAGGGTCGAGAGAAGCATTAAAAGTGGAAAGATTCCCATGGCCTCTGCCTCTACATCAAATACTGTGAAGAAACCTTTTACCGGTAAAAAAGAGGCTAATGTCGTGTATGGGATAGGGGCTATGTCAAGAAGGATCATCGTCATTCTGTTAATGTAGTTTTGATCTCTAATCCAACCTCTACTCAAAGACCACAATAACAAGCTAACTACCAAAGACTTGATATGGCAAGAAGACAATTTACAAGGATCAACATTCACTATCTCAAGCCCTACAACACTTGTTGAAGGCTAATTTGGTAACATTGTGTGATCCCCCTTTAAATCCCAATACTTCATCTCCAAAGTATAACCCGAACGCCAAATGTGTTTACCACTCCAATAGTCTCGGACATGACACTGATCATTGTTGGGCACTAAAATGCAAGATTCAAGACCTTATTGATAATAAGACCATTGAATTTGATCCTCCTCCAACTCCGAATTTAATCACTGCACCTAGACCAAATCATGGCAAAGGTGTCAACGCTATTGAAGATACTTCCTTTGTTTCCTCTATTAAGACTTAACCACTCCAATGAAGTTTGTCAAAAACAATCTGTTAAAAGTTGGGGTTTTCCCTGATTTCCTTGAAGATTATTTTTTTTGTGCTGCGCAAATAAATGGTTATGAATGGCTGAGAAGAGGTGTCCAACACCTAATGGACAGCTATGAGATCTTATTTGAAAGAACTCCATTCGTAAAGAGTTTGACTGAAGTTGTGCTTCAAGAAGTAGAAGACATATCCATCATCACTATCTCCAACAAACCTATTAGGATCACTTTAAAAGGTCCTATTAGGATTTCCAATAAACCAAAGATAACTCCATTGATAATTACCACACTAAGGCCAATCCCTTATTCTTCCGATAAGGAGGTACCTTAGAATTATGGCGCTGAAGTATACTACCATGGCATTAGACAAGATTCTTGGATTGATGAAGATAAGACTACTGATATTACCAACATTGTTGGGCCTATCAAGGTGACTAGAACAGGGAGAATTTTCTCTCCTAATATTTCACCTCCAACCACCACAACTACACTTCTTTCCATTACTGTTGACAAACCTAGTACTAATGCTAGGGGTAAAGAAAAGATGATTGAGCCTTCCAGGATGGAGGCGTCTGCCAAAGACATTGTTACTGAGGAACCCTCTACTCAAGAAATGGAGGAAATTTTGAAGATTATAAGGAAAAGTGATTATAAGATAGTAGAGCAGTTGGGGCAAACCCCCTCGAAGATTTTTATGCTATCTTTATTACTATGCGCAGTTGCGCATGCTCAAGCATTGATAAAATTTATGAAGAATGCGCATGTTCCTCAAGAGACTACGGTCGATCAGTTTGAAAATTATGTAGCAAGTTTGACTGCCGATAATGGATTGGGATTCTCAGATACTGATTTAACTCCCTCCGAAAGAAATCATAAAAAAGCTTTGAATGTCTCCATTGAATGCAAAGGAACCACCCTAGCCCATGTATTGGTTGATACTGGTTCCTCTCTGAATGTCCTTCCCAAAGGTGCCTTATAACGATTAGACTGCGAAGGTTTGGTGTTGAAGCCAAGTGACATTGGGGTAAGGGCATTTGATGGATCTAAAAGGATGGTCCATAGGGAAGTTGATCTCCCCATCAAAGTTAGCTCTCATATTTTCAATTTAACTTTCTTTGTGATGGATATCCTTCTTGCCTACTCTTTCCTACTTGGACGCTCCTAGATACATGGGGCAGGAGCAGTGACTTCTACACTTCATCAAAAGTTGAAATATCCGGTCAAGGGAAAGATTGTTACCGTCTGCAGTGAAGAAGAGTTTATGGTTAGCCATCTAAATTCGTTTAAGTATGTTGATATGGACGGCGAGTTCATAGAAACTCCTTGCCAAGCCTTCGAAGTGGTTTCTCCCATGGTTGTTGCTGCCAAAGTTGTTCATATTGTTCCAAAAGCTGTTAAAGATGTGCCTAGGATGGGTTACCTCAAATATGCTCGTGTTATGATCGAAGACGAAGGTTGTACCATTTGGGAGCAAATCTCAGACATCCATTTCAAGTCAGACAAATGTGGTTTAGGCTTCAGTGCCAAATCTCAAAAGGAGGTCAAACATGCTCGTGCAGGGAAATCACCTATTCGCATCAATAATTATGAAGTGAATGCTCTTGAAGACTCTGACAATGATTGTGAATTTGATGACTGGATCTACCAGACTGCTGATGAAGGGCTCAACAACTAGCGTACCAAGCACTTCATTCCAATCTCCTTCAACAAGGAGTAATTACCATTTACTGTTTTATTAATTTAATAACTCTATTTTTAATTTTATTGAAGCAATGACTTTAATCCATGTTCCATGCCCGGGGTACCATGGTCCATTTGTTAAGGGTTTATTCATTTTCATATGCCATATGATCATTTAATGAAAAATATTTGACTCTTTTGCATTCAAATTTTGTGCTCATTGTCTGTCTTTCCCTTTATTGCATTTCCAAAATAGCCATGTGACCTTACATGCACACACACATTTGCAGATCCACATCCACTCTAGATCTCATTGACAACGACTCTGCTATTGCCATCTATGACTTTGAACATCCAATCTACCAAGTCGAAGACGAAGGCGAAGAAGATTGTGAAATACCTGGGGAACTAGCCAAACTTCTGATGCAAGAGGAGAAGGCCATTCAATCGCACGAGGAACCAGTTGAAGTGATCAACCTAGGTACTGAGGCAGACAAGAGGGAAGTCAAGATCGGCGCCAACTTGGAAGACAGTGTCAAGGAAAAATTGATTCAGATGTTGCATGACTACATTGAGATGTTTTCTTGGTCATATGAAGATATGTCGGGGCTTGATACTGGCATTATGGTCCATCGTCTACCAACAAAGGAAGATTGTCCTCCAGTCAAGCAAAAAGTTCGTCGTATGCGGCCAGACATGTCCGAAAAGATAAAAGCTGAAGTAATGAAGCAATTCAATGCATGTTTTCTAGCAGTGACGTCATATCCCAAATGGGTGGAAAATGTGGCCCCGATGCTGAAGAAACATGGGAAAGTCCGTATGTATGTATATTATAGAGATTTAAATAGGGCAAGCCCCAAAGATGATTTCCCACTACCGCATATTGACGTTTTGGTCGACAACACTGCTCAACATAAAGTCTTCTCCTTCATGGATGGCTTCTCCGGCTACAACCAAATCAAAATGGCTCCCGAGGAAATGGAGAAGACCACCTTTGCCACACAGTGGGGAACTTTCTGCTATAAGTTCATGCCTTTCGGTTTGAAAAATGTAGGGGCAACCTATCAACAAGCTATGATAGCTCTATTTCATGACATGATCCATCACAAGATAGAATTCTATGTAGATGATATGATTGCAAGGTCGCAAACTGAGGAACAATATCTTGATCATCTTCACAAGTTGTTTGAGAGGTTGAAGAAATACAAGCTAAGGCTGAATCCTAACAAATGCACCTTCGTGGTAAGATCCAGAAAACTCTTAGGGTTTGTCGTCAGTGGAAAAGGTATTGAGGTCGACCCTGCAAAAGTCAAAGCTATACAAGAAATTCCAGCTCCTTGTACTGAGAAGGAGGCCAGGGGTTTCTTAGGTAGACTCAACTATATTTCCTGGTTCATATCTCATCTAACTGCTACTTGTGAGCCAATCTTCAAACTATTGAAGAAAGATCAAGTAGTCAGATGGAACGACGACTACCAAGCATCCTTTGACAAGATCAAAGAATACTTACAAGAACCTTCCATCTTGATGCCTCCAGTCGAAGGAAGACCTATGATTATGTACCTGGCTGTATTAGAAAATTCAATGGGGTGTGTGTTGGGCCAACATGACGAGTCTGGCCGAAAAGAGCATGCAATATACTACCCGGGAAAAAAGTTTACTAACTGTGAAACAAGATATTTACTACTCGTGAAAACTTGTTGTTCTCCGGCATGGGCTGATCACCGGCTAAGACAGTATATGTTAACTCACACCACTTTGTTGATTTCTAAGATGGACCCTATCAAGTACATCTTCGAGAAGCCAACCCTCTCCAGACGAATAGCTAGATGGCAAATGATCTTGACTGAAATTGATATCCAATACACTACACAAAAGGCCATCAAAGGAAGTATGCTAGCATATCATTTGGCCCATCAAGTTGTTGATGATTACCAATCCATGAACTTTAAATTCTCAGATGAGAATATCATGTTGATAACTGATTGTGAAAATCATGGACCATATGACGGACCTAAACAAGGATCCCGATGGACTATGGTTTTTGATGGAGCTTCCAATTCTTTAGGTAACAGAATTGGTGCTGTAATTATTTCCCCGGAAGGTGGTCATACGCCTTTCACTGCCAGACTATGCTTCGACTGTACAAACAACATGGCCGGGTAAGAAACGTGCATCTTGGGTCTTAAGGATGCCATTAACCTAAGAATTAAATTCTTAAGCATATATGGAGATTCAACTTTAGTAATCATTCAAGTTAAAGGAGAATGGGATATTAAACATCCAAATCTGATCCCCTACAAAGAGATTATGTTGACTTTGATCCCATGTTTTAAGGATATCACCTTTGAACACTTCCCAAGAGAAGAAAACCAGTTTACAGATGCTTTAGCGACTATGTCATCTATGTTTAAAGTCAATTGGGACAATGTATCTCCCAGAATTACAATCGAAAGATTTGACAAACCTGCGCACTGCTATGAGATTGACATTTATGAAGAGAAGCCTTGCTATCATGAAGTGAAGAGGTACCTTGAAGCACAAGAGTATCCTGAAGGAGCCTCAATCAACAACAAGAAGTTCCTGCGAAGGTTCCCAGCAAAATTCTTCCTAAGCAATGGGATTCTTTACAAACGCAACCATGATTCTACTTTTATCCATTGTATGGACAAGAAGGGGGCAGAGAAAATCATAGAAGGCATGCATGAAGGTGTCTTTATAACTCACTCTAGCGGGCACACTATGGCCAAGAAAATTTAGAGGGCCGGTTACTATTGGTCGACTATGGAAACTGATTTTCACCATCACTCGGGGAATTGCCATAAGTGTTAAATCTATGTCGACAAGGTTCATGTGCCTCCAATTCCCTTGAATGTCATGACTGCTCAGTGGTCATTTACAATGTGGGGCATTGACATGATTGGAGATATCAAGCCCACTGCCTCTAATGGACATCGTTTCATCCTTGTTGCCATCAACTATTTCACCAAATAGGTCGAATCTTCTTCATTTGCCTCAGTCGCTAAGAATTTTGTAGCCCAGTTTATCAAGCATAACCTCATATGCCGGTACGACATCCATGAAAGAATCATCACTGATAACGGAACCAATCTCAGCAATGCTATGATCACTGAACTTTGTACATAGTTCAAAATCAAGCATCATAACTCTTCTCCATACAGACCTAAGATGAATGGCGCAATGGAAGTTGCCAATAAAAACATAAAGAAGATTATGCAAAAGATGGTAGTCACCTATAAAGACTGGCACGAGATGTTACCATTTGCCCTTCATGGTTACCGTACTTCGGCTTGAACATCAACTGGGGAAACTCCTTTCTCTTTAGTCTATGGCATGAAAGTTTTCCTACCTGTGGAAGTTCAGATTTCTTCCTTAAGGATTATAAAAGAAGCAGACTTAGGCGAAGATGAATGGATTCAGACTAGGTTGGATCAGTTGAACTTAATTAACGAGAAGAGACTGGTTGTTGTTTGTCATTGTCTAATGTATCAAAAGCGTATGATCAAGGCTTTCAACAAAAATATCAAACCTCGAGTGTATCAGACTGGCGATTTAGTAATAAAACGCATCATTATTTCTCAAGGAGATCCCAGGGGAAAATGGACTCCCAATTACGAAGGGCCATTTATGGTTAAGAAAGTATTCTTTGGCGGTGCCATGATGCTAACTACTATGGACGGTGAAGATTTTCCGCATCCGGTAAACAGGGACATAGTTAAAAAATACTACGCATAAAAATGACCCGCTAGGTTGACATACTTAGGCAAAATAAGGGAATTCCGGCGAATAAACCAGATTTGGGAAAAAGTTAGGGATATATACAAAATATTGTACACCTAGCAAGTCGAAAACCCGAAAGGGCAGCTTGGGCAAAAAAAGGGTATCCTGGTGGATGAAAACCCAA
This sequence comes from Vicia faba, assembly GCA_948472305.1. NCBI lineage: Eukaryota > Viridiplantae > Streptophyta > Magnoliopsida > Fabales > Fabaceae > Vicia > Vicia faba. The sequence continues at coordinate 1,034,245,175 of OX451735.1, forward strand.
AAGGGCGGTCCAGGAAAAATTTAAGGATCAAAGCGTATGACTGTGTCCCGTGAAATCACTACAACTGACTTTATTACCAAGGTCCAAGTTCAGTGGTATAAGATCAATTCAATTAATCTCTTTAAACGGCAAGGGATGATGTTCGAAGAAATAGGGGCAATGGCAGAGTTGGAACCCAATGAGATTACTTCCACATGGCTATTATTTTGTTTTCACTTTGTATTTCTTTCACTCTTTCGAAGATTTCCTCCTACTAGGATTTTTGTCTCCTTGTACAAAAATGCATGTTTATAGGCAAAACATCAATACGAATATATACTTCAAAGTGCAAACTTTTTCTTTTTCTATGTTGAGTGCAAAAATGTCCAATGTTTAAAATTGAATGAAAATATGCATATAAACATGATTAACTATTAACAAATGTATGTAATTGGGATATCCCCCACATAGTTGCTTCAATATGATTACCCCTACAAAGTATAATCTCCTGAAAACCCTCTCCCCAACTGAGTTGGTCTTAACTAAAAAAAGAAACATTGCAGAGTTCTCCCCAAAAGAATTCATCTTAATAAGATCTTCAAAATATTCTCCTCAACATGGTTTATTTCCCCCAACAAACTATTGATTCCCCAACACGAGTCTTTTCTCAGATTATTACAAATCAACGGTCAAAACCCTTTTATCCCCAGCAGAGTCGTTACTATCCCCAGTAAGTTGCTGTGAAGCCTAGAATCCGACTAGATAACAGTTTAACTTCATTCTCACCAGTAAGTTGCTACGAAGTCTGGAATCCGACCAGATAACAGTTAACTTCATCATCCCGAGTAAGTTCCTGCGAAGCCTGGAATCTGACCAAATCCCAGTTAACTTTTATCCCCAGTCAAGTTATAATTCCCCAGTAGAGTAATGGACAACCAAGGTCCCTGAACTTTATCCCTCAAGCAGAAATCGACATTCCCCACAAAATTTCCTCAAAATAACGAGACAGGAATCCCCAGCAGAACACTCTAAACAAAGTCAAAGATACACATACTCCTCATCTCCAGTGGAAGTCCAGGATTTTGCTTCCCAACACTCCCCATCATTTTTCAAGGATTTATTTTCCTAGACAAAGATACATTTCAATAACATTCATACATCATAGCACATACATGACAAATTTATACCACACAATCTCATTTATTTTGAGAACATCATTACACCATGCATGCATCTGCATGCAACTAATCCTCTTCCTTGCAGGAAAAGTCAATCAACAAAAACAAAGACCTCTTCTGGTTAGATTCACTTCTTCCCATTAAAGACAGGAAGACGAAGACCTCTTCTTGTTATATTTATTTCTTCCAATTAATGATAGGTAATCAACAGGCCTCTTCTAGTTAGATTCACTTCTTCCAGTTAAAGACAGGAAAACGTAGACCTCTTCTGGTTATATTTATTTCTTCTAGTTAATGATAGGAAATCAACATACCTCTTCTGTTTAGATTCACTCCTTCCGGTTAAAGATAGGCGAACAACAGACCTCTTATGGTTATATTTATTTCTTCCAGTTAATGATAGGCAATCAACAGACCTCTTCTGGTTAAATTCACTTCTTCCAATTAAAGACAGACGAACAACAGACTTCTTCTTATTAGATTTATTTCTTCCAGTTAATGATAGGCAATCAACAGACCTCTTCTGGTTAGATTTACTTCTTCTAGTTAATAATAGGAAAACAACAGACCTCTTCTTGTTAGATTTACCTCGTCCAGTTAAAGACAGGAAAACGACAAACCTCTTCTAGTTAGATTTATTTCTTCCAGTTAATGATAGGAAATCAACAAACCTTTTCTGGTTAAGATTATTTTCTAGTAAAGTCTCCAACAATAGACCTCTTCTGGTTAGGTTTTTTCTTCCGGTTAAAAACAGGCAAAAAACATCTACTGTTTCAGTATAAATTGATCAAAGATTTATTCTGATACTTCTTCCAATTGCTAACAATAGTCACTTTGGATGGCATCTGTAAGCCCATCTCCGGAAAATTCTTTATCACTTCTCCAAAAGGCATCTTTAAGACCATTCCCGACACAATCAACTACCACATCATCAAGTGCAAATTTCTGGGCACTCTAGTGTTCAATCATCTTCCACCTTCAAGTCACGAATGGTGGACCCGCCAATCTAACTCTTCAAGTGTAAGAAGATTGAACATGGGTATATGTTGTACCCCAAAATTTTCCCTCTCATTTATCAATATATTTCTCAAAAAGATCTTCAATGGTTCAAGCTTACACAAGTATTGACTAGGTCAAGTCATCTCCTCAACACTAATATCTCAAATTAGGGTTTTGGTTTTCACAAGGACAATTGGACTTCTAATTCTTCAATTGGATTTCATGGATCATTATGGACCTTAAAGAATGCTCATATCAAGTTTCAAGTCTTACATCTCAAAGTGGCTCAGTCAATTGTTCAAATGACCCAAAATCAGTTGTATTGGGTAAATAGTCAACTGTGGTCAATCTACAGTAAAACATCAATTTTTTTTACCAATATAAACATTTTAAAGTCATATGTGTCAATTGATCAAGTTTTGATCACAATCTCTCAAGAAAAGCACTCAATTTACCAAAAGGGCAAAATGGTCAAAATTAGGGTTTTGATTGTATTTGACTGATCAAGGGTTTTTGACCTAATACATATCTAATAGCTTTAAGCACAATCTCAAAGATTAAAATACAACATGTTGACCTGATTTTTGTACCCCAATTTTTGCCCCTAAGATCCCTTCATCATACCATGTTGATTCAATCACAACAAGATCACATTAGGGCTTTTGGTTCTCCTCCCTATCTTTAGCTTTTCTCTTTGAGAGATCACCAAGAACCTTGACTTTTTTTTCTTTTGTGATTATGCGTGTTTTGTTTTTACTTTCTTTCTGATTAACAAAATTCAATTTTGGCTTGTCTTACTTGTTAATAATGTAGGTAAAGGCAATGTGGCTTAGCAAATTGATCCATGGGTTCATGAGTTTATTTCCATGCCCTAGTCAATAAAGCTTGATAACTACAAACCTCACCATTGAAGTTGTTTTGGAAGAAATGGCATGGCAAAGTTTACTTTGGGTTCATCACATTTCAAAGTTATCAAATTGATTCAAAGGTACAAGGGGTTGATGGAAGAAGTTGTCATGATTGGATAAGGTCTTGTTCCCATTGATCACAAGTGCATATTTATCTAAATTCTTAATATATGGAAGTGGTTTTGGTGGATATGATATCTCATTATCATCCTCAATAACTTTTATTTACAAAGCAAGAGTGTTGGTACAAGAAGGCTGTTCAAAATTGTCAAAATTCCTCAAAGCATTTTCTTGATTTAGGAGTTAGGGTTTTGAACTTCAAAGAAGTATATCTTGCTCATCTTTTGGTATTTTTGAGTGATTCCAAATACATCCTTATCTTCAAATGTTTATTAACAAATCACTTCAAAATTTTCAAGGATTTTTCATGTGGAAGAAACTTGATGATGAAGAAAGATTACAAGTCCTCCAGATGAACCCTCATTTTCTCATGTGTGACTTCAAATGATCATAACTTGGTCAATTTTTATCACCTTGATCCCACTATTCTTCCATAATGATCTTGAGGATGTGAAATTTATTCCTTCTTTTATGTGCAAAGTGAGAAAATGGATGGAAGATGCCCTAAGGATACAAACGATTATAGGTCATTTCATGATTTTTTGCCAACTTCAACAATTCACAACTCTCTCAATTTTTGGATATTTTGAATGTTTCAAGTTTCAAAATGTCATTCAAGTGGTATATTTCATGCCATCTTTTTTGATCAAGACCAAATTCCAAGTGGAAGGCCATGTTTGGATGCAAAACATTATAGGTCACTTTTGAAGAAAAATTTGAAATATTTCGAAGTATGGAAAGTCAACCTTTTTCCCCAACTTTGACCTAATGCAACTTTTAGCTCAAGCATACATTTGATTCCATTATTTTTTCATTGCAAAGCTTGTAACCTCATATTTCTAAAGCATCAAGAATCATGCCCTAAGACCCCTTGAGTTGAAAATGCCGTTGTTTTGAAATTGGTAACTTGGAACTGAATTTCTCACCAAGTCAGAATTTTGAAATCCTTAATGTGGCCTCTAATCGCAAGATTTATGCGTGTTTTTGATTTAAACTTGATTAACAAACTTTCCATAAGTGTTTAGCACCTCAAAACGCAAAGGTTGGATGAGTTTTGGTGAAAATAAGATCACACTTCACTCGTGCATCAGGTTTGCACGAATTCCCTCCAAAATGCATCATTCACTCTTCCTTTTGATCCCATTTGCTTCTCCTATAATACATGAACTATCCCATTCATTTTCTCAAGCTTGGATAGCCAGAATCACTGTGCCAAACTTGCTCCATAACTCAATTTTCTGTAACTTCGTAATCAGTATTCAAGCCTTTTTCAATCTAATTTTTCTATCAATTCACCTTCCTTGATCTTCCCTGAAGCTAACCATACAATTACCTTTAAGAATCGTGCCCTATATTGCTCCATAGAAGTCCAATTTCAGAGCTCTGCAACTCAACTTCAATAGGTAGATTTCTCCATCAATTCGTCAAAACTTTGATATCATTGTGATGCTCTCATTGCCCTGGTTCTAGTCGTAACACTTACTTTTATCTGGAAACACGTTTTGACCATGAAATTTCAAATCCCATTTCAAAACATTCCTTCCAAATTGCTTGAGCTACAATTTATATAAATTTGTCACGAAGATGTGGTTGTCTTCGTCTTGAAGAGACGAAGCGAATGACATAGGTCTGAGCTTCTGATTTTACAGTTTAAGAGACCTACATTTCACGTTGGCTGGAGGTTAAAGATGACCAACGTGTCATCTTCCAACCAATGAAGGCGCGCCACTTGTTTTTTTTTTATTTCTGATTTAATAAGTGATCCAGTATTTTATTCACTAATAACCAATATATACACAGCGCGCCAGATCCCTTGGATTTGATTACTAGTGCATTTTGACTCTCATCCATTGGTCCACATCTTTTTGGTTTTTATTTTATTTTCTGATTTTTATATTTAATTGTTTTAAACTTCAAAAAATCATAGAAAATTCATTTAGTCCAAAAAATCTGAAAAAAATTATGAAAAATATTTTTGATTATTCTCTTTCTGATTTTTATTTTTTCACAATTTTATTTTGTGTTTTGATATTTTTTTATAAATTTTCACTTTATTTTATTTGTTTTAAATGTTTAAAAATACTTTTATATATTTTTAAATTTTGAAAAAATTATGGAATGATCCAATGATATTGTGACAAATATTGGTGACTTCATTTATTTTTTATTTCTGACTTTGGTATTTTTTTTAATCATTTTTGGTTATTTTACTCATTTCTTTCAATTAAAAAAATTATTTTTAAAAAAACTTACCAAAAATTTTATAAAATATTTGAGTCCTTTTCTGATTTTTCTATGGTCTTACTTTTTATTTCTTGATTAATTTGAACATAGTTGATATTTTTCTCTTTTATTTCTATTTTAGAACATTTTAAAACTTTTTTTAATGTATATATTAAATGCAATATTATTTTGTGATTATTTTATGGCTGATCTTGGGTTGAATTTTTTATTATGAACTTTGTTAATATCATTAGATCCATGGTGTTGAGTCTAACTCCATAAAAATGAATGAATCATTTTAATAATAGTTTAATTAAAATTTAATTCAAATGTGGTTTGTATTCTTTCCCACCCCTCTTCATCTCATTCCTTTCTTATTGCACTAAGTGTTATTGGAGCATGATCTCTATATCATGTCTCAAAACAAATGGTTCATAAATTGTTATTGACCGACCTCAAAATAGGTGTGACTTCTATATAAGTCCACTTACGATTGCTTAACATAGCGCTAAATTTTGTCCCCGATTCGAATAAATTATCATTCGTGGCCCAAACCTATGTTTGAATGCCCAAGTTGTTAATTTGATCCCTTTGATCCAATAAATTTGAGATTCAATGTGTGGAGGCTTTGGTTCTACCAATCCTCTAATGGATCTACAACACTTTTGGTCAACGCGGATCACTTAAACATCGTTGATCATTAAATGGTACTTGTGAGAATTCCAAATGGATGATATACTTGACAAAAAGCAAATGCAACTTGTTGTGTGGAGGCTTTGGTTCTACCAATCCTCTAATGACTTCCAAATGCAAGTTTCAAGATGGTCATCCAACTAACCACTAATTATTAACAATTGATTTTACTTTATGCTTTTATTTTTTATGCTTTATGTACCATTTACTTTAAGCATTACATTTCATCCTACTTTTCATCTTTGCTCACTTGGGCATTTATATTCTTGTCATTTTATTTTTCTCACTTGAGCCTTTCTTTTTAATACACCTAATAATTAACATGAACCATAAAAAGCTTTAATGATACTTGGACTATTTGGTTACTATCCTTGGAATTATGGAGCATTGGACTTCTTGGACTTAGGATTAGAAACCTTGGCCTATGTTGGAGACCTTGTGACCTTAATTGATATTTTGTCTGGAGTTCTTGATCTTTACCTCAAGACATTGGGTTGTTTGTCTGTTTTGTGTGCAGGTTATTGTAATTACATTCTTTGTTTGTAATCTGGAATTCACCTGTATACAGTCGTTACTCTCTCCAATTTTTGTGAAGACTTAATACACTTGAAGCTTGGTTTTCTCAAGAGGTCTAGTATATTTGCTTGCTTGGTTTCAATCTAAAGAATGGGAATTCTATCTTAGCTCATAATGTCAAGAATTGGCTTCTTGTTGGTTAGATGGTTCTTATCCTTATATTTTACTTTATGCTTTAGGATAGTCTCTTCTTCTCCTCCCATCTTCTTCAATTTCAAAAATCTTCTTCCTCCTTTTGAAAACTCTTCTTGTTTTTAAACTTTAATCACTTTCATAATAAACTTGGACTTAGGTCCATACATTTTCAAAACCTTTTCATAAATAAAATTCAATTAACTTAATAATACCTTGGAATTTTTTTTTGTCAAAAGACCAAAAGTCAATCAATCTCATTTCAAACCATTTTTCCATTTTAACTCTTATCTTTAAAACTTTTCTCAAAAGAGTGGACTCTTGTCAATCATTGTAGTGATGCAAACAACTATACTTCTACAATATGTAGTAAAGAGAGATATTTTCCACTTGGGGGTTGAGTGAGACATTGTTGATTTTAAAATCCAAGCCATATCCTCCACTTTGAGATGATGCAAATTCTCCTTTCTCATGATTGTGGGTAGTAAGTATGTTTTCCACACGGACAATGACGATGATGTCTTATCTCATAAAATTAACAACACACTTGTGTTTTAAAATTTTAAAAGAGGAACTACGTGTACCCTGATCCCCTATTTGCACTAAAGGTGGTACGTAGGCACTAAAGGTTCAGAACCCCGGCGGGTGCAAAAATCATTAAAAAAAATTTATTTTTTCTCACCTCCACCATCTATTTTTCATACAACATTTTATAGCCAAAATATACATATTTTAAAAAGAGGTTCCTGTGGAGTACCGTAAATGTTTATGGTGCTAATACCTTCCCTTTGCATAACCAACCCCCTTACCTTGAATCTTTCTCCCTCTTTTTGGGTTACTCGCTCTTTTCCCATTCCTTTGGAAACAATAAAGCGCGGTGGCGATTTTTATTTTGATTCGTGTAAGTCTAATCAATCCAATGGCTTAGTCTTAAATATTTCTACTGCCACATAAAAAAATGGCGACTTCACTGGGGAAAGATTGACCTCTTGCTGGTCCATCCCTAAGTGGGTTGAACCTATCTTTGTTTATATCTATATATGTGCTATTGTTGTTTATGTGTTATATGTTGTATATATGTTTGCCTATATTTTCCTGGTTTTCAGAGTGCTCTGTGATTACTTATAAGTCCTATACCCAGACTTGGGAAAACTTTAAGATAGAACGGGCGGTATAGTCATGTTAACTTTGAGGGAGTAATCCCAAAAAAAGGAGCATGAGATCCCTCACTCGGTGGAGGCCCCTTTGAGTGTAGTGTTGTTTACCGAGTAATCGGGAAGACATACTGCTTTGAACCTGGGAACCTGCTGAAGATGAGGATCGTAGAATACCTAACCCATCTTGGCCTTTTAGGTATAGTGTGGAAGCTATGACGGAGTAATCCAGAAATAGTTGTCACGCGATACTATGCTCGGACGAGTTTTTTCTTAAGAATATTACTAATTACTGAGTTAATTCGGAAGTTAGTAATATTCGAAGGAAGGATGTAGACTCTGGGAACCTCTAGAACCTTGTTCGGCAGGTGATAACTTTTAGACCATACCTTATGGATAGTACCTTCGACTTCATGCTCGTGACGTTGAACCTATGAACCCTATGTTTTTGATCTTGTGTGTGATTGTTGCATCATGCATCCATGCACTCATAAGCATCTTTTGAAGAAATTTTATTTCAAGGGACTTGAAAGTTGACCATTTTTGAATATCTCAGGTACCTTTTGATTATGGATTCTGGAAAAAGAAAGACCATAAAATACAGTTTCAAAGATCCCAAGATAGATGAGTTGATCAGTCTAATTCCCAAGATTGAGTGTTCTGCAGATTTTTGGAAGAAGTATGGATCAATCTTTCCTCTCATAAAGCTTAGGATGAAGGAGGGTATTCTCTCGACCTTGGTCCAGTTCTATGATCTGATGTATCATTTCTTTACTTTCCCTGACTATCAGTTGATTCCCACACTAGAGGAGTATTAGTATCTGTTGGATTTACCTATTAGCGATCGTGTTCCTTTTACTGGTTTAAAGGGTGAGCCAAAACCACACGAGATTGCTGCTTTGATTCATCTGGGGAAGTCTGAGGTTGAAGCCCATATGACTACTAAAGGAGGAATTAGAGGATTACCAGCTCAGTTCTTATTGGAGAAAGCTCGTTACTTTGCTAGGATGAAGAGTACAGTCGTTTTTGAAGCCATCTTTGCTCTACTTGCTTACGGGTTGTTCTTATTTCCTAATATGGATAAGTTTGTTGACATTAATGCTATCAGGATCTTCATGATTGGAAACCCAGTTCCTACATTGTTAGGTGATGCTTATTACTCTATTCATCTTCGGAATTATTATCATAGGGGGATGATTGTCTGTTGCACGCCTCTGTTATACCGGTGGTTCATTTCTCATATGCCTCAGTCTGATGCTTTCTGGGATGTCAGGAAGGAACCCCGTTGGGCTCCTAAGATCATGGCACTTACTCACTCGGATATTGATTGGTATCATCGAGCTTACCATGATGTAGAGATTGTCGACAGTTGTGGTAGTTTCCCCAATGTACCTCTTCTTGGTACAAAGGGGGGAATTAACTATAACCTTGTTCTTGCACGATGACAGTTTGGTTATCCGATGAGGGATAAACCAAATAGTATTCATTTGAGTAGTTTCTTTCTGAAGGAGGGAGAAGACCATAAGAAAGCTAGGAGAAGATTGCAAAGGCCTGGCGTCACATTCATAGGAAGAGTAGGAAAGGCTTAGCACCTAGTGGAGTTGTTTCTTTGGAGCCTTATCTTCAGTGGGTCCAAATGAGAGCTATTCAGTTGAAGATTATGTATTCCTGGGAAACACCTATGCATGACTTTTGTGAAGACCACTCCTCCCTTATTGGATGATGTGGAAGAGCTATAACTTGCTTTGGTCAGGATGCAGCAGGAAAAGGATGCTTGGAAGAATAAGTGCCAAACTTTAGAGATTTCCTATAGAGCAGACTTGAAGGAGAAAGATGACTTGATTGAGATTCTTGAGAGTCGGGTTGTAGATATGATGGAGAGGCAAGGGGATTTATTTTCTCCTAAGCCCCAGTCAGTTGGTAGTTGCTCACTTCCTGATTCAGGTGATTGGAAGGAGGTTGCCACCAAATATGTTGAAGAAAGCCAGAGGTTGAAGGCTCGGGGAAGCGCCATCATATAGAGTGATCTCCATCAGCTTTACCTCTTAGGGTTTTAGACTTTATTTTCATATTGTACTTGGGATTATTGAAACTTGTAATCCATTTTGAAGTTATTATAATAAAAAATTTCAGTATTTCAAATGCATTATTACTTTGATATTTGCAATGTGTCCATAAATCTTTAAGTCCCTTGAAATATTAATAATAAAAATTAATCATGTGCATTGCATATCATGCATCATATTTCTTGCATTTTTTATGCATATCCAGGTGTCTTACCAAGCTTCTTTACTTTGTTCAGCAAGCTATCTCACTAGTACAACACTCGAGCTAACTTCAGAAGGAAGATGAACAACTTAGAACAAGAGAATTGTGAGCTGTGCGAGGAGGTTTCTACTTTGAAGGCCGGCATGGCCAATCTTACTGCTCTGATAGAATCTCTGGTGGCTGCTCAAAATCAGCCACCGAGTGTTCAACCTCAACCAACAAGGGCTACTATTGAAGCTCCGGCAGTTCTTGTGTCTGCTACTCCAATTGTTATTCAGAATTGCATGCCTCAAAGTTATTCATGGGGAATGCCATAGAACTTTGCGCCTGAAGGTTTCAACCTTGGTCCTCAAGAAGCTCCAGTTGTTCAGACTACTGTTACTCCTGCACCTCCTGTGGTGCATGTTGCTCCTATTGCACCTCCTTCGGTGAATATATTACATTTGTTAATGATGATATGTGTCGCCCTTTTCCTCCACCAAGTGAAGACTTGGGTCTTTATGATAGAATGGATGATTTTCAAGAACAGTTTGACAAGATGCAGAGGGAGATGAAGGCCCTCAGGGGAAAGAAACTATTCAGGCAGAATGTGAATGAATTATGCTTGGTCCCGAATGTTAAGATACCTGTGAAGTTTAAAGTCCCGGAATTCGAGAATTACAAGGGAAACACTTGCCATTGTGCTCATCTGGTGATGTATGTAAGAAGAATGTCTACCCATACTGATGATTAGCATCTGTTGATTCACTTTTTTCAGGATAGTTTAACCGGTGTTACGATAAAGTGGTATGTGAGTTTGGATAGCGTCAATATCCATACTTTCAATGACTTGGGAGAAGCATTTATCATACAATACAAATACAACGTGGACATGGTGCCTGACTGTGATCAACTCAGGGCCATGGTCTAGAAGGACAAGGAATAATTCAAAGAATATGCACAGAGATGGCATGAGGTAGCCGCCCAAGTGATTCCTCCCATGGAAGAGAAGAAGATGACTAAGATTTTCTTGAAGACTCTGGGTGCTTTCTACTATGAGAAGATGGTAGCGAGTGCGCCAAGTGACTTTACTGAAATGGTAGGAATGGGTATCCGGTTAGAAGAGGCTGTAAGAGAGGGTCATTTAACGAAGGGTGAAAGTTCTAGAAATGCAAAGAAGCCATCATATGGGTTTACCAAGAAGAAGGAAGGAGATAAAAATGATGTTATGCAAGAGAGGAGGGTTAATCCTCCTAGAAGAAATTATCAGCGTCATCAACAAGTCGCCTGAGTTACTCCAGTTATTGGTGTAGCACCAACCACCGTTGCTTATCAGAGACCATCCCAGCAAGGGAATCAATGGTATAATCAAAGAAGGGAGAGATATGACCATATCCATATGAGTTATACAGATTTACTCCCGGCGTTAATTTAGAAGAAGTTGATTCATACCCGACCACCTCCCGCTGTACCATCACACTTGCCTTGGTATTACAAGGCAGACCAAACATGTGCTTTTCATCAGGGAGCACCAAGGCATAATGTTGAGAATTGTTATCCTTTGAAGACTGAGGTACAGAAATTGGTGAAGTCTGGTATTCTATCTTTCAAATATGTGGGCCCAAATGTGAAAGACAATCCTCTACCCAAGCATGGAGGAGCAAATGTTGTGAACATGGTGGTCGGTTGTCCAGGCGACTTCCGGATTTTAGATATTAATCAGGTTAGAGGAGATTTGGTGAACATGCATGCAGACCTCTGTGAATTTAGCTACTATACGCATGACCATGCCAGTTGTGCTATTTGCAGTACAGATATACATGGTTGTGACAAGATAAAGGCTGATTTGCAGGAGATGATGGATGAGGGCCTCATCTACATAATCAGGCCTACAGAAGAGTATGAAGAGGAGGTAAACATGGTTTCTGGATGTCCTGGCGAGTTCAAATTTTTGATGTGGAGTATATGAATGAAGATCTCTTACAATTGCATGCTACTTTCTACCACACGGATGGTCAGGTGGAACATAAGTATGGATCTTGCCGAATTTGTTGTCGCGACTCCCGAGGATGTTCAATTGTGATAAAAGGTGTTCAGTTGTTGTTGGATAATGGAACCATCAAGGTTACAGGTCAAAGGGATGATACCCATGAAGTTGATATGATTGAGGTCTGTTTGGCTGAAGAAGAGTCGGATAATGAGTATGCCTCTGCAGATGAGCATTTCTCCTTAGATGAGGATTTGTTTTCTAGAGATGACTCCATAATGACTGATTATGTTGAAGAAGGGGTAAACGTTATTGTGCCTTGTTTTGGTGCACCTTCCCATTTTGAAGTTGAGTATCCTAGCAAGCCAGCTATTACTCCATTGGTAATACGTTTGTCGGGTCTTGTCCCCTACAAGTCAGATAAGGCTGTACCCTACAAATATAATGCTACAATCCTAGAAAATGGTGTGGAAGTTCCCATCCAGCCAATGCATGATGTTGGAAATATTGCTGAGAGTAGCAGAGTGACCCTCAAAGGTCGTATATTTGCACCAGCTGTTCGTGGAGATGTTAGTACAGGAAAGAAAATTGTTGAAAATGTTAAACCCAAGAAGGCAGTGGGTGAATCTAGTGGAGCTATGCTAGAAAAAGAGGTGGATGATATTTTAAAGATAATCAAGATGAGCGACTATAGAATTGTAAATCAGCTACTGCAGACTCCTTCAAAAATATCTATCTTGGCTTTATTGATGAACTCCTCTGCTCACAGAGAATCTTTGATGAGGGTATTATACCAAGCTTTTATCGAGAGTGACATGCCTGTAGACCAATTCAGCAGTGTAGTGGGGAACATTATGTCATGTAATAACCTAAGTTTCTGCAACAATGAATTGCCAAATGAAGGAAGGAATCACAACTTGGCCCTCCATATCTCTATGAACTGCAAAAATGATTCACTATCCAATGTGCTGATTGATAATGGATCCACTTTGAACGTTATACCAAGGAGTACACTTATGAAGTTGAAATATCAAGGAACGCCCATGCGCCCAAGTGGCATTATTGTGAAAGCGTTTGATGGATCAAGGAAATCTGTTATTGGTGAAGTGGACTTGCCTATTCATATAGGCCCACATTTTTTTCAGATTACTTTCCAGGTCATGGATATTGTACCCGCTTATAGCTGCTTGTTGGGACGGCCGTGGATACATGAGGCAGGGGTTGTCACTTCGACTTTACACCAAAAGATGAAGTTTGCACGTGAAGGAAAAGTGGTAATCATAAATGGAGAACATGCCTTATTGATATCTCATTTGTCCTCTTTCCACATTGTGGAGGTGGATGAAGCCGCTGTTGGAACCCAGTTCCAAGATTTATCCATTGAAAACATAAGAGGGAATGAGAATTCTATGGTTTCGCTTAAGGATGCACAACAGGTTGTGCGTAATGGCCATAGTGAAGTTTGGGGACAGATTGTGGATCCACCTGTAAACAAGACTAGAGATGGCTTGGGGTTCTCTATGAAGAATGATAAAGGTAAGGGCATGAAGCTGAAGTCTGCTGCAGGAAAGTATCAAGACATCTTCCGTAGCGGGGGTTATCTTCATCCAACTGTTTCCAGGATTAATGCCATTGTGGAAGATGAAGCATAGCCAGAAATTCCAAATTATGTGACGCACGGAGTTAGGGTTTAGAACTGGATCACCATTGATGTTCCCTCTTGGATACATGTTTCAAAGTAATTTTTTTTGTTAATCTTTTTGAAAAGCTTTCACTATGCCCAAGGTGAAGGTATTAATATTGTATGGGCTTATCTTTTTGCTATGAATTTTAAAATCAATAATAAAAGTTGTCTTTGTTTCCCAAATTGTGTCTTTATTTTCTGCTTTTTCTTGGAAAATGGTAATCATAAAAAACCTTTCAAAAATAAATAATAACTAAAATTCAATTTGCATGATCACTTTTTATATGTGTCAATTTCTAAAAACAATCATAAATCATATGTGCAGATTAATTAAAAAACCTGTTGAATACAATGACCCTGCACTCTCTCCCAACTTTTAATGTCCTGTGTATGGGGCCGAAGAAGAAGACTATGATGAGATTCTAGAAGAGGTCTCACGGTTGCTTGAGCGTGAGGAAAATGCCATTCAGCCATATAAAGAGCCATTGGAAGTAATCAGTTTGGGTTCAAAAGAAGATCCGAAGGAAGTCAAGATTGGAGCATTATTGCATCCTGATGTGAAGAGCAGGTTGATTGAGATGTTGAAAGAGTATGTGGATATTTTTGCTTGGTCTTACCAAGATATGCCTGGTCTAGATACAGATATTGTGGAGCACTGATTGTCGTTGAAGCCTGAGTGCCCTCCAATCAAACATAAGTTGTGAAGAACTCACCCAGATATGGCCGCGAAGATCAAAGAAGAAGTTCTAAAGCAGATTAATGCCAGTTTTCTTGTGAAATCAGTGTACCGTCAGTGGATTGCCAATATTTCCCCAGTACTGAAGAAAGATAGAAAAGTCCGTATGTGTGTAGATTAAAGAGATCTAAATAAAGCTAGTCCAAAAGATGATTTCCATTGCCACACATTGACATGTTAGTGGATAGTACATCAAAATTCAAAGTTTTCTCGTTCATGGACGGATTTTCCTGGTATAATAAAATAAGAATGGCTCCTGAGGACATGGAAAAAACAATGTTTATCACACCCTGGGGAACATTCTGTTATAGAGTGATGCCCTTTGGGTTAAAGAACACTGGTGCAACGTACTAGAGGGCTATGACAACCCTATTCCATGGTCTGATGCACAAGGAAATTGAGGTATATGTTGATGATATGATTGCTAAATCCCAGACTGAAGAAGGGCATGTAGAAGATTTGTTGAAGTTGTTTCAGCGTTTGAGGAAGTATCATCTTCGCTTGATTCCAAATAAATGTACCTTCGATGTTTGATCAGGGAAATTGTTGGGTATCATTGTTATCCAGAAAGGAATCGAAGTTGACCCTGATAAAGTCAAAGCAATTCAAGAAATGCCAGCACCGAGAACTTAAAAGCAAGTGAGAGGGTTCCTCGGGCATTTGAATTATATTTCCAGATTCATTTCCCATATGACTGCAACGTGTGGACCGATCTTTAAGTTATTAAAGAAAGATCAAGGTTATGTGTGGACAGATGACTGCCAAAGGGCATTTGAAAGTATTAAAGAATATATGCTTGAACCTCCTATCTTGCTCCCTCCTGTTGAAGGAAGACCATTGATTATTTATCTGACAGTGTTAGATAATTCCATGGGCTGTATTCTGGAACAACAAGATGAAACGGGGAAGAAAGAGTATGCCATTTATCGTCTCAGTAAAAAGTTTACTGATTGTGAATCGCGGTATTCTGTGCTGGAAAAAACATGTTGTGCTCTAGCCTGGGCGGAAAAATGGTTGCGGCAATATATGTTGAATCACACTACTTGGTTGATCTCCAAAATGGATCCAATCAAGTACATTTTTGAAAAGCCTGCTCTTATTGGGAGAATTTCCCGCTGGCAGATGCTTTTATCTGAATATGACATCGAATACCGCACTCAAAAAGCTATTAAAAGCAGCGTGTTGGCATATTATCTTGCTCACCAACCAGTCGATGATTATCAGTCTGTGAAGTATGATTTCCCCGATGAGGATGTGATGTTTCTGAAAGTGAAAGATTGTGAAGAACCATTTCCTGAGGAAGTTCCTGATCTTGAATCTCGTTGGAGTATGATATTTGATGGAGCTATGAATGCTTATGGTAAAGGAATTGGTGTTGTTATTATCACTCCACATGGATCGCACATTCCTTCCACTGCAAGGTTGACATTTGATTGCACTAATAATATGGCAGAATATGAGGCTTGCATCATGGGTCTCGAGGAAGCTATTGATCTCAGAATTAAAATTCTAGACGTGTATGGAGATTTAGCTTTGGTAATAAATCAGATTAAGGAGAGTGGGATACTCATCACCCTGGCTTGATCCCTTACAAAGATTATGCTAAAAGATTGTTACCCTTCTTTAATAAAGTTGAATTCCATCACATTCCTAGAGATGAAAATCAAATGGCGGATGCTCTGGAAACTCTGGCTTCTATGTATCAAGTGAATAATTTGAATGATATACCTCAAATTATAGTTCGGCGACTGGATAGGCCCACTAATGTGTTTACAATAGAGGAGGTAGCGGATGAGAAACCTTGGTATTATTATATCAAGCATTTTCTTCACACCCAGGAATACCTGATTGGTGCATCGAATAAAGATAAAAA
Organism: Vicia faba; assembly: GCA_948472305.1. Classification (NCBI taxonomy): domain Eukaryota; kingdom Viridiplantae; phylum Streptophyta; class Magnoliopsida; order Fabales; family Fabaceae; genus Vicia; species Vicia faba. Next base: position 1,034,261,664 of record OX451735.1, read on the forward strand.
GACATTGAGAAGATTGGCTGGCAGTTTCTTCCTCAGTGAAAATGTGTTGTACAAGAGAAATTATGACATGGTCCTGCTCAGATGCGTGGATAGACACGAAGCAGGCATGTTGATGCATGAGATTCATGAAGGATCATTTGGCACTCACACCAATGGACATTCGATGGCTAAAAAGATGCTAAGGGCAGGTTACTATTGGCTGAAAAATGGAATCTGACTATTACAAATTTGCAAAGAAGTTTCATAAATGCCAGATTTATTCGGACAAGATTCATCTGCCTCCGACACTTCTCAATATCATTTCTTCCCCGTGGCCTTTGTCTATGTGGGGTATTGACATGATTGGGATGATAGAACCCAAAGCTTCGAATGGACACGGTTTCATCTTGGTAGCAATTGATTACTTCACCAAATGGGTGGAAGCTGCTTCATATGCTAATGTTACTAAGCAGGTGGTTGTGCGCTTCGTTAAGAACAATCTCATATGTCGGTATGGTGTGCCAAGATGATGATAAAACTTTGTGAGGAATTCAAGATTGTGCATCACAACTCATCTCCGTACATGCCAAAGATGAATGGGGTTGTTGAAGCTGCTAATAAGAATATCAAGAAGATAATCCAAAAGATGGTTATTACTTATAAAGATTGGCATGAAATGCTCCCTTTTGCATTGCATGGATATCAGACATTTGTCCGCACTTCAACAGGAGCAACCCAATTCTCCCTTGTGTATGGAATGGAAGCGGTACTCCCAATCGAGGTTGAGATTCCCTCTTTGTGTGTGATAATGGAAACCAGGTTGTCAGAGGTTGAATGGGTCCAGAACAGGTTTGACCATTTGAATTTGATCGAAGAGAAGAGGATGACAGCTTTGTGTCATGGGCAGTTATATCAGAAGAGGATGAAGAAAGATTTTGATAAGAAGGTCAAGCCTCGTGAATTCAAAGAAGACGACATCATTCTCAGGAAGATCTTGTCTTTTAACGCTGATTCTAGGGACAAGTGGACTCCCAATTTTGAAGGCACGTATGTTGTCAAGAAAGCCTTCTCTGGTGGCGCATTAATTCTTGAAACTATGGATGGCGAGGAGTTCCCACGTCCCATGAATGCTGATGCAGTCAAGAAATACTTCGCCTAAAGAAATAAAAAGAATAGCTCACTAAGTTGAAAACCTGAAAGGGCGGCTTAGGAAAAAAAGAGCGTCTCGGTAGACCGAAAACCCGAAAGGGAAGTCTAGGCAAAAATTAGAGACATAAACAGAATTAATTTCCCGCTAAGTTTAAAACCCTCAAGGGCAGCTTAGGTAAAAGTTAGGGATTTTCTTGGCAAGTAACTACATCAGAAAAAACTTGATCATTGAAGAAACAATCTTCTTTGATCCTTACCATACTTCAATGGAAGCTGATGCTCAGGATTTCAAAAGTTGTTAGAGGGGATAGTGTTCATTGTATCTCAATGTATCTTTTCCATTATATATTACCATTTTTCTAACTTTGTAATCATCCATGGAGTCTCGCCATTCGCAGACTACCATTCTATCAATGAAATTTGAGCTTTTACCCAATTCTTTATATTTCTTGTTTTATTTAGCTTGCAAAGACTCCATTTATTATTGATAATAATTTTCAAAGTGAAAAGATTAAATAACAAAATTGTTTTTCAAATAGAATTTACAATTTACTTTTACTTTAGATTTTGTGATTCAAGAGGAAAACTGATCGGGAAAATAACAAGTGTACTATTCTAACCGATGTAGTAATAATGGGTTTACCCCCATAGATCGATCTCGAGGAGTGCGTAGTAAATACTAAGTTTCCAAGTAGTTCAATTTAACAAAAATAATTGATTGGTTTGTTTTGATAAAATCTTTGCACAAAGTAATAACGCGAAAGTAACTGACTTTTCTTTATAAGAGAAAAACATGCTAGGGGAAGTGGTTGACTTGGATTGCGAAGATATGAATTCTACTGCTCTCAAAGGTTAATCTTATGTTTTTCAATTACTAACCTCTAGATTGTTTTTCCCTATGTCTGTAGTGAAAAACCCTTGAACGTTCACCCTTAATCCCAATACCCATGAAGATAAAAAGTGAATACAAGCAATTATAAAAACAAGGTTGTCAGTGGTAACTATAGGGTACTCCTAGTCCTAGGTCGTATCTACTATAATCCAATTTTGCAAAACCCTAACAACTACAGTCCTGCAATTGTTAGCCATAGATCATTCCCAATTTCACTGAAAGAGAAAGCATAGACACAGTGCATAATTGAATTGAAAAACATTAATTCAAACTTTGATTAACTTAGAAATTTGTATCCATTGCATAAGCCAAATCAGGACCACCCCCTAGCATTGGGGGGTTTAGCCTCTCATAGTATTCAAGATTGACATGATTAAGAAGTTAAACATTACAAGAATAAAGGTGGACTTTGATCTTCAATGGTGGAAACCCTTGAATACCTCTGTCTCCAATAACCTTGATGAAGCGATCTTCCCTCTTTTGTGTTCTCTATTGTACGATGCAAAAAGTGTTTGCCTCTCACTCAAAAACTCAAATAAATACCTAGGTAAAAATCTTAGCAAGCTGAAATGTCTAAAGTGCCCTCAAGGGAAAGATTTAATAACAAGGGATCAAAATAAAATACCTGACTCGCAGGACGACACGGGCCGTATTGAGCCCACATGGGCCGTGTTGCTTCACAAAATTGTTTCTTTTTTTCTCTTGCTTCAGGTCTTCTGACACGGGTCGTGCTAGGCAGCACAGGAACCAGTGTTGGCCCCCTGGTTTTTGTATGGGCATGGTTGTTGTGCTGACACGGGCCGTGTCATAGAACACGGGCCGTGTTTGTCTTCATATGCTTGCACTTTTCCTCTTTGGCCTTTGTACTCTTGTTCCATGCTCTGCACTCGTGCTTTAGACTAAACCTACTGAACCTGAGATATGCATACTGTGATACGGTGGCAGAACCGACTATTTAATACTGGTTTGTGTTTTGCGTTTTTTATTCGCAAAATGTCGCGGTAAGCAAGAGTCGCCACCGACTTTTATTTTATCCAATCGGAAAGGAAAAAAGCACAGAAAAATTCCTTTTTTCGATATATTTCTAAGTACGGGGGGTAGATTATAGAAAGGGAAGGTATTAGCACCCTTTCTATCCATAGTTATCTACGGGCTCTTAGGTAATTGCTCATCATTTTCAAAATTGTTTTCTTTGTGTTTGTGGGTTTTGAAAAGTTTTTGTTTTAACTTCGATTTAACTCTTGCTTCTGTCTTCAAGAGTGTAATGAAGTGTTTTTTGAAAACTTGTTTGTAAAGGAGTGTAAGTGTGGAAAAAATTTGTTTTGATTGAGCAAGTACTTAAGAACTAATTTACCTACTCAAAAAATAATCGTTCTATGTTTGTTTCCTTTAGACAGCGCTATCCCACTATTAGTGAGTGGGTAGCACCGTCGTTGGAGTTTTGAGGGACAATTCGAGAGGGACGTACGATCACTAAAGAAATGTTATGACGTCTTAGTAATAACCCTAATGTCTTAGATCAATTATCCGAGGCAACAATATCCGAGGCAACCCTTCTGAGGCAACTAAGTGGGAGTGTACCCTAGGAGTGTGCATGTGTGAATGATTCGATTTCAGATTATTTATCTTTGCGCATTTTAGGGTTATCTAACTGTTTTAAAATTAAACATACATTCTTTTCATGCATCCCTATATCAAACATCTAATAGTTAAATATTTGCGGAATTTAAAGTGCGGAAATTAAACTATGTTATTACAAGGCTTCGGGTATTTACATAGCCAAAAACAAACCCTTTGAAAATAAAGCGATAAAAGTAAATAAACGTCCTAATTTAAAATTATTACAAACTGTGAGCACATACAATAATTAGAATAAAAATAAAATAAAGCGCGCGATGAAAAAATTAGATCGACGAGAAATTAGGGTTTTGACCCTTCTAACCTAATTAAAAGAAAAAAAGTTTTTTTGTTGTTTTTAATAAATGAAATAAGTTTTCTAAATTAAATATGCAATTAATTAGTTAATTAAATTAATTAATAAAAATAATTACATGATCTATTTTTTGGTTTTTTTGGTTATTTTAGGAAAAAATAAAATATAATTAAGTTAGTAATAAAACCTATTTATTCTAATTATTTTTAAGTTATTTACAAAATAATTAAAGTTTTCTAAATTAATCAAACCTAATTAAATTAATTAATTTTTTTTATAAAAATAAAATCTACACCTAATTTATGAAAAGTAATATTTTTTGTGATTTTTTGATAAAAGAAAATAAATTTTTGGTTAGTAAATAAATTAATTAATTAAATGAAATATAAAAAAGAAAAAAGGATAAGAGATGGGCCTGAAAAATGGGGTGTGAAAAGCAATTTCCTGGGCCCAAAACAAAGAAATCCATTTGACTTTGTGAATCCAGTGTGGCACGCTGACTATGGCTTTTGGTGTTCCTCCCATCATGGCTCTTGGATCTGGCCTCAGGATACTTGGCATGATAGATGGTGAGGGAGCATGGTAGTCATTTGCTTCATGCACGTACTGAATTTCCTGAAAGAAAATAGAAAAATAACAAATGCTGGAGGCAGGGGTCGAACCCCTGACCTCAAACCTTCCAATGCCTTAACACCTGCCTGGCTACCACTGGGCCATCTGTTTTTTGTTGTATGTAATATAAACAAGAAATATTATAAAATAAACAAGCGAAATACACAAATCCTGGCGCGAATTTTCAAACGAGCGAATGATGGTTGGCCATGTATTCGTCTTCTTCCTCTCTTCGTGGGTAAAAGTATCAAACTTTTACCTATGGACTTTTTTCCGTAGCTATAAGCAATGCTCGTTCAAAAATCCTCCATGGGCCATATAAATGAAACCTAACACCATGGTTGGATTCTCCTGGTCATTCTGAACCTAAAGGTACCATTCATGAAGGCCAATTTTCCCTGCATACAAAAACCCTAAAACGGAACCAGAAAACCTAGCAATGGTGAAATTCGCTACATGCCATATAAATGCAATTAAATCATGCAGAAAGCTTGCATATGTTTCATAGATCAAGAATATGTGATTAATTCATCCTAACAATGCCTAAATCATGAGATTCGATTTCAAGAAAATAGAGGTATCGTGACTGACTTACAGTGCGATTTGGGGCTTGAAAATGCTTGCTCTTGATTGCTTTGGCTTGCTGAGAGTCCCAGGAATCGATTGGGATCGTTTAAAAGTCCTGAAACTGCCTCCAAATGGGATTTCAATTCACCACTTTTTCTTGATTTTTCAAGTTTTTGTTCTGCCTCTGCGCCTGTTTTCTAACCTGTTTTTAGGTCTGGCCTCGTTCTATATGTACCAAGGAATGCATTAGGGTTGAAAGAATGCATCCAATCTTCCTCCATCAATGAGTTTTGATGTGATTTCATTCACCTTTAAAACTTTCCAAAAATGTCCTAAATCCAATCTTTTTGTGCACATATGCCTTCACACGAATTTGAATATTTGCTAGTTGTATAATAGAACCTAAAACAAGCACAAAATCTCTTTCTTTCAATATTTTGGATTTTATATGATTTGTTTTGATTTAAATTGAATTAATTCAAAATCAAAATCAAAATAAATAATAAAAATAAGATGTGGACGAGTGGAAAAGGCTAGAGCTCGTGGACTATGTTGCCAACTCAAAACAAGTGAAAAAGATTGGGCCCATTTGGCAAAATTTGAAGTTTTAGGGATAGTTGACTTTTGGCAATTTTGTAAAAAGGGTCAACTTCACCAATGCATAACTTCCTCAATTTTGACTCTTTGGAGGTGTTCTTGGACTTTTTAGAAAGATTTAGATGTCCTCTAAGCAATCCTTTTGGTATCATCTCAATTTGATATTCCATGATCATGTATGAAGCTTTAACAAAAAAGGTGTTTTTGTTGACTTTTCAAAATGACCTATAATGTCCAATTTCATAACTTCTTGTGAGTGCATATTTTGAAATTGGGAGCTGAAGATGGATTGTATGGAATTGCATCCTATTCAAAATGAGCTTTGGATGGGTCATTTCTCATAAAGTATGAAAAAGTTATGCTTGGTCAAAGTTGAGTTAACTTTTCCTACAAAACCCTAATTTAGCAACTTTTGAATCTTGATGAATTGTGAGCAATACTTGATGAATCATGATCAACCCTTGATCAAATGATGAAATATACTTCAAAATGAGGATGTTGACCAAAAATCTTGAAGTTTGACTGTATGTGGGCCACAGTTGACTTTTGCCCTAGCATGGTCGATTTTTAGGCCTTTGAGCAATTAACTGAGCAAACTTCCTCTGCAAGGCTTGAAACTTGACATGGATGATCTTGAGAGTATATTAGGACATTGGTGAGCATTTGGGATCACTTGGACTCAAGTATCTTGATGCAACAAGAAACCCTAATTTGAGGTAGACTGCCTTAGGAGAGAGCTTGTCTGGCCAACCCTTGGACTACCTTGAGCAACTTGAGTATCATTCTTGAAATGTTTTGAGAAATATGGGAGGGAAAATTTTGGGGTACAACAGCTGCCCCTGTTCAATCTTCTTAAACCTGAAGATTTAGATTGGCTTGTCTGCCTTTCGTGATCTGAAGGTGGAAGATGATTGAACACTAGAGTGCCCAGAAATTTGCACTCGCATGAAGTTGTAATTGTCTTGTGATGTCGGGAATGGGCTTATAGATTCCATCTGAAGGAGTGTCGATCACATAAGAGATTCCTTAGCGAGAGCTTGTATACCTGTTGTTGAGGAATATTCCGCTGGGGAAGGCTGATCTTTGTTGAGAGAAGTAGAATTTTAGGAGTTTCGGTCATTCGTATTCTGCTGGTGAGTCGTCTCTGTTTGAATTTTAGGAACTTCGATCGTTTGTATTCTTACTGAGGAATCATCTCTGTTAACATTTAGGAACTTCAGTCATCCGTTATTCAACTGAGGAAAACATCTCTGTTGACATTTAGAAACTTCAGTCATCCGTTATTCAACTGAGGAATCATCTCTGCTCACATTTAGGAACTTCAGTAATCCGTTATTCAACTGAGGAAAACATCTCTGTTGACATTTAGGAACTTCAGTCAACCGTTATTCAACTGAGGAAAACATCTCTGCTGACATTTAGGAACTTCAGTCATCCGTTATTCAATTGAGGAAAACTTCTCTGCTGAAATTTAGGAACATCAGTCATCCGTTATTCAACTGAGGAATCATCTCTGCTGACATTTAGGAACTTCAGTCATCCGTTATTCAACTGAGGAAAACATCTCTGCTGACATTTAGGAACTTCAGTCGTCCATTATTCAACTGAGGAATCATCTCTGCTGACATTTAGGAACTTCAGTCCTCCGTTATTCAACTGAGGAATCACCTCTGCTGACATTTAGGAACTTCAGTCATCCATTATTCAAGTGAGGAAAACATCTTTGTTGACACTTAGGAACTTCTGTCATCTGTTATTCAACTGAGGAATCATCTATGTTGATATTTAGGAACTTCAGTCATCCGTTATTCAACTGAGGAATCATCTCTGCTGACATTTAGGAACTTCAGTCATCCGTTATTCAACTGAGGAATCATCTCTGCTGACATTTAGGAACTTCAGTCATCCGTTATTCAACTGAGGAATCATCTCTGCTGACATTTAGGAACTTCAGTCATCCGTTATTCAACTGAGGAAAACATCTTTGTTGACATTTAGGAACTTCAGTCATCCGTTATTCAACTGAGGAATCATCTCTGTTGACATTTAGGAACTTCAGTCATCCGTTATTCAACTGAGGAATCATCTCTACTGACATTTAGGAACTTCAGTCATTCGTTATTCAACTGAGGAATCATCTCTGCTGACATTTAGGAACTTCAGTCATCCGTTATTCAACTGAGGAAAACTTCTCTGTTGACATTTAGGAACTTCAGTCATCCGTTATTCAATTGAGGAAAACTTCTGTGCTGAAATTTAGGAACTTCAGTCATCCGTTATTCAACTGAGGAAAACATCTCTATTGACATTTAGGAACTTCAGTCATCCGTTATTCAACTGAGGAATCATCTCTGTTGACATTTAGGAACTTCAGTCATCCGTTATTCAACTGAGAAAAAGGCTTCATAGCTTGAATTTTGTGAGAATTTGATTGTATCTTTCCTGAAAGGTAAAGGTTAGCTATATGTAATGCATGATATGTATCAGGCAATGATGTTCTCAAAATAAATGAGACTGTGTTGTATGATGCATATGCATGTCATGATGTATGAAAATGCGATGTTTTTAGCTGGGGAAAATAAATCCTGGATAGCAGCTGGAGAAAAGAGTTGAATTCTTCGTTTCTGCTGGGGATAGTGAATGAAGATGTTTGTGAGAATAAACCTGCAGGAGAGCATAACTCCGCTGGGGAATAAACTGACGAGGAAATGACTCTGTGGGGAGGACATACTCTGCCGGAGGATCTGTTGATTTGGAAGAATAACCTCAGCCGGGGATGAATTACCGTTGTTGGCAATAATGAAACTCTGTTAGGAATTGAGTTTCTGTTTGTGAAAGGAATGATATCCGCTTGGGATAATTTTCCAGTTGCGATTTCACTGGGAATAACCTTTTAGACTCTACTGGGGACAATCTTCCAAAGTCTACTGAGGATAATTCTCAAACTCCACTGAGGATAATTTTTCGAACTCCACTGGGGATAATTTTTTTCAGTGCTGATGGTAGATAAACTCTGCTTGGGGAGAATTTTACTGAATCATTCGCGGTTGCGAGCCTCAGTTGGGGAGAGTGGTGTCCTGTTTTGGATAGCTAACATCACTGTGTTTTTCTTACTCTGCGGGGAGTGAATGTTACTGGGACGTGTGCTGAGGATACGACGATGGTTTTGCATCGAGACTTTTCTGCCCCTGTATCTGTGGGAGAAGGTGCCTGTGGAGGCCTTGTGGATCGAGTATTATCCCAACCTATGAGGTGCTTGGTAACTTTCGATCTAAATGATAATTCTTCTTCTGGTAGGCAAGTGACAAGATGACGAGACATAGTCGTACGCTTTGATCCCTAATTTTTGCCTGGACCGCCCTTTCGGTTTTTCAGTCCACCGGGATACCCTTTTTTGCCCAAGCCGCCCTTTCGGGTTTTCGACTTGCCGGGTGTACAAATTTTTTTCATTTTTTTATCCCTAATTTTTTCCCGAACCCTTTTGGTTCACCGGGATGCCCTTATTTTTGCCTAGGCTAGTCAACCTAGCGGGTCTTTATTCATGCGTAGTATTTTCTGACTATGTCCACGCTCTCAGAATGTAGGTAGTTTTCACTGTCGGTAGTGTTGTGTTGCCATACTACCAGAAGATGTTCGTCTGATCATACAAGATTCGTTGCTGGAATTCATGTCTAATGCCCCAAGTGATTCAGTTGGAGATCTGCCCCTGGCTATTTGGCATCTTTGAGAGATTCCTTGAATCTTGACTTGACTGCCTCTGATGATGGACAATGATCATGCTGTTCCCCTTGGTTGGAAGTGTTTTTTCCACTTGAGGTGACCCTTTTTATTGAGAAGGTTTTTGTTCACTAGATATTCATCGTGCGAATTTCTCTACTGTTGAGCAAATAGTCATATGCAAACAATGTCATTTTAAGAATGCAAAGCTTATGTCTGTCTTGGAAAAAAAATTGAAAATGCATTTTTCAATAAAACAGGCAATTTTTGTAAAACGTGATGTAAACTCAGGATTTACAGCAACTCCTACAGGAGTCAGGATACCTTTTGTAACAGTATGCTTTCGAACTAACCCATGCTTCAGCTAGGACTTTTAAGGGTTATAACGTGGCCTGGTTCATGGTTTAAGAAACAAAGGATAAAGGCTCAAATTTTATTTACACCCACCCGTTCTTCGTGATGTTCTTCGATCCTAAACTCAGCTAATTGTGCATTTAGAACCCGTTTGAGTCTTTGCTCTGATATTCCAGTTATGGTTCGGATATTGACAATTTATTTTGAATAGGCAGTAATTTCCTTTTTATTGAGGGTTTGTAGGACCTCTTTCTTTTTTTTGATTTTATCATCCCCGTCTTTTGCCTGAACTGTTTCTTTTTGTGATTACAGTCAGCGGTATGCCCCAGTTTTTTTATTTTCTTAAGTCTCCTTCATAGGTTTTGACTTAATGGGCTTTTATTTTGAAAGATAATGACTGCCTGTCTTGACGATTATAGGGAACCATCACCGTCTTTTGTTTTGGAAGAACGTCTTTGATGCCATTCATTTTGCACCTGGATTAACTGAGAAAACTACCCTGCCCCAGGTTGTGATTAAGGGTTTTAATTCGTGTGAAAAGAAAAACTCCAACTTATTTGGCTCAAAGGGGTTGACGAGGGATTATCTTCCTTATAACTCCACTGTTTAGGATTTGAAACAACGCCTGTACATCGTCAGCGGGGTCCGTTCAAAAGCATACTGTAGAGATTGTGGTATCGTTTTCGTCATCCTCCCTCTAAAGGCTCAGAATTTTTTAATTGAGAGTTGAACATCACAAAAATGAAAGCAATTTGAATATAGTGAATACGAATGGATTGATTCAAAACAGACATATGCAATGTATTGAGAAAGTAACAAAGTTTGACGTGAATAAATGTTTTAACAATCAAAAGAAAATTACAAATTGAAAATTCTAATAAACAAAAAGTCTTCTCGTCTGGTCTCGTCACTTCAGAGGACTTGCCTTGGAGGGATGGTAGAAGAACTCATCCTGACCATCTTTTGTAAACTCCAGCACTCCCTTATCAACCAAGTTCTGAATTTTATTTTTCAATGCCCAATAGTCATCAGTATCATGCCCCGGGCTGTTGGAATGGTATGCACACCTAGCATCAGGATTGTACCTTGGGGAGGATATGTGGGGATTTTGAGGAGCATCCCTTAACATCACCAGATTCAATCTCAACAGGTGTTATAAAGCTTGAGACAGCGGCATGTTGAGCTCGGCGAACTGCCTTTTGGGCGTATCTGGCTTACTCTGATTAACCTGTTGCTTTTGGTGAGGTTGTTGTTGGACTTGTGAGATGGTAGCAAATTGAAGAGGTCCATTCTTTACAAATCTAAACCCTTGTCTTCTTGGAGGCTGATTAATGACTTGGTCTTCGGCCTTGACTATTTGCTTCATACTTTTGTATCTGTCTTGATGAAGCTAGTTGATAATGGTTCTCAGTTCTTCTTGTTCCCGGGCTAAGCTTTGGATAAGGGCCATCTGCCCCAGCATCTGGGTTCTCATTGCATCTATCTCAGCTTGCAGTTGTTCCAGCCGTTCGTCCTTATTATTTTCAGGACTTTTCTTGACCAAGTTCCCGACGAGGAGTGTTTTCAACTCTTCTTGTCCCTTGGATAGGTTTAGGAATACGTCCCTGAACTGAGCTTCTTGAGTTTGAAGATCTTGGTTGTCTTGTTGGAGAGCCATTGCTGAAATAAACAGCGAGAACATGAGAGACTTGTACTGGGAGACCTGTTATGCAATGATATGTATGATATATGTATGCAATGTTTTCAAGGATCTCGCAGGGTAAACAAGAAACTGTTAGAATTTGAATTTTCAGCTTTGATTAAAGAAACTTCGTGTCGTCAAGAGTCCTTCTTCAAGAGTCAAGCTCACCATATCGAGTGGGTCATAGCCACCGACTCAAATTATCGTGTTTTGATCTCTAGATGACATTGGCTAGAGGAAAATAAATCCCCTTTGCCCCTTGCTAGATGTTTGATTTACCATAACCTCTTGTAGTTTAGTTGGTTCAACCTGTCCTAGTAATAGTAACCGGGTTCTAGAGGTTCTCAATATCACTGACCATCCTCGATCGGTCATAATTCCAGTTTAGCAACCTTTTCTTACGGTCGGAATCATCGTGAGAGTATGGTCTCAATGAGTGTAGCATACTGCTACTTTTCTATGGCCAAGTTGGTCAATTATAGGTTCTAAGGTCAGTTGATGCTTAATGACCCATTAGCAGCCCCATACTCTCCTTGTTGCTCCACAAGGGATATCAATACCAACTAATGTGCCACATCAACGTATCTACTGCTTCAACTATATCGGTCTACGCCGTATAATTCCCTCACAGCCTATTGTTACTTACCTAAAAGGTATCCCCAGATCCGAGTTAGGATCTATAGTAACTCTGATACAGAACCCACAAAGATAAACCAAACAAATCAAATAATTGAAAACAATATGATGAACTAATCCTAAGGTACACCCCACTTGTATATTCCCCGGCAGAGTCGCCAGTTCTGTAATACGGTGGCAGAACCGACTGTTTAATACTGGTTTACATTTTGCGTTTTTTATTCGCAAAATGTCGCGGTAAGCAAGAGTCGCCACCGACTTTTATTTTATCCAATCGGAAAGGAAAAAAGCACAGAAAAATTCCTTTTTTCAAGATATTTCTGAGTACAGGGGGTAGATTATAGAAAGGGAAGGTATTAGCACCCTTTCTATCCGTAGTTATCTACGGGCTCTTAGGTACTTGCTCATCATTTTCAAAATTGGTTTCTTTGTGTTTGTGGATTTTGAAAATTTTTTGTTTTAACTTCGATTGAACTCTTGCTTCTGTCTTCAAGAGTGTAATGAAGTGTTTTTTGAAAACTTGTTTGTAAAGGAGTGTAAGTGTGGAAAAAATTTGTTTTGATTGAGCAAGTACTTAAAAACTAATGTACCTACTCAAAAAAGAATCGTTCTATGTTTGTTTCCTTTAGACAGCGTTATCCCACTATTAGTGAGTGGGTAGCACCATCGTTGGAGTTTTAAGGGTCAATTCGAGAGGGACGTACGATCACTAAAGCAATGTTAGGACGTCTTAGTAATAACCCTAATGTCTTAGATCAATTATCTGAGGCAACAATATCTGAGGCAACCCTTCCGAGGCAACTAAGTGGGAGTGTACCCTAGGAGTACGCATGTGCGAATGATTCGATTTCAGATTATTTATCTTTGCACATTTTAGGATTATCTAACTGTTTTAAAATTAAACATGCATTCTTGTCATGCATCCCTATATCAAACATCTAACAGTTAAATATTTGCGGAATTTAAAGTGCGGAAATTAAACTATGCTATTACAAGGCTTCAGGTATTTACATAACCAAAAACAAACCCTTTGAAAATAAAGCGATAAAAGTAAATAAACATCCTAATTTAAAACTATTATAAACTGTGAGCAGATACAATAATTGGGATAAAAATAAAATAAAGCGCGCGATGAAAAAATTAGATCGACGAGAAATTAGGGTTTTGACCCTTCTAACCTAATTAAAAGAAAAAAAAGTTTTTTTGTTGTGTTTAATAAAAGAAATAAGTTTTCTAAATTAAATATGCAATTAATTAGTTAATTAAATTAATTAATAAAAATAATTACATGACCTATTTTTTGGTTTTTTTGGTTATTTTAGGAAAAAATAAAATATAATTAAGTTAGTAATAAAACCTATTTATTCTAATTATTTTTAAGTTATTTACAAAATAATTAAAGTTTTCTAAACTAATCAAACCTAATTTAATTAATTAATTTTTTTTATAAAAATAAAATCTAGACCTAATTTATGAAAAGTAATATTTTTTGTGATTTTTTGATAAAAGAAAATAAATTTTTGGTTAGTAAATAAATTAATTAATTAAATGAAATATAAAAAAGAAAAAAGGATAAGAGATGGGCCTGAAAAAGGGGGGTGTGAAAAGCAATTTCCTGGGCCCAAAACAAAGAAATCCGTTTGACTTTGTGAATCCAATGTGGCACGCTGACTATGGCTTTTGGTGTTCCTCCCATCATGGCCCTTAGATCTGGCCTCAGGATACTTGGCATGATAGATGGTGAGGGAGCATGATAGTCATTTGCTTCATGCACATACTGAATTTCCTGAAAGAAAATAGAAAAATAACAAATGATGAAGGCAGGGGTCGAACCCCTGACCTCAAACCTTCCAATGCCTTAACACCTGCCTGGCTACCACTGGGCCATCTGTTTTTCGTTGTATGTAATATAAACAAGAAATATTATAAAATAAACAAGCGAAATACACAGATCCTGGCGCGAATTTTCAAACGAGGGAATGATGGTTGGCCATGTATTCGTCTTCTTCCTCTCTCTGTGGGTAAAAGTCTCAAACTTTTACCTACGGACGTTTGTCCGTAGCTATAAGTAATGCTCGTTCAAAAATCTCAATGGGCCATATAAATGAAACCTAACGCCATGGTTGGATTCGCCTGGTCATTCTGAACCTAAAGGTACCATTCATGAAGGCCAATTTTCCCTGCATACAAAAACCCTAAAACGGAACCGGAAAACCTAGCAATGGTGAAATTCGCTACAGGCCATATGAATGCAATTAAATCATGCAGAAAGCTTGCATATGTTTCATAAATCAAGAGTATGTGATTAATTCATCCTAACAATGCCTAAATCATGATATTCGATTTCAAGAAAAGAGAGGTATCGTGACTGACTTACAGTGCGATTTGGGGCTTGAAAATGCTTGCTCTTGATTTCTTTGGCTTGCTGAGAGTCCCGGGAATCGATTGGGATCGTTCAAAAGTCCTAAAACTGCCTCAAAATGGGATTTCGATTCACCACTTTTTCTTGATTTTTCAAGTTTTTGTTTTGCCTCTGCGCCTGTTTTCTAACCTGTTTTTAGGCCTGGCCTCGTTCTATATGTACCAAGGAATGCATTAGGGTTGAAAGAATGCATCCAATCTTCCTCCATCAATGATTTTTGATTTGATTTGATTCACCTTTAAAACTTTCCAAAAATGGCCTAAATCCAATCTTTTTGTGCACATATGCCTTCACACGAATTTGAATATTTGCTAGTTGTATAATAGAACCTGAAACAAGCACAAAATCTCTCTCTTTCAATACTTTGGATTTTATATGATTTGTTTTGATTTAAATTGAATTAATTCAAAATAAAAATCAAAATAAATAATAATAATAAGATATGGATAAGTGGCAAAGTCTAGAGCTCGTGGACTATGTTTCCAACTCAAAACAAGTGAAAAAGATTGGGCCCATTTGGCAAAATTTGAAGTTTTAGGGATAGTTGACTTTTGGCAATTTTGCAAAAAGGGTCAACTTAACCAATGCATAACTTCCTCAATTTTGACTCTTTGGAGGTGTTCTTGGACTTTTTAGAAATATTTATATGTCCTCTAAGAAACCCTTTTGGTCTCATCTTAATTTGATATTCCATGCCCATGTATGAAGCTTTGAAAAAAAAGGTGTTTTTGTTGACTTTTCAAAATGACCTATAATGTCCAATTTCATAACTTCTTGTGAGTGCATATTTTGAACTTGGGAAATTAAGATGGATTGTAGGGAATTTCATCCTCTTCAAAATTAGCTTTGGATGGGTAATTTCTCATAAAGTATGAGAAAGTTATGCTTGGTCAAAGTTGAGTTGACTTTTCCTGCAAAACCCTAATTTAGCAACTTTTGAATCTTAATGAATTGTGAGCAATCCTTGATGAATCATGATCAACCCTTGATCAAATGATGAAATATACTTCAAAATGAGGATGTTGTCCAAAAATCTTGAAGTTTGACTGTATGTGGGCCACAGTTGACTTTTGCCCTAGCATAGTCGATTTTTAGGCCTTTGAGCAATTAACTGAGCAAACTTCCTCTGCAAGGCTTGAAACTTGACATGGATGATCTTGATAGTATATTAGGACATTGTTAAGAATTTGGGATCACTTGGACTCAAGTATCTTGATGCAACATGAAACCCTAATTTGAGGTAGACTGTCTTAGGAGAGAGCTTGTCTGGCCAACCCTTGGACTACCTTGAGCAACTTGAGTATCATTCTTGAAATGTTTTGAGAAATATGGGAGGGAAAATTTTGGGGTACAACACATACTACCAACAAAAAGCATTAAAAACAACAAAATAACTCAAAGAAAATACAATTCAAGAGAATCGGCTAGACATGAAATACTTAAGAAAACAATACGACTTAACATAAAATGTTACTCAATTGACAGACTTTAAGTCGTATGCATGATGAAAATTAGATAGAAATGGTGACCGATCACAACCCCAAACTTATCTCATTGCCTATCCTCAAGTGATGCAAGAGGCCAAACGGAGGTCACCCTGGATTTTCTTTTTCCTCAATACCGCCGACATTATTCGCAACTTGCTTTTACCTTCTTGATCAAGCTTCTGGTTCACTAAACCATATCGCCTACCACACTTCCACATCAGAGTATCTTTTACCTGCAAGCTTTTCTCACACTCTCACCAAATCTCTCAGGGTTAAAGTGCTTTTTCCCTCACGAAATCAACGTATGAAATATCAATTCTCAACTTTGAATTAATTCTCCTTTCACTACACAAACAGAATTCGCACACTTTTTGAGGTTATTTTCGGTTGTAACGGGGCTTAGGTGAAAGGTGGGATAAACAAGGAAAGGAATAAGCAAATGATTTTTTGGCTCATCATTTATGTTATGTTTTTCATCTTTGTGCCTATATTGTTGCAAGGGGGACTTATTCATCCAGACTCTTTTGCTTTAATCGCTTTTCTTGGAGTATCTAATAATGTTCGAGTCTTTCATTTGGGCAAGTGTTTTCTATAACTCTTTTCTCTTCTTTTTTTCACGCTTTCATATATTACAAAAATAAAATATATATTTTTTTTCTTTTATCCATTCCTTTATTTTTTTTTCTTTTCAAGTTCACACTTGTCCATTTCTTTGCTAATAAAGACCCCAAACTTAGAATTTGCACAAATCAAAAAAGAAATTCATAACACATATGTTGAACAAAAGGGTAGGAAGCGCTTGGCCATGGGTTACTGATATGGTTAAAACAAACAAAGGTATATGGCTCAATGGGGTTTAACAAAGGATAACATATTATTATGGATGGATAGAAAGGCTCAGATGGTAAAACAAACAAGTGCATCAATGTGCATTTTCCTATTGTGCTGTGTAGGTAGAACAAATTCAAAATCAGAGTGATAAAGTCATACCTGATTGAACTCTCATGATGATCATCAATTATGTATGGCCTTTTTGTACCTCACCGTGTTGGATAAGCTCACAGGTCAAAGCACTCCTAGTATCATGTGGTTTCTTTTCTTGTCCAGGTATACCATCCACCTTTTCTGTCTAGTAGCACCAAGTTGCGTCCAACCGTTAATTTTCCTTTGCTAGCATCCTCTTCCAGGGTGCCTTGGAGAAACAAGCTCGGGTTGTACCTGTCATCCACTCACTTATCATTCCATTACTCATCAGGCCTTCGTCATACAATCTGTAACATCTCTACATAAAGAAAAATACAAACTACGATAATGAAAATAATCTAAAACAAATGCAAATGAAAGCAAATAATTAAAATAAATGCAAAACAAATGAAAGAAAAACCCCCCGCACTTAAACTAAACATTGATTACAATGTTGTAGCTCAAATGTGGCAAGGACTCACAACAGCTACTGAGGAGGAGGAGGAGGAGGATGAAAGTGAAACATTAATTGTTGCATCATAGTCTGTATATCATTAATCGCGGTCCCTTGATGGACTTGCTCAGCAACAATCCTATCGACCTTCGTGACTTTACGGTTTTGCTCTGCACGAAGGTAACCCATCTCGGTCTCAATCCACCCCCAAAGATCCTGGCCCATAGAAGAGGACCCTGCACCATGATGGTGCGAAGGTTGTGGTGGAGGCACAACTCGCTCCCTAGTTGGGACGCCTGCTTCCATTCGCTTACCTGCAACAACATTCTCATTTTCCCCATCCTCGGGGTTAACATATAACCAATTTTCAGAATCAGAAATATTTGTTTTGTCAGGGTTAGGAAGATGCAACAGTCGTCGCTTCCGACTGACTAACACATACCCTCTACGTCCTACCTCCAGCATTACCTATTGGTAAAGAGCGCTAGGATCAAGTTTTCTCAATGCCTGTACTGGTGTTTCGCCATCCAAAACCGATCTATACCCCATAAATTCTACAATTTGTATAATCATTCCACCCACTGAAATATCACCCGAACTAGCACGTCCCATACTACCTAGATGGGCAGCGGCAAATGCCGCCATATTAACTGGTTCCTCATGTACTGTGGCCTGCATCAGATAGATTTCCCTCTTGGCTGCCACACATGTACTGTCACCATGTACGAACAAGGTGTATGCCAATGGCTTCTGCATATACCTGAAACACGGGTTCTGAATCCATGATGCCTTAGCACTCGTGGGGTTATACTACGACAAACTTGTAATGGTTGTCCAAAAAGCAATTGGGTTAAACTCAGAGGGCGTAGCTCCGGGTCCCACCAAAGGTAACCGAAGACACTGCCCCAATTGTATAACAGACATGGAATGATCCTCATTGTACATTCTAAAATTAAGTGTACCAAAATAGTTCGTGGTTGAACCATTCCATTCCTTTTCAAATTTGAAATTCAGAGTGCTCAATAATTCCAATGTGATGCGCTCATAGGTTGGCGCATCATGGTGCATAAATTCTAGAATTCGCAAGTTATTTAACAGCATAGATACATCATCTAATATGCCTAATTCACTCATAGCCACAGGGCATACGGAGCTCTTCGGTAAAATCTTACGCTTAAGGTAAGCCTTATACCGTGCAATGTGCTCATCTTCTTCAAAAATAATGTCATGTGCATTCGGAGCACGTCGGGATCTCTGTCTCGGCCGTGAAGTCTCAGCCACACCTTTGCCTCTATCACTTCTCTTCGGGGGAATTTTGGTACCTGCACAAATTGAGAGAGAAAAAAATATAGGAGTTAGTGAAAACGACTACCGTCACTGCTTAGAGAACGGAAAACGGCCCAACTTTTGTGAAGGCGCTTTGAGAATGATGAAGTGATGATGTGGGCAAGAGAAGCTTTGGTAGGTGGTGGTAATGGAGGTTTTAGGTTTTTGGAAAGAAATAGGAGAGGTTAGGGGTGGACAAAGAGAGAGAAAAGGGAGTTATTAGTGAGGATTGATAAAAAGAAGGTTAAAAACCCGTGGGGCCCATCACAACTTGGAATATAGTGAAATTTGTATAAAAAAATTGTTGTCAGGACGCGTGACACGGGCTGTGTCCCCCCACGCGGCCGCCCGTGTTTCTTCCCTGGAAAAAATATAGGGACACACTCCAATCCAACACTGCCCATGTTGTATCACACGGCCGCCCGTGTTTCTTCCCTGGAAAAGATAAGGGGGAAAAGTTCACGCGCAACACGGGTCGTGTCCTCCCACACAGTCGTCCGTGTAAAGTCCATCTTTTAAAAAAAAAATTCCGTTCACTCCGCTTAGTTGTAAGATACTTACTCCACCTAAACAAAACACACCTATATAAATAAATCAACAAAAAAAATTAGTAAAACAAAACTGAGGGTTGCCTCCCTCGAAGTGCTTCGTTTAACATCGCATGGCTCGACGGTTTTTCATTTCATCATGTCAGATGAATATGATTAATTGTCCCTGAGTTATATCCATTGAAATAAGGTTTCAACCTTTGTCCATTGACCTTGAGGGTGTCTCCATTCCTGTCATTTTTTAGCTCTATCTCCCCATGCGAAAATACCTTATGCACTATGAATGGTCCAGACCACCTCGACTTCAGTTTACTAGGAAATAACTTTAACCTATAATTAAACAACAAAACCAATTGCCCTTCCTAAAATTCCTATTTCTGAATCTTTTGATCATGCCATTTCTTTGTTGTTTCTTTATAAATCTTGGCATTCTCATAAGCTTGGTTCCTTAACTCCTCTAACTCATGAACTTGAAGAATTCTGGATTCACCCGCTTTAAAAAGATAATAATCTAGGGATTTGGAGGCCCAGAATTCCTTGTGCTCAAGTTCGAGCAGAAAATGACATATTTTTCCATAAATCAACTGATAAGGAGACATATTATTGTACCCCAAAATTTTCCCTCTCACTTATCAAGAATCTTCTCACAAGATCTCCTTTGGATCAAGACTGCATTAGGGTTGATCAACTCAAGACACCTTCTCAAGCACTAATGACCAAAATTAGGGTTTGAGTTTGCACAAGGATTTTTGAACTTTCAATGCCCCATGTGACTTTCATGGATCATTATTGACCCCCAATACTACTCATGCCAAGTTCCAAGCCTTGGATCACTCTTTTGCTCAGTCAATTGAACAGTTGACCTAAAAATCAGTTGTATTGGGGAAAAAGTCAACTATGGCCAGTTTACAGTCAAACTTCATAATTTTTTATCCACATCAATATTTTAAACCCACATGTATCATTTGATAAATTTTGGACCACAATTCCTCAAGAAATTTGATCAAATCTCCAAAAGGGCAAAATGGTCAAAATTAGGGTTTTGATTGGAAAAGGGCAATTTCTGATTTTTGACCTAGAAAATGGTCAATTGGTTTAAGGAATGATCTCAAGAGTCCATTTTCATCATTTTGACATAATGACATTATTCAAAGCATTACAAATCCATTGGATTGACAGATGAATTTTACAGTCAACTGATCAAAAGTCAATTGTATACTGAAAAGTCAAACTTTGACTTTTTGGTCAAATTCAAGTGCCAAAGATCATAATTCATCAAAACATACAAAATATGAAACTTATTCATCAAGAAATCAAAAGGTCAAGATTTCATTTTGAAAAGTCAAAATTTCCAAACTTAGAAATTTTTCTAAGTGTTGGAAATTTCATGTTTTTTCATAACTTTGAGCAAATTTTTAATCATGATGCAAGATGATTCAAGAGAAACTCCAAACATGAAAGTTGTAGATCTCCATGAAATCTACAACTTTTCTTCAAACAACTTCTTCCAAAAGTGCTTGGATATCAAGTTATAATTTAAATAACATAAGGTCATGAAACTAAACACTTAGTGAAATTTTGCCCTAATTTGGTCAGGATTTTGACCTAACTTCATGGCACTTTTTCATATAGTTCCAAAGGTAAATATTCAAAAGCAATTCAAAGTTGGGTTGTAGAGCACATTGCAAGCTTTCCAAAATGTCCAAGAACTCCTTGAGATCATTCTTGAGTAGGGAGATTCGAAGAGATGAAGTTGGTGTTTTGTCACTTGAATTATAGGTCATTTTCATGATGAACACAAATTCAATTTCAATGTTAGGCTGCATAATCTTTGCTTTGAAGGCCTCAAACTTGTTTTTCACTCCATAATAAATGGATTACACAAACTTTTGAGCTATAATCCAAGTGATTTAAGCTTTATCCAATTCACATTGCCATTTTGGGAAGAAAGTTAACAATACCATTCTTGAAAAGAAAGCTTTATGCATAAAGTCCATTCTTGAGCCTCTAACTTGTCCCCTATGATCACACTCCACCCATAAAGTCAGAAGAAACTGTGTTTAAAGAATAAACACTCTATCTTAGCAAGTACACAAGGCATTGAAACTTGTTTTCTCAAAAATCACATGTTATGCATAAACATGTAATTTCAAATTCTGATCAACAACAAGTCTCCAAACTTGTCGCTTATAAATAGAAGCACTATTTGTGAGCTAGGAGACGAGCTTGAAGACCCTTAAACTCACTCGAACTACCTCTAGCCAAAAACTGTCTCAAAACACCATTGTTGTGCAAATTCTGACTTTACATACCAAACTCCAAATCCCCTCGTGCGTTCTTTGGCCTTTCACTTCCAAAAGCTTCTAAACATCAAATACAAACCATCCAGAGTCCATTTGCTCAACTGTAACACCTCCATCATCAAGTTCCATTTTAAAAAACAGGGGTCTGCAACTTGACTTCTCCAGAGCTCCTCAGCCACTTTCAACTCAAGCTAATCATTGCATTAGCTTCCTGGTACCTCAAGGAAGCTAACCTGATCATCAGCACTGCCTGAAACAAGCTCAAATCCATTTCACGATTTCCAGTTTTGAGGTATTTTTCTTGAACTTCTATCTCATTACTTAGGCATTGTTAGGCTTACATTTGTGAAGATAAAATGTAGACATCATTTCCCTGAAGTAGTACATGTCCATAGATTTCATTTATTTTGATTGAGCTAAGAGAATTTTGAGTTTGAACTTTCTGAAATATTTAGTTTAGAATTTGGTACTGTTAAAAATTCCCATTCATCTTTGATTTATAGTTTATGATATTTATATGGTTGGATTCATGTGACAAAATGGAGCAATTTTCATGTTTACATTTTTGCAAATGATTGTGAAATGAGCAAGTTACAGATCCTTTGGCTGGAGGTTGAAGATGAAGTACAGTCAGGGCGCATTTTGTGTTATGTATTTATTATTTCATACAAGTTAACGGATGTATAGCCACCCCAGTGGTAAAGCGCGCGCTTGTTCACCCCATGGTCCTGGGTTCAAGCCCTAGCGTGAACATTTTGATATTTTTACATATTCTGACCCCTTTTATTGTTTGGCAGGCGTTGGACCCTTTGGGCCTGGCTCTTTTTTTTGTTTATGCTAATTAACTCCCTGCCTACTTCATGCACCCCCTGGCTTTTTATTTTTTATTATTTCATTTTTTCTTTTATTTTCATTTCATTTCATATTTTATTTTTATTATTATTATTATTTATCTTATTATTATTATTAATAATAAAAATCTCAAAAAATAATTTATTTATTTATTTAGATAATAATATGTTTATATTTTATTTCCTTTATAAATACAAAAAAAACATTTTGCTTAAAAAAAATTAACTTATTTTCTTAATTAATTAATATTTAGATAATTAAGTTTAATTATTATATTATCCTCGTGTAAATTAAAATTAATTTAGAATTTAGGTTTATTTTAATTAATTAATTTGTTATATCATTTCAATTTAAAACCTTTTCTTAAAAACCTAATATTGTTTCAAATTTAATTTCTTTTCTTAATTAGTTTAAGTTAATTTAATTAATTTTAGTTAATTATTTTTTCTCTAATTAGGGTTAGGTTAAAACCTCTTTTCATAAAAATCCAAACAAAAATCATGTTTCTTTTCCATTTGCATTTGTACTTTATATTTATTCATTTCCTTGTACATTGATATCAAATTCAATTTGGTTGTAATAGATTAATTAGGTTTATATTCTTGCAATCCCCATTCACAATTTGTATACCCCTCTCCCGCAAGTATTGTAATAGCGTAGTAACTTTAAATTTCGCAATTTATCACTTTATATACAAATGCTAGTAATTAGGGTTTTGTATGGAAAGATTAAAACCAACTAAATAGCAAACTCTAATCAAAGACAAATCAATGCATGTAAATCAACGCATTTGCACACATACACCCTTAGGGTAAACCCACTTTGTTGCCTCACAAAAATGGCCATATTACGCATGTAAGGTATCTTAGCCAAAAACAAGCAAATACAAGATCGTAGTCCCTCGATGACGCTATCTAAGTTGCCTTACAAATGATCTTAGTCCCTCAAAAAGAATGCTAATATACCTTGCAACATTTCTAATCATGGCTATACGATGACCCACGCCCGTCCCGTTTATATCCAAAGATAGGGTTGCTTACCAAATCAATGGTAAAACAACAATGTCAAAGGAAAAGAAAATGAACAAGAAAGACATTTGAGTAGGAAGATTGCTCCTAATTACTTGCTCCATTTCAAAACAAACATCCTTGCTATTTTCAAAAAAACAAACACATACACTTTCAAACATCTTACAAAATTGAAAACATTTTCAAAAGATCAAACATCTTTGTATACATTCTTACGAACGAGAATCATTACAAAGATTGCCTAAACAATGGCCTCTTTACAAAATACTTTCAAAAACCATACAAAGCACAATTTCAAACAAAAGAAAGTGATCTAGCAATTAACTAAGAGCCCATGGAAAACCATGGATGAAAAGGGTGTTAATACCTTCCCTTTTCATAATCTACCCCCCGAACTCAAGAAATAATCTCAAAGGTATTTCCTATGCTTTTTAACCTTTCCTTTTGGATAAAAGAACAGTCAGTGGCGACTCTTGCTAACTGCAACATTTGCAATCAAACACAAAACCCTCAAGTCAGTTCTCCCACCGTATCACAAAAATGGCGACTCTGCTGGGGAAAATTCTAAAAGTAGGGTTACCTTAGGGATAGATCACATTTATTTGCTTACATTGTTTTACTTGTATGCTTTACATTATAGTTCTTTTTTTGGGTTTGAATCCTCTACCCGGATTTGGGATACATTATAGGTAAGTAGCAATACATTATGGAAATTGTGCAGGGTATACCGACATGGTCTAAGCAATAGCTATGTTAGTGCGACATATTTGTGGGTACCGGTAGCCTTTGAGTTAATCAAAGAGAATACGGGACCGCTGAGTGATTTCATGAAGCACTAATGAACTTTTAGAACCTTTACTTGACCAACTTGGCCTTTAGGATGTAGTGAGATGACCGGCTTTGGTGCAGTTCGAAGTTGGTAGATACTCGATACTACACTCATTGAGGATTAGTTTCTTGAGATATTTCGGTCGCCATTAAAGAGGCTTGTGCTGAAACAATGACCAAGGAAACAGACTAGTGATATTGAGCTCCTTATAACCCGGTTACTATTACTAGGACAGGTTTAAGCCAACTAAACATCAAGAGGGTACTTACCTGTAAAACTCCATGCAAGCCTAAACCTAAGGATTTGTTTTTTTTGTTTGTATATGCATACTTTTACATAACATCATGAACATCATGAACATCATATACATCCACTAACCATTTCAAGGATTTTGGGATTCATCTTTGTTCTTGTTTTATAGGATATGGATTCACTGCGCAGGAAAACTATTCAAGTCAACCTTGTAAGAATCCCTCCACAACTTAAGGAGCTAGCTTCAAGGAGTCCTGAAAACTCTCCATTTACCGAGAGACATGGTCGCCTACTCAACTTGGTCACCTCCAACCTAAATGAGGACATGATGAAGGTGTTTTTTCAGTTCTTTGATCCTTTACACCATTGCTTCACATTTCCCGACTATCAACTTGTGCCTAATTTGGAAGAATTATCCCAACTCTTGAGGATTCACATTCTCAATAAACTACCTTTCAACGGTACAGAAAGAGACCCAAAGCCAGAAGAGATTGCTCAAGCTCTACACTTGCACTCATCTGATATCACAACTCATTGGGAAACAAGGAGTGGTGTCAAAGGTTTCCTAGCAAAGTTCCTGTTTGAGAAAGCCCAAAATTGTTTGAATTCCTTGGACTTGCAAGCCTTTGAGGAAATTGTGGCTCTCCTCATCTATGGGATGGTTTTGTTTCTAAATCCTGACCAACTCATAGATGTCAATCCCGTCAAAATCTTCATATCCCGCAACCCGGTGCCTACATTGCTAGGAGATATCCTACACTCTTTTCAAACTTGCACAATAAGGAAAAGAGGTGTCCTTATGTGTTGCACTCTTCTCTTGGCAAGATGGTTTATTTCACATCTTCCCCAATCTTCATTAAAAAATGAACAAGGTTCAAGATGGTCACAAAGGTTGATGACGCTCAAACATTCGGATATTCATTGGTGCTCCCGATCTAAAGAGAATGTTATCATTGTCGACCGTTGTGGATAATTCATTAATCTCCCTTTACTTGGCATTAGGGGAGGTATCACCTACAACCCATGCTTAGCCTTAAGACAGTTTGGTTACGCCCGAAGGGATGGCCCACACGAGATGCTGTTTCAAGGTTTGGTATTTGACTACGACAACGGCGATCAAGGTCTTCGCCAGAGATTTATCCGAGCTTGGAGGATTTTGAACAAGGTATATAGAAAGACTTTGGGGCATAAAAATTTCATCCCTCTCGAGCCTTGCCTCAAATGGGTATGAACTCGTGCTCAGAGTCTTATGATGCTTTACCCCTCCATTCTCCCGGTAACCATTGAGCCTATCATGGAAGGAGATGTTCCATACACTATCCTATATCCTGACATGCCTACCTCTCTTGAAGACCTGCAAAGGGATTGGATACAACTCAAGGGAGAGCGAGATACCTTCGAAGCTCAATTCTACGCAAGCGAGAAGAAGGTTTTGGAACTCACTGGGCTACTTCATGAGGAGCAGACTCTCAATGCCTACATCGCGCCAAAGAGGATGCACACTACCTTTTTATCTTAGAGATTTTGTATTTCCTTATAAGCCCAAGAGACATTGATGTACTAAAGCTTTAATTTATTAATATAACGTGTGTTTCCTTTTTGTCTAAAACAAATTTGAATCTTTGAAATCCTTGAAATCATTACATATGCATATACCATTCATCATAACATAAACAGGTCTTTTATAACAAGTCTCCTCATCTCTCTACTGTTTATTTCAGTAAGATGGATCTCGAGCAAACAGTGAAGGACCTTCAAGCTCAGAATACACAGTTTCAATAGTTGCTCTTGGCCCTAGCCAAAGGACAAGAAGAGTTGCAGATTTGCTGGATAAGGAGAAGAAAAAGAAGACAAAGAAGGTAACCGGAGTCCTAAACATGGGAAGAAGATTTCATGGGCAGACAAGAAGGACCATAGACTTTGCAACAACATCCGGTGAGAGAGACAATCAAGATGGGAAAGGCAAGGAAACAGTTGCCCTGTCAGAATCGGAAGAGGAAGAGGAAGAAGAAGACTATTCTGAAGAACAATACCCTCCAACTGATGGAAAGTATAAACATCTTGAAGAGCGGTTGAGCGCAATGGAAATCCAAAAAGTGCCTGGCTTAGACTTTTAGGAATTGGGTTTGGTGTCGGGGATTGTCATTCCCTCGATATTCAAAGCACCTGTGTTCTCCAAGTATGACGGAGTCTCATGCCCTAAAATGCATCTCTGGTCCTATGTGAGGAAAATCCAGCCCCATACCGCTGACAAAGACTTATGGGTACACTTCTTCCAAGACAGCCTGTCTGGAACTCAACTTGATTGGTTTTACCATTTAGAAAGAGCCAATATTCATAAATGGGAAGTTCTTGCTGCAACTTTTTACAAACAATACCAATACAATGCTGATCTTGCGCCTATCCGTACTCAACTTCAGAGTATGGTTGTGGCTTCCAATGAAGGCTTCAAGGATTGTGCACAAAAATGGAGAGACTTGGCTGGAAGAGTTCAACCTCCCCTATCTGAAAGAGAATTAGTGGACATGTTTTTAGGCACCTTGTCTGGTCCCTTCTTCAATCACCTAATTAAGAGTTCATCGGCGGGTTTTACTAAACTGATATTGACCAGAGAAAGGGTAGAAGCCGGGATAAAGAGTGGAAAGATTCAGAAAGATACATCCTCTACTGCTATAAGGAAGTCATTTATCGGAAAGAAAGAAGTGGTTGTCGTTTATCCTCATAGAAATTAAGATAGGGCTGAACGCCGTCCAATGGTGGGAGCTGTTATGATTCCTAAGCCTGTGCCTGATCAGCAAAGAAACAACCAACCAAGGATGGAAAGACCAGTCAGACAATTCACCCGAATTAACATGACCCTATTACCGCATCTACTAAGATCCGATTTGGTGACCTTGAAAGAAGCTCCGAAAAACCCCAACACAACATTTCCTCACTATCAACCCAATGCCCACTGTGCATACCACTCTGAAAGTCCTGGTCATGATACTAATAACTGTTGGGCTCTAAAGAACAAAATACAAGACCTCATTAAAGTAAAAGAGATTGAATTTGATGCACCCGAAAAGCCAAACGTCATTTCTGCCCCTATGCCTAAACATGGCCATAATACCAACGCCATTGAGGAAGATATGTTTGTCACTTTAGTTGATGAGCTTATGACCCCACTCCTGACTATTAAAATTAACTTGTTGAATGTCGGTGTGTTCCCGGGCTGTGATGAAGGCTGTCATTTCTGTTTGTCCTCACCAACCAGATGTCCTTTGTTGAAAGCAGGCGTTCAGTGCCTAATAGATAACAAAGAAATTTTGTTTGAAAAGACTTTTGCTCCACCTGTTCCTTTTGAAGATGTTTCTATCATTACCATTTTCGCCAATTCTTCCAGGGTCTCCACCAAAAGACCCGTTAGAATTTCATCAGTTCCGAAAGCAACTCCTTTGATAATTACAATGCCTGGACCTATCCCATATTCATCAGACAAAACCATACCATGGAATTATGGAGGGGATGTCTACTATCACAGTATCAAGCAGGATTGGCCAGCCGCCGAAGATTCGAGTTTCGAGAAAGTCAACTCCGACATGAGTAATATTACAGGAACTAGCTAGATTACCCGAAGCGGAAGGATATTCTCTCCGGAAATTGCTCCCCCAAAAGAAGTTTCTGGACCCGTAATCATTCCTATTGTTGCTCCCCCGAAGGCTATTCCCAGTCCTACAATTATCCCCACTAATACTCCAAGTGACAAAGCTGTTACAATCCTTGTTATCATTCCTACTCACACTCCTGCTGCCGAGTTAACTGAGACTCGAGGTAAAAGTATTCTGATTGAGCCTGTCCGGACGAAGGCTCATTCATTGGCTGTCCCTGAGACCTCCCGGAAAGAGATAGAGGAAATTCTGAAGATCATAAAAAGAAGCGACTACGATGTAGTTAAACAACTGGGGCAAACTCCCTCTAAAATTTCCATGCTGGCATTACTACTATGTTCCGAGGCACATGCAAAAGCCTTGGTAAAATTCCTGAAAACTGCCCATGTACCCCAAGAGACATCTGTCAATCGGTTTCAAGACTGCGTAGCCAGCTTGACTATAGATAATGGTCTAGGTTTTTCGGATGCTGATTTAACACCAAGAGGAAGGAAGCATAATGAGGCATTACATGTCTCAGTTGAATGTAGGGGTATGACGTTGGCTAATGTGTTAGTTGATCCAGTTCATCCCTGAATGTATTGCCTAAAAAAGCTCTCGATAGGCTTGACTGTGAGGGATTGACATTGAAGCCAAGCAATAAAGTAGTAAGGGCTTTTGACGACTCGAAAAGGATGGTACATGGGGAGGTAGACATTCCCATAAAAGTTGGAACACAAACATTTGATTCAACTTTTTATGTAATGGATATCCGTCTCTCATATTCCTGCTTGCTAGGCCGACCATGGATTCACAATGATGGCGCTGTCACTTCTACGTTGCACCAAATGCTGAAATATCCGATTTAAGGGAAGATTATTATCGTTCATGGAGAAGAAGAGTATGTGATCATCCATCTCGATTCCTTCAGATATGTGGAATTAGATGGTGAATTTATTGAAACTCCATTCCAACACTTTGAAGAGGTCTCGCAAGATGTGGCAGTTACCAAGGTTTTTCCCAATATCACAAGGCCTCCACTCAGGATGTCATCTTTGAAGGATGCAAAGGCCGTAATAGAAAAAGGTGTGTGCACTATCTGGGGACAACTCCCGGATATCCCATATAAGTCTAACAAGTTTAGCCTGGGTTTCACTTCAGGTGCCCAGAAGGTTGTGCGCCTCGCTCGTGCCGGAGGACCACCCCTGAAGATCAGCAACCGCGAGGTCAACACCGTAGAAGATGATGAAGATAGCTGTAACTTGGAAGACTGGATATTCCCAACTGTCAGTGGAGGGCTCAGCAACTGGGAGGCTAGAGATTTTGTCCCGGTCACTTTTATCCCACAGTAATTTGTCTTTACATTTTGTTGGATCTGTAATATTAAAAATAATTTGCACTCTTAAAACCTTGTGTCTTACCCGAGGCACAATGGTCCATTTGTAAGGGTTATTATCTCATTTTCATATGACATCAATGACTCATGGACATTTTCGCATACAAACTTTTGTGCTCATTGTTTTTCTTTTTACATTCTTTATTTCTTTCAAGGATAGCTATACCCTTACACACACTCACACTCACAATGCAGGTATACCTCCATTCGGGATCCCATGGGTAACGATACTGCTATGGCCTTTTGTGACTCTGAGAATCTAATCTACCAAGCCGAAGACGAAGATGAGGAAGATTGTGAAGTACCAGGGGAACTTGCCAGACTACTATAACAAGAAGAGAGAACCATTCATCCTCACGAGGAACCCGTGGATACAATCAACCTAGGTACCGAAGAAGACAAAAAAGAGGTCAAGGTGGGTGCCAATCTGGAACCCAGTATCAAGGAGTGTCTGATTCAGTTGTTAAACGATTATGTTTAAGTCTTTTCCCGGTCGTATGAAGACATGACAGGACTTGATGCAGATATTGTGGTACATCTTCTGCCTATAAGAGAGGATTGTCCGCCAGTAAAGTAAAAGGTTCGCCGCATGAGGCCTGATATGTCAGAAAAGATTAAAGCAGAAGTAATGAAGTAATTCAATGCTGGATTCTTGGATGTCGCCTCTTATCCCCAATGGGTTGCCAATGTTGTTCCTGTACCCAAAAAATACGGTAAAGTGAGAATGTGTGTGGACTACAAAGATTTGAATAGGGCAAGCCCTAAGGATGATTTCCACTCCACCATATTGATATTCTAGTTTACAATACAACACAACACAAAGTGTTTTCCTTCATGGACGGATTCTCAGGTTACAACCAAATCAAAATGGCGCCTGAGGACATGGAGAAAACAACGTTTGTCACGCAGTGGGGAACTTTATGCTATAAGGTGATGCCATTAGGACTAAATAATGTTGGGGCAACCTATCAACGTGCCATGGTAGCTTTATTTCATGACATGATACATCACGAAATAGAGGTCTACATGGACGATATGATAGCCAGATCTCAAACAGAAGAAGAGCATCTTGATCACTTACAAAAACTATTTGAGAGACTGAAGAAGTACAAGTTGAGGTTGAATCTAAACAAATGCACATTTTGGGTAAAACGTTAGTTGTATGCAATGTCATGATGTATGAAATGCATGACGTCATGATGTTCTCAAAAATAAATGAGATTGTGTCGTATGCACTTATCATGTATGTAAATAGGATGTATGAAATGTGAAATGTTTATTGAAGCGTATCTTTGTCTGGGAAAATAAATCCTTGACAAATAATGGGGAGTCGTTAAATCCTGGACTGCCGTTGAAGAGTTGGTTAGTCTTAAAACTTTGCTTAGAATATTTCCACCGGGGATTCCTGTTTTGTTATTTGAGGAGAACTCTGTTGGGGAATATTGAAAACTCTCTTGGAGAGTGTTGATCCCTGCTTGGGAAAAGAGTTCTAGAGTCTTGGTTGTCCGTTGCTCTATTGGGGTCGAAGTTGAACTGATATCTGGTCGGTTCCAGGTTTCACAGTAACTTGCTGTGGATTGTAGAGTAGTCTACTAGGGAAAGGGAGTTGTGGTCCTTTGATTTGTAGTAGTTGGAAAGGTAAACTCAAACTGGGGAATCTATAGTTTGTTGGGGAAATAAACCTTGTTGCAGTCTGCTAGAGAGGTGACGACTTCGTTGGGGAAAGTCCTCGAGGTCGATCCTGCCAAGGTAAAAGCGATACAAGAGATGCCTTCTCCTCGTACTGAGAAGGAAGTCATAGGGTTCTTGGGATGTTTGAACTAAATTTCCAGATTCATCTCTCACCTGACAACTACTTGTGAACCAATCTTCAAATTGTTGAAGAAAGATCAAGTAGTCAAATGGAATGACGAGTGCCAAGTTGCTTTTGACAAAATCAAAGAATACTTACAAGAGCCTCCTGTTTTGATGCCACCAGTTGAGGTAAGACCATTGATCATGTATCTGACTGATTTGGAAAACTCAATGGGTGTGTATTGGGGCAGTATGACGAGTCTGGCCGAAAAGAGCATGTTATTTATTACCTGAGAAAAAATTTTACCGACTATGAAATAAGATATTCACTGCTTGAGAAAACTTTTTACACTCTGGCATAGGCTGCTCGCCGGCTAAGACAGTATATGCTAACCCATACTACCTTATTGATATCTAAAATGGATCCGATAAAATACATCTTTGAAAAACCTGCTCTCTCCGGGAGAATAGCGAGATGGAAGATGATCCTAACAGAGTACGACATACCTTATACTACCCAGAAAGTAATAAAGGAAAGTGTATTAGCTGATCACCTTGCTCACCAAGCTGTAGAAGACTACCAGTCCATGAAGTTCGAATTCCCAGATGAAGACATCATGACGGTAAATAACTGTGAAGAATTCAGGCCATATGATGGACCTGAACAAGGATCCCGATGGACCATGTTCTTTGGTGGGGCATCCAATGCACTTGGCAATGGTATCGGTGCTATACTCATATCTCTGGAAGGGTGTCATACTCCTTTTACAGCAAGACTCTGCTTTAATTGTACAAACAACATGGCATAATACGAAGCATGCATCTTTGGTCTCAGAGCTTCCATAGACTTGGGGATCAAATCCCTGGATGTATTCGGAGATTCAGCTTTGGTTATCAGTCAGATCAAAGGGGAATGGGACACCAAACACCCTAACCTTATCCCTTATAAAGAACATGTTTTGACATTGCTACCATATTTTGATAAGATTACCTTCGAGCATTTCCCGCGAGAAGAAAATTAGCTAGCAGACGCTCTAGCCATAATGTCATCTATGTTTAAACTTGATTGGGATAACGAGGCTCCCCAGATCACCATCGAACGAATGGAGGAACTAGCGCATTGTCACGAGATTAATACTGAAGAAGTAGTGGACCAACCTTGGTTTCACGAAGTAAAGAAGTATCTTGAGGCTCAAGAATATCCAGAAGGAGCTTCAATCAATGATAAGAAGTTCTTAAGGAGATTCTCTGCTAAATTCCTCCTTAGTAATGGAATTCTTTACAAACGCAACCATGAATCTGTGTTACTTTGGTGCGTAGACAAGGTTGAAGTCGAAAGGATCATGGCCGAGTTACATGAAGGCACTTTTGGCACCCATTCCAGTGGGCATACGATGGAAAAGAAAATCCTACGGGCAGGCTATTATTGATCTACCATGGAAGCAAATTGCTATCAACACTCTCGAACTTGCCATAAGTGTCAGATCTATGCTGACAAGGTACACGTACCTCCGGTTCCTCTGAATGTCTTGACAACTCCTTGGCCCTTTGCTATGTGTGGAATAGATATGATTGGGGAAATCAAGCCGACCGACTCTAATTGACACCGCTTCATCCTAGTAGCCATTGACTCTTTTACAAAGTGGGTGGAGGCAGCTTCCTTCGCTTTCGTTACCAAGAACGTTGTCGCCCGATTCATCAAGCAGAATCTCATCTGTCGTTATGGTATCCCAAAGAGGATCATTACATACAATGGTACGAATCTAAACAATACAATGATCACTTCCCTATGCGAGCAATTCAAGATCCAGCATCACAATTCTTCCCCTTACCGAACGAAGATGAATGGTGTTGTTGAAGCCGCAAATAAGAACATTAAAAAGATCATACATAAAATGACAGTCACATACAAATATTGGCATGAGATGCTACCATTAGCTCTCCACGGGTATCGTACCATAACTCTCACATTAACTGGGGCAACACCCTATTCTCTGGTTTATGGCATGGAGGTTGTCTTGCCTATCGAGGTCCAGATCCCCTCTCTGAGGATTATGAAGGATGCAGGGCTGAACAAAGACGATTGCCAGACTCGACTTGATCAACTGAACTTGATTGATGAGAAGAGACTTACTGTTGTTTCCCATGGTCAAATGTATCAAAAATGGATGATCAAGACTTTCAACAAGAAGGTCAGGCGCCAAGTGTATCAAGTTGGGGATCTAGTGATCAAACACATCATATTGCCACAAGGTGATCCCAGGGGCAAATGGACCCCTACCTATGAAGGACCATTTGTAATCAAAAACATTTTCTCTGGTGGGGCAATGATCTTGACCACCATGGATGGCGACGACCTGCCGCATCCTGCGAACACGGACATAGTCAAAAGATACTACGCATAAGAGACCCGCTAGGTTGATATACCTAAGAAAAACAAGGGCATCCCGGAGAACCAAAAAGGTTCGGGGGGAAATTAGGGATAAAACAAAAATCTGTACACCCAGCAAGTTGAAAACCCAAAAGGGCGACTTGGGCAAAAAAGGGTTTCCCGGTGGACTGAAAATCCGAAAGGGCGGTCCAGGCAAAAGTTAGGGAATTAAAGCGTATGACTATGTCCCATTGGATCACCTTACGGACAACCTGCAAACTCAGAGGTTCTGACCAATTCAATCATCTTCTAACAAGGCAACAAATAGACAAAATGCTCAGAGATACAAAGGTTATAGCAGAATGGGAATCCCATGGGATAAATACACATAGCTATCTTTTCTTTGTATTAAAATTTTCATTGCGAAGATGTTCTCCTAGTAGAATGTTTGTCTCACTGTACAAAAATACTTACTCAAAGTCAATACAAAGATATCCATTTGAAAGTGCAAAAACTATCTGTTTTTCTTTACGCTTGTGTTTTGTTTACAAAAACGTCCAATGATTCATTGTTGAACATATGTATTTGAACATAAATACTGTTCACAAATAAGCAAAATAAAAGATAATCACTGATGGCTTTAAGAGGTAGGGAAATCTCTCTAAGCTATTTCCATAAATCCCCCACATCTTGCAGTTTAATACCCAGCGGAACAAGCTTCCAATTATCAATCCCCGGTAGATGTCATTCAAATTCTCAGGATTTCCCAACAGGATTTTACAAGCAGTATACGGCATTTCCCTTACAACAGAGTTTATTTGTCTAAACAGAAATTCATCAACACTTACACTTCACAACATGAAGACTTATACTCCATATCCTCAGTAGCAGTCAGGGATTTATTTTCCCCAATCCAGCAACAGTGTGGCAGATTAGATCGCATACGCATACATCGCATTCATATATCATAAACATTGATAACACGAACGCATACAACATAATCCCATTATGCATACATTTCATGTATCATGACTTGGCTTTTTATCTAACATTTTACCCTTTTCAAGATAAGGTTAACAACTACCATTAACAAAGTTCAATCTATAGATACAATTCAGATACGCTCTAGACACGGATGCTATTTTGATACTCATTCAGATTCGACCTTTTGATACAGTTCAGATATGCTCCAGACACGAATGCTATTTTGATACTCATTCAGATTCAACTCTCAGATACAATTCAGATACGCTCCAGACACGGATGCCATTTTGATACTCATTCAGATTCAAGTTTCCAGATACATTTCAGATATGCTCCAGACACGGATGCCATTCTGATACTTATTAAAATCTCAACTCTTAGATACTATTCAGATAGGCTCCAGACACGGATGCCATCCTGATACTCATTCAGATTCAACCTTTTGATACAGTTCAGATATGCTCCAAACACGGATGCCATTCTGACACTCATTCAAAACTAGCTTTCAGATACAGTTCAGATATGCTCCAGACACGGATTCCATTCTGACACTCATTCAAAACTAGATTTCAGATACAGTTCAGATACGCTCCAGACACGGATTCCATTATGATAATCATTCAAAATCAGCTCCCAGATACAGTTCAGATACGCTCCAGACACAGACGCTATTCGGATACTCATTCTTTCAGCTTACAAATTACAATACAAACTGTCACTTTTAGATGGCATCTTTAAGCCCATCTCCTACAACATTCTATCACCTCTCCAAATGGCATCTTTAAGCCCATTCCCTCTACCACCACATTGCTGAGTGCAAATTTCTAGGCACTCTAGTGTCCAATCATCTTCCACCTTCGAGTCACGAATGGAAAGACATGCCCATCTAACTCTTCAGGCTTAAGAAGATTGGACATGGGCAGCTATTATACCCCAAAATTTTCCCTCTCACTTATCAAGATTCTTCTCACAAGATCTCCTTTGGATCAAGACTATATTAGGGTTAATCAACTCAAGACACCTTCTCAAGCACTGATGACCAAAATTAGGGTTTGAGTTTGCACAAGGATTTTTGAACTTCCAATGCCCCATATGACTTTCATGGATCATTATGGACCCCCAAGACTACTCATGCCAAGTTTCAAGCCTTGGATCACTCTTTTGCTCAGTTAATTGAACAGTTGACCTAAAAATCAACTGTATTAGGGAAAAAGTCAACAATGGCTAATTTAAAATCAAACTTCATAGTTTTTGATCCACATCAACATTTTAAACCCACATGTATCATTTGATCAAGTTTGGACCATAATTCCTCAAGAAATTTGATCAAATCTCCAAAAGGGCAAAATGGTCAAAATTAGGGTTTTGATTGGGAAAGGGAAATTTTTGATTTTTGACCTAGCAAATGGTCAATTGGTTTAAGGCATGATCTCAAGAGTCCAATTTCATAATTTTTACCTAATGACATGATTCAAAACATTGCAAATCCATTGGATTGACAGATGAATTTTACAGTCAACTGATCAAAAGTCAACTGTTACTGAAAAGTCAAACTTTGACTTTTTGGTCAAATTCAAGTGCCAAAAATCAACATTCATCAAAACATGTCAAAATATGAAACTTATTCATCAAGAAATCAAAAAGTCAAGATTTCATTTTGAAAAGTCAAAATTTCCAAACTTAGAAATTTTTCTAAGTGTTGGAAATTTCATGTTTTTTCATAACTTTGAGCCAAATGTTCACCATGATACAAGATGATTCAAGAGAAACTTCCAACATGAAAGTTGTAGATCTCCATGAAATCTACAACTTTTCTTCACACAACTTCTTCCAAAAGTGCTTGGATATCAAGTTATAATTTCAAGAACATAGGGTCATGAAACTAAACACTTAGTGAAATTTTGCCCTAATTTGGTCAGGATTTTGACCTAACTTCATGGCACTTTTTCATATAGTTCCAAGGGGAATCTTCAAAAGAAATTCAAAGATTGATTGTATAGCACATTTCAAGCTTTCTAAAATGTCTAAGAACTCCTTGAGATCATTCTTGAGTAGGGGTATTCGAAGAGATGAAGTTGGTGTTTTGTCACTTGAATTATAGGTCATTTTCATGATGAACACAAATGCAATTTCAATGTTAGGCTGCATAACCTTTGCTTTGCATGCCTCAAACTTGTTTTTCACTCCATAATTAATGGATTACACAAACTTTTGAGCTATAATCCAAGTGATTTAAGCTTTATCCAATTCACATTTCCATTTTGGGAAGAAAGTTAACAATACCATTCTTGAAAAGCAAGCTTTATGCATAAAGTCCATTCTTGAGCCTCTAACTTGTTCCCTATGATCACACTCCATCCACAAAGTCAAAAGCAAGCGTGTTTAAAGCATAACCACTTTATCTTAGCAAGTACACAAGGCATTGAAACTTGTTTTCTCAAATATCACATGTTATGCATAAACGTGTAATTTCAAATTCTGATCAACAAGTCTCCAAACTTGTTGCTTATAAATAGAAGCACTATTTGTGAGCTAGGAGACGAGCTTGAAGACCCTTAAACTCACTAAACACCCTCTAGCCAGAAACTGTCTAAAAACACCATTGTTGTGCAAATTCTGACTTTACATACCAAACTCCAAATCCCCTCATGCGTTCTTTGGCCTTTCACTTCCAAAAGCTTCTAAACATCAAATACAAACCATCCAGAGTCCATTTGCTCAACTGTAACACCTATATCATCAAGTTCCATTTTCAAAAACAGGGGTCTGAAACTTGACTTCTCTAGAGCTCCTCAGCCAATTTCAACTCAAGTTAATCATTGCATTAGCTTCCTGGGACCTCAAGGAAGCTAACTTGATCATCAACACTGCCTGAAACAAGATCAAATCCATTTCATGATTTCCAGTTTTGAGCTATTTTCTTGAACTTCTATCTCATTACTTAGGAGAATTTTGAGTTTGAACTTTCTGAAATATTTAGGTCAGAATTTGGTACTGTTAAAAATTCTCATTCATCTTTGATTTATAGTTTATGATATTTATATGGTTGGATTCCTGTGACAAAATGGAGCAATTTTCATGTTTACATTTTTGCAAATGGTTGAGAAATGAGCAATTTACAGATCCTTTGGCTGGAGGTTGAAGATGAAGTACAGTCAGGGCGCGTTTTGTGTTATATATTTATTATTTCATACAAGTTAACGGATGTATATCCACCCCAGTGGTAAAGCGCGCGTCTGTTCACCCCATGGTCCTGGGTTGAAGCCCCAGCGTGACCATTTTGATATTTTTACATATTCTGACCCCTTTTTTGTTTAGCAGGCGCTGGGTCCTTTGGGCCTGGCTCTTTTTTTTGTTTTTTCTAATTAACTCCCTGCCTACTTCATGCACCCCCTAGCTCTTTATTTTTTATTATTTCATTTTTTTCTTTTATTTTCATTTCATTTCATATTTTATTTTTATTATTATTATTATTATTTATATCATTATTATTATTATTTATAAAAATCCCATAAAATAATTTATTTATTTATTTAGATAATAATATGTTTATATTTTATTTCCTTTATAAATACAGAAAAACATTTTGCTTAAAAAAACAATTAACTTCTTTTCTTAATTAATTACTATTTAGATAATTAAGTTTAATTATTATATTATCCTATTGTAAATTAAAATTAATTTATAATTTAGGTTTATTTTAATTAATTAATTTCTTATATCATTTCAATTTAAAACCTTTTCTTAAAAACCTAAAAATGTTTCAAATTTAATTTTTTTTTCTTAATTAGTTTAAGTTAATTTAATTAATTTTAGTTAATTATTTTTTCTCTAATTAGGGTTAGGTTAAAACCTCTTTTTATAAAAATCCAAACAAAAATCATGTTTCTTTTCCATTTGCATTTGTACTTTATATTTATTCATTTCCTTGTACATTGATATCAAATTCAATTTGGTTGTAATAGATTAATTAGGTTTATATTCTTGTAATCCCCATTCACAATTTGTATACCCCCCCTCCCAAAAGTATTGTAATAGCGTAGCAACTTTAAATTCCGCAATTTATCGCTTTATATACAAATGCTAGTAATTAGGGTTTTGTATGGAAAGATTAAAACCAACCAAATAGCAAACCCTAATCAAAGACAAATCAATGCATGTAAATCAACACATTTTCACACATACACCCTTAGGGTAAACCCACTTTGTTGCCTCACAAAAATGGCCATATTACGCATGTAAGGTATCTTAGCCAAAAACAAGCAAATACAAGATCATAGTCCCTCGATGACGCTATCTAAGTTGCCTTACAAATGATCTTAGTCCCTCAAAAAGAATGCTAAGATACCTTGAAACATTGCTAATCATGTCTATACGATGACCCACGTTCGTCCCGTTTATATCCAAAGATAGGGTTGCTTATCAAATCAATGGTAAAACAAAAATGTCAAAGGAAAAGGAAAAGAACAAGAAAGACATTTGAGTAGGTATATTGCTCCTAATTACTTTCTCCATTTCAAAAAAAGCATCCTTGTTATTTTCAAAAAAAAACAAACACATACACTTTCAAACATCTTACAAAATTGAAAACATTTTCAAAAGATCAAACATCTTTGTATACATTCTTACAAACGAGAATCATTACAAAGATTTCCTAAACAATGGCCTCTTTACAAAATACTTTCAAAAACCACACAAAGCACAATTTCAAACAAAAGCAAGTGATCTAGCAAGTAACTAAGAGCCCATGAAAAATCATGGATGAAAAGGGTGCTAATACCTTCCCTTTTCATAAACTACCCCCCGAACTCAAGAAATAATCTCAAAGGTATTTCCTATTCTTTTTCACCTTTCCTTTTGGATAAAAGAAAATTCAGTGGCGACTCTTGCTAACTGCAACATTTGCAATCAAACGTAAAACCCTCAAGTCAGTTATCTCACCGTATCACACATACCTATTGGAGTTTTGAATTTCGTTTTGTATGCCCATAGTGCGTCTTCGAACTTCACTTCCCAATCCTTCCTTGAAGCACTGACAGTCTTCTCGAGAATATGTTTAATTTTCCTGTTTGAAATTTCAACCTGACCACTCGTCTGAGGATGGTAGGCAGTTGGAATCTTGTGCTTCACATTTTATTTCTTCAACAGGTTCTCCATCAACTTGTTCAAGAAATGGGTACCTTCATCGATTATTAGAACTCTCGGTACCTAAACCTTGAGAATATGTTATTCTTGAGAAAATTCACTACCACCTTGGCATCTTTCGTAGGAAGAGTTACTGCTTCAACCCACTTAGAAACATAGTCAACAGCCACAATGATATAGTTCTTCCCAAATGATGGTGGAAACGGACCCATGAAATCAATGCCACATACATCAAACAATTCAACTTCAAGCATACCTTTCTGAGGCATCTGATTTTTCTTAGAAATGTTTCTTGTTCTCTGACACCGATCACATTCCTTCACCACGCCTTGGGCGCCTTTGAACAGAGTTGGCCAATACAGTTCAGACTGGAGGACTCTTGCAGCTTCCCTTTCTCCGCTAAAATTCCCTCCATACTCCGAGTTGTGACACACTATCAATATATCTCTCTGTTCATCCTCTGGAACGCATCTTCTCGCAAGTCCATCAATCCCCTTCTTATACAGAAAAGGTTCATCCCATAGATGAAACCTGCAATCATGCAAAAACTTTTTCCTTCTGTTATAATCAAAATCATCAGGAATAACACCACCTACCACGTAATTTGCATAGTCTGTAAACTACGGGACACCAATCACAGATAGGATTCATTCATCAACAAATTCATCCTTGATTGGGTGTGTTTCTTAAGTTTCTTTAATCGGAGACATTCTGGATAAATGATCAGCAACAGTGTTTTCACACCCCTTTTTGTCCCAAATCTCTAAATCAAACTCTTGCAGGAGTAAGATCCACCTAAGCAGTCGTGGTTTTAAATCCTATTTAGCAAAGAGATACTTAAAAGCAGCATGGTCAGTATAAACAACTACCTTTGTCCCTAACAAGTAGGACCTGGATTTGTCGAAGGCATAGACCACTACGAGCAGCTCTTTTTATGTGGTGGCATAATTCATCTGAGCAGGATTGAATACATGACTTGCATAATATATCACATGCAAGAGCTTTTCCTTTCGTTGTCCCGGGACTTCCCTTACTACTATATCACTTGTATCACACATGATCTCGAAAGGTACAGACCAATCAAGAGATATTACTATAGGTGCAGACACCAACCTGTTCTTCAATGTTTCAAAAGCTTCTCCATATTTTTCATCAAAGAGGAAAGGAGTGTCTTTCACTAGAAAACTGGTTAGAGGTTTCGCAATTTTTGAGAAATCTCTTATGAACCTACGGTAGAATTCTGCATGTCCTAAGAAACTTCTAATACCTTTTTCGTTCACTGGAGGGGGTAGATTTGCAATCACCTCCACTTTAGCTTTGTCAACTTCGATTCCTCTATAAGAAATCTTGTGACCCAAAACTATCCCTTCTCTTACCATGAAATGACATTTCTCCTAGTTGAGAATCAGATTCATTTGTTGACATCTTTCTAGTACCAGAGATGAATTTCTAAGACATTCGTCAAATGATGGTCCGAACACAGAAAAATCATCCATGAACACTTCCATATGCTTTTCAAGCATGTCGGCAAATATAGATGTTGTTGTACCCCAAAATTTACCCTCTCATTTATCAAGATTTTTCTCACAAGACTTCTTGGACTCAAGACAAGATTAGGCTTCGGTCAGCTCAAGACACCTCATCTTGCACTGATAACCCAAAATTAGGGTTTGAGTTTGCACAAGGATTTTTGGACCACCAATGCTTCATTTGAATTTCATATATCATCTTGGACCCCTAAGATTTCTCATGTTAAGTTACAAGCCTTGAACCACATTTTTTATCAGTCAATTGGACAATTGACATAAAAATCAATTGTATTGGGGAAAAAGTCAACTATGGACAATTTAGAGTCAAACTTCATAATTTTTTATCCACAACAACATTTTAGACTCATATGTACCATTTGATCAAGTTTGGATCACAACTCCTCAAGAAATTTGATCAAATCATCAAAAGGGCAAAATGGTCAAAATTAGGGTTTTGACTTAGAAAGGGCAATTTCTGATTTTTAACCTAGCCAATGACCAATTGAGTTCAAGCATTATTTCAATGATTCAATGGCATCATCTTGACCTAATTACATGGTTCAAAAGATCTCAAGTTCATTGGACTGACAAATGAATTTTTCAGTCAACTGATCAAAAGTCAATTGTACACTGAAAAGTCAAACTTTGACTTTTTGGTCAAAATCAAGTGCCAAGGGTCATAATTCATCAAGATATGTCAAAATATGAAACTTGTTCACCAAGAAAACCAATTTTGAAAATTAGGGTTTTGAATTTGAAAATTTTCATAACTTCGAATTTTTCTAAGTATAAGAATTTTCTTTTTTTTTTCCAACATGAAAGTTTTAGTCCTCCATGAAATCTACAGCTTTGCTTCACAAATTCTTCCCAAAAGATGCTTGGATCTCAAGTTATGAATTTGTGAACATAGGTTCATGAACTAAATAACTTAGTGAAATTTTGCCCTAATTTAGGCAAGTTTTGGACCCAACTTCATAGACATTTTTCACCTAGTTCCAAGAGTTATCTCAAAATTCATTTCAAAGATGGATTATATAGCACATTGCAAGTTTCCAAAATGTCCAAGAACTCTCCAAGATCATTTTTGGTTAGGGAGAATCGAAGAAGGGAAGTTGGCATTTTCTCACTTTTGTTCAAGCCATTTTTACAAAGCATCAAGTTGCAAATCCAATCCATGTTGTTTGTACCTTGCTTTACAGGTCCTAAACTCATTCTACACTCCATAATTAAATGCAAACTCAGTTGACAAAGGCATTACCTTTGCTTTTGAAGCATTGTACAAGAGATAATTCCATTTTAAGCATAAAGGTTATAATGCCATTTTCATAAAGTGAGCTTTTGTAACTTTATCAATCTTGAGCCTTGGACTTGTCCCTTTGGTGCAAGCAACTTCCACGGGTCTTACGAAATTTGTACAAGCCCTTTGCAGTCCTCAAACTAGACAGTACAAGCATGTTATCATTGGTCACTTCACTTTACTTAAAAAGCAAGAAAGTTGGTGAAAAGGTCAAAACTTGCACATCTGTTGAGAAGCTGACTTTGTATCCATTATATACAAGTATACAAACTTGTCACAAGAGAGAGGATGATTGCATTGAAGCTAGAACTCACTCAAACTCAAAAACTCCATTTTTCTTCCAAAACTCACAGATTCTGCAAAACCACAACCAACACATATTTGGCTTGTGCGTTTTGTGATTAAACACTTCAAGCACTTCATAAACATCCTACCAAAGCTATCCAAGCCCTTGCCCTGGTTCTGTAACCCCTGTTTCAGCCATTTCCATTTTCAACCTTGAAGCTTGCAGCTTGACTTGTGCAGGAAGTTCCAACCATTCTCAAGGCAAGATAAGCATTGGAATAGCTTGAAGGAAGCTCAAGGAAGCTCACACGATCCTCAGGCCTCCATTAAAGTCCCTACATTGCTCTACTCAAATCCAACTGAAGGAGGTATTTTCTTGAACTCTATCTCTCTAAATAGGCATCCTCAAGCCACGATTTGTGAAGAAAAAATGTAGTCCATAACATGGTGAAGCTGTACATATGCATACTTTTCATTTATATTAACTGTGCTATGAGAATTTGAAGCTTGAAGTTGCTGAAATTTTTAGGTCACGAATTAGGGGTCCTAAAATTCTCTCTGATCTTTGAGAGATAGGTTACAAATTTTATATGGTTGGAATCGTGAGATTAAATGCCACAAGTTTCATGTTATGAGTTTTTGTTTTTGTGCAAGCATGAGCAAGTTGCAGTTTTGAAGGAAAACGCGCGCGCAAGGACTGGCTGGAGGACAAGAATGAGTGTCCTGGGCTTTTTTGGCAGCTTTGGCCTTTTTGTTTTTACTAACCACACCTCCTGACTTACTTTTACACCCCCTGACTTATTTCTTATATTTTTGCATTTTCTTGCATATTTTTATATTTATTACTTGCATTTATTTTTCTAATGATAAAAAATGCCCAAAAATAATTTATTTATTTTCACACTTTTATTTTATTTTTTTATTTATTTTCTCACATAAAAATAGTTTATTTGATAAATAGATTTTATTTTCTTAAAATAACTTGTAAATAATAAAAAATACTTAATATTTTATATATTATTTATACACATAAAATATTTATTTTCCATACATATTTAATTTTTAATATTTGCACATAATATTATTTATTATTTTCTTATACAAAAATGGACAAAATATTAATATGAAACATTATTTTTCTTTGAATTAAAAATTAGGGTTTCACCCTTCCAAAAACAATATTATTTTTCCGTTCTTTTTAGGGTTTAAATCAATTATTTTCTCATACAAAACCAAACATAAAACATTTTTAACATAAATACATTTGCATTGCATTTTATATACTTGTATATTTATTTAATTCGCGCAATATTTAGATTGGGTTGTAATAATATTTTTAGATTTATCTTTGTGCAAAATCCCCATTCAAAAACTTGTATCCCCCCTCCCATAATAATTGTTGTAATAGTTTAGTTTATTTTACGCAATTTATTGCTTTCATATACCATGTTTAGTA
Source organism: Vicia faba (assembly GCA_948472305.1). Taxonomy (NCBI): domain Eukaryota; kingdom Viridiplantae; phylum Streptophyta; class Magnoliopsida; order Fabales; family Fabaceae; genus Vicia; species Vicia faba. Next base: position 1,034,306,131 of record OX451735.1, read on the forward strand.
AACTAGGGTTTGCATGACAAGGACAAAAACCAAACCAATAGAAAAAAAACCTAATGCAAGACAAAAAGCATGAAAATGACACACATTGCACACAAGCACCCTTAGGGTTTCTCCCACTTGGTTGCCTAAAATAAAATGGCCATGTTACGCAAGCGAAGTATCTTGGCAAAACAAAACAAAAAAAAGATCATAGACACTCGATGACGCTATACAAAGGTTACCTAATCAAAATGATCTTGGTCCCTCAAAAAAGCTAAGATACTTGGCAACATTGCTATCATGGTCATACGATGACCCATGCCCGTCCCGTTTACATCCAAAGATAGGGTTGTTTACCAAATCAATGGTAAATCAACAATGTCAAAGGAATAAAAATGCACAAGAAATACATTTGAGTAGGTAGATAGCTTCTAAGTTACTTGCTCCATTTCAAAACAATCCTTGCTATTTTCAAAAACACACACACACATTTCAAAACATCTTACAAAACATTGAAACATTTTTCAAAAGACAAACATCTTTGTATACATTCTTACGAACGAGAATCATTACAAAGATTGCCTAAACGAATGGAATCTTCTCAAAATACTTTCAAAACCACACCAAACACCATTTCGAACAAAACAAAGCAAGTGATCTAAACAAGTAACTAAGAGCCCATGGAAAACCATGGATGAAAAGGGTGCTAGCACCTTCCCTTTTCATAATCTACCCCCCGAACTCAAGAAAACATATCAAAGGTCTTTCCTGTGCTTTTTTACCTTTCCTTTTGGATAAAATAAAAGTCGGTGGCGACTCTTGCTAACCGCGACATTTGCGATGAAATGCAAAACCTCAAGTCAGTTTTCCCACCGTATCACAGAACTGGCGACTCTGCTGGGGACAATAATAAAAGTGGGGTTACCTTAGGGTTTAGATCACATTTATTTGCTTACCTTGTTTGACTTGCTTGCTTTACACTTTGGTTCTATTGTTTGGGTTTGAATCCTCTACCCGGATTTGGGAAACATTATAGGTAAATAGCAATACGTTGTGGAAACTGTGCGGGGTATACCAACACGGTCTAAGCAATAGCTATGTTAGTGTGACATATTTGTGGGTACCGGTAGCCTTTGAGTCAATCAAAGAGAATACGGGGCCGCTGAGTGATGTCATGAAGCACTAACGAACTTCTAGAACCTTTACTTGACCAACTTGGCGTTTTAGGATGTAGTGAGATGACCGGCTTTGGTGCAGTCCGAAGTTGGTAGATACTCGATACTACACTCATTGAGGGTTGGTTTCTTGGAATATTTCGGTCGCCGGTAAAGAGGCTTGAACTGAAACAATGAACAAGGAAACAATCCAGTGGTATTGAGCTCCTTAGAACCTGGTTACTATTACTAGGACAGGTTGAGCCAACTAAACTTCAAGAGGGTACTTACCTATGAAACCCCATGCAAGCCTAAACTAAGAACTTGTGTGATTTGTTTGTACATATATACTTGTGCATAACATCATGGACATCATGAGCATCATTTGCATCCTCTATCCATTTCAAGGATTTTGGAAATTTATCTTTGTTCTTGTTTTGTAGGATATGGATTCACTTCGCAGGAAAACTATCCAAGTCAACCTTGTAAGAATTACTCCACAACTCAAAGAGCTAGCTTCAAGGATTTCTGAGAATTCTCCATTCACCGAGAGGCATGGTCGTCTACTCAACTTGGTCACTTCCAACATAGAGGAAGACATGATGAAGATTCTCTTCCAGTTCTTTGACCCTTTGCATCACTGCTTCACATTTCCTGACTACCAGCTTGTGCCTACTTTGGAAGAATTCTCTCAACTTTTGAGGATTCCTATTCTCAATCAACTACCCTTCAACGGTACGGAAAGAGATCCAAAGCCAGAAGAGATTTCTCAAGCCCTGCACTTGCACTCATCTGATGTCACAACACATTGGGAAACTAGAAGTGGTGTCAAAGGCTTCTTGGCAAAGTTTCTGTTTGAGAAGGCCCAGAGCTGTTGGAATTCTCTAGAATTGCAAGCTTTTGAGGAGATTGTAGCTCTTCTCATCTATGGGATGGTCTTGTTCCCTAATCCTGACCAACTCATAGATGTGAGTGCTGTCAAAATCTTCATGTCTCGCAACCTGGTGCCTACATTGCTTAGGGATATCCTACACTCTTTTCACACTCGTACAATGAGGAAAAGAGGTGTTCTCATGTGTTGCACTCCTCTCTTGGCAAGATGGTTTATTTCTCATCTTCCCCAATCAGTCTTGAAGAATGAGCAAGGTTTGAGGTGGTCACAACGGTTGATGACACTTAAACATTCAGATATTCATTGGTGTTCTTGATCTAAAGAGAATTTTATTATTACCGACCGTTGTGGGGAATTCCCTAATGTCCCTCTACTTGGAATTATGGGAGGCATCACCTACAACCCGTGCTTGGATCTAAGACAATTTGGTTATGCCCAAAGAGATGGCCCACATGACATGCTGATTCAAGGATTGGTTTTTGACTTCGACAATGACGATCAAGGTCTTCGCCAAAGGTTCATCCGAGCTTGGAGGATGCCAAACAAGGTAAATAGCAAGACTTTGGGACACAAGAATTCCATCCCTCTTGAGCCTTACCTCAAGTGGGTACGAACCCGCGCCCAAAGTCTTATGATGCCTTATCCCTCCAATCTCCCAGTGATTATAGAGTCTGTTAAGGAAGGAGAGGTTCCATACACCATCCTACATCCTGACATGCCGACATCACTCGAAGATCTACAAAGGAGTTGGATACAGCTCAAAGAAGAATGCGATACTTTTGAAACCCAATTCTACACAAGCGAGAAGAAGGTTTTGGAACTCACTCGGTTACTTCACGAAGAACAGACTCTCAACACCTACATTGCACCAAAGAGGATGTGGAACGTCTTTTTACCTTAGAGTTTTGTATTATTTTGCCCAAGGGGCATTGATGTACTCAAATTCTATTTTTATTAATATGACGTGTGTTTCTTTTTGTTTAAAACAAATTTGAATTTCTAAATCCTTGAAAGCATTGCATGAATACATATCATTCATAATAAGCATAAACAGGTCTATGCAACAAGTTTCCTCATCCTTCTACTGTTTATTTCAGCAAAATGGATCTTGAACAAATGGTCAAAGATTTGCAAGCTCATAATTCACAATTTCAACAATTACTCTTGACCTTAGACAAGGGGCATGAGGAGCTAAAGACTCTGCTAGAGAAAGAAAAAGATAAAAAGAAGAAGAAGCAAGCCGGTGTGGTTATCATGGGCAGAAGGTTTCAGGGACATGCCAGTAGGACCTTAGATTTTCCAACAACATCTGATAAAGGGAAAAAAAGGGAAAGAAAGGGAAAAGAAACGGCAGTACCATCAGATTCTGAAGCAGAAGAAGAGGAAGAAGAGGACTACTCTGAACAACAATACCCTCCGGCTGATGACAAATACAAACACTTGGAAGAGCGTCTAGCTGCTATGGAGATACAGAGAGTATTGGGGCTAGATTTTGAGGAGTTAGGGCTGGTGTTAGGAATTGTAATCCCGCCAAAGTTTAAAGTGTCACTATTTTCCAAGTATGATGGGGTGTCTTGTCCCAAAATGCACCTTCGATCTTATGTCAGGAAAATTCAACTGCATTCTGCTGACAAAGACTTATGGGTCCACTTTTTCCAGGACAATTTATCAAGAATGCAGCTTGATTGGTTCTACCAGTTGGAGAGGGTCGATGTCCATAATTGGGAAGACTTGGCAGCAGCCTTCTATAAACAGTATCAGTACAATGTTGATTTGGCACCAACCCGTACTCAACTCCAGAGTATGGCTATGGTATCAAATGAAGGCTTCAAAGACTACGCCCAAAAGTGGAGGGATCTAGCCGGAAGGGTGCAACCACCTTTATCTGAAAGGGAGCTAGTGGACATGTTCTTGGGAACTCTATCAGGCCCCTTCTTTAATCATCTGATTGGAAGCTCCTCTGCAGGGTTTACCGAATTGATTTTAACAGGCGAGAGGGTGGAAGCCGATATAAGAAGTGGGAAAATTCAGAAAGACGTGTCTGCCTCTGCAACTGTAAAAAATCCCTTCACTAGAAAGAAGGAAGTGTCTGTTGTCTATTCACAGAGGAATCAGGGAAGAACTGAGTGCCGACCAACGGTGGGGGCCGTCATGATTCAAAATCCTGCATCAGACCAGCCGAGAAACAATCAGCCGAGAACTAATCAGCAAAGGGTAGAAAGGCCAGTTCGACAATTCACCAAGATTAACATGACTCCGGCTCAGGTCCTACCACATCTTATGAAGTTGAATCTAGCCATGTTGAAAGAGGCCCCTAAAAATCCCAATACTGCGTCTCCTCACTACCATTTGAATGCCAAGTGCGCATACCATTCTGAAAGTCTAGGGAACGACACCGACAACTGTTGGACTCTGAAGAACAAAATTCAAGACCTGATAGACGCAAAGGAAGTTGAGTTTGAAGCGCCTGAGAAACTGAATGTTATCTCCGCTCGGATGCCTAGGCATGGTCACAATGCCAATGTTGTTGAGGAAGATCTGTTTGTTTCTACCGTGGATGAACTGTTAACTTCGCTCCTGGTCATCAAGTTGAATTTGTTAAAGGCTGGTATATTTCCAGGTTGTGACAAAAACTTCCATGTCTATCTATCCTCATCATTTGACTTCCCTCTGTTGAAAAAAGGTATCCAACAACTGATTGATAACCAAGAAATTTTGTTTGAGAAAGCTCCCGTTTCACCCGTTCCAGTTAAAGAAGTTTCAATAATAACCATCTACGCCAATCCTTCCAGGGTCCCTAAAAGACCCGTTAGGATTACATCCGCTCCAATGACTACTCCACTTAAGATAACAATGCCCGGGCCGGGCCCTTACAAATCAGACAATGCAGTACCATGGAATTATGGTGGAGAAATCTACTACCATGGTATCAAACAGATTGAATCGACTGTCGAAGAAGAAAGCTTCGAAGAGGACAATTCCGACGTCAGTAACATTTCCAGAACAAGCAAGGTTACCCGTAGTGGAAGAATCTTCTCTCCAGAGATTGCTCCTCCAACAGCACTCTTTGGACCCGTGGCCATTCCGAAGATTACATATGTACCAGTAATTATACCTGCAAGCATACCTACCAACGAAGACAACATAATTCTTATCCCTACTTCCACTGCTAAGAATAAAGGAAAGAATATTCAAGAGGAGACTGTCCAGACGAAGGCTTAATCACTAGCTATTCCTGAAACGTCCAAGAAGGAGATGGAAGAAATCCTGAGGATCATAAAGAAAAGTGATTATGATGTGGTAGAACAATTGGGGCAGACCCCCTCCAAAATCTCTATGTTAGCATTGTTGCTGTGCTCTGAGGCACATGCTAAAGCTTTGGTAAAATTTCTGAAGACAGCTCATGTGCCGCAAGAGACTTCTGCGGACCAATTCCAAGAGTGTGTGGCCAGTCTGACAGCTGATAATGGTCTGGGTTTCTCTGATGCTGACTTGACGCCCAAAGGGAGAAAACACAACGATGCATTACACGTCTCAGTGGAGTGTAGAGGAACAACCCTAGCTCATGTCTTGGTTGATACTGGATCATCTTTGAACGTCTTGCCGAAGAAAGCCCTTGATAGGTTGGATTGTGAGGGGCTGACATTAAAACCCAGTAATATAATTGTGAGAGCATTTGACGGCTCTAAGAGGATGGTCCATGGAGAGGTGGACATCCCGATAAAGGTGGGAACTCAGACCTTTAATTCGACCTTCTATGTGATGGACATTCGTCCTTCTTACTCTTGTCTGTTGGGACGCCCCTAGATTCACAATGTCAGTGTTGTCACCTCCACCTTACATCAGATGCTGAAGTACCTCTTCCAAGGGAAGATCATGTAATCTCAAGCCTCAACTCAACTTTAGTTTTGATGAAAGACAAACAAACTAGTTTGATGAAAGACAAACAAGCATTATGGAAAGAAGGAAAAGAAGTGGAAATCATCTTAAAGCATCATTCACTCAAAGCTTCAAGGAACTTGGCAAGCAATCAAGTATATCAATTCTCAATTAAACTACATTGATTAGAAATGCTCAAAAATGATATACACACTTGCCACATCACTTCAATTATATTTCAAAACAATTTTTAAGTTTTTCTCTGCTGTAAATCGATTAACATCTTGTGTAAATCGATTTACACATGCTTTTTCAAAAACTGTTTGCTCCTGCCAGCAATCGATTTACAGGTTGTGTAAATCGATTGATCACAGAACAAACTGATTTTTTAACACATGTAAATCGATTGACACAACATGCTAATCGATTTACACTTCAAACTTTTTGAAATTCTGAACGTTACAAACACGTGCAATCGATTTGCATGTTATGTTAATCGATTTGCACATTGAAAATTTTGAAAAATCTGAAATGGTTTCAAGATATCCTTCATACCTTTTCTCCAATAGTTGCATGATCAAACATTGCATCTTGTCAAGTTTCACAAACAGAAAAGTGTCTTTCTGGAAAGGTATCTTGATTACTATATATTGCAAAATATTTTCAAATCATAAACAACTCTTCTCTTGCAATAAAATCTGAACTTTGTAAAATATTCAAACTTCATATTTCTTAACTTTTAAGAACAAAGATTTTCTGCACTTTCACACATATAAAGAACAGAAATCTTTGAGCATTATCTAACCATTGTGTTACAGTTTGAATTGCTTACAAGAGAAGAAAGAAGAAACTTCAAGAAATCATACTTCATAAAAACATACAAAGTGTAACTTATTTCCAGGATTGTTGGAATTAAGTATTAGATTACTTTTGTTCCTTGTTGTCCATTATTGGAAACAAGAGGTATCTTTTGAGAGGATTGTTCTCATTAGACTTATTGGAAATCCAAGAGGGTGTTCTTGGTTATTTGTTAGGTTCTTTAGTGGATAAGACTAGGAAGAGTCTTGTAAAAGTTCTAACAATATAGTAAAATCTCTTGCGTGTTTGCAAGGGGACTGGACGTACTTCCGGGTTGTGGAAGGAACCAGGATAATTCTCCGTGTCTCTTTACTTTCTGCACTTTACAGTTTTCAAAGCACTAAATCAAAACCAGAAAGTATAAAATAAGTCAAAAATCGACCATCACCTAATTCACCCCCCCTCTTAGGCGCAATCTTAATCTTACAATTGGTATCAGAGCAGGTTATAGGTAACCTGCTCCTAGAGATCCAGAATGGCTTCCGCAAATCATCAACCAGTTTTCAGAGATGGTGGTAGTAACAACAAGCCTCCTCTATTTTGTGGTGAATATTTTGACTTTTGGAAAATACGCATGAAGGCGCATTTAGAAGCACAAGGAGAGGAAGTATGGGATGCTGTTGAAAATGGTCCATTTATCCCAATAACGGTAATCAATGGCGTTGGGTCTGCAAAGCCCAAAACTGTATGGGACGACGATGATAAAAAGAAAGTTCTCTATGACAAAAAGGCAATAAACCTTCTTCAAGGTGCTCTCAGTATGGACGAATTTTTTCGTGTCTCAAACTGCACAACAGCAAAGGAAATTTGGGATACCTTGGTTCAAACTCATGAAGGAACGGCTGAAGTAAAAAGATCAAGGCTAAATACCTTGAGTCAAGAATATGAACTATTTCGAATGCAGCCCGGAGAATCCATTCTTGACTTACAAAAGAGATTTGTGCATTTGACAAATCACTTAATTGCTCTTGGTAAAACCTTGCCAAATGATGAACTCAACTTGAAAATCCTTAGATCATTGACTAGGGAATGGCAACCAAAGGTAACGGCAATCTCGGAAAAGAAGAGTCTCTCCGCAATGACTTCCGCTACATTATTCGGCAAACTTCAAGAATACGAAACGGAACTCGGTAGACTTGAAAAACATGAGAATCTAGAAAAGAAGTCCAAAAACATTGCCTTAAAAATTGATTCAAAAGAAGTGGTAAAAGAAGACAATCCGGAAGAAGATGAAAATTTCATGCTTCTAGTGAAAAGACTTGGAAAGTTTTTTGGCAGAAATGACAAAGGCGGATCTCATGCACATAAGAGAAAGCACTTCAAGAAAAGAGAAGCCTCCACATCAACTCAAGATGTCTCATGTTATGAATGTGGAAAGCAAGGACACATCAAGCCAAACTGTCCAAATCTCCCAAAGAAAAATGGATTCAAAGGAAAGGACTCAAAACAAAAGAAAGCCTACATAGCATGGGAAGATAATGATATGAGCAGTTCATCGGAATCGGAAAGCGACGAATGTGCAAACTTAGCCTTAATGGCATCGCATCACTCCGACAATGAAGAAGAGGTTAGTAATGAATTTAATCTTTTTGATGATGATGTTCAAGGTGCAATTGATGAACTCTTGAAAGAATGCAAAAGTTTATACAAAAAGGTGTCAAAACAAGAAAAAGAACTTCTAAGTTGTCTAGAAAAAATTGACACCATGACTAAAGATTTTGATCTTCAAAAACAGAATTTTATAAAAGAAAAGGAAAACTTTGCATGCTCCAAGTGTGAATCAAATGTCTTTCAAATTGTTCAATTGAAAAGAGTCATTGAACGATATGAAAAAGGACAAATAGGATTGGAAGGATTACTAAGCCAACAACGTTATCCTAATGATAAAAGAGGTCTTGGTTATGTGAATACTAAGAAACCAAGTAACAATCCCACTGTTTTTGTAAAGGCTAGTAATAGTTCCAATCCCAAGAAAGTAGAAAAGAAGCAAGTTGTTCATAATCATCAAAAGAAAAAGGCTAATGTATCTAAAAGAAAACAAATTCCTAGATACAAGAGCAAATTTGTTCCAAACTGTTTTTACTGTGGTATTATTGGACACACACCAAATGCATGCTATATTAGAAATTTCAGTATGGCTAGTGGACATTATGCATGGGTGAAAAAGGGAACTAACTATGAAGGACCCAAGGCAACTTGGGTACCTAACAAGAAATAATTTGTTTTTGTAGGTATGCTTGAAATCCACTTCAAATGTTTGGTATCTTGACAGTGGATGTTCAAAGCATATGACAGGAGATGTACACCAATTTTCATATCTAGTACATAAAGCCAAAGGGTATGTCACCTATGGAGACAACACCAAAGGAAAGATTCTTGGCGTTGGAATAGTTGGCACACCTCCATCCATTCAAATTGAGGATGTTCTCTATGTTGAAGGACTAAAGCACAACCTTCTTAGCATAAGTCAACTTTGCGATAGAGGGTTCAAGATCAAATTCAACAAAGAAGAATGCCTTATTATGGATGAGGCAACCAATAAGGTAAAACTCAAAGGTATAAGATCTAACAATATTTTTGTGATTACTCTAGATGATTTGTCTATGAAGGTACAATGTCTTATGGTAAACAACAATGACGCTTGGTTATGGCATAAGAGGATTGCTCACATTCACATGGAGCACTTGAACAAATTGGTTAAGCATGACTTAGTTATTGGTCTACCAAAGATGAAGTTCATCAAAGACAAATTATGTAGTGCATGCCAAAAGGGCAAACAGACCAAATCAACTTTCAAACCAAAGAATGTGGTTTCAACAACAAGACCACTTCAATTGTTGCACATGGATCTTTTTGGTCCATCTAGAACAAGAAGCTTCGGAGGTAACATTTATGCATTAGTTATTGTAGATGATTTTTCCCGTTTCACTTGGACTTTGTTTTTAGTGCACAAGAATGAAGCATTCAAGGCATTCAAGAGATATGCAAAACAAGTTCAAAATGAGAAGTCATCAAAGATAACATCAATCCGAAGTGATCACGGTGGAGAGTTCCAAAACAGTCTATTTGAAGAATTTTGTGAAGAAAATGGGATCTTCCACAATTTTTCAGCACCAAGAACTCCACAACAAAATGGAGTAGTTGAAAGGAAAAATAGGTCTTTGGTGGAACTTGCTAGAACCATGCTAAGTGACTCAAGTTTACCTAAATATTTTTGGGCGGATGCGGTAAGCACGGCATGTTATGTAAGCAATCGCGTGATCATAAGACCTATACTAAAGAAAACTCCATATGAGATCTACAAAGGAAGAAAACCAAATATCTCTCACTTTCATATTTTCGGGTGCAAATGTTTTGTCCTTAACAACGACAAAGACAATCTCGGTAAGTTCGATGAAAAATCGGATGAAGGTATCTTTCTTGGTTACTCCCTTTCTAGCAAAGCTTTTAGAATTTACAATAAAAGAACTTTAACTATAGAAGAATCAATGCATGTTTCTTTTGATGAATCTAACACCTCCAAGGAGGAAGTTGCTATTTGTGATGATGATGATTCTATAGATTTATCTCATGAGATTTCCTGCGGAGATGGCAAAATTGTCAATCCGGAACAAACACATGAACTTTCACATCAAAATGAAAATGATGATGATCTTCCTCAAGAATGGAGAACTCATCGTGATCATCCAATTGACAATATAATTGGAGATATTAGCAAAGGAGTATCTACTCGACTAAATCTTAAGGATGCATGCTTAAATATGGCGTTTGTATCTCAAGTTGAACCTACTAAAGTGGCTCAAGCACTAGAAGATGATCAATGGATCCTTGCCATGCAAGAAGAGTTAAACCAATTCGAGCGGAATGAAGTTTGGGAACTTGTTCCTAATCCAGGAAATAAACGTATCATTGGAACCAAATGGGTTTTCAAAAACAAGATGGATGAAAATGGAATAATCACTCGAAACAAGGCAAGACTAGTTGCTCAAGGATACAACCAAGAGGAAGGAATTGATTTTGAAGAAACTTTTGCTCCGGTAGCACGTTTGGAAGCAATAAGACTATTACTTGCATATGCATGCTCATTGGACTTTGAACTTTTTCAAATGGATGTAAAAAGCGCATTTCTCAACGGATTCATAAATGAAGAAGTCTATGTAAAGCAACCTCCCGGATTTGAAGACTTCAAACATCCTAATCATGTCTTCAAACTGAAGAAAGCTCTCTATGGGCTGAAGCAAGCACCAAGGGCTTGGTATGATAGACTAAGCGCATTCCTATGTGAAAAAGGGTTTGTAAAGGGTAAAGTTGATACCACTCTCTTCATAAAAAATGTTAATCATCATACCTTACTTGTACAAATCTATGTAGATGATATTGTTTTCGGTTCAACTAACCAAAATATGTGCAAGGAATTCTCGTCTATGATGCAAGGAGAGTTTGAGATGTCTATGATGGGAAGATTGAATTTCTTTCTTGGTCTTCAAATTAAGCAACTCAAACATGGTATCTTCATAAACCAATCAAAATATTGCAAAGACCTTATAAAGAAGTTTGAGATGGAAAGTAGCAAAGAAAGTGCAATTCCTATGGGATCCGGCACCTATCTTGACCCAGATGAATCAGGAAATTCTATTGACATAACTAAGTATCGTGGAATGATTGGCTCACTCCTTTATTTAACAGCAAGTAGACCTGACATTATGTTCAGCGTTTGCCTATGTGCAAGATATCAAGCCAATCCTAAAGAGTCTCACCTTGCAGCAGTCAAGCGCATAATAAAATATCTCAAAGGAACAACCAACGTCGGATTATGGTATCCAAAAGGTAGTATGTGCAATCTAGTTGGTTATTCTGATGCTGACTATGCAGGTTGCAAAACTGATCGCAAAAGTACAAGTGGAACATGTCACATTCTTGGAAATGCCTTGGTTTCATGGTCATGCAAAAAGCAAGCAAGCGTAGCTCTCAGCACTGCCGAAGCAGAATACATTGCGGTTGGAAGTGGATGCGCACAAATTCTTTGGCTAAAACAACAATTACTTGACTATGGAGTAAACCTTGGATGCATTCCTCTTCGATGTGATAACACAAGCGCGATCAATATTACGAAAAATCCAGTTATGCACTCCCGGACGAAACACATTGACATCAGACATCATTTCATCCGAGACCATGTACTCAAAGGAGATGTCGAGATCACATTTGTGGACACTCAAAATCAACTCGCGGACATCTTCACAAAACCACTTGCAAAGGATGCATTTTTCAAAATTCGTCGTGAACTTGGAATCCTCGATGAACAAGATATTTAAGGTGCACTCAATCCTTGACTATACCTTAATGTACATATATATGTGGTTAGACATTGTTTCAAATGTTAAAAATAATGATTTTTTAAATTTTCTCTTTAAGTAAATCGATTTACACCATATGTCAATCGATTTACCACTGAAGCAAATCATTTCTTTTAATAAAATCTTCTGTGTAAATCGATTTACACAATATGTCAATCGATTTACTACTGAAGCAAATCAGTTTTTTAATAAAATCTTGTGTGTAAATCGATTTACACAATATGTAAATCGATTTACCACTGAACGAAAATTACTTTTTATGAAAAATGTTCTGTGTAAATCGATTTAACCAAGGGGTAAATCGATTTACCACAGAATCTGAAGCATTTTTTATGTATTTTCTCTATGCAATGTATTTTGTTTTAACATGTGATACTTATAATGAGCTTTTAATATATTGGTCAAACATTCATTGCCTCTCAACCTCCCACCTTTCTATTGCCCAATCAATGAAACCTTGACCAAAATTACAAAATTAAAACCTCATAAAACCTCACTTACCCTACTATACTATTTAATCTCACCAAAACTCCCTCACTATCTCATCACACCAACACACTCTCTCACATAACAAAAGAACTCTATATCTCTCTTTTCAAAACCCTAACAAGATCCATGGCTCCCAAGAGAAAAGCCTCTGCCTCAGAGAAAGGAAAGAAGCCAGCTTCGTCATCATCTGAAAACTCTGTGCTCGAGTACCTCACGGATCCACAGCGGGACAGATTCCTCAAGCATTTTCAAAAGAAAATCGTCTCCACTCCAAAGTTTGGTAAGTTATCTACTTTTCCAGATGAATGCTTCTCATTTCAAAGAGATTTCATTGCTTATGGGTTAGAACCATTAATATCTTCACATGGTTTCTATTACCCGGATCTGGTTAAAATTTTCTACAGCAACATGTGTTATGACAACAACAAATGTTATACATATGTCCTTGGAAAAAGAATCCCTCTGTATTCCAAAACTCTTGGCAGAATCTTGAACATTCCATATTCTGGAAGTACCCTCTATGATCCAGAAGATGCTGCTTGGGAAAACTATCAGAAGCGAGAATTTTTCTATAGCATTGGAAGGCTATCTGAATCTGAATACCGTGCCAAGCGGATTCGCAGTCTTGGCGGGGTTACTCCAGCTAGGGACACATGGAGTGCTGGAAATTTCCATATTGATGATAGGTTGTTTCACTATTTTCTGGTGTATATTTTGTTTCCTAGAGCAGGGAATCATTGTACGGTGACCGACCTAGAGCTTCAAATCATCTATGCAAGGAAAAATGGAATCCCGGTCAATTGGGCAAAATTGATTGTGATGCATATGCTAAAAGTTGCCGCAAGGGCCACCTTTCTACCATATGCATATTTCATTACAAGGATTATGGAAGCTTATGATATAGATTTCACTGGATTTGAGCGAATTGAAATGGATCCAATCTCCACTAGGATCTCCATCAAAAATGTTGATTCAAGGATGGGTGTTCATTTCAACGCTGAAGCAAAAACCATAACTTACATTGGAGAAGATGTGGTCGGCGATGAAGGTCAAAATGCAGATGAAGAAGACCATGAAGTTCCTCCTGCTGCTGCTTCTGGTCCCACAAATCAAGATGTTATGGATTTCATGACGCAACAGTTTGCTTCTCTGAATTCTAACATCAATGCTCGATGGACGGAGATAAATGACTCTACCTCATCTCGGATAGATGCTTTTCAGAACGATGTGAACCAACAATTTTCATATCTTTATTCACATCTTCATATCCCTCCATACGACCCAACCAATCCTGCACCTCCGCCTCCTCAATACACCGAACCACCTCTTCAACAACAATTTCCTTATCAAGGACCTTTCTAAAATGTTCTTGATCAATGTTCTTAAATTCTTAGTATAAGTATCATTATGGATTTTGTCTTGTTTTGTTCTGTTCATTTTATGTATTGTGTTCTTAAAACTTTGTTCGATAATTTTGAATATTTTGTGTTTTTTTCATTCATGTTCCTATACATTTCTTTCTGGTATACTTTCTTGTTGCATCTTTCCCTTCTTTTTGATAATGTCAAAGGGGGAGAAGGATGTAATAGCACTTTATGGTTGTTTGTTTTCATTGTCTTTACAGAGCAAACTTTCAAAGCTTTTTCTCTATAGGGGGAGAAATCTTCTCAGGGGGAGAAAACACCGTTTGCTAAAATTCTGATCAACACATAAAGGAAAATGGTTTGTCATCATCAAAAAGGGGGAGAATGTAATCTCAAGCCTCAACTCAACTTTAGTTTTGATGAAAGACAAACAAACTAGTTTGATGAAAGACAAACAAGCATTATGGAAAGAAGGAAAAGAAGTGGAAATCATCTTAAAGCATCATTCACTCAAAGCTTCAAGGAACTTGGCAAGCAATCAAGTATATCAATTCTCAATTAAACTACATTGATTAGAAATGCTCAAAAATGATATACACACTTGCCACATCACTTCAATTATATTTCAAAACAATTTTTAAGTTTTTCTCTGCTGTAAATCGATTAACATCTTGTGTAAATCGATTTACACATGCTTTTTCAAAAACTGTTTGCTCCTGCCAGCAATCGATTTACAGGTTGTGTAAATCGATTGATCACAGAACAAACTGATTTTTTAACACATGTAAATCGATTGACACAACATGCTAATCGATTTACACTTCAAACTTTTTGAAATTCTGAACGTTACAAACACGTGCAATCGATTTGCATGTTATGTTAATCGATTTGCACATTGAAAATTTTGAAAAATCTGAAATGGTTTCAAGATATCCTTCATACCTTTTCTCCAATAGTTGCATGATCAAACATTGCATCTTGTCAAGTTTCACAAACAGAAAAGTGTCTTTCTGGAAAGGTATCTTGATTACTATATATTGCAAAATATTTTCAAATCATAAACAACTCTTCTCTTGCAATAAAATCTGAACTTTGTAAAATATTCAAACTTCATATTTCTTAACTTTTAAGAACAAAGATTTTCTGCACTTTCACACATATAAAGAACAGAAATCTTTGAGCATTATCTAACCATTGTGTTACAGTTTGAATTGCTTACAAGAGAAGAAAGAAGAAACTTCAAGAAATCATACTTCATAAAAACATACAAAGTGTAACTTATTTCCAGGATTGTTGGAATTAAGTATTAGATTACTTTTGTTCCTTGTTGTCCATTATTGGAAACAAGAGGTATCTTTTGAGAGGATTGTTCTCATTAGACTTATTGGAAATCCAAGAGGGTGTTCTTGGTTATTTGTTAGGTTCTTTAGTGGATAAGACTAGGAAGAGTCTTGTAAAAGTTCTAACAATATAGTAAAATCTCTTGCGTGTTTGCAAGGGGACTGGACGTACTTCCGGGTTGTGGAAGGAACCAGGATAATTCTCCGTGTCTCTTTACTTTCTGCACTTTACAGTTTTCAAAGCACTAAATCAAAACCAGAAAGTATAAAATAAGTCAAAAATCGACCATCACCTAATTCACCCCCCCTCTTAGGCGCAATCTTAATCTTACAGATCATAATTGTTCATGGGGAAGAGGAATACATGATTAGTCATCTGAATCCGTTCTGATACGTGGAGTTAGATGGCGAGTTCATTGAAACCCCTTTCCAACATTTTGAAGAAGTCTCTCAGGAAATAGCGGCGACCAAGGCGGTATCCTAAACTCTTATGATCACAAGACCTCCACCTCGGATGTCATCTCTAAAGGATGCAAAGGCAGTAATGGAAGAAGGGGGATGCACCATCTGGGGACAGCTTCCAGACATTCCGTACAAATCAGACAAATTTGGCTTGGGGTTTACTTCAACTTCTCATAAGGTTGTGCGTCGCGCCGGTGCCGGAGGGCCACCTGTGAAGATTACCAACCAAGGAGTCAATGCACTAGAGGACAGTGAAGAAGATGGCAGCTTGGAAGATTGGATATTTCCTATTGTCAGCAGAGGACTTCGCAACTGGGAAGCCAAAGACTTCATCCCAATAACTTTCATATCGCAGTAATTTATCTTTTACATTTCTGTTGGACTTGTAATAATTCACAAACAATTCGTACATTTTCAACCTTGTGTCTTACCCGAGGCACAACGGTCCATTTGTAAGGGTTTTTATTTCATTTTCATATGTCATTCAATGAATCATGGACGCTTTTTCATATATAAACCTTTTATGCTCATTGTCTTTCTTTTACATTTTATTGTTTTAAGATGGTTATCCCTTACACACACCCACACTCACAAATGCAGGTACCCTTCCATTCTGGATCCCATGGGTAACGATACTGCTATAGCCTTCAGTGACTCTGAAGATCTGATATACCAAGCCAAATACGAGGGTGAGGAAGATTGTGAGGTGCCAGGGGAATTGGCCAGACTTCTACAACAAGAGTAAAGAGCTATTCAGCCTCATGAGGATCTGTTGGATACAATCAATTTGGGTACCGAGGAGGATAAAAAGGAAATCAGAGTGGGTGACAATCTAGAGTCGGGTGTCAAAGAGCGCCTAATTCAGCTATTGCATGATTATGTTGAGATCTTTGCCTGGTCATACAAAGACATGCCGGGACTCGATACATACATTGTGGTACACCATCTACCCACAAGAGAAGACTGTCCACCAGTGAAGCAAAAAGTCCGCCGCATGAGAACTGACATGTCAGAGAAGATCAAAGCAGAAGTTATGAAACAGTTCAATGTTGGATTTCTAGCTGTTACTTCCTGTCCACAATGGGTTGCTAACATTGTTCCCGTGCCTAAAAAGGATGACAAAGTGAGAATGTGCGTGGATTATAGAGATTTAAACAGGGTCATCCCTAAAGATGATTTTCCACTTCCACACATCGACATCCTGGTTGACAATACAGCTAGCACAAAGTATTTTCTTTCATGGACGGATTCTCAGGCTATAACCAGATCAAAATGGCACCTGAGGACATGGAGAAAACTACATTTGTCACACAGTGGGGTACGTTCTGCTATAAAGTGATGCCATTCGGACTGAAGAATACCGGGGCAACCTATCAACGCGCCATGGTAGCTTTGTTTCATGATATGATACATCATGAGATAGAGGTCTACGTAGATGACATGATAGCCCGATCACAAACTGAAGAAGAACACCTTGATCACTTGCAAAAGATGTTTGTCATATTGAAGGAGTACAAGCTAATATTGAACCCAAACAAGTGCACATTCGGAGTCCAGTCTGGTAAACTCTTAGGTTTCATTGTCAGCAACAAAGGCATCGAGGTTGATCCTGCCAAAGTCAAAGCGATACAAGAAATTCCTGCTCCTCGCACTGAGAAGGAAGTCAGAGGTTTTTTGGGACGCCTAAACTACATTGCTAGGTTCATTTCTCACCTAACATCTACTTGTGAACCAATCTTCAAGCTGTTAAAGAAAGATCAAGTAGTCAGATGGAATGATGAATGCCAGGTTGCTTTCGATAAAATCAAGGAGTATTTACTAGAGCCTCATGTCTTGATGCCACCAGTCGAAGGAAGACCGCTAATCATGTATCTGACCGTCTTAGAAAATTCAATGGGGTGCATACTGGGGCAGCATGACGAGTCTTGCCGAAAAGAGCACGCCATTTATTACCTGAGAAAAAAGTTTACCAACTGTGAAACCAGATATTCACTGCTCGAGAAAACTTGTTGCGCTCTGGTATGGGCTACTCGCCGGCTAAGACAATATATGTTGAATCATACCACTTTGCTGATATCTAAGATGGATCCGATAAAGTACATCTCTGAGAAGCCTGCTCTATCTGGGAGGATAGCTAGATGGCAGATGATCCTAACAGAATATGACATACAATACACAACCCAAAAAGCTATAAAGGGCAGCGTGCTAGCTGATCATCTTGCTCATCAAGCTGTAGAGGATTATCAGTCCATGAATTTTGAATTCCCGGACGAAGACATCATGACATTAGACAATTGTGAGGAGATCAGACCATATGACGGACCTGAACAAGGATCCCGATGGACCCTGTTCTTTGATGGGGCATCCAATGCACTTGGTAATGGTATCGGCGCGGTACTCATATCTCCGGAAGGGTGCCATACTCCCTTTACTGCCAGACTTTGCTTCAACTGTACGAACAACATGGCAGAATACGAAGCATGCATCTTTGGTCTCAAGGCTGCCATAGACTTGGGAATCAAATCTTTAGATGTGTTCGAAGATTCAGCTTTGGTCATCAGTCAGATCAAAGGAGAATGGGATACTAAGCATCCAAACCTCATCCCTTACAAAGAACATGTTCTGACATTGCTACCATATTTCGAGAAGATTACCTTCGAGCACTTCCCGCGAAAAGAAAATTAGCTAGCAGATGCTCTAGCTACAATGTCATCTATGTTTAAACTTAATTGGGATAACGAGGCTCCCCAGATCACCATTGAACGGATGGACGAACCTGCACAATGTCACGAGATTAATACCGAAGAAGTAGTGGACCATCCGTGGTTTCATGAAGTCAAAAGGTATCTCGAGGCTCAAGAATATCCAGAAGGAGCTTTAGTCAATGACAAAAAGTTCTTCAGGAGATTCTCGGCTAAGTTCTTCCTAAGTAATGGCATCCTATACAAATGCAATCATGATTCTATTCTGATCCATTGTGTGGATAAGGCTGAGGCTGAAAGGATTATGGCTGAGTTGCATGAAGGTACCTTTGGCACTCACTCTAGCGGGCATGCGATGGAGAAGAAAATCCTACGGGCAGGCTATTACTGGTCTACCATGGAAGCAGACTGCTATCAACACTCCCGGACCTATCATAAATGTCAAATCTATGCAGACAAGGTCCACGTGCCTCCGGTTCCTCTAAATGTCTTAACAGCTCCTTGGCCCTTCGCTATGTGGGGAATCGACATGATTGGGGAGATCAAGCCTACAGCCTCCAATGGACACCGCTTCATTCTGGTGGCCATTGACTACTTCACAAAGTGGGTCGAAGCAGCTTCCTTCGCATCCGTTACTAAGAATGTTGTTGCCCGCTTCATCAAGCAGAATCTCATTTGCCGGTACGGTATCCCAGAAAGGATCATCGCTGATAATGGTAGAAACCTTAACAATACTATGATCACCGCCTTGAAGAAGTGAAAAACACAAGAAGGGGGGGTTGAATTGTAAAAACTTGAAATCAATTGCAGTCAACACGGTATTTTTATCCTGGTTCGTTTGATCTCAAACTACTCCAGTCCACCCGTCAAGGTGATTTCGCCTCTCTCCAACGAGGTCTTAATCCACTATATTCAACTGAATATTACAACTGCTTTAACAACTGCTAAAGCCTTCTTGAGTCAAACCACAAACCGGTTTCTCAAGGAAATACTTTCTTACAGATAAATGAAATCTAAGTGTGTTGAATGTTTTCTACAAAAACTGTTTATCACAACTGTGATACTACACACGTTAAGCTTATGAGAACTAGAGTGCTAAAATAATTGAGTAGAGAATTTGAGAGCATTAGAAAAACTGTGAATGAGGATGATGATGAATAGCTTTAGGCGTGTAGAGAGTTGTAGAGAATTAGCCAATTGAATCTTCACTGACTTGTTTATATAGCATTGGAAAATGGTACGTTGGAGTCAGTTAATTTCGTTTCAATGCCAATAACATTCTTTCCAAATTGAGAAGATATTTGTCTGGAATAATGTCGTTGATAATAAAGTATCTTGAATGCACAGTACCGTTGCTACTTAAGCGTGTTCTGGCTTTGGCTTATTCTGACGCTGCTAGGTGCTGATGAGTTATTGTTTTCTTGATCAGAGTTCAGATTGTTACGCGCAGATCTGTTCATCAAGCTTCAGCGTAAGCACATGTTGATCTTCTGATTCTGGCATCTGATATAACATCCTCTGAAGCTGATGTTGATATTTCATCTTCTGATGCTGATGATGATATTCTCTTGCTGATACCCATCAGAGTTTCTGTAAAACAGAATATAATTTTTAGGTAGCATATATGTCTTACATGAATCATACAATTAATATATCTTTGCATTTTGTTATCATCAAAACTTAAACTTAGGGTAGTAGATTCAAACTTTGTTCTAACAATCTCCCCCTTTTTGATGATGACAAAAACTAGATTTTTTTCAATTGAAAATCATCGTAAAAAGTATCAGAGATAACCAAATAGTAAAGAGTATCAGAATTAAATAGGAAGTTATCAAAGGTAAGAGGATAAGAGATAAAGAGATATCAGAGTTTAAGGGGATAAGAAAACACTATCAGAGTTATGATCAGAAAACTCCCCCTGAGTTTATTACTTCCCTTTTTAATTCCTTGAATCCTTTAGCATCAGATCTTTCTTGAACTTTCTTTGAGCATCAGATCTTTCTTTTACTCGAGCAGAGCTTCAGTGTATCAGAGATAATTAACTTCTTGTACCTGTAAGCTTATGCAAAACAAGGAAACATTCAAGAATATCAGAGTGTTAGAATGTTTGAGACTTTTGTCTCAGTAGTCCGTTATTGAAAAATATCATTCTTTTTCTCCCCCTTTTTGGCAGAAATCAAAAAGTGAAAGTAATTTAAGATGAAACTATCAGAGCAGAAAAACTGTTATATTTAATTCAAAGCTTAGAAGATAGTACAGAAAACATGGAAGGAAAACAATGAAAACATCATGAATGAAAAACTAAGGTTGGGGTGGAAAGCGTGTGAACAGAGCTTCTAGCATGTTCTTGATTTGATCAGCAGTTTCCTTCTGCTGATGCACCATGCTGACTACTGTATCAATCTTTCCATCTTGCACATCCATCCTTTCCTTCATCCTTTGATCATTCTCATCCATTCTTTGCTGCAGACGAATATCATTCTGCTTCAGCTCTTCAAGAGTCTGCCTGTCCAAAGAAGCTTGAGAGACGTCAGAAACAGGATGCTTCTGAGAGCTTTCTGCAACATCTTCTGCTTGACTAACATCTTCAGCTGGTTGAACGGTTGATGCTGGATGCTTTTCAGACCATGGCTCACTGTCCAGATGAAGCACTTTCTCCTTCAGCAGCTGACTCAAGACTTGTCCTTCAGCTTCTTTCAGCAGATTACCGAAGTTTTGTTGAGCCTGTTCATAATTGATGTCTTGCAGCTTGAGGGCTTCAGCGCGTACCCACATTCTGAAATGTGTCCAGTGTTGGTCTGAAGCAGCAGGATCAATCATTCCAGGACAAACCTGCTTTAGAGAAGCAATCCAATTCTGCAAGCCTGTTTCAAAATTCAAAATGCCAGAACCAACATCTATTTGTTTGGGTTTGGGAATGGCTATTTTGTTTTTAAGATCAGCAAGGCGGTCAAGGACTGTGAGGTCAATGAAGGTCTTGTTGTGGTCATCTTTATTTTGTTTGGGAGATGGAGTGGGAGAATCAGAAATGATTATTGGACTGTTTGGAGTATTTGGAGGGGTAGTTTTTGGTGAGGATGGCAGTTGGGGTATGTTTACAGTTTTACCACAAGGCAGTTAAATTGCCAAGGGTTGTGGTTCAGAGGATTGAGGAGAATGAGGTTCAGGGGTTTGAGGTGAATGAGGTTCAGGGGTTTGAGCCTCAGAGTGGTGAGACTCAGAGTGTTGAGACTTAGGTTGTGGAGATGATTGTTGAGGTGAGGGTGAATGAAGTTCTGGTTGTGGAGAGGGAGGTTGAGTTTCTGGTTGAATTTCTGGTATGGGTGAGAGTGTATGTTCTGGTTGAGGTGAGTGGGCAGTTTGTGGTTGAGTGTTTGGATTTTCTGAGAGGGGAGCGGAAGAACGTTGATCAATTTCAGAAAGAACTTTATCAAGTTCTGATTCTGTTGATGTTGTGGGTTTTGGATTTTGGGATTTGGTGCGGGATCTCCTGAGAGTTAGTGACTCAGAAGGGTCAAACTCTGGTTCGGTATCATCAATGGTTGGTATGGGAATTGGGAGTTCATATGAAGCTGGGGTTGGAATAGATGTTGGAATAGCAGAAGAATTTAAAACATTAACAGCATATAGATTACCTCTCTTCTTAGGGGTCTGTTGGGATGGTCCTTCTGAAGTAGCCTTTCTCTTCTTCGTCTTCTTCACAGTAACTTCTGGAGTTTGTTGGTGCAGATCTTTAATGTTCAGAGTGGGATCTGTGCCATCAGCCTTGCAAGCATCCAAGTATCTGAGAACAATGACTGGTTTAGAGTCAATCTCAGAGAATATTGGAAAGTCGTCCAGAGGGACTCTTCTGCTGGTGATGTCAGCAAGAGGAGTGACGCTGGGCTCCTTTCTGATATTCTCTATCAGTTTCATTTTCTTCAGATTCTTGGCATTCAGAGGCTTGCCAACAGTAGGTTCAATGGAGCTTAATTCCTGTGCTTCTGTAAGGTGTTCAATCAGCCTATTCTCAGTTAGAATATCTGATATTAACCTGACAAAGGGTATCCAATCCCTTTTTGTCCTTTCTTCTTCTCTTGTCTCCTTGACGCTGGTCCTGAGGTGATTAAACAGAAGATGAGCCAAGTTAATCTTTACCTTCTGATTAATAAAATAGATCAGAAACTGCTGATCTATGTTTATATAATCAGGAGAGCTTGTGGGCTTCCTGTGATTGAAGCACCCCAGAATAATCTTCGCCCATATTCTGTGCTGATCCTTCAAATCTCTGATTTTGCTGCTGGGAACCCCATGGGTGAAAATCTCTCTTGCAATGACAGCAGCGTCTGAGCATCTTTCTGCCATGTCGATACAGCGGATACCACCACCAGTGTATCCAATCAGCCTTGCAATGTGATCCTCAGTGATCACAATCTTCTTTCCCATGATATAGGAAGTAACTTGATATGTTGATGAAGACGCATGAATCCAGAATTCTTTGACCAATACTAGGAAAGTTGGACCCACCAACCTATCAAAGTATCGCTCCCATCCTTGTGCCCTAACTTCTTCTGTCAAATCGAATCCATTTTCTTTCAGACTGATGAAATCAATGATCAGTTCAGACAGAACTTCCAAGTTCTTCACTGGTGTAAGTAGAGTTCTGAAGGGAATTTGGTATTGTTCAGATGAAGCCTCCTTCTGAGAACCTGCAGAAACAGTGCTAGAAGTTGCCATGTTCACACTAGGGTTTTCTGAGAAAAAGTTTTTGAGAAAAGGGTTTCTTTTGAGAAAGATGAATACACAAGTGAGAATGCAGAAAATATTTGTATGAATGTAAGAGACGGTAAAAATTTAATGAATGATGTTAAGGTGCTTAAATAGATTTCAAAAAGTGTTTTGAAAATGTAAACGGTTTTAAGAGAGAGAATTAACTCATGATTACAATTTAACTCATAATTACGTGCATTTAACGCTTGCTGATTTTGGGGGATTTGAGAAAGATATTTGGAACGGTTACCAGACATGTGTCTCAATGCATCCAATCAGCGTTTTGCCTTCTCAGAAGCATGCACGCGTGTTCTGCTTCAGAGATTTGCTGATGACTGGATGACACTTGTTTGATTTAGTGAGCAGCACGTCTATCCTTGAGCTGAAATGCTCAGGTCTTTAAGAATAGAATCTGATACAATCTGCATGTCTATCTTTCTGAAAGGAGATTGATCAGAAGTTCACAGTAAACAGAAAACACATTCTGAAGGTTAATATATAAAATTAAAACATTTTCACTCTGGGCAGAGCTTCATGCTGAGATGTTTCAGAATGAAGTTGAACCTATCTTCAGAAAGTGGTTTAGTGAAGATATCAGCCCATTGATGGTCTGTATCAATAAATTTTAAGTTCAAAATTCCTTTCTGAATATAGTCCCTAATGAAATGGTGTTTTATCTCTATATGCTTAGCCCTAGAATGCAAAATAGGATTTTTAATTAAGCAAATGGCAGAAGTATTGTCACAGAGTATAGGGATGTTACTCTCAAAAATCTGGAAGTCTTCAAGCTGACTTTTCATCCAGAGCATTTGTGTGCTACATCCTGCTGCTGTTATGTACTCAGCTTCTGCTGTTGATAGCGCAATTGTGGATTGCCTTTTGCTGGACCAAGGGATCAGATTTTCTCCCAGAAACTGGCAGCTTCCAGAAGTACTTTTACGCTCTACTCTGTCTCCAGCAAAGTCAGCATCGCAGTAACCTACTAAGCTGTAATCACTAGATTTTCTATAAAATAGACCCAGATTAGTAGTACCTTTCAGATACTTGAAAATTTGCTTAACAGCTGTTAAGTGAGATTCTCTAGGATCTGATTGGAATCTAGAACAAATACATACGCTAAATAAGATATCAGGCCTTGAAGCCGTCAAATAAAGGAGAGAACCAATCATACCTCTGTAGACCTTCTGTTCTACCTTTTTGCTTACCTCTTCTCTTTCCAGAATGCACGTGGAATGCATTGGAATCTTTGATGACTTACATTCTGAGAGGTCAAATTTCTTCAGAAGTTCTCTGACATATTTGCTCTGATGAATGTAAGTTCCCTCTGGATTTTGATTGATCTGAATTCCCAGAAAGAATTTTAGTTCTCCCATGAGGCTCATCTCAAATTCTGCCTGCATACACTTAGCAAATTTTCTTCCAAGAGAAGGATTAGTAGATCCAAAAATAATATCATCAACGTAAATTTGACAAACTAAGATGTCATTCTTAACTGACTTACAGAATAAGGTAGTGTCCACCTTCCCTCTGGTGAATTCTTTTTCTAACAGAAAGTTACTTAGTCTTTCATACCAAGCTCTGGGAGCTTATTTCAGACCATATAGTGACTTCTTTAGTTTGAAAACATATTCTGGATTTTTTGTACTTTCAAAACCAGGGGGTTGGTGCACATAAACCTCTTCTTCTATATATCCATTTAAGAATGCACTCTTGACATCCATCTGATACAGAGTGATGCCTTTATTAACAGTAAACGAAATTAAAAGTCTGATAGATTCTAACCTGGCGACTGGGGCAAAGGTTTCTGTATAGTCTATCCCCTCTTGCTGGCTATAACCTTGTGCTACCAGTCGTGCTTTGTTTCTGATAACTTCACCTTGTTTGTTCAGCTTGTTTCTGAACACCCATCTTGTTCCAATGATGTTGAATCCTTTTGGTCTGGGAACAAGATCCCATACATCATTTCTGGTGAATTGATTCAGCTCTTCTTGCATTGCTAGAATCCAGTCGTTGTCCAGAAGTGCTTCATCAATTGAAGAAGGTTCAATCAGAGACACAAGTCCCATGAGGGATTCTCCAGAGTTTCTGAAGCTGGCTCTTGTTCTGATTGGATCTTCCTTTATTCCTAAGATAGTTTCTTCTGGGTGATCCAAGCTGCTTCTGGGTAGTCTTTGCTGAGGTTGATCAGCAGCTGTTGTGGGATTGCTTGCAGTGCTCCTTTCAGATGTTGAAGGAGTGTCTTTGTTGAGAGCTTCTGATGACTTGTCTTCAGAACCTGTAAATTCAACTTCCATACCTGCAAAAACTTCATTCTGCTTTGACTACAGTTCCAGAGCCAATGATCTTTCCCCTCTGATTGCCTCCAAATCCAATGTGGCCTCCAGGCTTAAGTTCCAGGCTTTGGAACATATGCCTTCTTCCCGTCATGTGTCGCGAGCAGCCAGAGTCCAGGTACCATGACTGGTGTTTCTGATTTGCTGCTAAAGATATCTGCAACATGTATTATTTTATCCTTAGGTACCCAGATTTTCTTGGGTCCTGATTTGTTAGATTTACCAAAACTCTGGTTGAATTTTGGTTTCACAGAATACTTGCTACTAGTATATTTAATATCATGTGTGTGACCATACACAAAATGTGAGTTCAGAGGAGTGTGTTTAATAGTTAAATCCATGGCATTCTTTGGTGTAGGAACCTTACCTTGGTATCCTATTCCCTTTCTGCCGTTTCTGCTAACTCCATAGATCATTGAAGCCATTTTGCTTCTATCTATGCTTTTAGCAAGGAACTTCTGAAAGCTATGATCATACTCCTTGATGATCTCATCAGCGCTGCTGGGAGTTTCAGAAATTGTTTCCTTCTGAGAGTTTTGTAAAACATTTTCTAACTTTTAAATTTTATTTTTCAGCTCAGAATTTTCCAATTTAAGACTCTCAGTCTTATCAGAGTCAGATTCAAGATTCCTTTTCAGGTTTCTGAATTTAACTCTAATCTGCTGGTACCTTTCCAGAATTTCGTTAAGGCTTTCAGCAAGTTCAGCCTTAGTAAAATTAATTGCAAAGTCAGGAAATACCTCTTCAGTGTCTGATTCTGAGTCTGATTCAGAAGCTTCACTGTCTTCTGAAATGTTGGCCATGAGAGCTATGTTTGCTCTCTCATCATCTGATTCTGATTCAGCGTCAGACGAGTCAGAGTCATCCCATGTAGCCATGAGACTTTTCTTCTTTTCTCTTCCAAACTTCTTTTTTGGCTTTTCCCTCTGAAGCTTTGGGCAGTCACTCTTGTAGTGTCCTTTCTCATTGCATTCATAGCAGATGATGTCCTTGGTGTTTGGCTTTCTGCTTCCTGAGGAGCCTTCAGATCTTCTCTATCCAGAGGAAGAATCTGACCTTCTGTATCTGGAAGAGGACTCATTCTGATCAGATCTTCTGGGATTCCTGAACTTCCTTTTCCTCTGCTTCCATAGTTGGTTCACTCTTCTGGAGAGGAGGGAAAGTCCGTCTTCTTCTGATGAGGATCCATCATATGTTTCTTCAACTGCCTGCAAAACTTTAGACTCAAATTTTTTGTTAGATTTTAATGCTAAAGGCTTACCTTGCTTCTGAGGTTCATCAGCTTCCAGCTCTATCTCGTGACTTCTGAGGGAGCTGATAAGTTCCTCCAGAGAAATTTTGTTGAGATCTTTAGCTAGCTTCAGCACTGTAACCATTAGCCTCCACTGTTTTGGCAAGCTTCTGATGATCTTCTTGACATGATCAGCAGTAGAGTATCCTTTGTCCAGAACCTTGAGACTAGCCACCAGAATTTGGAATCTTGAGAACATTGTTTCAATGGATTCACTTTCTTCCATTTTGAATGCCTCATACTTCTGAATGAGCGCAAGAGCTTTAGTTTCTTTGACCTGAATGTTGCCTTCATGCGTCATTATGAGTGAGTCAAACATGTTCTTTGTTGTGTCTCTGTTAGAGATCTTTTCATATTCAGCGTAAGAGATGGCGCTGAGAAGAATAGTTCTGGCCTTGTGGTGATTTTTGAAGTCACACTTTTGTTGATCAGACATTGCTTTCCTGTCAATCTTCTGACCGCTTGCATTCACTGGGTGCGTGTATCCATCTGTCACCATGTCCCACAGATCAGCATCATGTTCCAGAAAGAAGCTTTCAATTCTGTCTTTCCAGTAATCAAAATTTTCTCCATCAAAGACTGGAGGTTTGCCGCTGAATCTTTCTATGTCTTCATTGTTGTCATTGCTGGTGTGTTGATATGTTCCTGCCATTGTGTTTTTCTGACGCTGGATCTTGTACTGACACGGTTAAGTGTTTTAGCTCAGAAACAGGCGCTCTGATGCCAATTGAAGAAGTGAAACACACAAGAAGGGGGGGTTGAATTGTAAAAACTTGAAATCAATTGCAGTCAACACGGTATTTTTATCTTGGTTCGTTTGATCTCAAACTACTCCAGTCCACCCGTCAAGGTGATTTCGCCTCTCTCCAACGAGGTCTTAATCCACTATATTCAACTGAATATTACAATTGCTTTAACAACTGCTAAAGCCTTCTTGAGTCAAACCACAAACCGGTTTCTCAAGGAAATATTTTCTTACAGATAAATGAAATCTAAGTGTGTTGAATGTTTTCTACAAAAACTATTTATCACAACTGTGATACTACACACATTAAGCTTATGAGAACTAGAGTGCTAAAATAATTGAGTAGAGAATTTGAGAGCATTAGCAAAACTGTGAATGAGGATGATGATGAATAGCTTTAGGCGTGTAGAGAGTTGTAGAGCATTAGCCAATTCAATCTTCACTGACTTGTTTATATAGCATTGGAAAATGGTACGTTGGAGTCAGTTAATTCCGTTTCAATGCCAATAACATTCTTTCCAAATTGAGAAGATCTTTGTCAGGAATAATGCCATTGATAATAAAGTATCTTGAATGCACAGTACCGTTGCTACTTAAGCGTGTTCTAGCTTTGGCTTATTCTGTCGCTGCTAGGTGCTGATGAGTTGTTGTTTTCTTGATCAGAGTTCAGATTGTTACGCGCAGATCTGTTCATCAAGCTTCAGCGTAAGCACATGTTGATCTTCTGATTCTGGCATCTGATATAACATCCTCTGATGCTGATGTTGATATTTCATCTTCTGATGTTGATGATGATATTCTCTTGCTGATACCCATCAGAGTTTCTGTAAAACAGAATGTAATTTTTAGGTAGCATATATGTCTTACATGAATCATACAATTAATATATCTTTGCATTTTGTTATCATCAAAACTTAAACTTAGGGTAGTAGATTCAAACTTTGTTCTAACACGCCTTGTGCGAGCAGTTCAAGATTCAACATCACAATTCATCCCCCTATCGACCAAAGATGAATGGTGCAGTCGAAGCTGCTAACAAAAACATTAAAAAGATCATACAGAAGATGATAGTCACCTACAAGGATTGGCATGAAATTCTACTGTTTACTCTCCACGGGTACCGTACCATTCGCACGTCAATTGGGGCAACACCTTATTCTTTGGTTTATGGCATGGAGGTTGTTTTACCTATTGAGGTTCAAATCCCCTCTTTGATAATCATGAAGGATGTAGGTTTGAGTGAAAACGATTGGATCCAGACCCGACTTGATCAACTGAACTTAATTGACGAAAAGAGACTTACTGCTGTTTGCCACGGTCATACGTATCAAAAATGGATGACCAAGGCTTTCAACAAGAAAGTCAGACGCCAAGTATATCAAGTTAGAGACCTAGTGATCAAGTGCATCATCTTGCCACAAAGTGATCCCAGGGGCAAATGGACTCCTACCTATGAAGGACCATTTGTAATCAAGAACATCTTTTCTGGTGGGGCAATGATCTTAACCACCATGGACGGCGGCGACCTGCCACACCTTGCGAACACAGACATAGTCAAAAGATACTACGCATAAGAGACCCGCTAGGTTGACACACCTAGGCAAAACAAGGGCATCCCGGCGAACCAAAAGGTTCGGGAAAAAATTAGGGATAAAATATAAAAAATATGTACACCCGGCAAGTTGAAAACCCGAAAGGGCGACT
Source organism: Vicia faba (assembly GCA_948472305.1). Lineage (NCBI taxonomy): Eukaryota > Viridiplantae > Streptophyta > Magnoliopsida > Fabales > Fabaceae > Vicia > Vicia faba. The sequence goes on from OX451735.1 coordinate 1,034,335,429, forward strand.
TGGGCAAAAAAGGGTTTCCCGGTGGACTGAAAACCCGAAAGGGCGGTCCAGGAAAAAGTTAGGGAATTAAAGCGTATGACTATGTCTCGTCGGATCACTTTAAGGACAATCTCTTCACTGACAAACTCTGAGCTTCTGATCAACTCAATCATCTTCGAACGAAGAAACAAATGGACAAGATATTCGGAGATACGAAGGCTATAGCGGAATGGGAACCCCGTGGGATTATCACATATAACTATCTTTCTTTGTATACATTTTTCTTACTTTTATGACACCATACTCTTACTAGGATGTTTGTCTCCTTTGTACGAAATACTTTTTCAAAGTAAATACAAAGATATCTCTTTCAAAGTACAGAAAACTATTTGCCTTTTTCTTTACACTTGTGCTTTTATTTGCAAAAACGTCCAATGATTCATTAATGAACATATGCATTTGAACATAATTACTGTTTACAAATAAACGAAGTGGAAAAGAACAATTACTGACAGGTTGAAAGGATAGGAAAACGTCTTTAGTCTATTCCACGAGCGATCCCTACAGTACATCATTAAGATCCCCAGCGGAGCTGAAACTTCAAACTATCAATCTCCGGCAGAAACCATTCAGTTTCTTCAGATTCCCCAGTAAGTTATCTTGAAGCCTGAAAAGCAACCGGATAACAGTTAACGTTTGTTTCTCCCCGACCTAGGATAACTCCCTAGTAGAGTGGCAGACAACCCAAACTCCTGAACTTTTTCCAAACAGGAATAAGCTTTTTTTCCCCATAGAGTTTTCATTACTCCCCAACAGAATGAAGATTCTCATTCTTAATTCCCAGCAGAAGTCATCAAAGTTCTCTGGATTCTCCAAGCAGATTTCTCAAGCAGTACATGGCATTACTCTCATAACGGAATTTTTGTCAATACTCCAACTTCAAGACATGAAGAATCCCTATATCCCCAGTGAAGTCGCCAAGGATTCTTATCCTCAGCAGTCAAGGATTTATTTTCCTCGGCAATACAGCAAATCAGCTTACATGCGCATACATTACATCCATATATCATAAACATTGATAAAGTACATATATTGCATCATACATTTCATGCATCATAACTTTGTGCTTCAGCTAACATTTTACCCTTTTCAGGATAAGATTAACAACTACCATTAACAATGTTCAAAGATTTTTAGATACAGTACGGATACGCTCCAGACACGGTGGCTATTATGATACTCATTCAGATTTCATCTATCGGATTACAATACAGATACACTCCAGACACGAAAGTCATTCTGTCACTTCAAGATATAGTACAGATATGCTCTAGAAAAGGATACCATTCTGATACTCATTCAGATCTCAACCTCAGATACAGTCTAGATACACTCCAGACACGGAAGTCATTCTGTCACTTCAAGATACAGTTCAGATACACTCCAGATACGGATGCCATCCTGATACTCATTCAAATTTAGCATTCAGATACAGTTCAAATACGCTCCAGAAAGGGATGCCATTCTGGCCCTTATTCAGATTTCAAGTTCAGATACACTCCAGACACGAAAGTCATTCTGTCACTTATTCAGATTTCAAATTCTAGATACAGTACAGATAAACTCCAGAAACGGAATTCATTCTGTTACTCATTCAGATTCTAATACAGACACAACTCAGATACAGTCCAGGTACACTCCAAACGCGGTTGCCATTATGTCGCTCATGCAGATTCAGTCTCCAGATACAGTTCAGATACGTTCCAGATACGGGCACCATTTTGATACTTATTATTTTGGCTTACAACTTACAATTCAACAAAGCATTCTTGGATGGCATCTACAAGCCCATCTCCAACGAGATTTTATCATCTCTCCAAATGCCATCTTTAAGCCAATTGCCTCAACCACACTTTGTCGAGTGCAAATTTATGGGCACTCTAGTGTCCAATCATCTTTTACCTTCGAGTCACGAATGGCAATACTCGCCAATCTAACTCTTCAGGTTCAAGAAGATTGAACAGGGGAAGCTGTTGTACCCCAAAATTTGTCCTCTCATTTATCAAGATTTTTCTCACAAGACTTCTTGGACTCAAGACAAGATTAGGGTTTGGTCAGCTCAAGACACCTCATCTTGCACTAATAACCCAAAATTAGGGTTTGAGTTTGCACAAGGATTTTTGGACCACCAATGCTTCATTTGACTTTCATACATCATCTTGGACCCCTAAGATTGCTCATGTTAAGTTACAAGCCTTGAACCACATTTTTTATCAGTCAATTGGACAGTTGACCTAAAAATTAGCTGTATTGGAGAAAAAGTCAACTATGGCCAATTTACAGTCAAACTTCATAATTTTTTTATCCACACCAACATTTTAGACTCATATGTACCATTTGATCAAGTTTGGATCACAACTCCTCAAGAAATTGGATCAAATCATCAAAAGGGCAAAATGGTCAAAATTAGGGTTTTGACTGAGAAAGGGCAATTTCGGATTTTTAACCTAGCCAATGACCAATTGAGTTCAATCATGATTTCAAGGGTTCAATGGCATCATCTTGACCTAATTACATGGTTCAAAAGATCTCAAGTTCATTGGACTAACAGATGAATTTTTCAGTCAACTGTACACTGAAAAGTCAAACTTTGACTTTTTGGTCAAAATCAAGTGCCAAGGGTCATAATTCATCAAGATATGTAAAAATATGAAACTTGTTCACCAAGAAAACCAATTTTGAAAATTAGGGTTTTGAATTTGAAAAATTTCATAACTTGGAATTTTTCTAAGTATAAGAATTTTCTTATTTTTTCCCAACTTTTCACCACTTTTTCACCATGATGCATTTTGATTCAAAGAAAACTTCCAACATGAAAGTTGTATTCCTCCATGAAATCTACAACTTTTCTTCACAAACTTTTCCCAAAATATGCTTGGATCTCAAGTTATGAATTTGTGAACATAGGTTCATGAACTAAATAACTTAGTGAAATTTTGCCCTAATTTAGGCAAGTTTTGGACCCAACTTCATGGACATTTTTCACCTAGTTCCAAGAGGTATCTCAAAATGAATTTCAAAGATGGATTATAGAGAACATTGCAAGCTTTCCAAAATGTCCAAGAACTCTCCAAGATCATTTTTGGTTAGGGAGAATCGAAGAAGGGAAATTGACATTTTCTCACTTTTGTTCAAGCCATTTTTACAAAGCATCAAGTTGCAAATCCAATCCATGTTGTTTGTACCTTGCTTTACAGGTCCTAAACTCATTCTACACTCCATAATTAAATGAAAACTCAGTTAAAAACGACATTACCTTTTCTTTTGAAGCATTGTACAAGAGATAATTCCATTTTAAGCATAAAGGTTACAATGCCATTTTCATAAAGTGAGCTTTTGTAACTTTATCAATCTTGAGCCTTGGACTTGTCCCTTTGGTGCAAGCAACTTCCACAGGTCTTAAGCAATTTGTACAAGCCCTTTGCAGCCCTCAAACTAGCCAGTACAAGCATGTTAGCATTGGTCACTTCACTTTACTTAAAAAGCAAGAAAGTTGGTGAAAAGGTCAAAACTTGCACATTTGTTGAGAAGCTGACTTTGTATCCATTATATACAAGTATACAAACTTGTCACAAGAAAGAGGACGATTGCATTGAAGCTAGAACTCACTCAAACTAAAAAACTCCATTTTTCTGCCAAAACTCACAAATTCTGCAAAACCACAGCCAACACATATTTGGCTCGTGCGTTTTGTGATTAAACACTTCAAGCACTTCATAAACATCCTACCAAAGCTATCCAAGCCCTTTCCCTGGTTCTGTAACCCCTGTTTCAGCCATTGCCATTTTCAACCTTGAAGTTTGCAGCTTGACTTGTGCAGGAAGTTCCAGCCATTCTCAAGGAAAGATAAGCATTGGAATAGCTTGAAGGAAGCTCACACGATCCTCAGGCCTCCATTAAAGTCCCTACATTGCTCTACTCAAATCCAACTGAAGGAGATATTTTCTTGAACTCTATCTCTCTGAATAGGCATCCTCAAGCCACGATTTGTGAAGAAAAAATGTAGTCCATGACATGGTGAAGCTGTACATATGCATACTTTTCATTTATATTAATTGTGCTATGAGAATTTTAAGCTTGAAGTTGCTGAAATTTTTAGGTCACGAATTAGGGGTCCCAAAATTATCTCGGGTCTTTGAGAGATAGGTTACAAATTTTATATGGTTGGAATCGTGAGATTAAATGCCATATGTTTCATGTTATGGGTTTTGGTTTTTGTGCAAGCATGAGCAAGTTGTAGTTTTAAAGGAAAACGCGCGCGCAAGGACTGGTTGGAGGACAGGGATGAGTGTCCTGGGCTTTTTTGGCAGGTTTGGCCTTTTTGTTTTTACTAACCACACCTCCTGACTTACTTTTACACCCTCTGACTTCTTTCTTATATTTTTGCATTTTCTTGCATATTTTTATATTTATTACTTGCATTTATTTTTTATAATGATAAAAAATGCCCAAAAATAATTTATTTATTTTCACACTTTTATTTTATTTTTTTTATTTATTTTCTCACATAAAAATAGTTTATTTGATAAATAGATTTTATTTTCTTAAAATAACTAGTAAATAATAAAAAAATACTTAATATTTTTTATATTATTTATACACATAAAATATTTATTTTCCATACATATTTAATTTTTAATATTTGCACATAATATTATTTATTATTTTCTTATACAAAAATGGACAAAATATTAATATGAAACATTATTTTTCTTTGAATTAAAAATTAGGGTTTCACCCTTCCAAAAATAATATTATTTTTCCTTTCTTTTTAGGGTTTAAATCAATTATTTTCTCATACAAAAACCAAACATAAAACATTTTTAACATAAATATATTTGCATTGCATTTTATATACTTGTATATTTATTTAATTCGCGCAATATTTCGATTGGGTTGTAATAATGTTTTTAGATTTATCTTTGTGCAAAATCCCCATTCAAAAACTTGTATCCCTTCTCCCATAATAATTGTTGTAATAGCTTAGTTTATTTTACGCAATTTATTGCTTTCATATACCATGTTTAGTAAACTAGGGTTTGCATGACAAGAACAAAAACCAAACCAATAGAAGAAAAAAACCTAATGCAAGACAAAAAGCATGAAAATGACACACATTGCACACAAGCACCCTTAGGGTTTCTCCCACTTGGTTGCCTAAAATAAAATGGCCATGTTACGCATGCGAAGTATCTTGGCAAAACAAAACAAAAATAAGATCATAGACCCTCGATGACGCTATACAAAGGTTAGCTAATGAAAATGATCTTGGTCCCTCAAAAAAGCTAAGATACTTGGCAACATTGATATCATGGTCATTCGATGACCCACGCCCGTCCTGTTTACATCCAAAGATAGGGTTGTTTACCAAATCAATGGTAAATCAACAATGCCAAAGGAATAAAAATGCACAAGAAAGACATTTGAGTAGGTAGATAGCTTCTAAGTTACTTGCTCCATTTCAAAACAATCCTTGCTATTTTCAAAAACACACACACACATTTCAAAACATCTTACAAAACATTGAAACATTTTTCAAAAGACAAACATCTTTGTATACATTCTTACGAACGAGAATCATTACAAAGATTGCCTAAACGAATGGCGTCTTTTCAAAATACTTTCAAAACCATACCAAACACCATTTCAAACAAAACAAAGCAAGTGATCTAAATAAGTAACTAAGAGCCAATGGAAAACCTTGGATGAAAAGGGTGCTAGCACCTTCCCATTTCATAATCTACCCCCTGAACTCAAGAAAACATCTCAAAGGTATTTCCTGTGCTTTTTTACCTTTCCTTTTGGATAAAATAAAAGTCGGTGGCGACTCTTGCTAACCACGACATTTGTGACGAAACGCAAAACCTCAAGTCAGTTCTCCCACCGTATCACATATGTCATACATCTTTGGAAAGTTGTTGGAGCATTGCACAATCCAAACGGCATCCTTCTGTAGGCAAATATACCGTAGGTACAAGTGGAAGTTGTCTTCTCTTGATCTTCAGGAGCTACTGCAATTTGATTGTAGCCCGAATACCCGTCTAGGAACCAATAGAAACCATGTCCAGCCAGTCTTTCCAGCATTTGATCAATAAAAGGTAAAGGGAAGTGGTCTTTCCTTGTAGTAGTATTTAACCTTCTATAGTCAATGCATACTCTCCGATCGGTGACAGTTCTTGTAGGTATCAATTCATTTCTTTCATTCATGACAACAGTTGTGCCTCCCTTTTTAGGCACCGCATGAACTGGACTCACCCACGAGCTGTCAGATATAGGATAAATTAGTCCTGCATCTAACAACTTCACTACCTCTTGGCGGACAACTTCCTTCATAGCAAGATTGAGCCTTCGTTGAGGTTGAACAATCGATTTTTGGTTGTCCTCCATAAGAATCTTGTGCATGAAAACAGTTGGGCTTATCCCTTTTAAGTCTTCAATCATCCATCCAATAGTACCCTTATATTTCTTAAGTACTTTGATGAGCTTTTATTCTTGGACTTCCATGAGGCTTGAGTTGATAATAGCTGGACATTTTTCTTCCGAGTCAAGAAAAATGTATTTCAAATTTTCAGGTAATTGCTTCAACTCCTTTTTCTTTTTTGTTTCTTTTTCCCCTTCAGTGGATGATGGTTGTCGCAAATCTTCCCACTGGTGTGGTTTAGATTTATTCCACTGAGGTTGTGCTTCTAACATGGCCAACACTTGAGATTCTTCTTCACTCACTTCTTCGTTCTTCTCAAGGATGGACAAACTTAGAACTCTTTCCAATGGTAATTTTGGCATCTGGCTATTAACAGATTGGATAAACACTGTATCCAAAATCCTAACATTTTTGCTTGTACCCTCCTCATCTTTGAACTTCATGGTCTCTCTAATATTAATTTTCAACTCTTCATCATAAACTTTTAGGGTCATAGTCCCTCCCTCAATGTCTATCATGCATCTCCCTGTTTCTAGAAAATGTCTCCCCGGAATGAGTGGAATCTCTTCATCTTCTGGCATTTCAAGAACGACAAAGTCTACAGGGAAAACAAACTTGTCAATCTTGACCAAAATATCATTAGCAATACCATAGGGCCTTTTCATGGAGTGATCAGCAAATTGAAGGATGATACGCGTATCTTGCACTGCCCCCAGTCTAAGCTTTTTATAAATTGACAACAACATTAAACTAAAACTAGCACCCAAATTAATAAGTGCCTTCTTGAATAACATGTCTCCTATGGTACAAGGGATAGTGACGGCACCCCTATCTTTCTTCTTGACGGGGATCTTTAAACCTTGCAAGATAGAACTGCAAGTTTCAGTTAAATGCACAGGCTCAGTTTTAATGGACCGCCTCTTTGATATGATGTCTTTCATGAATTTGGCATAAATTGGCATTTGCTCTAAAGCTTTCACGAAAGGAATATTGATCTCAAGCTTTTTGAACAACTCCAAGAATTTTTCAGAACTTTTTTCATGCTGTTTTTTTTTTCTTTGACCTGGTTGGATAGGAGAGAAAAATCTTCTGCTTTGGTTCTTTCGATTTCTCCTTCTTCATCACAAGAGGTATTTCACTTTCTTCAGCTTTCTTAGGATCATCTCTTATCTATAGATCGACTTCAAACAATCCCTCTCCCTCCACCTTTTCTTCTACAGGTTTTTCAGATGACTTACCCCTTCTTGTCACCACGGCTTTAACATGATTGTGATCACGGGGATTTGGAATAGTTCTGCTTGGCAACGTACCTGGTGCTTGAGAACTTGAGGCTAACTGTTGGGCTATCTGACCCATTTGAACCTCAATATTTTTTAGGCTAACTGTTGGGCTATTTGACCCATTTTTCTGACGATTTCTAGTCTCATCCTGAAATTGTGTGTTTTGAGCAGCCATCTTCTTGAAAGCAATCTCCCAGTCTGGTTTCTTTTGGGCCTGTTGTTGGTGTTGTTGATATTGAGTTTGATACTAGCCTTTACCTTGTGGTTGACCATTCCCTTTTGATCTTTCTAGGAGAAATTAGGATGATTCTTCCAACCAGGATTGTAAGTATTCGAGTACGTATTATTTTGCTTTAGAAAGTTTATCTCTTCAATCTGCTGAGGAGTAGCAAAACAGGACATCGTTTGATGGGGAACGTTACAGATCTCACAACTAACAGTTTGAGCTTGTTGAATTTGAGCGACCTGTTGAGTTCCAAGGTTTAATGCTTTTAACTTCTTCTCCACCTCTGCAACTATCATATCTTCTATCCGGACTTTATTGGTTTCCAGTTTCAGATCAATAACTCCTCCCGGTGTAGTCACACTTCGATCATATAACTCCAAATGTTTGTTGGCATCAATGGCTTTAATAATCTTCTTCACGCCAGTGGCTGTTGTAAAATTAGATGAGCCACCGACAATAGTATCAATGAGCGGTTTAGTCTTCATCTTTAAGCCATTCACAAACATCTGCGTTTGCTCAGTTTGATCCATGTTATGAGTCGGTCATGCTACCAAACATCTTTTGAATCTCTTGTACGCATCATCTAGAGACTCTCCCTCTTTCTGCTTGAAGTTCACAATATCATATCGCTTGCGGATATACACATAAGATGGGAAGTACTTGTACAGAAAGGTCTTCTCCATTTGTTCCCAGGTGGTAATACTTCCAGCTGGTAATGAGTAAAACCATTCTTCGGCTTCTTCAAATAGTGTTAAAGGGAACATTCTTAATTTTTTTGCTTCTTCAGAATGTTCCTCAATCTTCAGAGTGGTGCTGATGGTGAGAAATATTTGAAGATGCTTATTTTCATCTTCATTGATCTTTCCTGTGAATGGTCTATTTTCAAGTTGTCTAATTATTGAAGGGTGCAGCTGAAAATTTGCCACATTTACCGGTTCATTAACGATAGTCAACCGGCCAGCCGGAGCATTTACTCTTCCATAGTCTCCAAGCAGTCTTTCCGGAGGTGGAATTTCACCCATGGTTGAATTGTCTGACTCGGACTCTGATTCAGAGTGAATTGAAGGAACTTCTTCTTCTGTCTCTAGTATTGCTAATCTAGCGTCTCTGATTCTTTTGTGAAAACTTCTTTCTAGTTCTGCGTCAAAAGGAAAATCAGTTGAGGCCTTACCTCGCATACATAGATTAGACACGAGTTAGCACAATAATAAAATTAACAAAAATAAAAAATAAAATAAAATTTTAATTACAGAGCAATAAACTTTCAAATGAACTATAATTAAAACTTTGTATTTTGGCACTCCCTGGCAACGGCGCTAAAAACTTGATCGGAAAAATAGCAAGTGTACTATTCTAACATGTGTAGTAATAATGGGTTTACCCCCCCCCCCCCCCCCCCAAGATCGATCTCGAGGAGTGCGTAGTAAATACTAAGTTTCCCAATAGTTCAATTGAACAAAAATAATTGATTGGTTTGTTTTGATAAAACCTTTGCACAAAGTAATAACGCGAAAGTAACTGACTTTTCTTTATAAGAGAAAAACATGCTACGGGAAGTGGTTTACTTGGATTGCAAAGATATGAATTCTACTACTCTCAAAGGTTAATATTATGTTTTTCAATTACCAACCTCTAGATTGTTTTTCCCTATGTCTGTTGTGAAAAACCCTTGAACGTTCACCCTTAATCCCAATACCCATGAAGATAAAAAGTGAATACAAGCAATTATAATAACAAGGTTGTCAGTGGTAGTTATAGGGTACTCCTAGTCCTACATCGTATCTACTATAATCCAATTATGCAAAACCCTAACAACTATATTCCTGCAATTGTTAGCCATAGATCATTCTCAATTTCACCGAAAGAGAAAGCATAAACACAGTGCATAATTGAATTGAAAAACATGAATTCAAACTTGATTAACTTAGAAATTTGTATCCATTGCATAAACCAAATCAGGACCACCCCCTAGCATTGGGGGGTTTAGCCTCTCATAGTTTTCAAGATAGACATAATTAAGAAGTTAAACATTACAAGAATAAAGGTGGACTTTGATCTTCAATGGTGGAAACCCTTGAATACCTCCTTCTCCAATAACCTCGATGAAGCGATCTTCCCTCTTTTGTGTTCTCTATTGTACGATGCAAAAAGTGTCTGCCTCTCACTCAAAAAGTCAAATAAATACCTAGGTACAAATCTCAGCAAGCTGGAATGTCTAAAGTGCCCTCAAGGGCAATATTTAATAACAATGGACCAAAATAAAATACCTGACGCACAGGCTAACACGGGCCGTGTTGAGCCAACACGGGCCGTGTTGCTTCCCAAAATTGTTTCTTTTTTTTCTCCTGCTTCAGGCCTTCTGACACGGGTTGTGCTAGGCAGCACGGGCACCCGTGTTGGCCCCCTGGTTTTTGTATGGGCATGGCTGTTGTGCTGACACGGGTCGTGTCATGGAACACGCACCGTGTTTGTCTTCATATGCTTGCACTTTTCCTCTTTGGCCTTTGTCTTCTTGTTCCATGCTCTGCACTCTTGCTTTAGACTAAACCTAATGAACCTGAGATATGCATACTACCAACAAAAAGTATTAAAAACATCAAAATAACTCAAAGAAAATACAATTCAAGAAAATCAGCTAGACATGAAATACTTAAGAAAACAATACGACTTCACATAAAATGTTACTCAATTGACAGACTTTAGGCCGTATGCATGACGAAAATTAGATAGAAATGGTGACCGATCAAAAACAAAAGTGGTGATCCTAGGAACAGACGAACTCCAGTAGTTTTGAGAAGTTTTGTTTCCCCCGGTAAGGTTTTCTCAGGATGTTTTCTCCATATTGGGTTTGTGAGTCCAGTGTCTGCAGTCAAGTCTTGGTTCATTTTTCTTCTTTCCTGAGTTTTCATGATATGAAGACTCAATCCAAGATTTCTCTAGTGAAGGTTTTGCTTATTTGATAGAAGTCCTTTCTTCCCAGAGAAGTTGGTACAATAATTACTCTCGAAGAACACGTATCTCCGGTTTCCCCAGTAAAGAACGTGTCTTGGTGATATGGTGTTGACCTCCCTAATGAATTCAGCATGAAGTCCCCAGTTGATGTCTCGATGATGAAGCATTATCTCCCGTAGGGAAGTCTGTATGTTTTTTTCCTCCTTCAAAATGGGCCTGAATTCCCCAGTGAATGTTTTGATGATATGGTGTAAATCTGCTTTATTTGAAATTAGTTTTGCAATCTCCAGTAGAGGTGCTACATTTGCAAATATTTATTTCCCCGTTGAAGTCTGAGTGCTACTTCCTGGTGAAGCCTGGAGAAGGATGTTGTATCCCTGTATTTGTACTATTTTGTCGCTATATTATGTTTCTCCCCAATAAAATTAAGCCATGCAGTAGGACTTTGTTTCCTCAGTTGGTGCTTATTTTTCATTTGGGATGATCGTCTTGGATGTTATTTGGCCGAGTGTTGTGTGTGTTTGAGTTGGTTTTGTTTGTTTATTCCCAGTATTATATGACTATTTTGTTAGCATATACATAATAACACTCATACATACATCATACATAGTTAAATTTAGCAAATTATTGCTCATTCACATTCTTTAATATTTTGTTGACATATTATCCTATTTTGCAGAGTTGTGTTATCCTCTCCCCAATAGAGTGTCGGCCATAGGTAGAAAGTGTATATTCTTTCAATTTCCCCAGAGTTATCCCTCGTGGTAGTTTTTATTTCTTTAGCCTTACTGTACAGCTCCTTGTCTGGATGATTTGGGTATTCCCCTTTGATTTTATTTCTCAAAGAATTTATTTTGGTAGACCGTTTTACTCCAGTTTATTTCTAGATTGAATCTTTGTTTTCCAGCAATATTATTACTTTGGATTTCTGCAAGCTTCGAGTTTTGGTTTAAGAATGTGCATTTATTTTGGCACAGAGCCGGTCATCTCACTACATCCTAAAAGCCAAGTTGGTCAAGTAAAGGTTCTAAAAGTTCATTAGTGCTTTATGACATCACTCAGCGGCCCCGTATTCTCTTTGATTAACTCAAAGGCTACCGGTACCCACAAATATGTCGCACTAACGTAGCTATTGCTTAGTCAATGTCGGTATACCCCACACGGTTTACACAACGTACTGCTACTTACCTATAATGTATCCCAAATCCGGGTAGAGGATTCAAACCCAAACAAAGAACCATAATGTAAAGCATACAAGTCAAACAATGTAAGCAAATAAATGTGATATATCCCTAAGGTAACCTAACTTTTAAGATTAAAATCCCCAACAGAGTCGCCAGTTTTGTGATACTATGGGAGAACTGACTTGAGGGTTTGCGTTTTATCGCAAATGTTGCGGTTAGCAAGAGTCGCCATCAACTTTTCTTTTATCCAATTTGGAAAGGTGAAAAAGCACAGGAAAGAGCTTTGAGATTGTTTCTTGGGTTCGGGGGGTAGATTATAAAAATGGAAGGTATTAGGCCCTTTTTATCCATGGTTTTCCATGGGCTCTTAGTTACTTGCTAGATCACTTGCTTTTGTTTGAAATTGTGCTTTGTGTGGTTTTTGAAAGTATTTTGTAAAGAGTCCATTGTTTAGGAAATCTTTGTAATGATTCTTGTTTGTAAGAATGTATACAAAGATGTTGATTTATGAAAATGTTTTCAATTTTGTAAGATGTTTTGAAGGTGTATGTGATTGTTTTAAAAATAGCAAAGATGTTTGTTTTGAGAATGGAGCAAGTAATTAGGAGCAATCTACCTACTCAAATGTCTTTCTTGTTCTTTTTTTTTCTTTGATATTGTTGTCTTACCATTGATTTGGTAAGCAACCCTATCTTTGGATGTAAACGGGACGGGCGTGGGTCATCGTATAGCTATGATTAGCAATGTTGCAAGGTATCTTAGCATTATTTTTGAGGGACTAAGATCATTTTGTAAGGCAACTTTTAATAGTGTCATCGAGGGACTATGATCTTGTATTTGTTTGTTTTTGCTAAGATACCTTACATGCGTAATATGACCATTTTGTAAGGCAACCAAATGGGATAACCCTAGGGGTGCTTGTGTGAAAGTGTGTCATTTTCATGCTTGTTTTTGTCTTGGATTAGGGTTTTCTATTTGATTGATTTTGTTCTTTCCATACAAATCATAATTACTAGCATATTATGTAAAAGCGATAAATTGTGAAATTTAAAGTTACTACGCTATTACAATATTTATGGGAGGGGGTATACAATTTATGAATGGAGATTGCAATAATATAAACCTAATTAATCTATTACAACCAAATTGAATTTATACAAGAATTGGAATAAATAATATACAAGATGAATTAAATATGCAAGAATTTGTAAATGCAAAGAAAGAAGATTTTTTTGTTTGGTTTCTTAAGAAAAAGGGTCTTGATTTTAACCTAATTAGATAAAGAAAATAATTAGTCAAATTTAATATTCATTAAGAGAAAGATTCTTGACTAAAACCCTAATTCTTCTTGATTGATTAAAAAGAATGAAGTTTATATAAAAAAAAGTATTTTTTTTATATTTTATATTTTTTGTCTTGAAAAATAAATTATAGTGTTATAAAATATTCTTTAGTCTTTTGGTATCAAAAATATATTTTCATTAGTATAAAATAAATAATATTTTAGTTTTAATTAAATTTACAAGATAATTAGTGAAAATAAATAAAGTGTGATCAAAATAAAATATATTTTTTTGTGAAAAAATAAATAAACTAAATTAAAACATAACTCTACTATTTTTTGTATATTTTTTGTGATTTTTAATATTGAAATAAATATATTTAAGAAAATAAAATGAGAATAAAATAATAATGGGTCAGGGGTGCAAATATGAGACAGGGAGGAAATGTTAGAAAAAAATACAATAGGCCTATGAGGTGGAGGCCCAGCGCTGCAAGAGGCAAAAAAAATATGGAAAAATGTGAGAAAATGCAAAAGGCATCGCGCTGAGGCTCGAACCCATGACTTATAGCAATAACGCGTGCTGCCTTACCACTGGGGTGGCTGTACATCCATTTATATAAACAAAACCATAAATATATATTAGAAACTGCTTTCTGAAGGCAACTTCATCTTCAACCTTGAGCCATGGCCGGACCACCTGTATCTTCCTCATTTATCCACAAAAATGGAAAGTTCAAACATGAAAGTTCTGGTGTTTCTTCCCATGAATTCAACCATATAACTTATGTAAACTAAAAGTAAAAGATAAAATCTAATTTTATTGGCCCTAAATTGAAACCTAATTTTCTCAGAAATTTCAAATCCAAAATTCTCTATATACAGTTAATATAAATGGAAACTATGAACATGGTTAGCTTTAGAGCAAGGATATCTACATTTTGTTTTCACAAATCATGATCAAATGACGCTTGTATGAAGAGATAGAAGTTTGAGTTTTTACCTTTTGCAGCTGGAGTCGTGAATGGAGATTGAGCAACTTTTGAGATGCCTGAGGATCTGTTTAGCTTGCCTGGACCTCCTTAAGTGTATCCCAACTCTTAATTTTCCTTGAATGTCCCTGAATCTCTCTACTCAATTCAACCTGCAAGCTTGGTTTTTGAAAATGGCGGATAGTGATGGAGGAGCTACAGTCTTGAAACAAGGGCCCGGATTTCTATGGTATGATGTATAAAAGGTGTTTGAGTGATTAGTTTTAAAAACGCATGAGTGGAAATGAAGATCATGAGTTTTGGTTCAAAATTGTATGTTAATGGTATTCTTGAACAGGTTTTTGGTTTTGGAATGTTTGTGGCAGTTTCAAGGTAATAGCATTCGTGTCTCCACTTGCAGATAGTGTGTCTACTTATAAGCAAGAGATTTTAAGACTTGTAACAACTCAGATTTCAAAAACTTACATGTTTTGCTTGGTTACTTGTTTTTGAAGCAAAGCTAGCAAGCATGGTTTCAAGGTGAAGTACAAAGCTTGTAGGGGGGCTGAGACCTTTAAACATACTTGTTCTTATTGTGTGGAGTGTGTTTGTGCAGCAAGAACAAATGCAAGGCTCAATGCAAGCTGACTTTGCATAAAGCTTACTTTTCTAAAATGGCAATGTTGCCTTTCTTCCCAAAATGGAATTAAGTTTGTACAATGCATTGAATGCTTGGATTAAAGCTTCCAACAGTTGTGAAAACATTTAATTATGGAGTGAAAGTCAAGTTAGAAGCCTGCAAAGTGGGATTTGTACAACATGCTTAAGGATTGGATCCAATGTTCTTCACAAAATGGCTTGTAATCCAAGTGACAAAACACCAACTTCATCTCTTCGATTCTACCTACTCAAGAATAATCTCAAAGAGTTCTTGGACATTTTGGAAATCTTGCAATGTGATCTACAACTCATCTTTGAATTGCTTTTGAAGATTCCCCTTGGAAATATGTGAAAAATTGCCATGAAGTTAGGTCAAAAATCTTCCTAACCAGGGCAAAATTTCACTAAGTCATTTTTTAGTTCATGAGCATGTATTCACAAAATTATAACTTGAGATCCAAGAATTTTTCGGAGAAATTATGTGCAGAAAAGTTGTATATTTCATGGATATATACAACTTTCATGTTGGAAGTTTCCTTTGAATCATCTTGCATCATGATGAAAACATGGCTCAAAGTTGTGAAAAAATAAGAAATTTTCTATACTTAGAAAAATTTCTAAGTTAAGAAATTTCATCTTTTCAAAATAAAATCTTGAATTATTGATTTCTTGATGAACAAGTTTCATATTTTGGCATGTTTTGATGAATTATGATCTTTGGCATTTGATTTTGACCAAAAAGTCAAAGTTTGACTTTTCAGTATACAGTTGACTTTTGATCAGTTGACTGAAAAATTCATTTGTCAATCCCATGGACTTGTAGTGTTTTGAACTATGTCATTAGTTCAAAGTGATGAATTTGGACTCTTGAGATCATGCCTTAACCCAATTGATCATTTTCTAGGTCAAAAACCAGAAATTGCCCTTTCCCAGTCAAAACCCTAATTTTGACCGTTTTGCCCCTTTTGATGATTTGATCAAATTTCTTGAGGAGTTTGGTCCAAACTTGATCAAATGCTAAATATGAGTTTAAAATGTTGACGTGGATCAAAAATCATGAATTTTGACTGTAAATTGGCCATGGTTGACTTTTTCCCCAATACATCTGATTTTAAGGTCAACTGTTCAATTGACTGATCAAAAGTGTGATCCAAGGCTTGAAACTTGACATGATTAATCTTGGGGGTCCATAATGGTCCATGAAAGTCATATGAAGCATTGATAGTTCAAAAATCCTTTTGCAAACTCAAACCCTAATTTTGGTCATCAGTGCCTAAGGAGGTGTCTTGAGCTGATCAAACCATAGTGCAGTCTTGAGCCCAAGGAGATCTTGTGAGCAAATTCTTGATAAGTGAGAGGGAAAATCTTTGGGTACAACACTTTGTATTTAGAACTCTAAGATTAACACACAAATAATGAGAAACAACTCTTTGTGTTTAATCCATAATATCTTAACAAAATAATGAACAACAACTCTTGTGTTCTTGATATTTCTCTAGAAGAATAAATGTAGATGTATATGAATAGTGATTCTTTTTTTCTTTTGGTATTTCATAAATTTGATTCAAACAAGATAATAGTTGATAGTTTGTCAATCTTCAAATATTGGTGATGTCTCTTTATATAGACTTAAGAATGAGACTGTTGGTTGTACAAAGACGTTGCTTTCACTTGCTAGCTACAATAACGATAGTTTTTCATCGTGGGAGACAACATAGTATAATACATAAACAAGTAGTGGAATATTTTTATCGTATTAACTGTACTGTAAACTTTTTGGCTAATTTTCTTAAGAATTTATCTTCTGATGATTTACTTCTGATTGAAGTAGTAAGCTTGGAAGATATCTTGATCTTGTCTTTGTCTTCTTTTCTTCTTACTGGATTGTTTCTGATATGAGGAGTGATATTGATCCATAAGATTATTCTTTGTTGTAGAGTTATAGTCTTTCATATATTTGAACATTGTCTTCAGATATATAAGCAATAACTTATATGATGAACAATTTCTTCTTTGAGTGAAAGTTCTTCTGATCTACTTTGTCTTGACCTTGTCTTAATTCCTTGATAATCAACTTTTCTAAGCTGCATATATGATGTCTGATTTCTAAAGCAACAACTTATATCAGTACATCTAATTTTGACGTTGAGTTCCTTTTTTCTGATCCCTTGAATTTAGATCTTTGGATTGAGCTGAAAGCCACCACTTATTGTCAGCTACATCTTTGTTGTTTAATCATGAATTCATTTCTTTCTTTGATTGGAAGTGTATATGTATTCTGATCTGAGAGAAACACTTTCTTTAGAACATACTTGATTCCCTTTCTGATGAACATTCAGCATTCCATAGAACTGTTGATAATCCTATAGAAACAGTCTCAATAGTTCTTCTATTGAGTGCATTGGTTCTTCTGATGATATTTATCTTCTTGTGGATATTAATTCTCTTGAGTAGATTATCTTGAGAATATATCATCCTTTGATCTTGTCTTTTGATAGACTTTGAGATGTTGATTAGAAATTAGCCCAGAAGATCTTCTTTCTTTAATCCTTTCTTCTGATGGAATACTTTTGATGTTGAATGAAGGTGCGTATTCCATGAATTCTCTAAGTCTGGAGAATTTTGACTCTGTGTTCGGATACATGAGAAGCAACTCTTCTGATGAGCAAATCTTGACTTCTGATCTTGGAGTAGAAGCTTTCTCTATATGTATTCAGAATCTTGACTTTGTCTTTAAAATCATAAGCATAAGCTCTTCTAATAAACTAGTCTTGACTTCTGATATACTGTGTTGGAAGCTTGTTTCTTGTCTCCTATTGATTTCTGATCTTCAAGCAACAGCTTATCAGAAATTCTTTCTTCCTGGACACTCATTGAGATTATTTTCTTGTCGAACATTCAGCATTCCATAGAAATACTAACATTTCATTAGAAACATAACTCAATGGTTCTTCTTTTGAGTGGTAATGTGACTTTGATGATATCTTAATTAAGATTATCCAGAATACTAACAATGTATATGCAAACTTAAAGAAACCATTAAAACTAAAATTGTTCTGCATAAAATATATGCTTGTTATCATCAAAGCTCGGAGATTAAACACAAATCCAAATCTTGTTCTTACAGTTTCTTGGTCAACATTCACCAATGGTATTTTCTCAATCCATTTTGTAAAATAATTAGTTCCCACTAGAATGTACCTCTGACCTTTGCATGAGGTTGGTCGAATTTATCCAACCAATTCTAGTTCCCAACCACGGAAGGGTCATGGATTAATTATAGAATGCAGTTCACTTGCAGGAGCATGTTGAATGCCTACATGAATTTGGCACTCTTAGCATCCCTTGACGAATTCAATACAGTCTTTAAATATGGCAGGATAATACATTCCATATCGAAACAAAAGCCACTTCATCTTGTGACCTGCTTGGTGTGCTCCACATGTCCCACCATGTACATTCGACAGTGCCAAGTAAGCTTCACTTTCTCCTAAACACTTGAGTAAGACCCCTTCTGATGTTTTCTTGAATAGTTTGTTTCCCATTAATATGTAACTTAGCATACGATACTTAACTTTCCTTTCAACATTTGCTGAAGGATTTATTAAGTAATCTATTATTGGACTCCTCCAATATGTATCTTCCAAACTATTGATGGCTAATATTTCGAAGCTTTCTCCGTTCGCATATCCTAAACTTGAGTTTTCTAAATCTGATGGAGAAAGTTTGGTAGCCAACACCTTACCTCGTACTTCGATCAAATCTCCCAACTTCTTCTTTGATACTTTGTACTGTGAGGCTATTTGTGCTAGGTCATTGGCTTCTTGATTCTTCAGTCTAAGGATGTTCTTGATATCCACATACTCAAATTTTTGAAGTAGTATGTTTGCAATAACGAAGTACATTATCAAATTTTCTTTTATGCACTTGTATTCCTTGGTTATTTGCTTAATCACCGGTTCAGAGTCACCTTTTATTTTGACTCTAGTTGCCCCCAATTCTAACAAGACTTCAAGTCCTGCTATCAAAGCCTTTTATTCAGCTTCATTATTCGAACAAGGGGGACATTCAATTCTATACTTGAATTTTATTGGAATTTTTTCAGGAGTCAAACCATCAAAGAATAACTTCCAAGGTTCTAGTTCCACATAGTTCTGAGGAACTTCGAACACTGCATGGTCAACAATGAAATCTGAGACTACTTTTCCTTTCATAGATTTTAAAGGCATGCAAGTCAAGGAATGCCCAGTTAGGGAAAGTTCCTACTTTCCAATTTGATTGTGCAATATTCCCTTTCAAAGCATGTGCTTAATAAGATCGAAAGGAGAAGAAACATACACATAAACTGGTTTTATATAGTATTTCAACTTTATACAAGAAAAGTACAAACAAATACATAAATTTTCTACAATACTATACCTAGTCTTTGCGTCATTAAGTACTCGACTAAGGTAGTAAATGGATATTCGATGCCATTCTGATCCTCTTAAGTGAGCATACTTCCTATTGTTACATCTGATGCATATATGTATAATCTCATACTTTTATTTCTACAAGGTGGTGACAACATTGGAGGTTGAACAAGGTATTGTTTAATCTTGTTGAATGCCTCTTAATGTTATTGCCTTAATTCAAAGCCTCCTTGTTTCAAACGCAGAAGGGGAGAGAAGGCCTGAGTGTGTCCACTTTGGTTTTAAATAAATCTTCTCAAGAAATTTATCTTCCCAAGTAGAGATTGTAACTCTTTCTTCGTTGATGGAGCTTTTTCTTCCATTATGGCCTTCGTCTTATTCTGGTTGATTTCTATCTCCTTCTTATGCACCACAAAGACCAGGAAATCACCTGCCTGCATATAAAAGGCACATTTAAATGGATTCATCTTCAACCCATGTTTCCTCATTCTTTCGAATGATTGGTGAAGGTGATCCAAATGACTTTCATCTGACACAGACTTTACAACTATGTCATCAATGTAAACCTGCATGAAAGTCTCAATGAAATCCTAAAATATAGAATTAATTTCCCTTTAGTAAGTTTCCCCAGCATTTTTTAATCCGAAAGGCATAACCACCCATTCATAAGTGCCTAATTCCCCTGGGCATTGAAAAGCTGTTTTGGGCGCATCTTCTTCAGCAATGAAAATTTGATTGTACTCAGAGTATCCATCAAGCATGCTAAGATACTCGTAGCCTGCAGCTGAATCAATCAACATTTATGCCACATGCATTGGATATTCATCCTTTGGGGTTTCATAATTTAAATCACAAAAATCAATACAAACCCTTAAGAATCCATTCTTTTTAATAACAGATATTATATTTGCAATCCATTCGACATACCTTGTAGTCTTGGTGAACTTACATCTGAAGAGTCTTTTGATTTCCTCCTTTATCTTTGAGATAATCTATGGCACGGATTTTATTAGAGACTGCTTTCTAGGCTTCTTTCCATCCTTTATAGGCAGCTCCAATTTGATGAGAACTCTACTCAACCAAGGCATTTCGACATAATCCTAGGCAAAGCAATCCTTGTATTATTTTAGTAGTTGGATCACCTTTACCTTTACCTCTGGGTCAAGTTTTGTGATGATGTAAGTGGATCTTTTGTTGGACCCGTCACCTAAATCAATTTGTTCAAGAGGATCTTGCTCCATCATTTTTGCAGTTGGCGTTGTTGGATCTTTCTTAAATCTCAAAGTCTCTTCGTCGTATATTGCATCCAACCTCTGGTCTTTTTCTTCAAAGTGTGCTTCTTCATCAAGGGGTTTTGGCTTGAAATTTACCCTAGGTCCCTTTGCATGAATTGCTTCGTTGTTGGCTTCGACAGCCATATACTTCACTTCAGCCTCTAAGGCTGTTTTTAATCTATTTTTGGCCAAATAAGCCGAAATATTTTCAAAAAACCTGGACTTAGACATAATTATCCTCTTTGTCACCCCATCATGTTGGTCGATATCCTGGAAATCCCTCCACATCATTTTCTTCCTCTATTATCTCCATATCCCACTGAAATCCATGGGTTGTATGCAAAGTGAGGAAATTGATGGCATTTTTAGTTTGTGTGTATGCTACATCTGCAGGATTGCATGGCCCTATGTTGTCAAGGTTCCTATCAAAATTCCTTCTATCAACATGATAGATCTTAGCCATATAACAGCTTTGATTTTCTTCTATGTTTGCGACAATGCCATCTTCTCTCCAAATTGAAATTCTTTGGTAAAGAGGAGATGTAATTGCCCTCACACCATGAATCCACTCACGCCCAAGCAACAAGTTGTAATTTTCCCTTGAGGAAATTACCATGAACATGGTGGGCCTGGTGATAGAACCCATAGTGAGATCCACTTGTACTACTCCCAGAGTGTGGCCCACTTTTCCTTCATAATTTGATAGGACTATATTATGTGGTTTGAGATCCGTGTCAAACATTCTAATCTTTTTTAGCATGAATTATGGCATCAGATTAACTGTTGCCCCTCTTCCTACCAAGATCTTATTGATCCCCATGTTCTCCACCGTACCCCTGATAAATAAGGGTTTCATATGGTTTTTCATGCCTTGATTTGGGCGCTTGAAGAACACATTTTGTTCCTCTACTGCTCCATTGTTCATAACATAATAACAAACTGGCTTATGCCTGGAATTTTGACATCATCAGCCTCTTCATTATCTTCTACTTCAGTCATTTGATTGTATTCATGTGGTAATACATAAACCACATTACAATTTAAACCCAGAGACAATTCATCTTCTGAGTCAAAGTTGTCAGTCAGCATTTCTTCATCTTCTATGGACTTTTCTTGTCTTTTTTCATTGATTTTCTAATTTTTCGGGGAAAAGAGTTTCCTCCCCACTAACTATCTCTCCCTAGTTTTGTTTTGAGGAGGTAGTTAATTAGTGCTAGATTCACCCATATCCTTTATAGACATTTCCCTTTGTGCCTTCTTTATCCTCTGATGTCTCCTCCATTGAGACCTCGACATTGGGTTCTTTCCTTTATATTTTTCGGACTTATAGGCTTTCTGCTTTGACACTTGAAACTATTTCATGTAGGCTACAGATGATCCACTTCCAAATTCAAAAATCATCCACTTTTCTTGCCCATGACCCCTATTCTCAGTGGGTCTCACTTATCTGTCAATTGGAGTGTTGGCTGGTGGCTTAAAAGTTTCCCTTTGATTCACTTAAGGGTAAGGACTGTCTGACCTTCGAGGGACTCCTCGTTTGTTGAACACAAACCCACTCTTAGCATCTCTCCAATTACCCCTCTTTCAAGCAACCTGGACCTTTTCGTAGTCTTTTGCAACCTTTCTATCATATACTGCACTGCACCTGAGACACATGAGAGCCTCAGAGTGCTTCTTTTGATAGTGAATCAATAGACTCTCTCTTGTTTTTGGATACACCTATTTCATTTGTACTTCTTCTTTCTATATGCGCCTTTCGACATCACCCATTTTAACATGTTGGGTCATTTCCACCATTTTGACTTCAAGGTTGGGGCCATCAGTGATGCTAACCTCTTGGAATTTGAATCTGAGGCCTTCAGTAGTGTGATACGGTGGCAGAACCGACTATTATATTGGTTTTGCGTTTGTATTCGCAAATGTTGCGGTAAGCAAGAGTTGCCACCTACTTTTCTTTTATCCAACAAAGGAAAGGGTGAAAAGAACAGAAAAAGACCTTTTTGAGAATTTTCTGAGTAAGGGGGTAGATTATGGAAAGGGAATGTGTTAGCACCCTTTCCATCCGTAGTTTTCTATGGGCTCTTAGATGCTTAGCTCATTTTTGAAATACCTTGTGCTTTTGTGTGTTTTGAAAAAAGTAGTTTGAAAATGCCTTAGTGCGGCGATTCGTTTTATGATAACTCTTGTATCAGCCCTCAAGAGTGTTGATAAAGCATTTTTTGAAAGTGTTTTTTAAATGTCTTGTGTAAGTGCAAAAGTTTGTTTTGAGCAAGCATTTAAAAACTATCTACTAATACTCGAAAAGATTCGTTCTTTTCCTCCTATCCTTTGGACAGTGCTATCCTACTATTCGTGAGTAGGTAGCCCTATCGTTGGATGTTTGAGGGATATTCGAAGGGACGTACAGTAATAAAGGCAACATATAGAGACACTTTAGCAATTTTGTTTAAGGGACTAGATCATTTACCAAAAGGCAACACTATAGGGTCATCGAGGGACTATGATCTTTTGATTCGAGGGTCTTTGCTAAAACGTCCCTATTCTCGAGGGACATGACTATTTTATTTTCTGAAAGGCAACCAAAGTGGGCATACCCTAGAGGTGTATATGTGCAAGTGTACTATGTTCATTTATTTTAGTCTTGAGTTAAGTTTGCTAATCGTTTAATTATTAGGCTCTTGTCATGCAATCCTATTAGTCTAGCAGTAATATATACAGTAATTTAAGTGCATGAATTTAAATCTACGCTATTACAATGCTTCGGGGAGGGTGTATTTACATGTCCAAAAATTTGGGAGGAAAATAAAGAAAAGCAGTAAAAGCCCTAGTTAATTCTATTACATTCCATCAGCAGATACATTAGTATAAAAAAATGCGAAAGTAAATAACGCGTGCGAAATAGAAAGAAACGTCTAAAAACCTTAAAAAAAAGTTCTAGATGAATAAAGAAATCTTTTGTTTTTTTTTTGTTTTTTTTATTAAGAAAATAATTAAACTACCTTAAATCTAAATTTAATTAAAAAATAAATATTAAATGAGTTTAAACCTAATTCTAATATTTTTGTATTTTTATTAAGAAAATATTTGAATTAAATAACCTATTTCTAATTGATTTTAAATTAACTAAAACAAGTCAAAATAATTAAGTAAATTAAATTATGAAAATTAAGTTAATTTGAAAAAATCCTAAGTCTATTATTTATTTGTTTTTCTGATTTTTATATTATTAAAGAAAAATAGTTTTTTTTAATAAAAAAACAAATGAAAACAATAAAAAAGGAATAAAGAAATTAAAAAAGGGCCTGATTACCAAAGCAGAGAGGGGGGTTTTGGATTTTTGACTAGGCCCAACAAGCCTGAATCCATCGCCCCAAAAATGATCTAGTGGGCATCACACTTGAATCTGTAGGATGGGAATGCGCTCTAGGATGGCCAGATCTCCTTGCATCAACATCTGATGGTCCAAATGCAAGGTATATGATGCACGCATGAACCTGTACTCCACTGGATCTACAAAGAAGATATGAGAAAATGGAATATTCAAAATCTGGGATTGAACCCAGGTCCTCCAGCATAATACATGTGCTTCTTACCACTAGGCCATTTGTTCATTCGTTAATTATAACAAAATAATAATATTATATGGAAAAACAAATCAGAAAAATATTTGGATTAAAAAAATGTGCGCTGAGTGGGTCCCATGTTATTTAAATGAACGAATCATAAAGAGAGATTATGACACGCAAGCTCCGGGGGGTCAAACCACCATCCACAATGGTTGATCACCTTCTTCTCCGGCCAGTCAAAAACTCCAACCTGCGAAATAGTGAGATTCGACACCAGAAATTTGGTCTACCCCCCCCCCCCTAAACCCTAGGCTTGGAATCCAACCATGGTGTTGGTTTGGACTGAAAGTCTATGCATCATGCCATTCTAGCGCTATCTCTGAGTTATGCCCTAACAATGGAAACCTTCGATTCCTGCATCAAACTTTAACAAAAAGGATTCTAAAATGTCCCTAACATCAGTATGAATATATATGTATGATTGCAATCAATTTGTAACATAAAGAAATAGAGTTTTGAGATCACGATACTATACCCAATCTGAGTGACTAAAACTAGTGGTCCCTGTGGGCGTTGGGCTTGTGCAAGGTGTGGAAATGATCCCTGGAGACTTCAGGAACACGCTTAGGCACTTTGATTTGATTGAAAATGGATGGGAGTTAGGTTTTGGAGTTTGACAACTTTGTCAAAATTTTGAGAATGTTGGGGTTCTTTCTTAAGGCAATGTGCTCGTCCACGAGGCTTGCAAACATGATGTATATAGAGGAGGTGGAAGGAACATGATAACATGGAAAGAATCAAGCCCATAACCATGCTTACATACCAAAATCCAACAAATTAAAAAGCTTCCAAAACTTGCAAAACTTACCCTTTTCATGCTTGCATGTACCTGGACAATTATGCACGAATTCATGGGCCCAAGGCTGACCCAACACACCAACCCATATGTCCAAAACAAATATCTATTATTTTATGCATTTTATTTTATATTAATTTGAATAAAATAAAATAAAATGTGAATAAAATATCTAGAAATTGCAAGGCATTGTAAGAAAGAGTTTAAGGGTCCTTGAGTAAGTCATGAGCATGCTTGAATCCCAAAGAATAGGTCCATGAACTTAAAAATGCATTTTTGCTCTAAGTTGACTTTTTGCATTTTCACAAATTTTCCCAACTTGGGTAACCCATAACTTTCTCAATTTTTATCTCATGATGATGATCTTGGACTTTTTGGAAAGCCCAAGATGTCTGATTCAATCCCTCTTCTGATCAATTTTGCATTTGAAGAATTTATCTTGATGTAAATGGTCTTGACAAAAAGTACCTTTTGTTGACTTTTTGAAAATGACCTGTAATGTATGAGATTGTATCTTTCAAATGGTGCATTTCTTGAAATTGAGGGAAAAATAGAAGTTGTAGGGAATTGGGTTCTCTTCAAAATGAGCTTTGGTTGGTGGAAATGGATGAAGTATGTGAAAGTTATGCCTGGTCAAAGTTCAATTGACTTTTCCTATAGAAACCCTAATTTAGCTATTCTTGAATTTTGATAGATTAGGAGCATTTCTTGAGGAATCGTGATCAACCCTTGATCAATTGATGGATATCACTTCAAAATGTTGATTTTGACCAAAAACCTTGAAGTTTGACTGTATGTAGGCCACAATTATCTTTTGACCTAGTATAGTCGATTTTTAAACATTTGAGCCATTGACTAAGCAAACTTGTAGTGTATGGCATGAAATTTGGCATGGACAATCTTGAAGTCATATTAGGACAATGGAAAACATTTTAGACCTTTGGAGCTCACATATCTTGGTGAAAATTGAAACCCTAATTAGAGGTTCATTGCTTAGGAGGAGAATTTGTCTCGTCAATTCTTGGTTATCCTTGAGCAATTGGGAACCTCAATAAGCATCTCTTGAGTAAAAATGGGAGGGAAACTTTTGGGGTACAACAGCTTCCCCTGTTAAATCTTCTTAAACCTGAGGATTTAGATTGGCTTGTCTGCCTTTCGTGATCTGAAGGTGGAAGATGATTGAACACTATAGTGCCCAGGAATTTGTACTCGCTTGGAGTAACACCGATGGTTGGGGATGTCGGGAATGGGCTTATAGATGCCATTTGGAGAAGATGACAGAGAGTCGTCGGAGATGGGCTTAAAGATTCCATCTAGAGAAAATGATGGAGAGTCTTCGGAGATGGGCTTAAAGATGCCATCCAAAGTAGATGATGACTTCATAAATGGTTCCTTTGTGGGGATTCTTGTTCCTGCTGTCTGAGGAGGACTCCGCTGGGGAATGTGTGTTTCTGTTGTTCTCCCACTTGAGGAAAACTCTGTCGGGAATAGAATCTAGGAACTTCAGTTGTCCAAGGCTCTACTAAGGAGTTATCTCTGTACTGGAGAGATGGGAGGTTGCTGCTTTTTGGTTGGAATCCAGGCTTCACAGTAACTTACTGGGGAAAATAGAATTAACTGTTACCTAAAAATGTATTAGAAAGAGCTTGTGTAGGGCTGCTTCAAGATGAGTCAGTGTTAGTCTGCATCAGGAGATATATGAGAAGGAGCCCGTGTGGGGATGCTTCAGGATGAGTCTGTGTTAGACTGCATCTGGAGATATATGAGAAGGAACCTGTGTAAGATTGCTTCATCTGGTCATTTAGATAGTTTTCCTGTCTGGTTTCAGGTGTTAATATATAATTGGTTGTCCACAGATAGTTGTCCTGGCTTGTTACAGGTATTAATCTGGAACTTGTTTTTGTCGTTCGTTTGAGATAGTTGTCCTAGCTTGTTATAGGTATTAATCTCTTACCTTAGAAAGAAAGATATTTTTCCTGGCTTGTTACCGGTGTTAACCTTCAATCTCCTTATGTATATAGTTTTCCTGGCTCGTTATAAGTATTAATCTAAAATCAGTCGTCCACAAATAGTTGTCCTGGCCTATTACAGGTATTAATCTGGGACTTGTTTTTGTTGGTCGCATAGATAGTTCTCTGTCTGGTATCGGGCATTAATCTTTGACTTGAGAAAGAAATATAGTTTTCCCGTCTAGTTTCGAGTATTAATCTTCAATCTCCTCATGTAGATAGTTTTCCTGGCTTGTTACAGGTATTAATCTATAATCAGATAGTTCTCAAATAGTTTTCCTGTCTAGTTTCAGGTATTAATCTGGAACTTGTCAATTTTGGTCACGTAGATAGTTTCCTCGTCTGGTTTCGTGCATTAATCTCTGGCCTGCTGTATTTCTTGGTAAACCCATCTTGCTCTGGGAGTTCATACCACTTGGTCGTGTAGATAGTTTTCTTGTTTGGTTTCGGGCATTAATCTTTGACCTACTGTATAAGTTGATAGTGTTTGTCTGTCTGCGAACTCAACCTAGAAAGGTAAAGTCAGTTTCATGCAATGTCATGATGTATTAATTGCATGATGTTCTTAAAATAAATTAGATTGTGATATATGCATTTGTGTTGCATATGCTATGATTTTTGTGGCAATGATGTATGAGTGCAATGTATGAATGATTCAGTTGTTCTATTGCAGTGTTGATGAACTAGGGAAAATAAATCCCTAATTGTTGTTGGGGATGAAGAAATGTAGGTCTTCAAATATTTGTTGGAGTTGAAATGCTGAGAGACGGATTTTTATTTTAGAGAAATAAACTCTGTTGGGGAAGGAAAACTTTGTGTGCTACTTGGGGATTTCGTGGAAATCCTGCTGGGGAATCCTGAGAAGCTTGGTGACTTCACTGGGGAATTTTTGGAGCAGTACTTGGAGATCCTTGCTCCATCGGGGATATGAGAACCTGACCTCATTAGGCTACATACTGAGAATATGGCAGTGACCTTGTAATAGGATGTCTCTGCCTCTGTACTTGCTGGAGAAGGTATCTGCTGGAGGAAATATCTGCGAGGATTTTGTGGATGGCCCTTAGATATTGTCTCGTTTCTTAAAGCCATTAGTAACTGTCTTTCTACTTTTTATGCGTATATTTGTAAACATTAATCACATTCAAATGCATATGTTTAAAAATAATCACTGGACGTTTTGCAAATAAAACAGAAAAACAAAAACATATGTTTTGCACTTTCAAAGAGATTGTTTTATATTAATTTTGAACGAGCGTTTTCGTACAAGGAGATGAATATCCTAGTAAGAGAATTCCATCGTAAGAAAGAAACTAATACAAAATAGTGTACAAAGAAAAACAGCTATGCGAAATAATCCCATTGGGTTCCCATTCTTCTATTGCCTTTATATCTTCGAGCGTCTCATCTCTTTTGATGTTTATCTGAAGCTGACTGGATTGATTAGTGCCACTTGAGCTTGATAGTTGATACTGAAGATTGGTTGTAAGGTGATCCAACGGGACATAGTTATACGTTTTAAATCCCTAACTTTTGCCTCGATCTCCCTTTCGGGTTTTCAGTCCACCGGGATACCCTTTTTTGCCCAAGCCACCTTTTCAGGTTTTCGACTTGTCGGGTGTAAAGATTTTTTCCATATGTATATCCCTAATTTTTGCCCAAACCCTTTTGGTTTTCCGGGATGCCCTTATTTTTGCATAGCGGGTCTTTTTCATACGTAGTATCTTTTAACTATGTATGTGTTTACAGGGTGCGGAAGGTCGTCACCGTCCATGGTGGTTAACTTTATGGCTCCACCAGAAAATATGTTCTTGATCACAAATGGCCCTTTGTATGCGGTAGTCCATTTTTTCCTGGGATCACCTTCTGGCAGTATAATGTGCTTGATTACAAGGTCACCAGCTTGATATACCTGACATCTGACTTTCTTGTTAAAAGCTTTGATCATATGCTTTTGGTACATCTGACTGTGACAGATAGTCGTGAGCCTCTTCTCATCAATCAGGTTTAATTGGTCAAGTCAAGTCTGAACCCATTTGTCTTCATTCAAACCTGCATCCTTCATGATTCTCAAGGAAGGGATCTGAACTTCAATGGGTAAGACAACTTTCATCCCGTATACCAAAGAGAAAGGAGTTGTCCCTGTTGATGTGCGCACTGTGGTACGGTGACCATGAAGAGAAAATGGTAACATCTCGTGCCAGACTTTATATGTCACTGTCATCTTCTGTATGATTTTCTTGATGTTTTTATTAGGAGCTTCAACGGCGCCATTCATCTTCGGCCGGTAAGGAGAAGAGTTATGATGCTGGATCTTAAATTGCATGCAGAGCTCGGTGATCATAGTGTTTTTGAGATTGGTACCATTATTTGTAAAGATTCTCTCTGGGATACCATACCGACATATAAGGTTATGTCTGATGAATCGGTCCACAACGTTCTTGGTAACGGAAGTAAATGAAGTTGCCTCAACCCACTTCGTGAAGTAATCAATGGCAACGAGGATGAAGCGGTGCCCATTAGAAGTTATAGGTCTAATCTCTTCAATCATGTAGATGCCCCACATTTTGAACGTCGAAAGAGCAGTCAAGACGTTTAGAGGAGTCAGAGGCACATGCACTTTATCAGCATAGATCTGGCATTTGTGACAAGTCCGCGAATGCTGATAACAGTCTGCTTCCATAGTAGACCAATAGCATCCTGCCCATAGGATCTTGTGATACGGTGAGAGAACTGACTTGAGGGTTTTGCGTTTGATCGCAAATGTTGCGGTTATCAAGAGTCGCCACCGAATTTTCTTTTATCCAAAAGGAAAGGTGAAAAAGCACAGGAAAGACCTTTGAAATTATTTCTTGACTTCGGGGGGTAGATTATGAAAAGGGAAGGTATTAGCATCCTTTTCATCTATGGTTATCCATGGGCTCTTAGTTACTTGCTAGATCACTTGCTTTCGTTTGAAATTTGCTTTGTGTGGTTTTTGAAAGTATTTTGTAAAGAGGCCATTGTTTAGGCAATCTTTGTAATGATTCTCGTTCGTAAGAATGTATACAAAGATGTTGATCTTTTGAAAATGTTTTCAAGTTTGTAATATGTTTGAAAGTGTAGGTGATTATTTTTAAAATAGCAAGGATGTTTGTTTTAAAATGAGCAAGTAATTAGGAGCATTCTACCTACTCAAAAGTTTTTCTTGTTCATTTTCTTTTCCTTTGACATTGTTGTCTTACCATTGATTTGGTAAGCAACCCTATCTTTGGATGTAAACGGGACGGGCGTGGGCCATCGTATAACCATGATTAGCAATGTTGCAAGGTATCTTAGCATTCTCTTTTAGGGACTAAGATCATTTGAAAGGCAACTTAGATAGCGTCATCGAGGGACTATGATCTTGTATTTGCTTGTTTTTGCTAAGATACCTTACATGCGTAATATGGTCATTTTGTATAAGGCAACCAAGTGGAATAACCCTAGGGGTGCTTGTGTACAAGTGTATTTTTTTCATGCTTGTTTTTGTCTTGAATTAGAGTTTTCTAAATATTGGTTTTAATCTTTCCATACAAACCTTAATTACTAGCATGTTATATAAAATCGATAAATTGCGAAATTTAAAGCTACTACGCTATTATAACATTTGTGGGGGGGTATACAAATTCATGAATAGGGATTGCAAGAATTTAAAGCCTAATTAGTCTATTACAGCCATATTGAATTGATGTCGATGTACAAGGAAATAAATAAATATAAAGTACAAAATGAATGAATGTACAAAAAGTGCAAAATGTAAAAAAAAATGTATCTTTGTTTGATTTTCATGGGAAAAAAGGATTTTATCTTAACCTAATTAAATAAAGAAAATAATTAATTAAATTTGAATTTATTAAAAAAAGATTTTTTGAATAAAACCCTAATTCTATTTAGTTGACTAAAAGAAAATAGGTTTAGAAAAGTATTTTTGATATTTTTATCCTAAAAATATTTTTAGTATTATAAAATATTTTTGGCCTTTTTATATATCAAAAATAATGTATTTAAATTAGTATGAAAGAAAATAACTAATAACTTAATTTTATTTATATTTACAAGATAATAAGTAAAAAATAAATAAAGTATAATTAATAAAAATATTTTTTGTGAGAAAAATAAAATAAACTAAGTCAAAATATAAATATATCATTTTTTGTATTTTATGATTTTTTTAGTATTTAGAAAATATATTTAAGAAAATAAAAATGAAATAAATAAAAAAATAAACAAACTTGGGCTAGGGGTGTTATTAGTCAATAGGGAGGTCAGCTAGCAAAAATAAAAACAAGCCAGGCCCAAAGGGGCCCAGCGCCTGCCAAAAACACAAAAATCAGAAAAGTGAAAAATATGAAAAATGAAAAGGGTACCACTAGGGCTCGAACCCAGGTCCCAAAGGTTACAGGCACGCGCTTCTACCACTGGGGTAGCTATACATCCGTTAATATAAGCAAAACAATAAATATGTAAGGTAAAACGTGCTCTGAAGACGTCATCTTCAACCTCCAGCCAGACCAACTATAACTTGCTCATTTCTCATCAAAAATGAAAACTTTAAACATGAAACTTGTAGCAAATTTTCTCACGATTCCAGAAATGTAAAGTATTAAAACTATAGATCAAAGATAAGCATGAATTTTAATGGCCCTAATCTGAACCCTAAAAATTTCAGAAATTTCAGTTTCAAAATTCTCTAAGCTCAAGCAAAATTAATGGAAACTATGGACATGGTTAGCTTCAGGGCAATGATATATACATGTTTTGTTCACAAATAAACTATTGATGATGCTTGTATGAAGAGTTCCAAGTTGAGAAAACTTACCTCAAAATTGGAAATCGTGTTTGGAGTTTGAGCTTGTTTCAGGCAGTGATGATGATCAGGTTAGCTTCCTTGAGGTCCTAGGAAGCTAATGCAATGGTTTGCTTGAGCTGAGAGTGGCTGAAATGACCTGGAGAAGTCAATGTGAAATGCTATATTTTTGGCCATGGAGGATGTGGTAAATGATGTTATAGTAATGAAACAGGGACAGGGATAGGTTACACTTGATGTAAGGAAGCTTTAGAAACTAAAAGGCCAAGAAACGCACGAGGGAAATGTGAGTTTGAAGTTCAAGGTCAGAAACTGTGCAGCAATGAAGTTTTTGGGTAATTTCTGATTTGAGAGAGTTTTGGTGTATTTCAAGGTGCTTAAGCTCGTCCTCTAGCTCACAAATAGTGACTCTATTTATAAGCAACAAGTTTGGAGTGCTCTAGTTGATCAGAATTCAAATTTACATGTTTAAGTTAAACATGTGATTTTTTTTACAAAACAAGTTTCCATGCCTTGTACTTGCTAAGATAGAGTGGTTATGCTTTAAACAAGCTTGCCTCTGACTTTGTGGATGGAGTGTGATCAGAGGGAACAAGTTATAGGCTCAAGAATGAACTTTATGCAAAAAGCTTGCTTTACAAGAATGGCAATGTTAACTTTGTGCCATTAATGGAAATGCAACTTGGATAATAGCTTAATTGCTTGGATCAAAGCCCTAATAGTTGTGTAAACATTTAATTATGGAGTGACAAACAAGTTTGAGGCCTGCAAAGTAAATATTATGCAGCCTAGCATGGATTTGGTTCATGTGTTCATCAAAAATGGCTTGTAATTCAAGTAACAAAACCCTAACTTCATCTCTTCGATTCTCCCTACTCAAGAATGATCTCAAGGAGTTCTTGGACATTTTGGAAAGCTTTAAATGTGCTTTATAACACATATTTGAATTTATTTTGAATATTCCCCTTGGAACTATATGAAAAAGTGCCATGAAGTTGGGTCAAAATCTTGACTAAATTAGGGCAAAATTTCACTAAGTGTTTAGTTTCATGACCACATGTTCATAAAATTATAACTTGAGATCCAAGAATTTTTTGAAGGAGTTGTGTAAAGAAAAGTTGTAGATTTCATGGATATCTACAACTTTCATGTTGGAAGTTTCTCTTGAATCATCTTGCATCTTGGTGAAAATTTGGCTCAAAGTTATGAAAAAACATGAAATTTCCAACACTTAGAAAAATTTCTAAGTTTAGAAATCTTGACTTTCCAAAATGAAATCTTGACTTTTTTGATTTCTTGATGAATAAGTTTCATATTTTGACATGTTTTGATGAATTATGATCTTTGGCACTAGAATTTGACCAAAAAGTCAAAGTTTGACTTTTCAGTATACAGTTGACTTTTGATCAGTTGACTGCAAAATTCATCTGTCAATCCAATGGACTTGCAATGTTTTGAACCATGTCATTAGGTAAAAATGATTCAATTGGACTCTTGAGATCATGCCTTAAACCAATTGACCATTTGCTAGGTCAAAAATCAGAAATTGCCCTTTCCCAGTCAAAAACCCTAATTTTGACCATTTTGCCCTTTTGGAGATTTGATCAAATTTCTTGAGGAGTTGTGGTCCAAACTTGATCAAATGATACATATGAGTTTAAAATGTTGATGTGGATAAAAAATTATGAAGTTTGACTGTAAATTGGCCATAGTTGACTTTTTCCCCAATATAGTTGATTTTTAGGTCAACTGCTCAATTCATTGATAAAAAATGTGATCCAAGGCTTGAAACTTGACATGAGTAAACTAGGGGGCCCATAATGATCCATGAAAATCATATGGGGCATAGAAGGTTCAAAAATATTTGTGCAAACTCAAACCCTAGTTTTGGGTCATCAGTGCATAAGGAGATGTCTTGAGCTGATCAAACCCTAGTGCAGTCTTGAGCCCAAGGAGATCTTGTGAGAAAATTATTGATAAGTGAGAGGGAAAATTTTGGGGTACAACAGCTGCCCCTGTTCAATCTTCTTAAGCCTGAAGAGTTAGATTAGCAAGTTCTTCCATTCGTGACTCGAAGGTGGAAGATGATTGGACACTAGAGTGCCCAAAAATTTGCACTTGCTGATGTGATGGTTGAGTGAATAGGCTTAAAGATGCCATTTGGAGAGGTGATAGAAAGTTGCGGGAGATGGGCTTGTAGATGCCATCCAAAAGTGATTGCTGAATTGTAATTTGTAAGCTGAAAGAATGAGTATCAGAATAACGTCCGTGTCTGGAGCGTATCTGTACTGTATCTGAAAGAGGCTCTGAATGAGTATCAGAGTGGCATCTGTATCTGGAGTGTATCTAAACCATATCTGGAAGATGAATCTTGAATGAGTATCAGAATGGCATCCGTGTCTGGGGCGTATCTGAACTGTATCTGAAGATCGAATCTTAATGAGTATCAGAATGGCGTCGGTGTCTAGAGCGTATCTGAACTGTATCTGAGAGTTGAATGAGTTTCAGGATGGCATCCATGTCTGGAGCGTATCTGAATTGTTTCTGAAGATCGTATCTGAATGAGTATCAGCATGGCGTCCGTGTCTGGAGCGTATCTGAACTGTATCTGAAGATCGAATCTGAATGAGTATCAGAATGGTGTCCGTGTCTGGAGCGTATCTGAACTGTATCTAAAAATTTTGAACATTTGTTAATGGTAGTTGTTAACCTTATCCTGAAAAGGGTAAAATGTTAGCTAATATTCAATGTTATGTTGTATGAAATGCATAGTATAATGCATTCGTGTTATCAATGTTTATGACATATGGATGCGATGTACGCGTATGTGAGCTAATTTACTGCACTGTTGTTGGATTGGGGAAAATAAATCCCTGATTGCTGCTGAGGATATGGAGCATAAGTCTTCATGTTGTGAATTATAAGTGTTGATGAATTTCTGCTTGGAGAAATAAATTTTGTTGTAAGGGAAATATCGTGTACTGCTTGAAAAATCATGCCTGGGGAATTCAGAGAAATTTGACGACTTCTACTGGGGATTGAACTGCACACTGCGGGGGATTATGGAAATAGCATGGAGAGATTTCCTTACCTCTTAAATCCATCCACGATTGGCTTTCCATTTTTTTTATTTGCAAACAGTAATTATGTTCAAATGCATATGTTCAACAATGAATCATTGGACGTTTTTGTAAACAAAACACAAGCGTAAAGAAAAACAGATAGTTTTTGCACTTTCAAAGGGATATTTTTGTATTGACTTTGAGTAAGTATTTTTGTATAATGAGACAAACATTCCAGTAAGAGAATGTCGTCGTAAAAGATGAAAATTTCAATACAAATAAAAGATAGCTATGTGCAACAATCCCCTGGGGTTCCCATTCTACTATAGCCTTTGTATCTTTGAGCGTCTTGTCTATTTATTGTCTTGTCTGAAGTTGATTGAATTGATTAGAACCTCTGAGTTTTCCAGGGGAAGCCAAAGGTTGTTCGTACGGTGATCCAATGGGACATCGTCATACGCTTTAATTCCCTAACTTTTGCCTTGACCTCCCTTTCGGGTTTTCAGTCCACCACGATACTCTTTTTGCCCAAGCCGCCCTTTCGGATTTTCAGCTTGCCGAGTGTATAGATTTTTTTTGTTTTATCCCTAATTTTTGCCCGAACCTTTTTGGTTCGTCGGGATGCCCTTGTGTTGCCTAGGTGTGTCAACCTAGCGGGTCTCTTATGCATAGTATCTTTTGACTATGTCTGCGTTCGCAGGGTGCGGTAGGTCGTCACCATCCATGGTGGTCAAGATCATTGCGCCACGAGAAAAAATGTTTTTGATTACAAATGGTCCTTCGTATGTAGGAGTCCATTTGCCCCTGGGGTCACCTTGCGGCAGTGTGATGCATTTGATCACCAGATCTCCAACTTGATACACTTGTCATCTGACCTTTTTGTTGAAAGCCTTGATCATCCATTTTTGATACATTTGACCATGACAGACAGCAGTAAGCCTTTTCTCATCAATCAAGTTTAGTTGATCAAGTCGAGTCTGGATCCAATCTTCTTCATTCAACCCTGCATCCTTCATAATTCTCAGAGAGGGGATTTAAACCTCAATAGGCAAGACAGCCTCCATGTCGTATACCAGAGAGTAAGGTGTTTCCCCGGTTGATGTGCGAGCTGTTGTACGATATCCGTGGAGAGAGAATGGTAGCATCTCATTCCAGTCTTTGTATGTGACTGTCATTTTCTGTATGATCTTTTTAATGTTTTTATTTGCGGCTTCGACAACACCATTCATCTTCGGCCGGTAAGAGGAAGAATTGTGATGCTGGATCTTGAATTGTTCGCACAAGGAGGTGATCATAGTATTGTTCAAGTACATACCATTGTCTGTAATGATCCTCTCTGGGATACCGTAATGACAGATGAGATTTTTCTTGATGAACCAGGCGACAACATTCTTGGTAACGGAAGCGAAAGAAGCTACCTCTACCCACTTGGTAAAATAGTCAATGGCCACTAAAATGAAGTTGTGTCCATTAGATGTTGTTGGCTTGATTTCCCCAATCATATCAATCCCCCACATAGCAAAGGGCCAAGGAGCCGTCAAGACATTCAGAGGAACCGGAGGTACGTGCACCTTGTCAGCACAAATTTGACACTTATGGTAGGTTCGAGAGTGTTGATAGCAATCTGCTTCCATGGTAGACCAGTAATAGCCTGCCCATAGGATTTCCTTTGCCATCGTATGCCCACTGGAATGGGTGCCAAAAGTGCCTTCATGTAATTCAGCCATGATCCTTTCAGCTTCAACCTTGTCTACACACCGAAGTAACACAGAGTCATGGTTGCATTTGTAAAGAAAGCCATTACTAAGGAAGAATTTAGCAGAGAATCTCCTTAAGAACTTCTTATCATTGACGGAAGCTCCTTCTGGATATTCTTGAGCCTCGAGATACTTCTTGACTTCGTGAAACCAAGGTTGGTCCACTACTTCTTTAGTATTAATCTCGTGACAGTGTGTTGGTTCATCCCTTCGTTCAATGGTGATCTGCGGAGCCTCGTTATCCCATTTAAGTTTAAACATAGATGACATTGTGGCTACTGCATCTGCTAGCTGATTTTCTTCTCGCAGGAAGTGCTCGAAGGTAATCTTCTCAAAATGTGGGAGCAACGTCAAAACATGTTCTTTGTAAGGGATAAGGTTAGGGTGTTTGGTGTCCCATTCCCCTTTGATTTGGCTAATAACCAAAGCTGAATCTCTGAATACATTCAAAGATTTAATCCCCAAGTCTATGGTAGCTTCAAGACCAAAGATGCATGCTTCGTATTCCGCCATGTTATTTGTACAATTGAAGCAGAGTTTTTCCGTAAATGGAGTATGACACCCTTCAGGAGATATGAGTACAGCACCAATACCATTGCCGAGTGCGT
The DNA here is from genome assembly GCA_948472305.1 of Vicia faba. NCBI lineage: Eukaryota > Viridiplantae > Streptophyta > Magnoliopsida > Fabales > Fabaceae > Vicia > Vicia faba. The sequence goes on from OX451735.1 coordinate 1,034,372,813, forward strand.
TAGATGCCCCAACAAAAACCAGGGTCCATCGGGATCCTTGTTCAGGCCCGTCATATGGTCTAAATTCTTCACAGTCATTTACCATCATGATGTCTTCATCTGGGAACTCGAACTTCATGGACTGGTAGTCTTCCACGGCTTGGTGAGCAAGGTGATCAGCTAGTACACTGCCCTTTATAGCTTTCTGGGTAGTATATTGCATGTCATATTCTGTCAGGATCATCTGCCATCTCGCTATTCTCCCAGAGAGAGCAGGTTTCTCGAAGATGTATTTTATTGGATCCATTTTAGATATCAACAAGGTAGTATGGGTCAGCATATACTGTCTTAGCCGGCGAGCAGCCCATGCCATAGCGCAGCAAGTTTTCTCGAGCAGTGAATATCTTGTTTCACAGTCGGTAAAAAATTTTCTCAGGAAATAAATAGGGTGCTCTTTTCGGCCAGACTCGTCATGCTGCCCCAGCACACACTGCATTGAATTTTCCAAAACCGTCAGATACATGATCAATGGTCTTCCCTCGACTGGTGGCATCAAAACAGGAGGCTCTTGCAGGTACTCTTTTATCTTGTCGAAAGCATTTTGGCACTCATCATTCCATTTAACTACTTGATCTTTCTTCAATAGTTTGAAGATTGGTTCACAAGTAGCTGTCAGGTGAGAAATGAATCTGGAAATGTAGTTTAAATGTCCCAAGAATCCTCTGACTTCCTTCTCAGTACGAGGAGCAGGCATCTCTTGTATCACTTTCACTTTGGCAGGATCTACTTCAATACCCTTATTGCTGACGACAAAACCTATGAGTTTACCAGACCTTACTCTAAACGTGCATTTATTTGGGTTCAACCTCAACTTGTACTTCTTTAGTCTCTCAAACAGTTTTTGTAAATGATCAAGATGCTCTTCTTCTGTTTGAGATCTAGCTATCATGTCGTCCACGTAGACCTCTATTTCGTGATGTATCATGTCGTGAAATAGAGCTACCATGGAACGCTGATAGGTTGCCCCAGCATTCTTCAGTCCGAATGGCATAACCTTGTAGCAGAATGTGCCCCACTATGTGACAAATGTTGTTTTCTCCATGTCATCAGGCGCCATTTTGATTTGGTTATAACCCGAGAAACCGTCCATGAAGGAAAAATCTTTGTGCTGTGCCGAATTGACTTTTGATCAGTTGACTACAAAATTCATCTGTTAATCCAATGGACTTGCAATGTTTTGAACCATGTCATTAGGTCAAAATGATGCAATTGGACTCTTGAAATCATGACTTAAACCAATTGACCATTTTCTAGGTCAAAAATCAGAAATTGCCCTTTCCCAGTCAAAACCCCTAATTTTGACCATTTTGCCCTTTTGGAGATTTGATCAAATTTCTTGAGGAGTTGTGGTACAAACTTGATAAAATGATACATATGAGTTTAAAATGTTGATGTGGATCAAAAATTATGAAGTTTGACTGTAAATTGACCATAGTTGACTTTTTCCCCAATACAGCTGATTTTTAGGTTAACTGCTCAATTGACTGATCGAAAATGTGATCCAAGGCTTAAAACTTGACATGAGTAAACTAGGGGTCCATAATGATCCATGAAAATCATATGGGCATATAAGGTTCAAAAATATTTGTGCAAACTCAAACCCTAGTTTTGGGTCATCAGTGCATAAGGAGATGTCTTGAGCTGATCAAACCCTAGTGCAGTCTTGAGCCTAAGGAGACCTTCTGAGAAAATTCTTAATAAGTGGGAGGGAAAATTTTTGGGTACGACGGATATGTTTAGCCATCGTAGGTCCACTAGAATGGGTGCCAAATGTTCCTTCATGTAAATCAGCCATAATCTTTTCTGCCACACTCTTGTCTATACACCGAAGCAAGGTAGAATCATGATTGCGCTTGTAGAGGATCATGTTACTGAGGAAGAACTTGGAAGAGAACCTTCTTAGGAACTTCTTATCATTGACTGAAGCTCCTTCAGGATACTCTTGGGCTTTGAGATATCTTTTGACTTCATAGAACTAAGGCTTGTCCACTACCTCTTCAGTATTAATCTCATGACAGTATGTTGGTTCGTCCATCCTCTCAATAGTAATCTGAGGAGCCTCATTATCCCACCTGAACTTGAACATGGATGACATAGTAGCTAGCGCGTCCGCTAATTGATTTTCCTCTCGTGGAAAATGCTCAAAGGTAATTTCTTCAAAGTGTGGGATTAGTTTCAACACATGCTCTTTGTAAGGGATGAGATTAGGATGCTTCGTGTCCCATTCTCCTTTGATCTGACTGATCACTAAAGCCGAGTCTCCAAATACACTCAAGGTTTTAATTCTCAAGTCAAGAGCAGATTTGAGACCCATAATGCACGCTTCATATTCAGCCATATTGTTAGTACAATTAAAACATAATTTGGCAGTGAAAGGAGTATGACATCCTTCAGGAGATATGATCACAGTGTTGATGCCATTTCCAAGAGCGTTGGAAGCTCTGTCAAAAACCATAGTCCATCGGGATCCTTTTTCAGGTCCTTCATTCGGTCTAGGTTCTTCATAATCAGTTACTAGCATAATGTTCTCATTCGGGAACTCAAAATTCATGGATTGGTAGTCGTCCATAGCCTGATGAGCCAAATGATCAGCTAATACACTTCCCTTAATTGCTTTCTGAGTTGTATATTAAATGTCGCGTTCGGTCAAGATTATTTTCCATCTTGCTATTCTTCCGGAGAGAGTGGGCTTCTCAAAGATGTACTTGATAGGATCCATTTTAGATATCAACAAGGTAGTGTGGGTCAACATATACTGTCTTAATCGGAGAGCAGTCCATGCCAAAGCGCAGCAAGTTTTGTCGAGCAGTGAGTATCTTGTTTCACAGTTGGTAAACTTTTTTCTAAGGTAGTATATTGCATTCTCTTTTTTACCAGACTCGTCATGCTGCCCCAGCACACACCCCATTGAGTTCTCTAACACCGTTAAGTACATGATCAGAGGTCTTCCTTTAACCGGAGGCATTAAAATTGGAGGCTCTTGAAGATATTCCTTGATTTTGTCAAATGAATTCTGGCAATCATCATTCCACTTCACTGCTTGATCTTTCTTCAGTAATTTGAAGATTGGCTCACAAGTAGCGGTCGGGTGGGAAATGAATATGGCAATGTAATTCAGGCGTCCTAAGAATCCCCTAACTTCCTTCTCAGTGCGAGGAGTTGGAATTTCTTGTATAGCTTTGACCTTTGCATGGTTAACTTCAATACCTTTTCCACTAACTACGAAGCCTAAGAGCTTACTGGATCTCACTCCAAAGGTACACTTATTTGGGTTCAACCTCAGTTTGTATTTCTTCAACCTTTCAAACAGCTTCTATAGGTGATCAAGGTGCTCCTCTTCAGTATGAGATCTGGTTATCATATCATCAATGTAGACCTCTATCTCGTGATGGAAAATATCATGAAACAAAGCTACCATGGCATGCTGATAGGTTGCCCCGGTGTTCTTTAGCCCAAATGGCATAACTTTGTAACAGAATGTGCCCCACTGTGTGATGAAGTTTGTTTTCTCCATGTCTTCAGGTTCCATTTTGATCTGATTGTATTCGGAGAAACTATTCATGAAGGATAATACCTTATGTTGTATGGTGTTGTCAACCAGAACATCGATATGGGGAAGCGGGAAGTCATCCTTGGGGCTTGCCCTATTCGAGTGTCTGTAATCCACACACATACGTACCTTACCATCCTTCTTAGGTACTGGAACAACATTGGCAACCCATTATGGATAAGAGGTGACAGCTAAGAAACCGACATTGAACTGTTTCATGAATTCAGCCTTGATCTTTTCTGACATCTCTGGCCGCATGAGACGAACCTTCTGTTTCACTGGAGGGCAATCCTCTTTTATCGGGAGGCGATGAACCACAATATCAGTGTTAAGTCCTGGCATGTCTTCGTATGACCAGGCAAAAACCTTAACATAGTCATGTAGCATTTGAATTAACCGTTCCTTGACACTACGCTCCAGATCGGCACCTATCTTGACTTCTTTCTTATCCTCTTTAGTACTCAAGTTTACTGTCTCAACTGGCTCTTCATGAGGTTGTATTGCCCTTTCTTCCTGTTGTAACAGTCTGGCAAGTTCTCCTGGTACTTCACAATCTTCCTCACCTTCGTCCTCGGCTTGGTAGATCGAATTTTCAAAGTTATAACTAGCAATAGAAGAACCGTTATCAATGGGATTCATAGTGGATATGGATCTGCAGTTTGGCATGTGGGTATGTGTAAGAGCATAGCTGTATATTTTTGATAAAGTACAAAGCAGAAAAGAAAAACAAAGAGCGCAAAATTTGCATGCAAAACATCCAATATTTTATTGATGACATATGAAAATTAAGTAATGACCCTCACAAATAAACCATTGTGCCTCGGGTAAGACACGAGGCTTTAAAGTTTCAATTGTTCAAATATTACATATCCTCAAAAACAAAAAGACAAATTACTCTTGAATAAAAGTAATGGGTACAAAATCTTTGGCCTCCCAATTGCTGAGTCCACCACTGATGGTTGGGAAGATCCACTTGTCCATGTCGCAATCACTATCACTGTCCTCCAGAGCATTGACTCCATGGTTGCTGATCCATAATGGCGGTCCCCCGGCGTGAGCACGACGAACAGCTTTTTGGGCTCCTGAAGTAAAACCCAAACCAAACTTGTCAGATTTGTAGGGAATGTCTGGAAGTTGGCCCCAGATGGTATGCCCACCTTCTTCAATTACTGCTTTGGCATCCCTAAGAGAAGCCATTTTCAGCGGAGGCCTGGTAGTCTTTAGAGCACTGGTAGCAGTTTTGGTTGTAGCAACTGTCTGTGGAACCTCTTAAAAGTTTTGACAAGGGGTCTCAATGAACTCACCATCCATTTCAACATACCTGAAAGAGTTCAGGTGGCTCACCATGTATCCATCCTCCCTGTGGACTGTGATAATTTTCCCATTGACTGGGTACTTCAGCATTTAATGCAGCGTAGAAGTAATAGCACTAGCCCCATGGATCTAGGGTCGACCCAATAAAAAGGAATAAAACGGGCGGATGTCTATCACATAGAAGGTTGAGTCAAAAGTCTGAGTACCAACTTTGATAGGGATTTCCACCTCCTCGTGCACCATTCTTTTAGAATTGTTGAAAGCCCTCACCACAATATTAATGGGTGTTGTACCCCAAAATTTTCCCTCTCATTTCTCAAGTAATCTCTCACAAGATCTCCTTGGATTCAAGACTGCACAAGGGTTGATCAACTCAAGACACCTCCTCAAGCACTGATGACTGAAAATTAGGGTTTGAGATTGCACAAGGACAAATGGACTTTTAATGCCCCATATGACTTTCATGGATCATTTTGGACCCTCAAGATTTCTCATGTCAAGTTTCAAGTCTTGGATCACATTTTTGCTCAGTCAATTGATCAAATGACCTAAAAATCAGTTGTATTGGGGAAAAACTCAACTATGGTCAATTTACAGTCAGGCTTCATAATTTTTTATCCATATCAAAATTATGAACTCACATATGTCATTTTATCAATTTTGGATCATAATTCCATAAGAAATTTGACCAGATCGTCAAAAGGGGAAAATGGTCAAAATTAGGGTTTTGACTGAGAAGGTGCAATTTCTGATTTTTGACCTAGAAAATGACTTATTGGTTTGAGACATGATCTCAAGGTTTCAAATTCTTCATTTTGACCTAATGGCATGGCTCAAAACATCTCTTAAGATCAATTGGTTGACAATTGAATTTCAGTCAACTGATGAAAAGTCAATTATGCACTGAAAAGTCAAACTTTGACTTTTTGGTCAAAATCAAGTATCAAAGATCACAGTTCATCAAAACATGTCAAAATATGAAACTTGTTCATCAAGAAATCAAAAAGTCAAGATTTCATTTTGAGAAGTCAAAATTTCTAAACTTAGAAATTTTTCTAAGTGTTGGAAAATTCATATTTTTTCATAACTTTGAGCCAAATTTACACCATGATGCAAGATGATTTATAACACTGAATCGCACTATGTTTCTGACTCGAATATCACATGTTTTCCTTAGTTTTATTATTGTTTTTCTAGTATTATGCCCTTGTTTCCTTTGTTTTCAGGTCACATGTCCTTTCAGAGCCTTTAGAGAAGAAACGAGCGAAAACGCCAAAAAAATAGGGTTTTTCCAAGAAAATACACACATGGCGTCCAGCTCCGCGCCGGCTACAGGGAACGCGCTGACATGGCGCACTTTCACCCAGGGGTCAACTGCCACGTTCCCACGATCTCTCCATTTTCACTCACCACGCCCGCGGGGAGGGTGGCCGCGCCCGCGGCCTTCACAAACCATTTCCCGTTCAGAAGGAGTTGAGGGGCATGCTCGTCTTTACAGAGTTTCAGGATCTTCTATAAATAGCAAGTTCATTTCATTTTCGTTTTGATCCAAACTTAGATGCAAACTTAGATCCAGCCAAGTTACTGCTTAGGCATATATTACTACTTTGTAAAGTGATAATCTTCTCACATCGGGAAGTTATCACACTTGAGTGTGCGAGTTTGTATTCAAGTTTGGAGCACTTTGGTTGAAGTTTATCATACTATCTTTTACATTTCCACGACTTGTATCAGATTCAAGCCTCCGATTGGAGCAAGGTTCTAATTTAATTGCTTTCATTTATCTTATGCTCTTACCATAGTCTACATGTTTTATAGACTCTAAATGCTCTTACCATAGTCTACACGTTTTATAGACTCTAAATGCTCTTACCATAGTCTACACGTTTTATAGACTCTAAATGCTCTTACCATAGTCTACATGTTTTATAGACTCTAAATGCTCTTACCATAGTCTACACGTTTTATAGACTCTAAACGCTCTTACCATAGTCTACACGTTTTATAGACTTTAAACGCTCTTATCATAGTCTACATGTTTTATAGACTTTAAATGCTTACCATGCCTAGCTAAATTTATTAGGGTTAGAATGTAAGGATCGAATCATAACTATGTTCTGCATGCCATGCTAATAGAAATACCTTTGGGATGTTTTAGTTTTTAATACTGGTTTAAATGTGTTTAAAAGTTTATGGGTAAGATCGAAAGCCGTCCATACTTGAGATTAAGCCAGATTAGTTCTTGACCAAACGAAAAGAGCGAAAGCAGTTCGTTTGGTTAAGTAGGATTACTTGATATAATTTTAGAAAACGATTTTGAAACTATTTGCGGACGCGTTTGTGGGATTAAAATCTTATTCTTGGTCAAAAGCCAAGGATCTCTTTAAGTTAAGTTTTCCAAATTAAAACACTTTTTCACTAAGTCAAAATAACTTGTTTCTTAAAAATAGTTTTACTTCTTTAACGCGTTAGGCACCCTTTATAAGTGACAATAAAGGAATTTAATTTAAAGAGTAAACTCGGTTCTTAGTATGCGAAAGCTACAAGTTCCTGTTAAACAGTTCTTTGCTATAAATGGAAAATATTGCCCAAAAGTAAATATTATACATGCATGCTAGGACACTGTCTGATCTCGTGATTTACATTCGATCCCGTTTGTTTTATCTCTTTAATTTTATTCGCTTTTATTTTCCTGTACTAAACTCAATCCCTTACTGATCTGCCTTAGATAAACACCTTAACAATAGAGTCGATAGATTGACAATTGGTCTCTGTGGTTCGATAATCTTATATATTACTTCGATAGGTTGTGCACTTGCAGTTATAATTTAGACTATACAGTAAAAGCCCATCAAGTTTTTGGCGTCGTTGTCGAGGACCAACTTTGCCAAATTTCGTACCCTTTTTGTTATCCCGTTTAGACTAAGGCTACTTATTTAGCCGGTAGATGCATAGAAATCGTAGCACCGGTAACCTAATAGATCCTTTAGTAGAACCTGAACGTTTTGCTCGAGCCCGTCACTTTATACGAAAGTTGAAGAAAGCTATGGCCGAGGACCGTAATCAAAGACCGGTTAAGGAATTTTCCCAACCATCTAACGAGGAACCTAGTTCTAGTATAATAAATCCAGCTATAACTACTAACAACTTCGAACTAAAACCCTCGCTATTACAATTAGTTCAACAAAACCAATTCGCTGGTCTCGCTACCGAGAACCCGAATCAACACTTAAAGGTATTTATCCAATTAGCCGACACCCTCAAAGCAAATGGTGCCACATCTGAAGCAATACGCCTAAGATTATTTCCATTCTCTCTAAGAGGGAAAGCTCACGATTGGTTAGATTCCCTCCCTGCCAATTCGATAACAACTTGGGAGGACCTTAGAAGAGTGTTCCTTGCCAGGTATTTTCCCCCTAGCAAAACCGCTATTCTTAGAAACCTAATCACTAGATTCACTCAAAACCAGGGAGAATCTCTGATTGAAGCTTGGGAAAGATATAAAGACCTTTTAAGAGCTTGTCCACACCGTGGCCTAGAGCAATGGTTGATCATTCACACCTTCTATAATGGACTCCATTATAATACCAAAATGTCTATCGACGCCGCCGTAGGTGGTGCCCTGATGAATAAACCTTACCCTGAAGCTTGTGCCCTGATTGAAGATATGGCCCAAAACCATTACCAATGGGGGGCAGAACGAGCGATAGTGGAGAAGAAGGAGACCCAAGGAGGGGTGCATGAGATAAGTAGCATGAACATGATGCAAGCTAAAATGGACGCCCTAGCCTTAAGAGTAGATAACATATCCCAAAACCCTGCCACAGTAGCTGCACTCCACTCGGAATGCAAACTCTGTGGAACCCAAGGACATCCAACTTCAGATTGTTACCTGTTGAATGAGTCTAGCTCAGAACAAATCAATTACACCCAAGGAAACCCGTTCTCGAACACCTATAACCCTGGATGGAGGAATCACCCGAATTTTTCCTATAAAAACAACAATCCTATCCAACATCCTGGAACACCCAGACCGCAAGGTTTTCAACCTCAAAAATCAAACCAACCTATGCAAGCTGTGCCACCAAGACCAAATCTTAGGGAAACCCTAGATACTTTTATCGCAACCCAGACTCAGCAAAACAAAGAATTTATGAACCAAAACGCCCATATAAACGAACTAGTAACACAACTAGCAACTAAGTTTGACCAAATGATGACCCATCATAAGATGCTCGAGACTCAGATCTCGCAAGTAGCTCAAACACAAGCCACGCAAACCACACCTGGAGGACAATTCCCTGGACAAACTCAACCTAATCCTAAAGGACAAGTGAATGCTATCACTCTAAGAAGTGGAACCGCTTACGATGGACCGAAACTTCCAACGATGTGTATACCCGAAAAACCAAAAAAAGATAGCATACCTGAGGACCAAGTAGAGAAACCAGAGGAACCAAGAACCCAACAGAACCAGGTGGAAGAATCGAAAGATAAAACTTATACACCACCTCCACCCTATAAACCTCCAATACCATACCCAAAAAGACTTAAACAAACCAAGATAGAAAGCCAATACCAAAAATTCATCAAAGTAATAGAGAAACTCCATGTAGAAATTCCCTTTACCGAAGCGATTACCCAAATACCATCATATGCTAAATTCTTAAAAGACATCCTGTCAAACAAACGCAGACTCAACGATCCTAAATCCCTAGAATGTCATTCCATCTCTGAAAATAAACTTGCAAAAAAGGACAAAGATCCTGGAAGTTTTTCTATTCCTTGCATCCTAGGAAATCATATGATCGACAAAGCTTTCTTAGACCTAGGAGAAAGCGTAAGCTTAATGCCTTTGGCAGTCTGCAAGAGGTTAAACTTAGGAGAACTACAACCAACCAAAATGTCTTTACAACTAGCTGATAGATCTGTCAAGTACCCCACAGGGATATTAGAGGATATACCAATTAGAATAGGTCATTCGTATATCCCAACCGATTTCGTGGTAATGGATATTAAAGAAGATGACGAAATCCAGATTCTCTTAGGAAGACCATTCTTGTCAACCACCGGAGCTATAATCGATGTTAAGAAAGGAAAACTTACCTTCGAAGTAGGAGATGAAAAGATAGAATTTATCCTCTCTAAATTCCTTATGGCACCTGTGATAGGAGATGCATGTTATGCAATCGACATCATTGATGAATGCGTAAACGAACTTGAGCAAGATGAATCCTTAATTAAACTACCACCAACACCCATTCTAGAGGATGATGGATAAAAAGAACCTTACATTGATGACAACCTCTTTGAATGTTTAGCTCTTACACCCGATCCTATGTCGTGTCTTAAAAATCCATCTCTAGAACTAAAAGAACTACCCAAGAATCTAAGATATGAGTTTTTGGACGAAGAGATGAATCGCCCAGTTATAATTAACGCCACTCTAGGCCAAAACGAAACAAATCAACTCTTAGATACCTTGCGAAGATACCCTTCAGCATTAGGATATAAAATCTATGACTTGAAAGGGATAAGCCCGTCCGTATGCATGCATCGGATCATGCTAGAAGAAAATTCGAAACCCTCTAGAGAGCATCAGAGAAGAATAAATCCTATTATGAGTTAAGTAGTTAAGAAAGAAGTTCTTAAGTTACTGGAAGCTGGTATAATATATCAAATATCGGATAGTGAGTGGGTAAGTCATGTACATGTGGTGCCGAAGAAAGGAGGCATCACGGTTGTTGAAAATGATAAGGGAGACAAAGTAGCAAAACGAACAGAAGGAGGATGGCGTATGTGCATCGATTACAAAAAGCTAAATAAGGCGACTAGGAAAGATCATTTCCCACTTCCATTGATAGATCATATGCTCGAACGTCTAGCTAGGCATTCGTATTTCTGTTATCTAGATGGATATTCCGGATTTTTCCAAATCCCTATTCACCCAGAGGACCAAGAAAAAACTACATTCACCTGTCCTTATGAAACATTTTCCTATAGGCGGATGCCCTTTGGACTCTGTAATGCACCTGCCACCTTCCAACGTTGTATGATGTCCATTTTCGCGGACTATCTCGACGGAATTATGGAAGTATTCATGGATGATTTTTCTGTATGTGGATTCGATTTCAAAAATTGTCTCTCGAACCTTGAGAAAATCTTAGAAAGATGTGTGGAAGTGAACCTTGTGTTGAATTGGGAGAAGTGTCACTTTATGGTCAATGAAGGAATAGTTTTAGGGCATATCATCTCTGAGAGAGGGATAGAAGTTGACAAAGCCAAAATATAAGTTATAAAGAACTCCAACCCACCTAAAACCGTTAGGGAAGTACGAAGTTTTCTAGGACATGCTGGATTATACCGACGCTTTATAAAAGACTTCTCCAAAATAACAAAACTCTTAACTAACCTTCTTATGAAAGATGCTGAATTTGACTTTAATGAGAAGTGTCTTGAAGCCTTCAACATTCTAAAACAAGCGCTGATTTCAGCTCCTGTCATTCAACCCCCTGACTGGGAGAAACCATTTGAAATCATGTGCGATGCTAGTGACTATGCAGTGGGGGCTGTCTTAGGGCAAATAAAAGACAAGAAATTACATGTCATTTACTATGCCAGTAGAAACCTAGATACCGCCCAACTTAACTACACAACTACAGAGAAGGAATTGCTAGTTGTAGTATTCGTAATCGATAAGTTCTGATCTTATTTAGTAGGAGCTAAGATTGTAGTTTATACTGATCACGCAGCAATCTGATATCTGTTAAATAAAAAAGATGCTAAGACGAGATTGCTCAGGTGGATTCTCTTACTCCAAGAATTTGACTTAGACATTAAGGATAAGAGAGGCACGGAGAATTTAGTAGCCGGTCATCTATCTAGGCTAGAACATTTGAAACCAGATCTAATACCAATAGACGATCACTTCACTTACGACGGACTGATAGCTAGGATAAACACAATGAGCGAGGATGACTCTGAAACCTATAAAGAATTTAAACCAGAAAAAGTCTCAATGATAAGAAACGTACCTTGGTACGCAGACATTGTGAACTATCTAGCTGCTGACATCATACCCCCAGACTTAAGTTTTCAACAAAAGAAAAAGTTCTTCAATGACATCAAAAGCTTTTATTGGGACAAACCACTCTTGTTCAAAAGAGGAATAGACAACATCTTTAGACGATGTGTTCCACAGGAGGAAGTGGAAAGCGTCATCAAACATTGTCATGATTGCGCTTGTATAGGATACCATTGCTCAGGAAGAACTTGGCAGAGAATATCCTCAAGAACTTTTTGTCATTGACTGAAGCTCCTTCAAGATATTCTTGAGCCTCGAGATACCTTTTGACTTCGTGAAACCAAGGTCGGTCCACTACTTCTTCGGTATTAATCTCATGACAATGTGCAGGTTTGTCCATCCGTTCAATGGTGATTTGGGAAGCCTCATTATCCCAGTTAAGTTTAAACATGGATGACATTGTAGCTAGAGCATCTGCTAGCTGATTTTCTTCTCGCGGGAAGTTCTCGAAGGTAATCCGCTCGAAATGAGGTAACAATGTCAGGACATGTTCTTTGTAAGGGATGAGGTTGGTATGTTTAATGTCCCACTCTCCTTTGATCTGACTGATGACCAAAGTTGAGTCTCCAAACACAACCAAAGATTTGATTCCCAGGTCTATTGCAGCCTTGAGACCAAAGATACAAGCTTCATACTCGGCCATGTTGTTGGTGCAATTGAAGCAAAGTCTGGCTGTGAAAGGTGTATGGAAACCTTCTGTAGAAATGAGTACCGCGCCGATACCGTTACCAAATGTATTGGAGGCACCATCAAAGTACAGGGTCCATCGGGATCCTTGTTCAGGTCCGTCATATGGTCTGAGATCTTCAACGTTGTCCAATGTCATAATGTCCTCGTCGGGGAAGTTAAACTTCATGGATTGGTAATCTTCGACAGCTTGATGAGCCAGATGGTCAGCTAGCACACTCCCCTTTATAGTTTTTTGGGTCGTGTACTGTATATCGTATTCTGTTAGGATCATCTGCCATCTAGCTATTCTTCCAGACAAAGCAGGCTTCTCAAAGATGTACTTGATCGGATCCATCTTAGATATCAGTAGAGTGGTATGAGTCAACATATGCTGCCTTAGCCGGCGAGCAGCCCATACCAAAGCGCAGCAAGTTTTCTCGAGCAGTGAGTATCGGGTCTCACAGTCGATAAACTTTTTTCTAAGATAACAAATGGCATGCTCTTTTCGGCCAGACTCGTCATGTTGGCCCAGTATGCACCCCCATTGAATTTTCTAGGACGGTCAGATACATGATTAGTGGTCTTCCTTCGACGGGTGGCATCAAGATAGGAGGTTCTAGCAAATACTCCTTGATTTTATCGAAAGCAACTTGACAATCATCATTCCATTTAACTACCTGATATTTCTTCAATAGCTTGAAGATTGGTTCACAGGTAGATGTTAGGTGAGAAATGAACCTTGCACTGTAGTTTAGGCGTCCCAAGAAACCTCTGACCTCCTTCTCAGTGCGAGGAGAAGGCATTTCTTGTATAGCTTTGACTTTGGCAGGATCAACCTCGATGCCTTTGTTGCTGACAATGAAACCCAAGAGTTTACTGGACCTGACTCCGAATATGCACTTGTTAGGGTTCAGTCTGAGCTTGTACTCCTTCAACCTGACAAACAGCTTTTGCAAGTGGTCGAGGTGTTCTTCTTCCGTCTGTGATCGGGCTATCATGTCATCTACGTAGATCTCTATCTCATGATGTATCATATCATGAAACAAAGCTACCATGGTGCGTTGATAGGTTGCCCCGGCATTCTTCAGTCCGAATGGCATCACTTTATAGCAGAATGTACCCCACTGTGTAACAAAAGTAGTTTTCTCCATGTCTTCAAGTGCCATTTTGATTTGGTTGTAACCTGAAAATCCGTCATGAAAGAAAATACCTTGTCCTGAGTTGTATTGTCAACCAAGATGTCAATGTGCGATAGTGGAAAGTCATCTTTAGGGCTGGCCTTGTTTAAGTCTCTATAATCCATGCACAATCTCACTTTTCCATCCTTCTTAGGCACGGGCACAATGTTAGCAACCCATTATGGATAGGAAGTAACAACGAGAAACCCAACATTGAACTGCTTCATAACTTCTGCTTTGATCTTTTCAGACATGTCGGGCCTCATGCGGCAGACTTTTTGTTTAACTGGTGGACAGTCTTCTCTTGTGGGTAGATGGTGTACCACAATATCTGTATCGAGTCCCGGCATGTCTTCGTATGACTAGGCGAAGATCTCAACATATTCATGTAACAGCTGAATTAGGCGCTCTTTGACACTTGGCTCTAGGTTGGCACCCACTCTAACTTCTTTTCTTTCTTCCTCAGTACCCAAGTTGATTGTCTCTAACAGCTCCTCATGAGGTAGAATAGCCCTTTCTTCCTGTTGTAGCAGTCTAGCTAATTCTCCTGGCACCTCACAATATTCCTCACCTTCCTACTCGGCATGGTAGACCAGATCTTCAGAGTCACTGAAGGCCATAGCAGAATTGTTACCCATGGAATCCGGAATGGAAGGGTACCTGCATTTATGAGTGTAGGTGTGTGTAAGGGATAACCACCTTTAAACAAATAAAATGTAAAAAGAAAGACAATGAACACAAAAGTTTATATGTGAAAATGTCCATGATTCATTAAAATGGCATATGAAGATGAAAAATCAAACCCTTACAAATGGACCTATGTGCCTCGGGTAAGGCACAAGGTTAAAAGTGTACGAATTGTTTTGAGAATTATTACAAACCAACATAAATGTTTGAAAGATAAATTACTGCAGTATGAAAGTAATCGGAAGAACGTCTTTTGCCTCCCAGTTGCACAGTCCTCCGTCAACAGTAGGGAAAATCCAGTCTTCTAAGTTGCTCTCCTCTTCACTATCCTCCAAAGCATTGACTCCATGATGAGTGATCTTCACTGGTGGCCCTCCAACACGGGTGCGGCGTATAGCCTTTTGAGCAGAAGCAGTGAACCCCAAGCCGAATTTATCTGATTTGTAAGGAAAGTCTGGAAGTTGCCCCCAGATTGTGCTCCCTCCTTCTTCAATCACATCCATTGCATCTTTGAGAGACGACATCTGAGGCGGAGGTCTGGTAATCATGGGTATAGAAGCCACTGTCTTGGTTGCCGCAATCTCCTGAGCTACTTCTTCAAAATGCTGAAAAGGGGTTTCGATGAATTCACCATCCAATTCTACATAGCGGAAAGAATTTAGATGGCTTATCATGTATTCCTCTTCGCCATGAACTGTTATGATTTTACCCTGGACAGGGTACTTGAGCATTTGATGCAGAGAAGAAGTAACGGCTTCAGCATTGTGAATCCAGGGTCTTCCCAACAAGAAAGAATAGGAAGGACGGATGTCCATCACATAGAATATGGAGTTGAAGGTTTCAGTTCCCACTTTAATCGGGATGTCCACCTCTCCGTAGACCATCCTTTTAGAACCGTCAAAGGCTCTGACAATTATATTGTTGGGCTTCAGGGTTAAACCTTCGCAATCTTGTTTATCCGAGGCTTTCTTCGGCAGGACATTTAGAGACGGCCCAGTATCAACCAAAAACATGTGCTAGAGTAGTCCCTCTGCATTCCACCGAGACATGCAAAGCGTCATTATGTTTTATCCCTTTGGATGTTAAATCGACATCAGAGAATCCTAGACCATTGTCAGCTGTTAAGCTAGCTACACATTCCTGGAACTGATCCGCGAAGGTTTCCTGTGGCACGTGGGCCGTCTACAAAAATCTGATCAAAGCTTTAGCATGAGCCTCTGAACAAAGCAGCAGGGCCAACATAGAAATCTTTGAGGGGGTTTGCCCCAGTTGTTTCACAACATCATAATTGCTTTTCTTGATTATTTTCAAAATCTCTTCCATTTCTTTTTGAGAAGTCTCAGGGATGATCAACGGTTGAGCCCTCGTCCTGACGGGCTCTTCTTGGATCCTTTTCCCTCTATCATCAGCAGCGGCAGAGGGGACAACCACAGGAGTTAAAACTTCTTCAATAATTGGAGTTCTTGCAGATATGTTGACTGGCACAGGGGTAACCTTAGGAGCATCTGAGGGTCCAAAGATTGCCTTTGGTAGGGCAATCTCTGGAGAGAAAATTCTTCCACTGCGGGTGATTTTGCTTGTTCCAGCAATGTTTCCAATGTCGAAAGTCTCTTCATTAGAACTCTCTTCAGTTGATTCAATTTGTTTAATACCGTGGTAGTAAATCTCTCCACCATAGCTCCACGGTATTGATTTGTCAGACTTGTACGGGACGGGCCCGGGCATGGTTATCTTCAAAGGTGCAATCTTCGGAGCAGATGTAATCTTAACAAGTCTTTTGGAGACCTTGGAAAGATTGGCGGATATGGTTATTATTGAAACATCATTGACAGGAGTCGGTGTAACAGGAGTCTTTTCAAAAAGGATTTCTTGGTTATCCATTAGGCGTTGGATGCCTAACTTCAACAATGGACAGTCGGTTGGTAAGGACGAACAAAGGCAACAATCTTCTTCACAACCTGGGAAAATCCCAGCCTTCAGCAAATTCAACTTGATTATCGGTAGCGGAGTCATCAAATCATCAACAGTAGCAACAAAAAGATCTTCTTCAACAGCATGGGCATTATGGCCATGCCTTGGCATTAGAGCAGAGATCACATTCAGCTTTTCAGGGGCGTCGAATTCCACTTCTTTAGCGTCTATCAAATCCTGAATCTTATTCTTCAGGGCCCAACAATTGTTGGTGTCGTGCCCTATACTCCCTGGATGATAAGCACACTTGGTGTTCGCATGGTAGAACGGAGAAGTTGTATTCATATTCTTCGGGGCCTCTTTCAGACTGGCAAGGTTTAACTTCAAGAGATGGGGTAGAACCTGAGCATGAGTCATGTTTATCTGAGTGAATTGCCGCACAGGCCTTTCTACCCTTTGCTGGTTGGTTCTAGGTTGATTGTTTCTGGGTTGATCAGCTGCAGATTTCTGAATCATTACGGCTCCCACCGCTGGCCGGCGCTCAACTGTTCCTTGACCTCTTTGGGAGTAGACAGCTGATACTTCTTTCTTTGCTAGAAAATTCTTTTTGATGGCAGCGGAAGCAGATGCATCTTTTTGGATTTTCCCGCTCTTTAGGTCGGCTTCAACTCTCTCACCAGTTAGAATCAACTCGGTGAACCCTGCAGACGAACTTCCTATTAGGTGATTAAAGAAAGGCCCTGACAGAGTACCCAAGAACATGTCTACTAGCTCTCTCTCAAATAGAGGTGGTTGTACTCGTCCCGCCAAGTCTCTCCATTTCTGGGCATACTCCTTGAAACCTTCACTTGAGACCATGCCCATACTCTGTAATTGAGTACGGGTTGGTGCTAAGTTTGCATTATATTGATACTGCTTGTAGAAGGCAGCAACCAAATCTTCCCAATTATGCACATCAGACCTCTCTAGCTGGTAGAACCAATCTAACTGCGTCCCCGACAAACTGTCCTGGAAGAAATGGACCCACAGGTCTTTGTCAGAAGAATGTGGTTGAATTTTTCTGACGTAAGATCGTAGGTGCATCTTTGGGCAAGACACTCCATCGTACTTAGCAAACAGTGGCACCTTAAACTTAGGAGGGATTACAATTCCAGATACCAACCCTAGCTCTTCAAAGTCCAACCCAGGCACTCTCTGAATCTCCATAGCTGCCAAACGTTCTTCCAAGTTCTTGTATTTGTCATCTGCAGGAGGATACTGCTGTTCAGAATAGTCCTCATCTTCCTCTTCTTCAGCCTCAGATTCATATGGCAATGCAGTTTCTTTACCCTTTCTCTCTCCTTCCTCAGAGGTTGATGGAAAATCTAGGACCCTTCTGGCTTAACCTTCAAATCTTCTGCCCAAGGTAGCCACACCAACTCTCTTCTTCTTCTTTTTCTCTTTTTCCTTCTCTAGTAGAGTTTTGAGCTCCTCCTGCCCCTTAGCCAAGGTCAGAAGTAGCTGTTGAAAGTGTGAATTCTGAGCTTGTAAGTCTTTGACCGTTTGTTTAATATCCATCTTGCTGAAATAAATAGCAGAGAGATGAGGAAACTTGGTGTGAAGACCTGTTTATGCATATGATGAATGATATGTATTCATGTAATGCATTCAAGGATTCATAAATTAAAATTTGTTTTAAACAAAAATAACATACGTCATATTAATAAGATAGAATTTGTTAGTACATCAATGCCCCATGGGAAAAATAATACAAAATTCTAAGGTAAAAAGACGTTGCACATCCTTTTTGGTGCAATGTAGGTGTTGAGAGTCTGCTCTTCGTGAAGTTGACGAATAATTTCTAAAACCTTCTTCTCGCTGGCGTAGAATTAGGCTTCAAAAGTATCGCGTTCTCCCTTGAGCTGTACCCAACTCCTTTGTAAATCTTCGAGTGATGTTGGCATGTCAGGATGTAGGAGGGTGTATGGAACCTCTCCTTCCATAACAGGCTCTATAATCACAGGGAGAATGTAGGGGTAAGGCATCATAAGACTTTGAGCGCGGGTTCGTACCCACTTGAGGTAAGGCTCAAGGGGGATGGAATTCTTGTGTCCCAAGGTCTTATTGTCCACTTTGTTGGGCATCCTCCAAGCTCGGATAAACCTTTGTCGAAGTCCTTGATCGTTGTTGTCGAAGTCAAAAACCAAGTCTGGAATCAGCATGTCATGTGGGCCATCCCTTCGGGCATACCCAAACTATCTCAGAGCCAAGCAAGGGTTCTAGGTGATGCCTCCCCTAATGACAAGTAGAGGGACATTAGGAAATTCTCCATAACAGTCAATGATGATGACATTCTCTTTTGATCGAGAACACCAATAAATATCTGAATGGGTAAGAGTCATCAATCGTTGTGACCACCTCACACCTTGCTCATTCCTCAAGACTGATTGGGGAAGATGAGAAATAAACCATCTTGCCAGTAGAGTAGTACAGCACATGAGAACACCTCTTTTCCTCATTGTTCGAGTGTGAAAAGAGTGTAAGATATCTCCAAGCAATATAGGCACAGGATTCTGAGATATGAAAATCTTGACAGTATTCACATCTATAAGTTGGTCAGGGTTTGGGAACAAGACCAACCCATAGATGAGAAGAGCCACAATCTCCTCAAAATCTTGCAGGTCTAGAGAATTCCAGCATTCTTGAGCTTTCTCAAACAGGAACTATGCCAAGAAACCCTTGACACCACTTCTGGTTTCCCAATGACCTATGACATCAGATGGTTGCAAGTGTAGGGCTTGAGAAACATCTTCAGGCTTTGGATATCTTTCCGTACCGTTGAAAGGTAGTTGATGGAGAATAGGAATCCTAGGGAGTTGAGAAAATTCCTCCAAAGTAGGCACTAGATGGTAGTCAGGAAATGTGAAGCAGTGGTGTAGGGGGTCAAAGAACTGGAAGAGAACTTTCACCATGTCTTCCTCTGTGTTGGAGTTGACCAAGTTGAGAAGTCGACCATGTCTCTCAGTGAATGGAGAATACTCTGGAATCTTGGAAGCAAGCTCCTTGAGTTGTGGAGGAATTCTCACAAGATTAACCTGAATAGTTTTCCTGCGAAGTGATTCCATAACCTACAAAACGGGAACAAAGATGAAGATCCAAAATCCTTGAAATGGTTAGTGGATGCAAATGATGCTTCATGATGCTCATGATGTATGCACAAATATATGTACAAGCAAGTCACACAAGTTCCTAGTTTAGGCTTGCATGGGGTTTCATAGGTAAGTACCCTCTTGAAGTTTAGTTGGCTCAACATGTCCTATAAATAGTAACCGGGTTCTAAGGAGCTCAATATCACTGGATTGTTTTCTGTGTTCATTGTTTCAGTTTAGCCACTTTACTGGCGACCGAAATATTCCAAGAAAACAACCATCAATGAGAGTAGTATTAAGTATCTACCAACTTCGAACTGCACCAAAGCCGGTCATCTCACTACATCCTAAAAGGCCAAGTTGGTCAAGTAAAGGTTCTAAAAGTCCATTAGTGCTTCATGACATCACTCAGCGGCCCCGTATTCTCTTTGATTGACTCAAAGGCTACCGGTACCCACAAATATGTCACGCTAACATAGCTATTGGTTAGACCATGTCGGTATACCCCGCATAGTTTCCACAACGTATTGCTATTTACCTATGAATGTTTCCCAAATCCAGGTAGAGGATTCAAACCCAAACAATAGAACCAAATGTAAAGCAATCAAGGCAAACAAGATAAGCATGTAAAGGTGATCTAAACCCTAAGGTAACCCCGCTTTTATAATTCTCCCCAACAGAGTCGCCAGTTCTGTGATACAGTGGGAGAACTGACTAGAGGTTTTGCGTTTGTGTTTGCAAATGTTTCGGTTTAGCAAGAGTCGCCACCGACTTTTTATTTTTTCCAAAGGAAAGGTCAAAAAGCACAGGAAAGACCTTCGAGATGTTTTCTTGAGTTCGGGGGGTAGATTATGAAAAGGGAAGGTGCTAGCACCCTTTTCATCCATGGCTTTCCATGGGCTCTTAGTTACTTGTTTAGATCACTTGCTTTGCTTTTTCAATTGTTTGAAATGGTGCTTTGTGTGCTTTTGAAAGTATTTTGAAAAAAGGCCATCGTTTTGGCAATCTTTGTAATGATTCTTGTTTGTAAGAATGTATACAAAGATGTTTGTCTTTTGAAAAATGTTTCAATGTTTTGAAAGTTGTTTGGAAATGTTTTGAAATTGTGTGTGTTTGTTTGAAAATAGCAAGGATGGTTTGCAAATTGATCAAGTAACTAGAAGCTTATCTACCTACTTAAAAGTCTTTCCTACACATTTTTAACCCTTTGACATTGTTATTTTACCATTGTATTTGGTAAACAACCCTATCTTTGGATGTTAAATGGGACGGGCGTGGGTCATCGTATGACCATGATAGCAATAGTTCCAAGTATCTTTAGCAAGTTTTGAGGGACTTTAAGATCATTTTTGTTTAGGCAACCAAGATAGCGTCATCGAGGGACTATGATCTTTTTGTTTTTTGTTTGATTTTGCCAAGATACCTAGCATGCATACCATTGTCATTTTAAGGCAACAAAGTGGGTGAAACCCTAGAGATGCTTGTGTGCATGGTGTTGTCATTTTTCATGCATTTTTGTCTTGTGTTAAGTCATGCTATTTGTTTTGATTTTTGGTCTTTGCATACAAACCCTAGTTTACTATCATGGCATATAAAAGCAATAAATGCGTAAAGTAAACCTAGACTATTACAACATTATTATGGGAAGGGGGTACAAGTTTGAATAGGGGGTATTTGCACAAAATAAAACCCTAATTTACTATTACAACCCAATTGAATTTATACGACAATAAATAAATGAACAATTATTTAAATGTACAATAAAATGTAAATATGCACAAATGTTTTTTGTATTTATTTTATGTATGTAAAATAAATTTGTTTATGTCTTAAGAAAAATAAGAAAATAAAATGATTATTTTTGAAAGGGTGAAAACCCTAATTTTTTGTTTAATAGAAAATATATTCTAATATTATTTATTTCATTTATGTACAAGAAAATAAATAAAATATATACAAAATGTTAAAAAATTAAATATAGTATGAAAATATTAATTTAAGTGTATAAATAATAAAAATAAAAATATATAATATTTTTGTATTATTTACAAGTTTTATTTAAGAAAATAAAAGTATATTACTATTAATAAACTATTTTTATGCCAAAAAATAATAAAAATAATAAAATAAAATGCAAAAAATAAAGAAAATATTTTTTGTGATTTTTAATGTTCAGTCAGAAAATAAAAATAGAAATGGAAAATATGCAAAATATAGAAAATGGGCCAAGGGGGGGTGCAAAAGTAAAAAAGGGGGTGTCAAAAGAAACAAGCCCAGGCGCCAGGCCCAAGTTCACTTCATCCTCGTCCTTGAGACAGCCACGCGCGCGCCTCTGTACTTCAAATTATGTTCTTTCTATTGCTTGCATGAAATCAAAAATTTACAACATGAAAGTTATAGCATTTTCAATCACGATTCCAACCATATCCATTTTGTGACCTGACTCTCAAAGGACAGAGAGAATTTTAATGGCCCTAAATTTTAACCTAAAATTTTCAGCATGTTCATCATCCAAATTCTCCTAACTCAGTTAATATAAATACAAGTTATGCATATGTACAGCTCAAGCACATTAAGGACTACATTTTTGCTTCACAAACCTAAGCCTAATTATGCCTAAATAAGGAGATAGAACTTTGAAAATTACCTTGTTTAGTTGAGTTTGGCTATGGCAATGTAGAAACTTTGAGTGAGGCATGATGTACTTGTGAGCTTGCTTGAAGTTCCCTCAAGCTTTCTCAATGCTCAGCTTGCTTTGAAATGGCTTGAATCTCCTTGTAGAAGTCAACCTGCAAACTCAGAAATTGAAAATGGTGAAGCTTGAAAATGAGGTTACAGTTGCTGAAAAATGGCTTGGATAGTTTAGGTGTGATGTATGGAATGTGTCTGAAGTGGTTCCAAGCAAAACACACGAGGGAATATGGAAGTGGCTTGTGATTTGCAGAGATGGCCCTGTTTTGGGGAAAAGTAGTGTTTTTGGTGTTTTAGGGTGTTTGCAATGCTATAAGCTCGTGTATTATCTTGTTACAATATGTTAAAGTCGTTTGAAATGATACCAAGACTTTGTTTTAACAGATACAAGAGTTATATTCACTTTTGCAAGTTTTCTTGTTTTTGAAGAAAAGATGAGTTGGCAAAGCTCAAAGCCTGTACAGGCTAGCTCAAGGCCTGATAAGAGTTGGTACCAATTGCCTGATATCTGTGGATCTTGTTTGCAAAAAGATATTAGGTCCATGGCTCAAGATAAACAAAGTTACATAAAGCATGCTTTATCAAAATAGCAATGTAAACTTTTTGCCATAAATGGAATAAATCAATGTACAATGCTCTATAGCTCAGAACAAAGCCATTGTCCAATGTATTTGCATTCAATTTTTGAGTGTGAAAAGTATTAGAACCTGTAATGCAAGTACAAGCATGATCCAAACTGATTTGCAACTTGAACCAATGTGAAAAATGCCTTGGACAAAAGTGAGAAATGGCCATTTTCATTTCTTCGATTCTCCCTAACCATAAATGATTTTGGAGAGTTCTTGGAAATTTTGGAAAGCTTGTAACATTCTCTACAATCCATCTTTGAAATGAATTTTGAGATTCCACTTGGAACTAGGTGAAAATTTTCCATGAAGTTAGGTCAAAAATCTGCCTAAACTAGGGCAAAATTTCACTAAGTTAAAAAGTTTATGGATCCTTATTCACAAAATCATAACTTGAGATCCAAGCATCATTTGGAAAATATTTGTGAATAAAATTTGTAGATTTTTTGGAGGACTACAACTTTCATGTTGGAATTTTTCTTTGAATCCAATTTCATCATGGTGAAAAAGTTGGGAAAAGTTGGGGAAAAATAAGAAATTTTCATAACTTAGAAAATTTCTAAGTTATGAAAAATTTCAAACTTAAACCCTAATTTTCAAATATAAGTTTCTTGGTGAACAAGTTTCATGTTTTGACACATCTTGATGAAAAATGACCCTTGGCACTTGATTTTGACCAAAAAGTCAAAGTTTGACTTTTCAGTGTATAGTTGATTTTTGATCAGTTGACTGGAAAATTCATCTATCAATCCAATGCATTTGAGATCTTTTGAACCTTGTGATTAGGTCAAGATGATGCCATTGAGTCCTTGAAACCATGCTTGAACCCAATTTTCCCTTGGCTAGGTGAAAAATCAGAAATTGCCCTTCTACAGTCAAAACCCTAATTTTGACCATTTTGCCCTTTTGATGATCTGATCAAATTTCTTGAGGAGTTGTGATCCAAACTTGATAAAATGGTTCATATTAGTCTATAATGTTGATTTGGATAAAAAATTATGAGGTTTGACTGTAAATTGGTCATGGTTGACTTTTTCCCCAATACAACTGATTTTTAGGTCAACTGTCCAATTGACTGGGCAAAAATTTGATTCAACGCTTGAAACTTGGTATGAGCAATCTTAGGAGTCCAACATGAAGTATGAAAGTCACATGAGGCATTGGAAGTCCAAAAATCCTTGTGCAAACTCAAACCCTAATTTCAGGTCATCAGTGCAAGGAGATGTCTTGAGTTGAGCAAACCATAATCTGGTCTTGAATCCAAGAAGTCTTGTGAGGAGAATCTTGATAAAATGAGAGGGAAAATTTTGGGGTACAACACACATGTATACATATCATCAACATCAACACCTTCATCCTAAATAATTCTTAAATATTTAATTAATGGCGTTAAATAAACATTTACGTCGTTCCCTGGTTATTTTGGATCCGAAATCATCATCGATAGCATCATATACTTGCGTTTCATACACAACCATGGAGATATGTTTTAAATTATGAGAAATACGGGCCATGACGTAAGGTTAGTACTCAAATTTCCAAAAGGGTTCATTTCCTCGATGGCAAGTACAAGCCTAAGGTTCCTCGGTTCAAGGGAAAAATTTGAAAACAATGAATCAATTTTCTTCCATTGCACTGAATTAACTACATGGTGAATTTTTCCATCACACACTCTTTCATCTGCATGCCTTCTAGTATTTTTTGCTTTATTAACATTAGAAAATAATCTCCTGAACCTTGCAATTATCAGTAGGTACCACATCACCTTGGCAGGAACACCCTTACTACTTACACCATCGTCGTCATCAACACCATTGTCCTTCTGCTTGTAGCGTGACTCTCTAAACCTCGGGAACTTCTTCAAGTTTTCAAACTATTTCCTATATAATATGAAATCATTACGACATGAATGTATTTTAACATAGTCCAAACCCATTGGGAACAATATCTTCTTGGTCTCATAAGTATGATTCGACAACTTGTTACCTTCAGGAAGCATTTCTTTCAACAATTCAAGCAATTCAGTGAAACTTTTATCAGTCCACCTACCTCTTGCCTTAAGATTAAATAGTCTTAACATAATTGACAATCTTGTAACAATTTTACATCCCAGATACAACGGATCTTCCATGTCTCTTCGCAAAGTATCTACCACATTAGCTTTCTTGAAAGCATCTACTCCAATATCACGAATCTTATCTTCTAGAGTATCATTCATAAATTCTTCATCTTCATCTTCAACTTCAACTGAGGTCTTTTTTCATATTAAAACATTTTTTACAAGGACACCAAAAAATTCCATTATTGTTAGGAAGTTTTTTTTCTTTCGCGAAATCAAAAATTGTATCAATCCATTCTCATACTCCTTACTTAATTTATTGGCTTTCATCCAACCACGATCCATAATCACATAAAGCTTCTGAAAATAAAATAAAAATAGTACACAACCAACAAAAATAAAGAACAACAGTAATGTACAAAAACAAAAACAAAAACACAACATTAATGGAGAAAACAACAGTAATGGACAAAAGCAACAACAAGAATAACATATCGGAGAATAATGGTGAGAGAGTTTTTTAGTTCGCTTGGGCTTCTGTCCTCCTTGGAGAATAATGGTGAGAGAGTTCTTTCGTTGGCCGGAGAAGAAGTGTTTTTTCGCTAGGGCTCAAAAATTGAATGAGGTAGACACTGACAAAATAAAAAATATAAAGAGTTATTATCACGATTTTACTGAAAACCGAGGTAACATATCTGATGTAAAATATATAAAAAAATAAAGGCTCATTTTTTGTTCTAAAAAGAATAAAAAATTAGAGATTTTTTATCTAGGTTTTACAAAAAACCTAGGTGACATTTCAGACATAAAATCTATATAAAATAAAGGTGCCTTTTTGTTTCTAAATAAAACATAAAATTGCAGAAGCTGGAAAGTCGAATCTCAAACCCTGATCATATATTTATGTCAGTTTTTATTATAAACGAGGTAACAAATTGATTTTTTTAAAAATAAAACAAGGCGCTCCCATTACATATACCCTTCATTTTTTATTGTTCGTGATGAATGTTTCGTCATAAACAATGTTATTTATTGTAGTGCAATTATCACACCTTAAAATAAGGATAAGGGGAATTAAATGAATTGTAAACCTAAACTCTAAGGGACGAGCCTTTTGAGATGCCCAATAGTCTAGATTGATACCAAGAATCAAGAGTAGAATAACGAAAATAACCTCAACAAAATGTGTAGTATGACATACATCAAAGCACAACCCAACATGGATCGACAACACCAAAAATTTTACGATCCTCCACAATTGACAATGACAACTTGTGATGCTTTTTAAGGAATAGTGAAGTCAAACTTATGTAGGTCAAGGTTGCCTAGACCCTCATATGCAGGCCAACTCCTAGGATATACAAAAACAAACATCGACATAGTTACGTTGAACCAGACTTGGGGTCTACCATCACAATTTGATCACAAAATCCAATTGGTTGCAACCCAACCAAACAAGAAGTTCTCTATAAGCTTTAACACCTAAAGAGTCTATATATCATTAATTTAATTAATCAATAGATTACTATGTCATATTTATGACGTCGGACCGATGGCATCATGTTGTTAGGTGTAATCCACATGAAAGTTTTAGGATGGAAGAACCTAGGATGACCTGCCCTAGAGAAACACCTAATTAGAGTGAATGATTGGAGTAAGACCGTCAAATCAAATAACAAGTAATTTTATGACATCAGTCCCCCTTTTAGAAAACTGCCTTGCACATAAATTTATGTATGCTTGAAACCCTAAGACCTTGCTATAAAAGCCAATTAAGGCGTGGTACAAAATTTTTCTAACCCTAAAAAATATCGCTCACTAAAACAGTTTTAGAGGGTACTACCCCCACGACACTAGACCATATCATCTAAAGACTAATCGTATACCAACGTTCACCACCAAAAGTGTGATCATATTCACACTTGTGAGCATTTAAAATCTTTGTAAGATTATTGGCGTTGTCTGTGAAAAACTTATGTCAATGTTTCCACCACTTCGATCACACTTAGAACGATGAATAAAGGAAAAAAAGTTGCATCAGGCTTTTACCGTCCCATCGATTTTTTGCTAGCAAGATCGTCAGGGTCGACCATGACTTTAATGATGTGCTTACAACACTGTTTTCGCATCAAAGGGCGTCAATTCAAGGTTTATCACCTAATAACATCCACGGTTGAAAAATATGATTCCTCAAGTCACAAATATATGCGTGCCAGTTTTCTCACACCAAAGGTGTACGATTGTCATAAACTATTGAACAAACCCAAAACATATTACCTTGAGTCACTTTAAAAGTAATACATTACGCTACACTCTTGTTCACCAAAAACATGTATGATATAGAGTCATTATGTACATTTTATAAACCACATGAGTGTCCCTTAACTAGGAGTGTGAATAGGCTGGGTCGAACTAGACTTTTTCAAGCTTGAGTCTGACCTGCTAAAAAATTCAGTCTAAGTTTGGCCTCTAGCCTATCATAGACTTATTTTTAGGACCAAGTCTAACCTTTTCAAATGCCTGATTGGCCTACTAACCTACTTAAAAGCCTACTTCATTTGAAAATTTGTAAATAAGTAATATAGTTAATGTTAAATAGACTAACAAATTAAAAGATCAATGAGACCAAATGTTTTTCTATTGACTAATTCAAATTTACCTATTAGCATAAGTTTTATGATACTATTTATTAGAAAAAATCATGAAAACAACTTATGACAACAACTTATAACATTGTTCTAAAATTTTTTTCAACTTATGTTCATAATTTTTTCGTGATAACTAAGTTTTCTAAGTCATTTTTATTTAAAAAAAGTTTAATCTAACCTAAATCTCTCACCTATTCCCTTCCTCAACCTTCTTTATATCAACAATCATATAACCACTTGCGAAATCTCATAGAAAGATAAAATTTTGTACGAGTTTCACAAATAACAACCACCTCAAGCTTGAAAGGCTTTAGAATTTGTAACTAGCAAAGTCTCTCATATTTCACTAGAATTTTAAAGTCTTTAAAATCAATCACGAGAAGAAAAAAATTACACAACCTAATTCAAATCCCTAAGCATGGAGTCTCGACAACAAAGTCCCCCATATTCTTCCATATGTCTTTATCATCCTCTTGAGAATTCATTTTCATTCATATTAATGCTTTGAGAAACCATTTTTATTCATATTAATGCTTATTCTTTTAGCCTCATCATCGGGTATATTAAATCTTTCAAAAATTAGTATAAACTTTTTTTTATTTTTATAAATTGAGTATCTTCTTGACTCAATTGTATTTTTAATTAAATTAGAAGAGATTCACCCAATCTCATTCAAATATTTTTGGATTAAATTAACATATAATTTAAGAGAGATATTTATTTATTTATTAAAATTTTAACAATAAATATAACATGTAAGAAGATAGAAATACATAAATAAAGTACTCTTTGTATCTCAATTTACATCAAAAAAGTTTTTGTCAAAAATTATAGATCACGGTAAAAAAAGTTGTCCCAAATATGAATGGTTTTACAATTGCAACGTAACATTAATATTTTTTTTAATTATTCTGTATTATTTATTATTCATTTTTCTTTCAATTTTTATTTTTATTTTTTACCTATATATTTAATTAATAAAAATATTATAAAATCATATATAATTTTTATTTTTTATACAAAATTAATTAAACTCTTTAATTGGTGTAAAATATCCAAAATGACTTATATTTTAAAATGGAGAAAATATCTCATGCGATTATTTTAAAAAATAAAGGGTTAATAGCTATTTTGGTTCTGTCATATAGACGAGTTTTAAAAAATCTCTCTATAATTTTTTTTTTCAAAAATCTCTCTGTCATATGAAGATTCTCTCGTTTTATTCCCTCAAAAAGCTCAAGCATAAAAAATAATAACATAGTAGAGAGATTTTTCAAAAATCGCTATTTTAACAAGGAGTTTTTCAAAAAATCATTAATTTAACAAGAGATTAAATATGTATAAATCTTTAAAAACATGAGATAAATTACATAAAATTTAATAGATTATTAATGAGTAAACTTCTTGAAGAGACAAAACGAGAAAATCTTCATATAATAAAGATCTTTGAAACTTTTGTTTTTACAGAGAAATTTTTCAAAACTCGTCTATATTACAGAAAACAAAATAACTATTAACTCAAAAATAAAATAATAGAGCATATAACTAGTATAGAACTAATTTTACTCTATGGATTATTAACAATTCTATCTACTCATTATTGGAATTGTAAAATAAAAAAAATAACTAAATATTCAAACTCTCATTTATCTACACATATTTGTAAGTTAATGATCATGTTAGTATTACAAATTTCAACTTTAAGTTTTCCTTTTCAAAATTAGAGTTCTTATTAGGTGACATAAAAATATGCAATAACCAATAAAATGAGAGGTTTTGGTTACATAAAATTAGGTAAAAAAAACAAGCAAGAAATTGAGAAGAAAAAAACATCTATCTTGTTTTGCTCCCTTTCTTTTCTCCTCAAACTCAACCTATCCACTCAATTCAAACACACTTCTTCTCTCATCATCTCATCTCATGTGCTATCAAATTCAATCTTGTTCCTCTTCCTAGCATAGCATAGTATTATTATATATATCACTATTACTCTCTTTACTTGTCTTGTGTATAAATGGCACATGTTCATACTATTCGATTACAATTTCAATCTCTTCGACTTCCATCTCCCTCTTTCTTCACTACTCTCCCACCGCTTCCACCTAAGAGCCTCTTCTCTCTGCCACCGCAATCTCATTTCAAATCCAGAAAACAATTGCTTCCTTTCAAGGTAACCTTTTTTTTTTATTATTATTATTATTATTACACAATTAAGTGAGAAATTAAGTAACTTTATGCCAACCCTTGTTTTAGTTTTGCTCTAATTGCATTTTTATAACACATTTCAATCTTGGGTAGGAAGATTAAGAAAAACCCTTTTTTTGTTATTGAAATATTTTGTTCACATTTATGTATCAGTCAATGCTATTTGTTTAATTTTCCTTTGCATTTTTATAAATTGCGAGTTTATGTGTGAAATAAGGTAATTATTTTGGAAAAAATTGGTTATAGTAAACAAACACATGAGTAAATGACCATACTTTGTTGTTACTATGTTTTGTTGTAACAGTTTTTGTTGGTTTTTACTCAGGTATGTGCAGCTGTTGGAGAAAATGGTCAGCCAAAGTGGTGGGAAAAGAATGCACCAAACATGGTTGACATTCACTCCACACAAGAATTTCTGAATGCTTTGAGTCAAGCCGAGGATAGACTAGTTATTGTTGAATTTTATGGGACTTGGTGTGCTTCTTGCCGAGCGTTATTCCCCAAGGTTCTCTTTCACTCATTTCCTTTCTCGATGTCTTCCATTAAAGGGTAAATAACTGTCATGTAATTGGCTGGGTCGTTTGTCGAATGTGATCGACATGAGTCAAAGGTTATGCGTTGGTTCTAGGAGTGATACTAATCTTTAAGTCTAAGTATTGATTTTTCGTTCCCTTACAACATTAAAGAGTGACTTGGTGTAACACTTATAGTAAAAATAATGGTGGAAGCTAGGCATTAGTGGTTTGAGCTTGTATAGAGGAAACCCGTGGATCGTGTAGTAAGAGGGGTAGATCAGAAGAAGGATAGTCACCCGAATACAATAGAGACAAGGGCCTTAGAAACCCGCTACAAAAGCAGTACAACAACCACTGAACTAAAAACAAACACACCTGCATTTTCCTCTTGACGAAGAAGAGCGAAACCGAAAGCTCCCATTATTCACCCAAACCAATAAAAGGACGGATCCATCAATGATTAACATCATAGACAAGACTTTATCATTATATTTAAGCCAGAGCCTCAACGTTTTATGATAGAAATATCTTATATGATAGAACACCGTTTTATCTATGTAGCTGACCCAACTTGTTGGATTAAAATTTCGTTGTTGTTGCTGACGAAATTATAATATGGCTTTGGCAGCTATGCAGAACAGCTGAAGAACACCCTGAAATTGTTTTTCTGAAAGTAAATTTTGACGAGAATAAACCGATGTGCAAAAGTCTGAATGTTAAAGTACTTCCTTACTTCCACTTTTATAGAGGGGCCGAGGGGCAGCTGGAATCTTTTTCATGTTCGCTTGCCAAGGTAATTTATCATGCTAATAAGTATTTCTAGCTTCAATTTAAGAAAATGAGCATTGGATAGTTACGGTACGCATTTCAAATGTGCGATGATAGAATTTAAATATATAGAATGCCGGGAGGAAAATCTTTAACTTTAATAATAAGCTAATAACAGTTCTTTTGAAAATTACAGTTTCAGAAAATAAAGGATGCCATCTTGACACATAACACAGCTCGATGCAGCATCGGTCCTCCCAAGGGAATCGGTAATTTGGTTCTTGAATCGTCCTCCGCTCCCAAGGATAAACCAGCAGAATCTGTTTGATAATCAAAACACCTCCATCCATGAATCTGTAGCTTATAAGTTTGCCTCCCAAACTGTAACTCACCTGGAAGCTGCGATCGAGAAAAGAGTTACGATGTGTAATCTGTATATCTCTACACTTGTATTTTTTTGATCTGTTTTTTTTTCTTCTCTTAATCATTCATTAGCTGATTGTAATCAAGCACTTGAAAACTTCAGCAAAAATGACATGTTAGGTGTTAATTTGTATTTACTTGAAAAACTTATGTATCTGTTATAGCTTGATTCTTTTGCTTATTCAGTAGACAAGCAAATAATTTAATAATTTAACTTTTAATTTTTATTTTATTTTATAAATATTTCTGCTATTATGTTATGGAAACTATGTCCTTGATTCTATTTGATTTAGAAATAAACATATTTTCTTTTTTTATTATCTAAAATTTGTACTAATTTTATTTTTTATCAATGAGATCTACAAGCATCACAAAACACAAGAACTTGTCCTAAAAAACCGTAGAGATCCACAACATTTGGGTTTGTTAAGGATATTCTAACATCAATGGTTAAAACATTAGAATTTTTTTTTTCTTTTTCAAATGTAACATTATCTTTTTACTCTGTTAAACATTATCATGCCAGAGAGAAAGTAACAACCAAACTATCTTCAGTTTGGACCATTCCTTGTTCTCTCCACCTTTCTCTTGATAACAAAGAGGAAGATGACGACCTACGGAACCATCTTGGAAGACGAAGAAATTCCATCACATACAAATTTACTATATGTTTCGGAGGCGAAAGATCGATTCCAGGCGAGTCTAGGTGTAACAAGACCATGGACAGAAATGATCCAATTATCTCATTTCAAACTCCCGTCTTCTTTCTTCGACACACTTCAAAGAATCAACACGAACGCGAAACATTTCCGCGCAAATTACGTTATCATCATATTGTTCATTCTTTTCCTTAGCTTACTAGGAAACCCTACATCGTTAATCATATTAATTGTGATGATGTTTGGATGGTTGTACTTGTATTTCCTAAGAGTTACACCTTTGGTAATTTTGAGGTATCAAATTGATGAGAGATTGGTGGTAATATCCTTGTTGTTGATCACCATTGGTTTTCTTGTTCTAACAAATGTAACACATAATGTGATAGTTGGTATGAGTGTTGCTCTAGGTGTTGTGTTGATCCATGCTGTATTGAGAGAAACTGAGGATCTTTTCACATTGGATGAAGAAGTAAGAATTGTAAGAGGTGTTACAGAAGTTATCAAAGTCCCTCTTAGACAACCTGGTTCATCTTCTTTTACTTTGCCTCCTTAGAAAATTAGTTACAAATTCATGTGTCACATTATATAGAATCAACATGGAACTTATATTTCATTTCTTGTAATACAATATATATTCATCATTCAATGGATTCATTTTGTTATCTTTGATT
Organism: Vicia faba; assembly: GCA_948472305.1. Taxonomy (NCBI): domain Eukaryota; kingdom Viridiplantae; phylum Streptophyta; class Magnoliopsida; order Fabales; family Fabaceae; genus Vicia; species Vicia faba. The sequence continues at coordinate 1,034,405,638 of OX451735.1, forward strand.
TTCCTACACTTAATCCTTCAATGTGTATCTTGTTACAATATATAGAGAATGAATTGTGAAGACAATTGTTTTTTACATTCATTGTGTCAAAAACATGAACTCGATTATCCTAAATTCTATTCCACACAATGTAATTTTACGAAAGAAAGCGTGAAAGTGGTCATTTATTGAAGAAACTTTTAAATTTAAATGTAATTTCTATGAATTTTGTAAAGACTTAATATTTTATATTTCTTAAATTTCAATTAATTAGAAATCTCTCTAATTCTAAATTTTGTTTTAGACTTTAATAAACGGATTTGAATATATCTAATATTCATTATATATAAACTCTTGCTTGTATAAAAAAAGCTATTATTTAATTCTAAAAAAACAAATTATAATCAACTTTGTTGATGTCGTATTCATAATGTTCCATCACGTAGTGCTACATTAATAAATAAATAAATAAAATCACTATTATATTGTTTTACAAGGATATGTATGCAATTCAAGTTTGTTTATATGCTAACGAATTTCATTTATTTTTAGGTAATGAGTATATTATATAAAATGGATTTAGAAATATGCTGAATCAGTCCTTTTGTCATTAATAATTAACTCGATGCAAATTCTGTTTCATCGCTCTAAGTACTAATTTTCTATTAAAAAAAGCAAGATGCTTGCCTTTTTAAGTAAATAAGAAATGAGAAAATTTATATACAATTTTTTAGTTGTAATTTTTATTATTTTTTTAATAAAATATAATAAATATATTTAAATATTGTTTAAGGAATAAAAATAGAAGAAAAAAAATTATATATATATGAGAAAATTATATATTTATTATATTTCATTGAAAAATACTAAAAATTACACATACAGAATTGTATCTAAGTTTTCTCTAATAAAAATTATTGCAATAATAACAACAAACTAGTGTCTTTAGATCAAAGTTTATTAAAAATAGATTGTTTTATTCTTCTTCTTGTATTTCCCCTTAAATTTAGGTCCGAAGAGTTTAAAAGTGTTTCAACTTCCTTAAATATTTTTAAAGATTTCCGGCTCTCTAAGTTTTTTTATTAGAATTGTCACACCCTCCTTCTATCTCCGTCAGTAAATTTCTAAAGTTTAAAAAGATAAGAATAACAAAGTTACATATTTAAAACACAATTCCTTAATAAATTATTTAAACTGGATCCAATATCAGACAGACTTGAATCATCTGTCGAAATCAGCCACCAACCTCCATCACCTTTTACCACACCTCATGTGAACGGGTCAACTGGACTTCCATGTTGTTGGGTGACTTCATCAAGCAGGTCAGTTGAACTGTATAGATTATTCTTATTAGTACATTCACTGAAATGCTCTCACCGCCTGGTGGGAGTGTTGATCTCCACTGGTATCATTGCGTCAGCCCCATATACCATTCAGAAAGGTGTTTCCCGGGTAGTGGAGTGAGGTGTTGTATGGTATGACTAAAGGATTTCATGGAGGCATTCAAACCAGAGGCCTATGGATTCATCACTTCTTTTTCATCCCAGTTAGGATTATCTTATTTGCTGCTTCTGTTTGTCTGTTGGCCTGAGAGTGTTCTATCGATGTGAATTTGTTTTGTACCTAAGTCTTTGCAAAACTCCACCACGGAGGCACTCGCAAATTGGGTTCCATTGTCAGACACTATGACCCTGGGTAAGCCGAACCTGCATATAATATTTTTCCAGTAAAAGCCATATACCTTCTCGACTGTGATGCGTGCCACAGCCTCAGCTTCCACCCATTTAGTAAAGTAATCTACAACCATAATTAAGAATTTGAGTTGTCCATGCGCGGTGAGAAATAGGCCTAGTATGTCTGCTCCCCATTGGTAGAACGACCATGGAGAAAAGATGGAGTGCAACAACTCGGCTGACGAGTGTATGAATGAGGCATATACCTGGAACTTATCACATTTGCTTACAAACTAGGCACGGTCTTGTAGCATACGGGGCCAATAATACCCGACACTGAGGATTTTTACTGATAAGGCTCTTCCTCCGATATGACTATCACATACTCATTCATGGACCTCTCTCATTATCAGTGTAGTCTCGATTTCTGATACACATCTTAACATAGGCTTTGATCTCCTCATCTTGTATATCTTGTCGGCCACTATGAGATAGCACATGGATATCTTTTTTATGTGCCTCTTTATTGATATCTTCGTGTAGGATCCCCTGCATCAAGTATTGTATTATTGGTTCCATCCATCTGGTTGACTGCTCAATTGCCATGGTTTCTTCGCTTTCAGTACTCGTCCTTTCCAAGATCTCTTGTATCACTATTTTGTTCAACCCTGACCCTTTAGTACTGGCAAGTTGGGCCAACAGGTCGGCTCATACATTTTCTTCTCTTGGGATGTGATTGACTTCAAACTCCAAGAAGGTTTTTGACAGCCCCAACACTATCTGCAGGCACTTCAGTAGTGCAGAATCTTTAGTCTGATACTCTCCCCTTCCTTGTCCCACAATCAGCTGCGAGTCAGTCTTTATTATCAAATGGGTCACTCCGACTTCTTTATCCAGTTACATTCCTGCTATCAGAGCCTCATATTCTGCCTGGTTATTACTGGCTTGGAAATTGAAACCCAAAGAATATTCTAGTATGAAGTCTCCTGGTCTTTCAAGTACAATCCCGGCCCCACTCCCTTTAAAGTTGGATGAGTCGTCTACATGAAGAATCCATATGCTTTCACTTTCCTCTGGTATAGGGTTACTCAACATGACCAGAAAATCGACCAACACCTGTGATTTAATGCTTGTCCTTAGGGTGAACTCTATGTCGTACTCGAATAGTTCCATAACCCATGTGACCATTCTCCCGGCCAAGCCGAGCTTCTTTAGTATCTGTTTTATTGAATAGTTGGTTCTCACAATTATCAAATGGCCCTGAAAATAGTGTCTTAGCTTTCGTGTCATTATCAGCAATGCCAACGCCAATCTTTCTATTTTCTGATATCGCATCTCGGCCCCTTTCAAGACCTTGCTAACGAAGTACACCGGCATCTCCCTGTCTTCTCCCTCTTGCTCAAGAATATAGATCATGGCCCTATCAGATATAAACAAGTACAAGATCACGGGCACATTCTCTTTTGGCCTTGTCAATATAGGAGGAAAGGACAGAAAATGCTTCACGTTCCGGATGGCTTCTTCGCACGCCATTGTCCACTCGAACTCTTCTGACTTTCTGAGAACTGCAAAGAAGTGGATTTAGTTATCACATGCACATGATAGAAAACGAGATAAGGCGGCTAGCTTTCCTTTCAACTGTTTCACCTATTTCTTTGAGGATGTACTTCTCATGTCTATAATCGCTTGACACTTGTCGGGATTGGCTTCTATTCCCCAGTTTGTGAGCATGAACCCTAGGAATTTATCAGCTTGCACCCTGAAGATGCATTTATCTGGACTTAGCCTCATATCATTTTTCCTTATTGGCATGAGTGTCTCTGTCAGATTTACGACGTTCCATTTCTCGGTGACGGTTTTGATGATCATGTCGTCCACAAACAACTCTAAATTCCTTCTGATTTGGGTAGAAAATACTTTGTCCATCAACCTCTGGTAAGTGGCTCCAGCATTTTTGAGGCCAAATGGCATCACCTCGTAGTAGTAAATACCCTGGTCCATCATGAAAGTTGTTTTCGGTGCGTTGGCCGGGCTCATGCAAATTTTGTTGTACCCAAAATAGGAATCCATAAATATGAGTAGTTTGTATCCTGACGTCTTGCCAATAAGCCGGTCTATCTGCAGAAATGAGTATGGATCTTTGGGACACACTTTGTTGAGGTCAATGAAGTTGACACACATACGTCATTTTTCCGATTTCTTTTTTACCATCACCACATTGGACAACCAAGTAGATTACTTGATTTCCTTGATGAATAAGGCGCCAAGCAGCTTCCCGACTTCTTCTTTCACAACCTTTCTCTTCTCTTTGCCTCCTTTCTGTTTCTTCTGAGATATTGGTTTCATATCAGGGTCCAATGCCAAATGGTGACACATGAAGTTTGGATCTATCCCGAGCATATCTGAGGCTTCCAGGCGAACATATCAACATTATATTTTAATATTGTCACGATCTCTTCTTCCTCTTCCAAGGACAGGTTGACGCTGGTGTATGTTATCTCGAAAGGCATGTTGTCGATCTGGACTTTTTTGGTATCATCATGAGGAGATAAGTTGTCCTATGATGGGTTATCACGTGGGTCTATGTCGACCATGTTAACCTTGAGATCATTCAAGTTCCTGGATTCCCTGGGTTGAATCCTCTTTTTAAGCTTCAGACCGTCCTTATAGCATTTTCTTGCGAGCCCCTGATCACCTTTGACCACCCCAACCCGACCATCTCCCAAAGGGTATTTCATTGTGAGGTATAGGTTGGAGAGTGCAGCGTCTAGAAAGTTAACTGATGGTCTCCCCATGATGATGTTATAAGGAGAGGAAACATTGATAATTAAGTACCTTACTCTGACTGCTTTTACATTCGCTCCACTTCCAAAGGTAGTTAGCACTGGCAGGTGCCCTAGCACTTGCACTTGTTCTCGGGAGAATCCGACCAAGGTGTCGTTAAAGGATAGAAACTCGGTCGTATCAAACTCTATTCCTTTGAAGGCGTACCAATAGAGTATGTCAACAGAGCTTCTGGGGTCTACCAGGACCCGTTTTACGCTCCAATCCCGGATTTTCACCTTAACGGCCATCTGATTGTTTTCGTGAGCAAGAATTCCCACAACGTCCTGCTTGGAGAAATTGACGGGTTTTAAATCCTGCTCTTGAACCTTGATTGTCTCTTCGAACACGTGCATTATAGCCCGATCATACCTCTTCCTGGCTGAGCTTGTTTCTCTGCCCCCGGCGAATCCTCCAGCGATGGTGTTGAGTGTATGGTGGGCAGCTTTTGTTTCATGTAATTCCTTAGTACCCTTCCCTTTTTTCTAGAAGGGTCCTTCCGCATTTGTGTCCTCTCTTTGAGTATCTCTTTTTCTGGATTGGGCTCTAGCATCTTTCACATAGGTTAAAAAATGTCCTCTTTGTATCAACGCCTCAATTTCTTTTTTAGGTTGATGACAGTTGTCAGTGTGGTGTCTCCGAAGCCGATGATAACTACCCCAAGCCCTAACATCTTTTCCCATCACGGAATTCAACCCCTTTGGACAGCGCTCCTTTGATATTAGGTTCATATGGCCGACTTCTTATAGGATATCACCTCTCCTGGTGTTTAGTGGCATTAGGTCCTTGTTTGAATTGAGAGGTTGTCGGCTCGACCTTTGAATAGCTCCCTCCCGCGGTCGATCTCTCAGAGCAGGCCGAGAAGATTCTTGTCTTCGTTCTGACCCCTCCTCTTTGTTTTTGGTTTTTTCGGTGGTTTCCCTGGATCGCTTCACCCGGTTCTTTTCTTCACCTTTTATGTAGCATTCAACTTTAGTGATGATCTCGTCCATGTTGGACGCCAGCTTCTGTGCCAGGGACTCGTTGAACTTCCCCGCTCGGAGGCCGTGCGTGAATGCCCCAACAAAAAATTCTTGATTGGGGTGGGAGACTTTAATGGTTTCTTCGTTGAACCTAGCAAGGTACTCCCGAAGAGGTTCTGTGTGTCCTTGTCAGACATTGAACAAAGTGGTTGTCGAGACTTTTTGATGTCTGTTGGCCGAGAAATACTACACCAACTTCTTGGTCAGGTCTGAGTATCTTTCCACAGATAACTGAGGAAGGTTGATGTACCACCTTATAGCCACATATTTGAAGGTTCATGTCATAACTTTGAGCTTCAGCGAGTCATTAGGGCCTACTATCGCCATCTGATTGTTTTTGGATCAGTTTAGCCGTCATAAGATGTGAACGATGGTGAATTAAAGTTCTCAGGGACCTGGTCGTCCCATAGGGCTTGAGAAAGTGGCAGGGGCTTCAAAATCTCCTCTTTTGGGTGTTCATCCCCTTGACTTCTTTGTTGCAGGTTTGTGACACTATCCTACAAAGTTTCATTTTGTTGTCTGAGGGCATCCACCATGGCTAGTAGCCGTGCCATATCTGGGGGATCTCTGTCAGTTGATATTCTATTGAATATGATTTGAGGTGTGGCCTAGGACAGTTTTATCAAGGCCCCTCGGTGGGCGCTAAATGTTCTTGCGTAGGGACAATAAACGAGTAGCTTCCCTATAGGAATAGGGAGAGCCGCAAGGGGTAGATTTCTGTAAGTTATTTTGGAGATTTGGGAGCTACGAAAATGGTGCATATTGTCCCAAGATGAATGTCTTGCTTATCCTTCTTCCAGGAGCCTCTTATATAGTCCTCTTTTAGTGCCATTAAGAGCCTCAATCAAGGTGTGACCCTTGGGCTTCGTAACTGTATAACAGTCGCTGTCACCATGAATGAAGGTGTTCAAAGCTACGTAACATTGGGTTTAATATGCTGGCGATCGTTTATAGTCATTTAATGAGTCAGGTTGTTGATCGGTTATAGGTAGATGGACTCTGGTTACAAGTCATATCCGGGTTGGTGGCGCAGATGGGTTACTACCCAGAGATAATGGTGGCTTTCAGCACCTTTAGCTGAGTTTCACCTTCTTCCGAGTACCCCTTATTATTATGGTTCATTCACTAGTCTTGCTTTCTTTTCAGACGACTTCATGACCCGATCGGGATTAATGTTTCCGGGATGTACAAGGGTTAAGTTTGAATTGATCTAATCGATTAACAAAAGGGCCTAATAGGTTAGATTGGCCAAATATTTTCCTTTAACTATTTCCACTTCTCCTAAGTCATCTGGAACAAATTTAAGATACTTTTGGAAAAAAATCTCTTGGTTAAGGTATTTGAAAAAATGTTTTAGTGTGTGTGTCCTTATATCCATATAATTTTACGAAAAATCCCTTTGCTTTTACAAATATTCACTCACTTGCTAATATAGGAGATTAACTCCTCATACAAGCCTCTTACTAGATATTATCTTTTGTGTTGACATTGCTTGAGACACTTGAGGCTTTAGATAATGCACTTTATTTGCCTTCTTTTTTTAATAGTCGAGTTCATCAAAACATATCACTTGGGTTTGCATATTTAGCCACTTAAACACTATGCTTGACTTATCATCATTTGTATTAATGTTTGACCTTACAATTGTCTTTTACATTTATGATCATAGTTGTCATCATTGTTGTCACCATAGTTGTCATCATCAAAAGACGATGTCTTAGTTAAAGATATACTAGCTGCAAAATAAGGTTCCACACAAAATACTAAGATCATTTGATTCTTTTATAGAGGTAACCTTTGATTGTCACTCTTTGCATATAAATATCAGTATTTTGTTAACAGAATCTGTTTTGGGATAGGCATTACCCCAGTTGCTTAATTTGTTTGTACATCCTGAAAATATTAGCCTTGATCGGGTCATAAAGTTGTCTGGGAAGGGAACAAAGCGAGTGTATGGACCGTAAAGATGAAGAATACCCGGGAAGAGGTGTAACTTAACTAAGGGTCAAGAATGACAATCATTGTATCTGGGCAGCAACCCATCTATGCTACCAACCCGGATATTGCATATAACCAGAGTTCATCTGCTTAGAGCCGACTAGAAACCCGACCCATTAATGACTGTAACGGATGTCGTCACATTAAACCCAACATTATGCAGTCTTGAACACACTCATTCATGGTTACGACGATAGTTATGCAATTAGGAATCCATAGAGTCACCTCTTGAATAAGACTCTTAATGGCGTAAAAGGAAGACTATATAAAGGGACTCCCGACAGAGGGATAAGCAACACATTCATCTTGGGTCAGTACACAACATCAGTGTAGCACCCAAATCCCCATAAATACTATAGAAATCTACCCATTGAGGCTCTCCTTGTTCCTACAAGGAAGCCACTCGTTTAGTGTTTTTCACAAGAACATTTGGTGCCCATCGTGGGGTCTCGATAAAACTTTTCTAGGCCACACCTCACATTCAGAAGAATTTTCACTGATGGGGATCCTCCAGACATGGCCCAGCTACTGGCCATGGTGGACGCTCTCCGACAACATAATGAAACACTGCAGGATAGTGTGCAAATCCTACAACAGTAAAGCACAGAAGATAGGGAACAAGAAGAGCAGATTCTTGAGCCCCACCCACTTTCACAAGCGATATGGGACGACCAGGTTTCCGAGAACTTTAAGTCATTGTCAGTCACATCTTTTGATGGGAAAACAGACCCCCGGGAGCATATTATCACCATCAACAATCAGATGGCAATAATAGGGCCCACCGACTCATTAAAATACAAACTCATGGCAGGCACTTTCAAAGATTTGGCTCTGAGGTGGTACACGAGCCTTCCTCAGCTGTTCGTGGTGAGCTATCAGGATTTAACCAAAAAATTTGTACAACACTTCTCGGAAAACAGACACAATAAGGTTTCAACAAATACCATGTTCAATGTTTGATAGGGGCATCCGAAATCTCTACGGGAGTACTTGGCCAGATTCAATGAAGAAGCCATCAAGGTTTCACATCCCAACCAGAAGTTGTTCGTGGGAGCATTCCAACATGGTCTTCGAGCCAGACAATTCAATGATTCTCTGGAACATAAATCAATGTCCACCACGGATGAAATTATCACCAGAGCCGAGTGCTACATCAAGATAGAAGAAAGCAATCATGAAAAATGATCCATAGATACCATTGAAAAGATAAAAGGAGGAAGGGTCGAGACGTAAAAAAGAGCATCCTCGGTCACGTGACCAACCCGCTTCAAGGTTGTACCAACGACCCTTCAAGGAAGAAGAAGACTTAACGCTATTTAATACCAGAAGATGAATCACTCTGAAGGAAGTAGGTCATCTAAATATGATACCCAAGTTAGGGCGTCCAAGAAAAGTGAATACCGTAATGGGAAAGGACTCTGGGGCTTGGTGTAACTATCATAGGCTCTGGGGTCACCACACTGAGACTACTATCAACTCAAAAAATAGATTGAAGCACTGATATAGAGAGGACACCTCTTGACATATGTGAAAGATTCCATGTCATAATCCGAGAAAAGAAGTCCCCTGAGAAAAGAATCTAACTAGGAAATATCCTCATACAAAAAAGGAAGAGACGGGAGGAGCACGAAATGAAGACTGCCCGACATACACTCAACACAATTTCCTGTGGGTTCGCCGGAGGTGGAGAGACCAGCTCGGCTAGAAAGAGTTATGCCCGGTCCATAATACACATCACCTAAGAACCTTCCGAGGGACGGGAAAGAGACCTGGAATCTATCAGCTTTTCCAAACAAGACTCCATCAGAGTCTCGACTCACGAGAATGATCTGATGGTGATAAAAGTGAAAACCTGGGATTAGAGTATAAAGCAGGTTTTAGTGGATCCCGGGAGCTCAGCTGATGTGCTCTACTGGGATGCCTTCAAAGGAATGGACTTTGATATGACCAAGTTATTACCATTTAAAGGAAGCTTGGTCAGATTCTCAGGAGAACAGGTCCATGTGCTAGGACACTTGCCATTGTTAACCACCTTCAACAATGAAGAAAATGCAAAAAAAAAAGGGTAAGATACTTGATCGTCAAAGCTGCCTCCCCTTACAATATCATAATAGGAAAGCCATTTTTCAACACTCTAGAATTAGCACTTTCAATCCTATACCTCACCATAAAATATCCACTAGGAGAGGGCCGAGTTGGTGTCGTCAAAGGCGGTCAAGGCCTAGAAAGGAAGTACTACAAAGACAGTTTGAAACTGAAAAAGAAGAACCCAACAAGCAGTACAATGACCTCAAAGTCCATCTTGTCGATATAGACCCCCGGGACGATCCAAATGAAGATAGTTTAACACCTAATGAGGAGACCAAGCAGGTTCAAATCGATCATTTACCCTCATAGATTACACACATCAGTGTTAATTTATCCCCGGAAGAAGATAACTCTAAAGGAGAAAGTAGACTTGTTCACCTGGAAACCGTCGGACATGCCAGGGATAGACCCCAACATTATGTGTCAGCACCTGGCCTTAGATCCCGACATAAGGTTGATATCTCAGAGAAAGCGGAAAGGGGGTGAGGAGAAAAGAAAAGCGATTGCAGACGAAGTTGAAAAATTACTCCAAGTCGGGTTCATCAAAGAAATCAAGTATCCAACCTGGTTATCATATATGGTGATGGTCAAGAAGAAATCAGGAAAATGGCGCATGTGTGTTGACTTCACTGACCTCAACAAAGCCTTCCCCAAAGATCTATACCCATTACCCAATATCGATCGCCTCATAGATGGGGATTTCGGGTTTAGGCTACTCAGCTTTATGGATGCTTATTTCAGGTATAATCAAATCTGAATGAGCCAGATAGATGCTCCAAAAATGGCTTTCATGACCCACCAGAGCACTTATTATTATGAAGTGGTGCCATTCAGCCTCAAGAATGTAGGGGATACTGTTGTACCCCAAAATTTTCCCTCCCATTTCCTCAACATTTTCTCATCACAAGACCCTGGGAACTCAAGATCCAGTTAGGGTTTCCTCTGCTCAAGACTTCTCCTTGCACTGTTGACCCAAATTAGGGTTTGTGTTTGCACAAAGATGTTTTGACCTAAAATTCCTAAGATGACTTTCATGCTTCATGTTGAACTCCCAAGTTTATCCATACCAAGTTTCAAGTCTTGATTCCAAACTTTGCCCAGTCAATTGGACAGTTGACCTAGAAATCAGCTGTATTGGGGAAAAAGTCAACTGTGGTCAATTGACAGTCAAACCTCATGAAATTTGACCCACATCAACATATTGAACTCACATAAACCATTTGGTCAAGTTTGGATCACAATTCCACAAGAAATTTGATCAGATCACCAAAAGGGCAAAATGGTCATTTTTAGGGTTTTGACTGCACAAAGGCAATTTTTGACTGTTTGACCTAACCAATGGCAAACCAAGCTCATATATGGACTCAAGGACCCAATGGAATTGTCTTTACATGTTCAACAAGTTCAAAAGATCCCAAATACACAAGCTTGACAGATGAATTTTCCAGTCAATTGATCAATTTTTGACTGTATACTGAAAAGTCAAACTTTGACTTTTTGGTCAAAATCAAGTGTCAAGATTCATTTTCCATCAAAACATGTCAAAACATGAAACTTGTTCATCAAGAAATCAAAAATTGCAAATTAGGGTTTAAAATGAAGAATTTTCATAACTTAGAATTTTTCTAAGTTATGAAAATCCCTAATTTTTTCCTAACTTTGTCCCATTTTTTCATCAAGATGCATTTGGATTCAAACAAAAGTCAAAACATGAAAGTTGTATTCCATTGAAAAATCTACAACTTTTATTCACAAAATTTCCTCAAAAGAGACTTGTAGCTCAAGTTATGATTTTTGGAATAAGGGTACAAAACATTTCTTAACTTAGAAAAATTTTGACCTATTCTAGGCAGGATTTTTGCCTAACTTCATGGCTACTTTTCACATGCCTCCACTTGGAATTTCAATTTTCATTACAAAGATGGATTGTAGTACACATTCCAAGCTTTCCAAAATGTCCAAGAACTCATCAAACAACCTTATGGTTAGGGAGAATCGAATTTGGCAATATGGGCAAAACTCACTTTGTTCATGGCCAATTTACATGTTCATAACTTTGCATTTTTGAACTCAGCATGCTCTAAGCTAGATTACAGGTCTTTTATCACATCCACACTCATAAATTTAATTCCAATCCTTCATGTTTAAGCCTTATCTTGTGTGTTTAAGCATTGCATACAAGATTGAGCCATAATTAGAAAAAGCAATATATCCATTTTGGAAAAGTTGAACTTTATGTCAAAATTGCAAATCAAGAAGTACAAGGAAAATCTCTTTGGCACAAGTTCAGAAGCATGTCACACTGATCAAGGGGGATGGTTGCAGCACATTAGAGGGGCCTGCACAAGCTTGTAAAACCAACTTGCCATTTCTTGCTTAAGTTAGAAGTAACTTGGCATAACTAAAAACCAACTCTCATTTCTGCCAACCTAAGCTAAGACAAACTTGTTGGACACCTTCCAAACATCAAACCTAAGCTAAGGCACGAGCAAAACACCCTCCAAACATCATCAAACCTCAAAACACCCTCCTACTGCAGAAAACAGAGTCACCTCTGCAGTTGGACTTCCATAACTCAGTCCACTCGTGCATTCTTGCTAAGACCTGTTCATACACATTCCATACCACATATACAAGCTATCCCAAGCATTGGACACGACCTATAACACCTCTAACCAACTTCACCATTTTCATTTTTTCTGTTTTGCAGGTTGATTGCCATAACTTGATTCAGTTGATTTCAAAGCAAGTTAAAGGTTGGAATAACATCCCTGAACTTCAAGAAAGCTGTACCAATCCTCACCTTGCCTTGAAAGTGCCTCCATTGCCAGACACGATCCAAGCTGAACAGGTAAGTTCATGGATTTCTATCTCTCAATATAGGAAGAGTTAGCTCTAGGTTTATGAATGAAAAATGTTCTACTCATGGCCCTGAAGCTATACATATCTTCATTTTCCATTTATATTGCATATGCTGAGAGTATTTTGAATCTGAACATTGACAAAAACTTAGGTTAAGAATTAGGGATGGAGAAATTCTCTCTCATTTCTGAGAGTTAAGTTGAGTTTTTTATATGTATGGAATCGTGGCTTGATGCTTAACATCTTTCATGTTATAAGTTTGTGCTAAAAGTCCAGGAATCAGGAGATAACAGGGATCACGTGTTACTCTGTTTTGTTGTTCAGAGATTGGAGACAAACTTTCATGGGCTGGGCCTGTGATATTTTTACTTTTTACACCATGATTTCACATTTGCACCTCCTTGGCCCATTGCATTTTATTTTCATTATTTTTGACTTTTGATTTTTGTTTCTGACTTATTTATTTTTGACAAAGCATAAAAAATATTAAAATTATTTTTTCACCTTTTTTTTGCATTTTTAGGCATTTATTTGTTCTAACTTGATATATGTAAATAAATAAATATAGATACTTTTATTTTAAAAATACAAAAAATAATACAAACATATTTTATTTCTGATTTTTATTTTATATTATCTCATGAAAACATTTTTATAAAAAAATATATTTTTTTGTAAATATTAAATATTTTATTTTTTTTATACATAATATATATATTTAATAAATAATGTAAATACTTATATATTTATTAATGTATTTAGGGAAAATACAAAGAATTAATACATTTCATTTTTATTATTATTAATATTTTGACCTCAAAAATACCTTTTTTTACAATATACCTTCTTTAATTTATTTTTGTATATAATTGATAAATATTGCATATATTGTATAATTAATACATTTTATTCAGCAAAATTAGGGTTTTGCCCTAAATACCAAAAATACCAAAATTAATTCATTTTTATTTTTGTTTATTTGACATATAAAAAATCTTTTTTTTTTACATATATATGAAAACTATTTTTGCATTTTGCATATTCATTTTATTTTATTTAATTATTGTACAATTAAATAATTTGTGTAATTCAATTTGGATGTAATAGTTAGAATTTATTTTCTTGTCAAAATACCCCCATTTGAATATTTGTACCCCCCATCCCATATATTGTGTTGTAATAACTTAGGACCTTTTATTTTTCGCATTTAAAAGCTTTCTAATTATGCCATGTTAGAATTAGGGTTTGTATGCAAATAAAAAAACAACAAATAGTTTGACCTAAATTCAAGATAAACAAGCATAAAAATGGACAACACTAATCACACTTGCACCCCTAGGGTACTCCACTTGTTGCCTTCAATAATGGGCCATGTTGCATGTTAGGTATCTTTGGAAAAAACAAAACAATCAAATGATCATAGTCCCTCGATGACGCTTTCAAAAGTTGCCTAAAAATGATCAAGTCCCTTAAAGGAAATTGCCCAAAGATACTTGGCACCATTGCAATCATGGTTTAAACGATGACCCGCGCCCGTCCCGTTCACATCCTAACACAAGACTGTCCACCAAATACAATGGTGGAACAAAATTGTTAAAAGGGTTAAAACATAGCAATAATCTTTGAGAAATTTAGGGTAGATAGCTCTTGGTTACTTGCCAACTTGCAAAACAAAAACACTTGCCTATTTTTTTCAAAACCACACACCACTACACTTTCAAAGCAACTTTCAAAAGCATTGAAAACCTTTTTCAAAAGACATACACCTTTGTATACATCCCAACATGGATCATTACAAAGGTTGCCACCACATTGGCCTCTTTTCCAAACATTTTTCAAACCCACACACAAAGCACCATTTCTAACAATTGAAAATCAAGGCAAGTTGATCTAAGCAAGTAACTAAGAGCCCATGGATAACCATGGATAGAAAGGGTGCTAATACCTTCCCTTTCTATAATCTACTCCCTGAACCCAAGAAAACATCTCAAAGGTTTTTGCTGTGCTTTTTAACCTTTCCTTAGGATAAAATAAAAAGTCATTGGCGACTCTTGCTCAACCGAAACATTTGCGAAAACAAACGCAAAACCTCAAGTCAGTTCTCCCACCGTATCACAGAACTGGCGACTCTGTTGGGGATGACTTTTAAGTGGAGTAACCTTAGGGCTTAGATCACCCTCTTGCATGACTAATTGTTTGTTTTGATTGCTTTACATCTTGGCTCTCTTGTTTGGGTTTACAATCCTACACCCGGATTTGTGGAAACATTCATAGATAGCAATACGTTGTGGAAACTGTGCGGGGTATACCGACACGGTTGAAGCAATAGCTATATTAGTGCGACATATTTGTGAGTACCGGTAACCCTTAAGTTCAATCAAGGAGAGTACGGGGCCGCTGAGTGATGTCACTAAGCACTAATGACCTAGAACCTTACTTGACCATCTTGGCCTTTCATTAGGGGTAGTGAGATGACCGACTTTGGTGCAGTCCGAAGTTGGTAGATACTCGATATTACACTCATTGAGGGTTATTTTCTTGGAATATTTTGGTCGCTAGTTAAGTGGCTAAACCAAAACAATGAACAATGAAAACAATCCAGTGATATTGAGCTCCTTAGAACCCGGTTTATAGGACAGGTTTTTAAGCCAACTACACTCAAGAGGGTACTTACCTATGAAACCTCATGCAAGCCTGAAACTAGGGTTTGGTGTGAATTGCCTGTACATATGTTTTGTGCATACATCATGAACATCATAAAATATCATATGCATTCACTAACCATTTCAAGGGTTTAGATCTTCATCTTTGTTCTTGTTTTGTAGGTCATGGAAATTCCTCGCAGGAAAACCATCCAAGTCAACCTTGTGAGAATCCCTCCTCAACTCAAAGAGCTCACATTAAGAATTCCGGAAAGCTCTCCCTTCAGTGAAAGACATGGTAGACTGCTCATCTTAGTCAACACCAACATTGAAGAGGACATGATGAAGGTGCTGTTCCAGTTCTTTGACCCTCTTCACCACTGTTTCACTTTCCCTGACTACCAGTTGGTGCCCACTTTGGAGGAATTTTCTCAACTCCTGAGAATTCCTATCCTTAATCAACTACCCTATAACGGTACGGAAAAGGAACCAAAGCCTGAAGATGTTGCTCGAGCACTACATCTACAGCCATCCGACATCAAGGGGCATTGGGAAACTAGAAGCGGTGTCAAAGGCTTCTTAGCAAAATTCTTGTTTGAGAAGGCACAAGAGTGTTGGAATTCATTGGACCTACAAGCCTTTGAAGAAATTGTGGCACTCCTTATCTATGGGTTGGTCTTGTTCCCAAATCCTGACCAGTTTGTGGATGTCAACGCCGTCAAGATCTTCTTATCCGGAAATCCAATACCAACATTGCTTGGGGACATTCTTCACTCATTTTACACACGAACAATGAGAAAGAGGGGTGTTCTCATGTGTTGTACTCCTCTCCTGGCAAGGTGGTTTATTTCGCACCTTCCACAATATGTCTTGAAGAATGACCAAGGATTAAGGTGGTCACAACGGTTGATGACCCTTACTCACTCTGATGTACATTGGTGTTCTCGGTCCAGAGAAAATGTCATCATCGTCGATCATTGTGGAGAGTTCCCTAATGTTCCATTACTTGGCATTAGGGGAGGCATTACCTACAACCCTTGTCTAGCCTTGAGACAATTTGGATATGCATGAAGAGATGGCCCTCACGATGTTGATTCCTGACCTAGTTTTTGACTTCAACAATGATGCGCAAGGACTTCGCCAAAGATTCATCAGAGCTTGGAGGATGCCTAACAAGGTTGACAGCAAGACACTGGGGCACAAGAACTCCATCCCTCTTGAGCCTTACCTCAAGTGGGTACGAGCCCGAGCCCAGAATCTAATGATGCCTTATCCTCATGTTCTCCCTGTGATTAAAGAGCCCGTCAAGGAAGGAGAGGTTCCCTACACCATCCTATATCCTGACATGCCTACATCGTGGGAGGAGATGCAGAAGAGTTGGATCCAACTTAAGGAGGAACGAAACACTTTTGAAGCCAGCTTCTACGCCAGCGAGAAGAAGGTTCTAGAGCTTACCCTCCGACTCCATGAGGAAGAGACCCTCAACACCTACATCGCACCAAAGAGGATGCGCAATGTCTTTTTACCTTGAGAAGTTTTTGTAATATTTGGCCCATGGGGCATTTATGTACTGACAAATTTCTTCTTATTAATATGACGTGCGTTCATTTTTGTTTGCAACAATTTTGAATGTTCTAAATCCTTGAATGCATTGCATACATAAGCATACCATTCATCATGTGCATAAGCAGGTCTCCACACCAGGTTTCCTTATCTTTCTGCTGTTTATTTCAGTAAGATGGATCTCGAACAAACGGTCAAGGACTTGCAGTCTCAAAACGCACAGTTTTAGCAACTCCTGATGACCTTGGCTAAGGGTCAGGAAGATCTGAAAGCCCTGCTGGGGAACAAAGACCAAGTGAAAAAGAAGAAGAAGAGAATCGGGGTGGCTACCCTAGGGAGAAGGTTTGAGGGAGAAGCCAGAAGAGTGCTTGAATTTCCCCCTACTTCTGAGGAGGGAACCAGTAAAGGGAATGCGACTGCGGTACCTTCCGAATCCGAGGTTGAGGAAGAGGAGGCTGAAGAGGACGAAGACTACTCTGATCAACAATACCTGCCCGCTGATGATAAGTACAAAGGCTTGGAAGACAGGTTGGCAGCTATGGAGCTGCAGAGAGTTCCCGGCTTAGATTTCAAAGACTTGGGATTAGTTGCTGGAATTGTGATCCCCCCGAAGTTCAAAGTGCCAGTTTTTGTAAGGTATGACGGGTTGTCCTGCCCGAAAATGCATCTCAGATCATATGTAAGGAAGATCCAACCTTACACTGCAGACAAGAACCTTTGGATCCATTTCTTTCAGGATAGCCTTTCCGGGGCTCAACTCGAGTGGTTCTATCAGCTGGATGGAGCCAGTATCCGAAACTGGGAAGACTTAGCCACCACATTTTATAAACAATATCAGTATAATTCTGACCTCTCTCCCACACGTACTCAACTTCAGGGTATGTCACTGGGAACAGGCGAAGGATTTAAAGAATATGCGCAAAAGTGAAGAGATCTGGCTGGCAGGGTGCAGCCACCTTTGACTGACCGTGAACTTGTTGACATGTTCTTAGGGACCTTGTCTGGTCCGTTCTTTAACCATCTGATTGGTAATTCTTGTGCTGGGTTTACAGATTTGATTTTGACTGGTGAGAGGATAGAAGCTGGTATCAAGTCGGGAAAGATACAGAAAGGTGCCGCTGCGAGTACTGAGAAGAAGCCTTTCAAAAAGGAAGCTAGTGCCGTTTATGGTCCTAGGAGACAAGTTAAGCCGGAACGCCGCTAAACTGTTAATGCATTGGTAATTTCAAAGCCTGCTGCTGCTCCTCAGCAATTCAACCAGCAAAGGGGTGAGAGACCCAAAAGGCAGTACACTCGGCTCAGTATGACCCTGTCTCAGATTTTGCCACAACTGCTGTCAACCAATCTGGTAACTGTCAAAGAAGCTCCGAAGGTAGTGAACACAGCTTCTCCGAAGTACAACCCCAATGCCCGTTGCGCTTATCACTCTGATAGCCCCGGGCATACTATGGACGATTGCTGGGCTCTGAGGAATAAGGTTCAAGACCTTATTGATGCTAAGGAAATACAGTTTGAGGCGCCTGAAAGGCCCAATGTTGTGACTGCTCCCATGCCCCAGCATGGAGTGAACATTGTGGAAGAAGACCGATATGTGGCCTCCGTGGAAGAGATTGTTACTCCATTATCGACTGTTAAAAGGAATCTGTTGCTAGCCGGTTTATTTCCGGGATGTGGTGAAGATTGCCTTCTATGTGCTGTTTCCCCTTTTAGTTGTCCTTTGCTAAAATCAGGTATCCAAAGCTTGATGGATAGCAAAGAGATCTTATTCGAGAAGATTGCCGTTCCTGCTGTCCCTGCCGAAGAAGTTTCTATTGTCACTATTTTCAACAAACCTCCCAAGGCTCCTTCAAAGAAGCCTGTCAAAATTATGTCCACTCAGAAGTTTGCTCCCATCATCATTACAGTTCCGGGGCCCCTCCCCTATACATCCGACAAAGCTGTCCAATGGCACTATGGGGCAGATGTTTATATGCTTGAAGTGAAGCAAAAGTTTGATACAAGTACCGGTGTTAGCAACATCACCGGGCCTGCCAAGATTACTCGCAGTGGTAGGTTGTTTTCACCAGATATTTCGCCGCCAGTTATTCAGAAACCTCTTATCATCACACCCGCAAGTGTGCATGTTTCCCTTCCTAATCAAGTTCCTGTTTCTACCCCTGCCGCCGAGTCCTCTAATGCTCGGGGCAAAGGGGTTGCTGCTGATTTGCCTGCCTTGACGGAGGTGCCGAAGACAACCGCTGTTGAAGCCTCCCAGCAAGAGATGGAGGAGATTCTCCAGATTATCAAGAAAAGTGATTTCAATGTTGTTGAGCAGTTGGGGCAAACCCCATCAAAAATTTCTATACTATCACTGTTATTGTGTTCAGAGGCCCATGCCAAGGCCCTGATCTCCTTCCTGAAGACGGCCCATGTGCCGCAAGAAACATCTGCTGATCAATTTACTGATTGTGTTGCCAACTTGACTGCTGATAATGGTCTGGGCTTTTCTGACGCCGATCTGACTGCAAAAGGAAAGAACCATAATGATGCCCTGCATGTCTCTATTGAATGCAGGGGCACTACTCTTGCCCATGTGTTGGTAGACACCGGTTCTTCATTGAATGTATTGCCCAAGAAGGCCCTAGACAGGCTAGATTGTGAGGGTCTGGAGCTCAAGCCCAGTAACATTGTTGTCCGAGCCTTTGACGGTTCGAAAAGGATGGTACATGGCGAAGTTGACATCCCAATCAGGGTTGGTTCTCAGGTGTTTGATTCTACTTTCTATGTGATGGACATCCGTCCATCCTACTCTTGTTTGCTGGGTCGTCCATGGATTCACAAGGCCGGAGCTGTGACCTCCACACTACATCAAAAGCTTAAGTACCCGGTTAGAGGAAAGATTGTTACAGTTCAAGGGGAAGAAGAGTATATGGTCATCCACTTAAACTCGTTCCGATACATAGAAATGGACGGGGAGTTCATTGAAACCCCCTTTCAACACTTTGAAGAGGTGCCTCAGACGCTGGCGTCAGCTAAAACTGTAATTGAAGACCCTCCTTTGAAGATGGCTTCCTTAAAGGATGCCCGGGCTGTGATCGAGAAGGGTGAATGTGCAAATTGGGGCCGACTTCCTGACTTTACTCTGAAGACCGACAAGTTTGGTTTGGGCTTCACTGCAGAGGCTCAGAGGGCTGTTCGTAAAGCGAGGATTGGAAGACCTCTTGTGTTCATCACCAACCCAGGAGTGAATGCTATTGAAGACGAAGTGGAGGAATCGGAATTTGACAGCTGGATCTACCCAACAATCAACAGTGGGCCAAGCAACTGGACTGCCAAAGATTTCACACCTATTACTTTTGTCACTCAGTAATGAACTCTTTTGTTTTCAATTTGTAACAAACAATATGTTGAAACTTTTATGGCTCGGCGTCCTACCCGGGGCACCGTGGCTCCATTTGTGAGGGCTTTTGTATGACATTTTCATATATCATTAATCAAAACATTGGACGTTTGTTGCATTTCAAATCTTGTTCTCCTTTTCTTTCTTTATCATATATTGCAAAACAACTATATTTACACACACTCACTTATACAGGTTCCAATCCACTCTGGATCTCACTGGTAACGACTCTGCTACTGCCAGTTATGACTTTGAAAATCCGATCAACTTAGCCGAGGACGAAGGTGAAGATGATTGCGAAGTGCCTGGGGAACTTGCAAGACTGCTACTCCAGGAAGAGAGGGCCATTCGGCCATATGAAGAGCCAGTGGAAACGGTAAATCTGGGTACTGAGACAGATAGAAAGGAAGTCAAGATCGGTGCCAATCTAGAGCTCAGTGTGAAACAACGGTTGATTCAGATGCTGCGTGACTACATGGAAATCTTTGCTTGGTCTTATGAAGACATGCCTGGTTTGGATGCCGACATTGTGGTTCATCACCTGCCTACCAAGGAAGATTGCCCTCCGGTAAAACAAAAGGTCCGCCGTATGCGTCCAGAGATGTCAAAGAAAATCAAAGCTGAGGTTATGAAACAGTTTAATGCCGGGTTTCTAGCAGTGACTTCTTACCCTCAGTGGGTTGCCAACGTGGTTCCAGTACCGAAGAAAGATGGCAAGGTCCGAATGTGTGTTGATTACATGGATTTGAACAGGGCCAGCCCCAAGGATGATTTCCCTCTGCCTCATATCGACGTTCTGGTGGATAATACTGCTCAGCATAAAGTTTTCTCCTTCATGGACGGCTTCTCCGGTTATAATCAGATCAAGATGGCTCCTGAAGACATGGAGAAGACCACTTTTGTTACTCAGTGGGGCACCTTTTGCTACAAGGTCATGCCTTTTGGGTTGAAAAATGCTGGGGCAACCTACCAACGTGCCATGGTTGCTTTATTTCATGATATGATCCATCATGAGATAGAAGTATACGTCGACGATATGATTGCAAGGTCCCAAACTGAGGAGGAGCACCTTGACCATCTGCGGAAGCTGTTTGACCGTCTGAAGTTGTACAAGCTGAGGTTGAACCCAAACAAGTCCACCTTTGAGGTGAGGTCCGGAAAACTACTAGGTTTCATTGTAAGCGACAAAGGTATTCAGGTGGATCCTGCCAAAGTGAAAGCCATACAAGAGATGCCAGCTCCCAAGACAGAGAAAGAAGTCAGAGGCTTTCTAGGACGGTTGAACTACATTGCCCGATTCATCTCACATATAACTGCTACCTGTGAACCAATCTTCAAACTGCTAAAGAAAGATCAAGTAGTACGTTGGAATGATGAATGTCAGGCCGCTTTCGAAAAGATCAAAGAGTATCTCCAAGAACCACCCATTCTTATGCCACCGGTTGAAGGGAGACCTCTAATCTTATACTTGACAGTACTTGACAACTCAATAGGGTGTGTGCTGGGGCAGCATGACGAGTCTGGTCGAAAAGAGCACGCTATTTATTACCTGAGCAAAAAGTTTACCGACTGTGAGACTCGGTACTCACTGCTCGAGAAAACTTGATGCGCTCTGGTATGGGCTGCTCGCCGGCTGAGACAGTATATGTTGACTCACACTACTCTGTTGATTTCAAAAATGGATCCAATCAAGTACATATTCGAGAAGCCTGCTCTGTCCGGAAGAATAGCAAGATGGCAAATGATCTTGACGGAATATGACATCTAGTACACGACTCAGAAAGCAATCAAGGGAAGTGTATTGGCAGACCATTTGGCACACCAACCTGTGGACGATTACCAGTCGTTGAACTTTGAATTTCCAGACGAAGATATCATGGTAGTAACTGATTGTGAAGTACCTGGATCGGATGAAGGACCTGAGGAAGGATCCCGATGGTCTATGCCTTTTGACGGAGCCTCAAACGCTTTGGGTAATGGTATCGGCACTGTGATCATATCCCCCAAAGGCACTCATACTCCACTCACCGCTCAGTTATGTTTCAACTGCACCAACAACATGGCGGAGTATGAGGCATGTATCATGGGTCTTCAAGCTGCAATTGACTTAAGGATCAAGTTTCTGAGTGTCTTTGGAGATTCCGCTCTCGTGGTCAATCAGATCAAAGGCGAGTGGGATACGAAACACCCAAATATTATTCCTTACAAGGAGTATGTGCTGACATTGCTTCCCCACTTCGAGGAGATAACTTTTGAACACTTCCCAAGAGAGGATAATCAGTTAGCGGACGCATTGGCTACAATGTCTTCTATGTTCAAAGTCAAATGGGACAACGAGGCGCCCCGGATCATCATTTGGAAGTTGGACGAGCCTGCATATTGCTGTGATCTTGAAGCTGAGGAGGTAATTGAAAAACCCTGGTATCATGAAGTGAAGAGGTACTTGGAAGCTCAAGAATACCCCGAGGGTTCATCCATTAACGACAAGAAGTTTCTGAGAAGATTCGCAGCAAAGTTCTTCCTCAGCAATGGCATTCTCTACAAGCGAAACCATGACTCAACCCTATTGCGTTGTGTGGATAAGACTGAAGCAGAAAGGATCATGGCAGAACTTCATGAAGGTACATTCGGAACACATTCCAGTGGACATACCATGGCAAAGAAAATCCTTCGGGCAGGATATTTCTGGTCCACAATGGAAGCCGACTGTTACCAACATTCTCGAACTTGTCATAAATGCCAGATTTATGCTGATAAGGTGCATATTCCTCCGGTTCCTCTGAACGTCTTGACGGCCCCTTGGCCATTTGCGATGTGGGGCATTGATATGATCGGCGAGATCCGACCTACGGCGTCTAACGGGTATCGCTTCATCCTGGTAGCAATTGATTACTTCACGAAGTGGGTTGAAGCAGCCTCATATGCTACTGTAACCAAGAGCGTCGTGGCACGGTTCATTCGGCATAACCTGATCTGTCGATACAGTGTACCTGAGAGGATCATTACGAATAACGGTACCAATCTTAACAACAAGATGATCACTGAGCTCTGCGAGCAATTCAAGATACAGCACCACAACTCTTCTCCCTACCGGCCGAAGATGAACGGGGCTGTAGAAGCAGCAAATAAGAATATCAAGAAGATTGTGCAGAAGATGACAGTGACCTACAAAGATTAGCACCAAATGTGACCGTTTGCTCTTCATGGTTACCGCACCTCAGCACGGACGTCGACCGGGGCAACTCCTTTTTCCTTGGTCTATGGCATGGAGGCTGTCTTGCCTATTGAAGTCCAGATACCCTCTCTCCAGATAATGAAGGATGCAGGCTTGAGCGAAGATGACTGGATCCAGACTCGACTTGATCAATTAAACCTAATTGACGAAAAGAGACTCACTGCTATTTGTCATGGTCAAACGTACCAAAAACGGATGATCAGGGCATTTAACAAGAAAGTCAGACCACAAGAGTATCAAGTTGGGGACCTGGTAATAAAGCGCATCATTCTTCCTCAAAGTGATCCCAGGGGAAAATGGACCCCCACATACGAAGGGCCATTTATGGTTAAACATGTCTTCTCAGGAGGAGCCATGATTCTAACCACCATGGATGGTGACGACCTTCCTCACCCCGCCAATGCAGACATAGTAAAAAGATACTACGCATGAACTAAAGACCCGCTAGGTTGACACACCTAGGCAAAAATAAGGGCTTCTCGGCGAACCAAAAGGGTTCGGGCAAAAATAAGGGATGAAATGAAAAAAATCTGTACACCCGGCAAGTCGAAAACCTGAAAAGGCGGCTTGGGCAAAAGTGGGTATCCCGATGGACTGAAAACCCGAAAGGGCGGTCCAGGCAAAAGTTAGGGATAAAGCTTAATACTATGTCTCATTGGATCACCTTGCATCTAGAATTCGGCATCAATTATCAGACTTCGGCATCGATCAATCAGCTTCATCTTCAACTAAGCAGCAAAGCGATGAGACGCTCGAAGACATAAAGGCGATAGCAGAGTTGGAACCCAGTGGGATTATGTTTCACATAGCTATTTTGCTTCCTTTTCGCAAAATTGTATAAACTCTATTTTACTCGGCGACGTTCTCTTACTAAGACGTCAGCCTCCTGTACATAAAACACCTATTTACAGGCAAATTTCAAAATCAATACGAGTTCAATTTTTCAGACAAATTATCCATTGTTTTTCCTTTTTCTGTTTTGTTTTGCGAAGAAAGTCCAATGTTCATTTTTGATATATGCATTTGACATTAATTGCTAATCATGAATAGTTTCATGGGAAATAAAAAACTAATTACAGATGTCATCAGAAATAGGGGCAGTTTAGAATTGTCCAAGCGGTCTAGTTGCTCTGTCCACCAAGGTACCAATGTAGGTTCGGCTGAAGAATGTAACCAAGTCACTTCAACTCCCCACAGAGTAAGACAAGGTTCAGCAATACTTTCCCCAAGCAGAGTTGGTTTCCTATCAGCCCTGGAAAGGCACAATATTCCCCTAGCGAGTCAGCAATGCTCTCCAAGCAGGATCAGTGATCGCACTAAATCGCACTATGTTTCTGACTCAAATATCACATGTTTTCCTTAGTTTTTATTATCATTTTCTCGTATTATGTTCCTTTTTCCTTTGTTTTCAGGATTCTTGTCATTTCAAAGCCTTCTGTGAAGAAACGAGCCAAAACGCCAAGAAATTAGGGTTTTTCAAGATATTCTGCACTTATGGCGTTCAGCGCCGCGCCAGCTACAGGGAACGCGATGATGTGGCCCACTTTCACCCAGAGACCAACTGCCACGTTCCCATGATGTGGCAGTTCCAGCCACCGCGCCCGCGGCCACTGCCACCGCGCCCGCGGCCTTCACAAAAAGCTTCCCGCTCAGAATAAGTTGAGGGGCATGCTGGTCTTTACGCATCTCAAGGATCCTTTATAAATAGTTTTCGATTTTCATCTTTTAGTTTCATCCAAGCTTAGTACAATCTTAAGCCATATACTATCAGTTTCTGTAAAGTAATAATCTCTTCACATCGGGGAGTTATTGCGGTGTAGATTGAGTTATAATCAAGTCTTGGAGCACTTTGGTTGAAGTTCATCATACCAGCCTTACCATTCCGCAGATTTGTATCAGATTCAAGTCTCCGACTGGAGCAAGGTTCTAATTTATTGCATTTCTTTACTTATAATTGCTCTTACCATAGTCTACACGTTTTATAGACTCTAAATGCTCTTACCATAGTCTACACGTTTTATAGACTTGCACTTATCATGTCTGGCTAAACTATAAAGGTTTGGATGTAATGATTGTCATCATGGTCGTGTTCCAATTATCATGCTAGTGAAAATACTCTGGGGATGTTTTGCTTTTAACCTAAGTCAATTATGTTTAAATGTTTATTGGGTAAGATCGAAAGCCGTCCAAACGAATGATACGACTTGATTATTATTTAACCAAACAAAAAGAGCGAAAGCCGTTGATTGGTTAAATAGGAATCATTGACCTTTTTAGAAAACGATTTTGAAACTATTTTCGGACGCGTTTGTAGGTTTGAAATCTGACTCTTGGTCAAAAGCCAAAAGTCTCTTTAAGTTAATCTTTCCAAGCAAAACTACTTTCCTGTTAAGTCAAAACTATCAATTTCTTAAAAATAGATTTACCTCTTTAACGCGGAAGGCACCCTTTATATGTGACAATAAAGGAATTTAATTTAAAGAGTAAATTCGGTTCTTAGTAGTCAAAAGCTACAAGTTCCCGTTAAATTGATTCTTTGCTATCAATAGAAAATATTGCCCCATAAGTAGTTTCATCTACGCATGACCGGACCAATATCTGATTACATGATTTACATTCCAACCTGTCTTTTAAACTGTTATTTACCTCGCTCATTTACTTTGTTGCACTGCACTCACATCAATATTCTCGTTCACCTTAGATAAGCACCTTAGCAATAGAGTTGATAGATTGACAATTGGTCTCTGTGGTTCGATAATCTTATATATTACTTTGATAGGCTGTGCACTTGCAGTACTATATTTAGGCTATACGTCACACACCCATCAAGTTTTTGGCGCCGTTGCCGGGGACCAACTTCGTCAAATTTCGTACCCTATTGTTATCCCGTTTAGACTAAGGCTATTCTAGCCGGTAGATGCGTAGAAATCGTAGCACCGGTAACCTAATAGATCCTTTAGTAGAACCTGAACGTTACGCTCATGCCCGTTTTTTTTATACGCAAGATAAGAAAAGCTATGGCAGAAGATCGTAACCAAATACCACTCAAGGAATTCGCCCAACCATCTAACGAGGAACCTAGTTCTAGTATAGTAAACCCTACTATAACTACCAACAACTTTGAACTAAAGCCCTCATTATTACAATTAGTACAACAAAACCAATTCGCTGGTCTCGCTACCGAGAACCCGAATCAACATTTAAAGGTATTTATCCAGTTAGCTGACACCCTTAAGGCAAATGGAGTCACACCCGAAGCCATCCGTTTAAGACTGTTTCCTTTTTCCCTTAGAGGTAAAGCTCACGACTGGTTAGACGCCCTTCCAGCTAACTCAATAACAACTTGGGAAGGCCTTAGGAGAGCTTTTCTTGCGAGGTATTTTCCACCAAGCAAGACCGCTATTCTTAGGAACCTGATCACTTGTTTCACCCAAAACCAAGGCGAATCACTTTTTGATGCCTGGGAGAGATATAAAGAACTTTTAAGAGCTTGTCCACACCATGGCCTGGAGCAATGGTTAATCATACATACCTTCTATAATGGACTCCATTATAACACAAAGATGTCCATAGACGCTGCCGCTGGCGGAGCGTTGATGAACAAACCTTACTCTGACGCTTGTGCCCTAATAGAGGACATGGCCCAAAACCACGCCCAGTGGGGATTAGAACGAGCGACAGTAGAGAAAAAGGAGAGCCATGGAGGAAAGCATGAGGTAAGTTGCATGGACATGATTAATGCCAAGATGGACGCCCTAGCTTTGAGAGTCGAGAACATGTCTCAAAACCCAACCACAGTAGCAGCAATCCAATCGGAATGCGAACTCTGTGGAACTCAAGGACATCAAACCGTTGACTGTAACCTTTTGAACGAACCTAGCTCAGACCAAGTTAACTATACCCAAGGGAACCCTTTCTCGAATACCTACAATCCTGGATGGAGGAACCACCCGAATTTCTCTTACAAAAACAATAACCCTATCCAAAATCCCGGACCTTCGAGACCTCAAGGATTCCAAACGCAAAAACAAAACCAACCTATGCAAATAGTTCCCCCAAGACCAAACCTTAAAGAAACCATAGACACCTTTATTCAGACTCAAACTCAGCAAAATAAGGAGTTTATGAACCAACACATTCACATGAACGAACTAGTTACTCAACTGGCAACCAAGTTTGACCAGATAATAACCCACACCAAAATGCTTGAGACTCAGATTTCCCAAGTAGCACAAAACACCTCTGTACAAGTTGCACCTGGAGGACAATTTCCTAGACAAACTCAACCCAATCCAAAAGGCCAAGCAAATTCTATCACCTTAAGAAGTGGAACTGCTTATGAAGGGCCTAGAAATCCTAACTTAAGCACATCAAAAAAACCTATGGAAGATGCTACACCTAAAGACCAGGTAGAGGAACCAGAGAAACCAGAAAAGCAATCAAAACCAGAAGTAGGGAATAACACTCAACAACCTTATAAACCACCTATTCGGTTCCCACAGAGGATGAAAAACACCAAAGTAGAAAACCAGTACCAAAAGTTTATTAAGGTAATAGAGAAACTCCATGTAGAGATTCCTTTTACTGAAGCTATAACCCAGATACCATCATATGCTAAGTTCTTGAAAGATATTTTGACCAATAAACGGCGACTCGATGATCCCAAGCCTTTAGAATGTCATTCTATATCCGAAAATAAACTCGCCAAGAAAGATAAAGACCCTGGAAGTTTTTCTATCCCTTGCATCCTAGGTAACCATATGATAGACGAAGCATTTTTAGACTTAGGAGCAAGTGTAAGTCTGATGCCTCTGGCCGTCTGTAAGAGGTTAAAATTAGGAGAACTTCAACCTACTAAGATGTCCTTACAACTAGCTGATAGATCTGTCAAATATCCCATGGGTATTTTAGAAGACATACCTGTCAAGATTGGTCAGTTGTACATTCCGACCGACTTCGTCGTAATGGATATTAAAGAAGATGAAGACATCCCAATCCTCTTAGGAAGACCATTCCTATCGACCGCCGGAGCTATAATAGATGTTAAGAAAGGGAAACTGACTTTCGAGGTAGGAGATGAAAAGATTGAGTTCATTTTATCAAAGTTTCTAATGGCACCAGTGATAGGAGATGCGTGTTATGCCATCGACGTCATTGACGAATGTGTAAATGAGCTCGAACAAAACAAATCTTTAATCAAATTACCATCAACCCCTATTTTAGAGGATGACGGATTTAAGAGTATCGAACCGTACATTGACGACAACCTTTTCGAATGCTTAGCTCTTACCCCTGACCTTATGCCGCGTACTGAGAAACCCACTATAGAACTTAAGGAACTACCCAAGAATCTAAGATATGAGTTTTTGGATGAGGAGATGAATAGACCTGTTATAATTAGCATCGCTCTAAACCAAATAGAAACAAATCAACTCTTAGATACCTTGCGAAAATATCCCTCAGCTTTAGGGTATAAAGTTTCAGATTTAAAAGGTATAAGCCCATCCGTATGCATGCATCGGATTATGCTAGAAGAAGATTCAAAACCCTCAAGAGAACATCAAAGAAGAATAAACCCTATCATGAGTGATGTAGTCAAGAAAGAAGTTCTTAAGTTATTAGAAGCTGGTATCATATACCAAATTTCGGATAGTAAATGGGTAAGCCCAGTCCATGTGGTACCCAAGAAAGGAGGTATCACTGTTATGGAAAATGAGAAAGGTGAGCATGTGGCAAAACGAACAGAAGGAGGGTGGCGTATGTGTATAGATTACAGAAAGTTGAATAAGGCAACGAGAAAAGACCATTTCCCTCTCCCATTTATAGATCAGATGCTTGAACGTCTAGCAAGACACTCATATTTCTGCTATCTTGATGGGTATTCGGGGTTTTTCCAAATCCCTATTCACCCAGAGGACCAAGAAAAAACCACATTTACTTGCCCTTATGGAACATTCGCTTATAGACGAATGCCCTTTGGACTCTGTAATGCACCTGCCACTTTCCAACGTTGTATGATGTCAATTTTCGCAGACTACCTAGATGGAATTATGGAAGTATTTATGGACGATTTTTCAGTGTGTGGGTTTGATTTCAAAAACTGCCTCTCAAATTTAGAGAAAATCTTAAAAAGATGTGTGGAAGTAAATCTTGTGTTGAATTGGGAAAAGTGCCACTTTATGGTAAATGAAGGGATAGTCTTGGGACACATTATTTCTGAAAGAGGTATAGAAGTTGATAAGGCCAAGATAGAAGTTATAGAAAACCTAAACCCACCTAAGACCGTTAGGGAAGTAAGAAGTTTTCTAGGACATGCCGGGTTCTACCGACGTTTCATCAAGAATTTTTCCGGAATAACAAAACCTTTAACTAACTTATTGATGAAGGATGTCGAGTTTGAATTCGACCAAAAATGTCTTGAGGCCTTTGAAGTTTTAAAGCAAGCTCTTATTTCAGCACCTATCATAAGACCACCTGATTGGACACAACCCTTTGAAATCATGTGCGATGCTAGTGATTTCGCTGTAGGAGCTGTACTAGGGCAAAGAAAAGACAAGAAACTGCATGCTATTTACTACGCTAGTAGAACACTAGACGCTGCCCAACTAAATTATACAACCACAGAAAAGGAATTGCTAGCCGTAGTTTTTGCTATTGATAAATTTCGATCTTATTTGATGGGAGCAAAAATAATAGTATACACAGATCATGTAGCAATCCAGTACTTGTTAAGTAAGAAAGATGCTAAGCCTAGATTGCTCAGATGGGTTCTTTTACTCCAAGAATTTGACTTGGATATTAAGGATAAAAAAGGAGCTGAAAACTTAGTAGCTGATCATCTCTCTAGGTTAGAACACCTTAAACCTGAACTTATACCTATAGACGCTCACTCTACTTATGAAAGATTAATAGCTGGGATAAACTCAACTGAAGAAGAGACCTATGAGGAAATCTCAACCTTGAACAACATACCATGGTACGCAGATATTATGAATTATCTAGCCGCTGATATCATACCCCCTGACTTAAGCTACCAACAGAAGAAGAAGTTTTTTAGAGATGTTAAACACTTCTTTTGGGATGAACCCCTCCTATTCAAAAGAGGAATAGATAATATATTCAGACGATGTGTGCCGGAAGAAGAAGTAGGCAACGTCATTAAACATTGTCATGCTGCACCTTATGGTGGACATGCAAGCACATCTAAAACATGCGCCAAAATATTTCAAGCAGGTTTTTATTGGCCTACTGTATGGCGCGATGTCCACACTTACATTACAAAATGTGACCGATGCCAACGCACTGGGAACATCTCAAGACGTGATGAAATGCCTTTAAGTAACATCCAAGAAGTGGAAATATTTGATGTCTGGGGTATAGATTTCATGGGACCTTTTCCTTCCTCAATGGGTAACAAGTATATCCTAGCAGCTGTCGATTATGTCTCAAAGTGGATAGAAGCTGTTGCATCACCCACAAACGATACCAAGGTAGTTATCAAACTGTTTAAGAATATTATTTTTCCTAGGTTTGGAACCCCGAGGTTAGTCATAAGTGATGGAGGATCGCATTTTATATCTAAGATATTTGACAAGCTTCTAAGCAAATACGAAGTAAAACATAGAATAGCAACACCATATCACCCGCAAACCAGTGGCCAAGTAGAAGTATCGAATAGGGAGATTAAGCAGATCCTAGAGAAAACCGTATCATTATCCAGAAAAGACTGGTCTGGACAACTTAAAGACGCCTTATGGGCTTATAGAACGGCTTATAAAACCCCTATTGGAACAACTCCTTATCAATTGGTTTATGGAAAGTCCTGTCATTTACCCTTCGAACTAGAACATAAAGCCTATTGGGCCATTAAATCCTTGAATCTAGATTACCTAAAAGCCGGAGAAAAACGTATCCTGGACATTCACAAGCTGGAAGAGCTTCGCTTGAATGCCTATGAGAATGCCATCATATATAAGCAAAGAACCAAGATATGGCATGATAAAAAAATCATCAAGAAAGATTTCAACATTGGTGACCCTGTTCTCCTATTTAACTCAAGGTTACGACTTTTTCCTGGTAAGCTTCGTTCAAGATGGACAGGTCCATTTGAAGTATCAAAAGTTCTAAAGTCTGGAGCAGTAGAAATAAAAAACAATTCATGCGCTCCATTTGTGGTAAATGGACAAAGACTGAAGCTATACAAAGGAGGCGATTTGCCTGTTGACTACTCTAGTCATATTCTTATAGACCCACCAATACCCACATAAAGTAAGATCTAATCGTCAAGCTAAAGACGTTAAACAAGCGCTGCATGGGAGGCAACCCATGGTTTGTTCTTAATTTTATTTTATTTTATTAATTTATATATGTTTATTCTGGACTAATTTCTTGTGTTTATATTTTCAGGATGCATTACCCCGATGGTATGGTTGTGATTTTCAGGGATGAAGCACAAAAAGCCCGATTTGCTACCTTATCTGCTAGACCTATGGTACCCACTAGGTACCCCGATCAGAGCTGCATGGAGGCACTCGGGATTGAGCCAAGTATTAGGTATCTGTGCAACCAACTTGGCTGGGATCATTATGTTGATGATGTCCACAAAACCTACAGGAACCTTACTCTGGAGTTTCTTAGCTCTGTGGATTATAACCCACGGGTGGGTGAAGGAGATGAGCGAGGATGCCTAAGTTTCAGATTGTTTGGTACCGAGTATACCCTGACCATCAAAGAATTTGGGGATTTGCTTGGTTTCCAAACTGGACCGACTGCTATCACTGAGTTACCATTGAGTTACTATATGGACAGAGATATTGATAAATTTTGGCAGGACATTACTGATGGAGCCAGCCTTGACCCCTCTACCCAGCTGTCCAGAAAGATCCATAACCCGGCTTTCCGATACTTCGAGATGATTCTGTGCCACACTTTCTTTGGGAGGAGTTACTGTGACCACTTAGTCACCGCTGAGGAGATCCTTTTCCTATACTGTGCCAATCAGTCCAGACCTATAGCTAGTGGAGGTTTTCTGATAGAGAGCCTCGAGCAGACTGCTCGATCCGCTGTAGGACTCATTCATTCCGGAGGGAATATGACACAGATAGCTTCTGCTTTGGGTTTGGACAGTATGATAGCACAGCTGACCCCATACTGTGGATATACTTTCCTGGATTTAGACTTTTGCATGGATCGTGGGTTCATGAGGAGGGCCTCTTTTAACCCATATCAGTACAGATTGCTCATCGATGACCAGACAGTTTACACCTTCACACTGCCAGACCCTCAGATGACTTGTGTTTCCAACCCTGCTAATTGGAACTATTCTGTAGAAGGTTGGGGTGAGATATCAGAGTATGCTCCTGAATACACTCCTGCTCCCGAAGACTCTACTACAGAATACACTCCTGCTTCCGAAGATCCCACTCCTGAATACACTCCTGCTCCCGAGGACTCTACTCCAGATCACACATCCCGACCCGAGGTTACACACACTACTGTTCTTACTAATAACCTCAGCTTGCAGGAACCTGATGTTCGCACTCTGTTGACTGCTATGCGCACTGAGATAGCCACTCTCCGCAATAAGGTGGCTGACCTTCATTTACAGTTGGAACTGAATGATGTTACCTTTGCTGGTGAGTTAGATGAATTAGCTCACGAGGTGGCAGAGATTCGACGCCAGCTGACTGAGCTGCGTGGCCCAGACACTCCTGCAGAGCATCCTACCGGTTGGCGATAGATCTGTGTTATCCACAAGATCTAGTTCCAGTATTATTAGTATTATGTTGATTTCCTTTTCAGACTCATTTTTATTTGCATTATCTGTTTCCTGCATTATTAATAACTATTTTGGTGACCCGATGTCCGTACCTATATATATATATGCATATGTGTTTTTTTTCTCTATATATATCTTTCATTTACTAATGTTTTTGTTTTTCTGGTCACCATAATGAAAATTTTGATATAAAAATAAATAAATATACATGTATATATATATTCACATACATATATGCACGTTCGTAAGAAAAATAGGTACACCTCCAAAAATTGAAGCTAATGGCAAGGAAGGAAAAGCCCAATGGAAAGGAAGCAAGACTGGCCCAACTTGGCTCGCCCTGACCGCGCCCGCGGTGATCCCTGCCGCGCCCGCGGTGACGCAACGGTCACCTAACGGCTAGTTGCTTGTTTAACTGTCTATATTCATTAGGTATATACCATAGTGTATTTTTCCTTCTCGACAAACTAGGCATGCATGATATTTTTGCTACTCAAGCACCAACCTACCCTAAGCTGACGTTCGAATTTTTGAGTTCTTTAATTTATAACGTCTCTCCTAACACTGCTAGCACCGTAGGTGGAGTCAAATTTAGAATGTTTAATGTTGAATATGACTACTCCACTGACGGTCTAGCTGCCATGTTAGGATGGCCTTATGGGGATGGTGCCGTTTGTGAAGCACCTTTAGACACGGATTGGGCATTTGAAGCATTTTGGGCCAGGATTACCAAACAAAATGCAACATCTTTTGATGGCCTACTTGCTTCTCATATCCACAATCCTGCCCTTCGTGTTTTTAGATTTCTTTTAGCATCCACCATCTTTGCTCGGGAAAACCCAAACAAGGTGAATGCTAAAGAATTAATTATCATGCAGGGCTGCCTCACAGACACCAAAGTTAATCCAGTCCCATTTATGATTGCCCACATGCACCATGTTTTAAGAAAAGGTGGGCCAATTTCCTTTGGTGGACTGATTACTACTATTGCCCGTGCCATAGGATTGGATACAGAACTTGCCACCCTTGAGCCACTTCCTCCTCGTATTGCAAATCTTAAATTTTTAAGGGATATGCGTTTATGCAAGACGAGGAGGGAAGGTGGTTACTTCCTCATGGTTGGAGGTGCCGCTGTACCCAGTGTTGTTATTCCTTGCACCCGTCATACTGATATCAGATTTGAGCGTAACTGGACCTACGATCTCAACGCTCCTGCGTTTATTGGTCCGTTGCCCCCAAATCTACCTTTAAATGAGGGTAACAACACTGATGATGAGTACGATTTCCAAACGGAAGAACCACCCCACTTTTCACCACCACACACGACACCATCTACTTCTAACCCACATGCAGGTACAACTCCTAGTTTCCATGTCACTGAGGACATGTGGCGTGAGCATATGGCCCGGGAGGCCCAGAGGGACACCCTCCTTGCTACTTTGCAGCAACAGGCGACCAATAACATGGCCTTCATGCAAGCATCCCAACAGCAAAATGCCAGCTCTCTGCGCACCATTATGGAAAGTCAGCTGGCTTTCCAGCGAGAACAGCACCTTAACCAGACCACATACGCTCGTCACTTCCAATTGATGGAGGCAACCCAAGGCACCCTCATTGGTAGGACCCAAGAGCTACAAGCGGCAAATGCCGCCTTGACAGAGAGAATGGAGCAGCTAGTTTTGGATCGAGAGAGCCGCCGTCGCAGCCGTAGCCGCCGTTCCAGTCGTACCAACCAGGATGGTGAAGGTCCTAGTGGCCCCCACTAGCGTTTTCAGGTACCTCCTCCTACCTTATTTTGGAACATTGAGGACAATGTCCGATTTAAGTGTGGGAGGAGCATTTATCGCTTTTATTTCCCATTTTTCCTGCTTTTATTTCCCTTCCGCATTTTTCCTTTTAGGTATGTTATATTCGTAGTTAATAAAATGCATGTGATAGGCGAGTCTTTCTGCGTAGTGTACCCGTTCATTTCCCCCACTTTTTAGCCTTACAAAATTTTTACAAAATCTTTTTTAAAGAATTGTGGTTGTTTTTAAGGATTTGGGCTATGAGACAGGTCCTAGATAGGGTCTATTTCTTGGGCACTCACTTTTTGAAAAATTCGTTATCGTTTTAACACCGTAAGCCTTTTTGAACATTTAGATTAGATCCTTTCTTCCCAATATGCTATGATTTTGAATAAAACTGTACAAATAGGTCTTTAAGTAGTTTATCTTAGCAGTCAGCTCCGGCCTAAGCATGCTCTAAGTGTAGGATCGATGAATATAAGTGGATGATCTCTATTTTGCCTTAAAAATTTATAAAATAAAGTATGAATACGACCACGAGTTGGGTGATCCTCACAAAGATTACTCAACTCAAGAAAGTTGTAAGCACTAATAAAAACAAAGAAAAATATATATAAGGCACATCCGTTGTAGTTGGTCCAGAGGTATCTGGTGCTGGACTTGGTAGGGCGGACTACGGTCCGATCCCCCGCAACTGCAAATGGGTAAAATAAAAAGGGGTTAAACTAACTCTTGTACCAGAATCCCATCACTTGAGATCAGAGTCACTAACCGGTCACTACACCATGAGTATGTACGGATAACGGGCTTAATGTGATTGCGCCTGAATGAAAAAGGACCTCGTACAAAAAGAAGTCTTAGCATAGTAAGGATATTAGGATCGATCTGTATACTTATGAGGTTTATGTCCGCATCTCTGCGAGTAGTGTAATTACGATACCCTTGGTTCAGATAGTTAGTTCCTGACAACACACCCTTACTCGAACTTAGAAGCCCTCTTTGCCCAAAACCTGTATACACCATAATTTTCTTTCATCTACTTCTAAGAGTTGTTGCTTGAGGACAAGCAAAGGTCTAAGCGTGGGAGGATTTGATCGCACTAAATCGCACTATGTTTCTGACTCAAATATCACATGTTTTCCTTAGTTTTTATTATCATTTTCTCGTATTATGTTCCTTTTTCCTTTGTTTTCAGGATTCTTGTCATTTCAAAGCCTTCTGTGAAGAAACGAGCCAAAACGCCAAGAAATTAGGGTTTTTCAAGATATTCTGCACTTATGGCGTTCAGCGCCGCGCCAGCTACAGGGAACGCGATGACGTGGCCCACTTTCACCCAGAGACCAACTGCCACGTTCCCATGATGTGGCAGTTCCAGCCATCGCGCCCGCGGCCACTGCCACCGCGCCCGCGGCCTTCACAAAAAGCTTCCCGCTCAGAAGAAGTTGAGGGGCATGCTGGTCTTTACGCATCTCAAGGATCCTCTATAAATAGTTTTCGATTTTCATATTTTAGTTTCATCCAAGCTTAGTACAATCTTAAGCCATATACTATCAGTTTCTGTAAAGTAATAATCTCTTCACATCGGGGAGTTATTGCGGTGTAGATTGAGTTGTAATCGAGTCTTGGAGCACTTTGGTTGAAGTTCATCATACCAGCCTTACCATTCCGCAGATTTGTATCAGATTCAAGTCTCCGACTGGAGCAAGGTTCTAATTTATTGCATTTCTTTACTTATAATTGCTCTTACCATAATCTACACGTTTTATAGACTCTAAATGCTCTTACTATAGTCTACATGTTTTATAGACTCTAAATGCTCTTACCATAGTCTACACGTTTTATAGACTCTAAATGCTCTTACCATAGTCTACACGTTTTATAGACTCTAAATGCTCTTACCATAGTCTACACGTTTTATAGACTCTAAATGCTCTTACCATAGTCTACACGTTTTATAGACTTGCACTTATCATGTCTGGCTAAACTATAAAGGTTTGGATGTAATGATTGTCATCATGGTCGTGTTCCAATTATCATGCTAGTGAAAATACTCTGGGGATGTTTTGCTTTTAACCTAAGTCAATTATGTTTAAATGTTTATTGGGTAAGATCGAAAGCCGTCCAAACTAATGATACGACTTGATTATTATTTAACCAAACAAAAAGAGCGAAAGCCGTTGATTGGTTAAATAGGAATCATTGACCTTTTTAGAAAACGATTTTGAAACTATTTTCGGACGCGTTTGTAGGTTTGAAATCTGACTCTTGGTCAAAAGCCAAAAGTCTCTTTAAGTTAATCTTTCCAAGCAAAATTACTTTCCTGTTAAGTCAAAACTATCAATTTCTTAAAAATAGATTTACCTCTTTAACGCGGAAGGCACCCTTTATATGTGACAATAAAGGAATTTAATTTAAAGAGTAAATTCGGTTCTTAGTAGTCAAAAGCTACAAGTTCCCGTTAAATTGATTCTTTGCTATCAATAGAAAATACTGCCCCATAAGTAGTTTCATCTACGCATGACCGGACCAATATCTGATTACATGATTTACATTCCAACCTGTCTTTTAAACTGTTATTTACCTCGCTCATTTACTTTGTTGCACTGCACTCACATCAATATTCTCGTTCACCTTAGATAAGCACCTTAGCAATAGAGTTGATAGATTGACAATTGGTCTCTGTGGTTCGATAATCTTATATATTACTTCGATAGGCTGTGCACTTGCAGTACTATATTTAGGCTATACGTCACACACCCATCAATCAGTCTACTGTCAGCCTTAAGGAAGTTGGGTATCCCCAGAAGATCTCAATAATCCCCAACGAAGTATAGAAATTCCTCAACAAGCGTCCCCGACAGTCTTAATCTAAGATTGTTCCCCGGCGGAATACCAACACCCCGGTACAATCTGAAAAGTTTCCCCAGGAAAGTTGAATCATTATACCCAGCAGGTCTTGGAGCTTATCCCCAGTAGATTCTGGAAGCTTACCCCCTGCAGAGTACGGACGTCTCTCCCAGACTTTATTCAAAGTTATTCCTCATAAGAGCTTATAACTGAGTTATCCTCAGCTAATAGCCACAGAAAGATCGTCCTCAACGAAGTTCTTCCTATCCCCAGCGGAGTTCATCAAAGTTCCCCAACTTAACTTATCAGCGAATTCCCCGGCGGAGTCTATCATTGAAATCCCCAGTGGAGCTCTCATCAAAACATCAGCGAAGTATCTCTTCCCACAGAGTAATTCCCCTCAGAGTAATTTCTCCAACAAGTTTATTCCCCGATGGAGTCATCTTCTCCTACCGGTTTATTCTTGCCACCATTATCCCCAGCAGAAACGAAGAACTCTACTCTTCAACATCAGCCCAGAATTTGATTCCCCGGCCAGTCGTCAAGGATTTATTTTCCTAGACAAAAATACATTCATAGACATTTCACATTTCATACATCCTACTTACATACATGATAAAGTGCATACAACACTATATCATTTTGAGCATCATGACATCATGCATCTCATACATCATGACATTGCATACATCTGATGTTTTGCCTTTTCAGGGAAAGTCAATCCAAAGATGATTACTATCAACTATCGCAATTCCAGATTCGATTCCTGTATCTAGCCAGGGCATATCTGTAAGCGACTGATTGTAGATTAACACCTGTAACAAGCCAGGAATTTATCTACATGAAGAGTTTGAAGGACAACCCCTGTAACAGGCCAGGAAATTATCTTTCATTCTCAGGTCAGAGGTCTACACCTGTATCCAGCCAGGAAATCTATCTCTACCAACCTTTTGCAATTCCAGATTCGATACATGTATCCAGCCAGGGCATATCTATCGACAACATTTCCAGATTCGATTCCTGTATCTAGCCAGGGCACATCTGTGAGCAACCAATTGTAGATTCGATACCTGTATCTAGCTAGGGCATATCTGCATGAAGAGACTGAAGATCAACACCTGTAACAAGCCAGGAAACATCTTCCTTTCTCAAAATGCACAAGTTCTCGCTAAGGAATCTCTTACGCGATCAACACCTCCAGATGGCATCTATAAGCCCATCCCCTATCCACCATATCTCCAAATGGCATCTATAAGCCCATTCCCACTATCACATTGCTGATACTCTACCATGCGAGTGCAAATTTCCGGGCACTCTAGTGTCCAATCTCCTTCCACCCTCGAGTCGCGAAAGGCAAACTTGCCAATCTAACTCTTCAGGTTCAAGAAGATTGAACAGGGGCAACTGTTGTACCCCAAAATTTTCCCTCCCATTTCCTCAACATTTTCTCATCACAAGACCCTGGGAACTCAAGATCCAGTTAGGGTTTCCTCTGCTCAAGACTTCTCCTTGCACTGTTGACCCAAATTAGGGTTTGTGTTTGCACAAAGATGTTTTGACCTAAAATTCCTAAGATGACTTTCATGCTTCATGTTGAACTCCCAAGTTTATCCATACCAAGTTTCAAGTCTTGATTCCAAACTTTGCCCAGTCAATTGGACAGTTGACCTAGAAATCAGCTGTATTGGGGAAAAAGTCAACTGTGGTCAATTGACAGTCAAACCTCATGAAATTTGACCCACATCAACATATTGAACTCACATAAACCATTTGGTCAAGTTTGGATCACAATTCCACAAGAAATTTGATCAGATCACCAAAAGGGCAAAATGGTCATTTTTAGGGTTTTGACTGCACAAAGGCAATTTTTGACTGTTTGACCTAACCAATGGCAAACCAAGCTCATATATGGACTCAAGGACCCAATGGAATTGTCTTGACATGTTCAACAAGTTCAAAAGATCCCAAATACACAAGCTTGACAGATGAATTTTCCAGTCAATTGATCAATTTTTGACTGTATACTGAAAAGTCAAACTTTGACTTTTTGGTCAAAATCAAGTGTCAAGATTCATTTTCCATCAAAACATGTCAAAACATGAAAATTGTTCATCAAGAAATCAAAAATTGCAAATTAGGGTTTAAAATGAAGAATTTTCATAACTTAGAATTTTTCTAAGTTATGAAAATCCCTAATTTTTTCCTAACTTTGTCCCATATTTTCATCAAGATGCATTTGGATTCAAACAAAAGTCAAAACATGAAAGTTGTATTCCATTGCAAAATCTACAACTTTGATTCACAAAGTTTCCTCAAAAGAGACTTGTAGCTCAAGTTATGATTTTTGGAATAAGGGTGCAAAACATTTCTTAACTTAGAAAAATTTTGACCTATTCTAGGCAGGATTTTTGCCTAACTTCATGGCTACTTTTCACATGCCTCCACTTGGAATTTCAATTTTCATTAAAAAGATGGATTGTAGTACACATTCCAAGCTTTCCAAAATGTCCAAGAACTCATCAAACAACCTTATGGTTAGGGAGAATCAAATTTGGCAATATGGGCAAAACTCACTTTGTTCATGGCCAATTTACATGTTCATAACTTTGCATTTTTGAACTCAGCATGCTCTAAGCTAGATTACAGGTCTTTTATCCCATCCATACTCATAAATTTAATGCCAATCCTTCATGTTTAAGCCTTATCTTGTGTGTTTAAGCATTGCATACAAGATTGATCCATAATTAGAAAAAGCAATATATCCATTTTGGAAAAGTTGAACTTTATGTCAAAATTGCAAATCAAGAAGTACAAGGAAAATCTCTTTGGCACAAGTTCAGAAGCATGTCACACTGATCAAGGGGGATGGTTGCAGCACATTAGAGGGGCCTGCACAAGCTTGTAAAACCAACTTGCCATTTCTTGCTTAAGTTAGAAGTAACTTGGCATAACTAAAAACCAACTCTCATTTCTGCCAACCTAAGCTAAGACAAACTTGTTGTACACCTTCCAAACATTAAACCTAAGCTAAGGCACGAGCAAAACACCCTCCAAACATCATCAAACCTCAAAACACCCTCCTACTGCAGAAAACAGAGTCACCTCTGCAGTTGGACTTCCATAACTCAGTCCACTCGTGCATTCTTGCTAAGACCTGTTCATACACATTCCATACCACATATACAAGCTATCCCAAGCATTGGACACGACCTGTAACACCTCTAACCAACTTCACCATTTTCATTTTTTCTGTTTTGCAGGTTGATTGCCATAGCTTGATTCAGTTGGTTTCAAAGCAAGTTAAAGGTTGGAATAGCATCCCTGAACTTCAAGAAACCTGTACCAATCCTCACCTTGCCTTGAAAGTGCCTCCATTGCCAGACACGATCCAAGCTGAACAGGTAAGTTCATGGATTTCTATCTCTCAATATAGGAAGAGTTAGCTCTAGGTTTATGAATGAAAAATGTTCTACTCATGACCCTGAAGCTATACATATCTTCATTTTCCATTTATATTGCATATGCTGAGAGTATTTTGAATCTGAACATTGACAAAAATTTAGGTTAAGAATTAGGGATGGAGAAATTCTCTCTCATTTCTGAGAGTTAAGTTGAGTTTTTTATATGTATGGAATCGTGGCTTGATGCTTAACATCTTTCATGTTATAAGTTTGTGCTAAAAGTCCAGGAATCAAGAGATAGCAGGGATCACGTGTTACTCTGTTTTGTCGTTCAGAGGTTGAAGACAACCTTTCATGGGCTGGGCCTGTGATATTTTTACTTTTTACACCATGATTTCACATTTGCACCTCCTTGGCCCATTGCATTTTATTTTCATTATTTTTGACTTTTGATTTTTGTTTCTGACTTATTTATTTTTGACAAAGCATAAA
Organism: Vicia faba; assembly: GCA_948472305.1. Lineage (NCBI taxonomy): Eukaryota > Viridiplantae > Streptophyta > Magnoliopsida > Fabales > Fabaceae > Vicia > Vicia faba. The sequence continues at coordinate 1,034,447,207 of OX451735.1, forward strand.
AAATATTAAAATTATTTTTTCACCTTTTTTTTGCATTTTTAGGCATTTATTTGTTCTAACTTGATATATGTAAATAAATAAATATAGATACTTTTATTTTAAAAATAAAAAAAATAATACAAACATATTTTATTTCTGATTTTTATTTTATATTATCCCATGAAAACATTTTTATAAAAAAATATATTTTTTTGTAAATATTAAATATTTTATTTTTTTTATACATAATATATATATTTAATAAATAATGTAAATACTTATATATTTATTAATGTATTTAGGGAAAATACAAAGAATTAATACATTTCATTTTTTTTATTATTAATATTTTGACCTCAAAAATACCTTTTTTTTACAATATACCTTCTTTTATTTATTTTTGTATATAATTGATAAATATTGCATATATTGTATAATTAATACATTTTATTCAGCAAAATTAGGGTTTTGCCCTAAATACCAAAAATACCAAAATTAATTCATTTTTATTTTTGTTTATTTGACATATAAAAAATCTTTTTTTTACATATATATGAAAACTATTTTTGCATTTTGCATATTCATTTTATTTAATTTAATTATTGTACAATTAAATAATTTGTGTAATTCAATTTGGATGTAATAGTTAGAATTTATTTTCTTGTCAAAATACCCCCATTTGAATATTTGTACCCCCCATCCCATATATTGTGTTGTAATAACTTAGGACCTTTTATTTTTCGCATTTAAAAGCTTTCTAATTATGCCATGTTAGAATTAGGGTTTGTATGCAAATCAAAAAACAACAAATAGTTTGACCTAAACTCAAGATAAACAAGCATGAAAATGGACAACACTTATCACACTTGCACCCCTAGGGTACTCCACTTGTTGCCTTCAATAATGGGCCATGTTACATGTTAGGTATCTTTGGCAAAAACAAAACAATCAAATGATCATAGTCCCTCGATGACGCTTTCAAAAGTTGCCTAAAAATGATCAAGTCCCTTAAAGGAAATTGCCCAAAGATACTTGGCACCATTGCAATCATGGTCTAAACGATGACCCGCGCCCGTCCCGTTCACATCCTAACACAAGATTGTCCACCAAATACAATGGTGGAACAAAATTGTTAAAAGGGTTAAAACATAGCAATAATCTTTGAGAAATTTAGGATAGATAGCTCTTGGTTACTTGCCAACTTGCAAAACAAAAACACTTGCCTATTTTTTTCAAAACCACACATCACTACACTTTCAAAGCAACTTTCAAAAGCATTGAAAACCTTTTTCAAAAGACATACACCTTTGTATACATCCCAACATGGATCATTACAAAGGTTGCCACCGCATTGGGCTCTTTTCCAAACATTTTTCAAACCCACACACAAAGCACCATTTCAAACAATTGAAAATCAAGGCAAGTTGATCTAAGCAAGTAACTAAGAGCCCATGGATAACCATGGATAGAAAGGGTTCTAATACCTTCCCTTTCTATAATCTACTCCCCGAACCCAAGAAAACATCTCAAAGGTTTTTGCTGTGCTTTTTAACCTTTCCTTAGGATAAAATAAAAAGTCGCTGGCGACTCTTGCTCAACTGAAACATTTGCGAAAACAAACGCAAAACCTCAAGTCAGTTCTCCCACCGTATCACAGCTACCTATCAGAGACTAATGGTCAAAGTTTTCTCCACACAAATCGATAGGAATTTGGAGGTGTACGAGGACGACATGGTCATCAAAACGACAGAGGAGCTGCCCCGTGTCAAAGATTTAGTGGAAACATTAGCCATAATAAGAAGCTACAACATGAAGCTAAACCAAGACAAATATACTTTTGGGGTGCAAGCCGGCAAGTTCCTTGGGTTCATGCTCACTAACCATGAAATTGAAGCCAATCTAGACAAATGTCTGGTGATCATAAACATGAGAAGCCCATCCTTCAAGAAGGAGGTCCAGCAATTGACGGGACGATTGGAAGCTTTATCTTGTTTCCTGTCTTGCACATGGGATAAGTTAATCCCCTTCTTCGCGGCCATCAAAAAATCGAAAGAGTTTGAATGGAAAACAGCTTATGAAGAAGCTTTTCAAGGCGTGAAATCATTCCTGTCCTCGCCTCATATATTGGTAAAACCTAAATAAAATGAACCCCCGGTCCTATACCTAACACTATTCGACAAGTCTATGAGCTATGTTCTCGTACAAGAAGAAGAATAGGGAGAAAGACCGATGTACTTCATCATCAAAGTTATGATATGGGCGGATCTACGATATCAGAAGATTGAATGATTGGTATTAACGCTAGTAGTAACAACTCGAAAAATTTCGGCACTATTTTCAGGGCCACCCGATAACAATGAAAACAAATTACTCGATAAAGCAGATATTTAAGAAGCCAGACCTGACCATGAGAATGGTTACTTGGGTTGTGGAGTTATCAGAGTAATGACATAACATTCACACTGAGAACCAACATTAAGTCGTATGTACTAGGTGACTTCTAGGTCAAGTTAAGCGCACCCACATGGGAAGAAGACGTCTGCAAATGGGTCCTTTACATGGACGGATCCTCCAATCTTAAAGGAAGTAGAGTGGGAATCATACTCGAAGGTCTGGGCAATTTTACATTGGAATACTCCTTATGCTTCAATTTCTAGGTCAACAACAATCAAGCCGAGTACGAAGTGTTAATAGCAGGAATGAAATTGGCCCAGGAGGTAGGAGTAACACACTTAACAGTCAGAACTGATTTACGGCTGATGGCAGGGCAGGTGAGAGGATAATATCAGACAAAAGACTCTTCACTAATAAGATATCTACAGATAGCCCTCAGAATATCTGAGATTTTTATAAATTAGAAGTCAACCACATTCCCCAGGAAGAGAATGCCAGCCGATCTCTTAGACCGATTGGGTAGTACCAAGGGCCCGGGGCTGAACAACACTGTAATATAAGAGGTATTTGAAAAACCCAGCATGGAAAAAGAAGACGTTATGGTAATCGAAGACGTATCAGGCTGGATGACACCAATAATCCAGTACCTCATACATGGAACTTTTCCTGAGGATGTCAATGAAGCTTGACGTATTAAAAAGATATTGGTATGCTACCTCATAGGGGTCGGTAAGCTATACCAGATGGTAAGATCAACGCATATGCTATGGTGCGTGTCAGAGGGAGAAACAACACTGGTAATGAAAGAAGTTCATAAAGGGGCATACAAGAGTCACATTGGAGGAATAGCTTTATCTGGAAAAGTTCTAAGCGTCGGGTACTACTAGCCCCACATGTTACAAGACTTCACTGAGTTCGTGAAAAAATGTGAAAAGTGCTAGGTATTCGCTCTATTCATACATTCACCTGCCGAGCTGCTAGACTCGGTCTTCTCCCCTTGACCATTCTATCAATGAGTGGCAGACATCTTAGGTCCATTTCCCACCGCACCAGGGCAACTCAAGTTTCTGACTACAGTGGTGGATTACTTCACAAAATGGGTGGAAACCGAGGGTGTAGCTCGGATCACAACTGAGAAGGTACGTCATTTTATTGGAAAACCATCATATGCATATTTGGTCTACCCAGGGTCATAGTATCTGACAACGGGACTCAATTTGCAAGTGCTTCTGTGGTGGAATTTATAACACCCTAATTTAACCCCGTCTTATTATAAATTAAATCAGAGTAAATCAAATCATCAAATCATAATTAGGATCCCACATCTTACAAAAACATGCACGGCTTCCCGAAAATATAAACGATACATAACACCGTCATAGATGAATCGAAACAACACAACATATTATTCAACTTTAAATTTTATTAAGCAACACAATGAAATCATAATTTAGAATATAAATGAATTTTTCGAAAACAACAACAATCCAAGTTTTCTCAAACATCAAGAGTTCTTAAGACCCCGACAACAATTAAAATAAACAAATGAAAGTAGCGTTCACCCCCCTAGTGATACGTATCAGAGCATAACGCCGACTCGAAATAATGACGAGTAACTTCGTCTACTGCAGATCACCTGCACGTTACTCACGTAGAGACAACATTCAAACAAAAGGGTAAGATATCATAACTTTATAAAATAATGCATAATAATAAGTAGATAGCAATTTGTTACGCATAGTCATACATCCTTCATCTTACAACTCCACATCATTTTACTACAATCAATCGACATATAAAAATACAACATCAACATAATACAATGTCAACATACATCATCTACACAACACAACTTCAACATGCATCATCTACAAAACACAATATCAAGTTAATAATAATAATGCAATGCAACAACACCGACACTGACTTAATGTATGGGGTACCAACTGGATATAAGCCCTCATCATTATGCCGAATATGGAAGCAACAGGGCATAAGCCCTCACCATAACGCCAAAGCAGGCCAACAACAGGGCATAAGCCCTCACCAACAAATGCATGCAATACCAACATGCAACAACATAATTATGTCACTACAAGGCATAAGTCCTCAATATTATGTCATTTCAGGCCAACAACATCATTATCATGCAATATATTATGCAATATAGTCATACAACTTTATATGACATCTTCATATTTAAACACAACAATCACTATCGCATATCACACGAAATGAACACAAATAGGCATAAGCCTCCAACAAATAATCACCTACCATGTTCCAAATTATTTTTATGAGATATAAAATAAATTTAGCTTTTCGTCAGTTTAAAAGGTGCGTCAAATGCAAACTTGAGTCAAAAGTTATAAATTTTACTAGTTTTTGAAAACTTGTCAACATTGCAGAGTAACAGGTTACTTGATTTCAAGTAAACGATTAATTCAACCCAGAAGGAAAAGTATGTTATTTTTCTAAGGTAACCGATTACTTCATTTCAAGTAACTAGTTACTCCAACCCAAAATCACTTTTTTTTTCAATTTTTGGACATGAAAATCACTTTTGTTCACCTATCCAAACATCCCTTGGTGCTTATTTCGGTTTCTCAATTTTAGTATACCACAACACACATCATTCACAATGATCAATAACATCAAAATTACAATTCAAATAATCAATTTACACAATTGCACATATTATAGCAAACATTGACACTGACACAATCATTCATCTCAAGAACACTAAGAATGATAATCATGGAAAGTAACAATTACTCATCATTTTAACTTATTTCACATCATCAATTTTGTCAATTTCATCACAATTATCAACAAACTCATCAAAGTTTCCAATACACACAACAACAACAACAATGCGAAAGTACCTAGCTATGGTAATTCTAATCACTACCATTACCCATCATTATGCAACCCGCTATAGAGTTAGAATCCCACCCTTACCTTGAATTCTTGAGTTCTCTTCCCTTCTCCAATGGAGTCTTCCCTTTAGCCATAGCTTCTTCTTTTCTCTTCTGCTTATTACTTTTATGAAAGATTCCCAAAAACAAATGATTCTTCCCTTTCTTTGTTTTACATAAATAACCCTTAGACCCTTTCTATAAACTTTCACTTAAACCATTACTTATTCACCTCAAATTACCATCAAGCCCTCCATATATTCACACTATTATTATTATTATTATTATTATTATTATTATTATTATTATTATTATTATTATTATTATTATTATTATTATTATTACTATTATTATTATTATTACTATTATTATTATTATTATTATTATTATTATTATTATCTAATAATAAAATACTCCACTAAATAATTATATAACTTAATAATTATTTAACAATTACTAATATTATTTAATTCCTCTAATTTTAATTAAGTAATGCTAGTAACTACTTACTACCACCACCCCCAAGGTTCTACACAAATACTCACACACTCCCAACACCTTAATCTCCATATTTATAAGACAACTACCCCACACCAATATTATCACAACACATCAAAACACCCATCAAGGCATATAAACGCACAACACCATATAATTAAATTATAAAAAGTAATTAAATAAAATCAGGGCGTTACAACTCTCCTCCATTAGGAATATTTTTGTCCTCGAAAATTTACCTGATAAAACAACTATGGGTACGACTCTCGCATCCTACTCTCCAACTTCCATGACATGTTTGGCAACATTTCAGATACTACTAATAAACATTCCACATTGCTACCCACAAAAATCAAATAATTTGCAATGCTATCGAGTTATGAACGCATATATTCATTTCACTCCTTGTCCCATCACTCTAGAATACAAGATATATCACTTTATGATCTTGTTCACGCTTGGACCGTAACACAACGGGATCTCCCCCGTCACCATAGGTGACACTTCTCTAATTTCTCTTCATAAGAAAAATATGCTCACCCTCGAGTCCTTGCCATAAGAAATAAGACAATAACATAGATTAAGAATGTAGAGTCTCACGATATGAACATCGTCTCTATCATTTCATCACACAACAATATCATCATAAGAACGTCAACACAACCAATTATCGACAACATTAACACACAACATAAGTTCCACAATGCTACGTTTCACAAATCGAACATGTAAATCAATACTTCTATTTATATGGTAGTAACACAGTTAGTATATCAACCTTTCACCTATCACTTCCATTCTGGAATGTCCAATGGTTTGCATCATTCACATAGGATTCTAATGTTTAACCCTGGACTCCTAACAAGTCACACACACATAATAAATTGTGCCACATTCACTCTTCCACTATGCCACTTTGATCATTTACCTCAAAGTTACTACCCTCATTTGGATTTCCATCAACTATCAGATCTACAAGTTCCACACGCAACTTCTGACTCTCTTTAATATCCACCAGAAATCATTTTCACTTTGATATCATCAGCCTTCCACTCTGCGACGTTAGCTCGCATACGGACTCAAGTCTTCGAACTGTTCCATAAGTCCCGACTCTTTCCTAGCCACTTCTCCATCAAGTTCACATGAAATGGTGAACGACTATCCTCTTGATAGAACATCAATCACTTTACACACTATCAACTTGGCAAGACAAGTTTACTCCATCCAACGTGATCCCTTCTACTATCAAGAAGAGATTAAGGGTGACCAGTTTCTTAATTTTTCAATAGGTAGCCGAAAACCATGTTGGAGCATAAACCATTATTACTAAACTATAATAGTGTTCCCTTAGAACTTGTGCTCAAAGCCACTCAAGGCACCATAGTCCAATAATCTCCTTTGAGGTTTACAACTGCTTCCACAATTCCTTCTCATTCAATCTTGTCGATGAGACACCATCGCTCAAACACATTACATAGTCTACTTCATTCTCACTTAGCATCACACAACGTTAAGTATCCTCCAACTCAAGAATGCTAATATACCAAATATATTACAATTCATCTCGTTCCAATTGAAGTCTTTATACATGTAGAAGACTTTAACAACATTCGTAAATCCTTAGTCCTTCCTTTAATCTCATATCCTCAATGATCCATAGAATCTCACATTTGGTTCTCATTATAGCCACAATCTCAGTAATACAATCTCATCATCTGGCTGGTGATAGAAACTTCAAAAAATTTCCTGACACATGTCGATACTATGTCATCAATAAAACGCAATTCCCTCTACCATTTAACTTTCTATTTTCCTCAAAGATCTCTCCACTCTCACCATTCTCAATTGGCATAAACTGTACTTTTATGTGCTTCTCCATTACCTTCACATCCTTCCTATTACCAAACATCTCATACTCGACCTCATCTCAAACAACTGAAAATAACCAACTAAGCCCAAAAAGCTTCTAATCTTCGTAATCAACTTCAAAGACTCTCATTATAGAACCGCATCTACTTTGGATGGATATTCATATATCATTACTCTAAATAATATGACCAAGGAAACTCAACTTCTCAGACCGTAATCTACACCTTGACAACTTAGCATAAAGTTTTCTCCCTTTCGACGCTGAAACTCACATTACAATGTTCAATATGCATATATTTAGGCCTAGATTAAATGAAAATGTTCGTAATAAACACCACAACAAACTGATCCATATAGAGTAAATCCGTACTGTATTCGGGTTCGGGAAACAACACCACACAAAAACTCATTTGCTCTTGCCATCAGCGGTACACTGAACAAACTGTTCACACCTAAAACATTTCAAGGAAGAAAAGCTTCCCCCACTTGTTTCAATCGCACTCATGTAACCATGTGGCTTAGAAAAACAAGCAAACACCAAAAATGTTTCACACATATGTCACATACTAAGGAACAAACAATGTTAGACAACCTGGCCGAATGGACCTACCTGCTCTGATACCACTATATAACAACCTAATTTAACCCTGCGTAATTATAAATTACTTAATTTCACCTCCAACAACCAAATAGCATATCGTCATCAACATAGCAAAAGAAAGGGGCATGATGTGTTACCATCATATATATGAATCTTGCTCCACTACAACAAAATCACATGGAGGCCTTAACTAAAGGAAAAACTATAAAACCAAGCAAGGGGCAAGAGGATACCATCAAAGACAAGGATTTCAAATATTTTTCAACGATAATCCGAACAAGTGACCGAAGCATCTTCGAAGATCTTAATCACGTCTTTGCTCCTAAAGTTTCGAGGCTCAACAAAAATCATTGGTGAAAATCCTAAGGTGCTGCTCACGTAACTAAAAATGTCATTGTGAACCAATTCTATGGAATGTTAACAAATCTGAACTCGAGGGGCATCTCTAGGTTAATGGGATAATAAATTACCTTCATAAGGGAAGACCCGTAATTAAAGCTCTACACATTTTCATTAAGTGTGTGAACACCTGCCTATTAAGGGTGTTGATTGATAACGGGTCATCCCTGAATATGACACCTAAGTTTACTATGATTGAGGGCATAATATTAAGGCCAAGTATAATGACCTTTAATGGAATTCAACGTTTTGCATATGAAGAAGCAGTTTGTCTAAATAAATGTTGAATCTCATACCTATCAAGGCATGGACATAGAGCTTGCATATTCTTGCTTGCTTGGAAGACCATGGATAAATGCAGTAGGGGAAGTTACCATTGATTACCCATCAAAAGATGAAATTCCTAGTGGAAATAAACTGATTATTTCCTTGTGAAGTGACCTACCATCGTGACACTACATCAAAGAAAGTCACAACAATCTAGAGACGTCCGCTGTTATTACTCACGCAACAGAGAAATTAGAAACTGGCATAACATCTTGGAGAGAACTACAAAATGTTATTGAGAATAATGAAGCTAATCGAAATAAAATGAATAACCTCGGATGGAACAGAGAGAGTAGCCACCTAGCTTTATTTATCCCAAAGAATATGGAAAGTAAAATATAGAGAAAACCTTTGGTATCAGGAAAAGAACATGGTCTTGCAACCAAATCTTGGGTAAGGGAGTTGATTATGCGAGGGGAAGGTATTAGCACCCCTTATGTCCATGGTACTCCACTGTATGCATTTATTCATTGGGAAAAGAAAAGGGTTTTATTAGTGCATTCGCGTGAGCATTGAAACTCCATGCCTATGTATCTACAAGGGAATCAGAACTCCGTAGTTCTTCTTAAAAAAATTTTGTTTGTTGTGTGTTTTTATGGATGATATTAAATTCGCATTCTAACAGTTAATGTTGCCACTCGATCGTTGGAGACTACACATCGTTGTTTTGTGTAGAATGAAGTTAACATATTCTTTTTGAAAATGGTTTAATGTGAAAGATCCCTAAGGCAAAATGATCTGGATTTGGTTTGTGTTTTTGTTAGGAAGGAGGTTTTAAGTGGACCCTCATCCAAGGAGACACCCATCACCTTCATACCTTTAGTTTTGAAAGGGTTTTGAATATTGTTAAGTTTTTTGAGGTTTTTGATTGACAAAGATTTTAGTCTTAAAGATGTAATGCAAAAAAAAAGGAAAAAGTCTAATGGGGAGACTTATTGATCTTAAAGTTATCATGCAAAGTTTGGACTTAGGGATTTGATTATCGGGGAAATTCTACCCTAACATTGTCATGCTTGGATTGAGATCCTAATGTCCATATTGGTTCAAGTTTCATCAAAGATTTAAGATGAACCAAGTAAGACTAAGGGAACCTGTTATTCACACAAGCAATGATAATACAAGTGGATGAGAATCCATGGGTTTATTTGGTAAAAGTTGTGACAAAATAATTGAAGTTGAAAGCATGTTTTTAATGTTTTAAGATTTATGCTCTTAAAGAGTTTATGAAGGAAATATGTTCAAAATAAGGAAATCTTGTGAAAACATGGATGAATTAGATGTTTGAAACAAGTATATGAATCACAATCACATTTGAAAGTCATGGAGCTGTTAGCTCCTAAATTCGACACCTACAACAAGTTGGTCTTATGGGCCAAAAATAGATTGAACAAGTCTAAGTTAGAAAGGCTTCGACAGAGTAGAAAAGTAATTAGAGAATTTCTAAGTTAAAATGAGTCTTGACCAAAAGGTTCTCACATCCTTCGACCGAAAGGGTTCCAAGGTCTTCGACTAGAAGGAAACTTCGTATCTGCAACATAATATTTTGAATCTGAAGAAAGGATGGAAAAGCAGTTCGCTTGGCAGTTGAGGAAAGCAACATGGCGTGAAGAGAGAGGTCGAGGCACATGTAGAAGACATTTGTCTTCATCCTAGAGAAAGGCAACTCCTCGACAGTTACCTAGTTTTAGTATAAATATAAGAAGTTTGTGTAGATTTCCGGGTGTTCAACAGATCTTACAAATTATTCAATACTATTCAAGTACCCGCTGCGTGAGAAAGAATACTGAAAATGTACGTTTGAAACACCACATTTTACAATCAGAGTATTTTATTTCTCTTTATATTTCTTGCCTTTTTATCTTGTTTTCACTTTATCTGCACTTTTTCCCAGATTCCTGCACCTAAACTCTCCTCAACCCCTTTTTTCTATTTACTTTCTACACTCAAACTCATCCCTTTCCCAGTCGAACGTGCGTTCTTCACTTACAATAGCATTTATGTCCAAACAACATAAAAAATTAGCATATGTCCTAGGATCAAACTGATCGATCCTGCGAGTAACCAAAAAGTTACCCCTTTTTGGAAGATCAACGCTTGTTTACCAGAAAACACGGTGAACAAATTGGCACACCTGATGGGACCTTGCTAATTATTGTTGCTTTATTTATTTTGTCTTCCGGTGTTTCTTATTAATCTTGATATAAATGCTTCGCATAATTTTATTTCTTTTACAAAGTTTTGCATGATATTAAGAAGTGGTAAAGTAACCACCAACGAGTGTATAATTAGAAAGAGAAATAGTGAAATCAATATGGCCAATCAGCCAAATAATAGAGAAATATCTCCACCAATTACTACGGGAACAATGGTAATACCAACCATTAGTGAAATTGTCTCATCAACTGTTGGTTCAATACCAACATTAACAGCAACCGAAATGGGACCAATACTTTCGTATGCAGGTCCCAGAGGTCCAACAGGAACACCCCCACCAAGGGTGAATCCAGGATCTCGATCACATACTCCCCCAGGATTTTCGACAGCCTGGATGGGTTGAGACCAGCCTTATGGCATGCCAACTACTGAACCTACATTTTCAGAACCTTTGGTAAGTGCGTCTTCACCATTACAGGGATCTGGAACTGGTATGGGTAGGAACCAACTTTTAGGAGGGACATCCCATGCAATGCCGAGCCTCACAAATGCTTCCACAACAATTTTGAGGCAACTGATGGATGAAAGCAACCATGACATGGTACAAATGTTGGCCCAAACTCTAAGTACAATATTAAACCCTCTAATATAAAATACCACACAGTCAAACCAACAAATGACAGCGCAAATGGCGCGGATGACTGAATTTTTTGTGGTTCCCTAACCTATTCGACAACCCCAGAGAGCTCCTATGAGGGAAGATCAAGGTGTAGTCTTAGAAGAAGATGTAACTATTAACCAAAATCCACAATTCGATAGGAGGAACCACATAGTAGAAATCGAACAACCTAGGGTCGAAAGACCCAGACTTCCCCCGCAGATCATTAGAGATGGTGATCAAGGTGTAATGATGGTAAATAGAAACCAAAATGCTGACGAACTGATACAACAAGTTCAACACCATAATTACGGCATAGAAAATAATCTGACAGCCATGATCGATAGGATCATGATGCAAAATGGAATGAATGTTGGCTTTCATAGGTCAAATTTTACATCCCCACTATCATAATATATCTTGCAAACAGATTTACCCCATAGGTGGAAAGTTCCAAAGTTCACTAAGTTTTCAGGGGATACGACAAAATCAACTGTCAAACATATAGCGAGATATTTGATAGAAGCTGGGGAAATATCAAATAATGGGAGCCTTATGATTAAATACTTCCCAAGTTCTCTAACAAAAAATGCTTTTACTTGGTTTACCACCCTCCCAGCCAATTCAATCCACAATTGGAATCAATTGGAAAGATTGTTCCATGAACAATTTTACATGGGACAAACCAAGATAAGTCTGAAAGAACTGGCAAGCATGAAAAGAAGATTTACCGAGCCAATAGACGAATATCTAAATAGGTTTCGACTGCTCAAAGCTAGATGCTTTACACAAGTTCCTGAGCATGAATTGGTCGAAATGGCTGCAGGGGGCCTAGACTATTCTATTAGGAAGAAACTAGATACCCAATATCTGAGGGACATGGCCCAATTGAACGATAGAGTTCGACAAGTAGAATGTCTTAAAATTGAAAAAGCTAAAGAAACTAAGACTCATCGGTGAGAAAAGGTAGCCTATGTCGAAATGGATGATGATGATCCAGAGACATCTAGTAATCCTATAGCCATCGAAGAGAGCGAAATAGATTTAGAAGAGTTAAAACATGGGCCTCTATACTCTTGTAGAGTGTTACTGCTCTCAGATGGGAAGAATCCTATTGAGTTTGAAAAGAACAATGATAGATTTTCAAAGAAAACATATAGTTTCGACGTCACAAAATGTGATGAGATATTGGACTTGTTAGTGAAAGATGGGCAAATGATAGTGCCCTCAGGGGAAAAATGCCTCCTTTAGAACAAAGAAAGAAAAGAGGTTTTTGTAAGTATCATAATTTTTTGGGCCATAAAACTTCACAATGTTTTCTTTTCAAGGATCTCGTTCAAGGAGCAATTAAAGAAGGCAGACTTAAATTTGCTGACAAACCCCAAATGAAAATTGATGCAGACCCACTGAGAGCTGATGCCCACTATGCTGAACCAGCAGGCATCAATATGGTCGAAACTTCTAAAATACTTCGTCAATATTCCGGTCTTTGGCAGTTTTACTGGGAACATCTCCAGAAATACTATAGAAGCGGTTAGAAAGGCCACTAAAGGCCTAAACAAGAAGGCTACTGAAAGCCTAAGCAAAGGAGTTCCTGAAGACTCAAACAAAAGGACTACTGTAAGTTCTTATGTGGATGCCGTCAAGGGTTCGACAATAGACCTTGAAGCCAAAATGCAAAAAATGAATCTCGCTGCCAAGAGCAACGTACAAGTCAACATGGTCGAAGTATCTGAGGCAAAGGCTCTAGAGGAAGCCATTAGACAAGAGGAAGTGAATAAAACCGCATTTCCAAAAGAAAATGAGAATCTGGATGACTTTCTACAACGATGCCAGAAGAAGAAGTCTTAAGTTATGTTGTGTCCAAGATGCAGCTCCATCTTCGATAAAAAGGCTGCAGAACACATACAGGGCATAAGGGCAGTGAAGGAAAAAAGGGCCACCAATGCCCAACCCAACTTGATTTCTGAAGTTAGATACGATTCCAGAAGAGGACCAATGAACCAGGTGAAGAGGCCATCAACTTTCAGGCCTCCAACGAATGTCCCCGTGGACACTTGGCTAAAGACAGTAAACAGGAAAAGACCAAGCGAAGATAAATGGAGAACCTTCGATGTGCCAAGAGGGTCATCCTTGGCATATAGGAAGGAGTTATAAACTACAACTACAAACAAAGTGGATCATGTGTCGAGCAACTATAAGGGGAAGAACCCCATGTCTCACTCCCAGTGGAGAAGATTTCAAAGACGGCGAAAAGCCGAAAGAGAGGCTACAGAAGATCCTCAACCAGAGTCAAGCACCAACGCACCACAAAGAATGGATAAAGGCAAACAAAGAAAGCCTTTAGAAAGGAAACCAATTTCCAGAAGGTTGGAGTGGCCAGATCGAGGTGAATCAGATGATGAAGGTAACTCTGAATCTGATGCTACTTTAGACATTATGGTAAATGTAGTATCAGTGCTACCCAGAGAATACGACCGCCAAGTCGAAGTCGAAGAGACCGATTAGGAAGTCGAATAGGAGATGGCCAAACGTAGGATAATGTGCTATTATATGATGAACAATGGTTGCGTAGACGAGCAAAATGCATTCTTCGAGCCACCTACTAAGGCGATGAAAAATCACCTAAAACCCTTGTTCATAAGAGCAAAGATAGGGGAAATAACAATCAACAAAATTCTGGTTGATTGTGGATCTACAATAAATATAATTCCCTAATCTATGCTGAGGAAAATGGGCAAAGGAGATGTGGATATCAAACCCCACAACATGGTTCTGTCGAACTATGAGGGAGGTATTGGAACTACTATGGGGGTAATACAATTAAACCTCAAGGTGGGAACAATACTTCGACCAACTATGTTCATGGTCATTTCAGCGAAGCCCAACTACAATCTACTCTTAGGTAGAGAGTGGATACATGGCATAGGTGCAGTGCCATCTTCGATGCATCAACAGGTCATGCTTTGGCACCCTGATGGCATTGTAGAGAATATAGAAGCCGACCAAAGTTATTACTTGGGTGAAGTTAATAACGTTGGAAAAAATAGCTTCGACAGAAACTTGGCTCATATAGGGCCATGTAATCCTCCTGAGTTCGATTTGTCACCAGCACCAAATGCCTTTTATTCCCTCTACCTGCATTCCAACCATGGTTTCCAGTGGGATAGAGAAGACTTATCAAACATTGACTATGGAGGAGTTGATGACATACGACCAACAGGTCGGGGAAGTGAATTTCATGATGGTGACTGAATCACAAGATTTATAAAAGATTTCGACATATGGAGCCGAAAGTAGAATGATAGCGGCCTTAGAGGCTTAAGTCAAATACATGGCTCTTGAAGCCAATGAACAAGTATCTCTTCTAGAGGGTCCTGGGAAAGACTTCGATCCAGAACCACCTGACACGAAGGAGGAAGAAATGCAAAACCAGAACCAGAGGCTAGATGCTATCTATGATAATGAGCCTTTGGGTTTTGAAAAGGATCCATTAACAAACAATGTTAAAATGCTAGCGCAAGATCCTTTAGAAGAAATAGATCTGGGCGAAGGATTAGCGAAAAGACCAACATACATTAGCACGAAGATAGATCTAGAGCTCAGGATCGAAATAATCCAATTGTTGAAATAATTCAAAGATTGCTTCGCATGGGATTATGATGAAATGCCTGGTCTCGACAGGGAAGTTGTAGAACTTCAACTACCAATAAGACTTGGGAAAAACCCTGTCAAACAAACTCCAAGGCGTTTTGCACCAGAGGTCTTGTCGAAGATCAAGACAGAAGTCGAAAGACTGCTGAGATGCAAGTTCATCCGAACAACCAGGTATGTCGAACGGATTGCAAACATAGTACCTGTTATAAAAATGGTACCTTAAGGGTGTGCATCTATTTTAGAGATTTAAACGCTACAACACCCAAAGATGAATATCCAATGCATGTGGCGGAAATGCTTGTCGATTCTGCTGCTGGTTTCGAATACATGAGTATGCTTGATGGATACTCAGAGTATAATCAAATTTTCAAATACATGGGTAGTGATGCCTTTTGGCCTAAAAAAAGCAGGGGTAACATATCAAAGAGCAATGAACTCTATCTTCCATGATTTTATTGACACTTTTATGAAGATCTATATTGATGATATTGTTGTTAAATCTGTTTCAGGGAAGAATCATATAGACCATCTTCGACAATCCTTCGAAAGGATGAGAAACTATGGTCTGAAAATGAATCCTCTAAAATGTGCTTTCAGCGTAAAAGCAGGGGATTTCTTAGGATTTGTGGTCCACAAGAACGGAATTAAAGTAAACCAGAACAAGACCAAAGCCATTTTAGAAGCAAAAGCGCCAACTAACAAGAAGGAGTTGCAATCTCTACTGGGTAAGATAAATTTCCTGAGGAGATTTATTTCCAACTTAAGTGGGAGAACGCAAGCCTTCTCACCACTACTTCGACTCAACAAAGGAGGCTTTGAGTGGGGGAAAGAACAACAAGAGGCTTTCAACAAGATCAAAGAATACCTCGCCAAACCACCCATTATGGTACCTCCTTGTAGAAATAGAAGTATGAGATTGTACATAGCTGCATCCGATAAAACTTTAGGAAGCATGTTAACTCAAGAGGATGAGAATAGTGTCGAAAGACCCATTTATTACCTTAGTAGAGTGTTAAACGATGCAGAAACTAGATATAACATAGTTGAAATACTATGTTTATGTCTTTATTTCTCGTGTACAAAGCTCAAGCAATATATTAAACCAATTTATGTTTTTGTTTCGTCTCATCTTGATGTTTTCAAATATATGTTGTTGAAACCCATATTGCACAGTCGAATTGGAAAATGGGCACTTGCATTAACTGAGTATTCATTAACTTTTATACCTCTTAAGGCTGTAAAAGGTCAAGTGGTAACAGATTTTATAGTTGACCACTCAATAAATGAGGAATCAATCAAGTACTTGAAGATCGAGCCTTGGAAGTTATACTTCGACGGTTCTAGTCATAAAGACAGAACTGGGGTATGGGTTCCTATTATTTGTCCAAACAAAATTCCAACAACATTCAAGTACAAGATCAAAGGTTCTTGTTCGAACAATGAGGCTGAATACGAAGCTCTAATTGTAGGCCTTGAAATATTGTTGGAATTAGGGGCAATTCGAGTCGAAATAATGGGAGACTCAGAGTTAGTTATAAAACAAGTTACAGAAGAATATAAATGCATAAGAGAAAATCTTATCATGTATTTTGTAATAGTCAATCGTTTGTTCAAAAACTTTAAAAAGATCAACATTCGACATATACCAAGACTGGAGAATCAAGTGGCTAATGACTTAGCACAGATTGCATCCGGGTATAAAATTTCGAAAGAGAAATTACAACAGGTAATCGAAGTTAGAGGAAGAGTAACATTGACTAAGTTGTCTCCAACAGATTTGAAAACAACAAAGTTAGGGTACACTGATCACGAAAACTTTGAAATTTCGTTCATAGATAATCTAACAGAACAAGATTGGAGAAAGCCTATAGTGTATTATTTGCAAAATCCCGTAGCTTTGACATAATGAAAGATAAAGTACAGAGCGCTGAGTTATACGCTAATGGGAAACTAGTTATTTAAAAAGACTCCTGAAGAGGTGCTATTAAAATGCCTAAATGAAACAGAGGCATACATAGCCCTTTCAACTACACATGCTGGGGCATGTGGAGCACACCAAGTGGGCCATAAAATGAAGTGGTTATTGTTTCTAAAAGGACTATATTGGCCCACTATGTTAAAATATTGTGTTGAGTTTGCAAAAGGATGTCAGGAATATCAAGTACATACAAGTATCCAGCACGTACCTGCAAGCGAACTTCACTCAATATTGAAACCTTGGCCTTTTAGGGGATGGGATTTGGATCTTATTGGAGAGATTCGATCGGCGTCATCTAAAAGCCAGAAGTACATATTGGTGGGCATTGATTATTTTAATAAATGGGTTGAAGCAATTCCTTTAGTCAATGTAGACCATGAAAATGTCATTGAATTCATTCAAAAGCACATTATATACAGGTTTGGAATCCCCGAGACAATAACAACTGATCAAGGGTCAATCTTTATTGGTCGAAAAATGAAAGAATTCACTATAGAAATGGGGTTCAAATTATTAACATCCACGCCTTACTATTCACAAGCCAATGGTAAAGTCGAAGCGGCAAACAAGGTAATAATCAGCTTAATAAAAAAGCGTGTAGGAAAGAAGCCAAAAAATTGGCACAAGACTTTAGATCAAATTTTATGGGCTTGTCGAACGTCTCCTAAGGAAGCTACCGGAACAGCACCCTTTCGACTAACTTACGGCCATGACGCAATATTGCCAGTAGAAATCTATCTCAATCAACAAGAATTCATAAACATTAAGACATCCCTTCCAAAGTTTATTGGAATATGATGTTAGACGAATTGATTGATTTGAACGAAGAAAGACTGAGGGCTTTGGACCTCTTAAGGTCACAAAATAGGAGAGTGGAAAGATCTTACAATAAAAGAGTAAAACCCAAGGCATTCTTGCCTGAGGACCTGGTATGGAAAGTAATCCTCCCAATGGATCAAAAAGATATAAGTATGGGGAAATGGTCTCCTAAATGGGAAGGACCTTTTAAGATCATCCAAATGTTATCCGGTGGCGCATATGAGGTCGAGGAGTTAAATGAAGACCAAAGGCTCTTGAGAGTAAATGGTAAATACTTAAAAAAGTATAGACATGCACTTAAAGCGATTAGAGTAACCAATACTTGATCTTAATCAAGTTAAAAAGCCAAGATGGAAAATATATTACAAAGCCAAAATGGCTAAAAGTCATTACAAAATATATAAGAATACAAATAAAAAATAAAGGCGAAATCAAAACGGGAGGTTGGCCTTAATTTGGAGGTATTTTATCTTCTGCAGCTCCAAGCTTCTTTTGCACAAGGCTTTCGACTGATGAAGAGTCTCGATTTTAACATCCAATGCTTGGGCTCGTTCAGCATATGCTAATCCCTCGTTGAGTTCCTCTTGACTCTCTGAACCAGTGTTGACAGCGAGAAGTTCTTCCTTTCATTTATCGTTGGCAGCAATCTTGGCTTCTAACTCTCTGATCTGAGCCTTCATACCGATTGTATTTTGATCAAGTTCTTCTACTTCTTTCTGCCTAGCTTCTTGCACCCTCGACAACTCCTTCAGATTTGAAGCTGATTCAACAGCAGCACCCCAGGAAATAGCTACATGGCCATTGGCCTCCTCAATTTCCCGAGTAAGAGTCCTTCGACGATTTTAGTCAGGAGAAACCTGATCGATGATGGAAATCAAATCCAAGATAACACTGGAAATGTCAGGCGAAGCAACAAGAAGGTCGACAGCTTTTAAAGTAGTCTTCAAAATGGAAGGAGCTGTAGGTTCTCCCTCTAAGGTCATCATTAAATCTCTTTTGAAAAGTTATGCCTTAACCTTTTGAAGGTCTTCTTCAAGAGGAAATGTTGAAGTGGATTTTCCATACGTAGTCGAAGCACTCTGATCAGAAGAACTTTCTCTATCCTCAAGGATGGAAGTCAAGTAGCCAAGAGGATTTTGCCGTTTCAGCAATGCCAAATCTTCCTTAGTATGAGACCCCGTCGAAGTAACCCTCTCGTTTATAATACGAGCCACATTGGCTTCGACAGGCATCTGCACAGGGACATCTTCAACACGCGAAGAGTTTCTGGCTCCCCCTGTTAGGTTTTCCCTCTCATCAGTCGCCGGAATATCTTCAGTCTGATTCCCTCCTGCCGGTGTATTTTCCTTCTTTGTTTCATTCACATCGTTAGCAACCTCCTCTTCCCCATCCTTCTGTCCATCATCGTTAGCCTGCGAAGTCCCAAGATTCACATGTTCTTCACTAGGATCTTCTTCATTAGGCTTCCCAACGGATTTGTGCCCAAAAGTTTGGTTCACTTCGCTAGCAGAACTCACAAAAGATCCTTTTTCCGAAGAAGGCCTGTAAGTAGGATCACCCTCACTATTTATTAAGGTGACAGATTATTCTACAGGGTTCTGTTTTGAAGTGCCAACAGTGTTCTAAAGATTACAAGATCAGAACCATTGAAAAAAGAAAAAGAAGTCTAAGCCAGTAAACAATCGTGAGGGATCGAAGTAATTACGTTAGGCGGAATTTCAGCGTCAGGACTTGAGTTGTCGCTCTCACTAGGATTATTTAGCCTAATAGCTAT
Source organism: Vicia faba (assembly GCA_948472305.1). NCBI lineage: Eukaryota > Viridiplantae > Streptophyta > Magnoliopsida > Fabales > Fabaceae > Vicia > Vicia faba. Next base: position 1,034,467,232 of record OX451735.1, read on the forward strand.
CTCCTGCTCCGTTGGTTCTCTGATGAAGACAGGAGGAGGTCTCGACCCAATGACTTTAACCTTGACCTTGGTTTTTGGATGAGGCTCAGGAATAGGGGCTGGTTTCTTTAACTTGTGTCTTTTTAGGGGGATAAGAGGAGATTCTTCGTCTTCATCACTGGAAATTTCAATTTCTTGAACTTTCCTTTTCTGCGGATTGATTTCAAATGCCCAGAAAGAAAGTAGTCAAAGGCATTAGCATTAAAATTAAAATGTCGGAAATAAAGATATAGCAGCAAAAAGTGTTTACCTTTGGTGAAGGTTTCACAGAAGGGTCTCCTCCCTTTGCGCTTTCAGCGACTTTCTTGGTGACGCTCCTATTGACCGCTAGAAAATGAACAAGTATAAATTAAATGTCGAATGATTAGATTGAAGACGATAAAGAAATTTGTTTTGAGAAAGAGGATTACCCTTTTTTTATCTTGTCAGAGACTAGCGTAAACACTTCTTGAAGATGAGCGGCAAAGTCTTTTTCATCAAAAAATTCTTCGTTATAATACTGCTTCCACCAGTCTTTGAAAAGAGGCGAACACAGGAAATTAAGATTGAAGTCGAACAAAGTTAGTACGGTTCGACCAACGTACATACCAATATGCTTGGTAGCAGCATCCTCTGAATAGTCTGCATTATAAAACAACAAAAGCTTTTCTCGGGGGTAGATTGGTGAAGGGAGCGTCTGGATAATACCAAATTGTTGAGAGACAAGATTCAGTTGATAAGCAATTAAGCTAAGTTGATTCTTATAACTCTTGAATCTCAGAGGCATGATTCTCGGTCGAAGAAACAACTCCCAGATAGCTACATATTCATCCACATGGTCATCTTCGTCAGACGAAGGATATGGTCAAATGAACCATTCCGGGCCAACCTTTCTACTAGTAAAGGGAGCCATGGTCGAAACAAATTCCTTCCGCTTTCCAAACATCATTACAAAGCTGGTAAACGCCTTTTGGAATTGTTGACCTTCGTCAGTTGAAGTCAAAAAAACTAGTCTAGTCCCTTCGACCCTTCTGTTCAGGACCTTTGGGGCCCTCTCATTAATCTTATTCTTCTGTGGAAGAAAATATTCAAAAGTGGCATTTAGCCAAAGTTGCAGAAGCCAAAAGGGGCCGAAAAGGAGTAAACTCGGCTTGTCTCCAATAACCTTAAGTTGGGGTACACCATTGGTGATGGACTCATACAGGTTGGCTAGAATCAACTCAGTCAGACAAAGAAGATAGCCATGATGAAGCTGTGTTGCAAGAGTAAGCATTTTCTTAGTCACTTGAAGTGACTTGGTGCAAAAAATAAAATGAGATAACCACAAACCAAGAAAAGCTATGTGTTCCACTTCAGAGACAATGGTACTCGATTTGTTGTGGAAATGATTGATGAATATGGTATATATGGGCTTCGTGGCCGAAAACCCGATAGGATCTTCAGACAGATCCTCAGGGTCGAAGTAGTCACTCGTTGGTCGAAGACCAGTAATGGCGGCTATATCCAAGAGAGTTGGAGTTACCATTCCACAAGGAAAATGGAAGGTAAAATGTCTGCTATCCCAGAAATACAATGAAGACACTAGCATGAGAGGGCAATAAGTCAACCCAGTCTTCGGTGGCATGATCAAGTCATATATCCCCATATCTTTCCAGATTTAGGCTTATACTTTTTCCATCTTGCTCAGCCATTCTGAGTATTCTGAAGTAAGACTAGGGCAAGATCGAAAGATCATATTGCCCTTGCTCATAAACTGAAGGTTGATATCTTCCTTCATTTGAGAATGTTGCTGGTTGGCAGGGGTTGCATCTTCAGGATCATTCCCGGGTTTCTTTGCACAACCTATAGGCTTGAGCTTAGAGTGAGTTGGGAAGAAGTTGTTATTTTGTTTTAGGTTCTCGAAATATGTAGACAATGGTCCAGACATATCATACATCTGCCCAGAATACCTAACAGGGATAAGCAACTGGGAGTCATAAGCATCACGCCACTCTTTGGCCATGGGTTCAGATACGACCCTTCGTTCCCCAATCGAAATAGGAACAAGGTTAGTGGAGAAAACCTCTGGTTGTCTTTGGAGATCAGAAACGTTCTTAGTTTTTGGATTGTTAGGTGCATTGGAAAGGAAAGCCATGGTTGAAAATAGTAGTAAAAGAACGAAGAAGATGAAGTTGTTGAGACTTTTTCTTTGCAAGGAAGTGAAGAATACTAGGAGTTGTAAAAGAATTCCAAAGAGAGGATTCGTCTATTTATACTATTTAGGGAGGAGTGTTTTCCTTCAAGACCATTTAATGCTGCAGATTTAGTGGGGCACGTGGCGAGCGTTGAAGCAGTTATTGTACGAGTAATAAAATGTTTGCCATACTTTCCTAGGTTGTAGGGATAATGGCCATCATGGCAGCATGGTAACGGCTGATTGACAGCGACATGTTGGGAAAAAAGGTAATGATGACTCTAAATACCAACAATGGTTGGTAGAAGGCGAAAATCACACAAACAATTTCTATGGTCAAAGAGAAGACAGACATCGAATGGGAATCTCAAAGAATGATCATCTCTCCCTGCGTCGAAACTGATATTCTTGGGGGAAATTTGTTAGCTCATAAATTCGACACCTACAACAAGTTGGTCTTATGGGCCAAAAATAGATTGAACAAGTCTAAGTTGGAAAGGCTTCGACAGAGTAGAAAAGTACTTAGAGAGTTTCTAAGTTAAAATGAGTCTTCGACCAAAAGGTTCTCGCATCCTTCAACCGAAAGGGTTCCAAAATCTTCGACTAGAAGGACACTTTGTATCTGCAACATAAGATTTTGAATCTGAAGAAAGGAGGGAAAAGCAGTTCGCTTGGCAGTTGAGGAAAGCAACATGGCGTGAAGAGAGGGGTCGAGGTGCAGGTAGAAGACACTTGTCTTCATCCTAGAGCAAGGCAACTCCTCGACGGTTACCTAGTTTTAGTATAAATATAGGAAGTTTGTGTAGATTTATGGGTGTTCAACTGATCGTACAAATTATTCAATACTATTCAAGTACCCGCTGCGTGAGAAAGAATACCAAAAATGTACGTTTGAAACACCACATTTTACAATCAAAGTCTTTTATTTCTCTCTTTACATTTCTTTCCTTTTTATCTTGTTTGCACTTTATCTGCACTTTTACTGTGTTTTCTAGTAAACAACCGATGATCTTCCAAAAAGGGGTAACTTTTTGGTTACTTGCAGGATCGATCAGTTTGATCCTAGGACATATGCTAATTTTTAATGTTGTTTGGACATAAATGCTAATGTAAGTGAAGAACGCACGTTCGAATGGGAAAGGGATGAGTTTGAGTGCAGAAAGTAAATAGAAAAAAGGGGTTGAGGAGAGTTTAGGTGCAGGAATCTGGGTAAAAGTGCAGATAAAGTGAAAACAAGATAAAAAGGCAAGAAATGTAAAGATAGAAATAAAAGACTTTGATTGTAAAATGTGGTGTTTCAAACGTACATTTTCGGTATTCTTTCTCACGCAGCAGGTACTTGAATAATATTGAATAATTTGTACGATCAGTTGAACAATCGGAAATCTACATAAACTTCCTATATTTATACTAAAACTAGGTAACCGTCGAGGAGTTGCCTTGATCTAGGATGAAGACAAGTGTCTTCTGCATGCGCCTCGACCCCTCTCTTCACACCATGTTTCTTTCATCAACTGCCAAGCGAACTACTTTTCCCTCCTTTCTTCAGAATCAAAATCTTCTATTGCAGATACAAAGTTTCCTTCTAGTCAAAGACCTTGGAACCCTTTCGGTCAAAGGATGCGAGAACCTTTTGGTCGAAGACTCCTTTTAACTTAGAAATTCTCTAAGCACTTTTCTACTCTGTCGAAGCCTTTTCGACTTAGACTTGTTCAATCTATTTTTGTCCCATAAGACCAACTTGTTGTAGGTGTCGAATTTAGGAGCTAACAAATTGCCCCCCAAGAATATCAGTTTCGACGCAGGGAGAGATGATCATTCTTTGAGATTTCCATTTCGATTTTTTGAACATGTTTCATGATTTAATATGAATTTGGATGAGAAAAAAGTTCTAAAAGGCTTAATATATCATGAAATGTTTACTCAAGTGTCAATATATCTCCTGAGAATCAAGACTTATCATGAAAAAATCAAGCTTTGTGAGCAAGGTGTAAAACTTGATCAAAAAATCACCAAAAATCCCTTTAAAAAACCCTAAAAAGTAATAAATTGATTTAATTGAAAAATAATGAAATATAAATATTTTTTGTGATATTTTTTATATTCCTAAAATAGACATGGTAAACTAATAGTGTGCCAAAAATCAGCTTGAAAAAGTTAAATTTGAATGTAAAAAGAATTGATTGAAAATGATGAGAATAAGTGCAAAAAATGAAGTTAAAATAAGGTAAATATGCAAAAGGTTACCACTGGGGCTCGAACCCAGGTCCCTAAGGTTACACGCGTGCTTGTTTTACCATTGGGGTTGTTGTTTCATCCGATTATGAAATTCCCCCATTAAATACAATATGAAATAATTCTGAAATTTTGAAATTGTCTCCTTCTTCCTCGCGCAAAACAGCCAACCACAACACCATTGTTGATTTTCAAAAAACTTTCATTTCTCATCCATTTTGAAAACTTCCAAAACTAGACTTGCTTGATTTTTAACAAGGAATCCAACCATATGAATTTTGAAAGCTATAAATTAAATACTGAAACGAATTTTGCTTGTACCAAATAAACCCTTACGGAATTCAGTTATAAAATTCTCATCATACAGGCAATTAAAGAATTTTAAAGATATGATATCTACATTTTTGCTTCAGAATGTATGCACAAATAATGCTTAAATAAGGAGTTCAAAGTTTGAAAAATATATCAAGTTGGAGAAAGTCCAATGCTTCTTCAAGCACTTCCAGAAGCAAGGTGATGATTGCTTTAGATTGCTGGGACCTCGTTGAGTGTATTCCTCCCCCTACATTGCTTTGAAACAAGCTGAAACTCTCTACTCAAGTCAAGTTGCAAGGTTGAGTTTTGAAAATGGTGGATGATGAAGATGATGATACAAATGTGTAACAAGTTTTTAGATCACTTCTATATGATGTATATGAAGTGTATGGATGTTTGGTTTGAACAAAAGTTACAAGGTGAATGAGTTTTGAAGAAATAGACTTTGAAGCTCAAGAATGGAGGTTTTGTGGCCAATTTGGGTTTGAGAGAGATTGGGAGGGTTTGAGGGATTCTGAATTGGTGTCTTAGCTTGCAAATGGCCTCTCTATTTATAGGCAAAAGGTTTGAGAACTTGAAGCACCAGATTTTTTAGATAACAAGTTATGGCTTGGAAGCTTAGTTATGAAGTAACCTTGAAGAACATGGTTCCAATGCATTATACCATGTCTCATAGAGTGGATAGACACTTTAAGCATGCTTCTCCAAGTTTGTAGGTTGAGTGTGTGCAGAGAAAACAAGTTAGAGACTCAAGGAGAGTGGACTTTGTGATTAAAGTCATTTTACAAGAATGGAAGTGTTAGCTTTAGTTCCAAAAAAAGCATAATGTATTGGATAAGGCTTGAATCAATTGGATAATAGCAAAAAAGTTTGGGAAATTTCCTGATTATGGAAGGATTTGTGGGTTAATAGACCTGAAAAAGGAGATTGTGTAGCAAGGTTATGAGATTTGTCTATATGTTCATCAAAGAAATGACCTCTAATCCAAGTGAAAATGGACAACTTTGTCTCTTTGAATCTCTTAGCTCAATTATGATATTTTCATGCCCTTGGAAATTTTGGAAAGCTTGAATCAAGATCTTCAACTTTCATTTTGACCACTTTGGCTGAATTAATTGGGAACTTGATGAAACTTGGCCAAGAAGTTGAGGTGAAAAACTGATCAAAAAATTTCTAAGTGTTGGATAAAAAACATCAGAACTTCATGGGCCTATATCTCTTAATCCAAGCACTTTTTTATGATCATCCCACAGTGACAAAGTTGTTGAATTTCTCATTTCCTACAACTTTCATGTTGAAATTTTCTCTTTAATCAGCTTTCATCTTGATGACTACCTTTCACGAAGATGAGTACCTCTACAATTCTTTGGGGGAATATGTGGTTATAACTTAATATCGTTTTGCTTTTAGAACATAGGGGAAATCTTTGTTTTCCATATTGGAATTAAAGAAGTACTCCTATTAGAAATGGAAATACCATCACCGTGAGTAGTCATGGAAGCCGAGCTTAAAGAATTCAAATGGGCGCAGGCACGACTTGATCAATGCAAAACTCATCAAAGAAAAGCACTTAACTTCCTTATGTCAAGGGAAATTATATCAAGGGGGAATAAAGAAAACCTTTAACAAGAAAGTCCTAGAGTATTCCACAAAGATGACTTGGTGTTAAATAAGACATTTACCTCGATTCAATGCATGTGGAAAATGGAAACCTAATAAAAAAGGCCTTATATTATCAAGAAGGTTTTCCTCTAGGGAGCTTCTACGCTTACAAAAAAGAACGGTGAAGATCTACCACATCAACTAAAATCGGACGCAGTAAAAAAATTATGCATAAAATAAATAAGCCCGCTAGGTTGAAAACCCTAAAGGGCGACCTAGGCAAAAATGGGCGTCCCGGTGGATCGAAAACCCGCAAAAGGCAATCCGGGAAAAAATTAGGGACACATAAAAAAAATATACACAACCATCTCAGTGGATCAAAAACCCCAAAAGGCAATCCAGACAAAAATTAGAGACACATAAAAAAATGTACACAGCCGTCCTGGTGGATTGAAACCCCACAAAGGTCGACCCAGGCAAAAATTAGGGATTCTCTCAATAAAAACGATAAAGCAAAATAAATTGCGATAAGAGGACTCATTCCCCATCAACAACTAAAAAGGGTAGGAATCAAACCAATTACTATATCTCAAAGCGAAGTATCAGAATTATCATGGACATAAGGATTATAGTAGTGTCAAAACCCAATTGCATTGTCATTCGTTTTTTTGTTTTTTTTTTTGTTATTACCTATTTTAAAGAATTACATCTTATATCATTGCCTATTTACAGGCCCCGCTATTAATAAATTTTCATTTTTTTTTATTTATTTATTACTTTTGCATTTCTATTTTTTCTCTCACTCTTTTATCATTTCTGCTTGTTTGTAAATATGACAATTATTTTTTATAAACGATGCATTAAAACTATATGGGCATAAATAATCAAAAGTGTTGAAAATGATAAAGGTGTTTTAAGTCGAAAAATCGAAGGGAAAACCCATGGTTCCCAATATACACTCAAATGAAGCACACGGGCATTCAAATATCGGCCAGGTTTCATAAAGGAAGTTAACACATAAAATTTCAAATCAATCTCAAGACAACAAAGAGAAAAATTTCAAGTTAACTTCAAAGAAAATTTTGAAAGAACAAATTCAAGACAACCGACTTCGAAGAAAACAAAAGCGCACATTCAAAGATCAAAATCAAGAAAGCATATTTCCTCTAAAACAGAAAAATCAATGATCCAACAAGGAAACTTTATGCATTTGCATAAGAATATATTCTTACCAAGCATTACAAAAAGTAAACATTTATAACACTTGGTGCATTTACATATTCATAACATTTTCATAAGCATTGTGCATAAACATTTCAATCGTGACATAGGCCCAGAAATACTTCGCAAAATCTCAAGACCTATTTACTAAGTTAAGCTAAGTCACCTGTGTAAATTAAAAATTCAAATCTTAGCTTTTACACTATTACAAATTGCAACCTCGGTTAAGAACCGACACACCATTAGAGGTACTACACATCAAATTACACTAGGCGGTATACCTACGATTCATATCTATAACCTAGTCATCTTTTAACAGTCAAACTTTTTTTCAATTTTTTAATCTTTTAACTGTCAATTTTTTTTTCAAATTATCAAAATTCAATTTTTTAGATGCAAATTCAATTATTTCAAGTTGTCAAATTCAATTTTTCGAATTCAAAATTTTCAAATTATCAAATTCAATTTTTCGAATTCAAAGTTTTCAAGTTCAAACTTTTCAAATGGTCAAGTTAAAATTTTTTCAAATTCAAACTTTTCAAATGGTCAAATTCGAATTTTTCAGACTCAAATTGTTCAAATTCAAATTGCAAATATCAAATTTCAAACTCGCGTCATTTATCCCCTATGTTATGAACAATATGTGAAATTTGCGATATAGCTTACTATGTTAGTTCCGAAGCTTTAGTAAGTTATTTTTCAAAACTCATATTATCTACCCCCTAGGTTGTGATAGATATGCGAAAATCTGAGATATAATTTATTTTGTTAGTCTCGAAGCGACAATGAATTATCAAGCTTGTGTTATTTACCCCCTAGGTCGTGGTCAATAAAAAATATGTGATATATCTTACTATGTTAGTCCTGAAGCTTTAGTAAGTTTTATTCTTTCAAAACTCATATTATCTACCCCCTAGGTTGTGGTAGATGTGCAGAAATCTGCGATATAATTCATTGTGTTAGTCTCGAAGCGACAATGAGTTATCAAATTTGTGTTATTTACCCCCTAGGTTATGATAAATATGAAATAATCGCGATATAAGTTGTTGCATTAGTCTCGAAGCAGCAATAAGTTATTTATTTTCAAACTCTACATTATTTATTTCCTAGGTTGTGGTAAATATGTGAAATTTGTGATATAGCTTATTGTATTAGTATCAAAAAATAATAAGTTATCTATTCTCAAAATCACGTTATTTACCCACAAAATATATGGTTATTGTTATTTGATTTGTTATTTAAACTATATTTCGAAATATTTTCAAATCTTTGATCAAAATTTAAGGTCTTCCATTATTTAATAACCCTCTGATTTGAATGAGCGAGAACTTCGTATTCTCACTCCCTTCAAACGAAGAGTAATTAAATAGGGACAACTGTCATAACCCAAATTTATTCGTCTCATTTTTCTTACAGTCAAGATAATTCAAAACAATTTCTTTAAGTTTATTTCATTATTTTCCTTTTTCAAATACTAACATTAGACTTTTTAAATAACTTGCTTAAATTATTTTTTTAGGTTAAAATAAGTTTACTTTTACTAATCTAAGTTCATTTATATAATTGTTTGTTTTAAATTATTTGTTTTTTAAAATAAAAAATGTGCTACATTCATATACTTTTTAAATTCATTTAAATTCGAATAAATAATATAACACAGTTGGTAAGGAGACATGTATATGTAAGAGGTTTAAGTATAAGGTTGTGATTTTAATTCCCAATCATTACTTTTGGTATTTATTTTCTTTTGTGAGTTTTTTCAATAAAAAAAGGATAAAGTCATTTTTTTGATTAAAAAAGGATAAAGTCATTATTTAAACCATTGATTTTATGCACTTAATTGTCACGATACAAAAAATAAATAAAATCTATCAAAAATCAAATCATTATCAATCACAATATTGGAAAAAGTCACAAAAGTGTCTAGGTTCAAAGTCTTGTCCTCCTTGTTTCCATCAAGTCCCAATCTCTAAAAATCTTGCCTAAAATAGATGGATCAAACTTACTTTCAAATCCTAGAATCCATATATAAATAGAGCCAACTTTTACACTTTAGATCACCAATAATTATCTACACTTCACTAAATCACTCTCTCAAAGTTGTTGCTCTTCACATTAAAGAAAACCAACGAAACCCTGAAAACCTCCATAATCCAAGAAGTACTCTTGCACGCAAAACAAAGAGAAAGAATTCAACAGGATTGTGAAAAAGGAAAGAAAGCAGCTTAATTGGGTCACGGCTAGGGATGGAAAAATGGGCTCGGCCCGTTGGGCATGCCCGTTTTTCCCGTACTTTAGTGCAGGGCGGGCCAAGGGTTTAGGCCCTCACCCTTTAATGTGATCGCCCCGTCCCTCCTTATTTTCTACACGGGCTTTTACGGGCACGTGGATTTACATAAATTTTTGTGTTTTTAAGCTTAAAAGGTGCAGTGCCCGCGGGCTTTTCATGTCCCGCCTCACTTTTTTGCAGGGCAGGGATAGGTTTTAGGTCTGCATCTTCAACAGTTCCCGCCCTGCTCCGCTCCGTTTTTTGGAGGACTTTTGCGGGGCGGACCTAAATGGGGCGGGCATACTAGTTTTCCACCCCTAGTCACAGAACTCCAAGTTGGTAAACCTGAATTTGATCTATGAAGGATTATTTGTGTATGTCTTAATTGTTTGTTTGATTATATAATTGACTGTTTGTGTATGTCCGAATTATTTGTTGATGATTAGCATATTTGATTGCTTCAACCATGTTTGTTGTGGAGTATTTTCATAATATTTTGTTTATCCTTTTATATATTATGTTTATACCCTTTTTACCCATTAAGCATCCTTTTTATAATTAGTAGTTAAATTTTTTGTGTTAATAATCAATTAAACTTATCTTTATTATTATTATTATTATTATTATTATTATTATTATTATTATTATTATTATTATTATTATTATTATTATTATTATTATTATTAGTTTTAAAGTAACTGGTCCTACCACCAGGCGATCTACTCTAACCAAAAGTAGCACGTCAAAGAAGATCATCTAGTTATAATTGTAGGCTTTATGTATTTTGAGGCATGTCTATGTAATATGTCATTCTGTCAACCTTTTGTAACATGTCTATGTAACATGTCTATGTATTTTGGAACATATTTATGTAACATGCCAACTTCATATTCAGTTCAAATAATATGATGTATCCATTTACTAGTAATGCCCAAAATTATGTTGCTATAATTAATGATATGCCAAACAAAATAAGTCATATTAAACTGATAAACTGTGTTAAAATTACACATAAGGTTGCACATAATCTTCATAAACTGATAAACTGTGTTAGAATTACACATAAATTGTGTTGCTACATACTCCTAATACATCTTAATGAAAAATACACATAACATTACAAAACACATAATATTCAATGTTTTTTTTCCACTTCAACATCTTGTTCAGTCGAGTTTCAAGTTCTAACACAACATCCCATAATTCTTCATTTCTAACCCTCAATTTTTCGTATTGATTCTTGGTTTCATCTAAATCCTTTGCTATGCTTTCCAATCTATTAATTAATACTTGGTTTATGTCTTCTGTGAATTCCTCATGAAACCAATCAAAGAAACCACGTCCTCTTTGCAAGGATATCTGCAAATTTCAAAAATCGATCAAATTCAGTTTACCATTTTTTTAACATACCAGACAAAAATTAGGGCTTACTTTGTAATTGTGACAACCCCAAAATTTCTTTCCATAATTCTTCTCAGTGGTTTTCCTACGAAGAACAATGTTATCTCTATAATGGAAAAGTGGTGAAATTCACGAGCTACTATATACACATGACCCAACACTTTCAGATTTCTCCAGGTTTGTTTGCGAAGAAGAATGCTTCGTATTCATGGAGAATGGAGCGAAACAATTCTGGGTTGGTTCTTTGTTTTGAGAATGTTGGGAATGTAAGAAGATGCTGGGTACAAAGATGAACAACGTAAGAATAAGATTTTGCAGCAACACATGATGAAAATGGTGAAGAACGCATAGTAAATATAAAGAAGATGATGAAATCTTCCATCTCACCTGCCACGTAAAGAAAATAAATGGACTTTTGAGGCCAATTGACGAAATGGACTTGTTTGAATCTTTTAGAAAATTAAAGGACCAGTTTGGCACGAAAAAAAAGATAAGGGACCAAAGTGAACCATGGCCTATAGTTAAGGGATCAAAATAAGTATTTTTCCAATCGAATATCACTGGTCTAATTTCGGTTGGGCACTTAAAATGATGAAAATATCAAGTTTGTACGGAAAAGGGAAGGGCCGCCCCATGCTAGTGTTGCATGTATTTTTTTCTTTTTTATTTAGTATTTTATTCTATTTAGTTATAATTAAATTATGGTTAAGATGTTTGGGCCTTGAATGTTTAGGCCGTGATATAAGTTCTGATTCTTATCTCCTCTTTTAACTTAGCACCCATAGGCTTATTTAGTTTTTTCCTAAACAACTTAGTTAATTTTTAGTAATTTAATATTAACAAAAATACAAGACAATAATAATAATCAATTAATTTCAACCATTTTTACAAATAATAGAATCTACGGATGCACATCCTCAAATAATTAATTGGTCGATTTAACACCTTACCAATTAATTATTCAAACCAAAACACTAAAATTCCATAACACATCAAATCAATTATTTCTCTCAACACGATTTAATTCTAATAAGGATCAAATACTTATTGACTCAAATCAATTATTTTTCTCAACGTGATTTAATTCTAATAAGTATCAACTCCTTATCGATTCAAATCAATTATTTCGCCAGCGCGATCTAATTCTAAAGAAGATCAACTATTCTTTAACCAATCAAACCAAACATAAAACAGCTAACCAATCAAAATCCATTTTTCTACTAACAAAATAAAAAACTCGAGTTATTTTCAATAAAAGATTGTATAAAGTGCTTTCAAATCAAATTTAAACTGCATCTACAATCATTCAATTTTCAAACCCAAACAAAGTTCAAAATCAAGTCGAAAGCGATTAGACACAATCCTATAAAAAACACCAACCAAACAATACGAACTACGAAATTGGACTCTGATTCTTCACAAGGAGATACGTAGGCACGCGGTTAAAACCAAGGCGAGTCCGACTATTAAAAAATTAAATCATTTTCTTAAATATATGGAAACAATAACTATTAAAAAGAAATTCCCAATTTACCCTTAGACCTAGAAGTGGAGCCCCTGAGAACAAGAGAGATAAAGGGTGCCTAACACCTTCCCTTCGTCTAATAAACTCTCAAATTTAGAATCTTTGAACAATTTAGGGTTATTTGTTCTTCCCCGTCCTTAGGACAAAAAGTAGTGGCGGCGACTCGTTATTTTTTGTTGGTTACAAAAACATCATATATACAACATAACTTCAACATGCATCTTCTACAAAATACAACATCAAGTTAATAATAATAATGCAATGCAATAAGACCGACACCGACTCAATGCACGTGGAACCAACAGATTATAAGTCCTCGTCATTATGCAATATACAGCAACAAAAGGGTATAAGCCCTCACCATAATGCAAATACAGGCCAACAACAGGGCATAAGCCCTCACCAATGAATGCATGCAACACCAACATGAAACAACATTATTCTATCACTACAGGGCATAGGCCCTTAACATCACATCATTTTAGGCCAACAACATCATCATCATGTAATATATTATGCAATATAGTCATACAACTTCATACATCATCTTCATATTTAAACATGACATTCATTATCGTATATCACACGAAATGAACACAAACGGGAATAAGCCTCCAACAAATGATCACTTATTGTGTTCCAAATTATTTTTATGAGATAGAAAATAATTTTAGCTTTTCGTCGGTTCAAACGGTGCGTCAAATGGACACCTGAGTTAAAAGTTATGAATTTTACAAGTTTTTGAAAATTTGTCAACATTGTAGAGTAACGGGTTACTTGAATTCAAGTAACCAGTTACTTCAACCCAGAAGGAAAAATATGTTGTTTTTTTGAGGTAACCGATTACTTCATTTCAAGTAATTGGTTACTACAACTGAGAATCATTTTTTTTTCAACTTTTGGACATGAAAATCACTTTTGTTCATCTATTCAAACAACCCTTGATGCTTTTTTTGGTTTCTCAATTTTAGTATACCACAACACACATCATTCACAATGATCAATTGCATCAAAATTACAATTCAAACAATCAATTCACGCAATTGCACATATTATAACAAACATTGACACTAACACTAACACAATCATTTATCTCAAGAACACTAAGAAGGATGATAATCATGGAAAGTAACAATTACTCATCATTTTAACTTATTTCACATCATCAATTTTGTCAATTTCATCACAATTATCAACAAATTCATCGAAGTTTCCAATACACACAACAATAACAACAATGCAAAAGAACCTAGATTTGGAAATTCTAATCACTACCATTCCCCATCATTATGCAACCCGTTATAGAGTTAGAATATAACCCTTACCTTGGATTCTTGAGTTCTCTTCCCTTCTCCAATGGAGTCTTCCCTTTAGCCCTAGTGTTGTACCCCAAAATTTTCCCTCTCATTTCTCAAGGTATTTCTTACAAGGATTCTCAAAATTCAAGCTTGCACAAGTACAATTGAATTTTTCAGCATCAAGTTAAAGAGGAAGCTATTAAAAAAAAGGGGAAAATAGATAAAAATAATATTTTTGACAAATTGGAGAAAAATAAGTCTTCTTCGATTCACCTCCTTCGATTGGCCTTTTAGCCTCTTTCGATGCAAGCTTGGCTTGCATCCTCTGACTGGGCGTTGGCTTCTGGCAAACTGGCTTTGATTCACAAGGAAGGAGTTTCCTACATGCAACCTTCGATTGCATCTTTGGCCTCACATGGTTCACAATGCAATGGCTGCCTATATGCCTGCTTTGTTTGAATGTTTGATGCTTGCACGCCTGTGTTGACTGGACAAATATTCCCCACCATGCTAGCATGCACAAGGCAAAAATCCTCTTGTGGCCTCCTTCAATTCCAAGGAAAAAAAGCCTCTTGTAGCCTCCTTCGATTCCAAAGCAAAAAAAGCCTTCTTTGGCATCCTTCGATTGCACAATTTGCTCCCTGCATGCCTCTTTCGTCTGAGCATCTTTGCTTCCTACATGCCTCTTTAGTTTGGGCACGTGGACCTCCTTTGATGTAAGCCTAGCATGCCTCTTTCGTTTGGGCATGTGGCCCCCTTTGTTGCAAGCTTCGTTTGTGCCCTTTACTTCCTGCATGCTTTCTTCGTTTAGGCGTGTGACTTTCTTCAATACAAGCTTGGGTTTACATTCTTTATTTGTGCTTGTGGTTTCCTTCAAATGAAAGTTTATTTGGCCATATAGACCTTTGGCAGGCAAGCTTTCACTTGAGCAAAGGCCTCTTGCATGAAGTCACAAAGCAAGGGCCTCCTGCAATCCTCCTTCGACTTAGAAGCCTTTGGTTTTGCATGTTTGCCAAACCCTCAAGGCAGAATTTCCCCTTTATACTAGCGCTCCAAAGCAAGTACCTCCTGCATGCACCCTTTTGTTTGGTCATGTGACCTCTGGCAGGCAAGCTTTTGACTGGACAAAAAAACCACCTTCACAGTGGAACTTTGATTCCCTTTGAATCAGTATCTTTCGAACCCAACTCTGGGCCCTTTGAAGCAAGTTTGTTTAAAGAACTTTGAGCAAATCTCATAGCCTTAACCTACTTGTCACGCTATGTTGCTTCCAAATATTTACATGATCAGAGGCTTACACAAAGGTTTGAAGCTTTATCTACTGGATAATACCATTCTTGGTTAAAATAGCAAAAGGTTACGTACCCTTTTTTCATAAAGAGTACTTTTATCACAAAATCAACTCCCAACCTGATTTGTGTCTGAACGAAAAGCAGTGCCAGAAGCACAAGTCCAATCTCCTGCCAGCAGACCCCCACTTATACTGGAAACTTGGGACCAACAAAAAGGAACTAAACTTGTTTCATTTTCAACGAAACCATGGTTTGTTATCTTACAAACCTGGTTACTTCAAACACCTTCAACCTTTTCTCTATAAATAGAGAAGCATTTGCAAGCTAGAGGAGGACTTTTTGGCTGGAGGAATGAATCTTAAAAATCATCAAACACTCTAAAACAAACTCAAACACTCTCAAACATTTAAACACATATTCAGACCCATAATCCAGAAGAAACACAACACTTTTTTTCTTGACCCTTTGAATCTAGAAGAAACACTACATCTGTATCCTTGATCCTTCGAATCTAAAGAAATACAACCCTTGTTTTCTTTTTCTCTTTTGAATATGAAACCATCCTTCATATCTCCCGACCTTCGAATCCAGCACTAAATGTGTCACCCTTGTTTCTTTCCATCAAATCCAGGGACATCCAAGGTAGCCACTCAAGGTCTAGCACACATTCCAACTTCAGACAAGGTAAGTCATTCTGACCTTAAATTCTTCGTTTGAAGCATGTACATAGTATTTGTTTCCTTTTCGTTTCCACCCTTTTAATTTGTTTTTATTGCTACTCCTTTTGTTTTTGTCTCTTGGTTTGTTAAATATGCTTTAAGAACTAACCTGACCATAAGGTAATGCTAGCATGGACTTAGGACATGTTGCTATTTAAAATCTCAAACAAAAGAAACATGAGGAAGGAGGTACGAAACGAAGCCTTAGGCTTCCACACTGACTTCCAACCCCCAATCGAAGGAGGCAGCAAGGGACTTAAGGTGAAGAGGGTACTCCATGTTGAACGAAAGAAGCAGCCAGAAAGTCAGGTTACACCACACTGACTTCCAGGCCACAGTCGAAAGGCACGCCCACACTGACTTCCAGGCCTAATCAAAAGGCACACCTTCATTACTTCCAAGCCCCAGTCGAAAGGCAACCCACACAGACTTCCAGGCCCAATCGAAAGGCACACCTTCACTACTTCCAAGCCAAATCAAAGGGAGCCAGAGAAGCAGAATCGAAGGATGCTTCTGCCTAAATCGAAAGACCCCTTCTTCTTTCCTTTATTTTATTTTGCCTTTACATTTCATGATATTCAATATGGTTGTAATAGTGTAGGATTTATTTTCTGCGTTTTTATTACTTTTCTATAAATACTAGTAATTAGGATGTATGGCAAGATAAAAACAACAAATAGACAACTTAAAAATTCAAAGACAAAATGCATGCAATCAAACGCATTATTCGCATACATTCACCCTTAGAGTAATCTCACTTGTTGCCTCGGAAAAATAGTCATGTACCTCGAATATGGAAGTTTTAGCAAAGACCCTCAATAAAAGACCGTAGTCCCTCAATGACCCTCAATGTTTCCTTTGGTAAACTATCTAGTCCCTAAATAACATTGCTAAAATGTCCCATAGGTTGCCTTCTAGGACTATATAAACGACCCACGCCCGCCCCTTCACATCCAATAATGAGGCTTCCTACCAAATCAATGGTAAGATAGCAACATCTAAAGGAGAAGGAAAAGAACATTAAGACCTTTTGAGTAGGTAGGATGCTCCTAGTTGCTCGCTTGCTCACAAAAAAAAACATTTTATACACCCACACTTTCATTTTGAAACATTTTCAAAAGACAAAACACTTTGTACGCGTTCTTATAGAAACGAGAACCATTACAAAGACACTTTTCAAAATCACTTTCGAAAACACATTCCACAAACACTTCTTTGAACTATTTTCAAAATAACACTTTGTACGCGTTCTTATAGAAACGAGAACCATTACAAAGATGTTTTCGAAATACTTTCAAAACCCACACCACAAGCACATTTTCAAACAAAAGCAAGTGATCTAGCAAGCAACTAAGATCCCGTAGATAACTACGGATGAAAAGGGTGATAATACCTTCCCTTTTCACAACCTACCCTCCAAACTCAAGAAATAATCTCGGAAGGTATTTCATGTTCTTTTCAACCTTTCCTTATTGGATAAAAGAAAAGTCGATGGCGACTCTTGCTATCTGCAACAATTGTGATCAAACATAAAACATCCAAGTCAGCTCTCCCACCGTATTACATAACTGGTGACCCTGCTAGGGAATTACTTAAAAGTGGGGTTACCTTAGGGCTATATCACCTTTATTTGATTTCCTTGTTTGAATTGCTTGATTTACATTATGGTTCCTCGTTTGGGCTTGTTTTGATCCTCTACCTGAATCTGGGGCACCTTTTAGGTAAGTAGCAATAGATTATGGAAAATGTACGACATAGACCGACACGGTTGAAGCAATGGCTACGTTAGTGTGACGTATTTGTTAGTACTAGTATCCCTTGTGTTGAATCGAGGAGAATACTGAGCCGCTGAGCGGCATCATGAAGCACTAAATAACCTTAGAACCTTAATTGAACAACTTGGCCATTAGGAAGTAGTGAGATAGTCGAATTTCATTCTGACCAAAGATTAGTTGATACTCGATGCTACACTCATTGAGATTGGACTTTTGGGATATCTAGGCCGCAAGAAAAGATTGATTGAGTTGAGACATTGCCTAAAAGAAAGGTCAGTGATATTGAGATCCCTTAGAACCCAGTTACTTTCTAGGACAGGTTGAGCCAACTAAACTTCAAGAGGGTACTTACCTATGAACCCCATGTAAGCCTAAACCTAAGGACTTGTCTGCTTTGTGTGGATATGATTGTTTGTACATAACAACTTGCTTGCTTTGCATACTTGTGCATAACATCATGACATCATATCATAAGCATTCTCACTAACCATTTCAAGGATTTAGGAATTTATCTTTATTTTGTTTTGTAGGCCATGAATCCCATCCGAAGGAATACCATCCTGTAACACGGAGAGAGAACTGACTCGGGTGTTTTGCGTTTGATCGCAATTATTGCGGATAGAAAGAGTCACCATCGACTTTTCTCTTAACCAATAAGGAAAGGTTGAAAAGAATAGGAAAGACCATTCGGGATTATTTCTTGAGTTCGGGGGTAGGTTATGAAAAGGGAAGGTATTAGCACCCTTTTCATCCGTAGTTATCTACGGGCTCTTAGTTGCTTGCTAGATCACTTGCTTTTGTTTGAAAATGTGCTTGTGGTGTGGGTTTTGAAAGTATTTTGAAAACATCTTTGTAATTGTTCTCGTTTCTATAAGAACGCGTACAAAGTGTTGTTTTGAAAATAGTTCAAAGAGGTGTTTGTGGAATGTGTTTTTGAAAGTGATTTTGAAAAGTGTCTTTGTAATGGTTCTTGTTTCTATAAGAATGCATACAAAGTGTTTTGTCTTTTGAAAATGTTTCAAAATGAAAGTGTGGGTGTATAAAATGTTTTTGTTGTGAGCAAGCGAGCAACTAGGAGCATCCTACCTACTCAAAAGGTCTATGTTGTTTTCCTCCTCCTTTAGATGTTACTATCTTACCATTGATTTGGTAAGAAGCCCCCTCAATTGATGTGAGGGGACTGATGTGGGACGTTTGTATAGTCATAAAAAGCAACCTATGGGACGTTTTAGCAATTTTTGTTTAGGGACTAGATCGTTTACCGAAGGCAACATTGAGGGTCATCGAGGGACTATGATATTTTATCGAGGGTCTTTGCTAAAACGCCCATTTTCGAGGGACATGACTATTTTTTGAGGCAACAAGTGAGATTACCTTAAGGGTGCATGTGTGTGAATAATGTGTTTGATTGCATGCATTTTTGTCTTTAAATTTTAGGTTATCTACTTGTTGGTTTTATGTTGCCATACATCCTAATTACTAACATTTGTACAAAAGTAATAAAAATGCAAAAAATAAATCCTACACTATTACAACCATATTGAATAGCAAGAAAATATAAAGGAAAAATAAAATAAAGAAAAATGGGCTCTTTTGATTCAGGCAGAAGCATCCTTCGATTCTTCACTTCTTGACTTCTTTCAATTTGGACCTGGAGTCAGCAAGGTCATGTCCTTCGATTTCACCTCTTGCTTGTTCCTTTCGATTGGGACCTGGAAGGTAGCGTAACCATCATTCTGGCTGCTTCTTTCAATTGAGACTTGGCAGTCAGTATGGACATCCTACTGGTTACTTCATTTGTTTGAGGCTTGGATTCAGTGCGAGGTGCACTCTTTGCCTCAGGCTCCTTGCTGCCTCCTTCGACTGCATGCATGCTAGGCCCTCAGGTTGAGATTCGAAAGGATTTAGTACTTAGCCAATCGAAGGATACAGTGAACCTGTTTTAAACTCTTAAAATTAAACATTCAAGTGTAACTTCCAAAAGCTACAGGCCAGGGGTTAGCACAAAATTATTGGGTCTCAAAGTCTAAAGCCTAACTAGTCAGAGTTGAGATTTTCAACACATAGGCAGTCAGAATCAGAGGTTAAAACATGGTCAGGCTCCCTATATGAAATATCAACTTTTTTTCTTTATTGACATTGTGATCGGTGGATTTAGAACTGACTGTTTAACGCTGGATCGCGAAATGTCGCGAAAGCAAGAGTCGCCACCGTCTTTTATTTTCTCCAATATGGAAAGGACAAAAGCACAACAAAATTCCTTATTGAGAATGTTTCTCGGTTCGGGAGGTAGATTTATAGAAAGGGAAGGTGTTAGCACCCTATCTATCCATGGTTATCCATGGGCTCTTAGATACTTGCTCATTTGTGTTTTCAAAATGTTTGTTTGCTTTTCAAAGTGAGTGAGTTTGAAAAAGTTTCGTTTAAAATTTCAGTTCGACTCTTGTATCAGTCCTCAAGAGTGTTTGAAAAGTTGTTTTTGAAAGCTTTTTGCAAAGTGTCGGTGTGAAAAGAAATTTTTGATTTATTTTGAATTAGAGCAAGTATCTACGAGTCATCTACCTACCCTAAGGAATTAGTCTGTGTAAATGTCCTTAAGGTAGTGCCATCCCACCATTGAGAGGTAGGTAGCACCACCGTTGGAGGTGTTCGGGTCAATTCGAGGATTAGGGATAGTGTGGTCACCAGAGCAATAGGAGGACACCTTAGAAGCTACCCCCATGCCATGTTCATGGACATGAGGACTTACTAAAACGTCCTCTACTCGACGACCACTTTTCGAGGGGCAAGGCAACAGTGAGGCGTACCCTAGGGGTGTTGTGTGAATTGTGTGCCATTTTCAGTTATAGTTTATCTTGATCATGCATTTGGTGTTCTACGCTTTGATTTTATTTGAGCATACATTCTTCCATGGGATTATTAACAGTTAAAAGGTGCGGGAATTAAAATACGGAAAATAAAGGTCCTACGCTATTACAAGGCGCGAGTCTACAACGCCAAATTAAACCAAGACCCGATTTGAATAAAAAAATACGGAAAGTAAATATCCTAATTATCTATTACAAGGCTTTGGGGCAAATACATTACATTCATAAAAGAAATAAATAAAAAAATAAATGCGCGAAAAGAATTAAGAATCGAGTGCGAGGGCGTTGGACCCTTTAAAGAAATTAAATTAAAATTACAAATTAATTAATGGTGGAATAAAGAAAAGAACTTATTTTTTTATGTTTTTGGATCTATGAAATTAAAGAGAATTAAATTGGAATTTAAAAGTTAAATAAAACCCTAGTTCTAATTGTTTTTAATTTATTAAAGAAAAATGTTTAAGTTTGACCTAATTTAACCTAATTATTTAATTACAAGTATTTACAAAAATAATTAATAGTTAATAATAATTATAATAAGAAAAGAATATTTATTAAAAAAAGGATCAAAATGTACTAAAAACCTATTTTTATATTTTTTTAGTTATTAAGAAATAAATAAAAATTAAAACCCTAAATTAACACTAAAATGATCATTAAAATTATTTACAAAAAAAACTATTAATGGATTAAATTAAATATGTATTTTATTTTTAATGATTTCTGATTTTTTTGTATTTTTATATTATAAAACTAATTTTGTGGAATTAAATGAAACAAATAATATAATTAAAATAAATAAAAGAAAAGAAGAAAAATAGAGAAAGAAAAGGCAAACATGGGGGGTTTTCTGACCCATTTGGAGGTATATTGCAGCAATTAGGCCCATTTGAATGAGGCCTTTTTGACTTTTCAGTGATTGTGTATGGAGCAGTTGACTGGCGTGTACCCTGGAACTCTCATCATGGCCTTTGGATTCATCTCCTGGGACATTTGGCAGGCCAAGGCATTGGATGCATGGTAGACGTTCAGAAGACAAATGTACCTGAATACATTATAAGAAAAAATATGGAGAATATGGGGGACCTGGGAATTGAACCCAGGTCCCAATGCTTGAAGGACACATCACTCACCAACCAGCCAAACGCGTTTGTTTGTCAAACTAGTGGAACCTGATCAATACATATGCAAATAAATGCTATTGATGTAAAACAAAAAAATTAGCGCGAAGATTTAAATGCTCCAGTCACGTCCAGACACGCAGGCATCATCTTCTTCTTTTCTGCAAAAATATCAAACAAGTAGCGGGGGTTTTAAACCCCCACTAAACAAAGCCAGGAAAAATAGCGATTAGGTTATAACGAAAAAGAAAAAGGGCGCGATGGTATGGTTAGATTCATCTGGAATTTCTGAGTTCAATGGCATTGGTTAGGATGGCCAATTTTTCCTCATGAAGAAGTCCCCAATTTCAAGCTTATGAAAACCTAGAAAACGTCAATGGCAACTTTCTATACAGGCCGGATTAATCCAATTCAATGGCACCATTAGCTTTAGTGAGTTCATGTTAGTGTAAAACGACAATTAAAAGACATGAAACATGCGTATAAATCAAAATGCGATTATGAAAATTTCCATGAACAGGGCTATGGCGTTCTACCGTTTCTGGATGTATGGAGACTTGATTTTGATTGGGAACGATTCCTGGATGAGTAAGCAAGCTATTGGAATGCTTCTTAGGCCTTGAAACACCCTGCAATACAGTTTTCAGTTTCCAAATTTTTGGTCAAAAATTGCAATGTTGTTCTCTTGTCTCAGCGCAGCTTGCCTCTTGTTATGATTAGGGTTGTGTTTCTGTTTATATGTGGAGTGAATTAGGTTTACAAAACAAGTCCAAAAACCTTTGCATTGATGATTTGGATCCTTGATTTTCCATGTAATCTTTTTCAATCTTTTTGTTGTAAAACCATTGCCAATCATGAGAAATCTTGCCTTTTTAGTGATGCACGAAATATTTAGGCTTTAATGAGAGAATATGCTGCAGAAAAGGATTGGAAAACATGATTTTCTATTTTTGTCATATTTTATTTTAATTAAATGAATTAATAATAATAATAATTCAAATAATTAATCAAAAATGATAAAATAGCTCCCTTGGATGTCAATGTGTCGTGCATGGCTTTTGGGTGATGATTCATGGAAGAAATTGTGGCCCATTAGCAATTTTGAGGCATTTGAAGCAAGGTTGACTTTTCAAAATTCCCAAAAATTTCCCAACTTCCACAAGGCATATCTTTCTCAATTTGTAAGATTTGATCATGTTCTTGGACATTTTGGAAAGGTCTTGAAGTCCTCTAACCAATGCCTTTGGTCCCATGTCATTTTGATTTACCAATATCCAGTTATGGTCTTTGACTTAAAGTGCCTTTTTGTTGACTTTTGAAAATGACCTATAATGTTGAGATTGATAACTTTTTGTGAGAGCATTTCTTGGACTTGAAGTGGGAAGAGGAGTTGTAGGAAATGTCATTCTATTCAAAATGAGCTTTGGATGGAACTTTTCTGATAAACCATGTGGAAGTTATGCCCTGGTCAATTTGCTGTTGACTTTTTCAACTGTCCAAAAATAGAAACTTTTGCATCTTGAGACTTTTTGAGCTATGCCTTGAGAATCATGATCAAGATTTGATCAAATGATGTTTGTGGCTTCAAAATAAGATGTTGACCAAAATTTTTGACTTTTGACTGTCAAATGACCATTTTGCCCCTGCAGTTGACTGTAGGGCAATTAGGGTTTTTGACTGTGCAATTTTGTGCTGTGAGTCTTGAAACTTGGCACATGGATGCTTGACCATGTTTGTAGGCATGTGGGACTTGTTTGGACCTTTGAAAACTTCAATTTCTTTGTCAGAACCAAAACCCTAGTTTTTGACTGTTTAGGAGGCAATTGGACTGTGCAACCTTTGAAAGATTTTGAAGCATGCTCTTAGCAAATCTTGAAGGAAATGGGAGGGAAAATTTTGGGGTACAACAGTTGCCCCTGTTCAATCTTCTTAGACCTGAGGAGGTAGATTGGCTGACGTGCCTTTCGTAATCCGAAGGTGGAAGATGATTGAACACTAGAGTGCCCAGAAATTTGCGCTCACATGGTAGTGTGATGATGGGAATGGGCTTACAGATGCCATTTGGAGATTAGTGGATAGGAGGATGGGCTTATAGATGCCATGTTGAGAGGTGATGGATAGATGGATGGGCTTATAGATGCCATCTGGGTGTCGATCGCGTAAGAGATTCCTTAGCGAGAACTTGCGTACCTAAAAAAGAAAAATGATTACCTGGCCTGTTACAGGAGTTGGTCTTCAAACTCTTTATATAGACGCACCCTGGTTGGTTACAGGAACCGGGTCTGGAGCTTCAAAAGGTTATGAATGAACCAGGGATGGTTACTACCTCAACGGGACGGTGAGAGAACCTTGGGGCGATTACTACCTCAACAGTAACGATGAGAGGACCTTGGGCGATTACTACCTCAACAGTAACGATGAGAGAACCTTGGGTGATTACTACCTCAACAGTAACAATGAGAGAATCTGGGGCGATTACTACCTCAACAGTAACGATGAGAGAATCTGGGGCGATTACTACCTCAACAGTAACGATGAGAGAATCTGGGATGTCTTCTACTGAGTCTTCATTAGGAAAATCTTTAGGAATCGATTTAACTGGACCAGAGAAGGCCTTTGACTGGATAAGAATCAGAAAAATCTTTAGGAGTCGATTTAACTGAACCAGACAAGGTCTTGAAATATTCAACTGGATAAGAATCAGGGAGATCTTAGGGTCGATCTGACTGAACCAGAGAAGGCCTTTGACTGGATAAGAATCAGAAAAATCTTTAGGAGTCGATTTAACTGAACCGGACAAGGTCTTGACATCTTCAACTAGATAAGAATCAGGGAGATCTTAGGGTCGATCTGACTGAACCAGAGAAGGCCTTTGACTGGATAAGAATCAGAAAAATCTTTAGGAGTCGACTTAACTGAACCAGGCAAGGTCTTGGAATCTTCAACTGGAATAAGAATCAGGGAGATCTTAGGGTCGATCTGACTGAACCAGAGAAGGCCTTTGACTGGATTAATATCAGAAAAATCTTTAGGAGTCGATTTAACTGAACCGGACAAGGTCTTTAAATCTTCAATTGGAATAAGAATCAGGGAGATCTTAGGGTCGATCTGACTGAACCAGAGAAGGCCTTTGACTGGATGAGAATCAGAAAAATCTTTAGGATTCGACTTAACTGAACCAGGCAAGGTCTTGGAATCTTCAACTGGAATAAGAATCAGGGAGATCTTAGGGTCGATCTGACTGAACCAGAGAAGGCCTTTGACTGGATTAATATCAGAAAAATCTTTAGGAGTCGATTTAACTGAACCGGACAAGGTCTTGAAATCTTCAACTGGAATAAGAATCAGGGAGATCTTAGGGTCGATCTGACTGAACCAGAGAAGGCCTTTGACTGGATAAGAATCAGAAAAATCTTTAGGAGTCGATTTAACTGAACCGGACAAGGTCTTGAAATCTTCAACTGGAATAAGAATCAGGGAGATCTTAGGGTCGATCTGACTGAACCAGAGAAGGCCTTTGATTGGATAAGAATCAGAAAAATCTTTAGGAGTCGATTTAACTGAACCGGACAAGGTCTTAAAATCTTCAACTGGAATAAGAATCAGGGAGATCTTAGGGTCGATCTGACTGAACCAGAGAAGGCCTTTGACTGGATAAGAATCAGAAAAATCTTTAGGAGTCGATTTAACTGAACCAGACTAAAGTCTTGGACGTAGCTGAGAACTTAACTGGATCTTTCCTGAAAGGTAAGGGTCAGTCATATGCAATGCATGATATGGATCGAGCAATGATGTTCTCAACATAAATGAGATTGTAAGGTCATGATGCGTATGTGCATGCTATAATGTATGGAAGTGCGATGTTTATGAATATATGTTTTTGTCTAGGAAAGTAAATCCTTGACGGGTGCCGAGAAGTCGCATCCTGGGCTGATGTTTGGAGAATAGATCTTTGCTTCCGCTGGGGATGATAGTTGCAAGAATACCAGTAGGAGAAGATGACTCCGTTGGGGACGAAACTTGACGAATGGATTACTCTGCGGGGAGAAAATTTATTCCAGCGATCTTGCTGGGGAACAATACTCTGTGGGGAGAGAGGTACTTCGTTGAGATGTCGATGGTAACTCCGCTGGGGATACCGTTGATGTTGGAAGTGTTAATAGACTTCGCTGGGGATAAGAAGACTTCGCCGAGGACGATCTTCTCGTGGCTTTTGGCTGAGGATAACCCAGTTATATCTTGGTAGGGAAATAACCTTTGAATAAAGCCGGGAGTCGCGTTCATGCTCTATAGGGGATAAGCTTCCAGAATCTAATGGGGATAAGCTTCCTGCTGGGGAGATGATTCAGCTTTCCTGGGGAAATCTGGATTGGACTCTCCTGGGGAAATTTTTGAGATATATTGGGGAAGTGGTTCCACTGAATGTCTGGTATACCGCCGGGGAACAGCCTTAGACCAAGATTGTCGGGGATGCTTGTTAAGAATATCTGTATATTATGCTGGGGAATGCAGAGATCTGCTGGAGGATACCCAACTTCCTTAAGGCTGATAGTATAGCTTTGCTTGGGGAGAGTGCATTGACTTGCTGACTCACTCTTTGGGGAATTAAGATATACTGGTTACGTTCTTCAGCCGAACTTACCTTGGTACCTTGGTGGACAGAACAATTAGATCGCTTAGACCACTCATTATTGCCCCTGTTTCTAATGCTACCTGTAATTAATCCTTTGTTTCGTATGCAAATATTTATGAGTTTAGCAATTATTGTCGAATGCATATATCACAAATTGAACCTTGGACGTTCTTTGCAAAACAAAACAGAAAAAGAAAAACAATTGGCAATTTTAACTGAAAAGTGTATTTGTATTGATTTTGAATTTGCCTGTAAATAGGCGTTTATATACAAGAGGCTGACATCCTAGTAAGAGAACGCCGCCGAATAAGAGTTTATACAATTTGTACAAAAGGAAAATAAAACAGCTGTGTGAAGAGAATAATCCCACTGGGTTCCAACTCTGCTATCGCCTTTATATCTTTGAGCGTCTCATCACTTGATGACCTAGCTGAAGATGAAGCTGATTGATCGATGCCGTCTGAACTTGGTATTGATACCGGATTCTGGATACAAAGTGATCCAATGAGACATAGTATTACGCTTTATCCCTAACTTTTGCCTGGACCGCCCTTTCGGGTTTTCAGTCCACCGGGATACCCATTTTTGCCCAAGCCGCCTTTTCAGGTTTTCGACTTGCTGGGTGTACAGATTTTTCATTTCATCCCTTCATTTTGCCCGAACCCTTTTGGTTTGCCGGGAAGCCCTAATTTTTGCCTAGGTATGTCAACCTAGCGGGTCTTTTTTCATGCGTAGTATCTTTTTACTATGTCTGCATTGGCGGGGTGAGGAAGGTCGTCACCATCCATGGTGGTTAGAATCATGGCTCCTCCTGAGAACACATGTTTAACCACAAATGGCCCTTCGTACGTAGGGGTCCATTTTCCCCTTGGATCACTCTGAGGAAGGATGATGCGCTTGATTACCAGATCCCCAACTTGATATTCCCGTGGCCTGACCTTTTTGTTAAATGCCCTGATCATCCGTTTTTGGTACGTCTGACCATGACAAATAGAAGCAAGTCTCTTTTCGTCAATTAAGTTTAGCTGATCAAGTCGTGTCTGGATCCAATCATCTTCACTCAGGTCTGCATCCTTCATTATCCGGAGAGAGGGTATCTGCACTTCGATTGGTAAGACTGCCTCCATGCCGTAGACAAAGGAGAAAGGAGTTTCCCTGGTTGACGTCCTTGCTGAGGTACGGTATCCATGTAGAGCAAACGGTAACATCTCGTGCCAATCTTTATAAGTCACTGTCATCTTCTGCACAATTTTCTTGATATTTTTATTTGCTGCTTCTACAGCCCCATTCATCTTCGTTCGGTAAGAAGAAGAGTTGTGGTGCTGCATCTTAAACTGCTCGCAGAGCTCAGTGATCATCTTGTTATTGAGATTGGTACCGTTATCTGTAATGATTCTTTCTGGGACGCCGTATCGATAGATCAGGTTATGCCGAATGAACCGTGCCACAACGTTCTTGGTTACGGTGGCGTAAGAAACTGCTTCAACCCACTTCGTGAAGTAATCGATTGCTACCAGGATGAAGCGATGCCCATTGGATGTCGTAGGTTTAATCTCACCGATCATATCTATGCCCCACATTGCAAAAGGCCAAGGTGCAGTCAGGACGTTCAGAGGAACTGGAGGAATGTGCACCTTGTCTGCATATATCTGGCATTTATGACATGTCCGAGAATGTTGGTAACAATCGCTTCCATTGTGGACCAGAAATACCCTTCCCGAAGGATTTTCTTTGCCATAGTGTGTCCACTGGAATGTGTTCCGAAGGTACCCTCATGCAGCTCTGCCATGATCCTTTCTGCTTCAGTCTTATCCACACAACGCAATAAGGTCGAATCATGGTTTCGCTTATACAGGATGTCGTTGCTAAGGAAGAACTTCGCTGCGAACCTTCTCAGAAACTTTTTATCATTGACAGATGCACCTTCAGGGTATTCCTGAGCTTCCAAATATCTCTTCACCTCATGGTACCAAGGTTTCTCAGTCACCAAGTCAGTCTCAAGATCACAGCAGTATGCCGGTTCGTCCAGTTTCCAGATAATGATCCGGGGAGCCTCATTGTCCCACTTGACTTTGAACATAGAAGACATCGTAGTTAACGCGTTCGCCAACTGATTCTCCTCTCTTGGGAAATGTTCAAAAGTTATCTCTGTGAAGTGGGGGATCAATGTCAACACACATTCTCTGTAAGGAATAAGATTCGGATGTTTCGTATCCCACTCTCCTTTGATCTGATTGATCACGAGAGCGGAATCTCCGAAGACACTCAGAAACTTGATCCTTAAGTCAATTGCAGCTTGAAGACCCATGATGCATGCCTCATACTCCGCCATGTTGTTGGTGCAGTTGAAACATAGCCGGGCAGTAAGTGGAGTATGAGTGCCTTGAGGGGATATGATCACAGCACCAATGC
Source organism: Vicia faba (assembly GCA_948472305.1). Taxonomy (NCBI): domain Eukaryota; kingdom Viridiplantae; phylum Streptophyta; class Magnoliopsida; order Fabales; family Fabaceae; genus Vicia; species Vicia faba. Next base: position 1,034,496,108 of record OX451735.1, read on the forward strand.
CGTTACCCAAAGCGTTGGAGGCTCCGTCAAAGTGCATAGACCATCGGGATCCTTCCTCAGGTCCTTCATCCGGTCCAGGTACTTCACAATCAGTTACTATCATGATACTCTCGTCCGGAAACTCGAAGTTCATTGACTGATAGTCATCTACTGCCTGATGTGCCAAGTGGTCTGCCAATACACTTCCTTTGATGGCTTTCTAGGTCGTGTACTGGATGTCGTATTCTGTCAAGATCATCTGCCATCTTGCTATTCTCCCAGACAGAGCAGGCTTTTCAAATATGTACTTTATTGGATCCATCTTAGAGATCAACAAGGTAGTGTGAGTCAGCATATACTGTCTCAGCCGGCGAGCAGCCCATACCAAAGCGCAGCAAGTTTTCTCAAGTAGTGAGTATCGGGTCTCACAGTCGGTAAACTTTTTGCTAAGGTAATAAATGGCATGCTCTTTTCGGCCAGACTCGTCATGCTGCCCCATCACACACCCCATTGAGTTGTCAAGTACTGTCAGGTATAGTATCAGAGGTCTCCCTTCAACCCGTGGCATAAGAATGGGTGGTTCTTGGAGATACTCTTTGATTCTGTCAAAAGCGGACTGACATTCATCATTCCAACGTACTACCTGATCTTTCTTCAGCAGCTTGAAGATTGGTTCACAGGTAGCAGTTAGATGCAAGATGAATCGAGCAATATAATTCAGGCGTCCTAAAAAGCCTCTGACCTCTTTCTCCGTCTTAGGAACTGGCATCTCTTGAATGGCTTTAACCTTAGCAGGGTCCACTTGGATACCCTTATCACTTACAACGAAGCCTAACAACTTTCCAGACCTTACCCCGAAGGTGCACTTGTTCGGGTTCAACCTCAGTTTGTACAATTTCAAACGGTCGAACAGTTTCTGCAGATGATCAATGTGTTCCTCCTCTATTTGAGACCTTGCAATCATGTCGTCGACATACACTTCAATCTCATGATGGATCATGTCATGAAATAAAGCAACCATGGCACGTTGGTAGGTTGCCCCAACATTTTTCAACCCGAATGGCATGACCTTGTAGCAGAAGGTGCCCCACTGAGTAACAAAGGTAGTCTTTTCCATGTCTTCAGGAGCCATCTTGATCTGATTATACCCTGAAAAACCATCCATGAAAGAGAACACCTTGTGCTGAGCCGTATTGTTAACCAGGACATCAATGTGAGGTAGGGGGAAGTCATCCTTGGGGCTGGCCCTATTCAGATCCCTGTAATCGACACACATTCTGACCTTACCATCTTTCTTTGGCACCGGAACTACATTAGCAACCCACTGAGGGTAAGAAGTCACTGCAAGAAAACCGACATCGAATTGCTTCATAACCTCAGCTTTGATCTTCTCAGACATCTCTGGACGCATACGGCGGACCTTTTGTTTAACCAGAGGGCAGTCTTCCTTAGTAGGCAAATGATGGACCACAATATCAGTATCTAACCCAGGCATGTCTTCGTAGGACCAGACAAAGATCTCCACATAATCATGTAGCATCTGAGTCAACCGTTGCTTCACGCTGAGCTCTAGGTTGACACCAATCTTAACCTCCCTTATCTCCGTCTCGGTGCCTAGATTTATTGTTTCCACTGGCTCTTCATGTGGTTGAATTGCCCTCTCTTCCTGGAGTAACAGTCTTGCAAGCTCGCCAGGCACTTCGCAATCATCTTCACCTTCGTCTTCGGCTAAGTTGATCGGATTTTCGAAGTCATAACTAGCGGTAGCAGAGTCGTTACCAACGAGATCCAGAGTGGATTGAAACCTATATGAGTGAGTGTGTGTAAATACAGTTGTTTTGCAATATATAAAGAAAGGAAAGAAAGAAAAAGAGCATAAGATTTGAAGTGCGAGAAAACGTCCAAGGTCTTTATTCATGATATATGAAATGACAATTAATATGCCCTCACAAATGAAGCCACGGTGCCCCGGGTAAGACATCGGGCCATAGAGTTTTAATTCATTGTTTATTACAAATAACAAAAACAAAGGAATTCATTACTGCGTAACAAAAGTAACAGGAGTATGATCTTTAGCAGTCCAATTGGTCAATCCACCATCAGTCGTCGGGTAAATCCAGCTATCAAACTCTGACTCTTCCACTTCGTCTTCATCCCCAATAGCATTCACCCTTGGATTGGTGATGAGCACAAGAGGTCTTCCGGTTCTAGCTTTGCGCACTGCCCTCTGAGCCTCTGCAGTAAAACCCAGTCCAAACTTGTCAGTTTTAGGTGTAAAATCAGGGAGCCTGCCCCAGTTAGCACATTCACCTTTCTCGATTACAGCCCGGGCGTCCTTCAGGGAAGCCATCTTCAAAGGAAAGTCCTCTTCAACCACCGTTTCTGCTGCTGCCAATGTTGGAGGTACCTCTTCAAAATGCTGGAAGGGGGTTTCAATAAACTCCCCATCCATCTCAATATACCGGAAGGAATTCAAATGGCTCACCATATACTCCTCCTCTCCCTGCACAGTGACAATCTTCCCTCTGACAGGGTACTTGAGTTTCTGGTGTAGGGTAGAGGTCACTGCCCCAGCTTTGTGAATCCAGGGTCGACCCAGTAAACAAGAATACGATGGACGGATATCCATCACATAGAAAGTTGAGTCGAATACTTGGGAACCCACACGAATAGGAATGTCTACCTCTCCATGAACCATTCTCTTCGATCCGTCAAAGGCTCGAACAATGATGTTGCTAGGTTTCAATTCCAGGCCCTCACAATCCAACCGGTCTAAGGCCTTTTTGGGTAGCACATTCAGGGAAGAGCCAGTGTCCACCAACACGTGCGCAAGAGTAGTGCCCCTGCATTCAATAGAGACATGCAGGGCATCATTGTGATTCTTTCCCTTAGCAGTAAGGTCAGCATCCGAGAAACCCAAACCATTGTCAGCTGTCAAATTGGCTACGCAATCAGTAAACTGGTCTGCAGATGTCTCCTGTGGCACATGGGCCGTCTTTAGAAATGAAATAAGGGCCTTAGCATGGGCCTCTGAGCACAGTAGTAAGGAGAGCATAGAGATCTTGGAGGGGGTATGCCCCAGCTGTTCAACAACGTTAAAGTCACTCTTCTTGATTATTTTAAGAATTTCCTCCATCTCTTGCTGGGAGGCTTCAACATTCACAGACTTTGGCGCCTCCATCCGGGCAGGCTCATCTTCAATCCCTTTGCCCCGAGCATTAGATGACTCGGCAGCAGGGGAAGCAACTTGATCAGAAATGGGAACAGGTGCACTTGCAGGCGTTATTATGAGAGGTCTTCGAATAGCTGGTGGTGCAATGTCAGGCGAGAAGAGCATGCCACTGCGGGTAACTTTGGCTGGACCAGTGATATTGCTGATGCTGGTGCCAGTGTTGAACTCTTGCTTTATACCATGTACATATACATCTGCCCCATAGTTCCATGGGACAGCCTTATCAGATTCATAGGGGAGAGGCCCCGGAACAGTAATAACAATGGGTGCGACAGTCATGATTTTAACTGGCTTCCTCGGGGGAGCCTTGATCGGATTATTGAAAATTGTAACAACAGATACTTCTTCCACAGGAACAAAAGGGACAGCAGTCTTCCTGAAGAGAATCTCCTTGCTATCCATCTGGCTTTTGATGCCTAACTTCAGCAACGGACAACCAGTAGGAGTAACAGCACACAAAAGGCAACCCTTGCTGGAACCCGAAAATAAACCGGCCAGCAGTAGGTTCCTCTTAACAGTCATCAGTGGGGTAGCTACATCATTCACAGAAACGGCATACACATCTTCATCAACGACATTCACTCCATGCTGGGGCATAGGAGCAGTCACCACATTTGGCCTCTCAGGTGCCTCAAATTGTATCTCCTTCGCATCAATAAGGTCTTGCACCTTATTCCTCAGGGCCTAACAGTCATCAGTAGAATGCCCCGGGCTATCGGAGTGATAAGCACAGCGGGCATTTGGATTGTATTTGGGAGATGCAGTATTCACAACCTTCGGGGCCTCCCTGACAGTTACTAAGTTGGTGGATAACAGCTGCGGCAAGATTTGTGACAAGGTCATACTCAGCCGGGTAAACTCTCTTCTGGGCCTCTCACCCCTTTGTGGATTGGTTTGCCGAGGAGCGGCAGCAGGCTTAGCAATCACCACCGCGTTGACAGATTGGCGGCGTTCTGGTTTATCATGTCTTCTAGGCCCATATACAGCACTGGCCTCCTTCTTAAAGGGTTTCTTCTCAGAACTTGAAGATGCACCCTTCTGAATTTTACCGGACTTCATTCCAACCTCTATCCTCTCCCCAGTCAGAATAAGGTCAGTGAACCCTGCAGATGAATTTCTGATAAGATGATTGAAGAATGGCCCGGAGAGGGTCCCCAAGAACATATCCACCAGCTCACGGTCAGTTAATGGTGGCTGCACCCTGCCAGCCAGATCCCTCCACTTCTGCGCATACTCTTTAAAACCTTCGCTTGATCCTAGCGACATACCCTGGAGTTGGGTACGTGTAGGAGCAAGGTCGACATTATATTGATACTGCTTGTGAAAAGCAGTAGCCAACTCCTCCCAGTTACGAACTTTGGTCCCATCCAGCTGATAGAACCATTCGAGATGAGTCCCTGAAAGACTCTCCTGGAAGAAGTGGATCCACAAGTTCTTATCCACTGTGTACGGTTGAATCTTCCGCACATAATATCTGAGGTGTAGCTTGGGACAAGACGCCCCGTCATACTTGGTGAAAGATGGTGCCTTAAACTTGTGAGGAATGATCACACCAGTAGATAAGCCCAAGTCTTCGAAATCCAGCCCAGACACTTGTTGTATTTCCATGGCGTTCAGTCTGTCTTCCAACTGCTTGTACCGATCTTCAGCAGGAGGATACTGTTCCTCATTAAAATTAGTCTCGTTGTCAGAGACTACTAGACTTGGAGCCTTTCCCCCCTGGGGACTGTCTTTGCCTATAGAAGAACCAACTTCCTCATTCTGCAGAGTATTACCAAACCTCCGGCCCGAGTTGAAAAGAACAGTTCTCTTCTTCTTCTTCTTCTTCTCCTTCTTCAAGAGCAAAGCCTTCAGCTCTTCTTGACCTTGGGCCAAACCCATGATCAGCTCTTGAAATTGTGCGTTCTGCGCCTGAAGGGCCTTGATAGACATCTCGGTTGATGATTCAGGGTTCATGATGCTGAAATAAACAGCGAAGAGCGGTAAGCAACCTGAAAAGAAGAATACCTGCTATGCACATGATGAATGGAATGCGTATGATTTATGTTTTCAAAGACAATCGGGAATCAACTTTGTAAACAAAAAGGAACACACTTCATTAGATTCAACTTTGAAATTTAAATTGTTCAACAGGTTGCCCTTAGGCGTTACATAAAAATGGAAATACTGAAAAAGGGAAATAAAACTGTAAAAGAACATCCAAAGCTCATCATTGATCCCAGGGTCTCCTCTTCTCAGTACGGATGTAGTCATTCAGAGCTCGCTCATTCTCCAACTGCTTTGTCAGCTTCTGGATCTTCAATTCCTGCTCGTTGAACTTTTCCCGATACGAATCCCGTTCTTCTCGCAGTTGCGACCAAGACCTCTTTAATGTCTCATAATCAGTAGGTATCTGAGGAGGGAGGACAGTTGGAGGAGCCCCATATTTCTCAGGATACTCAAGAATGACGGGTCTGACAGCTTCGTACGGCATACCTAACTTCTGAGCACGGATGCGAACCCATTTGTAGTAGTCTTCCATAGGTAGGGAAGTCTTTGGCCCCAACTCTTGTGGGTCAGCTTTATGAACTCTGTCCCAAGCCTTGATGAACCTACGACGCAGTTCGTCACTATCCACCTGAAACTCAAAACTGATGTGAGGCACCAACATCTCATGAGGCCCTGCTCTTCTGGCTCTTCCAAACTGACGGAGTGCTAGACATGGGTTATAAGAGATTCCTCCTTGGGTACCAATCAAAGGAACATTAGGGTATTCTCCGCAACGATCAATAACAGCTACCTCATCCAAACCTCTGAGAGTCCAAATGATGTCCTTATCAGTGAGAGACATTAACCTGTGAGCCCAACCTCTTCCTTCTTGGTTCTTCAGCACGAACTTAGGGAGGTGCGAAATAAACCACCTCACCAACAAAGGGATACAACACCACAGAGTTCCTCGTCTTCGGGCAGTACGAGCATAAAGTTGTTGCAGGATGTCACCCAAGAGAGTGGGCATAGGATTCTGAGACATGAAGATCCTTATGGCAGTGACATTGATGAAGTTGTCAGGATTAGGAAACAAGACTAGCCTATAGATTAAGAGAGCCAGGATGTCTTCATATGCCCTAAAGTCCAAGTCATTCCAGAAACTGTGAGCTTTACCAATCAGAAACTTGGCCAAGAAACCCTTAACTCCACTTCTAGTCACCCAATTGTCCATTACTTCTTGATGGGTCAAGGGAAGAGCTGCAGCAACCTCCTCAAGCCTAAGAGTCTTTTCCCAACCAGTGAAGGGAGTCTGATCCAAGATAGGGATACCAAGCAAATCAGAGAACTCTTCCAGGGTAGGGACCAGCTGGAAGTCTTGAAAGGTGAAGCACTGGTACAGAGGGTCATAGAACTGGGTCAGGACACTCATCAACTGTTGATCCCGCTTTGCAGTGACTAAACTGAGAAGAGAACCATGCCTCTGGATGAAGGAAGTGGTGTTTGGAATTCTGCTAACCAATTCTTCAAGTAACTCAGGTGGGTGAACAAAGTTGAACCGGATAGTATTCCTTCGCATAGGCATCATGATGTCCTACAAAACAGAGCAAAGGTGAAACCCTCTTGTCTTTGAAATGGTCAATTCTTATGCAGGATGCATGCAATGCTCATGATGTTATGATGTTATGATAAAGCACACCACAAAATATTTACAAAAGCACACATGTAAGGCACACAAGTCACACAAGACAAGCCCTTAAAGTTTAGGCCAGCATGAGGTCTAGGTATTACCCTCTTTCAGTTTGTTGGTTCATACATGTCCTATCAAAAGTAACTGGGTTCTTAGAGGATCCCAATATCACTGACTACCCTCAATCGGTCATAACTCCAGCATCGCAATCTTTTCTTGCGGCCAGAACCATCACGAGAGTTTAGCCTCAATGGGCGTACCATACTGTTACTGTTCTATTGGCCAAGTTGGGTCATTTAAGGTTCTAAGGTCTGTTGGTGCTTAATGACTCCTCAGAAGACCCATATTCTTCTCGTTGCGACACAAGGGATATCGGTACAGACCAAGGCGCCACACCAACGTAGCCACTGTTTCACCCATGTCGGTCTACGCCGGACAGGTCCCTCACAGCTTATGCTACCTAAACAGGGTATCCCCAGATCCGGGTTAGGATCTATGTAACTCCAAAGACAATCCCACAATGATAAAGCAAACAAGTCAAAGCAATTGAAAACACAGTGATCTTAGTCCTAAGGTACACCTCACTTTATAAGTATCCCCAGTAGAGTCGCCAGTTCTGTGATCGGTGGATTTAGAACTGACTGTTTAACGCTGGATCGCGAAATGTCGCGGAAGCAAGAGTCGCCACCGTCTTTTATTTTCTCCAATATGGAAAGGACAAAAGCACAGCAAAATTCCTTATTGAGAATGTTTCTCGGTTCGGGAGGTAGATTTATAGAAAGGGAAGGTGTTAGCACCCTTTCTATCCATGGTTATCCATGGGCTCTTAGATACTTGCTCATTTGTGTTTTCAAAATGTTTGTTTGCTTTTCAAAGTGAGTGAGTTTGAAAAAGTTTCGTTTAAAATTTCAGTTCGACTCTTGTATCAGTCCTCAAGAGTGTTTGAAAAGTTGTTTTTGAAAGCTTTTTGCAAAGTGTCGGTGTGAAAATAAATTTTTGATTTGTTTTGAATTAGAGCAAGTATCTACGAGTCATCTACCTACCCTAAGGAATTAGTCTGTGTAAATGTCCTTAAGGTAGTGCCATCCCACCATTGAGAGGTAGGTAGCACCACTGTTGGAGGTGTTCGGGTCAATTCGAGGATTAGGGACAGTGTGGTCACCAGAGCAATAGGAGGACACCTTAGAAGCTACCCCATGCCATGTTCATGGACATGAGGACTTACTAAAACGTCCTCTACTCGACGACCACTTTTCGAGGGTGTTGTACCCCAAAATTTGCCCTCCCATATTCTTCAAGATTTGCAAGGAGCATGCTTCAAAATCTCCCCAAGGGTTGCACAGTTCAAGGGCCTCCTAACAGTCAAAAACTAGGGTTTTGGTTCTGACAAAGAAATGGAAGTTTCCAAGGGTCCAATCAAGTCCCACATGCCTATAAACATTTTCAAGCATCCTCATGTCAAGTTTCAAGACTTACAGCACAAAATTGCACAGTCAAATGCCCTAATTGCTCAGCAGTCAACTGCAGGGGCAAAATGGTCATTTGACAGTCAAAAGTCCAAATTTTTGGTCAACATCTTATTTTGAAGCCAAAAAACATCATTGGATCAATTCTTGATCATGATTCTCAAGGCATGGCTCAAAAAGTCTCAAGATGCAAAAGTTTCCATATTTGGACAGTTGAAAAAGTCAACTGTAACTTGACCAAGGCATAACGTCCACATGGTTTATCAGAAAAATTCCATACAAATATCATTTTGAAGAGAATGACATTTCCTACAACTCCTCTTCACACTTCAAGTCCAAGAAATGCTCTCACAAAAAGTTATCAATTTCAACATTATAGGTCATTTTCAAAAGTCGACAAAAAGGGACTTTAAGTCAAAGACCATAACTTGATATTGGTAAATCAAAATGACATGGTACCAAAGGAATTGGTTAGAGGACTTCAAGACCTTTCCAAAATGTCCAAGAACATGATCAAAGCTTAAAAATTGAGCAAGATATGCCTTGTGGAAGTTGGGAAATTTTTGGGAATTTTGAAAAGTCAACTTTGCTTCAAATGCCTCAAAATTGCTAATGGGCCACATTTTCTTCCAAGAATCCTTATCCAAAGGCTATGCACGACCATTTGGCCCAAAGAGGAATTATTTCATCATTTTTTATTATTTATTTGAATTTTTAATCACTATTAATTCATTTAATGAAATAAAATATGACAAAAATAGAAAACCATGTTTTTTAATCCCTTTTTGCAGCATATTCTCTCCATAAAACCTCAAGATTTCGTGCACCCTCAATTTGGAAAGATTTGGCCATGATTGGTATCAAAAGCACATGGAAAAGATTTGAAAAGATGCCATTAAAAATCAAATATTTGATTCATGATTACAAGGGTTTTGGACATGTTTTGCAAACCTAAATCACTCACATACATATACAGATCACAACCCTAGTGCATACAACCTGGAAGCTGTGCCTAAGAACAAAAACAAAACTTGCATTTTTCCATAAATTTTTTGAAACTGTTTTCATAGTTGTAGGTCGTTTCAAAGCAAAAGAGTTGTTCCATTGCATTCTTGACACATTCAGGAAGCTACCCCAATCAAAATCAACTCTCCAAGCGCAAAGAATTGGTAGATAAGAGTCCCACTTTTCTGTAAAATATTCATAATCGCATCCTGAATTCCATGCATTTTTCATGTGTTTTTGATATTTATTTATACTAATCTAATCATTCTAAAGCTAATGGTGTATTTCAATTAAGTTTTTATAGCCTATATGCAAAGTTGCCATTGGAGCTCGTTAGGGTTTCAAAGCTGTAAAATTAGGGCTTTCCTCTTCAGAAAAAATTGAGACCCAAGACCTGTACCATTAAAACCAGAAGCTCATGACGAATCAATTCCATACCTCGCGATCAATTTATGATAAACGGTGGCCTAATCGCTATTTTCTTATACTATGGTTAGTGGGGGTTCAAAATCCCCGCTATTTGATATGTTTTTTTCAGGCAAAAGCAAAGGCGTTGTGGAGAAGATGCTGAGGTGTCTCAACCATATAGGGCCATTCAAATATTCGCGCATTTTTTATGTTTACCAAATAACACTTGTTCTCTCTCATATGAATCAGGTTCCATTAATATTACAAACGAACGCACTTGGCTGGTTGGTAAGTGAGGTGTCATGCAATCAATGGGACCTGGGTTCGATTCCCAGGTCCCCTCCCTTTCTCAATATATTTTGTTTTAATGTGATTCCATGCAGTTCCTACCCCAGGGCCTACCATGCATCTTCATGTTTGTGCTTGCCACGCGCCCCATAAGATCAATCTAGTGGTCAGAAGCTGCAGACCACCATATGCATAGGTCAACGCCTTCATACACAAGCCAAGAAAGTCCACGTGGGCTAGCGTTTAATGGGCCAAAATTGCTGGACAATACCTCCAAAATTGGGGTCAACACCCCCCATTGGTTTGCCTTTTTATTTTCTTTCTTTTCATTTTTCTATCTATTTGTTTTATTTATTTTTCATCAAAATTAATTTCTATAAAAAAATAACAAAAAAATCAGAAAGACAAAAAATATAAATATATTTTATTTAAATGTTTTTGTAAATAAATTTTATTAACTAATTTAGTTTTTAATTCTAGGTTTAATTTTAAGGTTTTCTTTAATAAATTAAAAAAGGTAGAATTAGGGTTTTAAATACTTTTATTCTTTTTCTTTTCTTTTACCATATTTAATTATTAATTATTTTATAAATAAATTTGCCATTAAATAATTAGGTTAAAACTAGGTTAGATTTAAACATTTTTTTAATAAATTAAAAATAGTTTAGAATTAGGGTTTTAATTTCATTTAATTTTCTTACTAATTCCATAAATACAAAAAAACTCAAAAATAATTTCCTTTTCTCATTTAACTTAATTAATTTATTAATTGTAATTTAATTTCCTTAAAAGGGTCCAACGCCCTCGCATTCCCGACTTTACTTCTTCTCGCGCTTTACTTTTATTTCTTTTTATGAACATAATGTATTTATCCCAAAGCCATGTAATAGATTGATTAGGACATTTATTTTCCGCGTTTTATTTTATTTCAAATCGGGTCTTGGATTAATTTGGCGATGTAGACCCGCGCCTTTGTAATAGCGTAGGACTTTTAATTCCGCATCTTTTTAACTGTTAATAATTTGCATGAAAGAATGAATGTCAAAAATAAAATCAAAACGTAGATCACTAATGCACGACAAGACAAAAAATATCTGAAAATGGCACACCAATCACATACCACCCCTAGGGTACGTCTCACTGTTACCTTGCCCCCTCGAAAAGTGGTCGTCGAGTACAGGACGTCTTAGTGAGTCCTTATGTTCCATTGATCTAGTTGCCTCGAATAAGTTACCTCGGAACGGTCGCCTCGGAATAAAAAGATCAATGGCATAAGGGTAGCTTCTAAGGTATCTTACCATTGCTCGGTGACCACACTGTCCCTACAAACGAATTGACCCGAACACCTCCAACGGTGGTGCTACCTACCTCTCAATGGTGGGATGGCACTACCTTAAGGACATTTACACAGCCTAATTCCTTAGGGTAGGTAGATGACTCATAGATACTTGCTCTATTAAAAAACAAACAAAACTCTTTTCACACCGACACTTTTCAAAAAGCTTTCAAAACAATTTTTCAAACACTCTTGAAGACTGATACAAGAGTCGATCTGGAATCTTTAAACGAAACTTTTTTCAAACCCACTCACACTTGAAAAGCAAACACTTTTGAAAACACAAATGAGCAAGTATCTAAGAGCCCATGGATAACCATGGATAGAAAGGGTGCTAACACCTTCCCTTTATATAAATCTACCTCCCGAACCGAGAAACTATCTCATAAGGAATTTTGCTGTGCTTTTGTCCTGTCCATGTTGGAGAAAATAAAAGACGGTGGCGACTCTTGCTTCCGCGACATTTCGCGAACCAGCATTAAACAGTCAGTTCCAGATCCACCGATCACAGAACTGGCGACTCTGCTGGGGAAACTTTATAAAGTGAGGTGTACCTTAGGATAGTTCATAACTGTGTTTTCAATTGTATTGACTTGTTTGCTTTAAAATTGTGGGTTGCATGGGAGTTACATAGATCCTAACCTGGATCTGGGGATACCCTGTTTAGGTAGCATAAGCTGTGAGGGACCTGTCCGGCGTAGACCGACACGGGTGAAGCAGTGGCTACGTTGGTGTGGCACCTTGGTCTGTACCGATATCCCTTGTGTTGCAACGAGGAGAATATGGGTCTTCTGAGGAGTCATTAAGCACCAACAGACCTTAGAACCTTAAATGACACAACTTGGCCAATAGAACAGTAGCAGTATGCTACGCCCATTGAGGCTAAACTCTCGTGATGGTTCTGGCTGCAAGAAAAGATTACGATTCTGGAGTTATGACCAATTGAGGGTAGTCAATGATATTGGGATCCTCTAAGAACCCGATTACTTTTGATAGGACAGGTATGAACCAACCAACTGAAAAAAGGGTAATACCTAGACCTCATGTTGGCCTAAACTCTAAGGGCTTCTCTTGTGTGACTTGTGTGCTTTCGAACTTGACTACTTGCATGCTTGTTATCTGACACATAAGCTACTTGCAGGTTTTGTTTATAGTCCTTAATTGGGACTCATAACAGGGTTTACTAAGTTTCTTGCAGGTTTTGTTTATAGTCCTTAATTGGGACTCATAACAGAGTATACTGAGTTTCTTGCAGGTTTTGTTTATAGTCCTTAATGGGGACTCATAACAGGGTTTACTTACATCAGTCCATGCATACCATAACATCATACCATTGCATACATCCTAACCCATTTCAAGGATCTCAAGGGCTTGTGATGCAGGTCATGATAAACCAGAATGTCTAGCAAGGGGCAAAGGGGATTTATTTTCCTCTAGCCAGGTTGAGGATCTGAGTCAGAGGCTATGACTCACTGGATATGGTGAGCCTTTGACCCTTTGAAGAAGGACTCTCAATAACATGAAGTTACTTCAATCAAGCCCCCGGATTCAAGCTCTAACAAATTTCTTGTTTACCCCGCGAGGTCCTTGAAAACATTGCATGCATATCATACATATCATTGCATTACAGGTACCCTTTTGACAGGCCACTTACCATCTGCGTTGTTTATTTCAGCAATGGCTTCCCAACAAGATAACCAGGACCTTCTTGCTCAAGAGACTCGGTTCGGGGAAATCCTCATGAATCTATCCAAGGGGCAGGAGGAGCTGAGAACACTTCTCATGGGGACTTTGGTCAGGAACAGCGTTGAGGACGAACGGCTGAAACATCTGCAAGCTGAAGTGGATGCAATGAAAGCCCAGATGCTGGGGCAGGTGACTGCCATTCAAGGTTTAGCCCAAAGACAAGAAGAGCTCGGAGTTCTCATCAACAAACCGCTTCAGGGTAACCAACTGGGGCAAATGTCTAAGGGTAAGGAGCCAGTCATCATTCAACCATTTTTGAGACAAGGAGATAAGGGGAGAGCTCCTCAAATGGCTCCAGTGCCACAAATTCAGCATCAACCTCACCAGCTTCAGCCAGACAAACCCAAAAGGCAATTCACTCCCCTCGGCATGACCTTGTCACAGATATTGCCACAGTTGCTGGAAACCAAGTTGGTAACTCTCATGGACCCTCCAAAGAATCCCAACAGGACGCCGTCAAGGTATAACCCCAGCGTTCGCTGCGCTTACCATTCTGACAGCCCGGGGCATGCTACAGATGACTGTTGGACTTTGAGAAATAAGGTCCAGGATCTGATTGACGCAAAGGAAGTCCATCTCGACTCTCCAGAGGCTCCGAATGTGATCACTGCTCCCTTGCCAAGACATGGCTAGGATTGGAATACTTTTGTTCATTCGAATGTTCAATTTGTAATTTTCTTTTGATTGTTCAAACATTTATTCATGCTAAACATTGTTATTTCATTAATGCACTACACATGTCTGTTTTGAAGTAATTATTTCGTATTCACTATATGCAAACTGTTTTCATTTTTTTGTGATGATCAATTCTCGGTTAATAATTCTAAGCCTCTTGAGGGAGGATGACGAAAACGATACCGCGATCATTACAGTATGCTTTTGAACAGACCCCGCTGATGAGGTACAGGAATTGTTTCAATCCCTAAACACTGGAGTTATAAGGAAGATAATCCATCGTCAACCCCTCTGAGCCAAAGAAGTAGGAGTTTTTCTTTTCGAAAATTAAAACCCTTAATCATAACCTGGGGCAGGGTAGTTCTCTCAGTTGATCCAAGTGCATAACAAACGGCACCAAAGAGGTCCTTACAAAACAAAAATAAAAAAGGACAGTGATGGTTCCAAATAACCATAAAAACAGGCAGTCATTACCAAAATCAAAAAAGCCCATTAAGTCAAAACCTATGAAGGAGACTTACAAAACTGGGGCATCCCGCTGACTGTAAATACAAAAAGAAATAGTTCAGGAAAAAACAGGGATAACGAAATCAAAAAGAAAAGAGGTCCTACAAACCCTCAACAAAAAATGACTGCCTATTCAAAATAAATCGTCAACATCCGAACCATCACCATAATATCAGGACAAAGACTCAAACAAGGTCTAACGCACGATCAGCTGAGTTTAGGTTTGAAGAACATCACGAAGAATGGGTGGGTACAAATATACTTTGAGCCTTTATCCTTTGTTTTTTAAACCGTGAACCAGGCCACATTATAACCCTTAAAAGTCCTAGCTGAAGCATGGGTTAGTCCGAAAGCATACTGTTACAAAAGGTATCCTGACTCCTTAAGGCTTGCGGTAAAATAACGAGTTGACATCACAGTCTATAAAAAAAAAATTTCACTTGTTTTATTGAAAACTGCATTTTCAAAAAACTTCAAGACAGACATAAGCTTTGCATTTTTAATATAACATTGCTTGCATATGACTATTTGTTTGAACAGCATAGAAGTTCGCACGACGAATGTCTAATGAACAAAAGCACTTCCAATCAAGGGGCACGACATGGTCATTGTCCATCATCTGGGGCAGTTAGGTCAAGATTCAGAGAATCTCTCAAAGGCCAAATAACCTGGGGCAAATCTCCGCCTGAGTCATTTGGGGCATTGGATGGTCAAACAAAGATCTTCTGGTATGGCGACACAACGCTGATAGGGGCACCTCCCTACACTCTGAGAGCGTGGACATAGTCGAAAAAATACTACGCATAATCAAAGACCCGCTAGGTTGATACACCTAGGCAAAAATAAGGGCTTCCCGGCGAACCAAAAGGGTTCGGGAAAAAATAAGGGATGAAAATGAAAAATCTGTACACCCGGCAAGTCGAAAACCTGAAAAGGTGGCTTGGGCAAAAATGGGTATCCCAGTGGACTGAAAACCTGAAAGGGCGGTCCAGGCAAAAATTAGGGATCAGAGCGTACGACTATGTCCTGTCATCTCGTCACTTGCCTACCAGAAGAAGATTTGTCAAATCGGCAGTCATCAAGCACCTCCACAGGTACAAAGGTAGGTTCGGTTGAAAAACATGACCAAGATATCTTAATTCCCCAGAGAGTGAGCCAGCAAGTCAGCGATACTCTCCCCAAGCAGAGTTAGTCCACTATCAACCTCAAGGAAGTTGGATTATCCCCCGCGGATCTCAACATTCCCCAGTGGAGTATACAAACATTCTTAACAAGCATCCTCGGCAGTCTTGATCTAAGATTGTTCCCCGGCAGAATACCAGACATTCGGTGGAGCCACTTCCCCAGTACATCTCAAAAAAATTTCCCCAGGAGAGTCCAGTCCAAAAGTTTCCCCAGGAAAGTGGAATCCATATCCCCAGCAGGTCTTAAAGCTTATCCCCAGTAGATTCTGGGAGCTTCTCCCCCGCAGAGCACGAACGCGTCCCCCGACTTTATTCAAAGGTTATTTCCCTACCAGGATATAACTGGGTTATCCTCAGCCAAAAGCCATGAGAAGATCGTCCTCGGCGAAGTCTTCTTATCCCCAGCAGAGTCCATTAACACTTCCAACATATTAATGGTATCCCAAGCAAAGTTACCATCAACAATTCAGCAAAGTACCTCTCTCCCCACAGAGTACTGTTCCCCAGCAAGGTCGCTAGAGTAGTTATTCCCCGCCGAGTAATCTCTTCGCCAAGATTATTCCCCAACGGAGTCATCTTCTCCTACCGGTATTCTTGCAACTATCACTCCCCAGTGGAAACAAAAGCTCTACATCAGCCCAGGATTTAACTTCCCGGCACCCATCGAGGATTTATTTTCCTAGGACGAAAACATACATTCATAAACATCGCACTTCCATACATTATAGCATGCATATATGCATCATATCTTACAAATCTCATTTAGGTTGAGAACATCATTGCTTGATCCATATCATGCATTACATATGACTGACCTTTACCTTTCAGGAAAGATCCAGTTAAGTTCTCAGCTAGATTCCAAGACCTTGTCTGGTTCAGTTAAATCGACCCTAAGATTTTCCTATTTCTTATCCAGTCAAAGGCCTTCTCTAGTTCAGTCAGATCGACCCTAAGATCTCCCTGATTCTTGCCCAGTTGAAGTTATTCCAAGACCTTGCTTGGTTCAGTTAAGTCGACCCTAAGATTTTCCTGTTTCTTATCCAGTCAAAGGCCTTCTCTGGTTCAGTCAGATCGACCCTAAGATCTCCCTGTTTCTTATCCAGTTGAAGATTCCAAGACCTTGCCTGGTTCAGTTAAATCGACCCTAAGATTTTCCTGTTTCTTATCCAGTCAAAGGCCTTCTCTGGTTCAGTCAGATCGACCCTAAGATCTCCCTGTTTCTTATCCAGTTGAAGATTCCAAGACCTTGCCTGGTTCAGTTAAATCGACCCTAAGATTTTCCTGTTTCTTATCCAGTCAAAGGCCTTCTCTGGTTCAGTCAGATCGACCCTAAGATCTCCCTGATTCTTGCCCAGTTGAAGTTATTCCAAGACCTTGCTTGGTTCAGTTAAGTCGACCCTAAGATTTTTCTTGATTCTTATACAATCAAAGGCCTTCTCTAGTCCATATAAATCGACCCTAAGATTTTTCTGATTCTTATCCAGTCAAAGGCCTTCTCTGGTTCAGTCAGATCGACCCTAAGATCTCTCTGATTCTTATCCAGTTGAAGATTTCAAGACCTTGTCCGGTTCAGTTAAGTCGACCCTAAGATTTTTCTGGTTCTTATCCAGTCAAAGGCCTTCTCTGGTTCAGTCAGATCGACCCTAAGATCTCCCTGATTCTTGCCCAGTTGAAGTTATTCCAAGACCTTGCTTGGTTCAGTTAAGTCAACCCTAAGATTTTTCTTGATTCTTATCCAATCAAAGGCCTTCTCTAGTCCAGTTAAATCAATCCCTAAAGATTTTTCTGATGAAGACTCAGTAGAAGATATCTAAGATTCTCTCAGCGTTACTGTTGAGGTTGAAGTCGCCCAAGATTCTCTCAGCGTTACTGTTGAGGTTGAAGTCGCCCAAGATTCTCTCAGCGTTACTGTTGAGGTTGAAGTTGCCCAAGATTCTCTCAGCGTTACTGTTGAGGTTGAAGTCGCCCAAGATTCTCTCAGCGTTACTGTTGAGATTGAAGTCGCCCAAGATTCTCTCAGCGTTACTGTTGAGGTTGAAGTCGCCCAAGATTCTCTCAGCGTTACTGTTGAGGTTGAAGTCGCCCAAGATTCTCTCAGCGTTACTGTTGAGATTGAAGTCGCCCAAGATTCTCTCAGCGTTACTGTTGAGGTTGAAGTAGCCCAAAGGTTCTCTCAGCGTTCCTGTTGAGGTAGTAATCGTCCAAGGTTCTCTCACCGTCCCGTTGAGGTAGTAACCATCCCTGATTCGTTCATCACCGTTTGTAGCTCCAGATTCAATTCCTGTAACCAGTCAGGACACATCTACACAAAGGGCCCGAGGACCAACTCCTGCAATAGGTCAGGTAATCATATTTCTTTTTTCAGGTACACAGGTTCTCGCTAAGGAATCTCTTACGCGATCGACACCCAGGTGGCATCTATAAGCCCATCCACCTATCCATCAATCTCCAAATGGCATCTGTAAGCCCATCACCCTATTCATCAATCTCTAAATGGCATCTATAAGCCCATTCCCATCATCACACTGCTACTATGTGAGCGCAAATTTCTGGGCACTTTAGTGTTCAATCATCTTCCACCCTCGGATTACGAAAGGCACGTCAGCCAATCTGCATCCTCAGGTCTAAGAAGATTGAACAGGGGCAACTGTTGTACCCCAAAATTTTCCCTCCCATATTCTTCAGGATTTGCCAAATCATGCTTCAAAATTCCCCAAGGGTTGCACAGTTCAAGGGTCTCCTAAACAGTCAAAATTAGGGTTTTGCTTCTGATCAAGAAAATGAAGTTTCCAAAGGTCCAATCAAGTCTCACATGCCTACAAATATGGTCAAGCATCCTCATATCAAGTTTCAAGACATTCAGCATAAAATTGCACAGTCAAAAACCCTAAATTGCACTACAGTCAACTGTAGGGGCAAAATGGTCATTTTGACAGTCAAAAGTTCAAATTTTTGGTCAACATATCATTTTGAAGCCTCAAACATCATTTGATCAATGCTTGATCATGATTCTCAAAGCTTGGCTCAAAAATCATCAAGATGCAAAAGGTTCCTTATTTGGACAGTTGAAAAAAGTCAACTGTAAATTGACCAGGGCATAACTTTCACATGGATTATCAGAAAAATTCCATCCAAAGCTCATTTTGAAGATAAAGACATTTCCTACAACTCATCTTCATACTTCAAGTCCAAGAAATGCTCTCACAAAAAGTTATCAATTTCAACATTATAGGTCATTTTCAAAAGTCAACAAAAAGGGACTTTAAGTCAAAGGCCATAACTTGAAATTGGTAAATCAAAATGAAATGGGACCAAAGGCATTGGTTAGAGGACTCAAAGACCTTTCCAAAATGTCCAAGAACATGAGCAAAGCTTAAAAATGGAGCAAGTTATGCCTTGTGGAAGTTGGGAAATGTTTGGATATTTTGAAAAGTCAACATTGATTCAAATGACCTAAAATTGCTAATGGGCCCATTTTTCTTCCATAATTCATCATCCATGGCACGTGCACGACCACTTGGCCCAAAGGGAAGTATTTCTTCATTTTTTATTTATTTATTTGAATTTTTATTTATAATAATTCATTTAAATCAAATTAAATACATGAAAAATATTTAACCTAGGTTTTACAATCTTTTTGTGCACAAAATCTACTCAATAATTCGTGTGAAATTAAATAGGGAAAGATTTGGAGAGAATTGATCTTAATTTGTACAAAAACACATGGAAAATATTTGAAAAAGATCTTGAAAATCAAATCTTTCAAAGTCATGAATGCCAAGCTTTTTGGATCAAATTTCTTAACCTAATTGTTCCACACATATATACAAAGCAAACCCTCATGCTTGGGACCACGCAGCTGCTCAGAAAACCCTTGCACAAACTCATACTTTCTCTCAAAAAAACTCAATTCTTAAAACTCACTTGCAGGGTGATACAAGCTTCAAAACCTATTCCATTAGCTTCCTCAAGGTTCACTGAACGAGTCCCAATCAAAAACATTCATCAAAACCTCAAGAATCGGTATACAGAACTCAAGATATTTCATGAAAAATGCATATTCGTGTTTTGATTTACAGGCATCCTCATAACATTTTGTTCATTGATTCATACTCCTTATGCAATTCTGAAGCTAACCCATATGTTTAATTGAATTTTTGCAAGCTATATACGATTTCACCATTGTCAATTTTTAGGGTTTACAGGATTCCAAATTAGGGATTTTAAAACAAGGAAAAATTAGAGCATAAGAATTAGACCATTCACTTCAGCATACTCAGACGATCATGAACCTATACTCGCGCTCAATTTATGAGCCCCTAATGGCTAATCGCTATTTTTCCATAGAGGGCCTAAGAGAACACATGAAAACCGTTGCTTATGTTGTTTATGTTTCAGGAAAATAAAATCCAACGAAGAAGATGAATTCGTGGCAAGCGGTGGGTGGCTGGTTTGAAAGTTCGCGCGCAAAGTCCACTAACGCAATTGTTCTTTTTATAATATTTGTTGATTGTTATATATTAAACACGCGTGAGTTGATCCAGTGGCAAGCGTAGTTGTTGGCAAAGCACATGACCTGGGTTCGAACCCCAGGTCTTCACCCTCTTCATATTATTTTGTATTCATTGATTCCATGCAGGTTCAACATCAAAGCGTACCATACGCCCTCCAGATCAAACCATCCACGTGCATATCAGGGTCAATCCAAAGGCATAGATTGGAGGAACACCATAAACATGAGTCAACATGCCAGCACGTTGCCTGGAAAAGTCAAACGGACCATGCTAAATGGGCCAGAATTCTTGGACTTAACCTCCATGTTGGGGACTACAACCCCCCTTGGTTTGCAAATTCTTTTAACTTTCTTTATTTTTTTTTATTATTTATTTTTTATAAATTGCTTGTTTAATTAATTTAATATTTTCATAAAATCACAAAATACCATAAAAATCAGAAAAGATCAAAAAATTAAATATATTTAATTAGTTAATATTTTGTAAATAAACTTGCATGTAAATTAATTTAGTGTAAATTAGGTTTTAATTTTAATTCTCTTAATAAAAAAATCAAAAAATGTAGAAATAGGGTTTAATTAATAATTTTTCATCCTTTTTATTTTTCTTTCATAAATGATTAAATAATTAAATATTTATTTTTATAATTAAATTTGTATATAAAAATTAGGGTTAATTTAGGTTAAAATTCAATGTTTTCTTAATAAATTAAAAGCCATTAGAATTAGGGTTAGTATTTATTTTAATTAATTCTTTTTTTTCACTTAAATCCTAAAATACAAAAAAATACCAAAAACATCTCCTTTTCTTTTTTTTTTATTAATTAATTCCATGTAATTTTAAATTTTGCAAAAAGGGTCCAACGCCCTCGTTTCGATTTAATTCTTATGCGCATATTTATTTTATTTCGTTTAAATATCTATGTATCTCTCCCAAGGCCATGTAACCTTTTAATTTTCTCGCACTTTATCTTTATTTCTTTATTTATTTTCTGTCAAATCGGGTCCTGGTTAATTTTGGCGATGTGGACCCGCGCCATTTGTAATAGCTTAGAATTTACTTTTCTCGCAATTCTTAACTGTTAAATCAAGGCATGAAAGAATGTATGGACAAAAATAAAAACAAGCGTAGAACACCAATAACATGACGAGATAAATGCAAATGAAAACGACACACGAATCGCACACACCACCCCTAGGGTACGCCTCACTGTTGCCTTGCCTCGAAAGGTGATTGTCGAGTAGAGGATGTCTTAGTAAGTCCTCATGATCCGGGAACCTGGCATGAGGGTAGCTTCTAAGGTGTCTTCCTATTGCTCTGGTGATCGCCATGTCCCTACAAATTCGAATTGACCCGAACACCTCCAACGGTGGTGCTACCTACCTCTCAATGGTGGGATGGCACTACTTTAAAGGACATTTACACAGACGAATTCCTTAGGGTAGGTAGGTTCTCGTAGATACTTGCTCTAATCTCAAAACAAATTCAAAAAAGACTTTTCACACTGACACCTTTTCAAAAAGCTTTCGAAAGCAATTTTTCAAACACTCTTGAGGACCGATACAAGAGTCGAACTGAAATTTTCAAAGAAACTTTTTTAAAACCCACAGTTGAAAAGCAAGCAAACCATTTTTGAAAACACAATGAGCAAGTATCTAAGAGCCCATGGATAACCATGGATAGAAAGGGTGCTAACACCTTCCCTTTCTATAACCTACCTCCCGAACCGAGAGCAATCTCTTTAAGGAATTTTTCTGTGCTTTTGTCCTTTCCATTTGGAGAAAATAAAAGACGGTGCCGACTCTTGCTTCCGCGACATTTCGCGAACCAGCGTTAAACAGTCAGTTCCTGACCCACCGATCACAGCAAGTATAATCTCAAAAGCGGACGTTTGAGAAGAACCTGGAATGGAATTATCATCTCACGCACCGTCGGGGAGAGAACCATAGGAAATTATAATCTCAAAAGCGGACGTCTGAGAAAAATCTGGAATGGAATTACCATCTCACGCACCGCCGGGGAGAGAACCATAGGAAATTATAATATCAAAAGCGAACGTCTGAGAAAAACCTGGGATGGAATTATCATCTCACGCACCGTCGGGGAGAGAAACAAAGGAAATTATAATCTCAAAAGCGGACGTCTGAGAAAAACCTGGGATGGAATTATCATCTCACGCACCGTCGGGGAGAGAACCATAGGAAATTATAATCTCAAAAGCGGACATCTGAGAAAAACCTGGGATGGAATTATCATCTCACGCACCGTCGGGGAGAGAACCATAGGAAATTATAATCTCAAAAGCGGACATCTGAGAAAAACCTGGGATGGAATTGTCATCTCACGCACCGTTGGGGAGAGAACCAATAGGAAATTATAATCTCAAAAGCGAACGTTTTAGAAAAACCTAAAATGAAATTATCATCTCACGCACCGTCGGGGAGAGAACCAATAGGAAATTATAATCTCAAAAGCGAACGTTTGAGAAAAACCTAAAATGGAATTATCATCTCACGCACCGTCGGGGAGAGAACCAATAGGAAATTATAATCTCAAAAGCGAACGTTTGAGAAAAACCTAAAATGGAATTATCATCTCACGCACCGTCGGGGAGAGAACCAATAGGAAATTATAATCTCAAAAGCGAACGTTTGAGAAAAACCTAAAATGGAATTATCATCTCACGCACCGTCGGGGAGAGAACCAATAGGAAATTATAATCTCAAAAGCGAACGTTTGAGAAAAACCTAAAATGGAATTATCATCTCACGCACCGTCGGGGAGAGAACCAATAGGAAATTATAATCTCAAAAGCGAACGTTTGAGAAAAACCTAAAATGGAATTATCATCTCACGCACCGTCGGGGAGAGAACCAATAGGAAATTATAATCTCAAAAGCGGACGTCTGAGAAAAACCTGATAACTTCTACTGAGTCTTCATCAGAAAAATCTGTTGGGAGTCGATTTAGCTGGACTAGAGAAGGCCTTGGACTGGATAAGAAATCTTTGGAGTCGATTAACTGAACCAGATAAGGTTTTGAAATATGATGGAGAATTTAGCTGAATCTTTCCTGAAAGATAGAGGTCGGTCATATGCAATGCATGATATGGATCAAGCAATGATGTTCTCAACATAAATGAGATTTGTATGATATGATGCGTCTATGCATGCTATAATGATGTATGTGATGTTTTATGAATGTGTTTTTCGTCTAGGAAAGTAAATCCTTGACGGGTGCCGGGAGGTCACTCCTGGGCTGATGTTGGAGAATCGATTTATTGCTTCCGCTGGGGATGATAGTTGCAAGAATACCGGTAGGAGAAGATAACCCCATTGGGGAATAAACTTGGCAAATGGAATAACTCTGCGGGGAGAAAAGTACTCTGACGATCTTGCTGGGGAGCAATACTCTGTGGGGAGAGAGATACTTTGCTGAGTTGTTGATAATAGCTTGCTGGGGATAGTCTTGTTGCATTGGAAGTGCTAATAGACTTCGCTGGGGGTAAGAGAACTTTGTCGGGGACGCTCTTTCCATAGCTTTTGGCTGAGGATAACCAAGTTATATCCTGTTAAGGAAATAACTCTTTAAATATGGTCGGGCGACGCGTTCGTGCTCTGCGAGGATAAGCTTCCAGAGTCTACTGGGGATAAGCTTACAGCTTGGGGAGATGGATTCCAACTTTCCTGGGGAAGCAAATTGGACTCTCTTGGGGAAGTTTTGAACTGCGGGGGAAGTGATTCCTTTGAATGTTTGATATACCGCCGGGGAACAATCTTTAGGCCAAGACTGCCGGGGATGCTTGTTAAGAATATGTATGCTGCCGGGGAATGTTGAGATCTGCTGGAGGATACCCAACTTCTTTAAGTTTGATTGTAACTTTGCTCGGGGAGAGTGTATTACTTGCTGGCTCACTCTCTGGGGGATTAAGATGCCTGGTTATATTCTTCAGCTGAACCTACCTTGGTGCCTTAGAGGACAGAACAATTAGATTGCTCAGACTACTCTTTATTGCCCATGTTTCTGAGGTGGGAGAGGAAGACCTATGAGGTGCTGATAGTCGTTGATGGGCAAACCTTCTTCTGGTAGGCAGGTGATAGGATGGCAGGACATAGTCGTACGCTTTAATCCCTAACTTTTGCCTGGACCGCCCTTTCGGGTTTTCAGTTCACCGGGATACCCATTTTTGCCCAAGCCGCCTTTCCAGGTTTTCGACTTGCCGGGTGTACAGATTTTTTTTGTTTCATCCCTTCATTTTGCCCGAACCCTTTTGGTTCGCCAGGAAGCCCTCATTTTTGCCTAGGTACGTCGACCTAGCGGGTCTTTGATTTTGCATAGTATCTTTTCGACTATGTCCATGTTCTCAGAATGTAGGGAGCTGCCCCTGTCAGAAGTGTTTTGTCATGCCACCAGAAGGTGTTTGATCAGGCAAGATTCGTTGCTGGAGTGCCCCAAGTGACTCAGGCAGAGATTTGCCCCAGGCTATTTGGCATCTGAGAGATTCTCTGAATCTTGATTGGACTGCCCCAGATTACAGACCATGATTATATCATGCCCCTTGATTGGAGGTGCTTTCGTTCATTAGGCATTCATCGTGCGAATTTTCCTGCTGTTCAAACAAAAAGTCATATGCAAACAAAGTTATGTTAAAAATGCAAAGCTTATGTCTGTCTTGAAGATTTTGAAAATGCATTCTCTTTCATAAAACAAGTGAATGTTTGTAAAACGTGATGTCAACTCGTTAGTTTATTACGAGCCTTAAGGAGTCAGGATACCTTTGGTAACAGTACACTTTCGAACTAACCCATGCTTCAGCTAGGACTTTTAAGGGTTATAACGTGGCCTGGTTCATGGTTTAAGAAACAAAGGATAAAGGCTCAAATTATTTGTACCCACCCGCTCTTCGTGATGTTCTCCAAACCTAAACTCAGTTGATCGTGCATTCGACCTTGATTGACTCTTTGTCCTGATGTTCCAATGATGGTTCGGATGTTGATAACTTATTTTGAATAGACAGTCATCTCTTTTGTTGAGGGTTTGTAGGACCTCTTTCTTTTTTTTCGTTTCGTTATCCCTGTTTTTTGCCTGAACTGTTTATTTTTTGGATTTACAGTCAGCGGGATGCCCCAGTTTCGTAAGTCTCCTTCATGGATTTTGACTTAATGGGACTTTATTTTGAGAAGTGATGACTGTCTGTCTTTATGATTGTTTGGGACCATCACTGTCTTTCTTTGTTTTGTAAGGACCTCTTTGGTGCCATTTGTCACGCACTTGGATCAACTGAGAAGACTACCCTGCCCCAGGTTATGATTAAGGGTTTTAAATTTCGAAAAGAAAAACTCCTACTTCTTTGGCTCAGAGGGGTTGACGAGGGATTATCATCCTTATAACTCCAGTGTTTAGGGATTGAAATAATGCCTGTACCTCATCAGCGGGGTCTGTTCAAAAGCATACTGTAATGATTGTGGTATCATTTTCGTCATCCTCCCTCAAGAGGCTTAGAATTATTAATTAAGAGTTGATCATCAGAAAAAATATGAGAATAATTTGCATTTAGTGAATATGAATATATTGTTTCAAAACAGACATATGCGATGCATTAATGAAATAACAACGTTTGATATGAATGGAATGTTTGAACAATCAAAAGAAAATTACAACTTGAAAGATTCTAATGAACAAAAATTTCTCAATCCTAGCCATGTTTTGACAAGGGAGCAATGATCACATTGGGAGTCTCGGCGGGCTCGAACTCGATCTCTTTAGCATCGATCATATTCTGAATCTTGTACTTCAATGCCCAACAGTCCTCAGTATCGTGCCCCGGGCTACCAGAATGGTAAGCGCACCTTGCTTCTGGGTTGTAATTTGGAGAGGAAGTCTTTGGATTTGCAGGAGGGTTGATCACCGCAATCAGGTTCATCCTTAACATGTGCTGCAAAGCTCGTGACCATGACATATTGATGTAGGTGAATTGTCTCTTAGGCTCGTCCGACCTGTTCTGATCAACCCGCTGTTCTTGGCGCGGTCGTTGTTGGACCTGAGAAGTAGTAGCAACTCGGAGAGGTCTATTCATTGGACCCGACCTTTGCCTTCTTGGAAGCTGTTCTATGACCTGGTCCCTGGTTTGGGCTGGTTGCTTCATGCCTTGAGGAAGTTGGCTGATCATGGCTCTCAGCTCTCCTTGCTCCTGAGCTAAACCTTGAATGAGGGCCCTTTGCCCCAGCATCTGGGTTTTCAATGTGTCTACCTCAGCTTGTAGACGTTTCAGTTGTTCGTCCTTGTCATCTTCAGGACTCTTTTTGATCAGATTCCCCATGAGGAGTGTCCTCAACTCTTCCTGCCCCTTGGATAGACCTAGGAAGATTTCCCTGAACTGAGTCTCTTGAGCGTGAAGGTCCTGGTTATCTTGTTGTGAAGCCATTACTGAAATAAACAGCGAGAAAGGTAAGTGACCTGCAACAAGGATACCTGTTATGCAATGATGAGTATGACATGCATGTAATGTTTTCAAGGACCTCGCGGGGTAAACAAGAAAATTTGTTAGCATTTGGATCCGGTAGCTTGATTGAAAGAAACTTCATATTTGTTGAGAGTCTTTCTTCCAAGGGTCAAAGACTCACCATATCAAGTGGGTCATAGCCCCTGACTCAAGTCATCAACCTTATTTTGCTTTCCAAACAACCTTGGCTAGGGGAACCTTCTTCAGGAGTCAAAGCTCACCATATCAAGTGGGTCATAGCCTCTGACAACTTTGGCTAGAGGAAAATAAATCCTCTTTGCCCCTTGCTAGATGTTTGATTCATCATGACCTGCATCACAAGCCTTTGAGATCCTTGAAATGGGTTAGTCCTTATGTAGGATGTATGCAATGGTATGATGTTATGCTATGCATGGGGTAATGTAAGTAACCCTGTTATGAGTCCCAATTAAGGACTGTTAAACCTGAACCTACAAAAAACTCAAGTAAAACCTATCATGAGTCCCGATTAGGGACTAAACAAAACCTGCAAGAAATTTAGTAAGCCCTGTTATGAGTCCTAATTAAGGACTATAAACAAAACCTGCAAGTAGTTCATGTGTCAGATAACAAGCATGCAAATAGTCAAGTACGAAGGCACACAAGTCACACAATAGAAGCCCTTAGAGTTTAGGCCAGCATGAGGTCTAGGTATTACCCTCTTTCAGTTTGTTGGTTCATACCTGTCCTATCAAAGTAACCGGGTTCTTAGAGGATCCCAATATCATTGACTACCCTCAATCGGTCATAACTCCAGCATCGCAATCTTTTCTTGCGGCCAGAACCATCACGAGAGTTTAGCCTCAATGGGCGTAGCATGCTGCTACTGTTCTAATGGCCAAGTTGTGTCATTTAAGGTTATAAGGTTGTTGGTGCTTAATGACTCCTCAGAAGACCCATATTCTCCTCGTTGCAACACAAGGGATATCGGTACAGACCAAGGTGCCACACCAACGTAGCCACTGTTTCACCCGTGTCGGTCTACGCCGGACAGGTCCCTCACAGCTTATGCTACCTAAACAGGGTATCCCCAGATCCGGGTTAGGATCTATGTAGCTCCCATGCAACCCACAAATTTAAAACAGACAAGTCAATACAATTGAAAACACAATTATGAATTAACCCTAAGGTACACCTCACTTTAAGTTTAAGTCCCCAGCAGAGTCGCCAGTTCTGTGATCGGTGGATCTGGAACTGACTGTTTAACGCTGGTTCGCGAAATGTCGCGGAAGCAAGAGTCGCCACCGTCTTTTATTTTCTCCAAATGGAAAGGACAAAAGCATAGAAAAATTCCTTATAGAGATTGCTCTCGGTTCGGGAGGTAGGTTATAGAAAGGGAAGGTGTTAGCACCCTTTCTATCCATGGTTATCCATGGGCTCTTAGATACTTGCTCATTTGTGTTTTCAAAAATGGTTTGTTTGCTTTTCAACTGTGGGTTTTAAAAAGTTTCTTTGAAAATTTCAGTTCGACTCTTGTATCGGTCCTCAAGAGTATTTGAAAAATTGCTTTCGAGAGCTTTTTTTTGAAAATGTGTTGGTGTGAAAAGTATTTTTTGATTTGTTTTGAAATTTAGAGCAAGTATCCACGAGTCGTCTACCTACCCTAAGGAATTCCTCTGTGTAAATGTCCTTTAAAGTAGCGCCATCCCACCATTGAGAGGTAGGTAGCACCACCGTTGGAGGTATTCGGGTCAATTCGAAGTTCGGGACATGGTGATCACCAGAGCAATGGGAAGACACCTTAGAAGCTACCCTCATGCCAGGTTCCCGGATCATGAGGACTTACTAAGACATCCTCTACTCGACGATCACCTTTCGAGGCAAGGCAACAGTGAGGCGTACCCTAGGGGTGGTGTGTGATTTGTGTGTCATGTTCATTTGCATTTATCTTGTTCATGTCAAAGTGATCTAAGCGTTTGTTTTTATTTTAGGCCATTCATTCTTGCATGCCTTGATTAACAGTTAAAAATTGCGAAAAGTAAAAGATTCTAAGCTATTACAAACGGCGCGGGTCCACATCGCCAAAATTTCTCGAACCCGATTTGACAGAAAAATAAAGACTTAAAGAAAATAAAGAATTAAAAGTGCGAGAAATTAATTACAAGGCTTTGGGAGAGATACATAAATATTTAAACGAAATAAAATAAATATGCGATTTAATAAGAATTAAACGAGGGCGTTGGACCCTTTTTGCAAAATTAAATTAAATGATGAAATTAATTAATTAAAAAGAAAAGAAGTTGTTTTTTTTTTTCCGGTATTTTTTGGTATTTATATATTTTGATGAAAAAGAATTAATTAAAATTAAACCTAATTCTAATTGCTTTTAATTTATTAAGAAAAAAAGATTAAAACCTAATATTAACCCTAATTAATTTACATGCAATTTTACTTACAAAAATATATCTAATATTTAATTATTATGAAATAAAAGAAAAAAAGATGAAAATTAACTAAACCCTAGTTCTATGTTTTTTTTAGATTTTTATTAAAAGAATTAAAATTAAAACCTAATTTAAAACTAATCAATTTATGAATTAATATAATTTATTTAGGAAAACACTAAAAAATAAAAATAGTTATTATTTTTCTCTTTTCTGATTTTTTTGATGTTTTTTATATTTTTGTGAAAATAATAAATTAATTAAACACAATAATTAAAATAAAAATAGAAATAATGCAAAAGAAAATATTTAAAATGGCAAACCTAGGGGGGTATCAGTCCCCAAAGTGGAGGTTAATCTTGAGAAATCTGGCCCATTAACCTTGGCCTGTTTGGACTTTGCAGAACACGTGTATGTGCGCTGACTCAAGCTTATGGTGTTCCTCCAATCTGCGCCTTTGGATTGACCCTGATAGGCACGTGGATGGTTTGATCTTGAGGGCGTACAATGGTCTTCAACGTTGAAGCTGCATAGAAGTATTATATGAAGAAAAATATGAAAGAGGGTGAGGACCTGGGTCTCGAACCCAGGTCATGAGGATTACCAACGCATGCACTTGCCACTGAACCACCAACACGCTGTTGTATATTAAATAAATAACAAATATAATAAATAAAACAAGAGTTAGTGCTGATTCTTCGCGCGAAAATTTAAACAGGCCAACCACCTAATGCCACGATATCATCTTCTTCTTCGTTCCTGAAACACAAAAACATAGGCCACGGTTTTCTGAGCGTTCTCTTAGGCATGTTTTGGGAAAATAGCGAATAGCTCTAGGACGCTCATAAATTAGGCGCGAGGGTCTTAAATTCTTCGTCCAAGTATGCTGAACACGTTCATGGCACTGTGGTGTCCCAATTTTGCCTTGTTTGAAAAACCCCAATTTGAAATCCTGTAAACCCTAAAACACGATAATGGCATCTTCGCGTACAGTGCGTAAAACTTCAATCAAAGCACATGATTAGCTTGCAAACATTATTATAAACACAAACATAACAATAAAACATGTTAACAATGCATGAATGACAGAAACCGATTCAGAAATTTTCTTTACCAACTTCAATGGTGATCTTGCGTTTTCTTGAGTATGGGGCTTAAGGAATGATTGGAATACGTCCTATAATCCTCAAAGAAGCTAATGGAATCACTATTTTGTCTTGAATCGCCTTGCAAAGGTGTTTTCAGAATTGAGATTTTTTAAGAAAAAGTGTGAGTTTTATCTTTAGGTTCCTGCGCAGCTTAATTATCCTTGAGCACAAGGGTTTGATCAGGCTTATGTACTGAGTGAATTAGGTTAAGAATTCTGATCAAAATCCATGCATTGATGGTTTATGAGATTTGATTTTCAATCATTATTTTTTCAATCTTTTTCATGCAATTTTGTACCAATCATGATCCAATCAATCCAATTCCTTCCAAATCTGATCATGCACGAATCATTGAGCCTATTACATGTACAAAAAGATTTGATAAGTTAGGTTAAGTATTTTTCATATATTTAATTGATTTAAATGAATTATTATTAATAAAAATTCAAATAAATAAATAAAAAATGAATAAAACTTCCCTTTGGGCCAAGTGGTCGTGCACATGCTTGGGATGATGAATTATGGAAGAAAAATAGGCCCATTAGCAATTTTAGGTCATTTGAACCATTGTTGACTTTTCAAAATATCCAAAAATTTCCCAACTTCCACAAGGCATAACTTGCTCAATTTTTAAGCTTTGCTCATGTTCTTGGACATTTTGGAAAGGTCTTTGAGTCCTATAACCAACTCCTTTGGTCCCATGTCATTTTGATTTACCAATCTCAAGTTATGGCCTTTGACTTAAAGTCCCTTTTTGTTGACTTTTGAAAATGACCTATAATGTTGAAATTGATAACTTTTTGTGAGAGCATTTCTTGGACTTGAAGTATGAAGATGAGTTGTAGGAAATGTCTTTCTCTTCAAAATGAGCTTTGGATGGAATTTTTCTGATAATCCATGTGAAAGTTATGCCCTGGTCAATTTACAGTTGACTTTTTCAACTGTCCAAATAAGGAAACTTTTGCATCTTGATGATTTTTGAGCCAAGCTTTGAGAATCATGATCAAGCATTGATCAAATGATGTTTGTGGCTTCAAAATGAGATATTGACCAAAAATTTGAACTTTTGACTGTCAAATGACCATTTTACCCCTACAGTTGACTGTAGTGCCATTAGGGTTTTTGACTGTGCAATTTTGTGCTGAATGTCTTGAAACTTGATATGAGGATGCTTGACCATATTTGTAGGCATGTGAGACTTGATTGGACCTTTGGAAACTTCATTTTCTTGATCACAAGCAAAACCCTAATTTTGACTGCTTAGGAGGCCCTTGAACTGTACAACCCTTGGGGAATTTTGAAGCTTGACTTGGCAATTTCTTGAAGAATATGGGAGGGAAAATTTTGGGGTGCAACAGTTATCTTACAAACCTGGTTACTTCAAACACCTTCAACCTTTTCTCTATAAATAGAGAAGCATTTGCAAGCTAGAGGAGGACTTTTTGGCTGAAGGAATGAATCTTAAAAATCATCAAACACTCTAAAACAAACTCAAACACTCTCAAACATTTAAACACATATTCAGACCCATAATCCAGAAGAAACACAACACTTTTTTTCTTGACCCTTCGAATCTAGAAGAAACACTACATCTGTATCCTTGATCCTTCAAATCTAAATAAATACAACCCTTGTTTTCTTTTTCTCTTTTGAATATGAAACCATCCTTCATATCTCCCGACCTTCGAATCCAGCACTAAATATGTCACCCTTGTTTCTTTCCATTAAATCTAGGGACATCCAAGGTAGCCACTCAAGGTCTAGCACACATTCCAACTTCAGACAAGGTAAGTCATTCTGACCTTAAATTCTTCGTTTGAAACATGTACATAGTATTTGTTTCCTTTTTGTTTCCACTCTTTTAATTTGTTTTTATTGCTACTCCTTTTGTTTTTGTCTCTTGGTTTGTTAAATATGCTTTAAGAACTAACCTGGCCATAAGGTAATGCTAGCATGGACTTAGGACATGTTGCTATTTAAAATCTCAAACAAAATAAACATGAGGAAGGAGGTACGAAACGAAGCCTTAGGCTTCCACACTGACTTCCAACCCCCAATCGAAGGAGGCAGCAAGGGACTTAAGGTGAAGAGGGTACTCCATGTTGAACGAAAGAAGCAGCCAGAAAGTCAGGTTACACCACACTGACTTCCAGGCCACAGTCGAAAGGCACGCCCACACTGACTTCCAGGCCTAATCAAAAGGCACACCTTCATTACTTCCAAGCCCCAGTCGAAAGGCAACCCACACTGACTTCCAGGCCCAATCGAAAGGCACACCTTCACTACTTCCAAGCCAAATCAAAGGGAGCCAGAGAAGCAGAATCGAAGGATGCTTCTGCCTAAATCGAAAGACCCCTTCTTCTTTCCTATATTTTATTTTGCCTTTACATTTTCATGATATTCAATATGGTTGTAATAGTGTAGGATTTATTTTCTGCGTTTTTATTACTTTTCTATAAATACTAGTAATTAGGATGTATGGCAAGATAAAAACAACAAATAGACAACTTAAAAATTCAAATACAAAATGCATGCAATCAAACGCATTATTCGCATACATTCACCCTTAGAGTAATCTCACTTGTTGCCTCGGAAAAATAGTCATGTACCTCGAATATGGAAGTTTTAGTAAAGACCCTCAATAAAAGACCGTAGTCCCTCAATGACCCTCAATGTTTCCTTTGGTAAACTATCTAGTCCCTAAATAACATTGCTAAAATGTCCCATAGGTTGCCTTCTAGGACTATATAAATGACCCACGCCCGCCCCTTCACATCCAATAATGAGGCTTCCTACCAAATCAATGGTAAGATAGCAACATCTAAAGGAGAAGGAAAAGAACATTAAGACCTCTTGAGTAGGTAGGATGCTCCTAGTTGCTCGCTTGCTCACAAAAAAAAACATTTTATACACCCACACTTTCATTTTGAAACATTTTCAAAAGACAAAACACTTTGTACGCGTTCTTATAGAAACGAGAACCATTACAAAGACACTTTTCAAAATCACTTTCAAAAACACATTCCACAAACACTTCTTTGAACTATTTTCAAAATAACACTTTGTACGCGTTCTTATAGAAACGAGAACCATTACAAAGATGTTTTCGAAATACTTTCAAAACCCACACCACAAGCACATTTTCAAACAAAAGCAAGTGATCTAGCAAGCAACTAAGAGCCCGTAGATAACTACGGATGAAAAGGGTGATAATACCTTCCCTTTTCACAACCTACCCTCTAAACTCAAGAAATAATCTCGAAAGGTATTTCATGTTCTTTTCAACCTTTCCTTATTGGATAAAAGAAAAGTCGATGGCGACTCTTGCTATCTGCAACAATTATGATCAAACATAAAACATCCAAGTCAGCTCTCCCACCGTATTACAGAACTGGTGACCCTGCTAGGGAATTACTTAAAAGTGGGGTTACCTTAGGGCTATATCACCTTTATTTGATTTCCTTATTTGAATTGCTTGATTTACATTATGGTTCCTCGTTTGGGCTTGTTTTGATCCTCTACCTGAATCTGGGGCACCTTTTAGGTAAGTAGCAATAAATTATGGAAAATGTACGACATAGACCGACACGGTTGAAGCAATGGCTACGTTAGTGTGACGTATTTGTTAGTACTAGTATCCCTTGTGTTGAATCGAGGAGAATACTGAGCCGCTGAGCGGCATCATGAAGCACTAAATGACCTTAGAACCTTAATTGAACAACTTGGCCATTAGGAAGTAGTGAGATAGCCGAATTTCGTTCTGACCAAAGATTAGTTGATACTCGATGCTACACTCATTGAGATTGGACTTTTGGGATATCTAGGCCGTAAGAAAAGATTGATTGAGTTGAGACATTGCCTAAAAGAAAGGTCAGTGATATTGAGATCCCTTAGAACCCAGTTACTTTCTAGGACAGGTTGAGCCAACTAAACTTCAAGAGGGTACTTACCTATGAACCCCATGTAAGCCTAAACCTAAGGACTTGTCTGCTTTGTGTGGATATGATTGTTTGTACATAACAACTTGCTTGCTTTGCATACTTGTGCATAACATCATGACATCATATCATAAGCATTCTCACTAACCATTTCAAGGATTTAGGAATTTATCTTTATTTTGTTTTGTAGGCCATGAATCCCATCCGAAGGAATACCATCCTGTAACACGGAGAGAGAACTGACTCGGGGGTTTTACGTTTGATCGCAATTATTGCGGATAGAAAGAGTCACCATCGACTTTTCTCTTAACCAATAAGGAAAGGTTGAAAAGAATAGGAAAGACCTTTCGGGATTATTTCTTGAGTTCGGGGGTAGGTTATGAAAAGGGAAGGTATTAGCACCCTTTTCATCCGTAGTTATCTACGGGCTCTTAGTTGCTTGCTAGATCACTTGCTTTTGTTTTAAAATGTGCTTGTGGTGTGAGTTTTGAAAGTATTTTGAAAACATCTTTGTAATTGTTCTCGTTTCTATAAGAACGCGTACAAAGTGTTGTTTTGAAAATAGTTCAAAGAGGTGTTTGTGGAATGTGTTTTTGAAAGTGATTTTGAAAAGTGTCTTTGTAATGGTTCTTGTTTCTATAAGAATGCATACAAAGTGTTTTGTCTTTTGAAAATGTTTCAAAATGAAAGTGTGGGTGTATAAAATGTTTTTGTTGTGAGCAAGCGAGCAACTAGGAGCATCCTACCTACTCAAAAGGTCTATGTTGTTTTCCTCCTCCTTTAGATGTTACTATCTTACCATTGATTTGGTAAGAAGCCCCCTCAATTGATGTGAGGGGACTGATGTGGGACGTTTGTATAGTCATAAAAAGCAACCTATGGGACGTTTTAGCAATTTTTGTTTAGGGACTAGATCGTTTACCGAAGGCAACATTGAGGGTCATCGAGGGACTATGATATTTTATCGAGGGTCTTTGCTAAAACGCCCATTTTCGAGGGACATGACTATTTTTTGAGGCAACAAGTGAGATTACCTTAAGGGTGCATGTGTGTGAATAATGTGTTTGATTGCATGCATTTTTGTCTTTAAATTTTAGGTTATCTACTTGTTGGTTTTATGTTGCCATACATCCTAATTACTAACATTTGTACAAAAGTAATAAAAATGCAAAAAATAAATCCTACACTATTACAACCATATTGAATAGCAATAAAATATAAAGGAAAAATAAAATAAAGAAAAATGGGCTCTTTCGATTCAGGCAGAAGCATCCTTCGATTCTTCACTTCTTGACTTCTTTCAATTTGGACCTGGAGTCAGCAAGGTCATGTCCTTCGATTTCACCTCTTGCTTGTTCCTTTCGATTGGGACCTGGAAGGCAGCGTAACCATCATTCTGGCTGCTTCTTTCAATTGAGACTTGGCAGTCAGTATGGACATCCTACTGGTTACTTCATTTGTTTGAGGCTTGGATTCAGTGCGAGGTGCACTCTTTGCCTCAGGCTCCTTGCTGCCTCCTTTGACTGCATGCATGCTAGGCCCTCAGGTTGAGATTCGAAAGGATTTAGTACTTAGCCAATCGAAGGATACAGTGAACCTGTTTTAAACTCTTAAAATTCAACATTCAAGTGTAACTTCCAAAAGCTACAGGCCAGGGGTTAGCACAAAATTATTGGGTCTCAAAGTCTAAAGCCTAACTAGTCAGAGTTGAGATTTTCAACACATAGGCAGTCAGAATCAGAGGTTAAAACATGGTCAGGCTCCCTATATGAAATATCAACTTTTTTTCTTTATTGACATTGTGATCGGTGGATTTAGAACTGTCTGTTTAACGCTGGATCGCGAAATGTCGCGGAAGCAAGAGTCGCCACCGTCTTTTATTTTCTCCAATATGGAAAGGACAAAAGCACAGCAAAATTCCTTATTGAGAATGTTTCTCGGTTCGGGAGGTAGATTTATAGAAAGGGAAGGTGTTAGCACCCTTTCTATCCATGGTTATCCATGGGCTCTTAGATACTTGCTCATTTGTGTTTTCAAAATGTTTGTTTTCTTTTCAAAGTGAGTGAGTTTGAAAAAGTTTCATTTAAAATTTCAGTTCGACTCTTGTATCAGTCCTCAAGAGTGTTTGAAAAGTTGTTTTTGAAAGCTTTTTGCAAAGTGTCGGTGTGAAAAGAAATTTTTGATTTGTTTTGAATTAGAGCAAGTATCTACGAGTCATCTACCTACCCTAAGGAATTAGTCTGTGTAAGTGTCCTTAAGGTAGTGCCATCCCACCATTGAGAGGTAGGTAGCACCACCGTTGGAGGTGTTCGGGTCAATTCGAGGATTAGGGACAATGTGGTCACCAGAGCAATAGGAGGACACCTTAGAAGCTACCCCCATGCCATGTTCATGGACATGAGGACTTACTAAAACATCATCTACTCGACGACCACTTTTCGAGGGGCAAGGCAACAGTGAGGCGTACCCTAGGGGTGGTGTGTGAATTGTGTGTCATTTTCAGTTATAGTTTATCTTGATCATGCATTTGGTGTTCTACGCTTTGATTTTATTTGAGCATACATTCTTCCATGTGATTATTAACAGTTAAAAGGTGCGGGAATTAAAATACGGAAAATAAAGGTCCTACGCTATTACAAGGCGCGAGTCTACAACGCCAAATTAAACCAAGACCCGATTTGAATAAAAAAATACGGAAAGTAAATATCCTAATTATCTATTACAAGGCTTTGGGGCAAATACATTACATTCATAAAAGAAATAAATAAAAAAATAAATGCGCGAAAAGAATTAAGAATCGAGTGCGAGGGCGTTGGACCCTTTAAAGAAATTAAATTAAAATTACAAATTAATTAATGGTGGAATAAAGAAAAGAACTTATTTTTTTTATGTTTTTGGATCTATGAAATTAAAGAGAATTAAATTGGAATTTAAAAGTTAAATAAAACCCTAGTTCTAATTGTTTTTAATTTATTAAAGAAAAATGTTTAAGTTTGACCTAATTTAACCTAATTATTTAATTACAAGTATTTACAAAAATAATTAATAGTTAATAATAATTATAATAAGAAAAGAATATTTATTAAAAAAAGGATCAAAATGTACTAAAAACCTATTTTTATATTTTTTTAGTTATTAAGAAATAAATAAAAATTAAAACCCTAAATTAACACTAAAATGATCATTAAAATTATTTACAAAAAAAACTATTAATGGATTAAATTAAATATGTATTTTATTTTTAATGATTTCTGATTTTTTTGTATTTTTATATTATAAAACTAATTTTGTGGAATTAAATGAAACAAATAATATAATTAAAATAAATAGAAGAAAAGAAGAAAAATAGAGAAAGAAAAGGCAAACATGGGGGGTTTTCTGACCCATTTGGAGGTATATTGCAGCAATTAGGCCCATTTGAATGAGGCCTTTTTGACTTTTCAGTGATTGTGTATGGAGCAGTTGACTGGCGTATACCCTGGAACTCTCATCATGGCCTTTGGATTCATCTCCTGGGACATTTGGCAGGCCAAGGCATTGGATGCATGGTAGACGTTCAGAAGACAAATGTACCTGAATACATTATAAGAAAAAATATGGAGAATATGGGGGACCTGGGAATTGAACCCAGGTCCCAATGCTTGAAGGACACATCACTCACCAACCAGCCAAACGCGTTTGTTTGTCAAACTAGTGGAACCTGATCAATACATATGCAAATAAATGCTATTGATGTAAAACAATAAAATTAGCGCGAAGATTTAAATGCTCCAGTCACGTCCAGACACGCAGGCATCATCTTCTTCTTTTCTGCAAAAATATCAAACAAGTAGCGGGGGTTTTAAACCCCCACTAAACAAAGCCAGGAAAAATAGCGATTAGGTTATAACGAAAAAGAAAAAGGGCGCGATGGTATGGTTAGATTCGTCTGGAATTTCTGAGTTCAATGGCATTGGTTAGGATGGCCAATTTTTCCTCATGAAGAAGTCCCCAATTTCAAGCTTATGAAAACCTAGAAAACGTCAATGGCAACTTTCTATACAGGCCGGATTAATCCAATTCAATGGCACCATTAGCTTTAGTGAGTTCATGTTAGTGTAAAACAACAATTAAAAGACATGAAACATGCGTATAAATCAAAATGCGATTATGAAAATTTCCATGAACAGGGCTATGGCGTTCTACCGTTTCTGGATGTATGGAGACTTGATTTTGATTGGGAACGATTCCTGGATGAGTAAGCAAGCTATTGGAATGCTTCTTAGGCCTTGAAACACCATACAGTTTTCAGTTTCCAAATTTTTGGTCAAAAATTGCAATGTTGTTCTCTTGTCTCAGCGCAGCTTGCCTCTTGTTATGATTAGGGTTGTGTTTCTGTTTATATGTGGAGTGAATTAGGTTTACAAAACAAGTCCAAAAACCTTTGCATTGATGATTTGGATCCTTGATTTTCCATGTAATCTTTTTCAATCTTTTTGTTGTAAAACCATTGCCAATCATGAGAAATCTTTCCTTTTTAGTGATGCACGAAATATTTAGGCTTTAATGAGAGAATATGCTGCAGAAAAGGATTGGAAAACATGATTTTCTATTTTTGTCATATTTTATTTTAATTAAATGAATTAATAATAATAATAATTCAAATAATTAATCAAAAATGATAAAATAGCTCCCTTGGAT
Organism: Vicia faba; assembly: GCA_948472305.1. Taxonomy (NCBI): domain Eukaryota; kingdom Viridiplantae; phylum Streptophyta; class Magnoliopsida; order Fabales; family Fabaceae; genus Vicia; species Vicia faba. The sequence continues at coordinate 1,034,534,773 of OX451735.1, forward strand.
GTCAATGGGTCGTGCATGGCTTTTGGGTGATGATTCTTGGAAGAAATTGTGGCCCATTAGCAATTTTGAGGCATTTGAAGCAAGGTTGACTTTTAAAAATTCCCAAAAATTTCCCAACTTCCACAAGGCATATTTTGCTCAATGTTTAAGCTTTGATCATGTTCTTGGACATTTTGGAAAGTTCTTGAAGTCCTCTAACCAATTCCTTTGGTCCCATGTCATTTTGATTTACCAATCTCAAGTTATGGTCTTTGACTTAAAGTGCCTTTTTGTTGACTTTTGAAAATGACCTATAATGTTGAGATTGATAACTTTTTGTGAGAGCATTTCTTGGACTTGAAGTGGGAAGAGGAGTTGTAGGAAATGTAATTCTCTTCAAAATGAGCTTTGGATGGAATTTTTCTGATAAACCATGTGGAAGTTATGCCCTGGTCAATTTGCAGTTGACTTTTTCAACTGTCCAAAAATAGAAACTTTTGCATCTTGAGACTTTTTGAGCTATGCCTTGAGAATCATGATCAAGATTTGATCAAATGATGTTTGTGGCTTCAAAATAAGATGTTGACCAAAATTTTTGACTTTTCACTGTCAAATGACCATTTTGCCTCTGCAGTTGACTGTAGGGCAATTAGGGTTTTTGACTGTGCAATTTTGTGCTGTGAGTCTTGAAACTTGGCATATGGATGCTTGACCATGTTTGTAGGCATGTGGGACTTGTTTGGACCTTTGAAAACTTCAATTTCTTTGTCAGAACCAAAACCCTAGTTTTTGACTGTTTAGGAGGCAATTGGACTGTGCAACCTTTGAAAGATTTTGAAGCATGCTCTTAGCAAATCTTGAAGGAAATGGGAGGGCAAATTTTGGGGTACAACAGACATGTGCACATGATATTTAAATGAAATAGTTTCAAGTTTAAAGAAAACTTACCTCTTGAAGTTCTTAAATCGAAGAAAACTGCACGTGTCTTCCTTGGTAGTAAATGGAAGTTCGTTGGGGCCTTCCTGAGACTAGTTCAGTTATTACTTTGTTCAAGAAGTCACTGAATCGAAGGAAGTTGTATTGGGTGAATCGAAGGTTACTAGGTAAGGGAGTGAATCAAAATATTTTTATATTGTGGTTGGGGGAGTGGGTCGAAAGTTAGCTCTCTGGTCACTTGGAGAGTGAATCGAAGGATTCACTTAGTGTACTAAGGGGGATTAGTTTTTTAGGAGTGTTTGGAATATTTAAAGAAAAAACGTTGGAAGGATGTTTGAGAGTTTTTTTGAAGAATTTCTCACAAGATTTTTCTTGAAACTATTTAGGGGCCCTCAAGATGTGTGGTGGAGGCTTATATTTATAGGAGATTTTGGCTGATGCTTTAGGAGGGAAAACAAAAAGTTTAAACAAAAAAGGCATGCTGTTTTTGTAGCTTTTGAGGGACAGTGTTTGTATGCCATTATGGTGCAAGAAATAAGGCAGTGTTGTAGGACTGTTGTCCAACAATTTTGGAGTTTTATGGCCAGTGTATCAGGCCTGAACTTGGCAGCGCATGGGACTTGGTCAGCAAGTACCATTGGGCATCTCAACCTTTTATTTTAAGCCCCTAGCCCTATCCTTCGACCAGACTCCTCAACAACATTTCTTTTTTCAAATCAAAGTGTCCTTCGAATGGATCATGTGGGTATCCTTTGAAGGGGCCCAAATAAGTGTCTTTCGACCAGGCCTTTTGTGGGTTCCTTCGAATGGTCCAAATACATTCTCCTGGAGTGGATCAACAAAACATGTTATTCGATTGGGACATCCAGGCATGTCTGGCATGTCCTTCGAATATTCCATCATGGTACTTCTTTCGCACGAGACAATGGCATAGTGTAGAGTTTGTGTGTTGAATCAAATTATTTCTAAGGGAGATACTGCCCACTCAAACTTGACCGCAAGGGGTTATATGGACAAGCGAAAGGGTGTATGTAGGGGGTCCCTGCCTTGTGACTTCATGCAAACATGCAAAATATCTTTGTTCAAACAAAGGCTTGCATGAAGGGAACCACATGCCCAAATGAAAGGTGTAACCAAAAACATGTACTGAAGGATTCACACGCCCCCAAACGAAGAATTAATGCAGAGGATAAGGGCACAATCGAAGCTTGCCACAAAGGAGGGCCACATGCCCCAAATGAAGAAGGCCTGCAGGAGGCAAAATGTGTAGTCGAAAGAGACCAGAAGAGAGGATTTTGCCTCCTGAATTGAAGGACATCATCGAGATGCTTTTTGCCTTGTGAATTGATGCTAGTTGAAGATAAGTGTTGCCCTGTCGAAGCTTGCAACAAGTTCTTTCAAAGGGTGACTTTGGCCTTGTGCATGCTAGCATGGTGGGGAATTATGCCTTGTAAATCTTGGCTAACATGCAGGAAAGAGGCTATATGACCAAACGAAAGATTTGCACTAAGAGAATAAAATGTTCAAACGAAGTCAAGTGCCCGAACGAAGCAGGAAATGAACTTTCCCAAATGAAGTCCAATGCCCCAACGAAGTAGGAAATGAACTTTCCCAAAAGGAGTCTAGTTCCCAAACGAAGGGTGCAACCAAAGCTTACATCGAAGGAGCCAAAGTTCCCAATTGAAGGATGTAAAATCGAAGAGAACTTTTTTTCCTTCAATTTTGTCAAAAATATTATTTTCATCTGTTTTCCCCTTTTTAACAGTTTCCTCTTTAACTTGATGCTGGAAAATCCAATTTGTACTTATGCAAGCTTGAATTTTGAGAATCATTGTGAGAAATGCCTTGAGAAATGAGAGGTAAAATTTTGGGGTACAACACATCCGAATCAGCTTCATGAAAGCACACCCTCAACTCCAAGAATTAGCATCAAGGGTGCTTGGAGATTCTCCCTTCACCGAGAAATATGGTTGACTTCTCAGCTTGGCTACCTCCAATTTTCAAGAAGAAATAATGTGTATACTCTTCCAATTCTTTGATCCCATGCATCATTGCTTCACCTTTCCTGAATATCAGTTTGTGCCTACATTAGAAGAGTTCTCTCAACTGTTAGGAGTGCCCGTGCTTGAGAAAATACCGTTCACCGGTTTAGAGGAGACTCCAAAGTTTGAAGTCATTGCAAAAGCCCTGCATCTGAAGAGAGCTGACATTATAGCAAATTGGGAGACCAGAAGTGGAGTTAAGGGTTTCCTAGCCAAGTTTCTATTGGAGAAGGCTCGTTCATTCTGGGAAGATATGGATTTTTAAGCCTTTGAAGATGTCTTGGCCCTTCTAATCTATGGTTTGGTTCTATTTCCCAACCCGGACCAATTCATAGATGTGAATGCCATCAAAGTCTTCCTCTCTTGTAATCCTATACCTACTTTTCTTAGAGACATTTTACATTGTTTCCATACTCGATCAATACTGAAGAACGAGCAAGGATTGACATGGTCTCAAAGGATGATGTCCCTCATACACTCTGACATTTATTGGTGTTCTAGATCCTTGGAAGACACTACTATCATTGACCGTTGTGGGGAATTCCCTAATGTCCCACTCTTAGGCATTAGGGGAGGTATCACCTATAACCTTTCTCTTTCATTATGAAAATTCGAGTATGCACAAAGAGATGGTCCTCACGGTGCACTCATCCAAGTTTTGTTATTCGACTATGAGGGCGACAACCAAGGCTACCGTCAAAGGTTCATACGAGCTTGGGGAATTATAAACAAAGTGGATAGCAAGATATTGGGGCGTAAGAACTCCATTCCTTTGGAGCCATATCTTAAATGAGTACGAACTCCTGCTCAAATACTTGGTATGCCATACCCTGCCATTTTGCCTGTCATCATGGAGACATTAGTTGAAGGGGATGTTCCTTATGCTATCCTTCATCCTACCATGCCTACTTCTCTTGAATACTTATAAAGAGCTTGGATCCAGCTGAAGGAAGAATGAGACACCTTCGAAACCCAGTTCTACGCGAGTGAAAAGAAGGTTTTGGAGCTTACAAGATAGCTTCATGAAGAGTTAAATCTAAACGCCTACGTCGCGCCAAAGAGGATGCGTCTGACCTTTTTTTCTTAGGAGTTTATTTTATTCCCTCCATTGTAAGCACAAAGGGCATGGTTGTAATCAATTTAAAACTTATTAATACAATTGATGTTTGCTCATTTCTTGTCTAAAACAAATTTAAATCTTCTAAGTCCTTGAAAACATTGCATCCACATATCATGCATCATATCATGACAGGCTTTTCCCACACAGGTCTCTCATCTGCTTACTGTTTACTTCAGTAGAAATGGCTCTAGAACAGACTATCAAGGACATTCAGACTCAAATTTCTCAACTTAAAGAAATGTTCTTGAACCTATCCAAGGGGAAAGAAGAGGTGAAAGCACTCATCACTAGGGGCATGACCATGAAGAACCCTAAGGACAACAAGGATGACCAGTTGGAACGGCTACAAATTGAGATGGAAACAATGAAAGTCCAGATGATGGGACAACTGGTGGGCCAGATGGATCTTATCCAAAACTTAGCTCGGTGACAAGAGGAACTAAGGAACCTCGTCAACAAACTTCATCAAGACGGATGCAACCATACGGGGCAAACAACTAGAATTGGGGATCGAGTCATTAGTCAGCCTCCGATAAGACAAGAAGTTGTTTTGTTGGAGAGTAGACCTTTCCAAATTGCTGCCACGTCACAAGCCCAACAACAACCTCGACAACAATAGGGTAATCGGTGTAAACGGATCCCATCCGATAGGCAGTTTACCAAACTCGACATGCTGATATCGCAAGTCTTACAACACATGCTGAAGATGAATTTGATCACATTAAAGGATCCTCCTCAGAATCCTAATACTGCTTCTCCCCGTTACAATCATGGAGAAAGGTGTGCATATCACTCCAACAGTCTAGGGCACAATACTGATAATTGTTGGACGTTGAAAAACAAGATCCAAGATCTGATCGACGAAGGAGCGTTGGAGTTCACACAAGACGGTCAACTGAAGCTTTTCTATCACCCCTCAAGGGCATCCATATGAAGTGACGGTCTGGGCGAGGAAAATTTTTATTTATTCGAATTTTCAGTTGTAATTTCTTTGTTTGCTTAAACACTTATCTTTATGTCCGACTTTGGTTACTCTCATTAATGCATTAAATATGTTTATCTTAAATTAATACATTCATTTTCACTCTATTTAAACTATTCTTTTTACTCCCTTTATGATATTTAACTCTTGTTTCAAAAATTTGCAAACCTTTAGAGGGAGGATGATGAAAACAATGTCATAATCACATACAGTTACTTTTGGACAGACCTTACTGACGATATACATGCGTTCTTTAAATTCCTAAAAACTGGAGTTATAAGGAAGATAATCCCTAGTCAACCTCTTTGAAACAAAGAAGTAGGAGTTTTCTTTTTCGCATAAATTGAAACCTTTAATCAAAACCTGGGACAGGGTAGTTTCTTAGTTAATTCAAACGTGCGTTCGGTCGCCAACTTTCACTTCACAACAAATGATACCAAAAACATCCTTCTAAATCAAAATACTGTGATGGTTCTTCCCATAAGCTAGGCAGTCGTTATCTCCCAAGAGAAAAACCCACTAAATCAAAACCTATGAAGGAGACTTGAGAAAAACTGGGGCATCCCATTGACCGTAAGCTCAAAACAGTCAGGGATAGTAAATCAAAAAAAGAGGACACTACAAATCCTCGACAACATGAAAAACGTTGCAAATATGTCTGTCTTCCGATGAACTTAACTTATTCGAACCATCACCAAAACGTCATTCAGACTCAATTGGAGTTCAAAATGCACGATTAACTGAGTTTAGGACTGAAGAACATCACAAAGAATGGGCGGGTACAAATACACTTTGAGTCTTATCCTTTGTTTCTTAAACCGTGAACCAGACCATGATACAACCTTTCAAAGTACTAATTGAAGCATGGATTAGTCCGAAAGCATACTGTTACAAAAGGTATCTTGACTCCTGTAAGGCGTTACTCTAAATCCTGAGTTTAATTCACATTCTTACAAAAATTCTTTTATCTGCTAAAACACATTTTCAAAACTTCAAGACAAGCATAAATTTTGCATTATTTTGAATACTGATGTTTGCATATAGCTATTTGTTTGACAACAGAGAAGTTCACACAATGAATATCCAACGAACGAAAGCTCTCTCAGTGGACAAAATCACTTCAAATGGGATGACACGCCTAACAACAAATCTCTTATTAAGCAAGGGGGAATGACAAGTAACTGTCCAATTCTTCTGGGGGAAGTCAAGTCAAGATTCTAAGAAATCTCCCAAGAAGTGTTTAGTAATCAGGGGCAAGTTTGTATCTAAATCACTTGGGGAATTGAACATGAATCCCAACAAAGGTTTACTTATGGCCAAACAAACATTTCCTGGGAATACTACAACACTTCCTACTAGGGGTAGTGACAAAGTCCCCACAAAGTTGACTCCAAGAATCAACTCCCCAAAACACCCCAACAAACTACAAATTCCCCAGCTTGAGTTTGCCTCTCCGGCTACTACAAATCAAGGGACCACAACCCCTCTTACCCAATAGACTTTTCTACAATCCCCTGTAGGTTATTGTGAAGCCCGTGAGACAACCAGATAACAGTTAACTTCTTTATCCCCAACAAGTTGTTAACTTCCTTTCTCTTCCATCAAGAGATAAATATCCAATAGAGCAATGGACAACTAAGACTCCCGAGATCTTTACTCCAAGCATAAGTCAACACTCTCCACAGAGTTTTTCTTCTCAAGCAAAGTCAATATCCCCCAACGAAGTTCTCCTCAAACAACAAAAAATAGGAATCCCCAGTGGAAACATTCTAAGCAAGGTTTGAAAATGGGCATACTCTTCATCCCAAATAGAAGTCCAGGAATCAACTTCCCAACATTTGTCAAGGATTTATTTTCCAAGACAAAAATACATTCCAACAACATTTCACATTTCATGCATCATATTACATACATGACAAATGCATACGACACAATATCATTTATTTTGAGAACATCTTTACACTATGCATTTCATACATCATGACATTGCATGTAACTAACTCTTTACCTTTTCAGGAAAGATCAATCAACAGATGGCTATCAACCAACCTTTTCAAGTTCTAGATTAATACCTGTAACAAGCTAGGAAAACTATCCGTAGACGACTGATTGTAGATTTACACTTGTAACAAGCCAGGAAAGCTATCTACATGAAGATATTGAAGATTAACACCTGTAACAAGCCAGGAAAACTATCTCTCTTTCTCAGGTTAGAGATTAAATACCTGAAACCAGACAGGACAACTATTTCAAATGACCAACAAAAACAAGTTCCAGATTAATACTTGTAACAGGCCAGGAAAACTATTTGTGGACGACTGATTATAGATTAACACATGTAATAAGCCAGGAAAACTATCTACATAAAGAGATTGAGGATTAACACCTGTAACAAGCCAGGATAACTATCTCTCTTTCTCAGGTCAGAGATTAATACCTGAAACCAGACAGGACAACTATCTCAACGACCAACCTTTTCAAGTTCCAGATTAATACCTGTAACTAGCCAGGAAAGCTATATGTGGACGACTGATCGTAGATTAATACCTGAAACAAGACAGGACAACTATCTACTCTACCAGCTGAAGCAACCCTACTCAGGTTCCTTCTCATTTCCAGATGCAGGTTTACACAAACTCATCATGAAGCAATCCTACACGGGCTCCTTCAGATTCAACTTTTAGATACAATCCAGATACGATCTAGATACGGATGTCATTCTGACCCTCATTCAGTACATCTTTCAGATGCGAGTCAGATAAAATCCATTTATAGATATTATTCTGATACTTATCCCACTATATCTACTATTTCAGTATAAGTCAACCAGATATTTATTCTGATACTTCTTCAAATTTTGGCCACCAATCACTTTTGGATGGCATCTGTAAGCCCATCTCCGACAACTCTCCATCATCTCTCCAAATGGCATCTTTAATCCCATTCCCTGGACAATCAACCACCACATCATCAAGTGCAAATTTCTGGGCACTCTAGTGTTCAATCATCTTCCACCTTCAAGTCACGAATGGCAGACTCGTTAATCTAACTCTTCAGGTTTAAGAAGATTGAACATGGGCAGCTGTTGTACCCCAAAATTTTCCATCTCATTTCTCAAGGTATTTCTCACAAGGATTCTCAAAATTCAAGCTTGCACAAGTACAATTGAATTTTCCAGCATCAAGTTAAAGAGGAAACTGTTAAAAAAGGGGAAAATAGATAAAAATACCATTTTGACGAATTGGAGAAAAACAAGTCTTCTTCGATTCACCTCCTTCGATTGGCCTTTTGGCCTCTTTCAATGCAAGCTTGGATTTCATCCTCTGACTGGGCGTTGGCCTCTGGCACACTGGCTTTAATTCACAAGGCAGGAGTTTATTGCATGCCACCTTCGATTTCATCTTTGGCCTCACATGGTTCACAATGCAATGGCTGCCTATATGCCTGCTTTGTTTGAATGTTTGAATGTTGCACGCCTGTGTTGACTGAAAAAATATTCCCCACCATGCTAGAATGTACAAGGCAAAAATCCTCCTGTAGCCTCCTTCGATTCCAAGGAAAAAAAAGCCTCCTTTGGCATCCTTCAGTTGCATAATTTTCTCCTTCCATGCCTCTTTCGTCTGGGCATCTTTGCTTCCTACATGCCTCTTTCGTTTGGGCATGTGGCCCTCCTTTGATGTAGGCCTAGCATGCCTCTTTCATTTGGGCATGTTCCCCCCTTTGTTGTAAGCTTTGTTTGTTCCCTTTATTTCCTACATGCTTTCTTCGTTTGGGCGTGTGACTTTCTTCAATACAAGCTTGGGTTTACATTCTTCGTTTGGGCTTGTGGTTTCCTTCAAATGAAAGTTCGTTTGGCCATATAGACCTTTGGCAGGAAAGCTTTCATTTGAGCAAAGGCCTCTTGCATGAAGTCACAAATCAAGGGCCTCCTGCAATCCTCCTTCGACTCAGAAGCCTTTAGTTTTGCATGTTTTCCAAACTCTCAAGGCGGAATTTCCCCTTTATGCTAGCGCCCCAAAGCAAGGACCTCCTGCATGCACCCTTTCGTTTGGTAATGTGACATCTGGCAGGAAAGCTTTCAACTGGACAAAAAAACCACCTTCACACAAGGCTTCGATTAGAACTTTGATTCCCTTCGAATCAACATCTTTCGAACCCAACTCTGGACCCTTCGAAGCAAGTTTGTTAAAAGAATTTTGAGAAAATCTCATAGCCTTACCCTACTTATCAGGCTATGTTGCTTCCAAATCTTTACATGATCAGAGGCTTACACAAAGGTTTGAAGCATTATCTACTGGATAATATCATTCTTGGTTAAAATAGCAAAAGGCTACGTACCCTTTTTCATAAAGAGTACTTTTATCATAAAATCAGCTCCCAGACAGATTTGTGTCTGAACAAAAAGCAGTGCCAGAAGCACAAGTCCAATCTCCTACCAGCAGCCCCCACTTGTACTGGAAACTTGGGATCAATGAAAATGAACTAAACTTGTTTCATTTTCAATGAATCCATGGTTTGTTATCTTACAAACCTGGTTACTTCAAACACCTTCATCCTTTTCTCTATAAATAGATAAGCATTGCAAGCTAGAGGATGACTTTTTGGCAAGAGGAACGAATCTTCAAAATCATCAAACACTCTAAAACAAACTCAAACACTCTTAAACAAACTCAAACATTCTCAAACACTTAAACACATATTCAAACCCAGAATCCAGAAGAAACGCAACACTTTTTTTTCTTGACCCTTCGAATCCAAAAGAAACACTACACCTCTTTCCTTGGTCCTTCGAATCTAAAGAAATACAACCCTTGTTTTCTTTTTCTATTTAAAATATGAAACCATCCTTCACATCTATGACCTTCTAATCTAGCACTAAAGGTGTTACCCCTGTTTCATTCATCAAATCCAGGGACATCCAAGGCATCCACTCAAGGTCCAGCACACGTTCCAGCTTCAAACCAGGTAAGTCATTCTGACCTTAAACTCTTCGTTTGAAGCATGTACATAGTATTTGTTTCCTTTTTCATTTCCACCCTTTTAATTTGTTTTTATTACCACTCCTTTTGGTTTTGTCTCTTGGTTTGTGAAATATGCTTTAACAACTAACATGGCCATAAGGTAATTCTAGCATGGACTTAGGCCATGTTGCTATTTAAAATCTCAAACGAAAGAAACAGGAGGAGGGAGGTATGAAATGAAGCCTTAGGCTTCTACAGTGACTTCTAACCCCCAATCGAAGGAGGAAGCAAGGGAATTAAGGTGAAGAGGGTACTCCATGCTGAACAATAGAAGCAGCTAGAAAGTTAGGATACACCATATTGACTTCCAGGCCCCAGTCAAAAGGCATGCCCACACTGACTTCCAGGCCCAATCGAAAGGCACACCTTCACTACTTCTAGGCCGCAGTTTAAAGGCACGCCCACACTAACTTCCAAGCCCAATCGAAAGGCACACCTTCACTACTTCTAGGCCCCAATCGAAAGGCGCGCCCATGCTGACTTCCAGGCCCAATCGAAAAGCACACCTTCACTACTTCCAGGCTAAATCGAAGGGAGCCAGAGAAGAAGAATCGAAGGATGCTTCTACCTAAATCGAAAGACCCCTTCTTCTTTCCTTTATTTTATTTTTCCTTTACATTTTCATATTATTCAATATGGTTGTAATAGTGTAGGATTTATTTTCTGCATTTTTATTACTTTTGTATAAATGCTAGTAATTAGGATGTATGGCAAGATAAAAACAACAAGTAGACAACCTAAAAATTCAAAGACAAAATGTATGAAATCAAAGGCACTATTCACAGACATGCACCCTTAGGGTAATCTCACTTGTTGCCTCATAAAAATAGTCATGTCCCTCGAATATGAGCGTTTTAGCAAAGACCCTCGATAAAAGATCGTAGTCTCTCGATGACCCTCAATGTTGCCTTCGGTAAATGATCTAGTCCCTAAACAACATTGCTAAAACGTTCCATAGGTTTCCTTCTATGACTATACAAACGACCCACACTCGTCCCTTCACATCCAATGATGGGGCTTCTTACCAAATCAAAGGTAAGATAGCAACATCTAAAGGAGAAGGAAAATAACATTAAGACCTTTTGAGTAGGTAGGATGCTCCTAGTTGCTCGCTTTCTCACAACAAAAACATTTTATACACCCACACTTTCATTTTGAAATATTTTCAAAAGACAAAACACTTTGTACGCGTTCTTATAGAAACGAGAACCATTAAAAAGACACTTTTCAAAATCACTTTCAAAAACACATTCCACAAACAGCTTTTTGAACTATTTTCAAAACAAAACTTTGTACACATTCTTATAAAAACGAGAACCATTACAAAGATGTTTTCAAAATACTTTTAAAACCCACACCACAAGCACATTTTCAAACAAAATCAAGTGATCTAGCAAGGAACTAAGAGCCTGTAGATAACTACGGATGAAAAGGGTGCTAATACCTTCCCTTTTCACAACCTACCTTCCGAACTCAAGAAATAATCTTGAAAGGTCTTTTTTGTTCTTTTCAACCTTTCCTTATTGGATAAAAGAAAAGTCGGTGGCGACTCTTGCTATCCACAACAATTGCGATCAAACACAAAACATCCAAGTCAGTTCTCCCACCGTATTACACCTAGCTTCTTATTTTCTCTTTTGCTTATTAATTCTACAATCGATTCCTAAAAATAAATGATTCTTCCCTTTCTTTGTTTTACATAACTAACCCTTAGACCCTTTCTATAAACTTTCACTTAAGCCCTTACTTATTCACCTGAAATTACCATCAAGCCATCCATATATTCACACTACTATTTCTATTATTATTATCCCCTAATAATAAAATACTCCACTAAATAATTAAATAACTTAAAAATTATTTAACAATTACTAATATTATTTAATTCTTCTAATATTAATTAAGTAGTGTTAGTAACTACGTACTACCACCACCCTCAAGGTTCTACACAAATACTCACACACTCCCAACACCTTAATCTCTATATTTCTAAGGCAACTACCCCATACTAAGGGTATCACAACACATCAAAACACCCATCAGCATATATAAACACACAACACCACATAATTAAATAATGAAAATCAATAAAATAAAATCGGGCCGTTACAAAATTTTGCAAGGACCTCGGTATCCAGAACCGATTCACATCTTTTGAGCACCCCCAGGAAAATGGGTGTTGTACCACAAAATTTACCCTCTCATATCTCAAGGATTCTCTCACAAGATCTCCCCTGACATCAAGTTTGCAGCACTGATACATCAATTTAGGCTGGGAATTGGCACAAGGGCAAAGTGGTCAATTGCACACTGAAAAGTCAAACTTTGACTTTTGGAACAAAATCAAGTTTCGAGAATCATATTTCATCAAGATATGTCAAAATATTATATTTTTTTCACCAAGAAAATAAAAATTCAAGATTACTTTGGAAAAGTCAAGATTCCAAATACTTAGAAATTTTTCTAAGTGTTTAAGAAATATGATAAGTTCAGAACTTCTGGCCAGATTTTCACCATGATGCAAGTTGATTCTGGAAGAACTTCTGACACAAGAGTTGTAGATCTCAATGGGATCTAAAACATTGCAGAATAGAACTTCTCCTAGAAATGCTGAGATTTCAAGTTATACATCTTCAAAGACACGTCATTGAAACTGAAATGTTCAGTAAATTCTGGACCTTTCCAAAACAGGATTTGGTTAGAACTTCTGGATCAGTTTCACGAAGGCTCAAACAGAATTTGCAAGAGTAATTCAAAGAAGGTCTGTAAAGCATGTTACAAGCTTTCTGGAAAGTCTGAGAACTCCTTCAGAACATGCTGGAGCAAAGAGATTCAAAGATCAGAAGATGGATGTGTATTCTAAGTTAAGCTGATGTTGAACTTCTGACCCATAATTAAGCTATGATGCATAATTTCATATTGTAGGATTTCTGTTTTGATAAATCTCATCATCATTTAATGCCCATAACCACTTTTGAGTCTTTATCCAAAGGATTTCCCTACATGTGGCATAGAAGTACATTGTTGTCCTTGAAAAGCAAACTTTTGTACAAGTTTATGTTGGGCCCATGCTTTGCTTTTGCTTCTGAAGGTACTTTTCCTTAATTCATTCTTACAAATCTAGCTTAAGCACGGCTAAAGCTGCTAACCACCATACTTGTTTAAACTTGCTTCAAGAACAAGTCAACCCTCTAGCATATGATGGTTGTACTCTTGATTTCTCCAAGATATTAAATCCTTGCCTATAAATTGAACTTCCTTTGCAACTGAAAAGAGGTGGAGAATTTGAAAATTAATCTTGAAACCTTGCTGAAATTTCAAAGAACTTGAAATTAAAAAACATAAACACAAAAACCTGCTAAGATTCTGTTTTCTTTTACGCCTAAAACTCTAATTTTCTTGCATATCTCTGGGCCAAATCACCCACTCAGTTTCTAACGTGCATTTAGAAACAATCCCAACTTCTGTTTACAAACTGCAATACAATCTTCATCAATCTCCATCTCAAAAAACCAGAACATTGCTTCTTGGCTTGCTCCAGAATTTTCTAGCCATCCATAGTTCCGGATTGTTCAAGCTTTCTGAGCACGTGAGAAAGCTAATCATAATATCACAGCAGTCAGAACCAGGCTCTAGCTCACAGGATATTTTCCAACTGCAAGGTAAGTTTCCGCTAACTCTCATCATATTACTTAGGCATTGTTAGATTTGCATGTCCAAAAATACAATGTAGACATCCTGACTCTGATGTTGTACATATTCATAGATTTCATGTATTTTGCCTAAGTAGAGAGAATTTCAGTTCAGAACTTCTTGAGGAAATTAGGATTTAGAATTAGGATCAAAAAAATTCACGCTTGCTTCTGATTTAAAGTCCTGATATTTTATGTTTCTGAAATCATGATGGAAACCTGCCATAACTGTTGTGTTTGCATTTTCTGTTTTGTTGAGAAATGATTAAGTTGCAGATGTTCTGATTGGCACATGAAGGGAGATGAAGCTCATCATCAGAACTTAATTTGTGTTATATGTTTATGTTTTTGCTTCTAATCCAGGATGTATAGCCACTCCAGTGGTAGATAGCATGTGCATAAGACATTAGTGTTAAGGGTCCTGAGTTCTAGCCCCAGAAACTCCATTTTTTATGTTTATTTCATGATATTTTTACCCTATCCTGGACCAGAACTTCTATACATTTCCATCCAACAACATTGAAACCTTACATACCCATTATCATGAACTTCTAGCTTGCCAGTGGCACTAGAACTTCTATGTTTCCAGCTACATCAGAACTTCCAAACTCTCTCTAAACTTCCATAGTTTCCAAACTCCCTTAACCACCGGAACTTCTGACCTTCCAGTAACGTTAGTACTTCTAGGTTGCCAGTTGCATCAGAACTCCTAAGATTTCCCTTGTTCCCAACAACTCCAGAACTTTAGTGTATCTAGACCCATAACTTCTGACCCTCCCTTTGTCTGCTAACATTTTCTTTCTGACTTGCAGCGCACCAGAGTCAGAACTTCTGTTCTCTCTCAATCAGCAATGCGCTAATTCTGATTCTTTTCCCTTATTATTTTTTTATCATTTCTATTTTAATTAATAAAAAACACCAAAATATTTTTATATTCACACACTTCATTTTATTTCTTTTGGAACAAAAACATTTTCTTAAGCTAATTCATTTTCTTCTTTTAACAAAAACAAAACAAGTTCGTTTTTACATTTCTTGTACGTTATTTCAATATGGTTGTAATAGATAATTAGGTTTAATTTCTTGCAATCTCCATTTGTAAATTTGTATACCCCATCCCATAATGATGTAATAGCATAGTAAATTTACTTTCCGCAATTTATCGCTTTCATATAAATGCTAGTAATTAGGGCTTGTATGGAAAGATAAAATTAACAAGTAGATAACCCTAATCAAAAATTAAACGCATGCAAATCAAACACACTATACACACATGTAACCTTAAGTTTAACTCCACTTGTTGCCTAAAAAATGGTCATGTTATGCATGTGAGATGTCTTAGCAAAAACAATAAAAAATACAAGATCATAGTCCCTCGATGACGCTACAAATGTCGCCTTTCAAATGATCTTAGTCCCTCAAAGAGAAATGCTAAGATATCTCACAACATTGCTATCATGACTGTACAATGACCCACTCCCGTCCCTTTACATCCAAAGATAAGGCTTATCATCAATCAATGGTGAGATAGCAATATCAAAGAAAAGGAGGAAATAAACAAAAGACTTTTGAGGAGGTAGAAACGTTCTTAGTTGCTTGCTCACTGTCAAAACAAATATCCTTGCTCACTTTCAAAACAAACACTTTTAAAATAAACACACACCCAACACCTTCAAAACATGAAATATTTTCAAAAGTACAACACTTTGTAAACATTCTTGCCATAACGAGAATCATTACAAAGTTCTCCTAAACGAAGGCGCCTTTTCAAAAATACTTTCAAAAACCATCACAAAGCACATTTTTTTTCAAACAAAGCAAGTCATCTAGCAAGCAACTAAGAGACCATAGATAATTACGGATGAAAAGGGTGCTAACACCTTCCCTTTTCATAATCTACCCCCCCGAACTCAAGAAATAATCTCAAAGGTCTTTCTTGTTCTTTTCAGCCTTTCCTTTTGGATAAAATAAAAGTCGGCGGCGACCCTTGCTAACCGCAATAATTGCGATAAACGCAAAACATTCCAAGTCAGTTCTCCCACCGTATGATAGAACTGGCGACTCTGTTGGGGACATAACTAAAATTGCGTTACCTTAGGGCTAAATCACCTTTATTTGCTTTCATTGTTTGACTTGCTTGCTTTACATTATGGTTCCTTGTTTGGGCTTGCTTTGATCCTCTACCCGGATCTGGGACACCTTTTTAGGTAAGTAGCAAAAGATTGTGGAAAATATACGACGTAGACCGATATGGTTGAAACAATGGCTATGTTAGTGTGACGCATTTGTGGGTACTGATATCCCTTGTGTTCAATCGAGGAGAATACGGGGCCGCTGAGTGGCGTCATGAAACACTAACTGTCTTTAGAACCTTAATTGAACAACTTGGCCATTAGGACATAGTGAGATGACCGGTTTTGGTGGAAAGCTTAAAATTGGTTGATACTCGATACTTCACTCATTGAGATTGGACTTTTGGGATATCTCAGCCGCGAGAAAAGATTGAGTATGCTAGGATAATGCCTAAAAGAAAGGTTAGTGATATTGAGACCCTTTATAACCCGGTTACTATTACTAGGACAGGTTTGAGCCAACTAAAACTTCAAGAGGGTACTTACCTACAAACTCCATACAAGCCTAAACCTAAGGAATTGTTTGCCTTGTGTGTATATGCTTACTTGTACATAACATCATAAACATCATAACATCATACACATTCTCACTAACCATTTCAAGGATTTAGGAATTTAACTTTGTTTTTATTTTGTAGGCCATGAACTCCGTCCGAAGAAATACCATTAGAATCAACTTTATGAAAGCACGCCCTCAAATCCAAGAGTTAGCATCAAGGGTACTTGAAGACTCTCCTTTCACGAAGAAGTATGGTCGGATCCTCAATTTGGCTACCTCCAATTTCGAAGAAGAGATGATGTGCATACTCTTCCAATTCTTTGATCCCATGCATCATTGCTTTACCTTCCCCGACTATCAGTTAGTGCCAACACTAGAAGAATTCTCTTTGCTATTAGGAGTGCCCGTGCTTGATCAAGCACCGTTCACTAGTTTAGAAGGGATTCCAAAACCCGAAGTCATTTCTGAATCCCTGCATTAGAAAAGATCCGTCACTGTAGAAAATTGGGAGACAAGAAGCGGAGTTCAAGGGTTCCTAGCCAAGTTATTATTGGAGAAGGCTCGTTCATTTTGGGAAGATTTGGATTTTCAAGCCTTTTAGGATGTCTTAGCCCTTCTCATCTATGGTTTGGTTCTATTTCCTAACTCAGACCAATTCATATATGTGAATTCCATCACAGTCTTTCTCTCTCGTAATCCTATACCTACCTTGCTGGGAGACATCTTGCATTGTTTCCATACCTGCACCATGAAGAAAAGAGGTACTCTCTTGTGTTGTATTCCCCTACTTTCCAAGTGGTTTATTTCGCACTTACCTCGATCGACATTGAAGAACAAGCAAAGATTGACATGGTCTCAAAGTATGATGTCCCTTACCCACTCTGATATCCATTGGTGTTCGAGATCCTTGGAGGATATTTCCATCATTTACCGTTGTTGGAAATTCCCTAATGTCCCTCTGCTTGGCATTAGGGGAGGTATCACTTACAAACCCTTGCTTAGCCTTACGAAAATTTTGTTACCCCCGAAGAGATGGTCCTCATGACATGCTCATCCAGGGAATGGTTTTGACTACAACAGCGATGATCAAGGCTACCGTCAAAGGTTTTCACGAGCTTGGATGATGGTAAACAAAGCAGATAGTGGGACACCGGGATGCAAGAATTATATTCCCTTTGAACCTTACCTTACCCCTTCATCCTACCAGTTATCATATAGCCTGTTACTGAAGAAGAAGTCCTGTATACTGTCCTCCATCCCAACATGCCTACTTCTCTTGAAGACATGCAAAAGGGTTGGATTCAGCTAAAGGAAGAACGAGACACTTTCGAAGCTCAGTGCTATGCAAGTGAGAAAAGGGGATTTGGAACTTACAAAGCAACTACATGAAGAACAAAGCTTGAACGCTTACCTTGCACCGACGAGGATGCATTTTGTGATACAGTGGCAGAACCGACTGTTAATACTGGTTCGCATTTTGTATTTGCAAATATCAAGGTAAGCAAGAGTTGCCACCGACTTTTATTTCATCCAACTAATGAAAAGGAAAAAGAACAGAAAAAACCTTTTTTCGAGAAAGTTTCTGAGTACGGGGGGTAGATTATAGAAAGGGAAGGTGCTAGCACCCTTTCTATCTGTTGTTTTCCACGGGCTCTTAGGTACTTGCTCATTTTTAAAATTGCTTATGTGTGCTTGTTTGAAAAAGCTTTACTTCATGATAACCCTTGTATCGGTCCTCAAGAGTGTGACGAAGTTGTTTTGAAAATTGTTTTGAAAAGTGTTTGTGTGAAAAAGTTTATTTGAGCAAGTACCTAGGAACTAATCTACCTACTCGAAAAAAGTTTGTTCGTTTTCCTTTAGACATCGCTATCCTATTATTAAGGAATAGGTAGCACCGTCGTTGGAGTTTTAAGGGACGTTTGAAGGGACAAATACAATCACAAAAGCAATGTTAGGAAACTTTAGTAATCATCCTAAAGCCTTAAAGATCTTTTTCCTAGGCAACATCCGATTGGGTCATTTTAGATCTTTTGGGACTAGAGGACGACCGCTAACATTCCCTATACTTCATGACCGTTTACCGAAGGCAACCAGGGTGGGGTAAACCCTGGGAGTGAGCATGTGTAAGTGTGTTTTTTCCAGTTTATTTATCTTTACACAATTAGGGTTTTCTACTGTTTTAATTTCAATTCGTCTTTCCATACAATCATATACATACATCTAAGCATTTTATAGTTTGCGGAAATTAAAATGCGAGCAGTTAGAGTCCTAATTATTACATGGCTTTGGGCAGATACATAATTATTTTGACTGGAAATAAAATGCGGAATTAAAACCCTATTTAAATCTATTACAAACTCAGAGCAGTTACAAATAATAATAAAAGGAAAATTGAAAGCGCGCAGCAAATTAAATGCGAGAAATAATTAGACGACCTAAAAGTCTAATTTGAGAAAATATTTATGTTGTTTTTGAGGAAAAATTAGGTTAAGTACAAAGTTAAACCCTAATTCTAATTTTTTTGAATTATAATAAAAAGAAATTAAATTACCCTAATTTAATTAAACTAATTAATTAATAAAATATTTTTTATAAAAAAAAATTTATGATGTTTTTATGATTTTTTGATTAAATAAAAAAAACATAATTTTTGGTGTTATTTGCAAAAAAGATATAATAAGAAAAGAATAAAAAAATAAAAAAGTGAGATTGGGCCTGCATAAGCAACCCAGGGGGGGTGTTTTTGATTTTTTGTTAGGCCCATGCACATTGAGCCCATGTATGTGCTAGACCCTGTGTTGCTGCGCCTGGAGAGTGCACCATGGTTCTTCCTTGATTGGAATGTTGGATCTGTATTGGCAACGATCCAGTGGCTGGATCAGTGGGGCGCATGATGGACGTCTGGCTTTGGAAAGTACGGAATCAGCAATTGTATGTTAAGAAAATAGAGAAAATATTGGGACCTGAGATTGAACCCAGGACCTTCCACTCATTCCACGCTTGCCCTGGCCATCTGTACTACGCTGCTTAGTTGTAATAATAATAGCATTAAATCATAATATGTAAAACAAAGTGGATGGGCTAAAAAACGCGCGATTATTCAAATGTCCTAGTGGGAGGGTGACAAATCATCATCTTCTTCCCTGTCCGTCGTTTTAGGTTTCAAGCATTTACCTACAGACAGTACTCCATCGACATAGCCCTGCAAACTTCAAAAATCCACACAATACATGATAAATTAAAAGTGAGTACATGGATCAATTCGTCTTGATCCCACGAGCATCCTGGCATCCTTTTCTTGTCCTAATTTTACCTGTATAGAGAAGCCCTAAAATAACTTCTTAAACCCTAGCCATGGCAATTATCAAGATACGCATCAAAACGCAAAATTAAATAAACCAAAACATTCCAAATGATGATACAAATACAATGCTATGCTTAAAAGTAGTTAATCATGCGTAAACTGTAAAATCAAAGTCAAGTTTATATGGGCAAACCGTGACTTTACCAGGCGCAATTCTGGGCTTGAGAAGGCTTGCAATGGATCGTGCTAGCTTCAGGAGATGTCCAGGAAGCAATTGGAAGCCTTGGAATGTCTTGAATCACCCTCTATGCGAGAAAACGATCCACCACTTTTTTGTTAAAAATTGAGTTTTCTTTCTCTGTTTTCACGACTGCAAACCTTGTTCCCTTGCCTTGTTTTTGTTCATTATATGTAGTATGATGAATTAGGGTAACAAAAACGACCTGAAACCTTTAGAATTATGGAGATTGAATGTGATTTTCTTGCCATATGATATATTTCCATAACTATCCAAATCATGCTATTTTTGCCTCAAATTGCCTTGATTCGTTTTGATCTGATTTGGCAAACTTAGTTAGATTTGATTCTCACCAAAATCAGATCAAAAAATCAATCTTTCATATTTTTTTGTCATTTATTTGATTTAATGTGATTTTTAATAGATAAAAATCAAAATAAAATAAATAAATAGAGAAAATAATATATGGCTGCTGATTTGGGTCGTGGACCATGTCCTTAACAAGATACAATCCTGAAATGCTAGGCCCTTTTGGCAAAAAAAATGCATTTTTGAGCACGTTTGACTTTTGGCAATTTTCCAAAAATGGTCAACTTTGACAATGCACAACTCTTACAATTTTAACCCTAGAGAGGTGTTCTCTGACTTTTTAGAAAGCTTAGGATGTCCCCTACACAACCCTTTTGGTCTCATCTCAATTGAGTCTTCCATGTTCATGTAAGAAGCTTTGACCCAAAAGGTGTTTTTGTTGACTATTCAAAAGGACCTATAATGTAGAAATTCATATCTTTTTATGACTGAATTTATTGAACTTGAAGGATGAAGATGAGTTGTAGTAAATTTAATTCCCTTCAAAATTAGCTTTGGATGAGAATTTTCTAATAAAGTATGAGAAAGTTATAGTTGGTCAAAGTTTGGTTGACTTTTCTTGAGAAACCCTAATTTAGCAACTTTTGAGTTTTGATGAATTAGGAGCATTCCTTGAAGAATCATGATCGACCCTTGATCAAATGATGAATATCACTTAAAAATGTTAATGTTGACCAAAATCTTGAAGTTTGACTGTATGTGGGCCACAATTGACTTTTGACCTAATATAGTCGATTCTCAAGCATCTGAGCAGTTTGACTGAGCAAACTTCTTGTGCAAGGCATAAAACTTGGCATGGATGATCTTGAGGAAATATTAGGATTGTGGAGAGCATATGAGGCCTTTGGAGCTCACCCATCTTGATGAAAATAGAAACCCTAGTTGGATGTTCATTGCTTTAGGAGAGAGTTTGTCTGGTCAACTCTTGAGTATCCTTGAGCAAGTTAAGGGTCTTGATGAGCATATGTTGAGTAAAATTGGAGGGCAAATTTTGGGGTACAACACATTT
This sequence comes from Vicia faba, assembly GCA_948472305.1. Lineage (NCBI taxonomy): Eukaryota > Viridiplantae > Streptophyta > Magnoliopsida > Fabales > Fabaceae > Vicia > Vicia faba. The sequence continues at coordinate 1,034,556,096 of OX451735.1, forward strand.
GACCTTTTTATCTTAGAGATTCATCTTGTAAGCCCAAGAGGCATGTTGTAATCATTTTGAACTAATGAAATTTGACGTTTGTTTATTCTTTGTCTATACAAATTTAAATTTCATAAATCCTTGAAATCATTTGCATACACATCTTCCATGCATCATAACATAACATGTTTTATATGACAGGTTCCCTTATCTTTTTGTTATTTATTTCAGTGAGATAGATATCGAGAAAACATTGAAAGACCTACAAGCACAAATCTCCCAGTTTTAAAAGACTCTGCTGACCCTGGACAAGGGACAACCAGATTTGATGGTGTTGCTAGCAGCCAAAAAGAAACCAAAGAGGAAAACTTTAGTAAACATGGGTATAAGGTTCAGAGAGTCGGTCCGTCAGATACCGGTAGTGGAAGACTCGTTTGAGGAAGAGGAGAATCAGATTGGATAAGCAAAGAGTACCCAGGCTGGGTGTATCAATTATCCAGCGTCTGATGATGAAGATTATTTTGATGAGCAGTATCCTCCTGCCAATGTCAAGTACAAGCAGCTAGAAGACAGATTAAAAGCTGCTGAGATTTAAGCCATCCCTGGTTTAGATTTTGACGATTTGGGTTTAATATCTGGGGTTGTCATTCCCCACAAATTCAAGATACCAGTTTTTGTCAAATACGATAGGGTTTCCTGCCCAAAGCTTCACCTGAAGTCTTATGTGCGCAAGATATAATCGCACGCCGCTGATAAGAAACTTTGGGTTCACTTATTTCAAGAAAGCTTGGTCGAGACTCAACTTGAGTGGACCAGTAATATCCTGCCCGTAGGATCTTCTTAGCCATAGTATGTCCACTGGAATGGGTTTCGAAGGTACCTTCATGTAGATATGTCATGATCCTCTCTACTTCGCTCTTGTCTACACATTGTAGTAATGTAGAGTCATGATTGCGCTTGTAGAGGATTCCATTAGCGAGGAAGAATTTGCAGCGAACCTTCTCAGAAACTTCTTATCGTTGACAGATGCCCCTTCGGGATATTCTTGAGCCTCGAGATACCTTTTGACTTCGTGAAACCAGGGTTTGTCTGCCACCTCTTCGGTATCAATTTCACAGTAGTGTGCTGGTTCATCCAACCTCTCAATGGTGATTTGAGGAGCTTCGGTGTCCCACCTAACTTTGAATATAGAAGACATGGTAGCTAGCGCGTCTGCTAACTGGTTCTCCTCTCGCGGGAAATGTTCAAAACTTACCTCCTCAAAGTGTGGGAGCAATGTCAACACGTACTCTTTATATGGGATGAGATTCGGATGCTTCGTATCCCATTCGCCTTTAATCTGACTTATTACCAAGGCTGAGTCCCCGAAAACGTCCAAGAAATTGATCTTGAGGTCAATAGCAGCCTTGAGACCCATGAAACAAGCTTCATACTCCTCCATGTTTTTAGTGCAGTTGAAACACAGCCGAGCAGTGAAAGGAGTATGATATCCCTCAAGAGATATGATTACTGTGCCAATGTCGTTATCGAGTGCGTTTGAAGCTCCGTCAAAAACCATAGTCCATCGGGATCCCTCTTCGGGTCCTTCATCCGATCCAGGTTCTTCGTAGTCAGTCACCAGCATAATATTCTCATCCGGGAATTCAAAATTCATAGACTGGTAGTCATCCACGGCCTGATGAGCCAAATGATCAGCCAATACGCTCCCCTTGATTGATTTCTGGGTTGTATATTGTATATCATACTCGGTTAAGATAATATGCCATCTTGCTATTCTTCTAAAGAGAGCAGGTTTCTCGAAGACGTATTTGATTGGATCCATCTTAGATATCAACAAAGTAGTGTGGGTCAGCATATACTGTCTTAGTCGGCGAGCAGCTCATGCCAAAGCGTAGCAAGTTTTTGCGAGCAGTGAGTATCTTATCTCACAGTCGGTAAACTTTTTGCTAAGGTAGTATATCGCATGCTCTTTTTGACCAGACTCGTCATGCTGCCCCAGCACACACCCCGTTGAATTGTCTAGCACTGTTAAGTATAATATCAAAGGTCTTCCTTCAACCAGAGGCATTAGAATTGGCAGTTCTTGAAGGTATTCTTTGATTCTTCCAAAAGCGGTCTGGCATTCATCATTCCACTTTACCCCTTGATCTTTCTTCAGAAGCTTGAAGATGGGCCCGCAAGTAGCAGTCAGATGTGAAATGAACCTGACAATATAATTTAAGCGTCCCAATAAACCTCTAACCTCCTTCTCTGTATGGGGAGCCGACATCTCTTGTATGGCTTTTACCTTCGCAGGGTCTACTTTGATGCCTTTGTCGCTGACAATGAAACCCAGAAGTTTACTAGACCTTACCCCGAAGGTGCACTTGTTCGGATTCAACCTCAACTTGTATATCTTCAACCTGTCGAACAACTTTTGTAGATGATCAAGGTGCTCTTCCTCAATTTTAGACCTGGCTATCATGTCATCAACATAAACTTTGATCTCATGATGAATCATATCATGGAACAAAGCGACCATGGTGCGCAGATAAGTTGCCCCAGCATTCTTCAACCCGAAAGGCATCACCTTGTAACAGAAGATGCCCAACTATGTGATGAAGGTTGTCTTCTCTATGTCTTCAGGAGCCATCTTGATCTGGTTGTAGCCAGAGAAACCATCCATGAAGGAGAAGATTTTGTGCTACGCGGTATTGTCAACCAGAACGTCAATGTGAGGAAGTGGGAATTCATCCTTGGGGCTTGCCCTGTTTAGATCTTTGTAATCCATGCACATCCGTACCTTACCATCTTTATTAGGTACCAGAACGATGTTAACAACCCACTGTGGATAGTAGGTGACAGCTAAGAACCCTGCGTCGAACTGCTTCATGACTTCTGCCTTGATCTTCTCTGACATTTTAGGGCGTATACGACGAACCTTTTATTTAACCGGAGGACAGTCTTCTTTGGTCGGTAGACGATGAACCACAATATTAGTGTCTAAATTCGGCATGTCTTCGTATGACCAGGCGAATATCTTAACGTAGTCGTGCAACATTTGTATCAACTGCTGTTTGACCTTAACTTCCAAATTTGTGCTAATCTTAACCTCTTTTCTGTCTATCTCTGTGCCCAGGTTTATCGTCTCAACCGGCTCTTCATGAGGTTGTATAGCTCTTTCTTCCTGCTGTAATAGTCTAGAAAGTTCTCCAGGAACCTCACAGTCATCCTCACATTCGTCTTCAGCTTGGTTGATCGGATTTTCAAAGTCATAACAGACAGTAGTAGAGTTGTTATCAATGGGATCCAGAGTGGATATGGATCTGCAGTATGATACGTGAGTGTGTGTAAGAACATAGTTGTTTTGATAAAGTGAAAACAGAAAAGAAAAAAAATAAAGAGCACAAAATTTGTATGCAAGAAGCGTCCAATGTTTTATTGATGATGTATGAAATGAAAAATAATATCCCTCACAAACAAAGCCAATGTGCCTTGGGCAAGACACTAGGCTGTAGAGTTTAAATTGTTTATTACAAATCTCAAAACAAGTAAGACAATTAATGCAGAATAAAAGAAACTGGTATAAAGTCCCTAGCCGTCCAATTACTCGGTCCACCGTTGGTAGTTGGGTAGATCCAACTATCAATGTATAAGTCTTCCTTGCTGTCTTCAATGGCATTAATTCCCCGATTGCTGATGCGTAGGGGAGGTCCTCCAGCCCGAGCGTGTCGAATAATCCTTTGAGCTCCTGAAGTAAAGCCCAAACCAAACTTGTCAGTTTTGTGAGTAAAATCAGGGAGTTGTCCCCAATTGGTATACCCACCTTCTTCAACCACCGCTCTGGCGTCTTTGAGAGAAGCCATCTTCAGAGGAGGTTTTTTGGTAGTGGTCTCAACCGATGCCAAGATCTGGGGAACCTCTTCAAAATTCTGGCAAGGAGTCTCTATGAATTCCCTGTCCATCTCTACGTACCTGAAGGAATTGAGGTGGCTCACCATATACTCCTCCTCACCACACACAGTGACAATCTTCCCTTTTACTGGATACTTCAGCATTTGGTGCAGTGTAGAAGTAACTGCCCCAACTTCATGGATCCAAGGATGACCCAACAAACAAGATTATGAAGGCCGGATGTCCATTACATAGAAAGTGGACTCAAAAGTCTGGGAACCTACTTTAACGGAGATGTCCACTTCCCCATGCACCATTCTCTTTGACCCATCGAAAGCCCTCACCACAATGTTACTAGGCTTTAAGGTCAAGCCCTCACAGTCCAACCGATCCAACACCTTCTTAGGCAGAACATTCAACGAAGACCCAATATCTACCAGCACATGAGCCATAGTGGTGCCCCTGCATTCAATCGAGACATGTAGAGCATCATTATGCTTCCTCCCATTCGGTGTCAACTCTGCATCTAAAAAAACCCATCCCATTGTCAGTAGTCAGGCTGGCCACACAATCTTTGAATTGATCAGCTGAGGTCTCTTGCGACACATGCGCAGTCTTGAGGAATGCAATCAAATCCTTCGCATGGGCCTCAGAGCACAACAACAGGGACAACATGGATATCTTTGAGGGGGTCTACCCCAACTGCTCGACCATATTGTAGTCTCTCTTTTTGATTATTTTCATTATTTCCTCTATCTCTTGTTTAAAGGCTTCAACGACAATTTTTCTAGGTGCCTCCGTCCAGGCAGGCTCACCTATAACTTCTTTTCCTCGAGTCCCACATGACTCGACGGCAGGAGTGATAATTGTAGTAAGCACTAGAGTAGTAGTTGATGTACCAACAAGAGCAGCAGACGGAATAACAATAGGCCTATTGACAGTCTTCGGGGAAATCTCGGGAGAGAAAACCCTTCCACTTCGGGTAACCTTGCTGGTCCCGACAATGTTACTGACATTAGGATCGGTGTGATACGGTGGGAGAACTGACTTGGGATTTTGCGTTTGTGTTCACAAATGTTTCGGTTTAGCAAGAGTCGCCACCAACTTTTTATTTTATCCTAAGGAAAGGCCAAAAAGCATAGGAAAGACCTTTGAGATGTTTTCTTGGGTTCGGGGAGTAGATTATAGAAAGGGAAGGTATTAGCACCCTTTCTATCCATGGTTATCTATGGGATCTTAGTTACTTGTTTAGATTACTTTCTTTGCTTTTCAATTGTTTGAAATGGTGCTTTTCAATTGTTTGAAATGGTGCTTTGTGTGTGGTTTTGAAAGATGTTTTGAAAAGAGGCCATCATTGTGGCAACCTTTGTAATGATTCTTGTTTGAATGTATACAAAGGTGTTTTTGTCTTTTGAAAAAGTTTTCAATGTTTGAAAGTAGGGTTTTGAAATTGTGTTGTGAAGTGTGTTTTAAAGATAGCAAGGATGTTTTTGCAAGCTTTGATCAAGTAACTAAGAGTTGTCTACCCTATTTTACTCAAAGATCTTTCTTATGTTTTTAACCCTTTTAACAGTATTGCTTCACCATTGTATTTGGTGAACAACCTTGTGTTAGGATGTTTAAACGGGACAGGCGCGGGTCATCGTATAGACCATGATAGCAAATGTGTCAAGTATTTTTGGCAATTTTCTTGATGGACTTGATCATTTTTGTTTAGGCAACCAAGATAGCGTCATCGAGGGACTATGATCTTTGTTTTGTTTTTGTTTTGCCAAAGTACTTGACATGCATACCATGGCCCATTTTTGAAGGCAACAAGTGGATTGAAACCCTAGGGGTGCAAGTGTGCATTGTGTTTGTTTTACATGCATTTTTGTCTTTGATTAGGTCAAACTATTTGTTGGTTTTGATTTTGCATACAAATCCTAATTCTAATCATGGCATAATTGAAAGCGTAAAGGTGCAAGAATTTAAATTCTAAGCTATTACAACATGATTATGGGGATGGGGGTACAATATTGAATAGGGGGTTTATTTTGACAAGAAATATAAAACCATAATTACTATTACATCCAAATTGAATATCAAATGCAATCAAAATTTAAATATACAATATTTCAATAAATACAATAAATAAATATTAAATAAAATGTATTATGTAAAAAAGGTTTTTTAGGTATGTAAAGTATTTTCAATGGAAAGAAATATAAAGAAATAAATAAAAAGTCAATTTTAATTATTTTTTAGGGTAAACCTTAATTCTTTAAAGAAATGATATTATTTATTATTTATGTATAAAAATGTATCAATATGTACAAAAAATAAAAGTATATTAAAAATAGTATTTTTTTAGTATAAAATATCAATAAAAATAAAAATGTATTATTTTTGTGTTTTTATTCTATGTTTTTAATAAAATAAAGTATATATGTATATATATATATATTAAATATATTAAGTGTGTAAAAATATAATAAATTATTTACAAAAATGCATATATTTCAAGAAAATATTTTCCAATGTGATTAAAAATAATAAGTGAAAATAAAAGTATTTTTTTTACATTATTTTTAAGTTTAAACAAAATAATATAAAGTATTTAAACATTTTAATGTTAGAAATAATTAAAATAAATACCAAATAAATATAAAAATTTATGAAAATATTTTTTAGGCATTTTTTATGTTTGGAAATAAAATAATAAAGTCAGAAATAAAATAAAAATGCAAAAATAACAAATATACAAAGAAATGGGCCAAGGGGGTGTGAAACTGAAAAAGCAAGTGTTAGAAGCAAAAATAAGCCAGCCCAGCCCATAAACTTCATCTTCTTCCTCCAGATTTCGAAAAAACGTGCGCTTGCTACACAAACCTGTATCTCCTGCATTTGTGATCTTTTGACAAAACATGAAACTTGTAGAGCATCAAATCACGATTCTAACCATATAAAAAACTTAATCTAACTCTCAAAGACCAGAGAGAATTTCTCTGGCCCTAATTTCTAATCTAGTTTTTCCAGAAAGTTCATGGATGAAATTCTCCTAGCACGATTAATATAAATGAAAACTAAGCACATGTATGGTTTCAGGGCAATGAGTACAACATCTTTCATTCACAAACCTAAGTCTATATGTTCCTAAATAGAGAGATAGAAGTTCATGAAATACCTGTTTCAGTTGAGTTCGAGCTGGACAATGTAGCAACTTTCAATGGGGCCTGATGTTCTTTTGAGCTTGCTTGATGTCCCCTGAACCTTTCCCAATGCTTAATTTGTTTTGAAGTGGCCTGAATCGTGCTACAGAACTCAACCTGCAAAGCTTCCAAACAAAAATGGTGATGTGTGTAAATGGAGTTACAGCAACTTGTGAATGGTCTGGATAGCTTAGGTATATGGATTGGAATGTGTTTGAAGTGATTTTGGACAAAACGCACGAGGGGATTTGATGGTGGCTTGTGATTTGCAGAACTGGCCCTATTTTGGGCAGAAATGTAGTTTTTGAGTATGAGGAGGTTTGAGAGGTCAATGGCTCGTGCTTCTGGCTTGCAAGGGTATGAGAAACTTGTTTGAAAACTTGGCTTGAGTTCAATCTATCAGATGTGTGAGTTATGGCCTTTTGATACAATGCCTTGGTTTTGAAGCAAAAAGTGAGAGTTGATAATGCAAGGCTGTACTGGCTTGGAACCTAGATGCACAAAGTTGTTGAGCTTTGCCTGACATTAGGGAGCCTTGTTTGCAGCAAAAGGCTTGGTGTATGGCTCAAGAAATGAAACTTGACATAAAGCATGCTTTATGTAAATGGAAGTGTGATCTTTATGCCCAAAATGGAAATGTTCAATGTACAATGCTCTCTTGATCAGAACAATGCCAAAGTCCAATGTATTTGCATTCAATTTTTAAGTGTAAATTGGTTTAGAGGCCTGTAATTATGTACTAAGCTAGTTTGGTCAGATTTGCAACTTGGTATGAACATGTATTGACCATGGTTACAAAGTGAGTTTTTGCCAACTTCAAGCATTTGATTCTCCATAACCACAAATATGTTTGAGGAGTTCTTGGATAATTTGGAAATCTTGAAACATGTACTATAATCCATCTTTGAAATGCAACTTGAGAATCCAAGTGGAACTATGTGAAAAATGGCCAAGAAGATGGGTCAAAATCCTGCCTAAACTAGGGCAAAATTTCTCTAAGTTAAAAGTTTTAGGGACCCTTGTTCCAAAAATCATAACTTGATATCCAAGCTACTTTTGAGAAAACTTTGTGAATAAAAGTTGTAGACTTTGTGATGTACTACAACTTTCATGTTGTAAGTTTTGTTTGAATACATTTGCATCTTGGTGAAAAAATGGTACAAAGTTAGGAAAAAATAAGAAAATTTTATAACTTAGAAAATTTCTAAGTTATGAAAATTTTTCCATTTTAAACCCTAATTTGCATTTTTAGGTTTCTTGATGAACAAGTTTCATAATTTGACATGTCTTGATGAAAAATGACCCTTGGCACTTGACTTTGACCAAAAAGTCAAAGTTTGACTTTTCAGTGTACAGTCAAATTTTGATCAGTTGACTGAAAAAATCATCTTTCAATCCTATGCATTTGAGATCTTTTGAACTTGTTGAATGGGTCAAGACAATTTCATTGAGTCCTTGAGTCCGTGTTTGAGATTGTTTTGCCATTGGTTAGGTCAAACAGTCAAAAATTGCCCTTCTGCAGTCAAAACCCTAAAAATGACCATTTTGCCCTTTTAGTGATCTGATCAAATTTCTTGTGGAATTGTGATCCAAACTTGATCAAATGGTTCATATGAGTCCATAATGTTGATGTGGGTCAAAATTCATGAGGTTTGACTGTCAATTGGCCACAATTGACTTTTTCCCCAATACAATTGATTTCTAGGTCAACTGTCCAATTGACTAGGCAAAAATCTGATTCAAGGCTTGAAACTTGGTATGGACAAACTTGTGAGTCCAACAAGAAGTATGAAAGTCACTTTGGGCATTGTGGGTCAAAACATCCCTGTGCAAACTCAAACCCTAATTTAGGTCAACAGTGCAAAGAGGTGTCTTGAGCAGAGCAAATCCTAGCTTGATCTTGAGTTCCAAGAGTCTTGTGATGAGAAATGTTGATGAAATGGGAGGGAAAATTTTGGGGTACAACAGTTTCCCCTGTTCAATCTTCTTGAACCTGAAGAGTTAGATTGGCAAGTTTGCCTTTCGCGACTCAAAGGTAAAAGAGGATTAGACACTAGAGTGCCCGTAAATTTGCACTCGTCAAAATATAGCTGAGGAAATGGGCTTAAAGATGCCATTTGGAGATGGTAGAATCTCGATGGAGATGGGCTTAAAGATGCCATCCAAGAATGTTTGTTGAATTGCAATGTTGTAGGTCAGAAGAATGAGCATCAAAATGGTATCCGTGTCTGGAATGCATTTGAACTGTATCTGGAGACTGAGTCTGTATGAGCAAAAGAACGGCGTCCGTATCTGGAGCGTATCTGAGCTATAACTGTATTTGAACTTTGAATGAATATCATAATGACTGCCGTGTCTGGAGTATATTTGTATTGTATCTGAAGTTGAGATCTGTATGAGTAGCAGAATGACTTCCGTGTCTGGAGTGTATCTGAGACTGTAATTGGGATCTGAATAAGTGACAAAATGACTTCCGTGGCGGCTGCACTGGGGAGAATCAAACTTCTGGTGTAAGGGCCAGAATGGCATCCGTGTTTGGAGCGTATCTGAACTTGTAGTTGATAGTTGAATCTGAATGAGAGATAGAATGGCTGCCATGTCTGGAGTGTATCTAGTCTGTATCGGATTGCTGAAGTCTGAATGAGTAGTAGAATAACCACCGTGTCTGGGGGGGTATCCATACTGTATCTTACTTGAAATTTTGAATGAGTAATAGAATGACCGTCGTGTCTGGGGTATATCCATACTGTATCTGAATGATTGTTAACGATGGCATTTTAATCTTATCCTGAAAAGGGTAAAATGTTATCTAAAACACAAAGTTATGTTGCATGATATGTATGATGCAATGAACTGTGTTTCATCAATGTTTATGATATATGAATGTAATGGATGGGCATGTAAGCTGAGTAGTTGTCTTGCTGAGGAAAATAAATCCTTGATAACTAGAGATAATGAAATCTTTGACTGTTGCCGGGGAAAGTAAATCCTTGACCAACACTGAGGATTCAAAAAAAAACTTTGATTGTTGAAGATGAGAAATCCTTGCTGACTGCTTGGGGATTAAAAATCCTTGATGGCTTGTGGGGATGAGAAATCCTGGGACCAATGCTAGGGATTGAAAATCCTTGGTGACTTGTGGGAGATTCACAAGGGTTCCGACAACTTCTGCGGGGAATGAGAATCCTGCATGACTTTCCTGGGAAATAAGGAAAACTCCGAAAATCTCTACCGGGGAGTTAAAACCTGGGAGGCTTCTACTTGGAGAAATGAGACCGAGAATCTTAGATCTGTAGGGAGAATGTTTACTCGGTCGGTGAAATCAGGAGTTTGGGTTGTACGCCAATCTACTAGGGAAGCATCCCGGTTGAGGATAAGCCAAGAAGTTAACTGTTATCTGCTTGGTTTTCAGATTTTTAAGATCGCCTGCTGGGGAAATTGGGGGAAGTTGAACAGTTCCCACCGGGGGTTGATAGTTGGAAATTTGACTTCGCCGGGGAAGAAGGTTTAGAATATGCTGGCTCCGCTGGGGATAGGTTTTTTCAGGGTTTTCGGGCTCAGCTGGGGATCTTGAAATTTAACTCCGCTGGGGACACATACTTTGAGACTTTGGCTTTGTTGAGGATCTGAACAATGTATTGCAGGGGATTTCTTCTGGAATGGCACAAAGATATCCTCCTACACCTTCAACCTATCAGTAATTATCCTTTCTCAATTTCGTTTTACTTGTAAGTAGTAATTATATTCAAACGCATATGCCTATTTAACAAAACTTTGGACGTCTTCAAATAAAACGTAAGTGTAAAAAGAAAAAAAGGCAAGCAAATTTCTGCACTTTGAAGTATCTTTGTATTAACTTTCGTAAGTATCTTTGTACAAAAGGAGACAGACATCCTAGTAAGAGAATGTTATCGTAAAAATTGAAAAAATTTATACAAAAGAAAGATGGTTATGTGTAATAATTCCATGGGATTCCTATTCTGCTATAGCCTTCACAACTTTGAGTATCTTGTCCATTCGCTGCTTCGTCCGCCGATGACTGGATTGATCAAAAGCTTGGAGCTTGTTGGTGAAGAGATTTTTCTTAAAGTGATCCGACGAGACATATTCATACGCTTTAATTCCCTAACTTTTGCCTGGATCGCCCTTTCGGGTTTTTGATCCACCGGGAAACCCTTTTTTGCCCAAGTCGCCCTTTTGGGTTTTCAACTTGCCGGGTGTACAGATTTTTTGTTTTATCCCTAATTTTTGCCTGAACCGCCCTTTCGGGTTTTCGATTCACCGGGATGCCCATTTTTGCCCAAGTCGCCCTTTCGGGTTTTCAACTTGTCGGGTCGTTTTATGCGTAGTATCTTTTGACTATGTCTGCGTTCGCAGGGTGCGACAAGTCGTCGCCGTCCAAGGTGGTCAGAATCATTGCCCCACCAGAAAAGATGCTCTTGATCACAAATGGTCCTTCGTAAGTAGGAGTCCATTTTCCCCTGGGATCACTTTGCGGCAAGATGATCCGCTTAATTACAAGATCTCCGACTTGATATACCTGACGCCTGACTTTCTTGTTAAAAGCCTTGATCATCCGTTTTTGATACATCTGACCATGACAAACAGCAGTAAGTCGCTTCTCGTTGATCAAATTAAGTTGGTCAAGCCGGGTCTAAATCCAATCGTCTTCACTCAAATCGGCATCCTTCATAATCCTCAAAGAAGGAATCTGAACTTCCATGGGTAGAACAGCTTCATTGCCATATACCAAAGAAAATGGGGTTGCTCCTGTTGAAGTACGTGCCGTGGTACGATATCCATGCAGAGCAAACGGTAACATCTTATGCCAGTCTTTGTAGGTGACTGTCATCTTTTGAATGATCTTCTTGATATTTTTGTTTGCGGCTTCAACAACACCGTTCATCTTCGGCCGATAGGGAGATGAATTGTGATGATAAATCTTGAACTGTTCGCATAGAGCGGTGATCATAGTGTTGTTCAAATTTGTACCGTTGTCCGTGATAATCCTTTCGGGGATACCATACCGGCATATGAGGTTCTGCTTGATGAAGCGGGCAACCACATTCTTTGTAACTGAGGCATAGGAAGCTGCTTCGACCCAATTGGTGAAGTAGTCAATAGCCACCAGGATGAAGCGATGCCCATTGGATGCCGTAGGATTGATCTCTCCAATCATGTCAATGCCCCACATTGAGAATGGCCAAGGAGCTATCAGAACGTTGAGAGGAACAGGAGGAATATGTACCTTGTCGGCATAGACTTGGCATTTGTGGCAGGTACGGGAATGTTGATGACAATCAGCTTCCATGGTAGACCAGTAGTAGCCTGCCCTTAGAATCTTCTTAGCCATCGTATGTCCGCTCAAGTGGGTGCCAAATGCGCCACTATGTATTTCGGTCATGATCAACTCTGCTTCAAACTTTTCCACACAACGAAGTAGAACATAATCATAGCTGCGCTTATAAAGTATGCCATTGCTCAGGAAGAACTTGGCAGCAAATTTCCTTAAGAACTTTTTGTCATTGATGGAAGCTCTTTCAGGGTATTCTCGAGTCTGGAGATACCTTTTGATTTCATGAAACCAGGGTTGTTCCACTACTTCTTCGGTGTTAATCTCATGACAGTGCGCAGGTTCGTCCATTCGTTCAATGGTGATTTGGTGAGCCTCGTTATCCCAGTTGAGTTTAAACATGGAAGACATTGTAGCCAGAGCATCGGCTAGATGATTTTCTTCTTGCGGGAAATGCTTGAAGGTAATCTGCTCGAAATGAGGCAACAATGTCAAGACATGTTCTTTGTATGGGATAAGATTAGGATGTTTGGTGTCCCACTCTCCTTTGACTTGACTGATAACCAAAGTCGAGTCCCCAAATAAGACCAAAGATTTGATTCCCAAGTCTATAGCAGCCTTGAGACCAAAGATGCAAGCTTCATATTCAGCCATGTTGTTGGTGCAACTGAAGCAAAGTCGGGCTGTGAAGGGTGTATGGCAACCTTCCGGAGAAATGAGTACCGCACCGATGTCGTTGCCAAGTGCATTTGATGCACCATCAAAGTACATGGTCCATCGGGATCCTTGTTCAGGTCCGTCATACAGTCTGTTACCTTCAATGTTGTCCAATGTCATGATGTCCTCGTCAGGGAAGTCAAATCTCATAGATTGGTAATCTTCGACAGCTTAATGAGCTAGATGGTCAGCTAGTACACTCCCCTTTATAGCTTTTTGGGTAGTATATTGGATATCATACTCAGTTAGAATCAGATGCCATCTAGCGATTCTTCCAGATAAAGCAGGCTTCTCGAAGATATACTTGATCGGATCCATTTTGGAAATCAGCAAAGTGGTATGAGTCAACATATACTGCCTTAACCGGCGAGCAGCCCATACCAAAGAGCAACAAGTTTTCTCGAGGAGTGAGTAGCGAGTCTCACAGTCGGTAAACTTTTTGCTAAGGAAATAAATAGCATGCTCTTTTCGGCCAGACTCGTCATGTTGGCCCAATATGCACCCCATTGAGTTATCCAACACAGTCAGATACATGATTAACGGCCTTTCTTCGACGGGTGGCATCAAAATAGGAGGTTCCAGTAAATACTCCTTGATCTTATCAAAAGCAACTTGAAAATCATTGTTCCATTCAACTACCTGATCCTTTTTCAACAGCTTGAAGATTGGCTCACAGGTAGATGTTAGGTGAGAGATGAACCTCGCAATATAGTTTAAGCGTCCCAAGAATCCTCTAACCTCCTTTTCAGTGCGGGGGGCAGGCATTTCTTGTATAGCCTTTACTTTAGCTGGATCAACCTCAATGCCTTTGTTGCTGACAATAAATCGCAAAAGTTTACCAGACCTAACTCCAAAAGTGCACTTGCTTGGGTTCAGTCTGAGCTTATACTCCTTCAACCTGACAAATAGCTTTTGCAGATGATCAAGGTGTTCCTCTTCTGTCTGTGATCGAGCTATCATGCCGTCTACGTAAACTTCGATCTCATGATGTATCATATCATGAAACAAAGCTACCATGGCGCGTTGATAGGTTGCCCCTGCATTCTTCAGTCCGAATGGCATCACTTTGTAGCAGAAGGTACCCCATTGCGTGACAAAAGTAGTTTTCTCCATGTCCTCGGGGGCCATTTTAATATGGTTGTATCCCGAGAATCCATCCATGAAGGAAAATACCTTGTGTTGAGTTGTGTTGTCAACCAAGATGTCGATATGTGGCAATGGAAAATCGTCTTTAGGGCTAGCCCTGTTTAAGTCCCGATAGTCCATACACATTTTGACCTTGTCGTCCTTCTTAGGCACGGGCACAATGTTAGCAACCCATTATGGATAGGAAGTAACAGCCAGAAAGCCAGTGTTGAATTGCTTCATTACCTCAGCTTTGATCTTCTCAGACATGTCGGGCCTCATTCGGCAAACCTTTTGCTTGACCGATGGACAGTCTTCTCTTGTAGGTAGACGGTGGACCACAATATTTGTGTCTAGTCCCGGCATGTCTTCATAAGACCAGGCGAAGATATCAACATATTCGTTCAACAACTGCACTAAGCACTCTTTGACACTTGGTTCCAGGTTGGCACCCACTTTTACCTCTTTCTTGTCTTCCTCTGTTCCAAAGTTGATGGTTTCTAGCAACTCTTCATGAGGCAGAATAGCCCTCTCTTCTTGTTGCAAAAGTCTGGCTAACTCTCCCGGCACTTCACAGTCTTCGTCAACTTCGTACTCAGCATGATTGACCAAATCTTCAGAGTTACCGAAGGCTAAAGCAGAATAGTCACCCATGGAATCCGGAGTGGATGGGTACCTGCATTTGTGAGTATGGGTGTGTGTAAGGGATAGCCATCCTTAAACAAAACAAAATGCAAAAGGAAAGAAAATGAACACAACAGTTTATAGATGAAGACGTCCAATGATTCATTAAAACATGGCATATGATAATGAAGAAAATCAAGCCCTTACAAATGGACCTACATGCCCTGGGCAAGGCATGAGGTGAAAATAGTGTACGAATTGTTTAGTTATTACAGACCAAAAATGGGAAATTGCTCAAAGATAAAATTACTGGTTGATGAAGGTGATGGGAATAAAATCCTTTGCTTCCCAGTTGCTTAAACCCCCTTCGACGGTTGGAAAGATCCAATCTGCGAAGTTGTTCTCTTCTTCCTCATCTTCTACAGCATTAATTCCATGGTAGGTGATTTTGACGGGCGGTCCTCCAGTCTTGGAGCGACGCATAGCCTTTTGTCCTGCAGCAGTAAACCCTAACCCAAACTTGTCCGTCTTATGGGGAAAATCAGGCAGTTGCCCCCACACTGTGCTCTTTCCTTCTTTGATTACAGCCTCTGCGTCCTTGAGAGATGCCATCCTAGATACATGTTTGGGAACGATAGGCACCTCAACCATTGTCTTCGCAACTGCTACCTCAGGAGAAACTACCTCGAAATGTTGGAAAGGCGTTTCTATGAACTCGCCATCCAACACCACATAGCGGAAGGAATTGAGATGAATTATCATGTACTCTTCCTCGCCTTGCACCATTATAATCTTACCCTTAATAGGATATTTCAGCATTTGGTGCAAAGAGGAGGTAACCGCCCCAGCATAATGGATCCACGGTCTTCCCAATAAACACGAGTATGAAGGACGGATGTCCATCACATAAAAGGTGGAGTTGAAAACTTCTGTGCCTACTTTGATGGGAATGTAAAGCTCTCCGTGAACCATTCTTTTGGACTCATCAAAGGCCCTAACAACGATGTTACAAGGTTTGAGGGTCAATACTTTGCAGTCGAAACGGTCCAATGCTTTCTTCGGCAGCACATTCAAGGAAGAACCGGTATCAACTAAGACATGGGCGAGGGTGGTTCCCCTGCATTCAACTGAGACATGTAGCGCATCGTTGTGTTTCCTTCCCTTGGGAGTTAAATCAGCATCGGAAAAGCCAAGACCATTATCAGCAGTAAGACTGGCCACACACTCCTAAAACTGGTCAGCCGAAGTTTCCTGGGGCACGTGTGCCGTCTTTAAAAATTTGATTAAGGCCTTAGCATGGGCCTCAGAGCAGAGTAGAAGAGCCAACATCGATATTTTAGAAGGGGTCCGCCCTAGCTGTTCCACGACGTCGAAATCGCTTCTTTTGATTATTTTTAAGATTTCCTCCATTTCTTTCTGGGTGGTTTCGGGGATAACCACAACATGAGCCTTCGTCCTGACAGGCGCTTCCAGTATCCCCTTACCCTTATCGGTATTATCAACAGACAGTCTTACTTCAGGAGTATCCAATTCTTCAATTATCGGGCCTTGCACAGATGGCTTAACAGGTATGGAAGCTTTCGAGGGTCCGAAAACTGCTCGAGGGGGAGCAATCTCCGGAGAAAAGATCCGGCCGCTGCGGGTTATCTTGCTTGTACCTGCAATGTTCCCTATATCAGGGGTTTCCTCTTTAGAATTCTCTTGGACTGCTTCAATCTGTTTGATACCATGATAGAAGATTTCTCCTCCGTAGTTCCATGGTATCGTTTTGCTAGATTGATACGGGACAGGCCCCGGCATGGTGATTTTTAATGGTACAAATTCAGGATCAGGTGTAATCTTGACAGGCCTTTTGCAAGCCTTGGGAAGATTGTCGGAAATGGTTATAATTGCAATGTCGTTGGTTGAAGTAGAAAATGTAGCAGGAGTGAAGGTATCAACAGGGGTCTTTTGGAAGAGTATCTCTTGGGTATCCATCAGGCATTGGATGCCTGACTTCAACATTGGGCAATCAGCTCGTATGTTTAAACAAAAGTAGCAGTCTTTTCCGCAGCCTGGGAATATCCCGGCTCTCATCGAATTCACTTTAATCATTGGTAAGGGAGTCAAAAGGTCAGCAACATTGGTAACATGAAGGTCCTCCATAACGGCATGAACATTATGACTGTGCTTGGGCATTGGGGCAGAAATCACATTTGGCTTTTCGGGCGCATCGAATTCTACTTCCTTGGCGTCAATCAGGTCTTGGATTTTTTCTTAAGCACCCAACAGTTATTGGTATTGTGCCCTACACTGTCAGAGTGGTAAGCACACTTCGCATTAGAGTGGTAGTATGGAGAGGAGGTATTAGGGTTCTTTGGCGCTTCCTTCAAACTGGTAAGATTCAGTTTTAACAAATGAGGGAGTACTTGAGCTAGTGTCATGTTAATTCGGGTGAACTGTCGTTGTGGCCTTTCTACCCGTTGTTGATTTGGTCTTGGCTGATTGCCGCGAGGTTGATCATTTGAAGAGTTTTAAATCATCACAGCCCCTACAGTTGGCCGACGCTCGGTTCTACCTTGACTTTTCTAAGAATAAACAGCAGAGGCTTCCTTCTTAGCTGGGAAGGTTTTCTTAACAATAGTGGATGCGGAGGCATCTTTCTGAATCTTACCACTTTTAATACCGGCCTCGACCCTTTCGCCAGTCAAAATTAGTTCGGTGAATCCTGCGGAGGAACTCCCAATTAAATGATTGAAGAAAGGGCCATACAGGGTCCCCAGAAACATGTCAACTAGCTCCCTATCCGATAATGGTGGTTGCACCCTTCCAGCCAGATCACGCCACTTCTGGGCATACTCTTTAAATCCTTCACTGGAATCCATCCCCATACTTTGTAGCTGAGTACGAGTGGGCGCCAAATCAGCATTGTATTGGTATTGACGGTAAAAAGCAGCAGCTAAGTCTTTCCAGTTATGAACCTCAGATCTCTCAAGTTGATAGAACCAGTCCAATTGTGTGCCTGACAAACTGTCTTGGAAAAAGTGTACCCAAAGGTCTTTATCAGATGAATGGGGTTGGATCTTTCTGACATAGGATCTCAGATGCATCTTTGGGCAGGACAGACCGTCATACTTAGAAAATGTTGGTACTTTGAACTTGGGAGGAATAACGATCCCAGCGACCAACCCTAGTTCTTCAAAATCTAAACCAGGTACCCTTTGCAACTCCATGGTTGCCAATCTATCGGCAAGATTCTTATACTTATCATCCGCCGGGGGATATTGTTGTTCGGAGTAGTCTTCATCCTCTTCCTCTTCTTCCTCTTCAACTTCAGATTCAGAAGGTCCCGCAGCTCCTTTTCCTTTACCAGCCCCTTCATCAGACATTGAGGGGAACTCGGGAACTTTTCTAGCATTGCTTTCAAACCTTCTTCCAAAAGTGGCTACTCCGGGCCTTTTCTTCTTTTTCTCTTTATTTTTCTCCAACAGTGCTTTAAGGTCCTCTTGACCCTTTGCTAAGGTCATGAGGAGTTGCTGGAATTGAGAATTTTGTGCTTGCAGATCCTTAACCGTCTGCTCCAAATCCATCTTGCTAAAATAAACAGCAGAAAGATAAGGAAACCTGGTGTGAAGACCTGTTTATGCATATGATGAATGATATGTTATTCATGTAATGCATTCAAGGATTCAGAAATTAAAATTTGTTGCAAACAAAAAGGAACACACGTCATATTAAGAAGAAATTGTTAGTACATAAGTGCCCCATGGGCGAAATATTACAAAATTCTTAATGTAAAAAGAAATTGAGAAATTGCACATCCACTTTGGTGCGATGTAAGTGTTGAGATTTTCCTCCTCATGAAGTCGGCGGGTAAGCTTCAAAACCTTCTTCTCACTGGCATAGAAGCTGGCTTCAAAAGTATTTCGTTCTTCCTTGAGTTGGATCCAACTCTTTTGCATTTCTTCCCATGATGTTGGCATGTTAGGATGTAGGAGGGTGTATGGAACCTCTCCTTCCATAACAGGCTCTTTGATCAAGGGGAGAATGTGAGGATATGGCATCATAAGATTCTGGGCGGGGGTTCGTACACACTTGAGATAAGGCTCAAGGGGGATGGAATTCTTGTGCCCCAGTGTCTTACTATCCACTTTGTTGGGCATCCTCCAAGCTCTGATGAACCTTTGTCGAAGTCCTTGCGCATCGTTATCGAAGTCAAAAATTAGGTCAGGAATCAGCATGTCATGAGGGCCATCCCTCCGAGCATATCCAAATTGTCTTAGAGCTAAACAGGGGTTGTAGGTAATGCCTCCCCTAATGCCAAGTAGTGGGACATTAGGGAATTCCCCACAACGATCAATGATGATGACATTTTCTCTGGACCGAGAACACCAATGTACATCAGAATGTGTGAGGGTCATCAACCGTTGTGACCACCTTAAACCCTGCTCATTCTTCAAAACTGATTGTGGAAGGTGAGAAATAAACCACCTTGCTAGGAGAGGAGTACAACACATGAGAACACTTCTTTTCCTCATTGTTCGTGTGTAAAATGAGTGTAGGATGTCCCCAAGTAATGTAGGCACATGATTCCGAGATATGAAAATCTTGACAGCATTCACATCTATAAGTTGATAAGGGTTTGGGAACAGGACCAACCCATAGATAAGGAGTGCCACAATCTCTCCAAAGGCTTGTAGATCCAGAGAATTCCAGCAGTCTTGTGCCTTCTCAAATAGAAATTTTGCCAAGAATCCCTTGACACCACTTCTGGTATCCCAATGTCCTTTGATGTCATATGGTTGCAAGTGTAATGCTTGAGCAACATCTTCAGGCTTTGGTTCTTTTTCCGTACCGTTGTAGGGTAGCTGATAAAGAATAGGAATTCTCAGGAGTTGAGAAAATTCCTCCAAAGTAGGTACTAGTTGGTAGTCAGGGAATGTGAAACAGTGGTGTAGGGGGTCAAAGAACTGGAAGAGAACTTTCACCATGTCTTCTTCAATGTTGGAGTTGACCAAGTTGAGAAGCCAACCATGTCTTTCACTGAAGAGAGAATTCTCTGGAATCCTGGAAGTGAGCTCCTTGAGTTTAGGAGGGATTCTCACAAGGTTGACTTGGATTGTTTTCCTGCGAAGAGATTCCATGACCTACAAAACAAGAACAAAGATGAAGATCCAAACCCTTGAATGGTTAGTGGATGCATATGATTCTTTATGATGTTCATGATGTATGCACAAGCACATGTACAAGCAAGTCACATAAAACCCTAGTTTTAGGCTTGCTTAGGTTTCATAGGTAAATACCCTCTTAAGTTTAGTTGGCTCAAACTTGTCCTATAAATAGTAATCGGGTTCTAAGGAGCTCAATATCACTGGATTGTTTCCTATGTTCATTGTTTTGGTTTAGCCACTTAACTAGCAACCGAAATATTCCAAGAAAACAACCCTCAATGAGTGTAGTATCGAGTATCTACCAACTTCGGACTGCACCAAAGTCGGTCATCTCACTACCCCTAATAAAAGGCCAAGATGGCCAAGTAAGGTTCTAAGAGTTCATTAGTGCTTTATGACATCACTCAGCGGCCCCATATTCTCTTTGATTGACTCAAAGGCTACCGGTACTCACAAATATATCGCACTAATATAGCTATTGCTTCAACCATGTCGGTATACCCCGCACAGTTTCCATAATGTATTGCTATTTACCTATGAATGTTTCCTAAATCCGGGTAGAGGATTTCAAGCCCAAACAAGGGAACCAAATGTAAAGCAATCAAAGCAAACAATATAATCATGCAAAGGGTGATCTAAGCCCTAAGGTTACTCCACTTTTAAAGTTGTCCCCAGCAGAGTCGCCAGTTCTGTGATACGGTGGGAGAACTGACTTGGGATTTTGCGTTTGTGTTCGCAAACGTTTCGGTTTACCAAGAGTCGCCACCGACTTTTTATTTTATCCTAAGGAAAGGCCAAAAAGAACAGGAAAGACCTTTGATATGTTTTCTTGGGTTCGGGGAGTAGATTATAGAAAGGGAAGGTATTAGCACCCTTAATATCCATGGTTATCCATGGGCTCTTAGTTACTTGTTTAGATCACTTGATTTACTTTTCAATTGTTTGAAATGGTGCTTTTCAATTGTTTGAAATGGTGCTTTGTGTGTGGTTTTGAAAGATGTTTTGAAAAGAGGCCATCGTTTTGGTAACCTTTGTAATGATTCTTGTTTGAATGTATACAAAGGTGTTTTTGTCTTTTGAAAAAGTTTTCAATGTTTGAAAGTAGGGTTTTGAAATTGTGTTGTGAAGTGTGTTTTGAAGATAGCAAGGATGTTTTTGTAAGCTTTGATCAAGTAACTAAGAGTTTTCTACCCTATTTTACTCAAAGATATTTCTTATGTTTTTAACCCTTTTAACAGTATTGCTTCACCATTGTATTTGGTGAACAACCTTGTGTTAGGATGTTTAAACGGGACAGGCGCGGGTTATCGTATAGACCATGATAGCAATTGTGTCAAGTATTTTTGGCAATTTTCTTGAGGGACTTGATAATTTTTGTTTAGGCAAACAAGATAGCGTCATTGAGGGACTATGATCTTTGTTTTGTTTTTGTTTTGCCAAAGTACTTGACATGCATACCATGGCCCATTTTTAAAGGCAACAAGTGGATTGAAACCCTAGGGGTGCAAGTGTGCATTGTGTTTGTTTTACATGCATTTTTGTCTTTGATAAGGTCAAACTATTTGTTGGTTTTGATTTTGCATACAAACCCTAATTCTAATCATGGCATAATTGAAAGAGTAAAGGTGCAAGAATTTAAATTCTAAGCTATTACAATATGATTATGGGGATGGGGGTACAATTTTGAATAGGGGGTTTATTTTGACAAGAAATATAAAACCCTAATTACTATTACATCCAAATTGAATATCAAATGCAATCAAAATTTAAATGCACAATATTTAAATAAATACAATAAATAAATATTAAATAAAATGTATTATGTAAAAAAGGTTTTTTTAGGTATGTAAAGTATTTTCAATGGAAAGAAATATAAAGAAATAAATAAAAAGTCAATTTTAATTATTTTTTAGGGTAAACCCTAATTCTTTAAAGAAATGATATTATTTATTATTTATGTACAAAAATGTATCAATATGTACAAAAAATAAAAGTATATTAAAAAAAGTATTTTTTAGTATAAAATATCAATAAAAATAAAAATGTATTATTTTTATGTTTTTATTCTATGTTTTTAATAAAATAAAGTATATATATATATATATATATATATATATATATATATATATATATATATATATATATATATATATATATATATATATATATATATATATATATATATATATATATATATATATATATATATATATATATATATATATATATATATATATATATATATATATATATATATATATATATATATATATATATATATATATATATATATATATATATATATATATATATATATATATATATATATATATATATATATATATATTAAATATATTAAGTGTGTAAAAAATAAAATAAATTATTTACAAAAATGCATATATTTCAAGAAAATATTTTCAAATGTGAATAAAAGTATTTTTTTTACATTATTTTTAAGTTTAAACAAAATAATATAAAGTATTTAAACATTTTAATGTTAGAAATAATTAAAATAAAGATCAAATAAATTTAAAAATTTATGAAAATATTTTTTAGGAATTTTTTATGTTTGGAAATAAAATAATAAAGTCAGAAATAAAATAAAAATGAAAAAATAACAAATATACAAAGAAATGGGCCAGGGGGTGTGAAACTGAAAAAGCAAGTGTTAGAAGCAAAAACAAGCCAGCCCAGCCCATCAACTTCATCTTCTTCCTCTAGATTTTGAAAAAACGCACGCTTGCTACACAAACCTGTATCTCCTGTATTTGTGATCTTTTGACAAAACTCAAAACATGAAACTTGTAGAGCATCAAACCACGATTCTAACCATATAAAAAACTTAATCTAACTCTCAAAGACCAGAGAGAATTTCTCTGGCCCTAATTTCTAACCTAGTTTTTCCAGAAAGTTCATGGATGAAATTCTCCTAGCACGATTAATATAAATGAAAACTAAGCACATGTATGGTTTCAGGGCAATGGGTACAACATCTTTCATTCACAAACCTAAGTCTAAATGTTCCTAAATAGAGAGATAGAAGTTCATGAAATACCTGTTTCAGTTGATTTCGAACTGGACAATGCAGCAACTTTCAATGGGGCCTGAGGTTCTTTTGAGCTTGCTTGATGTCCCCTGAACCTTTCCCAATGCTTAGTTTATTTTGAAGTGGCCTGAATCGTGCTACAGAACTCAACCTGCAAAGCTTCCAATAAAAAATGGTGATGTGTGTAAATGGAGTTACAGCAACTTGTGAATGGTCTGGACAACTTAGGTATATGGTTTAGAATGTATTTGAAGTGATTTTGGACAAAACGCACGAGGGGATTTGATGGTGGCTTGTGATTTGCAGAACTGACCCTATTTTGGGCAGAAATGTGGTTTTTGAGTATGAAGAGGTTTGAGAGGTCAAGGGCTCGTGCTTATGGCTTGCAAGGGTATGAGAAACTTGTTTGAAAACTTGGCTTGAGTTCAATCTATCATATGTGTGAGTTATGGCCTTTTGATACAATGCCTTGGTTTTGAAGCAAAAAGTGAGAGTTGACAATGCAAGGCTGTACTGGCTTGGAACCTAGCTGCACAAAGTTGTTGAGCTTTGCCTGACATTAGGGAGCCTTGTTTGCAGCAAAAGGCTTGGTGTATGGCTCAAGAAATGAAACTTGACATAAAGCATGCTTTATGTAAATGGAAGTGTGATCTTTATGCCCAAAATGAAAATGTTCAATGTACAATGCTCTCTTGATCAGAACAATACCAAAGTCCAATGTATTTGCATTCAATATTTGAGTGTAAATTGGTTTAGAGGCCTGTAATTATGTACTAATCTAGTTTGGTCAGATTTGCAACTTGGTATGAACATGTATTGGCCATGGTTACAAAGTGAGTTTTTGCCAACTTCAAGCATTCGATTCTCCCTAACCACAAATGTGTTTGAGGAGTTCTTTGACAATTTGGAAAGCTTGCAACATGTAATATAATCCATATTTGAAATGCAGCTTGAGACTCCAAGTGTAACTATGTGTAAAATGGCCAAGAAGATGGGTCAAAATCCTGCCTAAACTAGGGCAAAATTTCTCTAAGTTAAAAGTTTTAGGGACCCTTGTTCCAAAAATCATAACTTGAGATCCAAGCTTCTTTTGAGAAAACTTTGTGAATCAAAGTTGTAGACTTTGTGATGGACTACAACTTTAATGTTCTAAATTTTGTTTGAATCCATTTTCATCTTGGTGAAAAAATGGTACAAAGTTAGGAAAAAATAAGAAAATTTTATAACTTAGAAAATTTCTAAGTTATGAAATTTTTCCATTTTAAACCCTAATTTGCATTTTTAGGTTTCTTGATGAAAAAGTTTCATAATTTGACATGTCTTGATGAAAAATGACCCTTGGCACTTGATTTTGACCAAAAAGTCAAAGTTTGACTTTTCAGTATACAGTTAAATTTTAATCAGTTGACTGGAAAATTCATCTGTCAATCCTATGCATTTGAGATCTTTTGAACTTGTTGAATGGGTCAAGACAATGTCATTGAGTCCTTGAGTCCATGGTTGAGCTTGTTTTGCCATTGGTTAGGTCAAACAGTCAAAAAATGCCCTTGTGCAGTCAAAACCCTAAAAATGACCATTTTGCCCTTTTGGTGATCTGATCAAATTTCTTGTGGAATTGTGATCCAAACTTGATAAAATGGTTCATATGAGTCCATAATGTTGATGTGAGTCAAAATTCATGAGGTTTGACTATCAATTGGCCACAATTGACTTTTTCCCCAATACAGTTGATTTCTAGGTCAACTGTCCAATTAATTGGGCAAAAATCTGATTTAAGGCTTGAAACTTGGTATGGACAAACTTGTGATTCCAACATGAAGTATAAAAGTCAATTTGGGCATTGTGGGTCAAAACATCCCTGTGCAAACTCAAACCCTAATTTAGGTCAACAGTGCAAGGAGGTGTCTTGAGCAGAGCAAACCCTAGCTTGATCTTGAGTTCCAAGAGTCTTGTGATGAGAAATGTTGATGAAATGGGAGGGAAAATTTTGGGGTACAACAATCGGCCTCTTCATTTTTCAGATCTTGTTTGATGCCATGATAGTACACATCGGTACCATAATGCCAGTGGACAACTTTGTCCGAGGCATCTGGGACAGGACCAGGAACGGTGATTATTAGCAGAGCGACTCTTGGAACAGATGTAATCCTAACAGGTCTTCTCGAGAAGACCTTGGAAGGATTGGCGGAAATGGTTATAATAGGAATATCTTCAAATGGAACAACGGGAATCAAAGTTTTCTCAAACAAAATTTATTTGCTGTCCCTCAGGCGCTGAACACCTGACTTCAGCAAATGGCAACCAGAAGGCAGAAATGAACACATATGGCAACCTTCAGCACAACCCGGAAATAAACTGACTGACAACAAATTCTTCTTAACCGTCATAAGAGGAGTAGAAACTTCATCTACTAAGGTCACAAACAGATCGGTATCAACAACATTAACTCCACGACCGTGCTTAGGCATGGGAACAGTTATGACATTGGGCTTTTCTGGAGCATCAAACTCAATCTCCTTGGCTTTAATCAGATCCTGTACCTTATTTCTCAGAGGCCAAAAGTCATTGGTGTCATGTCCAGGACTCTTAGAATGATAGGCACACCGAGCATTTGGATTATATCGGGGAGATGTGGTGTTCGGATTCTTGGGAGCCTCTTTCAAGGTCGTCAAGTTGGATCTTAGAAGGTGGGATGGAACTTCAGCCAGCGTCATGTTGATCCAGGTAAACTGCCATTGTCGTCTTTCTGCCCTTTGTTGATTGTTGCATTATGGAGAAACTGTAGGTCTAGGTATCATTACGACACTTATTGTCTGACAGTGTTCAGCTCTGCTTTGGCCTCTCGGGCTATAGATGGCACTGACTTCCTTCTTACAAGTAAAAGGCTTCTTTACCGAAATTGAAGAGGCATCCTTTTGTATCTTACTGCTTTGAATCCCAGCTTCTACTCTCTCTCCAGTTAGGATCAGCTCGGTGAAACCAGCTGACGAGCTGTTGATCAAATGATTAAAGAATGGACCAGATAGCGTCCCCAGAAACATATCGACCAACTCCCTATCAGACAACAGGGGTTGAACTCTTCCAGCCAAGTCTCTCCACTTATGTGCATAGTCCTTAAAGCCTTCACTTTCACCCATGGACATACTCTGGAGTTGAGTATGAGTAGGAGCAAGGTCGGCATTATATTGATACTGATTATAAAAAGCAGCAACCAAATCTTCCCAATTTCGGACATTGGCTCTCTCTAGTTGGTAGAACCATTCAAGCTGAGTCCCTGACATACTATCTTGAAAGAAGTGAACCCACAGATTTCTATTAGCAGTGTGGGGCTGGATTTTTCTGACGTAGGAACGAATATGGAGATTTGGGCAAGACACCCCATCGTACTTAGCAAAAATTGGAGCCTTGAACTTTTGTGGGATGACCACTCTCGGCACCAATCCCAATTCTTTGAAATCCAACCCAGGTATCCTATGGACCTCCATAGCACTCATACGGTCTTCCAACTGCTTGTATCTATCCTCAGTAGGAGGATACTGCTCATCCTTATAATCTGTATCATTGTCAGAAACTTCAGGGCTGGGGTCCTTTTCCCTTGTCTCTTCTTCTTGATTTTCCCCTTCTTTGGATGAAGAGGTCAGATCGACTTGTTACTTTAACGGCCCCCTGAACCTTCTTCCCATATTCAGAATACCAGTAACCTTCTTCTTTTTCTTTTTCTCCTTTAGGATGAGGACCTTCAGATCCTCCTGCCCTTTTGCCAGATTTATGAACATTTGTTGGAACTGGGCATTTTGTTCCTGAAGATCCTTGATGCTTTGTTCGGAAGACATTTCTGCTGAAATAAATAGCGAAGAAGATGAGAAACCTGTAATGGTACCTGCTTATGTGATGCTATTAATGGGATGCGTATACAATGATTTCAAGGATTCTTAAAGGCTCAGATTTGTTTAACCAAAAGAAACACACGTTAATTGCATTAATAAGTTCGAATTGTTACAAATAATGCCTTTAGGCTTACAATTAAACAAAACAAAACTTAAAGAAAAAAAGAAACTAGGTCTCCCAAGAGCGCATCCTCTTTGGCGCGACGTAGGCGTTTATGTTCCTTTCTTCATGAAGTAGCCTAGTGAGCTCCAGGACCTTCTTCTCGCTAGCATAGAACTGAGCTTCAAACGTGTCCCGCTCCTCTTTGAGTTGAACCCAGGACTTTTGTAACGCTTCATGATCGGTTGGCATGTCAGGATGATGACCAAGTGAAGTAGTATCTCCTTCAATAGCTGGCTCCAGAGTTACTGGTAGGACAACAGGGTAAGGCATCATGAGGCTTTGGGCGCGAGCTCATACCCACCGGAGATAAGGCTCAAGAGGAATGGAATTCTTATGCCCTAGCGTCTTGCTATCAATTTTATGCACCATACCCCAAGCTTTTATGAACCTCATGCGGTACCCCTGAGCATCATTCTCATAGTTGAAGGCGATTCCTTGGATAAGCGCGTCGTTTGGACCATCTCTTCTCGCATAACCAAACTGACATAGTGCTAAACAAGGGTTGTAAGTGATTCCTCCCCTAATGCCTAAGAGAGGGACATTAGGGAATTCACCACAGCGATCGATGATGATAATATCTTCTGAGAACCGTGAACACCAATGAATGTCTGAATGCTTAAGGGGCATCAGCCTACGAGACCATTTCAAACCCTGCTCGCTCTTCAAAACAGACCTAGGTAGATGCGAAATAAACCACCTAGCCAATAGAGGAGTGCAACATAGGAGGGTCCCCCTTCTCTTTAGAGTGCGAGCATGCAGAGAGTGTAGAATATCCCTGAGTAATGTAGGCACTGGATTATGAGACAGAAAAACCTTAATAGTGCTCACATCTACGAGTTGATCTGTATTAGGGGAAAGTATCGTCCCGTAAACGAGAAGTTCCAGCACCTCTTCGAAAGCTTGTAAATATAAGGTATCCCAAAAATGGTAAGCGTTCTCGAATAGAAACTTAACCGGGATTCCTTGGACACTCCCTCTAGTCTCCCAATTTGTCACTATGTTATACCATTGTAAGGATAGAGCTCTAGCAATCTCTTCAGGCTTTGGATGTTCTTCCATACTGTTGAAAGGTAACTGATCAAGAATAGGTACCCCCAACAACTGAGAAAATTCCTCCATGGTAGGTACTAGCTGGTAATCCGGGAGGGTGAAACAATGGTGCACATGATCGAAGAACTGAAACAGCACTTTTAATAATTCTTCATCAGGTTTTATAGTGACCAAATTGAGCAATTGACCATGCTTTTTAGTGAAATGAGAACTTTCACAAGGTTGACATGTACCGTGTTCCTACGGGCGGATGCCATGTCCTACAAAACAAAGCAAAAATGAGCCCTAGGAAATCCTTGAAATGGTTAGTCATGATATGCCATGCTTATGATGTCATGATTAGGTTAGAAAATCATAGGTATAGAAAACAACAAGCAAGTTCCACCAAGTCCTTAGGTTTAAGGAATGCATGAGTTTTAAGGTCATAACCTCTTGAAGATGGATTGGTTCAATATGTCCTATAAATAGTAACCGGGTTCTAAGGGATCTCAATATCACCGATCTTTACCCTAGCTTCGTTCAATAGGCTATTGACTCGTAACCAAACAAATCTCAAGAGTCAAACCTCAATGAGTGTAGCATCGAGTATCTGTCGACCTTGGGAATACACCAAGGCCAACCACCTTGCTACGTCCTACTGGCCAAGTTGTGCAATTAAAGGTTCTAAGGTCAGTTGATGCCTCATGACACCACACGTCGGCCCCGTACTCTCCCTGATTGACTCAAGGGTTACCGGTACCAACCAAAGTGCCACATCAACGTAGCTACGGCTTCAACTGTGTCGGTATACCCTGCACAGTTCCCTCACAATTTATTGCTACTTACCTAAAAGGTGTTCCCCAGATCCGGGTGTAGGATCTATAGTAACCCAAACAATCCCTTAAGAGTAAAGCAATCAAGACAAGCAAGAGAAGCAATTAAATGACCTAGATCCTAAGGTATACCCCACTTATTAAAAATTCTCCAGCAGAGTCGCCAGTTCTGTGATACGGTGGCAGAACCGCCTGTTAATACTGATTTGCGCTTTATATTCGTAAATGTTGCGGTAAGCAAGAGTCGCCACCGACTTTTATTTCATCCAACTAAGGAAAAGGAAAAAGAACAGAAAAAACCTTTTTCGAGAATGTTTTTGAGTACGGGGGGTAGATTATAGAAAGGGAAGGTGCTACCACCCTTTCTATATGTGGTTTTCCACGGGCTCTTAGGTACTTGCTCATTTTTAAAATTGCTTGTGTGTGCTTGTTTGAAAAAGTTTTACTTCGTGATAACCCTTGTATCGGTCCTCAAGAGTGTGACGAAGTTGTTTTGAAAATTGTTTTGAAAAGTGTTTGTGTGAAAAGCTTTGTTTGAGAAAGTACCTAGGAACTAATCTACCTACTCGAAAAAAGTCTGTTCGTTTTCCTTTAGACAGCATTATCCTATTATTAAGGAATAGGTAGCACCGTCGTTGGAGTTTTAAGGGACGTTTGAAGGAACAAATACGATCATAAAAGCAATGTTAGGAAATTTTAGTAATCATCCTAAAGCCTTAAATATCTTTTTCCGAGGCAACATCCGATTGGGTCATTTTAGATCTTTTGGGACTAGAGGACTACCACTAACATTCCCTATACTTCATGACCGTTTACCGAAGGCAACCGGAGTGGGGTAAACCCTAGGAGTGAGCATGTGCAAGTGTGTTTTTTTTCTTCAGTTTATTTATCTTTACACAATTAGGGTTTTCTACTGTTTTAATTTCAATTCGTCTTTCCAGACAATCCTATACATACATCTAAGCAGTTTATAGTTTGCGGAAATTAAAATGCGAGCAGTTAGAGTCCTAATTATTACATGGATTTGGGCAGATACATAATTATTTTGACTGAAAATAAAATGCGGAATTAAAACCCTATTTAAATCTATTACAAACTCGGAGCGGTTACAAATAATAATAAAAGGAAAATTGAAAGCGTGCGGCAAATTAAATGCGAGAAATAATTAGACGACCTAAAAATCTAATTTGAGAAAATATTTATGTTGTTTTTGAGGAAAAATTAGGTTAAGTACAAAGTTAAACCCTAATTCTAATTATTTTGAATTATAATAAAAAGACATTAAATTACCCTAATTTAATTAAACTAATTAATTAATAAAATATTTTTTATAAAAAAAGACTTTTGATGTTTTTTATGATTTTTTGATTAAATAAAAAAAAACATGATTTTTGGTGTTATTTGCAAAAAAGATATAATAAAATAATAATAAGAAAAGAATTAAAAAATAAAAAAAGTGAGATTGGGCCTGCATTTTGTTAGGCCCATGTACACTGAGCCCAAGTTACAGAATCTGCAATTGTATGTTAAGAAAATAGAGAAAATGTTGGGACCTGGGATCGAACCCAGGTCCTTCCACTCATTCCACGCTTTCCCTGGCCATCCGTGCTACGTTGCTTAGTTGTAATAATAATAGCATTAAATCATAATATGTAAAACAAAGTGGATGGGCTAAAAAACGCGCGATTATTCAAATGGCCCAGTGGGAGGGTGACAAATCATTATCTTCTTCCCTGTCCGTCATTTTAGGTTTCAAGCATTTACCTACGGACAGTACTCCATCGGCATAGCCCTGCAAACTTCAAAAATCCACACAATGCATGATAAATTAAAAGTGAGTACATGGATCAATTTGTATTGATCCCACAAGCATCTTGGCATCCTTTTCTTGGCCTAATTTTACCTGTACAGAGAAGCCCTAAAACAACTTCTTAAACCCTAGCCATGGCAATTATCAAGATACGCATCAAAACGCAAAATTAAATAAACCAAAACATTCCAAATGATGATACAAATACAATGTTATGCTTAAAAGTAGTTAATCATGCGTAAACTGTAAAATCAAAGTCAAGTTTAAATGGGAAAACCGTGAGTTTACCAGGCGTGATTTTGGGCTTGAGAAGGCTTGCAATGGATCGTGCTAGCTTCAGGAGATGTCTAGGAAGCGATTGGAAGCCTTGGAATGTCTTGAATCACCCTCTATGCGAGAAAACGATCCACCACTTTTTTGCCAAAAATTGAGTTTTCTTTCTCTGTTTTCACCACTGCAAACCTTGTTCCCTTGCCTTGTCTTAAATCATATTTTTTTGTCATTTATTTGATTTAATGTGATTTTTAATAGATAAAAATCAAAATAAAATAAATAAATAGATCAAATAATATATGGCTGCTGATTTGGGTCGTGGACCATGTCCTTAACAAGATACAATCCTGAAATGCTAGGCCCTTTTGGCAAAAAAATGCATTTTTGAGCACATTTGACTTTTGGCAAATTTCCAAAAATGGTCAACTTTGAAAATGCATAACTCTTCCAATTTTAACCCTAGAGAGGTGTTCTTGGACTTTTTAGAAAGCTTAGGATGTCCCCTACACAATCCTTTTGGTCTCACCTCAATTGAGTCTTCCATGTTCATGTAACAAGCTTTGACCCAAAAGGTGTTTTTGTTGACTTTTCAAAAGGACCTATAATGTAGAAATTCATATCATTTTATGAGTGCATTTATTGAACTTGAGGGATGTAGTTGAGTTGTAGGAAATTTAATTCCATTCAAAATGAGATTTGAATGAGACATTTATGACAAAGTATGATAAAGTTATGCTTGGTCAAAGTTTGGTTGACTTTTCCTCAGAAACCCTAATTTAGCAACTTTTGAGTTTTGATGAATTAGGAGCATTCCTTGATGAATCATGATTAACCCTTGATCAAATGATGAATATCACTTCAAAATGTTGATGTTGACCAAAAATATTGAAGTTTGACTGTATGTGGGCAACAATTGACTTTTGACCTAATACAGTCGATTCTCAAGCATCTGAGCAGTTTGATTGAGCAAACTTCTTGTGGAAGGCATAAAACTTGGCATGGATGATCTTGAGGACATATTAGGAATGTGGAGAGCATATGAGGCCTTTGGAGCTCATCCATCTTGATGAAAATGGAAACCCTAGTTGGAGGTTCATTACTTTATGAGAGAGTTTGTCTGGTCAACTCTTGAGCATCCTTGAGCAAGTTAAGGGTCTTGATGAGCATATGTTGAGTAAAATGGGAGGGAAAATTTTTGGGTACAACACGTTTGACCTTTTTATATTAGAGATTCATCTTGTAAGCCCAAGAGGCATGTTGTAATAATTTTGAACTAATGAAATTTGACGTTTGTTCATTCTTTGTCTATACAAATTTAAATTTCATAAATCCTTGAAATCATTTGCATACACATCTTCCATGCATCATAACATAACAAGTTTTCCATGACAGGTTGCCTTATCTTTCTGCGATTTATTTCAGTGAGATAGATATCGAGAAAACAGTGAAAGACCTACAAGCACAAACTCCCAGTTTCAAGAGACTGTGCTGACCCTGGACAAGGGACAACCAGATTTGATGGCGTTGCTAGCAGCCAAAAAGAAACCAAAGAGGAAAACTTTAGTCAACATGGGTAGAAGATTCAGAGAGTCGGTCCGTCAGATACCGATAGTGGAAGACTCGTCTGAGGAAGATGAGAATCATATTGGATAAGCAAGGAGTACCCAGAATGGGTGTATCAATGATCAAGCGTCCGATGATGAAGATTATTTTGATGAGCAGTATCCTCCTGCCAATGTCAAGTACAAGCATCTAGAAGACAGATTAAAAGCCGTTGAGATTTAAGCCATCCCTGGTTTAGATTTTAACGATTTGTGTTTAATATCTGGGGTTGTCATTCCCTACAAATTCAAGATACCAGTTTTCGTCAAATACAATGGGGTTTGCTGCCCAAAGCTTCACCTGAAGTCTTATGTGCACAAGATATAACCGCACACCGCTGATAAGAAACTCTTGGTTCACTTCTTTCAAGAAAGCTTGGTCGAGACTCAACTTGAGTGTTTTTACCGGTTGAAGGGTTCCCATATCCATATACGGGAAGACTTAGCCACCACTTTCTACCACCAATACCAGTACAATACCGACCTGACGCTGAGAAGAGTTTAACTACAAGACAGGACAATAGGTAAGAATGAAGGGTTCAAAGAGTATGCACAAAAATGGAGGGATCTTGCCAGTAGGGTCCAACCGCCGTTAACCGATAGGGAATACATTGATATGTTTATGGGCACTTTATCTGGTCCATTTTTCAACTTGTTGGTTAGTTGTTCTTCATCCGGTTTCACCGAGCTAATCTTAACTGGTGAAAGAGTTGCAAGCGGTATCAAAAGTGGGAAGATTCCCATAGCATCTGCTTCCACCTCCAATCCCGTAAAGAAACCCTTCACTAGGAAGAAAGAAATCAATATTGTGTATGGGGAAAGGACCTGTACCAAGAAGGATGATCGTCAGTCCGTTAATACTGTCCGGATTTCCAATCCAACTCTTGTTTAAAGAAATCCTCCAATCATCAGCGGTTTCAGGCTCCATTAAGACAATACACAAGGATAGGCATGTCGCTATCCCAAGCCTTACAACACCTATTAAAGGCTAATTTGGTGACACTGCGTGATCCTCCGGCCAATCCAGATACCTCCTCACCTAAATACAATCTGAATACCAAGTGTGCATATCACTCGAATAGTCCTGGGCATGAGACTGACCAATTCTGGGCGCTGAAGAATAAAATTCAAGACTTAATATACAACAAGACCATTAAATTTGATCCTCCTCCAACTCTGAATGTAATCACTGTGCCTATGCCAAACCATGGCAAGGGTGTCAATGCTGTTGAAGACACCATTTTTTGTTTCCTCCGTCAAAGACTTGACTACTCCGTTAACCATTATAAAAAAGAATCTGCTGAAAGCCGGAATTTTCCTTGGTTGTTTGAAGGATTGTGACTGCTGCGCCACATAACTCAATGGATGCGAAGGGCTGAAGGAAGGCATTCAACACCAGATGAATAGCCATGAGATCCTATTTGAGAAGACTATGTTCGACAAAAATTTGACCAATAAGTTTGAAGACCTCTCCATCATAACGATCTCAAACAAGCCTCTTAGGATCTCCTCCAAGGGTCCTATCAGAATTTCAAATGAACCGACTGTTCCTCCATTAATAATTACCGCACCCGGGCCAATTCCATACTCTTCTAACAAAGCAGTGCCATGGAACTATGGTGTTGAGGTGTTTTAACATGGAATAAATCAAGATGCTTGGATTGGAGAAAGAAAAGCTGATGACATTGGTAACATTGCTGGCTCTAGTAAGGTGACCAGAACTGGGAGAATCTTTTCACCCAACATCTTACCACCAGTTGCTACAAAGGCGCTTGTCCGCATCACCGCTGCTAAGCCTAGAACTGACACAAGGGGAAAAGAGAAGGTAGTTGAGCCTGTTGAGATAGAGATACCCGCAAAAGACATTGTTGTTGGAGAACCTTCCTCTCGAGAAATGGATGAGATCTTAAAAATTATAAAAAGGAGTGATTTCAAGATTGTGGAGCAGTTGGGGAAAACTCCTTCCAAGATTTCCATGTTATCCTTGCTACTTTATTCCGATGCTCATGCTGGGGCGTTAATAAAATTCTTGAAGAAGGCTTATGTTCCTCATGAGACCACAACTGACCATTTTGAAAATTGTGTGGCAAGCTTGCAGCCAATAATGGTTTGGGGTTCTCGGATACTGACCTGACACCACTTGGAAAGAACCATAGGGGGCTTTAGACCGTTTAGACTGTGAAAGATTAGTCTTGAAACCAAGTGATATTATTGTGAGGGCTTCCGATGGGTCCAAAAGGACAGATCATGGAGAGGTGGACCTCCCGATCAATGTGGGCTCAAAGATTTTCAAATCTACCTTCTACATTATGGATATTCGTCCTGCTTACTCCTGTTTACTGGGTCGCCCTTGGATCCACGGATCAGGGGCAGTAACGTTAACCCTTCATCAAAAACTCAAGTATCAGTCAAAGGAAGGATTGTGACTGTCTGTGGTGAGGAGGAGTTCATGGTAATCCACCTCAACTCTTTCAAATATGTCGAGATGAATGGATAATTTATAGAAACCCCGTGTCAGGATTTTGAAGTTGTACCACCAATGGTTGCTACTGCCAAATTTTCCTCTGATGTGTCCAAAGCTGTTAAGGTCATGCCAAAGATGGTTTCATTCAAAGATGCTCGTGCCCCAGTCGAAGAAGGAATCTTTGATACTTTAGGGAAACTCCCTGAGATCTCATTCAAAGCAGACAATGTGGCTTAGGTTTCACTATCAAGGCTCAGAAAGAAGTGAGGCACGCTCGCGCAGGGGATCCCCCTTTCCGTATTGGAAGTCATGAAGTTAACATTGTGGTTGATTCTGATGATGAATGTGCATTTGAAGAATGGGTATACCCTACTACAACAGAGCTCAACAATTGGCATGCAAAGGACTTTGTTCCCGTCTCCTTTGTTGAGGAGTAATTACTTGTTTATTGCTTTCTATTAATTCAAGAACATTATGTCTGTAATATTAAACAATGACTTTTAAGCCATGTGCCTGGCCCGGGGAATTATGGTCCATTTATCAAGGGTTTTATTTATGTTCATTTTATCATAGATCATTCAATACAAATCATTGGACTTTTGCATTCAAATCTTTGTGCTCATTGTCTTTCTTTTTCTTCAAATATGTTTTTCAAAATAGCCATGTATCTTACATGCACACACACACACACACTCTTGCAGGTCCTCATCCACTCTGGATCTCATTGCCAATGACTCTACTATTTCCGACTATCATTTCGAACACCCAATTGACCAAGCCGAAGACGAAGGCGAGGAAGATTTTGAAATACCGGGAGAACTAGCCAGACTTCTACTACAAGAGGAAAAAGTTATTCAGCTGCATGAAGAGTCAGTTGAAGTCATCAATCTAGGTACCGAGATAGACAAGAAAAAGGTCAAGATCGGTGCTAACCTGGAAAGAAGTGTCAAGAGCATGTTGGTTCAGATGTTGCATGACTATGTGGAAGTGTTTGCTTGGTTGTATGAAGATATGCCAGGGTTGGATACCGACATTATAGTTCATCATCTACCGATAAAGGAAGAGTGTCCCCCCGTCAAACAAAAAGTTTGTCGCATGAGGCCTGACATGTCTGAAAAGATAAAAGTTGAGGTGATGAAACAATTAGACGCAGGATTCCTAGCTATGACATCTTATCCCCAATGGGTGGCAAATGTGGTGCCAGTACCGAAGAAAGACGGATAAGTTCGTATGTGCGTAGATTATAGGGATCTGAATAGGGCAAGTCCCAAGGATGATTTCCCTCTACCTCATATTGATGTGTTGGTCGATAATACTGCTCAGCATAAAGTCTTCTCTTTCATGGAAGGTTTCTCCGGCAATAATCAAATTAGGATGGCTCCTGAAGACATGGAGAAGATCACTTTCGTCACGCAATGGGGCACCTTTTGCTACAAGGTCATGCCGTTTGGATTAAAGAATGCAGGGGCAACATATCAAAGGGCTATAGTAGCTTTGTTTTGTGACATGATCCATCATGAAATAGAGGTCTATGTGGATGATATGATTGCAAGATCACAAACAGAGAAGGAACATCTTAGTCACCTATACAAGCTATTCGAGAGGCTGAAAAAGTACAAGTTGAGGTTGAACCCTAATAGGTGCACATTCGGAGTACGATCTGGAAAGCTTCTAGGTTTTGTTGTTAGTGGTAAAGGCATCGAAGTCGATCCTGCCAAGGTAAAGGCCATCGAAGAAATGCCAGTCCCCTATTCTGGAAAAAAAAGTTAGAGGATTTTTGGGTCGTCTTAACTACATCGCTCGCTTCATATCTCACTTAACTGCTACTTGAGAGCCAATCTTCAAACCTTTGAAGAAAGATCAAGTAGTCAGATGGAAGGATGAATGCCAAGCAGCCTTCGACAAATTCAACGAGTATCTACAAGAACCTCCTATCCTCATGCCTCTAGTTGAAGGAGGACCCTTGATCATGTACTTGACAGTACTAGAGAATTCTATGGGGTGTGTGTTGGGCCAACATGACGAGTTTGGCCGAAAAGAGCATGCTATTTACTACCTGAGCAAAAAGTTTACCGACTGTGAAACCAAATATTCACTTCTCGAGAAAACTTTCTACGCTCTGGCATGGGCTGCTCTCCGGAAAAGACAGTATATGTTGACTCACAGCACTCGGCTGATTTCTAAGATGGACCCAATCAAGTTCATCTTCGAGAAACCTGCTCTTTCCGGACGGATAGCTAGATGGCAAATGATCTTGACTGAATACGATATTCAATACACAATGAAAAAGGCCATCAAAGGAATTGTATTAGCAAAACATTTGGCCCATCAAGCTGTCGATGATTATCAGTCTATGAACTTTGACTTCCCGGATGAGAACATCATGCTAGTGATCGACTGTGCGAAACTTGGACCGTATGACGGACCTGAACAAGGATCCTGATGGACTATGGTCTTTGATGGGGCTTACAATGCTTTGGGTAACAAAATTGGTGTTGTGATCATCTCCCTTGAAGGTTGCCACACTCCTTTCACTGCTAGACTAGGCTTCGATTGTACAAACAACATGGCTGAGTATGAAGCATGCATTTTGGGTCTGAAGGCTCTCATTGATTTGAGGATCAAGCATTTGAATCTATTTGGGGATTCCTCTTTAGTGATTAGCCAAGTAAAAGGAGATTGGGACACTAAGCACCCTAATCTCATCCCTTACAAAGAGCTTGTCCTATCTCTGATTCCTTACTTCGTAGAGATCACCTTTGAACACTTCCCTAGGGAAGAAAATAAATTAGCTGATGATTTGGCCACAATGTCTTCTATGTTCAAAGTCAAATGGGAAAACGAAGCTCCTATGATTACAATTGAAAGGTTTAACGAGCCTGTGCACTGCTACGAGCTTGACACTGACACCGAGAAGCCATGGTACCATGAGGTGAAGAGATACCTTGAAGCACAAGAGTACCCTGAAGGAGCATCCATCAATGATAGAAAATTCTTACGAAGATTTTCAGCCAAATTCTTCCTAAGTAATGGAATCTTGTACAAACGCAACCATGACTCTACTCTACTCCGATGTGTGGACAAGAAGGAGGCAGAGGAAATCATGGAAGACATGCATGATGGTTTCTTCGGGACTCACTCTAGTGGACATACCATGGCCAAGAAGATCCTTAGGGTTGGTTACTATTGGTCAACGGTGGAGACTGATTGCCATCACCACTCAAGAACTTGCCACAAATGCCAAATCTATGCTGACAAGGTCCATGTTCCTCTTATCCCTCTAAACGTCATGATCACTCCGTGGCCATTTGCAATGTGGGGTATTAACATGATTGGAGAGATCAAAACCACTGCTTCTAATGGACATCGCTTCATTCTTTTTGCTATCGATTATTTCACCGAATGGGTCAAAGCTGCCTCATTTGCCCCAGTCACCAAGAACGTGGTAGCCAGATTCATCAAACATAACCTCATCTGCCGCTATGGTATCCCCGAAAGGATCATCACCGACAATGGGACTAACCTCAACAATGCTATGATCACAAAAATTTGCACTCAGTTCAAAATCAAGCATCACAATTCTTCTCCTTATAGACCTAAAATGAATGGCGCAGTGGAAGCGGCCAACAAAAACATTAAGAAGATTGTACAGAAGATGGTAGTAACCTACAAGGACTGGCATGAGATGTTACCATTTGCTCTTCATGGCTACCGTACTTCATCTAGAACATCAATTGGGGCAACTCCTTTTTCTTTAGTCTATGGCATGGAAGTTGTTTTGCTAGTGGAAGTTCAGATTCCCTCACTAAGGATTATGAATGAAGCAAGCCTAGGTGGAGACGAGTGGATTCAGACAAGATTGGATCAGATGTACCAAAAACGCATGATTAAGGTTTTCTACAAAAAGATCAGACCTCGAGTATATGAAGCTGGTGCCTTGGTAATAAAGCACATCATTCTTCCGCAAGGCGACCTCGGGGGCAAATGGACTCCCACCTACGAAGGTTCATTTGTTGTCAAGAGAGTGTTCTTAGGTGGTGCCATGATGCTGACTATTGTACCCTAAAATTTTCCCTCCTATTTTCACACAAGACATACTCTTAGAGGTTCTCAATTGCTCAAGGTTGACCAAGAATTGACCAGACAATTCTCTTCTTAAGGCAATGAACCCCCAACTAGGGTTTCCATTTTCATCAAGATGGTTAAACTCTAATGGTCTCAAATTCTTTCCATGGTCCTAATATGTCTTCAAGATCATCCATGCCAAGTTTCATGCCTTTCTCAATAAGTTTGCTCAGTCAATTGCTCAAGTATTGGAAAATCAAATGTACTAGGTCAAAAGTCAACTGTGATCTAAATACAGTTAAACTTCAAGATTTTTGATCAACATCAACATTTTGAAGTGATATACATCATTTGATCAAGGTTTGATCATGATTCCTCAAGAAATGCTCCTAATTCATCAAAAGTTAAAAATGGCAAATTAGGGTTTCTATAGGAAAAGTCAACCAAATTTGACCAAGCATAACTTTCTCATACTTTATCATAAATTTTCCAACCAAAGCTCATTTTGAATAGAATTCAATTCCCTACAACTTTTATTCATCTCTCAAGTTCAAGAAATTCCTCAATCAAAAGATACAAGCTCATACATTACAAGTCATTTTCAAAAAGTCAACAAAAAACACTTTTTGTCAAGACAACTTACATCAATATAATGTCTTCAAAAGAAAAAATGA
This sequence comes from Vicia faba, assembly GCA_948472305.1. Lineage (NCBI taxonomy): Eukaryota > Viridiplantae > Streptophyta > Magnoliopsida > Fabales > Fabaceae > Vicia > Vicia faba. The sequence goes on from OX451735.1 coordinate 1,034,595,893, forward strand.
TAAACATAGAGATTGTAGAGGACATCTTGGTCTTTCCAAAAAGTCCCATATCATCTTCAAAAGATGAATATTGAGCAAGTTATGGTTTGCACAAGTTGGGCAAATTTGTGAAAAATGCATGAAGTCAACTTTGAGCAAATTGTGTTTTTAGGTTAATGGACCTAACTTTTAGGGTTCAAACATGTTTATGACATACCCAAGGACCTATAAACCTAACCATTCACTATTTTGATTTTTATTTATATTTATTTCAATTTTTAGTCATTTAAGTATGAATTAAATCAAATAAATTAAATAAAAATACAAAGAATAATGGGTCATGACATTTGGGTTTGATTTGATCTATTAGAAGGTCCATATTTTCGTGCAAGATACATCCAAAGGGACCAGGTTCATGAAAGTGACCAAAGAGGCAAAGATATCACAAATATGGATATTTTTCAATGTGCTTTATCCTTGTCTCCGAGGCCATGAATGCATTGATTCTTTACCATATTTGTTAACTCCTATCTTCCTTCTATAAATACATAACATTACAAGCCAAAGGGAGCACAAAATTCCTCCCCAAAAAGCTCTCCAAAAACTCTTCAAAAAGCTCTCCAAATATCAAAGAATTGGTGCAAGTCATATATCAAGGTTTCGGTCTCTCTCGATTGACACCAGGCCTAAAACCATCCTCCTGAAGTCCCCAGGAGTCTTACAAGGCCCAAGAGCAGTCTATCACACGCCTTGCACGCCACCATTTGACAATACCGGTTTGGTAAAATTTTAAACTTCGGATCTTTAATTTTAATCATATTTCATGGCATGCTAACGTTTGTTTGAGTTTATATAGAACAGTTATGGATGGTTGAATCAGAGGTTCCATACAAGAATATGAAAATACCATGGTTAGGGTATGAAGCTTTCAAAGATTCGGGCCTAGGTATTTCTGATGATTGCACCCCCTATTTACTTTTGCTACTAGGCTCATCTTTATTTTCTTGTTTATTTCATTTTATTTATTTCTTTTAATTCCTTTTTTTATTTTAATCAATATACAAATATAAAAATCACATAAAAATAGATTTAGGATTTTTCTTAATTAAATTTTAATTTTTGTAAATTAATTAACTAATCACTTTAACTTTTTTTAAATTAAAATTAATAGAACTTAGGTTTAATTTCATTTTAATTCATTTTCCTTTTCATAACAAAAATACCAAAAAAAAACATAGAATTAATTTCTTTTCTTTAAATTTCACGTTTCTTTAATAATTAACCTTTTTTTATTTAAATATAGATCTAGATCAATTATTTTTTAACTTAAATCATTTTCATAAATTAAAACAAAAAACAAACAAAAGATTTTCTCTTAGGATTTTGTAGACGTCCTTTCAATTCGCGCGTTTATCTTATTCTCGCATCTTTTATAATATTGTACCTGCTGATGGGATGTAATAGATTAAAATAGGACTTTACTGCTTTTCTTTATTTTCTTTCCCCCATTTGGACATATAAATTCCCCCTCCCCGAAAACATTGTAATAGCGTAGATTTAAATTCTTGCACTTTAAATTTCTGCTAAATATTAATTGTTAGTGAGTAGGTGTGTATGACAAGATTAATCAAATCAATCCTTAGATCACTAACATAAGATAAATATATGAAGATTGAACACATATGCACACTTACATCCTTAGGGTATTCCTCACTTGGTTGCCTTCGGAAACGGTCATGTCCCTCGAGCGTAGGGATATCTTAGCAAAGACCCTCAATTCTAAAGTCATCATAAAGATCATGGTCCCTTAAACGTCCTTCGAGTTGCCTACGAGAAAAATGATCTTGTCCCTCGATGTTGCCTATATGATGACAGTCCCTTCGAATGCTAAGGTATCCTTACATGTTGCCTTCAATGATCATAACGTCCCTTTTGATAGTCCCTCAACATCCGACGATAGGGCTACCTACTCACTAATAGTAGGATAGCACTATCTAAAGGGTAGGAGGAAAAGAACGTCCTTTTTAGAGTAGGTAGATGACTCTTAAGTACTTGCTCAAACCTGAAATTTTCACACTTACACACTTTCAAAAATCTTTTCAAAATGCTTTATCACACTCTTGAGGACTGAAACAAGAGTTACCATAAAGCAAACAAAAACTTTCAAAACACACAAACACAAACAGTTTTCAAAAATGAGCAAGTACCTAAGATCCCGTGGAAAACCACAGATGGAAAGGGTGCTAACACCTTCCTTTTCCATAATCTACCCCCTTACTCAGAAAATCTCGAAAAAGGTCTTTTCTGTTCTTTTCACCCTTTCCTTTGTTGGATAAAAGAAAAGTCGGTGGCGACTCTTGCTTACCACATATTTGCAAACAAAAAACATAAAAACAGTATATTAAACAGTCAGTTCTGCCACCGTATCACAAAAATGGCGACTCTGCTGGGGACCATAATAAAAGTGGGGTTTACCTTAGGGTCTAGATTATTTTCCTTCTTTGACTGTTTGTTTTCTTTATTTTTAAGGGTACTGTTTGGGGTTACTATAGATCCTACACCCGGATATAGGGAAACCTTTTAGGTAAGTAGCAATAGATCTTGGAAACTGTGCGGGGTATACTGACACGGTTGAAGCGATGACTATATTGATGCGACACTTTGGTTGGTACCAGTAACCTTTGAGTTAATCAAGGAGAATACGGGGCCGCTGCATGGTGTCATGAAGCATCAACTGACCTTAGAAACTTTAAATGAACAACTTGGCCATTAGGACGTAGCGAGATAGTCGTCTTTGGTGTATTCCCAAAGTCGGTAGATACTCGATGCTACACTCATTGAGATTTGACTCTTGAGTTTTGTTTGGTTACGAGTCAGTCGCCTATTGAACGAAACTTGTGGGAAAGATCAGTGATATTGAGATCCCTTAGAACCCGTTACTATTTATAGGACAGGTTGAGCTACCTAAATTTCAAGAGGGTACTTACCTACAAACCCCATGCAAGTCTAAACCTAAGGCTGCTTGTATGATTTGTTTGTTTTCAACTTGAGCTACTTTCTGGGTTTTTATCTAACAACATGATCTCCTTGTAGGATTTGTTTACAGTCATTATCTAGTAACCTGGACTTCTTATACTCACTTGTCTTCATCACCTTACACTTTTTCTTAACGCGTAGCATACACATCATAACATCATGCCACAACATTTCCTTAACCATTTCAAGGATCTCAAGGGTTTGTGATGCAGGTTATGATAAATCAGATGTCTAGAAACGGGTAAGGAGATTTATTTTCCTCTAGCCAATGTTGTCAAAAGATCAAAACTCGACAACTTGAGTCAGGTGCTATGACCCACTTGATATGGTGAGCTTGACTCTCGTAGAAGGACACTCAATGATACAAAGTTCTTCAATCAAAGGTGCAAATTTCAACTTCTGACATTTTCTTGTTTACCCCGCGGGATCCTTGAAAACATTGCATACATATATCATACATATCATTGCATAAGCAGGTTTCAAAGAAGGTTTCTCATCCTCTTCGTTGTTTATTTCAGCAATGGATCTAGAACAAACAGTGATGGATCTACAGACTCAAAATGCTTAGTTTCAACTAATGTTCATGGCTTTGGCCCAGGGGAAGGAAGAACTGAAAGCTCTCGTCATCAAAGAGAAGAAGAAGAAGGCAAAGAAACCGGTTGGAATCCTTAATATGGGAAGAAGACTCAAAAGACCGGTTAAATGATCTCTAGATCTTTCAACTCCATAAAATAAGGGGGATAATCATGAAGAAGATAACAGCCCGGGAACTGATGAAGACGAAGATGATTATTCTGAGGAGAAGTATCCTCCTACTGATGATAAATACAAACAGTTGGAGGATCGTCTCAATGCTATGGAGATTCAGCAGATACCTGGCTTGGACTTTGAAGAATTAGGCCTGGTTTCTGGCGTGATCATCCCACTAAAATTAAAGTTCCCCGCGTTCGCTAAGTATGATGGTGTCTCCTACCCTAAGTTGCACTTAAGGTCCTATGTCAGGAAGATCCGGCCTCACACTGCTGACCGGAAGTTATGGATCCATTTCTTCAATGAAAGTTTAGTTGGTACGTAAATGGAGTGGTTCTACCAGCTAGAAAGAACTGACATAAATACCTGGTGTGATATAGTGGAAGAACTGACTGTTAATAGTGGTTTGTGTTTTCTATTTGCAAATGTTGCGGTAAACAAGGGTCGCCACCGAATTTTATTTCATCCAACAAAGGAAAAGGAAAAAGAACAGAAAAAACCTTTTTCGAGATGTTTTTGAGTACGGGGGGGGGGGGGGTAGATTATAGAAAAGGAAGGTGTTAGCACCCTTTCTATCCATGGTTTTCCATGGGCTCTTAGGTACCTTCTCATTTTTAAATTGCTTGTGTGTGTTTTGAAAATCTTTTGTTTAACTTCGTAGTAACCCTTGTATCTGTCCTCAAGAGTGTGACGAAGTTGTTTTTGAAAACTTTTTGAAAGTGTTCGTGTGAAAGAGTTTTTGTTGTTTTGAGCAAGTACTTAAGAGTTTCTACCTACTCGAAAAAGTTTGTTCATTTTCTTATTCCTTTAGACAGCGTTATCCTACTATTAAGGAGTAGGTAGCCTCATCGTTGGAGTTTAAGGGACATACGAAGGGACAAATACAGTTACAAAAGCAATGGTTAGGAAACCTTAGTAGTTATCCTAAAGTCTTAAAGGTCTTTCCGAGGAAACATTCGAATGGGTCATTTTGATCTTTCGGGACTAAAGGGCAACCACTAAAACTCTCTATACTTCACGACCATTTACCGAAGGCAACTGAAGTGGGGCAAACCCTAGGATTGAGCATGTGCAAGTGATTATTTTTCAGTTTATTTATCTTTGCACAATTAGGGTTTTCTACCTTTTTAATTTCATTTTTCTTTTGCATACAATCCTATTATCAACCATCTAGCAATTAATAATAACAGAAAGTAAAGTGCGAGAATAAAAAGCTAGCTATTACAAGGCTTTGGGGAGGGGGTTACATAGCCAAAATAGGGGGAAAATAATAAGTAAGAACAATAATAAAACCTAATTAAAAAGTTATTACAACCCTTGGTAGTTACAATAATTGAAAAATAAATAAACAAAACGCGCGCGAGGAGGAACGCGGGAATTAAATAACCTAATGAATCTAATTAATTGAAGGAGATATTTTTGTATTTTTTTATTGTGAAAAATAGTTGGAGTTTGCAAGTTAAACCTAATTTTCTAATTAATTTTATTTAACAAAATAATCAATGTTGAAATAATTAAAATAATTAATTTTCAAAAATTAATTTTAATTATAAAAACCCTAATTCTATTTTTTGTGATTTTTTTGATTAAAAAAATGATTTTTGTTTTTTGTAAAAATAATTAAAACCAAATAAATTAGAAAAGGAAATAAATTGGGCCTGATGTTGCTGAGTAATCTGGGGGGTGCAGCGCTTGAAATTTCCAAGCCCATTTTTGTTGGCCCAAGGACTGTGTGTGGATTCAGTGTAGCTGGCCTCTGGGGGTTCACCATGGTCTGCATGTGTTGAGTGTTAGATATGGGTGGAGATAGATCCAATGGATGGATCTGAGGACGCGTGATGGTCTTTTGAAGGTGAGGCGTATGGGATCTGGGACAGAGAAATTGGAAAATATGAAAACATGAGATTTTGGGATCGAACCCAGAACCTTTTGTTTCACCGCCTGCGCCTTTTCCATATGTGTTGGGATGGTTAGTTGTAAATATAATAAACAAAATAACACATAATGAAAAACGCGCCAACATTCAAACTGGCCAATGGGACATTGCCACATCATTGTCTTCTTCCTCAGACTGCCGTTTTAGATAAGAACTTTTACCTACGGACCTAGTCTGTCACTATAGCCCCTGAATTTTCAAAATATCAAGAATACCCAATATAAATTCATGGTGAGGCCAAGGCTCAATCGGGTTTGATGCCCTGAACACGATGGTGTCCTGATTTTGGTCCAATTTGGCCTGTATCAAAAGATCCCAAATTGAAGCTCCAAACCCTAAAAATGGTATCGTGTGATTCCTGCATCCATACTCAAATTAAAGCATACAGAAACATTGCAAATGTGATATTAAACATGAATACATGATTAAAACATACTTATGATGGGTAAATCATTGAAATCGAAACTGAGCATAAGAGGCAAACCATGATGGATGTTGAACGTGATTCTTGATGCTTCAGAGCTTGGCAAGGGATGGAATCGCTTCAATGAACGTCCAAGAACGTGGTTTGATGCTTGGAATGGCTTGAATCGGCCTGTAAAGATAAATTCAAGTCTCACTTTTCTTTGAAAATTTTGAAATTTGTTTGACTCCTTGAGGCAGGCTACGCGACTGTCTTCTCTTCTTTAGGGTTGAGAATGCTCTGATATATGTATGTGAATCAACTAGGTTAACAAAAGAGGAAGAATATACATGCTTTTAGTGAGAAAATATTCGAATTCAATTATTTTATTTTTGCTCATTTTTTTAAACAAATTCAATCTTTTCCTTCCTCCACGATTTTATCTTGATATGCCAGCTTTTGTTGTCCATTATTAGATGAGAAAAGATTTGGAAATCATATCTTACATATCTCCTATTATTTCTTTATTTAATTTTGACTTTTAATGAATAAAAAATCAAAATAAATAATAAAAATAATAAAATAAAGTATGAATGAGCTCAGGGGTCGTGGGCCATGTTAGGAACAAGTTTCAAGCATGAAAACATGGGCCCATTTGGAAAATTTTCAAGTTTGGTCATTATTTGCTTCATACACTTTTCCAAAAATTGGTCAACTTTAGCAATGCATATCTTTCTCATTTTTAACCCTAAGTGGGGTGTTCTTGGACTTTTTAGAAATCTTAGGATTTCCTATAAACAACCCTTTTGGTTTCATCTCCATTGGGTCTTTCATGTTCATATAAGAAGCTATGACCTAAAAGGTGTTTTTGTTGACTTTTGAAAAGGACCTATAATGTCTGAATTTATATCTTTTCATGAGTGAATTTCTTGAACTTGAGGGATGAATATGAGTTTTATGGAATTGAATCCTCTTCAAAATGAGCCTTGGATTGGAAATTTCTTATAAAGTATGAGAAAGTTATGCCTGGTCAAAGTTTGGTTGACTTTTCCTATAGAAACCCTAATTTAGCAACTTTTGAGTTTTGATGAATTTTGGGCATTCCTTTAGGAATCATGATCAACCCTTGATCAAATTATGGACATTACTTCAAAATGTTGATTTTTACCAAAAATCTTGAAGTTTGACTGTATGTGGGTCATAGTTGACTTTTGACTTAGTACAGTTGATTTTTAGGCATTTGAGCAATTAACTGAGAAAACTTCTTGTGCAAGGAATGAAACTTGACATGGATGGTCTTGAGAACATATTAAGACCATGGAAAATATTTTAGGCATATGGAGCTCACCCATCTTGATGAAAATGGAAACCCTAATTGGAGATTCATTGCTTTAGGAGAGAGTTTGTCTGGTCAACCCTTAGTCAAACTTGAGCAGTTGAGGACAACTAGAGGCATGCCTTTGAGTGAAATGAGAGGGAAAAATTTGGTGTACAACATCTTCCCCTGTTCAATCTTCTTAAACTTGAGGATGTATATTGGTTGGTCTGCCTTTCGTGATCTGAAGGTGGAAGATGATTGAATAGTAGAGTTCCCAGAAATTTGCACTCGCATGAAGTAATACTGATTGGTGATATCGGGAATGGTCTTACAAATACCATTTGGAAGTCGACAGAGAATCGTCGGAGATGGGATTAAAGATGCCATCCATAAAATATATCGATTGCATAAGATATTCCTTTACGAGAATTCATGTACCTGCTGTTGAGGAGGACTTCGCCGGGAAATGTTGATTTATGTCCGGGGAAATAGAGTATAGGAGCTTATGTTGTCCATTACTCTACTGGGGAATTAACTCTTGATTGATGAGATAAAAGTGAGTTGCATATCTGGTCAGGGTCCAGGCTGCATAGTGACTTACTGGGGACATGTGAAATCGTCCTTGTCTGGTCAGGTCCAGGTCTTACAGTGTTGTAAACTATTGTCTGGAGATAAGAGAGAAGGAACCTGGGTCATAGGGTTGCTTCGAGGTGAAAGCTTGGGTAGTAGGGCTATAAGAAGGAACCTGGATAGTATGGTTGCTTCAAAATGAAAGCCTGGATAGTAGGGCTATGAGAAGGAATCTGGGTCGTAGGGTTACTTCAAAATGAAAGCCTGGATCGTAGGGCTATGAGAAGGAACCTGGATAGTAGGGTTACTTCATGGTGAAATCCTGGATAGTAGGGCTTATAGGAATGAACCTGGATAGTAGGGTTACTCCGTGGTGAAATCCTGGATGGTAAAGCTTATGGGAAGGAACCTAGGTCGTAGGGTTACTTCGAGATGAAAGCCTGGATAGTAGGGCTTATGGGAAGGAACCTGGATAGTAGGGTTACTTCGAGATGAAAGCCTGGATAGCAGGGATTATGGTAAGGAACCTGGATAGTAGGGTTACTTCGAGATGAAAGCCTGGATAGTAGGGCTTATGGGAAGGAATCTGGGTCATAGGGTTACTTCGAGATGAAAGCCTGGATAGTAGGGTTACTTTGAAATAAAAGCCTGGATAATAGGGTTATGAGAAGGAACCTGGGTAGTAGGGTTACTTCGAAATGAAAGCCTGGATAGTAGGTGTTGTACCCCAAAATTTTCCCTCCCATATTCCTCAAGATTTGTCAAGAATCATCTCCAAATGGTTCAAGATTGCTCAAGAGTAAAGCAGTAGACAGCTGAAATTAGGGTTTTGGTTCTTTCAAGGAATTTGGAGTTCTCAATGGTTCAATCAAGTCTCATAGGCCTATATACATTCTCTAACACCTACATACCAAGTTTCAAGACTCACAGTGCCAGTTTGCATAGTCAAAAGCTCCATTTGATCTACAGTCAACTGCAAGGGCAAAATGGTCATTTTACAGTCAAAAGTTAGAATTCTTGGTCAACATCTTATTTTGAGTTCACAATCATCATTTTATCAAGTCTTGATCATGATCCCACAAGAATAGCTCAAAAAATCATCAAGATGCAAAAGTTACTATTTTTGGACAGCAGAAAAGTCAACTGTACTTTGACAAGGGCATAAATCTTTCATGGTTTATCATAAAAATTCCATCCAAATCTCATTTTGAAGAGGATGCAATTTCCTGCAATCCATCTTCACACTCCAAGATCAAGAAATGCTCTCACAAAAAGTTACAAATTTTTACATTATAGGTCAATTTCAAAAGTCAACAAAAGTACACTTTGAGTCAAAGGCCATAACTTGAGATTGTTAAATCCAAATGACGTGGGACCAAAGGCATTGGTTAGAGGACTTCAAGGGCTTTCCAAAATGTCCAAGAACATGGTCATATGATCAAAATTGAGCAAGTTGTGCATTGGAGAAGTTGGGAAATTTTCATGAATTTGCAAAAGTCAACTTTGCTCAAAACACCTTCTTTTTGCTAATGGGCCTCAAATCTCTTCTTGAAACTTCACCCATGACCTATGCACGACCCACCAAGTTAAACGGGATTTATTTTCTTAAATTTCTTGATTAAATGGATTTTTTATACATATTAATTCATTTAATTCATTTAATTAATTTAAATTATAAGAAAATAAAAGATTTGATTCTTGAACATTCTTGTGAACCAAATATGATCCAAATATGCTGACCAATTCGTGCACAAGCTAAAAGATACAAAAAAAATCCAATTTTGGCAACTTGTTCAATCATGGAAAATCAAGAATATTTGATTTATCAATCAAAGATTTAATCTTCAATGCACTTGGGTATGGGTCCAAATTTTGACCTAGACTGATTCCCATATATGCAAGCAAGCCAACCATAACCTGATTCATGACAAAAAGACTGCAGAATAGCCATATCAATTTCAAGAAAATTAAAGAAAACTCAAAACTTGTTCTTGCATTCTAAGCCAATTCAAGGTGTTTTGTCCATCCAAACACATTGCAGGAGGTACCAGGAGTGATTTGCAATCAAATTCAAGCACCAAAGCTCAAGGAATCACGAAATACTGTTTCACGGTTTGCACTTATAATTCAAAATCGTATCTCTTAATTCATATGCATTTGACATGTTTTTGTGATTGATTTGCATTGCTAGAGATCATACAAAGCTAATTGAATGATTTAATTGAACCATAGTGCCCTGAATCGAGAGATGCCATGATTGAATTTCTAGGGTTTTCAAGCTTTCAAATAGGGCTTTCCAGACCAGGAAAAATTGGGACCAATGGGATACATGGTTGAAATCGTGAGACCAAGACGATTCCAACACACACCTCGCAAAATATTTATGTTTGTTGTGTGTCTATTCGCTATTTTTCGTGCAGGAAGGTAGTGGAGGTCAAAACCCCCCGCTATTTGATTCTAATTATACAGGACAAAGGTTGAAGATGATGATGTGTTGTCATCTGGTTGGTCTATTTGAAAAAACGCGCGCTTTATTTTTATTTACAGCATATTGATTTGTTTTCATATATAATAATTGCCTCTTATTCCTATAACAATTGAAGCAGCGTGGTTGGGTGGTAAACGTGTTGGCCTGTGAGCATTGGGACCTGGGTTCGAATCCCAGGTCCCCCAAAACCTTGTTATTTTTATTCTTCAGGTATTCTTGTGCAGTTTGCAAAGAGAGGTCCACCATACACCTCAAATCTCAGTGCGTCAGATGTCTCCAAGCCTAAATCCAATGTTCACAAGATGATGTCCACCGTGTTCCCAAGTCAACAAGCGTGTGGAAGATTCTGAAAGTCAAACGAGGCTGGAATGTTAATGGGCCAAGAATTGCAAAATACACCTCTAAAGTTGGCCCAAACCCCCTTGAGTTTGCATTTTTTTTATTTTCTTTCATTATTTATTTGCTTGATTTAATTTTATTATTTTTAATTAATTACTAACTAAAATAATTTATTTTTCCTAATAAAAATCAGAAAACCTCAAAAACATTATTTTTATTAAATTCATCACTTTCATTATTTTTGTAAATAAATAAATAATTAATTAATTTAGTTTTCATTAGGTTAATTTTAACTTTTTTGCAATAATTTAAAATTAATTAGAATATTAGGGTTCTTAATAACTTTTAACCATTTTTTAATTTATTTCCTTTAAAATATAAAATCTCAAAAATATTTTCTTTTAATTAATTAATTCCATTTTTTTATTTAGACTTAATTCTTAAATTCAAAAAATAACAAAATTTGTTTTATTTGACAAAAAAAGGTCAATACCCTAAAAAACTCTCCGATTCAATTTTTCTCGCGCATATTATTTTTTATTCCATATAATTGTATTTGCTCCGAGGATGTAATAGTTAAGTAGGACTTTTTACCGCTTTTATTTACCTTTTCCGCATTTAATTTTCAAGGGTTTATTTTTGGCGATGTAAATACCCGACGCCTTGTAATAGCTTAGTTTTATTTTCCGCAACCATTAACTGCTAGATGTGTGCTAATAGGCTATGCATGACAAGATCTGTCTGAACTTAAAATCAACCGTAGCTCACCATAACATGTACAAAGATAACATAACTGAAACCTGACACACTTGCACATGCCACTCCTAGGGTACGCCTCACTTGGTTGCCTCGACGTGGTCATTGAGTATAGGAAGTTTTAGAGGTCGTCCTCCTGTCTAAAGATCATAGTTGCCTCAAAACGGTTGCCTCGGATAAAATGATCTAAGACATTAGGGTTATCGCTAAGGCGTCCTAACATTGCTTTAGTGACCACATGTCCCTTAATCGAATTGACCCGAAAACTCCAACGACGGTGCTACCTACTCCTCAATAGTGGGATAGCACTGTCTAAAGGACATTTACACAGCTTAATTCCTTTTGAGTAGGTAGAGGTTCTTAGGTACTTGCTCTTTCAAAATGAAACAAAGTTTTCGCACTTACACCTTTCAAACAAAGTTTTCAAAAAACACTTCATACACTCTTGAGGACAGAAACAAGAGTTAAATCGAAGTTTTCAAACAGAAACTTTTTCAAACCCACAAACACAAGAAAAGCAAAATTTTAAAAACACAGTGAGCAAGTACCTAAGAGCCCGTGGATAACCACAGATAGAAAGGGTGCTAACACCTTCCCTTTCTATAATCTACCTCCTGAACCCGAGAAATATCTCAAAAAGGAATTTGTTTGTGCTTTTGTCCTTTCCTTGTTGGATAAAATAAAAGACGGTGGTGACTCTTGCTTACCGCGACATTTTGCAAAAACAAACGCAAAACGCGAACCAGCATTCCAAAACAGTCAGTTTTATTTCCACCGATCACAGAACTGGCGACTCTGCTGGGGACTTTAATAAGTGAGGTGTACCTTAGGATTAGATCACTTGTGTTTTCAATCGTATGCTTTATATGCTTTAAACTTTGTGGGCTTGTATCGGAATTTTATAGATCCTTACCCGGATCTGGGGTACCCCTTTTTAGGTAAGTAGCAATAAACTGTGAGGGATCTGTCTGGCGTAGACCGACACGGATGAAGTAGTAGCTATGTTGGTGTGACACCTTGGTCTGTACTGATATCCCTTGTGTTGGAACGAGGAGAATATGGGTCTTCTGAGGAGTCATTAAGCACCAACTGACCTTAGAACCTTAAATTGACCAACTTGGCCATAGAACAGTAGCAGTATGCTACACTCATTGAGACTAAACTCTTGCGATGGTTCCGGCTACAAGAAAAGGTTGCCAAACTGGAATTATGACCGATTGAGGGTAGTCAGTGATATTGAGATCCTCTAGAACCCGGTTACTATTTTTAGGACAGGTCTTAACCAACTGAAACTGAAAGAGGGTAATGCCTAAACTCCATGCCAGCCTAAACTTAAGGCTTTTTGTGTGACTTGTGTGCCTTCAAATCTGAACTACTTGCACATACTTGTTATCTGACAACATGAGTTCCTTGCAGGTTTTGTTTACAGTCCTTATCCAATAATTGGGACTTATTGCAGGGTTTACTTACATCACCTCACACTTGTGCTTAAACGCATAGCATACACATCATAACATCATACCATAGTGTGATACGGTGGGAGAACTGACTTGAGTTTTGCGTTTGTATTCGCACTTGTTCGGTTTAGCAAGAGTCGCCACCGACTTTTTATTTTATCCTAAAGGAAAGGTTAAAAAGCACAGGAAAAACCTTTTGAGATATTTCGTGGGTTCGGGGGGTAGATTATGAAAAGGGAAGGTGTTAGCACCCTTTTCATCCATGGTTATCCATGGGCTCTTAGTTACTTGGTTTTTTAGATCACTTGCCTTGATTTTCGATTACTTTGAAATTGTGGTGTGTGTGTGTGTTTTGAAAATGTTTTTGAAGAGATGCCTTGTCTTAGGCAACCAATGTAATTGACTCATGTTTGAGTGTTTTACAAAAGTGTGTATCTTTTCGAAAAGATGTTTCAAATGTTTTTGAGAGTTTGTTTTGAAAGTGTTTGTGAAGTGTGATTTTTGAAAAGGAGGCAAGTGTTTTTGCAAGTTGATCTCAAGTAACTAAGAGTTTTGTCTACCCCTATTGTACTCAAAGGTTTTCTCTATGTTTTCAACCCCTTTTTTAACAATTTTGTTCCACTATTGAATTTGGTGGACAATCTTGCGTTTAGGATGTTTAACGGGACGGGCGCGGGTCATCGTATGGACCATGAATGTAATGGTGCCAAGTGTCTTTGGCAATTTTGTGAAGGGACTTGATCATTTTGGTAGGCGACTTTCGAAAGCGTCATCGAGGGACTTATGATCATTTGAATTTGTTTTGCCAAAGAAACTCGACGTGCAAGCATGGCCCATTTTGGAAGGCAACATGTGGGATTACCCTAGGGGGTGCAAGTGTGATTGTGTATTGATTTCATGTATTTGTCTTGTATTAGGTTATCTAGCGTTTGATTTTATGTACATGCAAACCCTAGTTCTAACCATGGTATAATTCGAAAGCGATAAATTACGGGAATTTTAAAGTCTACGCTATTACAAATAGTATCCGGGAGTGGGGGTACAAATTCACAAATGGGGATGAGACTTAAATAATTACAACCAAATCGAATTGCGATCAAATGTAATCAATGTAATGTATAGGAAAGTGTAAGAATATCAAATATATAATGTATCAAATGTGAAATGTATTGTGTAAGTGTACGTGTAATGGGAATTATTTACAAGTTGTAAGTGTATGTGATCATAAATGTATTATTAAGCATATGCTTTTGTTTTGTATTTTGGTTAAGTATGTACAAATGAAAGTTTTAATCTTAAGAAAAGAAAAGTATTAATTTTAAAGAAAAATTATGTAATTATGTACAAATTAACGTATTTTAAGAAAAGAAAAAAGTTTTTGGTGTATTGTAATTAATGTATTATATACAAAAGGGAAAAGAAAAATATTTCAATTTTGAGAAAGAAATAATATTTTAAATTTGAGGAAAAAAATATTATGTTCAAGATTAGTATTATGCTATGTAAAAAAAGTATTATTAATAAAAGGTTGATGTAAAAAATGTGTTAGTTTATATTTTTATTAAGAAGAGAAAAAAAGTTAAGTTATGTAAAAACTAAAATGATAATAAAAAAAACAAATAGATGTTAAGTGAATGGGCCAAGCAGAAAGGGGGGTGTGTTCAGGAAGAAACAAAGTGGGCTTGAGGAGCTTAGAACGGGCGAAGGCCCAAAGCTTGAGACAAGTTTTTTTTTAGGGTTAAGAGATTTGTTTCATTTGGAGAACGCTTTTAGGGTTTGTTACAGAAGCAGCGCCGTTGTCGTTCTTTCATCACTTCGTCTTCTTCGTTCGTCATATGCCTCCGCCTCTGAGTTTCTCTCGCCCATGGCCACCAGCGTCCTCAACCTTCCTCTTCCCTTCAATGAATCGCTAGGGCGACAGATTTCAAGGTAATAATCTTCGTCTCAATTTCATTAGGGTTTTGTTATTTGCATGTTATGATTTCTCCCCTTATTGATTCTGATTTCATATTGTTGTGGTTATTTAAGGTGCGTGAAAGAAAGAGAGGGAGGGATACTACCTTTGGAGACGGAGGAGGAAAGGATTTGGGAGGCGCTGTGACGGCCAAGGCGGTGAGGGACGGTGGGAAACGCGTGATGATGAAGCTAGCCCTTCCTGGTACCTTTGTATTTTCACCTCTTTAGGTTTAATGATGACTAACTGAGAACCTTTTGCATCGCCTCTTTTCTTCTTCTTGTTCTTTTACTGTATGCTGAATATGCTTGATATCTGATATGCTCTGAGTGTACTTTATATGCTTGAGTATTGTTGTGTCTGCTATTGAATATGTTGTGCTTGATCGGTCGCCTTGAAATGCTTTCCCGGTGATGAGAATGCTCTGAGGGCCTCCTTATGTTGCCTTGCCTATGTACACTTCTTTATATTCTTTTTATGGTTGCCTTGAGTTGCTTGGGGTTTATTTGAACCTTTTCCCAATGATGAAGTTTTCTAAGGGCTTTGAGTTGTTGGCTCTGAACATTTGGTATGCTTCTCAGGTGTTTGATGCGTTTGTGCTTGATAGGGTCAAGGCTTTTTACTGGACATTTCGTGTTGTTTGAGGTTGGGACTCATGCAGGTTTGGCTTTTTAATGAGTTACAGGTTTTGGGGCTTGACAGGTTAACTTGGCTTGATGCTTGAGCAGGTTAATGATTTGTTTAGGCTTCTGGTTCTTATGCAGGACGTTAGAGGCTTTGGCTGGGTGTTTTATCTAGTTTGAAGGTTATGGTCTTGCAGGTTTGTTGTTGACAGTGGTTTGCTGGTTTATGCTTCAGGCAGGTTGAGGGCTTATGGTGAGTTTACTGGTTTTGGGGCTTGACAGGTTAACTTGGCTTGATGCTTGAGCAGGTTAATGATTTGTTTAGGCTTCTGGCTGGACAGTTTGTGGTTAGGCTTGACAGGTTTAATGCTTAGGTTGAAAACTGTTTTGAGGCTAAGGCTCTTGGTTGAGTTGTACAGCTTTTAAGCTGTTTGATGCTTAGGCAGGTATGTTGTTGTATGGTTTGAAGGTTTGGGAGCTTATGTTCTGAGTTCCGTTTGGTTTGTGATTTTCTCCCCCTTTTCTACTGTGTTAGCAGTTTGTTTTATATTTTTTCCTATGTCTCAAGCCTAAAAGCCAGTAAGCCCAATTCTTTTCCCTCTTCTTCTCTCTCCAGTACAACTTAAAACATTAAATAATGTTTATCATGTACTTTGCTCTGAAAAGGAAACACTGGGAAATGATGAAATGAGAAGCTTGCTTGCATTACATGTTTACTCTGCATACTTTATGTCCTCTTGATATCTTTCCATATCTTCTTTTGACAGCATTTTGCTTCCTTGTGACAGTATCTTGTACTTTTGTATCTTGACATCCTTTGGACAGCTTTTTGGATAGTTTGTGACTTTAGTTAGGCCATTCTGTTTGTTTTGAACTATGCAGTGGTTTGACAATTTTGACTTGTGAATTTCAAAATTGTGCATTCATGATCAGCAAGCAATATTCATCCCTTTTTGTGAACCGGGAGAAATCCCGTGATTTGCAGAGAGGGCTAACTGATTCCAGTCAGTTGCCTTTAATGATGAGCCCAAATTAATTGTCTGCTTTTTAATTATTTATCTGCAATTGACTTTTTCTTTTGTTTCTTATTCTTTGCAGATAAAATCAAATGAAGCAGAGGGAGCATTGGATAGAAAAATGAAGATTAGGAAAACTTAGAAAAATTAGGATAGTTTTATTTCAAATTTAATTATTTATAAACATTTATTATTATGAATACCTCGCAAATACTGTATTCAAACAACAATTGTAACGAATAGTTAAAAGATGAATAAAAATCCAATTCTTATCAGTTAATTCCTTTTCTCCTTTTCAAATATTTACTTTATTATTTATAATTCTAAAATTATAATAAATGGAAATAAATTCTGATTATCTTAACTTAGAATAAATAAACAATTAAATAAACATTGGTTTTAGCATCGATCGATTAATAAACCTGGCGCTTCAACAATCCAAAGCAATACACAATCAATCACAACAACTGCCCAAATGTCTTTTCTCTTAATGATTCAATCCAACACTACAAATTCAATCCAAATGTTCCAGTCCACATCTCAGAATAATTTGACAAGCACTGTAGAATTAATTCTTTCTGAGAATGCGCGCACAAAAACCCTAGTTCTTGATTAATGTCAAAGAAGCGTTCGCCTGATCAAAACTGAGCCAAAATCAACCAAACCTTAAACAAACTGTATGAACTGTTCCAGAGCCATGAAAACCAATGAAAACCCTAATTTTGTCTGACTGACGAGAAAAATCTGTTTTGACCGATTCTTGAGCCAATCTAAAAAATCAGGAAAAACCTGAAGCTGTGATTTCTTGTGGAAAAATGCGAGGGAAAATTTTGGGGTACAACACATAGCATTTCCTTAACCATTTCAAGGATCTCAAGGGTTTGTGATGCAGGTCAGGATGAACCAAATGTCTAGCAAGGGGCAAAGGGGATTTATCTTCCTCTAGCCAAGGTTGTCCAGAAATCCAAGCACGATAACTTGAGTCAGGGGCTATGACCCACTCGATATGGTAAGCCTGACTCTTAAAGAAAGACTCTCAGCAATATGAAGTTCCTCCAATCAAGCTGCAAAATTCAAATTCTAACAAGTTTCTTTGTTTACCCCACGAGATCCTTGAAAACATAAATCATACGCATTTCATCACATGCACTGCATAAACAAGTACCCTTTTTACAGGTCACTTATCTTCTTCGCTGTTTATTTCAGCAATCATCATGTCTACTGAACCTTCCACTAAGCAAGCTATCAAGGCCCTCCAGGCCCAGAATGCCCAGTTCCAAGAGTTGGTTATGAGCCTAGCCAAGGGTCAACAGGATTTGAAGACCCTGATTCTGAAAGAGAGGAAGAAGAAGAAGAAGAGGACCGTCTTATTCAACACTGGACGCAGGTTTGGGAATGGACTGCAGAATGAGGTTGATCTGACTACCTCATCTGTAGGGAAAGACAGCCCACAAGAGAGAAGGGTTCCTAGCCCCGTAGTCTCCGACAACGAGACGGATTATGATGAAGAACAATATCCTCCTGCTGAGGATAGGTACAAACAGTTGGAGGACCGCTTGAGCGCTATAGAGATACAGAACGTGTCCGGGATGGACTTCGGAGACATAGGTTTATCCTCTGGGGTGGTGATTCCCCATAAGTTTAAGGAACCTTCCTTTGCCAAATATGATGGAGCTTCCTGTCCAAAGTTGGTCCTCCTGTCGTATGTAAGGAAGATCCATCCTTACACAGCTGATAAGAATTTGTGGATCCATTTCTTTCAGGACAGTCGTTCAGGGACTCAGCTGGAGTGGTTCTATCAGCTGGATGGAGCCAGTATCCGTAACTGGGAGGATCTGGCTACTGCGTTCTATAAGCAGTATCAATATAACT
Organism: Vicia faba; assembly: GCA_948472305.1. Taxonomy (NCBI): domain Eukaryota; kingdom Viridiplantae; phylum Streptophyta; class Magnoliopsida; order Fabales; family Fabaceae; genus Vicia; species Vicia faba. The sequence continues at coordinate 1,034,614,390 of OX451735.1, forward strand.
CCGACCTCGCTCCTACGCGAACCCAACTCCAGGGTATGTCAATAGGGACGGGTGAAGGATTTAAAGAGTATGCTCAGAAATGGAGAGACCTTGCCAGAAGGGTGCAGCCACCTTTAACTGATCGTGAACTCGTCGATATGTTTCTGGGGACCCTGTCTGGTCCATTCTTTAATCATTTGATTGGGAACTCTTCAGTCGGGTTTACAGACCTTATCTTGACTGGGGAGAGAATTGAAGCTGGCATCAAAAGTGGGAAGATTCAAGAAGCTTTACCTTCTGATGCTCATAAAAAGCCTTACAGTGGGAAGAAAGAGTCCAATGCTGTGTACAGTCAAAAGAGTCATCGTGACCAACACGTAGGGGCAGTCTTGATCTCTAGTTCTGCGTCACACCGACAACAGCAAAAGGGAAATCAAAGAAGGTCGGACGAGCCTAAAAGACAGTTCACCAACATCAACATGCCATTGTCACAAGCATTACAACACATGTTAAAGATGAATCTGATTAAGGTGATAAACCCTCCTCCGAACCCTAAGAATTCTTCTCCCAACTACAACCCAGATGCAAGGTGCGCTTATCATTCTGGTAGCCCGGGGCACGATACTGACGATTGTTGGGCGCTGAAATACAAGATTCAGAATATGATTGACGCTAAGGAGATCGAATTCGAGCCTCCTGAGACTCCCAATGTGATCACTTCTCCCTTGCCAAAACATGGCTAGGATTGAGAGACTTTTGTTCATTTGAATTCTGAAGTTGTATTTTTATTTGCTTATTTAAACAATTATCATGTCAAACTCTTTCATTTCATTAATGCATTACATGTGTCTGTTTTGAGTTAATTGTTTTCACTATGCTTAAAATTGCTTCATATTTCCTTTTTGTGATGTTCAAACTCTCGATTAAAAACTTCTAAGCCTTTTGAGGGAGGATGACGAAAACGATACCACGATCTTTACAGTATGCTTTTGAACAGACCCCGCTGATGAGGTACAGGCATTGTTTCAAATCCTAAACAGTGGAGTATAAGGAAGATAATCCCTCGTCAACCCCTTTGAGCCAAAGAAGTTGGAGTTTTTCTTTTCGCAAAAATTAAAACCCTTAATTATAACCTGGGGCAGGGTAGTTTTCTCAGTGGATCCAGGTGCACAATGAACGGCATCAAAGGAGTCCTTCCAAAACAAAATACAGTGATGGTTCCCTATAATCGTCAGGACAGGCAGTCGTTATCTCTCAAAACAAAAGCCCAATAAGTCAAAACCTATGAAGGAGACTTACAAAACTGGGGCATCCCGCTGACTGTAATCACAAAAGAAACAGTTCAGGCAAAAAGACAGGGATGATAAAATCAAAAAGAAAGAGGTCGCTATAAATCCTCAACAACATGAAAAATGTTATAAAAATGACTGCCTGTTTAAAATAAATTGTCAATATCCGAACCATCACCGGAATATTAGAGCAAAGACTCAAACAAGATCTAATGCACGATTAGCTGAGTTTAGGATCGAAGAACATCACGAAGAGCGGGTGGGTACAAATAAATTTTGAGCCTTTATCCTTTGTTTCTTAAACCGTGAACCAGGCCACGTTATAACCCTTAAAAGTCCTAGCTGAAGCATGGGTTAGTTCGAAAGCATACTGTTATAAAAGGTATCCCGACTCCTGTAGGGCTTGCTGTAAAATCCTGAGTTGACATCACATTTCACACAAAAAATTTGCTTGTTTTATTGAAAACTGCATTTTCAAAGAACTTCAAAACAGACATAAGATTTGCATTCTTAAAATAACATTGTTTGCATATGACTATTTGTTCAACAGCAGAGAAATTCGCACGACGAATATCTAGTGAACAAAAAAAAACCTTTTCAATAAAAAAGGGATCACCTCAAGTGGAAAAACACTTCCAACCAAGGGGCAGACATGATCATTGTCCATCATCTGGGGCAGTCAAGTCAAGATTCAAGGAATCTCTCAAAATGCCAAATAGCTAGTGGCAGATCTCCATCTGAATCACTTGGGGCATTGGGCATGAATTCCAGCAACAAATCTTGCACGATCAAACGAAGATCTTCTGGTAGTATGGAAACACAACACTACCGACAGTGACACCTCCCTACATCCTGAGGGAATGGACATAGTCAAAAAAATACCGCGCGTGAATCAAAGACCCGCTAGGTTGACTGGCCTAGGCAAAAATAAGGGCTTTCCGGCGAACCAAAAGGGTTCGGGCAAAAATAAGGGATGAAAATGAATAATTTGTACACCCAGCAAGTCGAAAACCTGAAAAGGCGACTTGGGCAAAAAAAGGGTATCCCGGTGGACTGAAAACCCGAAAGGGTGGTCCAGGCAAAAGTTAGGGATCAAAGCGTACGACTATGTCCCGTCATCTCGTCACTTGCCTACCAGAAGAAGACTTGTCATTTTGACCAAAAGATACCAAGCACCTCACGGGTGGGGGATAATACTCGATCCACAGGGCCTCCGTAGGCACCTTCTACCGCAAAAAACAGGGGCAAATAAGATTTGTCCGAACTGTACAAGTTGCTCTGTCCACAAGGTACAAGGTAGATTCAGCTGAAGAATATGACCAAGATACCTTCACTCCCCGCAGAGTAAGACAGTAATGGAAGCTCTCCCCACTGAGACCTGCAACCATGGACGAATCAGCAATACTCTCCCCCAAGCAGAGTTGGCCTATCATCAGCCCTAAAAAGGCTTGGTATTCCCAGAAGGTCTTAATATTCCCCAGCGGAGTATAAAGATATTCCCCAGCAAGCGTAAAGAGCATCCCCGGCAGTCTTAATATTCCTCAACGAAATATAAGAATGGTCCCCGGCGGAATACAAGATACCCCTAGCGGAGCCATTTCCCCAGCGCAGTCTAAAAAAAAAGTTTCCCCAATAGAGAATTGAATCATCTTACCCAGTAGATTCTGGAAGCTTGTCCCCTGCAGAATACAAATGCATCTCCTCAGCCAAATTCAGAGGTTGTCCCCACAAGAGTCTAACTGGGTTATCCTCAGCAAGTTGCAACTGAAAGATCATCCCCAGCGAAGTTCTTTCTATCCCCAGCGGAGTTCATCAAAATCCCCAACAGAGCTTATCAACGGAGTCCCCAGCGGAGTTATCATTAAAATCTCAGCAAAGCATCTCTTCCCATAGAGTAATTCCCCGCAGAGTAATCTCTTCACCAGGTTTATTCCCCAACAGAGTCATCTTCTCCTACAGGTTTATTCTTGCAACCATCTTCGTGCATCATCCCAGTGGAAACGAAGAACTCAACCATACTGTTCAACATCAGCCCAGGATTTAACAAACTCCCCAGCACTTGTCAAGGATTTATTTTCCCAGACGAAAATACATTCATAAACATCACATCTTCATACATCATGACGTGCATACGCATCATACAACACAAATCTCATTTATTTTGAGAACATCATGACATCATGCATTTCATACATCATGACATTGCATACAGCTAACGTTTTACCTTTTCAGGAAAAAGTCAATCAAAAGATGATTATCATCTACCTTTGCAGTTCCAGATCAACACCTGTAACAAGCCAGGAAAATATCTGTGGACGACTGATTGTAGGTTAATACCTGTAACAAGCCAGGAAAACCATCTACACAAAGAGATTGAAGATTAACACCTGTAACAAGCCAGGAAGATCTTCAGTTCTCAGGTCAAAGATTAATACCTGAAACCAGCCAGGACAACTGTCTCCTCGACCAACCCTTCTTAAGTCCCAGATGAATACCTGTAACAAGCCAGGAAAACATCTGTGGACAACTGATTGTAGGTTAATACCTGAAACCAGCCAGGAAAACCACCTATACGAAGAGGTTGAAAGTTAATACTTGTAACAAGCCAGGAAAACTATTTTTCTTTCTCAGGACAGAGATCAATACCTGTAACCAGCCAGGACAACTATCTCATCGGCCAACCTTTTCAAGTTCCAGATTAATACCTGTAACAAGCCAGGAAAACTATCTGTGGACGACTGATTGTAGGTTAATACCTGAAACCAGACAGGACAATTATCTACTTGACTATCATGAGGCAACCCTACACCGGTTCCTTCTCTCTTTCAGATGCAATTTTACACGGACTCATCATCAGGCAACCCTACACCGGTTCCTTCTCTCTTTCAGATGCAGTTTTACACGGACTCATCATCAGGCAACCCTACACCGGTTCCTTCTCTCTTTCAGATGCAGTTTTACACGGACTCATCATCAGGCAACCCTACACAGGTTCCTTCTTTCAACTTACAAAGTTACAATTCAACAAACAATCTCCATATGGCATCTATAAGCCCATCCTCCTACCAACAATCTCCAAATGGCATCTGTAAGCCCATTCCCGACATCACACTGCTGATACTACACCATGCAAGTGCAAATTTCTGGGCACTTTAGTGTTCAATCATCTCCCACCTTTAGATCACGAAAGGCACGTAAGCCAATCTACATCCTCAAGTTTAAGAAGATTGAACACGGGCAACTGTTGTACCCCAAAATTTGCCCTCCCATATTCCTCAAGATTTGTCAAGAATCATCTCCAAATGGTTCAAGATTGCTCAAGAGTAAAGTAGTTGACAGCTGAAATTAGGGTTTTGGTTCTTTCAAGTAATTTGGGGTTCTCAATGGTTCAATCAAGTCTCATAGGCCTATATACATTCTCTAACACCTACATACCAAGTTTCAAGACTCACAGTGCCAGTTTGCATAGTCAAAAGCTCCATTTGATCTATAGTCAACTACAAGGGCAAAATGGTCATTTTGTAGTCAAAAGTTAGAATTCTTGGTCAACATCTTATTTTGAGTTCACAATCATCATTTGATCAAGTCTTGATCATGATCCCACAAGAATAGCTCAAAAAAATCATCAAGATGCAAAAGTTACTATTTTTGGACAGCAGAAAAATCAACTGTACTTTGACAAGGGCATAACTCTTTCATGTTTTATCAAAAAAATTCCATCCAAAGCTCATTTTGAAGAGGATGCAATTTCCTACAATCCATCTTCACACTCCAAGATCAAGAAATGCTCTCACAAAAAGTTACAAATTTTTACATTATAGGTCAATTTCAAAAGTCAACAAAAGTACACTTTGAGTCAAAGGCCATAACTTGAGATTGGTAAATCCAAATGACATGGGACAAAAGGCATTGGTTATAGGACTTCAAGGGCTTTCCAAAATGTCCAAGAACATGGTCATATGATCAAAATTGAGCAAGTTGTGCATTGGAGAAGTTGGGAAATTTTCATGAATTTGCAAAAGTCAACTTTGCTCAAAACACCTTCTTTTTGCTAATGGGCCTCAAATCTCTTCTTGAAACTTCACCCATGACCTATGCACGACCCACCAAGTTAAATGGGATTTATTTTCTTAAATTTATTGATTAAATGGATTTTTTATACATATTAATTCATTTAATTCATTTAATTAATTTAAATTATAAGAAAATAAAAGATTTGATTCTTGAACATTCTTGTGAACCAAATATGATCCAAATATGCTGACCAATTCGTGCACAAGCTAAAAGATACAAAAAAATCCAATTTTGGCAACTTGTTCAATCATGGAAAATCAAGAATATTTGATTTATCAATCAAAGATTTAATCTTCAATGCACTTGGGTATGGGTCCAAATTTTGACCTAGATTAATTCCCTTATATGCAAGCAAGCCAACCATAACCTGGTTCACGACAAAAAGACTGCAGAACGGCCATATCAATTTCAAGAAAATTCAAGAAAACTCAAAACTTGTTCTTGCATTCTAAGCCAATTCAAGGTGTTTTGTCCATCCAAACACATTGCAGGAGGTACCAGGAGTGATTTGCAATCAAATTCAAGCACCAAAGCTCAAGGAATCACGAAATACAGTTTCACGGTTTGCACTTATAATTCAAAATCGTATCTCTTAATTCATATGCATTTGACATGTTTTTGTGATTGATTTGCATTGCTAGAGATCATACAAAGCTAATGGAATGATTTAATTGAACCATAGTGCCCTGAATCGAGAGATGCCATGATTGAATTTCTAGGGTTTTCAAGCTTTCAAATAGGGCTTTCCAGACCAGGAAAAATTGGGACCAATGGGATACATGGTTGAAATCGTGAGACCAAGACGATTCCAACACACACCTCGCAAAATATTTATGTTTGCTGTGTGTCTATTCGCTATTTTTCGTGCAGGAAGGTAGTGGAGGTCAAAAACCCCCGCTATTTGATTCTAATTATGCAGGACAAAGGTTGAAGATGATGATGTGTTGTCATCTGGTTGGTCTATTTAAAAAAACATGCGCTTTATTTTTATTTACAGCATATTGATTTGTTTTCATATATAATAATTGCCTCTTATTCCTATAACAATCGAAGCAGCGTGGTTGGGTGGTAAATGTGTTGGCCTGTGAGCATTGGGACCTGGGTTCGAATCCCAGGTCCCCCAAAACCTTATTATTTTTATTCTTCAGGTATTCTTGTGCAGTTTGCAAAGAGAGGTCCACCATACACCTCAAATCTCAGTGCGCCAGATGTCTCCAAGCCTAAATCCAATGGTCACAAGATGATGTCCACCGTGTGCCCAAGTCAACAAGCGTGTGGAAGATTCTGAAAGTCAAACGAGGCTGGAATGTTAATGGGCCAAGAATTGCAAAATACACCTCTAAAGTTGGCCCAAACCCCCTTGAGTTTGCATTTTTTTATTTTCTTTCATTATTTATTTGCTTTATTTAATTTTATTATTTTTAATTAATTACTAACTAAAATAATTTATTTTTCCTAATAAAAATCAGAAAACCTCAAAAACATTATTTTTATTAAATTCATCACTTTCATTATTTTTGTAAATAAATAAATAATTAATTAATTTAGTTTTCATTAGGTTAATTTTAACTTTTTTGCAATAATTTAAAATTAATTAGAATATTAGGGTTCTTAATAACTTTTAACCATTTTTTAATTTATTTCCTTAAAAATATAAAATCTCAAAAATATTTTCTTTTAATTAATTAATTCCATTTTTTTATTTAGACTTAATTCTTAAATTCAAAAAATAACAAAATTTGTTTTATTTGACAAAAAAAGGTCAATACCCTAAAAAACTCTTCGATTCAATTTTTCTCGCGCATATTATTTTTTATTCCATATAATTGTATTTGCTCCGAGGATGTAATAGTTAAGTAGGACTTTTTACCGCTTTTATTTACCTTTTCCGCATTTAATTTTCAAGGGTTTGTTTTTGGCGATGTAAATACCCGACGCCTTGTAATAGCTTAGTTTTATTTTCCGCAACCATTAACTGCTAGATGTGTGCTAATAGGCTATGCATGACAAGATCTGTCTGAACTTAAAATCAACCGTAGCTCACCATAACATGTACAAAGATAACATAACTGAAACCTGACACACTTGCACATGCCACTCCTAGGGTACGCCTCACTTGGTTGCCTCGACGTGGTCATTGAGTATAGGAAGTTTTAGAGGTCGTCCTCCTGTCTAAAGATCATAGTTGCCTCAAAACGGTTTCCTCGGATAAAATGATCTAAGACATTAGGGTTATCGCTAAGGCGTCCTAACATTGCTTTAGTGACCACATGTCCCTTAATCGAATTGACCCGAAAACTCCAACGACGGTGCTACCTACTCCTCAATAGTGGGATAGAACTGTCTAAAGGACATTTACACAGCTTAATTCCTTTTGAGTAGGTAGAGGTTCTTAGGTACTTTCTCTTTCAAAATGAAACAAAGTTTTCGCACTTACACCTTTCAAACAAAGTTTTCAAAAAACACTTCATACACTCTTGAGGACAGAAACAAGAGTTAAATCGAAGTTTTCAAACAGAAACTTTTTCAAACCCACAAACACAAGAAAAGAAAAATTTTAAAAACACAGTGAGCAAGTACCTAAGAGCCCGTGGATAACCACGGATAGAAAGGGTGCTAACACCTTCCCTTTCTATAATCTACCTCCTGAACCCGAGAAATATCTCAAAAAGGAATTTTTCTGTGCTTTTGTCCTTTCCTTATTGGATAAAATAAAAGACGGTGGCGACTCTTGCTTACCGCGACATTTTGCAAAAACAAACGCAAAACGCGAACCAGCATTCCAAAACAGTCAGTTTTATTTCCACCGATTACAGAACTGGCGACTCTGCTGGGGACTTTAATAAGTGAGGTGTACCTTAGGATTAGATCACTTGTGTTTTCAATCGTATGCTTTGTATGCTTTAAACTTTGTGGGCTTGTATCGGAATTTTATAGATCCTTACCCGGATCTGGGGTACCCCTTTTTAGGTAAGTAGCAATAAACTGTGAGGGATCTGTCTGGCGTAGACCGACACGGATGAAGCAGTAGCTACATTGGTGTGACACCTTGGTCTGTACCGATATCCCTTGTGTTGGAACAAGGAGAATATGGGTCTTCTGAGGAGTCATTAAGCACCAACTAACCTTAGAACCTTAAATTAACCAACTTGGCCATAGAACAGTAGCAGTATGCTACACTCATTGAGACTAAACTCTCGCGATGGTTCCGGCTGCAAGAAAAGGTTGCCAAACTGGAATTATGACCGATTGAGGGTAGTCGGTGATATTGAGATCCTCTAGAACCCGGTTACTATTTTTAGGACAGGTCTTAACCAACTGAAACTGAAAGAGGGTAATGCCTAAACTCCATGCCAGCCTAAACTTAAGGCTTTTTGTGTGACTTGTGTGCCTTCAAATCTGAACTACTTGCACATACTTGTTATCTGACAACATGAGTTCCTTGCAGGTTTTGTTTACAGTCCTTATCCAATAATTGGGACTTATTGCATGGTTTACTTACATCACCTCACACTTGTGCTTAAACTCATAGCATACACATCATAACATCATACCATAGCATTTCCTTAACCATTTCAAGGATCTCAAGGGTTTGTGATGCAGGTCAGGATGAACCAAATGTATAGCAAGGGGCAAAGGGGATTTATCTTCCTCTAGCCAAGGTTGTCCAGAAATCCAAGCACGATAACTTGAGTCAGGGGCTATGATCCACTCGATATGGTGAGCCTGACTCTTGAAGAAGGACTCTCAGCAACATGAAGTTCCTCCAATCAAGCTGAAAAATTCAAATTCTAACAAGTTTCTTTGTTTACCTCACGAGATCCTTGAAAACATAAATCATACGCATTTCATTGCATGCACTGCATAAACAGGTACCCTTTTTACAGGTCACTTATCTTCTTCGCTGTTTATTTCAGCAATCATCATGTCTACTGAACCTTCCACTAAGCAAGCTATCAAGGCCCTCCAGGCCCAGAATGCCCAGTTCCAAGAGTTGGTTATGAGCCTAGCCAAGGGTCAACAGGATTTGAAGACCCTGATTCTGAAAGAGAGGAAGAAGAAGAAGAAGAGGACCGTCTTGTTCAACACTGGATGCAGGTTTGGGAATGGACTGCAGAATGAGGTTGATCTGACCACCTCATTTGTAGGGAAAGACAGCCCACAAGAGATAAGGGTTCCTAGCCCCGTAGTCTCCGACAACGAGACGGATCATGATGAAGAACAATATCCTCCTGCTGAGGATAGGTACAAACAGTTGGAGGACCGCTTGAGCGCTATGGAGATACAGAACGTGCCCGGGCTGGACTTCGGAGACCTAGGTTTATCCTCTGGGGTGGTGATTCCCCATAAGTTTAAGGCACCTGCCTTTGCCAAATATGACGGAGCTTCCTGTCCAAAGCTTCACCTCCGGTCGTATGTAAGGAAGATCCAGCCTTACACAGCTGATAACAATTTGTGGATCCATTTCTTTCAGGACAGTCTTTCAGGGACTCAGCTGGAGTGGTTCTATCAGCTGGATGGAGCCAGTATCCGTAATTGGGAGGATCTGGCTATTGTGTTCTATAAGCAGTATCAATATAACTCCGACCTCGCTCCTACGCGTACCCAACTCCAGGGTATGTCAATAGGGACGGGTGAAGGATTTAAAGAGTATGCTCAGAAATGGAGAGACCTTGCCGGAATGGTGCAGCCACCTTTAACTGATCGTGAACTTGTCGATATGTTTCTGGGGACCCTGTCTGGTCCATTCTTTAATCATCTGATTGGGAACTCTTCAGCCGGGTTTACAGACCTTATCTTGACTGGGGAGAGAATTGAAGCTGACATCAAAAGTGGGAAGATTCAAGAAGCTATACCTTCTGATGCTCATAAAAAGCCTTACAGTGGGAAGAAAGAGTCCAATGTTGTGTACAGTCAAAAGAGTCATCGTGACCAACACGTAGGGGAAGTCTTGATCTCTAGTTCCGCGTCACACCGACAACAGCAAAAGGGAAATCAACGAAGGTCGGACGAGCCTAAAAGACAGTTCACCAACATCAACATGCCATTGTCACAAGCATTACAGCACATGTTGAAGATGAATCTGATTAAGGTGATAAACCCTCCTCCGAACCCTAAGACTTCTTCTCCCAACTACAACCCAGATGCAAGGTGCGCTTATCATTCTGGTAGCCTGGGGCACGATACTGACGATTGTTGGACGCTGAAATACAAGATTTAGAATATGATTGACGCTAAGGAGATCGAATTCAAGCCTCCTGAGACTCCTAATGTGATCACTTCTCCCTTGCCAAAACATGGCTAGGATTGAGAGACTTTTGTTCATTTGAATTCTGAAGTTGTATTTTTCTTTGCTTATTTAAACAATTATCATGTCAAACTCTTTCATTTCATTAATGCATTACACGTGTCTGTTTTGAGTTAATTGTTTTCACTATGCTTAAAATTGCTTCATATTTCCTTTTTATGATGTTCAAACTCTCGATTAAAAACTTCTAAGCCTTTTGAGGGAGGATGACGAAAACGATACCACGATCTTTACAGTATGCTTTTGAACAGACCCCGCTGATGAGGTACAGGAATTGTTTCAAATCCTAAACAGTGGAGTATAAGGAAGATAATCCCTCGTCAACCCCTTTGAGCCAAAGAAGTTGGAGTTTTTCTTTTCGCAAAAATTAAAACCCTTAATTATAACCTGGGGCAGGGTAGTTTTCTCAGTCGATCCAGGTGCACAATGAACGGCGTCAAAGGAGTCCTTCCAAAACAAAAGACAGTGATGGTTCCCTATAATCGTCAGGACAGGCAGTCGTTATCTCTCAAAACAAAAGCCCAATAAGTCAAAACCTATGAAGGAGACTTACAAAACTAGGGCATCCCGCTGACTGTAATCACAAAAGAAACAGTTCAGGCAAAAAGACAGGGATGATAAAATCAAAAAGAAAGAGGTCGCTATAAATCCTCAACAACATGAAAAATGTTATAAAAATGACTGTCTGTTCAAAATAAATTGTCAATATCCGAACCATCACCGGAATATCAGAGCAAAGACTCAAACAAGATCTAATGCACGATTAGCTGAGTTTAGGATCGAAGAACATCACGAAGAGCGGGTGGGTACAAATAAATTTTGAGCCTTTATCCTTTGTTTCTTAAACCGTGAACCATGCCACGTTATAACCCTTAAAAGTCCTAGTTGAAGCATGGGTTAGTTCGAAAGCATACTGTTACAAAAGGTATCCCGACTCCTGTAGGGCTTGCTGTAAAATCCTGAGTTGACATCACATTTCACACAAAAAATTTGCTTGTTTTATTGAAAACTGCATTTTCAAAGAACTTCAAAACAGACATAATATTTGCATTCTTAAAATAACATTGTTTGCATATGACTATTTGTTCAACAGCAGAGAAATTCGCACGACGAATATCTAGTGAACAAAAAAAACCTTTTCAATAAAAAAGGGATCACCTCAAGTGGAAAAACACTTCCAACCAAGGGGCAGACATGATCATTGTCCATCATCTGGGGCAGTCAAGTCAAGATTCAAAGAATCTCTCAAAATGCCAAATAGCCAGGGGCAGATCTCCATCTGAATCACTTGGGGCATTGGGCATGAATTCCAGCAACGAATCTTGCACGATCAAACGAAGATCTTCTGGTAGTATGGCAACACAACACTACCGACAGTGACACCTCCCTACATCCTGAGGGAATGGACATAGTCCAAAAAATACCGCGCGTGAATCAAAGACCCGCTAGGTTCACTGGCCTAGGCAAAAATAAGGGCTTCCCAGCGAACCAAAAGGGTTCGGGCGAAAATAAGGGATGAAAATGAATAATTTGTACACCCGGCAAGTCGAAAACCTGAAAAGGCGACTTGGGCAAAAAAAGGGTATCCCAGTGGACTGAAAACCCGAAAGGGAGGTCCAGGCAAAAGTTAGGGATCAAAGCGTACGACTATGTCCCGTCATCTCATCACTTGCCTACCAGAAGAAGACTTGTCATTTTGACCGAAAGATACCAAGCACCTCACGGGTGGGGGATAATACTCGATCCACAGGGCCTCCGCGGGCACCTTCTCCCGCAAAAAACAGGGGCAAATAAGAATTGTCCGAACTATACAAGTTGCTCTGTCCACCAGGTACAAGGTAGATTCAGCTGAAGAATATGACCAAGATACCTTCACTCCCCGCAGAGTAAGACAGTAATGGAAGCTCTCCCCACTGAGACCTGCAACCATGGACGAATCAGCAATACTCTCCCCCAAGCAGAGTTGGCCTATCATCAGCCCTAAAAAGGCTTGGTATTCCCAGAAGGTCTTAATATTCCCCAGCGGAGTATAAAGATATTCCCCAGCAAGCGTAAAGAGCATCCCCGGCAGTCTTAATATTCCTCAATTAAATATAAGAATGTTCCCCGGCGGAATACAAGATACCCCCAGCGGAGCCATTTCCCCAGCACAGTCTAAAAAAAAAAGTTTCCCCAATAGAGAATTGAATCATCTTACCCAGTAGATTCTGGAAGCTTGTCCCCTGCAGAATACAAATGCATCTCCTCAGCCAAATTCAGAGGCTGTCCCCACAAGAGTCTAACTGGGTTATCCTCAGCAAGTTGCAACTGAAAGATCATCCCCAGCGAAGTTCTTTCTATCCTCGGCGGAGTTCATCAAAATCCCCAACAGAGCTTATCAACAGAGTCCCCAGCGGAGTTATCATTAAAATCTCAGCAAAGCATCTCTTCCCACAGAGTAATTCCCCGCAGAGTAATCTCTTCACCAGGTTTATTCCCCAACGGAGTCATCTTCTCCTACAGGTTTATTCTTGCAACCATCTTCGTGCATCATCCCAGTGGAAACGAAGAACTCAACCATACTGTTATACCCCAAAATTTGCCCTCCCATTTCTCAATGATTTCTCATCACAAAGCCCTTGAAGCTCAAGATCCAGTTAGGGTTTCATCTACTCGAGACTTCTCCTTGCACTGTTGACCCAAATTAGGGTTTGTGTTTGCACAAAGATGTTTTGACCAAAAATGCCTAAGGTGACTTTCATGCTTCATATTGGACTCCCAAGTTTATCCATACCAAGTTTCAAGTCTTGATTCCAAATTTTGCCCAGGCAATTGGACAGTTGACCTAGAAATCAACTATATTGGGGAAAAAGTCTACTGTGGCCAATTGACAGTCAAACCTCATGGAAATTGACCCACATCAACATTATGAACTCACATGGACCATTTGATCAAGTTTGGATCACAATTCCACAAGAAATTTGATCAGATCACCAAAAGGGCAAAATGGTCATTTTTAGGGTTTTGACTGCACAAAGGCATTTTTTGACTGTTTGACCTAGCCAATGGCAAACCAAGCTCACATATGGACTCAAGGACCCCATGGAATTGTCTTGACATACTCAACAAGTTCAAAAGATCCCAAATGCACAAGATTGACAGTTGAATTTCCTAGTCAATTGATCAATTTTGACTGTATACTGAAAAGTCAAACTTTGACTTTTTGGTCAAAATCAAGTGTCAAGATTCATTTTTCATCAAAACATGCCAAATCATGAAACTTGTTCATCAAGAAATCAAGAAATGCAAATTAGGGTTTAAAATGAAGATTTTTCATAACTTCGAATTTTTCTAAGTTATGAAAAACCCTAATTTTTTCCTAACTTTGCCCCATTTTCTCACCAAGATTCATTTGGATTCAAGCAAAAGTCAAAACATGAAAGTTGTAGCCTATTGCATAATATACAACTTTGATTCACAAAGTTTTCCCAAAAGAAGCTTGTAGCTCAAGTTACAATTTTTGGAACAAGGGTACCAAACCATTCTTAACTTAGAGAAAATTTGACCTATTTTAGGCAAGGTTTTTACCTAACTTTAAGACCATTTTTCATATACTTCCACTTGGAATTTCAATTTGCATTTCAAAGATGGATTGTAGTACACATTCCAAGCTTTCCAAAATGTCCAAGAACTCATCAAACAACCTCATGGTTAGAGAGAATCGAATTTTGCAATATGGGAAAAACTCACTTTTGATTTGGTCAATTTACATGTTCATACATTTGTGCCATTTTGAATTCAGCATGCTTTCCTTGATTACAGGCCTCTAAACCATCCAACACTCAATAATTTAATTCTAACTCATTGTGCCAAGGCCTTGTTTTATGAGTTTAAGCATTACATGTTGAACTAAGCCATTTATAGAAAAAGCAAATTAGCCATTCTTGAAAAGTTGCACTTTATGTCTAAAGCAAATCCAAGCAAGTACAGTTAAGATCTCTTTGGCACAAGTTTATGAGTTAATTACACTGATCAATACTAAGTTGTGCAGCATAGATTGGGGGCCTCTACCTGTCTAGAACACCAACTTGCCATCTCTTGCTTAAAGTGTAAGAAACTTAGCATAACAGCTAACAACTTTAATCTCAGCAAACCAAGCCTTAAGCAAAGTTATCAAACACATTCAAGACATCCATCCTAAGCTGAAACACGAGCCTAGCATCCCCAATACCTCCCCATTCCCAGAATCACCCTCAAACTGCCCAAACAGAGCATATGCTGCAGTTTGAGTTCCATAGCTCAAACCTTCCATGCATTCTTGCTAAAAACACATCAAACACATCCCATAATATCCCTTGAAGCTATTCCAAACCTCAAACACGACCTGTAACACTCCCAGGCAACATCACCATTTTCATTTTCTTGTTTTGCAGCTGAAGTTCCATAGCACGATTCAAAAGTTTTCAAGACAAAGTAAAGCTTGGAACAGCATCCCTGGACATCAAGTAAGTTGTACCAATCATCACCTTGCATTGAAGACACCTCAATCACCAGATACAACTTCAACTGAACAGGTAAGTTCATGAACTCGAATCTCTCTATCCAGGCATTGTTAGCTTTAGGTTTGTGAAGAAAACATGTCACATTCATAGCCCTGAACATGCCCATGTAATTAGATTTCATTTATATTATGTATGCTTAGAGAATTTTAAGTCTGAACATTGAACAAAAATTAGGTTAAGAATTGGGGGAGAAGAAATTCTCTCTCATTTCTGAGAGTTAAATCATGTTCTTTATATGTGTGAACTCGTGAGAGGATGCTTAACATTTTTGGTGTTGTAAGTTTTTGCTAAAACTCAAGGAATCAGGATGTTTGAACAAGCCTGAGAAGTGCGCGTTTTTGAACAAGAATGGCTGGAGGTTGAAGAAGCTCCACGTGGGCTGGGCTTTGTTTCCTATTTCTTTTTACACCCTTTTGTTACTTTGACACCCCCTAGGCCCATTATGTTTATTTTCATGATTTTTTGACTTTTCCTTTTTTATTTTGACTTATTTATTTTTCCTCATGATATTAAAAATATAAAAATAATTTTTTAAACCATTTTTTAATTTATTAGGCATTTATTTGTTTAGAATAGTTTTTTGTACATAAATAAATAAATAAACACTTTTATTTAAAAATACCAAAAATAATGCAAACTTATTTTATTTCTGATTTTTATTTTTATTTCTCCCTTGAAAACATTTTATATCAAAAATACTTTTTTTATAAAATATTAAATATTATTATTTTATATATTTAATATATATTTAGTAAATAATACAAATACATATATATATTAATATATTTAGGTTAAAATACAAAATATACACACTTTTATTTTTTTATTAATATTTAATATTAAAAATATCTTTTTACAAATGTACTCCATTTTTATTTTATTCTTATACATAATTATTAAATATTTGTATATATTAAATAATTAATACTTTTATTTAATAAAATTAGGGTTTTGCCCTAAACATAAAAAATACTTTTTTTTCATACACATAAAAAGCCTTTTTGCATCTTGCATATTTATCTCATTTCTATTTAATTTGTGCAATTGATTATCTTGTAAATAATTCCAAATTGATGTAATAGCTAGGTTTAAATTCTTTGTCAAATACCCCCCCCCCCCCCCCCATTTAAACATTTGTACCCCCCTTCCCATATTGTGTTGTAATAGCTTAGGAACTTTAATTTTCGCACTTTAATGCTTTCTAAATATACCATGTTAGAATTAGGGTTTGTATGCAAATAAAAACAACAAAATAGTTTGACCTAATTTCAAGATAAACAAGCATGAAAATGGACAACACTCATCACACTCGCACCCCTAGGGTATTCCACTTGTTGCCTTCAATAATGGGCCATATTGCATGTTAGGTCTCTTTGGGCAAAACAAACAATTCAAATGATCATAGTCCCTCGACGACGCTTTCGAAAGTTGCCTAAAAAATGATCAAGTCCCTTAAAGGAAAATTGCCCAAAGATACTTGGCACCATTGCAATTATGGTCTAAACGATGACCCGCGCCCGTCCCTTTCACATCCTAACACAAGATTATCCATCAAATGCAATGGTGGAACAAAATTGTTAAAAGGGTTAAAACATAGCAAAAATCTTTGAGAACTTTAGGGTAGATAGCTCTTAAGTACTTGTCAACTTGCAAAATGAAAACACTTGCCTTCTTTTCAAAACCACACTCCACGAACACTTTCAAAACAAACTTTCAAAAAACCTTGAAACATCTTTTCAAAAAGACAAACACCTTTTGTAAAACATTCGAGTAAAGAATTGTTACAAGGGTAGCCTAGACAAGACATCTTTTTTCAAAACATTTTCAAAACCATACACAAAGCACCATTTCAAACAATTGAAAACCAAGGCAAGTTGATCTAAGCAAGTACCTAAGAGCCCATGGATAACCATGGATAGAAAGGGTGCTAATACCTTCCCTTTCTATAATCTACTCCCCGAACCCAAGAAAATATCTCAAAGGTTTTTGCTGTGCTTTTTAAACCTTTCCTTAGGATAAAATAAAAAGTCGGTGGCGACTCTTGCTCAACCGAAACATTTGCGAAAACAAACGCAAAACCATAGTCAGTTCTCCCACCGTATCACAGAACTGGCGACTCTGCTGGGGACTAATTTAAAAGTGGAGTAACCTTAGGGCTTAGATCACCTTCTTGCATGACTAATTGTTTGAATTGATTGCTTTATATCTTGGCTCTTTTGTTTGGGTTTGCAATCCTACACCCGGATTTTGGGAAACATTCATAGATAGCAATACGTTGTGGAAACTGTGCGGGGTATACCGACACGGTCGAAGCAATAGCTATATTAGTGCGACATATTTGTGAGTACCAGTAACCCTTGAGTTCAATCAAGGAGAGTACGGGGCCGCTGAGTGATGTCACTAAGCACTAATGACCTAGAACCTTACTTGACCATCTTGGCCTTTTATTAGGGGTAGTGAGATGACCGGCTTTGGTGCAGTCCGAAGTTGGTAGATACTCGATACTACACTCATTGAGGGTTGTTTTCTTGGAATATTTTGGTCGCTAGTTAAGTGGCTAAACCAAAACAATGAACAATGAAAACAATCCAATGATATTGAGCTCCTTAGAACCCGGTTACTATTTATAGGACAGGTTTTTAAGCCAACTACACTCAAGAGGGTACTTACCTATGAAACCCCATGCAAGCCTGAAACTAGGGTTTAGTGTGATTTGCTTGTACATATGTTTGTGCATACATCATAAACATCATAAAGCATCATATGCATTCACTAACCATTTCAAGGGTTTAGATCTTCATCTTTGTTCTTGTTTTGTAGGTCATGGAAATTCCTCGCAGAAAAACCATCCAAGTCAACCTTGTGAGAATCCCTCCTCAACTCAAGGAGCTCACCTCAAGAATTCCGGAAAGCTCATCCTTCAGTGAAAGACATGGTAGACTGCTCAGCTTAGTCAACACCAACATTGAAGAAGACATGATGAAAGTGCTATTCCAGTTCTTTGACCCCCTTCACCACTGTTTCACTTTCCCCGATTACCAGTTGGTGCCCACTTTGGAGGAGTTTTCTCAACTCCTGAGAATCCCTATCCTTAATCAACTACCCTTCAACGGTACGGAGAAGGAACCAAAGCCTGAAGATGTTGCTCGAGCACTACATCTACAACCATCCGACATCAAGGGGCATTGGGAAACTAGAAGTGGCGTCAAAGGCTTCTTAGCAAAATTCTTGTTTGAGAAGGCACAAGAATGTTGGAATTCATTGGACCTACAAGCCTTTGAAGAGTTTGTGGCACTCCTTATCTATGGGTTGGTCCTATTCCCAAATTCTGACCAATTGGTAGATGTCAACGCCATCAAAATCTTCTTGTCCAGAAATCCAATACCAACATTGCTTGGGGACATCCTTCACTAATTTTACACATGAACAATGAGAAAGAGGGGTGTTCTCATGTGATGTACTCCTCTCCTTGCAAGGTGGTTTATTTCACACCTTCCACAATCTGTCTTGAAGAATGACCAAGGCTCAAGGTGGTCCCAACGGTTGATGACTCTTACTCACTCTGATGTACATTGGTGTTCTCGGTCTAGAGAAAATGCCATCATCGTCGATCGTTGCGGAGAGTTTCCTAATGTTCCTTTACTTGGAATCAGAGGAGGTATCACCTACAACCCTTGCCTAGCTTTGAGGCAATTTGGGTATGCACGGAGGGATGGCCCTCACGACATGTTGATTCCTGACCTAGTTTTTGACTTCGACAAAGATGCGCAAGGACTTCGCCAAAGATTCATCAGAGCTTGGAGGATGCCCAACAAGGTTGATAGCAAGACACTGGGGCACAAAAACTCCATCCCTCTTGAGTCTTATCTCAAGTGGGTACAAGCCCGAGCCCAGAGTCTAATGATGCCTTATCCTCATGTTCTCCCTGTGATTAAAGAGCCCGTCAAGGAAGGAGAGGTTCCCTACACCATCCTATATCCTGACATGCCTACATCGTGGGAGGAAATGCAGAAGAGCTAGATTTAGCTCAAGGAGGAACGGAACACTTTTGAAGCCAGCTTCTACGCTAGCGAGAAGAAGGTTCTAGAGCTTACCCGCCGACTCCATGAGCAAGAGGCCCTCAACACCTACATCGCACCAAAGAGGATGCGCAATGTCTTTTTACCTTGAGAAGTTGTTTTTGTAATATTTGGCCCATCGGGCATTTATGTACTAACAAATTTCTTCTTATTAATATGACGTGCGTTCTTTTTTGTCTGCAACAAGTTTGAATATTCTAAATCCTTGAATGCATTGCATACATAAGCATACCATTCATCATGTGCATAAGCAGGTCTCACGCCAGGTTTCCTTATCTGTCTGTTGTTTATTTCAGTAGGATGGATCTCGAGCAAACAGTCAAAGACCTGCAAGCTCAAAATGCACAGTTCCAGCAACTCCTTATGATCTTGGCTAAGGGTCAGGAGGATCTCAAGACTTTGCTGGGGAATAAAGACCCAGTGAAAAAGAAGAAAAAGAGACTCGGGGTGGCTACTTTAGGGAGAAGATTTGACAGAGAGGCCAGGAGAGTGCTTGAATTTCCTCCTACTTCTGATGAAGGAACCAGTAAAGGAGGTGGGGCTGCGGTACCTTCCGAGTCCGATGTGGAAGAAGAGGAGGTCGAAGAGGATGAAGACTACTCTGATCAACAATACCCTCCGGCTGATGATAAATACAAAGGTTTAGAAGACAGGTTGGCCGCCATGGAGCTACAGAGAGTACCGGGTTTGGATTTTGAAGACTTGGGTTTAGTTGCCGGGATTGTGATTCCCCCAAAGTTCAAAGTGCCAGTTTTTGTGAGGTATGACGGGTTGTCCTGTCCAAAAATGCATCTCAGGCCTACGTAAGGAAGATCCATCCTTATACAGCAGATAAGAACCTTTGGATCCATTTCTTTCAAGACAGCCTTTCTGGGGCTCAACTGGAGTGGTTTTATCAGCTAGAGGGAACCAGCGTCCGAAACTGGGAAGACTTGGCCACCGCATTTTACAAACAATATCAGTACAATTCTGACCTTGCTCCTACGCGTACCCAACTTCAGGGTATGTCATTGGGAACAGGCGAAGGATTCAAAGAGTATGCACAAAAATGGAGGGATTTGGCTGGCAGGGTGCAGCCGCCTTAAACCGATCGTGAACTTGTTGATATGTTTCTAGGGACCCTATCTGGGCCATTTTTCAATCATCTGATTGGTAACTCTTCCGCGGGGTTTACCGATTTGATCTTAACAAGCGAAAGAATAGAAGCTGGCATCAAGTCAGGAAAGTTTTAGAAGGGTGTCGCTACAAGTGTTGAGAAGAAGCCTTTTAAGAAGGAAACGGCTGTAGTATACTCCCAGAGAAGAGCAGGGAAGACTGAGCGCCGGCCAACTGTGGGGGCCGTAATGATTCAAAACCCTTCAAGTGAGCAGCCTCGCTATAACCAGTCCAGACCAAATCAGCAACGGGTGGAACGGCCACAACGGCAGTTCACCCATATTAATATGACTCTAGCGCAAGTGCTTCCCCATCTGTTGAAGTTGAATCTCGCCACTATCAAAGAGGCACCAAAAAATGTGAATACGTCCTCTCCGCATTATCATCCTAATGCTAAATGCGCCTACCATTCTGACAGTGTCGGGCACGACACCAACGATTGTTGGGCACTCAAGCATAAAATCCAAGACCTGATAGAGGCGAAGGAGGTGGAGTTTGACGCTCTGGAGAAGCCTAATGTGATATATGCTCCCATGCCGAAGCACGGCCGAAATGTCAATGCCATTGAAGAAGATTTGTATGTTGCTGATGTCAATGATCTGATAACTCCGTTGCTAACCATCAAGTTGAATCTGTTAAGGGCCGGGATCTTCCCGGGATGTAAAGAAGACTGCTATTGTTGTTACTCTCTACCGTTTGATTATCCGTTACTGAAGAAAGGCATCCAAGGCCTAATGGACAGTCGACAAATTTTGTTTGAAAAATTTTCTGCCATTCCAACTCCTACTGAAGATGTCTCAATCATAACCATTCACGCCAATCTTTCCAAGGCCGTCAGAAAGCCTGTTAAGATTACACTAGCTACGAAATCTGTTCCTTTGAAGATAACAATGCCAGGGCCTGTCCCCTATATTTCTGAGAAGTCAATACCATGGAACTATGGCGGTGACGTCTACTACCATGGTATTAAACAAATCGAAATAACTGAAGAAAGTTCGGATGATGAAGAAGCCAGCATTGGAAACATTGCAGGCACGAGCAAAATCACCCAGAGCGGGAGAATATTTTCTCCAGAGATTGCCCCTCCAAGAGCAATCTTTGGACCCTCATCTACTGACAAGGTTATCCCTGCACCAATAAAACTCTCCGCTAGAACCCCATTGATTGAAGATGTTGTTGTTCCAAGTGTTGTCCCTCCTACCGCTGCTGATAAAGGTAAGGGAATCTAAGATGAGCTCGTCAGGACGAGGGCTCAACCCTTGGTCATCCCGGAAACCTCCAAGAAAGAAATGGATGAGATCTTGAAGATAATCAAAAGGAGTGATTACGATGTGGTAGAACAGTTGGGGCAAACCCCCTCAAAGATCTCCATGCTGGCACCACTACTTTGCTCGGAAGCGCACGCTAAAGCTCTGATAAAATTCCTGAAGGCAGCCCATGTGCCCCAGGAAACCTCTGCAGATCAATTCCAAAATTGCGTGGCCAGCCTTACTGCGGACAATGGATTAGGTTTCTCTGATGCCGACCTAACTCCTAAAGGTAGAAACCACAATGATGCTTTGCACATTTCAGTCGAGTGCCGAGGAACTACTCTCGCACATGTCTTGGTCGACACTGGTTCGTCGCTGAATGTACTGCCTAAGAAGGCCTTGGACCGCCTAGATTGTGAAGGGTTGGAGTTGAAACCGAGTGATATTGTTGTCAGAGCTTTCGATGGTTCGAAGAGGATGGTCCATGGGGAGGTTGAAATTCCCATCAAGGTGGGAACTGAGGTGTTTAAATCTACTTTCTATGTGATGGACATTCGTCCGTCTTACTCTTGCTTGTTGGGTAGGCCTTGGATACACCATGTCGGGGCAGTCACCTCCTCCTTACATCAAATGTTGAAGTACCCTGTCAAGGGAAAGATCATTACCGTCCATGGCAAAGAGGAGTACATGATCAGCCACTTGAACTCCTTCCGGTATGTGGAGGTAGAGGGGGAGTTCATTGAGACGCATTTCTAGCATTTCGAAGAAGTCCTTCCTGAAATAACAGTAGCAAAGTTGGCAGCTGAGACACCGAGGAAGATGGCCAGGATGGCATCTCTGGAGGACGCAAAGGCCGCAATAAAGGAGGGGAAGAATTCAGCATGGGGGCAGTTGCCTGATATTCCACATAAAACAGACAAATTTGGATTAGGGTTCACAGCCGCAGGCCAGAAAGCTATGCGCCGTTCGAAGATTGAAAGGGTGCCAATCAAAATTTCTCCCTATGGAATCAACGCTTTGGAGGATGAAGACAAAGAGAGCAACATCGAAGAGTGGATTTACCCAACTGTCAAAGGAGGATTGTGCAACTGGGAGGCAAAAGACTTTGTCCCCATCACTTTTATTCATCAGTAATTTATCTGTCAAACATTTCCTATTTGGTCTGTAATATTTATTTTCGAACAATCCGTACACTGTCTTTTTACCTCTTGCCTTGCCCGGGGCATGTAGGTCCATTTGTAAGGGTTTTGATTATTTTTCATATCCATATGCCATGTTTAATGATTCATTGGACGTTTTTCATTTGATAAACTGCTGTGTTCATTTTCTTTCCTTTTGCATTTTTGTTTAAGGATGGTTATCCCTTACACACACCCACACTCACAAATGCAGGTACCCATCCACTCCGGATTCCATGGGTGACTATTCTGCTATATCCTTCAATAACTCTGAAGATCTGGTCAATCAAGCCGAGTATGAAGATGAAGAAGATTGTGAAGTACCAGGGGAACTAGCCAGACTTCTACAGCAAGAGGAAAGGGCCATCTTACCTCACGAAGAGTCATTGGAAACTGTCAACTTAGGGACCGAGGAAGACCGGAAAGAGTTGCAAGTGGGTGCCAATCTGGAACCAAATGTCATGGAATGCCTGATACAGTTGTTGAATGAGTATGTTGAAATCTTCGCTTGGTCTTATGAAGACATGCCGGGTTTAGACACAGACATCGTGGTTCACCGTCTCCCCATAAGAGAGGATTGTCCACCGATCAAGCAAAAAGTCTGCCGAATGAGGCCTGACATGTCTGAAAAGATCAAAGCAGAAGTGATGAAGCAATTCGACGCTGGCTTTCTGGCTGTTACGTCCTATCCTCAATGGGTCGCTAACATCGTGCCAGTACCTAAGAAAGATGGCAAAGTCAGTATGTGTGTGGACTACCGGGATTTGAATAAGGCCAGCCCCAAAGATGATTTTCCGCTGCCACACATTGACATTTTGATCGACAATACAGCTCAGCATAAAGTGTTTTCCTTCATGGATAGATTCTCGGGCTACAATCAAATCAAAATGGCCCCCTAGGACATGGAGAAAACAACTTTTGTCACACAGTGGGGCACTTTCTGTTACAAGGTGATGTCGTTCGGGCTGAAGAACGCAGGGGCAACTTATCAACGCGCCATGGTAGCTTTGTTTCATGATATGATACATCATGAGATTGAAGTTTACGTAGACGATATGATAGCTCGGTCACAAACAGAGGAGGAGCACCTTGAACATCTAGAAAAGCTGTTTGCCAGGTTGAAAGAATACAAACTCAGGCTGAATCCAAGTAAGTGCACTTTTGGAGTTAGGTCTGGTAAACTTCTAGGATTCATTATAAGCAACAAAGGCATTGAAGTCGATCCAGCGAAACTGAAAGCAATACAAGAGATGCCTGCTCCCCGTACTGAAAAGGAGGTTAGAGGGTTCTTGGGGCGCTTGAACTATATTGCCAGATTCATCTCTCATCTGACTTCTACCTGTGAGCCAATTTTCAAACTCTTAAAGAAAGATCAGGTAGTCGAATGGAACGACGATTGCCAAGCTGCTTTTGATAAGATCAAGGAGTATTTGCTAGAACCTCCTATTCTGATGCCACCCGTCGAAGGAAGGCCATTGATTATGTATCTGACCGTCTTGGATAATTCAATGGGGTGTATTTTGGGCCAGCATGACGAGTCTGGTCGAAAAGAGCATGCTATTTATTACCTTAGCAAAAAGTTTACCGACTGTGAGACTCGCTACTCACTGCTCGAGAAAACTTGCTGCGCTTTGGTATGGGCTGCTCGCCGACTAAGGCAGTATATGTTGACTCATACTACCTTGTTGATTTCCAAAATGGATCCTATCAAGTATATCTTCGAAAAGCCCGCTTTATCTGGAAGAATAGCCAGATGGCAAATGATCCTAACTGAGTATGACATCCAGTACACCACCCAAAAAGCTATAAAAGGGAGTGTACTAGCTGACCATCTGGCTCATCAAGCTATCGAAGATTATCAACCCATGAGATTTGACTTCCCAGACGAGGACATCATGAATTTGGACAACATTGAAAGTAACGGACCGTATGACGGACCCGAAAAGGGATCCCGATGGACCCTGTACTTTGATGGTGCTTCAAATGCACTTGAAAACGGCATCGGCGCAGTACTCATTTCTCTGGAAGGTTGTCACACACCTTTCACGGCCCGACTTTGCTTCAGCTGCACAAACAACATGGCTGAGTATGAAGCTTGCATCTTTGGTCTCAAGGCTGCTATAGACCTGGGGATCAAATCTTTGATCGTATTTGGGGACTCGGCTTTGGTTATCAGTCAAATCAAAGGAGAGTGGGATACCAAGCATCCTAATCTTATCCCATACAAAGAACATGTCTTGACATTGTTGCCTCATTTCGAGCAAATTACCTTCGAGCATTTCCCGCGAGAAGAGAATCAGCTAGCAGATGCTCTAGCTACAATGTCCTCCATGTTTAAACTCAACTGGGATAACGAGGCTCCCCAAATCACCATCGAGCGAATGGAGGAACCTGCGCATTGTCACGAGATTAATACCGAAGAAGTAGTGGAACAACCCTGGTTCCATGAAATCAAAAGGTATCTCCAGACTAGAGATTATCCCGAAGGAGCTTCCGTAAATGACAAGAAGTTCTTAAGGAAATTTGCTGCCAAAGTCTTCCTGAGCAACGACATCCTTTACAAACGAAGCCATGAATGTGTATTACTCTGATGCGTAGACAAAAGCTGAAGCAGAGTTGATCATGACTGAGATACATAGCGGCACATTTGGCACTCACTTGAGCGGGCATACAATGGCTAAGAAGATCCTAAGGGCTGGCTATTACTGGTCTACCATGGAAGCTGACTGCCATCAACATTCCCGTACTTGCCACAAATGTCAAGTCTATGCTAACAAAGTTCATATCCCTCCGGTTCCTCTCAACGTTCTGACTGCTCCTTGGCCATTTGCAATGTGGGGCATTGACATGATTGGAGAGATCAAGCCCACGGCTTCCAACGGACATCGCTTCATCCTGGTTGCCATTGACTATTTCACCAAATGGGTCGAAGCAGCTTCCTTCGCCTCTGTTACTAAAAATGTGGTCGCCCGCTTCATCAAGCAAAATCTCATTTGCCGGTATGGTGTTCCAGACAGGATCATCACGGACAACGGTACAAATCTGAATAACATGATGATCACTGCATTGTGCGAACAGTTCAAGATTTATCATCACAATTCATCTCCCTATCGGCCGAAGATGAACGGTGCTGTTGAAGCTGCGAACAAAAACATTAAGAAGATCATTCAGAAAATGACAGTCACTTACAAAGACTGGTATGAGATGTTACCGTTTGCCCTACATGGATATCGTACGATGGCACGTACTTCAACCGGGGCAACCCCATTTTCTTCGGTGTATGGCATGGAAGTTGTCCTGCCTATGGAAGTTCAGATTACTTCTCTAAGGATTATGAAGGACACAGGTTTGAATGAAGACGATTAGATTCGGACCCGACTTGATCAACTCAATTTGATCGACGAGAAGCGACTCGCTGCTATATGCCATGGTCAGACGTATCAAAAACGGATGATCAAGGTCTTCAATAAGAAAGTTAGACGTCAAGTGTATCAAGTCGGAGATCTCGTAATCAAGCGGATTATCTTGCCGCAAAGTGATCCCAGGGGCAAATGGACTCCTACATATGAAGGACCATTTGTGATCAAAAGCATATTTTCTGGTGGTGCGATGATTCTAACCACCATGGACGGCGACGATTTGCCGCACCCTGCGAACGCAGACATAGTCAAAAGATACTACGCATAAAATAACCCGACAAGTCGAAAACTCGAAAGGGCGGCTTGGGCAAAAATGGGCATCCCGGTGAACCGAAAACCCGAAAGGGCGGTTCAGGCAAAAGTTAGGGATAAAAACAAAAAAATCTGTACACCCGGCAAGTTGAAAACCCGAAAGGGCGGCTTGGGCAAAAAGGGATTTCCCGGTGGATCAAAAACCTGAAAGGGCAATTTAGGAAAACGTTAGGGAATTAAAGCGTATAACTATGTCTCGTCGGATCACTTCAAAGACAATCTCTTCATCAACCAGTTCCAGGTTTCTGATCAATCCAGTCATCGGCAAATGAAGCATTGGATGGACAGATATTCAGAGTTGTGAAGGCTATAGCGGAATGGAATCCCATGGAATTATTTCACATAGCCATCTTTATTTTGTATAAATCTTTCAATATTTACGACAAAATCCTCTTACTAGGATGATTGTCTCCTTTGTACAAATATACTCAGAGAAAGTTAATACAAATACTCTTCCCAGAAATTTGTGTCATTTCCTTTTTCTTTTTCTCTTGCACCAATTGTTTTATTTTGAGAAACGTCCAATGTTTTGTTAAATAGGCATATGCATTTGAACATAATCATTTCCTCATGAATCAAGAAAGAGGATTACTGATAGGTTGAAGGTGCAGTTGGATATCTTGATACCCTTTCAAAGGAAACCCCCCAGGAGATTTGGAACCCGTATCCCCAACAGGTCTTGAAGATTATCCCCAGTAGATTCTGAAAGCTTATCCCCTGCAGAGTACGGACGTCTCTCCCGAGCTTTATTCAAAGTTATTCCTCACAAGGGCTTATAACTGGGTTATCCTCAGCTTATTGCCACGGAAGATCGCACTCGGCAAAATTCTTCCTATCCCCAGCGGAGTTCATCAAAGTTCCCCAACATAACTTATCAATACAATCCCCAGAGGAGTTTATCTTTGTTATCCCCGGCCAGAGGATCCTCCAGAACTCAATTCCCCTCAGGGTTTAAGTTTCAGTATCCCCAGCAGAGCTAAAACTTCAAACTATCGATCCCCAGCGGAGCCAGACCAGTAAACCTTCTCCCCACGGAGATACTTCTCACTAAACTGGAGATTCCCAGTCTTATCTCCCCAGCTTAAGTCTACCAGGTTCTAAAATCCCCAGTAGACATCATCAAAAATTCTCTTACCCTGCAAGTCACCAAGGGAATTCCAAGCCCCTACAAGTGGTTCTGAGGCCCCTCGACGTTTGAAGGTCTGGTATTCCCCAGAAGATTGGTATACAACCCAAGCTCCTTATTCCCCAGCAACAGCCAAGGAATTATTCTTCCCGGCAGCAGTCAAGATGCTTTTATCTTCAGCCATCCAGGATTCATCTATCCCCAGCAAGACAGCTCATCAGCTTACATGCGCATTCATTACATTCATATCATAAACATTGATATAATATATATTGCATCATACATTTCATGCAACATAATTTTGTGTTTAGCTAACATTTTGTCCTTTTCAGGATAAGAATAAAAAGCTATCATTAACAGTTTCAGATGCAGTTTTACACGGACTCATCATCAGGCAACCCTACACCGGTTCCTCCTCAAACTTCAAGATTTCTGAAAACAGTTCACGGGTTCTCCAAGTAACGGATGTTAACCTATCGCTTGTTCAAATTCTTCTCAAACTTCTGAAAACAGTTTATGGATTCTTCCCAACAACGGATGGTAATCTATCGCTTGTTCAGATGCAACTTTTGAAAACAGTTTACGGACGCTTCCCAACAACGGATGCTGCTCTATTGCTTATTCAACTCCAAGATTTCTAAAAACAGTTCACGGGTTCTCCAAGTAACGGATGTTAACCTATCACTTGTTCAGTTTCTTCTCAAGACTTCTGAAAACAGTTTATGGATTCTTCCCAACAACGGATGTTAATCTATCGCTTGTTCAGATGCAACTTTTGAAAACAGTTTACGGACGCTTCCCAACAACGGATGCTGCTCTATTGCTTATTCAACTCCAAGATTTCTGAAAACAGTTCACGGGTTCTCCAAGTAACGGATGTTAACCTATCACTTGTTCAGTTTCTTCTCAAGACTTCTGAAAACAGTTTACGGACGCTTCCCAACAACGGATGCTGCTCTATTGCTTATTCAACTTCAAGATTTCTGAAAACAGTTCACGGGTTCTCCAAGTAACGGATGTTAATCTATCGCTTGTTCAGACTCTTCTCAAACCTCTGAAAACAGTTTACGGATGCCTCCAGATACGGATGTCAATCTATTGCTTATTCATACCCCCAATTCAGATGTGGTCCAAAACATGGACACTTTTATGATACTCATTCCAGATGGCATCTTTAAGCCCATCCCCGACAAGTTTCTGTCACCCTTCCAGATGGCATCGTTAAGCCCATCTCCAAATGACATCTCTAATCCCATTCCCGCATCCATTGCTTTGACGAGTGCAAATTTAAGGGCACTCTAGTGTCCAATCTCCTTTTACCCTCGAGTCGCGAAAGGCAAACTTGCCAATCTAACTCTTCGGATTCAAGAAGATTGAACAGGGGCAACTATTGTACCCCAAAATTTTCCCTCCCATTTCTCAATGATTTCTCATCACAAAGCCCTTGAAGCTCAAGATCCAGTTAGGGTTTCATCTACTCGAGACTTCTCCTTGCACTGTTGACCCAAATTAGGGTTTGTGTTTGCACAAAGATGTTTTGACCAAAAATGCCTAAGATGACTTTCATGCTTCATATTGGACTCCCAAGTTTATCCATACCAAGTTTCAAGTCTTGATTCCAAATTTTGCCCAGTCAATTGGATAGTTGACCTAGAAATCAACTGTATTGGGGAAAAAGTCAACTGTGGCCAATTGACAGTCAAACCTCATGGAAATTGACCCACATCAACATTATGAACTCACATGGACCATTTGATCAAGTTTGGATCACAATTCCACAAGAAATTTGATTAGATCACCAAAAGGGCAAAATGGTCATTTTTAGGGTTTTGACTGCACAAAGGCAATTTTTGACTGTTTGACCTAGCCAATGGCAAACCAAGCTCACATATGGACTCAAGGACCCCATGGAATTGTCTTGACATACTCAAAAAGTTCAAAAGATCCCAAATGCACAAGATTGACAGTTGAATTTCCCAGTCAATTGATCAATTTTGACTGTATACTGAAAAGTCAAACTTTGACTTTTTGGTCAAAATCAAGTGTCAAGATTCATTTTTCATCAAAACATGCCAAATCATGAAACTTGTTCATCAAGAAATCAAGAAATGCAAATTAGGGTTTAAAATGAAGATTTTTCATAACTTAGAATTTTTCTAAGTTATGAAAAACCCTAATTTTTTCCTAACTTTGCCCCATTTTCTCACCAAGATTCATTTGGATTCAAGCAAAAGTCAAAACATGAAAGTTGTAGCCTATTGCATAATCTACAACTTTGATTCACAAAGTTTTCCCAAAAGAAGCTTGTAGCTCAAGTTACAATTTTTGGAACAAGGGTACCAAACCATTCTTAACTTAGAGAAAATTTGACCTGTTTTAGGCAAGGTTTTTACCTAACTTTAAGACCATTTTTCATATACTTCCACTTGGAATTTCAATTTACATTTCAAAGATGGATTGTAGTACACATTCCAAGCTTTCCAAAATGTCCAAGAACTCATCAAACAACCTCATGGTTAGAGAGAATCGAATTTTGCAATATGGGAAAAACTCACTTTTGATTTGGTCAATTTACATGTTCATACATTTGTGCCATTTTGAATTCAGCATGCTTTCCTTGATTACAGGCCTCTAAACCATCCAACACTAAATAATTTAATGCTAACTCATTGTGCCAAGGCCTTGTTTTATGAGTTTAAGCATTACATGTTGAACTAAGCCATTTATAGAAAAAACAAATTAGCCATTCTTGAAAAGTTGCACTTTATGTCTAAAGCAAATCCAAGCAAGTACAGTTAAGCTCTCTTTGGCACAAGTTTATGAGTTAATTACACTGATCAAGACTAAGTTGTGCAGCATAGATTGGGGGCCTCTACCTGTCTAGAACACCAACTTGCCATCTCTTGCTTAAAGTGTAAGAAACATAGCATAACAGCTAACAACTTTCATCTCAGCAAACCAAGCCTTAAGCAAAGTTATCAAACACATTCAAGACATCCATCCTAAGCTGAAACACGAGCCTAGCATCCCCAATACCTCCCCATTCCCAGAATCACCCCCAAACTGCCCAAACAGAGCATCTGCTGCAGTTTGAGTTCCATAGCTCAAACCTTCCATGCATTCTTTCTAAAAACACATCAAACACATCCCATAATATCCCTTGAAGCTATTCCAAACCTCAAACACGACCTGTAACACTCCCAGGCAACATCACCATTTTCATTTTCTTGTTTTGCAGCTGAAGTTCCATAGCACGATTCAAAAGGTTTCAAGACAAAGTAAAGCTTGGAACAGCATCCCTGGACATCAAGGAAGCTGTACCAATCATCACCTTGCATTGAAGACACCTCAATCACCAGATACAACTTCAATTGAACAGGTAAGTTCATGAACTCGAATCTCTCTATCCAGGCATTGTTAGCTTTAGGTTTGTGAAGAAAACATGTCACATTCATAGCCCTGAACATGCCCATGTAATTAGATTTCATTTATATTATGTATGCTTAGAGAATTTTAAGTCTGAACATTGAACAAAAATTAGGTTAAGAATTGGGGGAGAAGAAATTCTCTCTCATTTCTGAGAGTTAAATCATGTTCTTTATATGTGTGAACTCGTGAGAGGATGCTTAACATTTTTGGTGTTGTAAGTTTTTGCTAAAACTCAAGGAATCAGGATGTTTGAACAAGCCTGAGAAGCGCGCGTTTTTGAACAAGAATGGCTGGAGGTTGAAGAAGCTCCACGTGGGCTGGGCTTTGTTTCCTATTTCTTTTTACACCCTTTTGTTACTTTGACACCCCCTAGGCCCATTATGTTTATTTTCATGATTTTTTGACTTTTCCTTTTTTATTCTGACTTATTTATGTTTCCTCATGATATTAAAAATATAAAAATAATTTTTTAAACCATTTTTTAATTTATTAGCCATTTATTTGTTTAGAATAGTTTTTTGTACATAAATAAACACTTTTATTTAAAAATACCAAAAATAATGCAAACTTATTTTATTTCTGATTTTTATTTTTATTTCTCCCTTGAAAACATTTTATATCAAAAATACTTTTTTTATAAAATATTAAATATTATTATTTTATATATATAATATATATTTAGTAAGTAATACAAATACATATATATACTAATATATTTAGGTTAAAATACAAAATATACACACTTTTATTTTTTTATTAATATTTAATATTAAAAATACCTTTTTACAAATGTACTCCATTTTTATTTTATTCTTATACATAATTATTAAATATTTTTATATATTAAATAATTAATACTTTTATTTAATAAAATTAGGGTTTTGCCCTAAACATAAAAAATACTTTTTTTTCATACACATAAAAAGCCTTTTTGTATCTTGCATATTTATCTCATTTCTATTTAATTTGTGAAATTGATTATCTTGTAAATAATTCCAAATTGATGTAATAGCTAGGTTTAAATTCTTTGTCAAATACCCCCCATTTGAACATTTGTACCCCCCTTCCCATATTGTGTTGTAATAGCTTAGGAACTTTAATTTTCGCACTTTAATGCTTTCTAAATATACCATGTTAGAATTAGGGTTTGTATGCAAATAAAAACAACAAAATAGTTTGACCTAATTTCAAGATAAACAAGCATGAAAATGGACAACACTCATCACACTCGCACCCCTAGGGTATTCCACTTGTTGCCTTCAATAATGGGCCATATTGCATGTTAGGTCTCTTTGGGCAAAAAAAACAATTCAAATGATCATAGTCCCTCGACGACGCTTTCGAAAGTTGCCTAAAAAATGATCAAGTCCCTTAAAGGAAAATTTCCCAAAGATACTTGGCACCATTGCAATTATGGTCTAAACGATGACCCGCGCCCGTCCCTTTCACATCCTAACACAAGATTGTCCATCAAATGCAATGGTGGAACAAAATTGTTAAAAGGGTTAAAACATAGCAAAAATCTTTGAGAACTTTAGGGTAGATAGCTCTTAAGTACTTGTCAACTTGCAAAATGAAAACACTTGCCTTCTTTTTAAAACCACACTCCACGAACACTTTCAAAACAAACTTTCAAAAAACCTTGAAATATCTTTTCAAAAAGACAAACACCTTTTGTAAAACATTCGAGTAAAGAATTGTTACAAGGGTAGCCTAGACAAGGCATCTTTTTTCAAAACATTTTCAAAACCACACACAAAGCACCATTTCAAACAATTGAAAACCAAGGCAAGTTGATCTAAGCAAGTACCTAAGAGCCCATGGATAACCATGGATAGAAAGGGTGCTAATACCTTCCCTTTCTATAATCTACTCCCCGAACCCAAGAAAATATCTCAAAGGTTTTTGCTGTGCTTTTTAAACCTTTCCTTAGGATAAAATAAAAAGTCGGTGGCGACTCTTGCTCAACCGAAACATTTGCGAAAACAAACGCAAAACCATAGTCAGTTCTCCCACCGTATCACACATACTCTTCAACATCAGCCCAGGATTTAACAAACTCCCTGGCACTTGTCAAGGATTTATTTTCCCAGACGAAAATACATTCATAAACATCACATCTTCATACATCATGACGTGCATACGCATCATACAACACAAATCTCATTTATTTTGAGAACATCATGACATCATGCATTTCATACATCATGACATTGCATACAGCTAACGTTTTACCTTTTCAGGAAAAAGTCAATCAAAAGATGATTATCATCTACCTTTGCAGTTCCAGATCCATACCTGTAACAAGCCAGGAAAATATCTGTGGATGACTGATTGTAGGTTAATACCTGTAACAAGCCAGGAAAACCATCTACACAAAGAGATTGAAGATTAACACCTGTAACAAGCCAGGAAGATCTTCAGTTCTCAGGTCAGAGATTAATACCTGAAGGAACCTGGATAGTAGGTATTATGGGAAGGAACCTGGGTCATAGGGTTACTTCGAGATGAAAGCCTGAATAGTAGGGCTTATGGGAAGGAACCTGGATAGTAGGGTTACTTCGAGATGAAAGCCTGGATAGTAGGTCTTATGAGAAGGAACCTGGATTGTAGGGTTACTTCTTGAGGAGTTTGGTTAAAACTGCATCTGAATCGGGAAGGAACCTGGGTAAGGTTGCTTCTTGTGGAGTTTGGGTAAAACTGCATTTGAACCGAGAAGGAACCTGGGTAAGGTTGCTTCATTTAATCACGTGGGTTGGTTGACCCGTTTGGTTTCGGGAACTAATTTTCCATTAGTTGTCTGCAGATGTGACATGTATAACTGTTGGGATTATTGATGACAATTGTATTTCCTGAAAAGATAATAGGGTTAATTATATGTGATGCATGAAATGAATTGTGGGATGATGTTCTCAAAATAAATAAGCTTATGTTGTATGCGATATGTATGCGCATGTCATGATGTATGAACATGAGATGCTATTGGGACATATCCGAGTCTAGGAAAATAAGTCCCAGACTGCTCCTTGAGAGTATTGTAAATAGCATTCCTAACTGTTGTAGAAAACCATGTTTCTTCTACTTCCGCTGGGGATGATGAACGGAGATGACTATGTGGAGATTTGCTCCTTGTTTACGGATATTTTGCCAGGGAGAGACTCTGCTTGAGAATAACTCTGTGGTGGATTAACTCTGTTGGAGGATGAACTTCCATAGCTGAAAGGATAAACTCTGTCGGGGATTGAGCTTCTGTATTTAGAGAAACAAATTATGTTCGGGAGAAAACTTTTTGACCCGCTTGCGAATATGAAATTCGGCTGGGGAATACAGGTGTCAGTTTTCTGAAGGAACTTGGTTGGGGATAGTACCTCCTGTTTTGGGGAAGCCGATGTCAAAGCTTTAATTGCCTCTACTTTGTGGGGAGTATAGTTGTCGCGAGATCATATATACTAACGACTTTGTCTCAAAGATGTCTCTGCCCCGGTACCTACTGGACAGAGTAACTGTCGGGTTTGACATTTTTAGTTTTTGCCCCTGTTTCTTAAGTTACTAGCAATTGTCTTTCCGTTTCCTACACAAATATTTATGAACAGCAATCATATTCAAATTCATATGTCAAGAATAAATCATTGGACGTTTTTGCAAAATAAAACAGAAAAAGAAAAACAAATGGTTTTATAAAAATGACTTGTATTAATTTTCGAAGTTGGCCTATAACAGGCGTTTTTGTACAAGGAAGTTGACGCTCTAGTAAGAGAACACCGCCGTAAAAATTGAAGCTATACAATATTGTGTACAACGAAAAGAAAATAGCTATGTGTAATAATCCCATTTAAGTTTCAATTTTGCTATTTCCTCTATGTCTTCGAGCGTCTCATCACTTTACCGCTTGTCCGAAGCTGATTACATTGATCGGTGTCGTTCGAGCTTGACAGTTGATACTGAGGTCTGGTCGCAAGGTGATCCAATGGGACATAGTGATACGCTTTTCATCCCTAACTTTTTCCTGGACTTCCCTTTCGAGTTTTCAGTCCAACGGGATACCCTTTTTTGCCCAAGCCGTACTTTTGGGTTTTTGACTTGCCGGGTGTACAGATTTTTTTATTTTCATCCCTTATTTTTTACCGAACCCTTTTGGTTCGCCGGGAAGCCCTTATTTTTGCCTAGGTCAGTCAACCTAGCGGGTCTTTAATCATGCATAGTATCTTTTCACTATGTCCGTATTGACAGGGTGAGGAAGGTCGTCACCGTCCATGGTGTTTAGAATCATGGCTCCACCCGAGAAAATGTTTTTGATCACAAATGGCCCTTCGTATGTGGGAATCCATTTGCCCCTGGGATCACCTTGCGGTAGTATGATGCACTTGATTACTAGATCCCCGACTTGATATTCTTGGCGTCTGACTTTTTTTCCGAAAGCCTTGATCATCCTTTTTTGATACATTTGACCATGATAGACAGCAGTAAGTCTCTTCTCATTGATCAAATTTAGTTAATCAAGTCGAGTCTGGATCCATTCGTCTTCGTTCAAACCCGCATCCTTCATAATCCTCATAGAAGGGATTTGGACCTCAATAGGCATGATAGCCTCCATGCCATATACCAGAGAGTAGGGTGTTTCCCCTGTTGACGTCTGTGCTGAGGTACGGTACCCATGAAGAGAAAATGGCAACATCTCATGCCAGTCTTTGTATGTCACTGTCATCTTCTATATAATCTTCTTGATGTTCTTGTTAGTCGCTTCAACAGCGTCGTTCATCTTCTTGTTGAATTGCTTATAGAGCTCGGTGATCATTGTGTTATTGAGAGTGGTACCATTGTTAGTGATGATTCTCTCTAGCACACCGTACTGACAAATCAAGTTATGCTTGATGAACCGCGCCACGACATTCTTGGTAACGGTAGCAAAGGAGGCAGTCTCAACCCAATTCGTAAAGTAATCGATGGCCACCAGGATGAAATGATTCCCATTGGAAGCGGTAGGTCTAATCTCTTTGATCATGTCGATGCCCCACATTGCAAAGGGTCAAGGAGACGTCAAGACGTTCAAAGGAACCGGAGGCACATGCACTTTATCAGCATAGATCTAGCATTTATGACAAGTTTGGGAGTGCTGATAACAATATTCTTCCATAGTATTCGTGTGTTGTCTTGCAAATAGTGTATGTACTTATAGGCAAGAGGTTTTGAGGCTTAAAACAACTCGGAAATTGGAATCACATGTTTTGGCTTGGTTACTTGATTTTGAAGCAAAGTTGATAAACATGGTTTCAATGTGAAGTACAAGGATTTGTAGGGTGGTTAGAAGGATGTAGATATGTTGCTTCTTGCTTTTAAATGTTTTTTGAGTCAGAAACAACAATCTATGGGCTCAATAAGAGTTGACATTGTGATTAAAGTCAATTTTCCAAAATCGAAGTGGTGACTTTCTTCCCAAAATGGAAATGTAACTTGGATAATGGCTCAAATGCTTGGACAATGGCTCTATCAGTTGTGTAAACATTAAATTATTGAGTGATTAGCAAGTTTGAATCCTTCAAAGCAATATTTGTACATCATGCTTGAAGATTGGATCAAGTGTTCTTCACAAAATGGCTTGTGATTCAAGTTTGAAAACCCTAATTTCTTGCCTTCGATTCTCCTTGCTCAAGAATGATCTCAAGGAGTTCTTGGAAATTCTGGAAATATTGCAATGTGATCTACAACCCATCTTTGAATTGATTTTGAATATTCCCCTTGGAACTATGTGAAAAATTGCCATGAAGTTAGGTAAAAAATCTGCCTAACTAGGGCAAAATTTCACTAAGTCTTTTTTTAGTTCATGAGCATGTATTCACAAAATTATAACTTGAGATCCAAACATTTTTAGGAGAAGTTGTATGAAGAAAAGTTGTATATTTCATGGATATCTACAACTTTCATGTTGGAAGTTTCCTTTGAATCATCTTGCATCATGGTGAAAATTTGGCTCAAAGTTATGAAAAAATAAGAAATTTTTTACACTTAAAAAAAATTTCTAAGTTTAGAAATTTTGACTTTTCAAAATGAAATCTTGATTTCTTGATGAATAGGTTTCCTATTTTTACATGTTTTGATTAATTGTGATCTTTGGCACTTGAATTTGACCAAAAAGTCAAAGTTTGACTTTTTAGTATACA
The DNA here is from genome assembly GCA_948472305.1 of Vicia faba. Taxonomy (NCBI): domain Eukaryota; kingdom Viridiplantae; phylum Streptophyta; class Magnoliopsida; order Fabales; family Fabaceae; genus Vicia; species Vicia faba. The sequence goes on from OX451735.1 coordinate 1,034,651,687, forward strand.
GTTGACTTTTTATCAGTTGACTGCAAAATTCATCTGTCAATCCAATGGATTTGCAATGCTTTGAATCATGTCATTAGGTAAAAATGATGCAATTGGACTCTTGAGATCATGCCTTAAACCAATTGACAATTTTCTAGGTCAAAAAATCAGATATTGCCCTTTCCCAATCAAAACCCTAATTTTGACCATTTTGCCCTTTGGAGATTTGATCAAATTTCTTGAGGAATTATGGTACAAATTTGATCAAATGATACATATGAGTGTAAAATTTTGATGTGGATCAAAAATTATGAAGTTTGACTGTAAATTGGCCATGGTTGACTTTTTCCCCAATACAGTTGATTTTTAGGTCAAGTGTTCAATTGACTCATCAAAAGTGTGATCCAAGGCTTGAAACTTGACATGAGTAATTTTGAGAGTCCATAATTATCCATGAAAGTCATATGAAGCATTGATAGTTCAAAAATCATTGTGCAAACTCAAACCCTAATTTTGGTAATCAGTGCATAAGGAGGTGTCTTGAGCTGATCAAGCCCTAGTGTAGTCTTAAGCCCAATGAGATCTATGAGAAAATTATTGATAACTGAGAGGGAAAATTTTGGGGTACAAGAGCTGCCCCTGTTCAATCTTCTTAAGCCTGAAGAGTTAGATTGGCATGTTTTGCCATTCGTGACTCAAAGGTGGAAGATGATTGGACACTAGAGTGCCCAGAAATTTGCACTCGGTGATATGATGGTAGAGGGAATGGGCTTAAAGATGCCATTTGGAGAGGTGATAGAAAGTTATAGGAGATGGGCTTAAAGATGCCATCCAAAAGTGATTGATGAATTGTGATTTGTAAGGTGAAAGAATGAGTATCATAATGGCGTCCGTGTTTGGAGCGTATTTGAACTGTATCTGAAAGTTGGATCTGAATGAGTATCAGAATGGCGTTCGTGTTTGGAGCGTATCTGAACTGTATCTAAAAGCTGAGTCTGAATGAGTATCAGAATGGCGTCCATGTCTAGAGTATATCTGAACTGTATCTGAAAGTTGAGTCTGAATGAGTATCAGAATAGCATCCGTGTCTGGAGCATATCTGAACTGTATCTGAAAAAGAATCTGAATGAGTATTAGGATGGCATCTGTATCTGGTGCGTATCTGAATTGTATCTATAATCTTCATCTGAATGAGTATCAGGATGGCATCTGTATCTGGTGCGTATCTGAACTGTATCAAAAGTTGAATCTGAATGAGTATCAAAATGGCGTCTGTGTCTGGTGTGTATCTGAACTGTATCAAAAGTTGAATCTGAATGAGTATCAGAATGGCGTCCGTGTCTGGAGCATATCTGAATTGTATCTGAAGACTGAATCTGAATGATTATCATAACGGCATCCGGGTCTGGAGCATATCTGAACTGTATCTGAAAACTTTGAACATTGTTAATGGTAGTTGTTAATCTTATCCTGAAAGCGGTAAAATGTTAGCTAAAATGTAAAGTCATGTTGCATGAAATGTATGATATAATGCATTCGTTTTATCAACGTTTATGATATATGGATGCAATGTATACGTATGTGAGCTAATTTGCTGCACTATTGTCGGATTGGGGAAAATAAATCTATGACTGCTGATGAGGATATGGAGTCTTCATGTCTTGAACTTTAAAGCGTTTGATGAATTTCCGTTCAGAGAAATAAACTCTGTTGTAAGGGAAATGCGATGTACTGCTTGTAAAATCCTGTTGGGAAATCTTGGGAATTTGAACGACTTCCACTGGGGATTGATAACTGGAAGCTTTGTTCCGCTGGGGATTAAACTGCACACTGTGGGGAATTTTTTTTTTGGAGATAAACTTAGAGAGATTTCCCTATCTCTTAAAGCCATCAGCGATTGTCTTTTATTTTGTTTATTTGTAAACAGTAATTATGTTCAAATGCATATGTTCAACAATGAATCATTAGACATTTTTGTAAATAAAACACAAGCGTAAATAAAAACTGATAGTTTTTGAACTTTCAAAGGGATATCTTTGTATTGACTTTGAGTAAGTATTTTTGTACAATGAGACAATCATTCTAGTAAGAGAATGTCGTCGTAAAAAAATGGAAATTTTGATACAAAGAAAAGATAGCTATGTGTAATAATCCCATGGGGTTCCCATTCTGCTATAGCCTTTGTATCTCTGAGCATCTCATCTATTTGTTGCCTTGTCCGAGGTTGATTGGATTGATCATAACTTCTGAGTTTGCAGGTTGTCCGTAAGGTGGTCCAACGGGATATAGTCATACGCTTTAATTCCCTAACTTTTGCCTGGACCACCCTTTCGGGTTTTCAGTCCACCGGGAAACCCTTTTTTACCCAAGTCTCCCTTTCGGTTTTTCAACTTGCCGGGTGTACAGATTTTTTTTTATCCCTAATTTTTGCCCGAACCTTTTTGGTTCACTGGGATGCCCTTGTTTTGCCTAGGTATGTCAACCTAGCGGCTCTCTTATGCGCAGTATCTTTTGACTATGTCCGCATTTGCAGGATGCGGCAGGTCGTCACCATCCATGGTGGTTAAGATCATTTCCCCACCAGAAAAAAAAATTTGATTATAAATGGTCCTTCATAGGTAGGAGTCCATTTTCCCCTAGGATCACCTTGTGGCAGTATGATGCGTTTGATTACCAGATCCCTAATTTGATACACTTTGTGTCTGACCTTCTTGTTGAAAGCCTTGATCATCCGTTTTTAATACATTTGACCATGGCAAACAGCAGTAAGTCTTTTCTCATCAATTAAGTTCAATTGATCAAGTCGAGTCTGGATCCAATCGTCTTTGTTCAGCCCTACATCCTTCATAATCCTCAGAGAGGGGATCTGGACCTCGATAGGCAAGACAACCTCCATGTCGTAAACTAGAGAGTAGGGTGTTGGCCCGGTTGATGTGCGAGCTGTGGTACGATATCCGTGGAGAGCGAATGGTAGCATCTCATGTCAGTCTTTGTATGTGATTGTCATTTTCTGTATGATCTTTTTAATGTTCTTATTTGCGGCTTCAACAGCACCATTCATCTTTGGCCGGTAAGGGGAAGAATTGTGATGCTGGATCTTGAATTGCTCACATAGGGCAGTGATCATTGTATTGTTTAGATTCGTACCATTGTCTATAATGATCCTCTCCGGGATACCATAACGACATATGAGATTCTGCTTGATGAACTAGGCGACAACGTTCTTGGTAACGGAAGCGAAGGAAGCTGCCTCCACCCACTTTGTAAAATAGTCAATGGCTACTAGGATGAAGCGGTGTCCATTGGAGGTCGTTGGCTTGATTTCCCCAATCAAATCAATTCCCCGCATAGCAAAGGGCCAAGGAGCCGTCAAGACATTCAGAGGAACCGAAGGTATATGCACTTTGTCAGCATAGATCTGACACTTATGGCAGGTTCGAGAGTGTTGATAGCAGTCTGCTTCCATGGTAGACTAGTAATAGCCTGCCCGTAGGGTTTTCTTTGCCATTGTATGCCCACTAGAATGGGTGCCAAAAGTGCCTTCATGCAATTCAGCCATGATCCTTTCAGCTTCAACCTTATCTACGCACCGAAGTAACACAGAGTCATGGTTGCGTTTGTAAAAAATGTCGTTACTAAGGAAAAATTTAGCAGAAAATCTCCTTAAGAACTTCTTATCATTGATTGAAGCTCCTTTTGGATATTCTTGAGCCTCGAGATACTTCTTGACTTCGTGAAACCAAGGTTGGTCCACTACTTCTTCAGTATTAATATCGTGACAGTGTGTTGGTTCTTCCATTCGTTCGATGGTGATCTGGGGAGCCTCGTTAGACCAATTAAGTTTAAACATAGATGACATTGTGGCTAGAGCGTCTGCTAGCTGATTTTCTTCTCGCAGGAAATGCTCGAAGGTAATCTTCTCAAAATGTGGTAGAAATGTCAAAACATGTTCTTTGTAAGGGATCAGGTTAGGGTGTTTGGTGTTCCATTCCCCTTTTATCTGACTGATGACCAAAGTTGAATCTCCTACCACACTCAAAGATTTGATCACTAGGTCTATGGCAGCTCTGAGGCCAAAGACGCATGCTTCGTATTCCTCCATGTTGTTTGTACAATTGAAGCAGAGTCTTACGGTAAAGGGAGTATGACACCCTTCCAGAGATATGAGTACAGCACTGATACTATTTCCAAGTGCATTGGATTCCCCATCAAAGAATAGGGTCCATCGGGATCCTTGTTCAGGTCCGTCATATGGCCTGAATTCTTCACATTTATTTACCGTCATGATGTCTTCATATAGAAATTCGAACTTCGTGGATTGGTAGTCTTCTACAGCTTGGTGAGCAAGGTAATTAGTTAATACACTGCCCTTTATCACTTTATGGGTAGTATACTATATGTCGTATTCTGTCAGGATCATCTGCCATCTCGCTATTCTCCCGGAGAGAGCAGGTTTCTCTAAGATGTATTTTATCAGATCCATTTTAGATATCAATAAAGTAGTATGAGTCATCATATACTGTCTTAGCCGGCGAGCAGCCCATGCCAGACCGCAACAAGTTTTCTCGAGCAGTGAATATCTTGTTTCACAGTCGGTAAACTTTTTGCTCAGGTAGTAAATAGCATGCTCTTTTCGGCCAGACTCATCATGCTGCCCTAATACACACCCCATTGAGTTTCCTAAAATAGTCAGATACATGATCAATGGTCTTCCCTCGACTGGTGGCATCAACACAGGAGGATCTTGTAAGTATTCTTTGATTTTGTCAAAAGAAACTTGGCACTCGTCATTCCATTTGACTACTTGATCTTTCTTCAACAATTTGAAGATTGGTTCACAAGTAGCTGTCAGGTGAGAGATGAATCTGGAAATTTAGTTCAAACGTCCCAAGAACCCTCTGACTTCCTTCTCAGTACGAGGAGAAGGCATCTCTTGTATTGCTTTTACCTTGGCAGGATCTACTTCAATACCTTTGTTGTTGAAGATAAAGCCTAGGAGTTTACCAGACTGTACCCCAAATGTGCACTTGTTTGGATTCAACCTCAACTTGTATTTCTCCAGTCTTTCCAATAGCTTTTATAAGTGATCAAGATGCTTTTCTTCTATTTGAGATCTGACTATCATATCATCCACATAGACTTCTATTTCGTGATGTATCATGTCATGAAATAAAGCTACCATAGCACGCTGATAGGTTGCCCCAGCATTCTTTAGTCCGAATGGCATCACCTTATAGCAGAAAGTTCCCCACTGCGTGACAAACGTTGTTTTCTCCATGTCCCCAGGCGCCATTTTGATTTGATTGTAACCTGAGAATCCATCCATGAAGGAAAACACTTTCTGTTGTGTCATATTGTCAATTAAAATATCAATGTGGGGGAGCGGAAAATCATCCTTAGGGCTTACCCTATTCAAATCTCTGTAGTCCACACACATTCACACTTTAACATCCTTTTTGGGCACGGGAACAACATTGGCAACCCATTGGGCATAAGAGGTGACATCCAAGAATCCAGCATTGAATTGCTTCATGAATTCTGCTTTAATCTTTTCTGACATATCTGGCCTCATGTGGCGAACCTTTTGCTTTACTAGCGGACAATCCTCTCTTACAAGCAGACGATGTACCACAATATCTGCATCGAGTCCTGGCATGTCTTCATACGACCAGGCAAAGACTTCGACATAATCGTGCAATAACTGAATCAGACGCTCCTTGATACTGGGTTCCAGATTGGCACCCACCTTGACCTCTTTTTTGTCTTCTTCGGTACCTAGGTTGATTGTATCCACGGGTTCCTCGTGAGGTTGAATGGTTCTCTCTTCTTGTTGTAGTAGTCTGGAAAGTTCTCCTGGTACTTCACAATCTTCCTCACCTTCGTCTTCGGCTTGGTAGATTAGATTCTCAGAGTCACAAAAGGCCATAGCAGTATTGTTACCCATGGGATCCTGAATGGATGTATACCTGCATTGTGAGTGTGAGTGTGTGTAAGGGTATAGCTATCTTTGAAAAATGTAAAAAAAAGAAGAAAAAAAACAATGAGCACAAAATTTTGTATGCAAAAACATCCATGATTCATTGATGTCGTATGAAAATGAGATAATAACCCTTACAAATGGACCATTGTGCCTCGTGTAAGACACAAGGTTTTAAGAGTGCGAATTGTTTTAATATTACAGATCCAACAAAATGTAAAGACAAATTACTGTGGGATAAAAGTGATCGGGACAAAATCTCTATCCTCCCAGTTGCTGGGCCCTCCACTAACCGTCGAGAATATCCAGTCTTCCAAGTCATAGCTATCTTCATCATCTTCTATGGCGTTGACCTCGCGATTGCTGATCTTCAGAGGTGGTCCTCCAGCACGAGCGCGGCACACATCCTTCTGAGCACTTGAAGTGAAACCCAAGCCAAACTTGTCAGACTTATATGGGATATCTGGGAGTTGTCCCCAGATAGTGCACCCACCTTCTTCTAACACTGCTTTGGCATCCTTCAGAGATGACATCCGGAGTGGAGGCCTTGTTATTTTAGGAACAGCCTTGGTTACTGCCATATCTTACGGGACTTATTCAAAGTGTTGGAATGGAGTTTCAATAAATTCACCATCTAATTCCACATATCTAAAGGAATTGAGATGGCTCATCATATACTCTTCTTCTCCATGAACGGTGATATTCTTCCCTTGAGTTGGATATTTCGGAATTTGGTGCAACATAGAAGTGACAATGCCAGCATTGTGAATCCATGGTCGGCCTAGCAAGCAAGAATATGAGGGACGGATATCCATTACGTAAAAATTTGAATCAAATTTTCGTGTTCCAACTTTTATGGGAATGTCTACCTCCCCATGTACCATCCTTTTCGAGCCGTCAAAAGCCCTTACTACTATGTTACTTGGCTTCAATGTCAATCCCTCACAATCAAGCCTATCAAGAGCTTTTTTAGGCAATACATTCAGAGATGAGCCAGTGTCCACCAAAACATGGGCCAAGGTTGGGCCCCTACATTCAACTGAGACATGCAATGCCTCATTATGCTTCCTTCCCCTTGGCGTTAAATCAACATCTGAAAAACCTAAACCATTGTCTGCAGTTAGGCTGGCTACGTAGTCTTGAAACTGATTGACAGATGTCTCTTGGGGTACATGGGCAGTTTTCAGGAATTTTACCAAAGCTTTTGCATGCGCCTCGGAACATAGTAGTAATGCCAGCATGGAAATTTTAGATGGAGTTTGCCTCAGTTGTTCAACTACATCGTAGTCTCTTCTTTTTAGGATCTTTAGAATTTCCTCCATCTCTTTCCGAGAGGTCTCGGGGATAGCCAATGATGGTGTCTTTATTTTGACAGACTCAATCAGAATACTTTTACCTCGAGTCTCGGTTAACTCGGCAGCAGGAGTGTCAGTAGGAATGATAACAGGGGTTGTAACGGCTTTGTCAGTTGGAGTATTGGTGGATATGATTGTAGGACCGAGAATAACCTTCGGAGGGGTAATAGCAACAGGAATGATTGTGGGTCCAGAAACAGCCTTTGGGGGAGCAATTTCTGGAGAGAAGATCCTACCACTTCGGGTAATCTTACTAGTCCCTGCAATATTACTGATGTCGGAATCCACTTTCTCAGAACTTGAATCTTCGGCGGCTGGCCAGTCCTGCTTGATACCATGGTAGTAAACATCCCCTCCATAATTCCATGGTACGGTCTTGTCTGATGAATATGGGTCTGGTTCAGGCATTGTAATTATTAAAGGAGTTGCTTTTGGAACTGATGTAATTCTAACGGGTCTTTAGGTGGAGACCCTAGAAGAATTGGTGGAAATGGTAATGATAGAAACATCTTCAAAAGGAATAGGTGGAACAGAAGTCTTTTCAAACAAAATTTCTTTGTTATCTATTAGGCACTGAACGCCTGCTCTCAACAAAGGACAGCTGGTTGGTAAGGACAAATAGAAATGGCAAACTTCATCACAGCCCGGGAACACACCGGCATTCAACAAGTTCATTTTAATAGTCAGAAGTGGGGTCATAAGTTCATCAACTGAAGTAACAAACAATCCTTCTTCAATGGCATTGGTATTATGGCTATGTCTGGGCATAGGGGCAGAAATGAAATTTGGCTTTTCGGGCGCATCGAATTCAATCTCTTTTGCTTCAATGAGGTCTTCTATTTTGTTCTTTAGAGCCCAACAGTTATTAGTTTCGTGGTCGGGACTTTCAGAGTGGTATGCACAAGGGGCATTGGGATGATAGTTAGGAGATGTTGTATTAGGGTTCTTTGGAGCTTCTTTCAAGGTCACCAAATTGGATCTTAGTAGATACGGTAATACTTGAGATGGGGTCATGTTAATTCTAGTGAAATGCCTGACTGGCCTTTTCATCCTTGGCTGATTATTTCTTTGTTGATCAAGCGCATGCTTAGGAATCATAACAGCCCCCACCAATGGTCGGCGTTCGGCCCTATCTTGGTTTCTTTGCGGATATACAACAACCACCTCTTTCTTTCCTATGAAAGGCTTCCTTGCAGCTGTAGAAGAAGATGTATCTTTATGAATCTTTCCACTCTTATTACCGGCTTCTACCCTTTCTCTGGTCAATATTAGTTCAGTAAAGCCTGCAGATGAACTTCGAATTAAATGATTGAAGAAGGGACCAGACAAGGTGCCCAAGAACATGTCTACCAATTCTCTCTCAGATAGAGGGGTTAAACTCTTCCAGCCAAGTCTCTCCATTTTTGTGCATAGTCTTTGAAACCTTCATTGGAAACCATGGCCATACTCTAGAGTTGAGTACGGGTAGGCGCAAGATCAGCAATGTATTGGTATTTTTTGTAGAAGGATGCAGCAAGATCTTCCCAATTGTGAATGTTGGCTCTTTCTAGTTGATAAAACTAGTCAAGTTGAGTTCCAGACAGACTGTCTTAGAAGAAATGTACCCATAAGTCTTTGTTAGCGGTATGGGGATGGATTTTCCTCACATAGGATCGGAGATGCATTTTAGGGCATGAGACTCCGTCATACTTGGAAAACACGGGTGCTTTGAATTTCGGAGGAATGACAATCCATGGCACTAACCCCAATTCCTCAAAGTCAAAGCCAGACACTTTTTGGATTTCCATCGCACTCAACCGCTCTTCGAGATGTTTATACTTGTCATCAGTTGGAGGGTATTGTTCTTCAGAATAGTCTTCTTCTTCTTCCTCCTCTTCTGATTCTGACGTGACAATTGTTTCCTTGCCTTTCCCATCTTGATTGTCTCTTTCACCAGATGTCGTTGCAAAGTTTAAGATCCATCTTGTCTGCTCATGAAATCTTCTTCCCATGTTTAGGACTCCAGTTACCTTCTTTATCTTCTTTTTCTTCTCCTCAGTCAGCAAAGTTTTTAAATCTTCTTGTCCTTTGGCGAGGGTCAAGAGCAACTGTTAAAACTGTGTATTCTGAGCTTGGAGGTCCTTCACAGTTTGCTTGAGATCCATCTTACTGAAATAAACATTAGAGAGATGAGGAGACTTGTTGTAGAAGACCTTCTTATGTTATAATGAATGGTATATGCATATGTAATGATTTCAAGGATTTCAAAAATTCAAATTTGTTTTAGACAAAAAAGGTAACACACATTATATTAATAAGTTAAAGCTTGAGTACATTAATGCCTCTTGGGCTTTATAAGGAAATACAAAAGCTCTAAGATAAAAAGGTAGTGCGCATCCTCTTTGGTGTGATGCAGGCATTGAGAGTCTGCTCCTCATGAAGTAGCCTAGTGAGTTCCAAAACATTATTCTCGCTTGCGTAGAATTGGGCTTCGAAAGTATCTCGCTCCCCCTTGAGTTGTATCCAATCTCTTTGTAGGTCCTCGAGAGAGGTGGGCATATTAGAATGTAGTATAGTGTATGGAACATCTCCTTCCATGACAGGCTCAATGATTACCGGGAGAATGGAGGGATAAGGCATCATAAGACTCTGAGCACGAGTTCGTACCCATTTGAGGTAAGGCTCAAGAGGGATGGAATTTTTATGCCCCAAAGTCTTGCTATCCACTTTTTTTAACATCCTCCACGCTCAGATAAATCTCTGGCGAAGACCTTGATCGTCGTTATCGTAATCAAATACCAAACCTTGAATCAACATCTCGTGCGGGCCATCCCTTCAGGCGTAACCAAACTGTCTTAAGGCTAAACATGGGTTATAGGTGATACCTCCCCTAATGCCAAGTAAAGGGACATTAGGGACTTCTCCACAACGGTCGACAATGATAACATTCTCTTTGGATCGGGAGCACCAATGAATGTCCGAATGTTTGAGCATCATCAACCTTTGTGACCACCTTGAACCTTGCTCATTTTTTAATACAGATTGGGGAAGATGCGAAATAAACCATCTTTCCAAGAGAGGAGTGCAACACATAAGGACACCTCTTTTCCTCATTGTGTGAGTGTGAAAAGAGTGTAGGATATCTCCTAGCAATGTAGGTACCGGGTTGCGGGATATGAAGATTTTGACGGTGCTGACATCTATGAGTTGGTCAGGATTTGGAAACAAAACCATCCCATAGATGAGGAGAGCAACAATTTCCTTAAAGGCTTGCAAGTCCAAGGAATTCCAACAGCTTTGGGCTTTCTCAAACAGGAACTTTTCTAGGAAACCTTTGACACCACTCCTTGTTTCCCAATGAGTTGTGATATCATATGAGTGCAAGTGTAGAACTTGAGCAATCTCTTCTGGCTTTGGGTCTCTTTCAGTACCGTTGAAAGGTAGTTGATTGAGAATGGGAATCCTCAAGAGTTTGGAGAATTCTTCCAAAGTAGGCACAAGTTGATAGTCGGGAAATGTGAAGCAATGGTGTAAAGGATCAAAGAACTGAAAAAGCACCTTCATCATGTCCTCATCTGTGTTGGAGGTGACCAAGTTGAGTAGGCGACCATGTCTCTCAGTAAATGGAGAGTTTTTAGGAATCCTTGAAGTTAGCTCCTTGAGTTGTGGAGGGATCCTTACAAGGTTGACTTGAATAGTTTTCCTGCGAAGTGAATCCATATCCTACAAAACAAGAACAAAGATGAATCCAAAAATCCTTGAAATGGTTAGTGGATGTATATGATGTTCATGATGTTCATGATGTTATGTACAATTATGCATATACAAACAAAGCAAACAAGTTCTTAGGTTTAGGCTTGCATGGAGTTTTATAGGTAAGTACCCTCTTGAAGTTTAGTTGGCTTAAACTTGTCCTAGTAATAGTAACTGAGTTCTAAGGAGCTCAATATCACTAGTTTGTTTCCTTGGTCATTTTTTCAGCACAAGCCTCTTTAATGGCGACCGATATATCCCAAGAAACCAAACCTCAATGAGTGTAGTATCAAGTATCTACCAACTTCGGACTGCACCAAAGCCAGTTATCTCACTACATCCTAAAGGCCAAGTTGGTCAAGTAAAGGTTCTAAAAGTTCATTAGTGCTTTATGACATCACTCAGCGGCCCCGTATTCTCTTTGATTAATTCAAAGGCTACCGGTACCCACAAATATGTCGCACTAGCATAGCTATTGCTTAGACTATATCAGTATACCCCGCACAGTTTCTGCAATGTATTGTTACTTACCGATAATGTATCCCAAATACGGGTAGAGGATTCAAACCCAAACAAAGAACCATAATGTAAAGCATACAAGTCAAATAATATAAGCAAGTAAATGTGATCTAACCCTAAGGTAACCCCACTTTTAGAATTTTCCCCAACAGAGTCACCAGTTCTGTGATACGGTGGGAGAACTTACTTGAAGGTTTTTGCTTTGATCGCAAATGGTGCGGTTAGCAAGAGTCGCCACCGACTCTTCTTTTATCCAAAAGGAAAGGTGAAAAAGCACAGGAAAGACCTTTGATATTGTTTCTTGAGTTCGGGGGGTAAATCATGAAAAGGGAAGGTATTAGCACCCTTTTCATCCATGGTTTTCCATGGGCTCTTAGTTACTTGCTAGATCACTTGCTTTTGTTTGAAATTTATGCTTTCTGTGGTTTTTGAAAGTATTTTGTAAAGAGGCCATTGTTTAGGCAATCTTTGTAATGATTCTCGTTCGTAAGAATGTATACAAAGATGTTTGATCTTTTTGAAAATATTTTCAAGTTTGTAAGATGTTTGAAGGTGTATGTGATTGTTTTGAAAATAGCAAGGATGTTTGTTTTGAAATGGAGCAAGTAATTAGGAGCAACCTACCTACTCAAATGTCTTTCTTGTTCATTCCTTTTCCTTTGACATTGTTGTCTTACCATTGATTTGGCAAGCAACCCTATTTTTGGATGTAAACGGGACGGGCGTGGGTCATCGTATAAACATGATTATTAATGTTGCAAGGTATCTTAGCATTCTTTTTGAGGGACTAAGATCATTTGTAAGGCAACTTAGATAGCGTCATCGAGGGACTATGATCTTGTATTTGTTTGTTTTTGCTAAGATACCTTACATGCGTAATATGGCCATTTTGTATAAGGAAACCAAGTGGGATAACCCTAGGGGTGCTTGTGTGCAAGTGTATTATTTCCATGCTTGATTTTGTCTTGAATTAGGGTTTTCTATTTGGTTGGTTTTAATTTTTCCATACAAAACCTAATTACTAGCATTGTATATATGAAAGCGATAAATTACGAAATTTAAAATTACTACGCTATTATAATACTTGTGGGAGGGGGGTATACAATTGGTGAATGGGGATTGCAATAATATAAACCTAATTAATCTATTACAACCAAATTGAATATGTACAAATAATTGAAGAAATATATAAAGTACAAATGCAAATGGAAAGAAATGATTTTTTTGTTTGGATTTTTGTATAAAAGAGGTTTTAACCTAAACCTAATTATAGAAAAATAATTAAATCAAAATTAAATTAACTTAAATTAATTAAGAAAAGAAATTAATTAAGAAAAGATTTTTGAATAAAACCCTAATTCTATTTAGTTGATTAAAAGAAAATAAGTTTAAAGAAAACGTATTTTTTGTATTTTTTATCTTGAAAATAATATATGGTGTTGTAAAATATTTTTGGCCTTTTTTATATTAAAATAAATATATTTAAATAAGTATAAGAGAAAATAAATAATAACCTAGTTTTAATTTAATTTACAAGTCAAAGCTTCAAACATCTCCCCAAGAGTTGCACAGTTCAAGGGCCTCCTAACAGTCAAAAATTAGGGTTTTGGTTCTGACAAAGAAAATGAAGTTTCCAAGGGTCCAATCAAGTCTCACATGCCTATAAACATGGTCAAGCATCCTCATACCAAGTTTCAAGACTTACAGCACAAAATTGCACAGTCAAAAACCCTAATTGCACTACAGTCAACTGTAGGGGCAAAATGGTCATTTGACAGTCAAAAGTTCAAATTTTGGTCAACATATCATTTTGAAGCCACAAACATCATTTGATCAATGCTTGATCATGATTCTCAAAGCTTGGCTCAAAAATCATCAAGATGCAAAAGTTTCCATATTTGGACAGCTGAAAAAGTCAACTGTAAATTGACTAGGGCATAACTTCCACATGGATTATCAGAAAAATTCCATCCAAAGCTCATTTTGAAGATAAAGACATTTCCTACAACTCCTCTTCACACTTGAAGTCCAAGAAATGTTCCAACAAAAAGTTATCAATTTCAACATTATAGGTCATTTTCAAAAGTCAACAAAAAGGGACTTTAAGTCAAAGGCCATAACTTGAGATTGGTAAATCAAAATGACATGGGACCAAAGGCATTGGTTAGAGGACTCAAAGACCTTTCCAAAATGTCAAAGAACATGAGCGAAGCTTAAAATTTGAGCAAGTTATGCCTTGTGGAAGTTGGGAAATTTTTGGATATTTTGAAAAGTCAACATTGCTTCAATTGACCTAAAATTGCTAATGGGCCTCTTTTTCTTCCACAATTCATCATCCAAGACATGTGCACGACCATTTGGCCCAAAGGGAAGTTTTTTATCATTTTTATTTATTTATTTGGATTTTTTATTATTAATAATTCATTTAATTAAATAAAATACATGAAAAATACCAAACCTAATGTTTTGAATCCTTTTGTGCATAGAATAGGATCAAGATTTCGTGTACAATCAAATATGGAAGGAATTATGGTGATTGGATATGATTGAGACCAAATATGCATGAAAAGATTGAAAAAATAATGCATGGAAAATCAAATATCCTTTTCATTAATTCATGGATTCTTTGATCAATTTTCTTTGACCTAATCACTCACATACATATATGAATGCAAACCCTATTCCAAAAGAGGTCCAAGCTGCGCCAGAAACCCCTAAACAAACTTGGAATTTTTCAAGAAAAAACTCAAATCTGAAAACCAAGTTCTAGGTCGATTCAAGCAAGGAGACTTATTCCATCACCTTCCTGAGGCTTCAAGGAAGGAATTAGAATCAAAACCATAAGCTTTGACACCTAGAAACGTGAGAACGCGGGTGTCCTGTACAGAAAATTTTTCACTTTCTTGCATCACGATTCATGCATCTTTCATAGTTTTTGATATTTGATTTACGTTCATTATTCAATTCTGAAGCTAACTGTATGGTTTGATTTTGTTTTTGTGCACTATACGCGATTCAACCATTGTTATCTTTTAGGGTTACCAAGCTTTTGATTTGGGCATTTCTAAACGCTGTAAAATTAGAGGATCACAATACCATGGTTAAAACAAGCGTGCTTGGACGATCAGAATAGCATCCTTGCGCCTAATTTATACTCAAAGAGGGCCTATTCGCTATTATTGGCCATGGCATACTTTGGGGGGGTTAAAAACCCCCGCTAACCATTTTCTATTTTCAGGAAATAAACAAAGCTATGGAGAAGACGATGCAGTGGCAAGCCATGATTGGGTCGTTCAAATTTTCGCGCGGAAAAGAAAGCATAAGCGTTGTTTATTTTATTATGTTTATTGGTTGTATAAAATACAAAGAAACCAAGTGGCACGATTGGCAAGGCATGTGTGTGGTGACCTTCAGGACCTGGGTTCGATCCCAGGTCCTCACCCCTTTCATATTATTTTTCCTTTAATTGTTATCCCATGCAGATTCAACACAAGATTCCACCATATGCTCCTCCATCCAACACGCCACTTGGCCAATAGCACTCAATCAAGGGACCAGATCTGGAGACTACGATGAACCTCAGTCAATGCACAGGCATGCTAATCAAAAGGTCAACGAGGCCTAAGGCTTATTGGGCTTAAATTGCTAGGACTTACCTCCCACTTTGGGGACAGACCCCCCTAGGTTTGCAATGTCCTTCTCACTATTTTTTTATTTGATTCAATTCTTTTCTTTTTATTTATTAATTCCTTTAATTTAATATTTTTCATAAAAAAACATAAAAAACAATAAAAAATCAGAAAAAGACAAAAAATTAAATATATTTATTTAATTAGTTTTTTTTTTGTAAATAAAGTTCATTAATTAACTTAGTTTTTAATTTAGGATTTAACCTTAACATTTTTTAATAAAATCTAAAATTGGTAGAATTAGGGTTTCAAATCTTTTCATTCTTTTTTCTTTTTCTTCACTAATAATTAAATATTATTTATTTTTGTAATTAAATTACCATGTAATTAGTTAGGTTAACTTAGGTTTAAACTTTAATATTTTTTAATAAACTAAAAAACAATTAGAATTAGGGTTAGCATTTTAATTTCAATTAATCTCATTAAATTCTCATAAATACAAAAAAACAAAAATAATTTCTTTTTCTTTAATTTAATTAATTTGCTAATAATTTAATTTCATTGAAAAGGGTCCAACGCCCTCGTTTCCAATCTTATTTCAATTCGCGCGTTTTATTTCGTTTCTTATAATTTTTATGTACCTCTCCCAAGGCCATGTAATATTTGTCTTCCGCATCTTAATTCTTTATTTTTCTGTCAAATCGGGTTCTGGAAATTTTGGCGATGTGGACCCGCGCCTTTTGTAATAGCTTAGAATTTTATCTTTCCCGCAACTTTTTTAACTGTTAAATAAATGCATGCAAGAATGAATGACAATAAATAAAAACAAGCGCGTAGATCACCTATACCATGACAAGACAAAAATAAATGAAAACGACACACAAATCACACACCACCCCTAGGGTACGCCTCACTGTTGCCTTGCCTCGAAAGGTGATCGTCGAGTAGAGGATGTCTTAGTAAGTCCTCATGATCCGGGAACCTGGCATGAGGGTAGCTTCTAAGGTGTCTTCCCATTGCTCCGGTGATCACCATGTCCCGAACCTCGAATTGACCCGAACACCTCCAACGGTGGTGCTACCTACCTCTCAATGGTGGGATGGCACTACTTTAAAGGACATTTACATAGACGAATTCCTTAGGGTAGGTAGGCGACTCTTGATACTTGCTCTAATTTCAAAACAAATCAAAAATACTTTTCACACCGACACATTTTCAAAAGCTTTCGAAAGCAAATTTTCAAACACTCTTGAGGACCGATACAAGAGTCGAACTGAAATTTTCAAAGAAACTTTTTTTTTAAAACCCACAATTGAAAAGCAAACAAACCATTTTTGAAAACACAATGAGCAAGTATCTAAGAGCCCATGGATAACCATGGATAGAAAGGGTGCTAACACCTTCCCTTTCTATAACCTACCTCCCGAACCGAGAGCAATCTCTTTAAGGAATTTTTCTGTGCTTTTGTCCTTTCCATTTGGAGAAAATAAAAGACGGTGGCGACTCTTGCTTCCGCGACATTTCGCGAACCAGCGTTAAACAGTCAGTTCCAGATCCACCGATCACATTGGGCCTAAGTTATTAAAAGCAAGAAGACTCAAAATGGCATATTCAGCTAAAAACGGCCATTCGAAGAATACATAGTTGGATTATTTGAAGGACACACAACTGGTGAAAACGAATGTTGTGTTGTTCTAGTCTGGTCGAAAGGTGTAGAAAGATGGAGGATTCGACTCAAAAGATCAAGTTGAACATTTAGACCCCATAGGCTAGGCTACGTGTTTTCCCTTTTCAGGCCTCAAACCTATGACTCACACTATACTTAATTATTTATGCAAGAAAATAGGCCTTTACCCATTTGTTGTCCAAGACCACTTGCACTTAATAGTATAATACTACCTTTTAGAAAAGTTTATCTTGAGCCTTGCGTCTGTTTTCCTTCAGAAGGAAGCAACCCATCTGAACCATTCATCTTGCTTTTATGGCACAAGTGGGCACTTACTTTCCAGCTGAACCTTATTTTATTATTTTTGCTCCCCAAGCTTCCCAAAAGCCTTTCTCTATAAATAGAGAGTTCATTTGCACAAGGGAGAGAAAAAAGAGAAGAAAGAGAGGATCTTTGGACCAGAGGAACGAATCCCCCAAATTCTCTCAAACACAACAAAAAAACTCTCAAGTTCATCAACACTTGAGAAATCACAAAAAAGCCCAGAATCCCATTCATCTCCTTCAATTATAAAGAACAACCACGCATTCCAGTTTCCTTCGACTCAAGGAGCATCCCATTTGTTCTTTCCTTTGAATCCAGCAAAGAAGGTTATTTCACTTGTTTTGCTCTTTCGAATCCAGTGTCGAAGGCCTACCCTGGGTCTTTTCCTTCGAATCCAGAGGCATTCAAAGCAACCGCTTCAAAGTCCAGAACACGCTCCAACCTCCAGCAAGGTAAGTCATTTATAACCTTTGGCCCTTCGTTTCCAGCATAGCATGTAAATAAGTTTTCTTTTTTTAAAACATGTACATACTATTTTCTTCTTTTTGTTTTGTTTTCACTCTCTTAATATGTGTCATGGTTAACAATCTTCTTGGCTTTTGCTCTTGGTACATTTAAATACGCTTTAAAGAACTAATCTAGTCTTAAGGTGATGTTGGCATGGCCTTGGGCCATATTGCTATTCAAACTCAAATAAAAGAAACAGGAGACAGATAAGTTAGAAACGAAGCCTCTGGCTTCCATACTAACCTTCAGGCCAAATGAAAGAGGCAGTCGAAAGGCACAACGTGCTGGCCTCGAGGCCCCAATCGAAAGCCAAAACATGTTGGCTTCTAGGCCCCAGTCGAAACTCATTCTTTCACCCCTTTCTGGTAAGGTCGAAGAGGGCCAAAAATGGCAGAATCGAAGGGTTGCTGCCCTAAGTCGAAAGATCCATTTTTCTTGCTTTTACCTTATTTTTTATATTTTCATGCAATTCAATATGGTTGTAATAGTGTAGGATTTATTTTTTTGCACTCTTTTATTACATTCATATAAATGTTAAGTAATTAGGTGTGTATGGCAAAGATAAAATCAATAAGTAGACAACCCAAAAATCAAAGACAAAATGCATGCAATCAAACACACTTGCACACATGCACCCTTAAGGAAATTCCACTTGTTGCCTTATAAAAATGGCCATGTTACGCATGTGGGATGTCTTAGCATGAACGAATCGAAAAAGATCATAGTACATCGATGATGCTATCAAAAGTTGCCTTTCAAAATGATCTTAGTCCCTACAGAAAAGTGCTAAGTCGTTTCACAACATTGCTATCATGGTCATACAATGACCCAACGCTCGTCCCTTCACATCCAACGATGGGGCTTCTTATCAAATCAATGGTAAGGTAGCAACATCTAAAGGAGGAGGAAAACACATCTAAAACCTTTTGAGTAGGTAGATTACTTTTAGTTACTTGCTCAATTTCAAAACAAACATCCTTGCTATTTTTCAAAACAATCACATACACTTTCAAAACACTTTCCAAACATGAAATATTTTCAAAAGCTCAACACTTTGCATACATTCTTACGAACGGGAATCATTGTAAAGTTTGCCTAAACGATAGCACCTTTTCAAAATAATTTCAAAAAACCACACAAAAGCACAATTTTCAAACAAAAGCAAGTGATCTAACAAGTAACTAAGAGCCCATGGAAAACCATGGATGGAAAGGGTGCTAATACCTTCCCTTTTCATAAACTACCCCCCGAACTCAAGAAAACATCTCGAAAGGTCTTTCCTGTGCTTTTTCACCTTTCCTTATTGGATAAAAGAAAAGTCAGTGGCGACTCTTTCTAAACCACAACATTTTGCGAACACACACGCAAAACCCTCAAGTCAATTCTCCCACTGTATCATAGAACTGGCGACTCTGCTGGGGAGATTTATCTAAAGTGGGGTTACCTTAGGGTTAGATCATATTTACTTGCTTATATTGTTTGATTTGCTTGCTTTATATTTTGGTTCCTTGTTTGGGTTACTGTTAAAAAATCCTACACCCGGATTTGGGGACACCTTTTAGGTAAGTAGCAATAAACTGTGAGGGCTGTGCGGGGTATACCGACACGGTTGAAGCAGTAGCTACGTTGATGTGGCACTTTGGTTGGTACCGGTAACCCTTGATTCAATCAAGGAGAGTATGGGGCCGCCGCGTTGTGTCACAAAGCATCAACTGACCTTAGAACCTTACTTGACAAACTTGGCCATTAGGACGTAGCTAGATGACTGGCTTTGGTGCAGTCCGAAGTTGGTTAATACTCGATGCTACACTCATTGAGGTTTGACTCTTGAGTTTTGTTTGGTTGCGAGTCAATCGCTTATTGAACGAAACTTGGGGGAAAGATCAGTGATATTGAGATCCCTTAGAACCCGGTTACTTTTAACTAGGACAGCTTGAGCTAACTAAAACTTCAAGAGGGTACTTACCTGAAACCCCATGCAAGCCTAAACCGAGGACTTGTTTGCTTTGTATATGCACTTGTACATAAACATAATAACATCATAAACATCATAAAACATCACTAACCATTTCAAGGATTTTTTGGATTTATCTTTGTTCTGTTTTGTAGGACATGGCCTCCGCTCGTAGGAACACTATCCAAGTCAGTCTTGTGAGGGTACCTCCACAACTCAAGGATTTAGTATCAAGGGTCCCTGAAGATTACCTGTTCACCAAAAGACATGGACGACTCCTTAGTTTGGTTACCTTAAGTATTTAAGAAGAGATGATAAAGGTGCTTGTCCAATTCTTCGACCCTTTGCATCATTGCTTCACTTTTCCTGATTACCAACTTGTGCCCACTTTGGAGGAATTTTCTCAACTCGTAGGGATCCCTATTCTCAATAAGTTACCTTTCAATGGTATCGAAAGAGACCCCAAACCTGAGGAAATTGCTCGAGCTCTACATTTGCAACCATCTGACATAGTAGCAAATTGGGTAACAAGGAGTGGTGTTAAAGGGTTACTAGCAAAGCTTTTGTTGGAGAAGGCTCAAGAGTGTTGGGATATTTTGGATCTACAAGCCTTTGAGGAAATTCTGGCTCTCCTCATCTATAGATTGGTACTATTTCCAAATCCTGACCAATTTATAGATGTGAATGCGTTTAAGATTTTCATGTCTCGTAATCTGTTGCCTACATTGCTTGGAGACATATTGCATTCTCTTCACTCTCGCACTTTTAAGAAAAGGGGGGCTTTGATGTGTTGCACTCCTCTGTTGTCTAGGTGGTTTATTTTGCACCTACCTCGATCAGTGGTGAAGAATGAACAAGGTATGAGATGGTCTAAAATATTGATGTCACTTTCACATGCTGATATCTGTTGGTATTATCGCTCCTTAGAAGACATTACCATCATTGACCGCTGTGGGGAATTCCCTAATGTCCCTCTACTCGACATTAGGGGAGGCATTACTTATAACCCGTGTTTAGCTTTGCGACAATTTGGATATGCTAAAAGAGATGGCACTCATGAGGAACTCATCCAAGGAATTGCATTTTACTACGAAAGCGATACCCAAGGTTACCGTCAAAGATTTATACGAGCTTGGGGTATGGTTAACAAAGTTGATAGTAAGACATTAGGGCGTAAGAATTCCATTCCTTTGGAACCTTATCTTAAATGGGTAAGGGCTCGCGCTCAAAGTCTCAAGATGCCTTATGAAGCCATCTTACCTGTTATCATGGAGCCAGTAGTCGAGGGAGACATTCCACATACGATCCTCTATCCTGATATGCCTACTTCTCTTGAAGATTTGCAAAACGCTTGGATTCAGTTAAAAGGAGAACGAGACACCTTTAAATATAAGTTCTATGAAAGCGAGAAGAAGATATTGGAGCTTACAAGGGAACTTCATGAAGAAAGGAGCTTAAACACCTACATTGCGTCAAAGAAGATGCGCATAACTTTTCTGTCTTAGGAGTTTACTTTATGCTTATTTCTGTTGTTGTAAGCCCAAGAGGCATATTTGTATTCAAATCAAGATTTCTTTAATGCAAGTTAATGTTTGTTCACTCTTTGTCTATACAAATTTAAATCCTTTAAATCCTTGAAATCATTTGCATACTGCATATCCATGCATCATGACATGACAGGCGTCTGCATAACAGGTTTCCTTATCTCTCTGCTGTTTATTCCAGCAAGCAAGCAAGATGGATCTAGAGAAAACTATGACAGAACTCCCGGCTCAGAATTCTCAATTTCAGGAAGCTTTACTCGCCCTGGCCAAGGGGAAGCAGGATATGATGGCCTTGTTGGCCGCTAAAAAGAAGCCAAAGAAGAAAGCTCTGCTCAACATGGGTAAAAGGTTCAAAGAGACAATACGTCAAATTCCAATAGAGGAAGATTCATCCGAAGAGGACGAGAACCAAATTGGTGAAGTCAAGAGTACTCAGGCCGACTGTATCAATGACCAAGAATCTGATGATGATTATTTCAATGAACAATATCCACCCACAGACATCAAATACAAACAGCTAGAAGACAGATTGAAAGCAATTGAAATCCAAGTTATTCCCAGTTTGAATTTTGACGATTTGGGCTTAATCTTTGGGGTAGTCATTCCCCACAAGTTCAAAATACCAACCTTTGCAAAATATGATGGGGTTTCTTGCCCAAAGCTCCATTTGAAGTCCTATGTGCGCAAGATACAACCGCACACGGCAGATAAAAAACTATGGATTCATTTCTTCCAAGAGAGTCTGAATGGAACACAACTTGAATGGTTTTATCAGTTAGATGGATCTCGCATCAATACTTGGGAGGGTCTAGCTACTGCCTTTTACCATCAATATCAGTACAACGCCGACTTGGCACCGACGAGGGTTCAATTACAAGGTATGACCATGGGGAAGGATGAAGGATTTAAGGAGTATGCGCAGAAGTGGAGAGACCTTGCAAGTAGGGTCCAACCTCCCTTGACTGATAGGGAACACATTGACATGTTCATGAGCACATTATCTAGTCCTTTCTTTAATCTGTTGGTTGGCTGCTCTTCTTCTGGTTTCACCGAACTAATCCTAACCGGTGAAAGAGTAGAAAGTGGCATTAAGAGTGGAAAGATCTCTGTGGCGTCTACTTCCACTCCCAATCCTGTCAAGAAACCTTTTGCCGCAAAGAAAGAAGTTAATGTTGTGTATAGAGCAAAGGCCCGTACCAAAATGAATAATCATCCGTCTATCAATGTTGTCTGAATCTCCAATCTGACTGCTACTCAAAGACCATATACCAATCATCAACGGGTTGAAGCTCTAAGAAGATAGTTCACGAGGTTAGGCATGTCATTATCTCAAGCCCTTCAACATATGCTCAGGACTAATTTAGTGACATTGCGGGATCCTCCTGCCAACCCTGACACCTCATCACCGAGATATAATCCAAATGCAAAATGTGCTTATCATTCAAACAGCCCAGGGCATGAGACTGATCAGTGTTAGGCTCTGAAGAACAAAATCCAGGATTTAATCGACAACAAGACTATTGAATTTGATCCTCCTCCAACGCCAAATACCGCTCCAATGCCGAAGCACGACAAAGGTGTTAATGCCATCAAAGATACAACTTTCATTACCTTCGTCAAAGGGTTAACTACTCCATTGAATGTAATCAAGAGCAATCTTTTGAAAGCTGGGACTTTCCCCGGCTGTGAAAAAGACTGTGTGGGCTATATGAGATAATCTGATGGGTGTGAAAAACTGAGGAAAGGTATACAACGCCTAATGGATAGCCGCGAAATTCTATTTGAAAAGAATCCTGCCATCAAAAATTCAGTCGACAAAGCTGAAGACTTGGCCATCATAACAATTTCAAACATACCTCTTAGGATCTCATCCAAAGGTCCTATCAGGATTTCAAACGAACCAATCATTGCTCCTCTCATAATCAGTGCTGTCGGACCCGTTCCATACACCTCTGATAAAGCGGTTCCATGGAATTATGGTGTCGATATTTATTACCATGGGGTAAAACAAGATTCTTGGATTGATGACAATGAAGCAGGTGTTACTAATATCACTGGTTCTAGTAAAGTCACAAGAACAGGAAGAGTCTTTTCCCCTGATATCTCACCACCAACCACTACCGCAGTTCTAATCCGCATAACCAACGGCAATGCTGGTGCCAGTACTAAAGGGAAAGAGAAAGAAAGTGAGCCTGCTAGAGAAGAGGAACTTGCTAAAAAAACTGTTATGGAAGAACCATCCACTCGAGAGATGGAGGAGATTCTGAAAATCATCAAGAAAAGCGACTTCAAAATAGTGGAGCAGTTGGGACAAACCCCTTCTAAAATATCAATGTTATCCCTATTGCTATGTTCCGACGCCCATGCACAAGATCTGATTAAGTTCTTGAAAAAGGCTCACGTGCCTCAAGAAACCACAGCCGACCAGTTTGAGAACTGCGTAGCAAGTCTGACCGCTGACAATGGTCTGGGGTTCTCCGACGCAGATTTAACTCCCATGGGAAAGAATCACAATAAAGCCTTGCATGTTTCTGTTGAATGTAAGGGGACCACTCTGGCACATGTTTTGGTAGACACAGGCTCATCTTTAAACGTGTTACCCAAAGGTGCTTTAGATCGGTTAGAATGTGAAGGTTTAGTCTTGAAGCCAAGTGATATTGTTGTGAGGGCATTCGATGGGTCGAAAAGGATGGTTCATGGAGAGGTGGATCTCCCAATCAAGGTTGGTTCACAGATTTTCAACTACACATTCTACATAATGGACGTACGGCCTGCGTATTCTTGCTTGCTTGGGTGCCCATGGATCCATGGGGTAGGTGCGGTCACTTCTACTCTCCACCAAAAGTTAAAATACCCAGTTCAAGGGAAGGTTGTCACTGTTTGCGGTGAAGAAGAATTTATGGTAAGCCACCTCACTTCTTTCAAGTATGTAGAAATGGATGGCGAATTCATAGAGACTCCTTGCCAGACATTTGAAGTTGTGACCACCACCAAAATCTCCTCCGACACTTCAGAAGCCGATAAAGTTATTCCCAAGATGCTTTCTCTTAAGGATGCCCGTGCGGTGGTAGAAGAAGGAAACAATGAGATGTGGGGTCAGCTCCCCGACATCCCGTTCAAGAAAGATAAGTTTGGGATAGGTTTCACCTCCAAAACTCATAAAGAAATTAGAGATGCTCGTATGGGAAAGCCGTCTCTCCACCTCAAGAGTCATGAAGTGAACACCGTAGAGGATTCCGAGGATGAGTGTGCTTTTGAAGACTGGATCTACCCAACAACCGAAGGGAAGCCCGACAATTGGCATGTGAAGGACTTTGTGCCCATCTCCTTTATTGAGGAGTAATCTACTTGTTTTTGCTTTTAATCAATTCAAGAACTCGTTGTCTGTAATATTTTGATATTGACTTTTAAGCCATGTGTTGTACCCCAAAATTTGCCCTCCCATTTCCTCAACATTTTCTCATCACAAGACCTTTGAAGATCAAGATCCAATTAGGGTTTCCTCTGCTCAAGACCTCTCCTTGCACTGTGGACTCAAATTAGGGTTTGTGTTTGCCTAAAGATGTTTTGACCTAAAATGCCTAAGATGACTTTCATGCTTCATGTTGGACTCCCAAGTTTACCTATACCAAGTTTCAAGTTTTGATTCCAAGTTTTACCCAGTCAATTGGACAGTTGACCTAGAAATCAGCTGTATTGGGGAAAAAGTCAACTGTGGCCAATTGACAGTCAAACCTCATGAAATTTGATCCACATCAACATTATGAACTCATATGAACCATTTGATCAAGTTTGGATCACAATTCCATAAGAAATTTGATCAGATCATCAAAAGGGCAAATTGGTCATTTTTAGGGTTTTGACTGCACAAGGGCAATTTTTGACTGTTTGACCTAGCCAATGGCAAACCAAGCTCACATATGGCCTCAAGGACTCAATGGAATTATCTTGACATGTTCATCAAGCTCAAAAGATCCCAAGTACACAAGATTGACAGTTGAATTTCCCAGTCAATTGATCCATTTTGACTGTATACTGAAAAGTCAAACTTTGACTTTTTGGTCAAAATCAAGAGTCAAGATTCATTTTTCATCAAAACATGCCAAATCATGAAACTTGTTCACCAAGAAATCACAAAATGCAAATTAGGGTTTGAAAATGGAATTTTTCATAACTTAGAATTTTTCTAAGTTATGGAAAACCCTAATTTTTTCCCAACTTTGCCCCATCTTTTCACCATGATCCATTTGGATTCAAACAAAAGTCAAAACATGAAAGTTGTAGCTTGTTGCAAAATCTACAACTTTGATTCACAAAGTTTTCTCATTTGAAGCTTGTATCTCAAGTTATGATTTTTTGAATAAGGGCACTAAACCATCCTTTAACTTAGTGAAATTTGACCTATTTTGACAAGGTTTTCTACCCTACTTCAAGGCCACTTTTCATACCCTTCCACTTGGAATTTCAAATTGCATTTCAAAGATGGATTGTAGTACACATTACAAGCTTTCCAAAATGTCCAAGAACTCATCAAACAACCTCATAACTTGAGAGATTCGAATTTCACAAGTTGGCAAAAATTCACTTTTGTTCTCCATCAAAGCATGTTCATAAACTTGGCAAATTTGAATTCAGCATGCTTAAGCTACATTGCAGGCCTCTAATCCCATTCTCACTCAATAATTCAATGCATATCCTTTGTGTTCTCACATTATTTTGCTCATTTGGATAATACACACAAAATTAAGCCTAAACTAGAAAAAGCATGTTATCCATTCTTGTAAAGTGATACTTTATGGCAACTTTGCAAATCTATGAGGTACAATGCAGATCTTTGAAGCAAAAAAGCATAGGCATATCCCACTGATCAAGACTCAAAGGTGCAGCATAGATTGAGGCATTGTACTGGCCTAGAAACCAAGTTGACATTTGCTTGCTTCACATAGAAGTAACATCCATAACTTATGCTATCTCTCATATCAGCAAAGAAACACAGCACAAAAGATATCAAACACATTCCAAAGACCATTTTGAAGCTTTTGCACGAGCCATTTCCCTTTCAAACCTTCTCCATCTCAGAATCACCCTCAAACTGCAAAAACAGGGGTGCCCCTGCAGTTTGAGTGCAATCTCTCAATCCCTTCAAGCATTTCTGTCCAAACCTGTTCCTCTACCTTCCTTACAACATATGCAAGCTATCCAGAAGCAAAGGCACGATCTGTAGTTGCTCTAACCACTTCCACCATTTTCACATCTTTGACTTGCAGGTGAAGTTCTGTAGCTTGATACAAGAAGGTTCAAGACAAAGTGAGCATTGAAAAAGCATCCCTGGACCTCAAGGAAGCTTTTCCAATCATTACATTGCACTGAAAGTCTCTCATTCTCCACATAGAAGTTCAACTGCACAGGTAAAAGTTTGAATTCGTATCTCTCTTATTAGGCATTTTTAGTCTTAAGTTTGTGAAGAAACAAAGTCCTACTCATAGCCCTGAACATGTACATAGCTTTACTTTTCATTTCTTTTGCCTGAGTAGAGAGAATTTGAGCTCTGAAAATGGTAGAAAAATTAGGTCAGGAAAGAGGGGGAGAGAAATTCTCCCTCATCTTAGAGAGATAGGACATGTTCTTTATATGGTTAGAACCGTCTCTTCATGCTTAACATCTTTTGTGTTGGAAGTTTGTTCAAAAAATCAAGGAATCAGGAGTTAGACATTGAAGCAAGAGGCGCGCGTTTTTTCAAAGTTTGAAGCTGGAGGTTGAAGACAGTGTGTTATTGGGCTGGGCTGTTATTGTTTTTTCTTTTCACACCATCTTTTTTGGCTTACACCCCCCTGAGCCCATTTGCTTATTTTTAAACATTTTTGACTTTTTTCATTTTGATTGACTTCATTTATTTTTTCTCATGCCATAAAAAAATTAAAAATATTTTTTTCATATTTTTTTGCATTTATTGCATATTTATTGTTTATTTATTTAGTTTGTACATAAATATAAATATATTTGATTATTAGAATAAATGTAAAAATAATATAAATACACTTTTTATTTTTATTTACTTTCTGAAAATATTTCATAGAAAAAATATTCTTTTATTTATTTTACTAAAATATTAAATAAATATTTATTTTTGTATAATACATATCTAGGGTTTAATAATATATATATATATGATTATTAATATATTTAAGACAAAAATATAAAAATATCTGATTTTTTTTATTTTACTTAACATTTGATACAAAAAATACCTTTTTCACAATACACTTCATTTTGTTTTATTTTTTATAAATAATAAATAAATAGTAGAATTAAATTAGATAATAACACCTTTTATTTAAAAAATTAGGGTTTTTCACCCTAGGTTCAAAATACTAAAAAATAAATACATTTTTATTTTCTTTTTCCTTTTACATAAATAATATTTTTCTCATACACATAAAAACTTTCTTTTTTACATTTCACACATTTATTTTATTTGCATTTAAATTATGCAATTTATTTACCATGCAAATATCCAATTGTTGTAATAATTTAGATTTAAATTCTTGTCAATATCCCCATTTGAACATTTGTACCCCCCTTCCCATATTTGGTTTTGTAATAGCTTAGTAATTTTAATTTCGCACTTTATTGTTTTCTAATGATAACATGCTAGAATTAGGGTTTGTATGCGAAAAAACGATAAAAAATAGTTTGACCTAATACAAGATAAACAAGCATGAAAATGGACACACAAATCACACTTGCACCCCCTAGGGTATTCCACTTGTTGCCTTCAAATAAATGGGCCATATTGTATGTTGAACATCTTTGGGCAAAGCAAACAGTTTGAATGATCATAGTCCCTCGATAAAACTTTTTCAAAACAAACAAAACAAATGATCAAGTCCCTTAGAGAAATTGCCCAAAGACATTTAACGTTGTTACAATTATGGTCTAAAAGATGACCCGCGCCTGTCCCTTTCACATCCTAACACAAGGTTGCCCACCAAATACAATGGTGGTGCAAACTTGTTAAAAGGGTTAAAGTATAGCAATAATCTTTTGAGAAATTTAGGAGTAGATAACCTCTTAGTTACTTGAATCAAACTTGCAAAACAAAACACTTGCCTATTTTTTCAAACCACACTTCACTACACTTTCAAAACAACTTTCAAAAAACAAATGAAAACCTTTTCAAAAGACATACATCTTTGTATACATCCCCACATGGATCATTGCAAAGGTTGCCACCACATTGGCCTCTTTTTCAAAACATTTTCAAAACCCACACACTCAAGCACCATTTAAAACAATTGAAAACAAAAGGCAAGTGATCTAAGCAAGTAACTAAGAGCCCATGGATAACCATGGATAGAAAGGGTGCTAATACCTTCCCTTTCTATAATCTACTCCCCGAACCCAAGAAAACATCTCAAAAGGTTTTTTGCTGTGCTTTTTAACCTTTCCTTAGGATAAAATAAAAAGTCGGTGGCGACTCTTGCTAACCGCAACATTTGCAAATACAAACGCAAACCTCAAGTCAGTTCTCCCACCGTATCACAGAACTGGCGACTCTGCTGGGGAGACTTTTAAAGTGGAGTAACCTTAGGGTTTAGATCACCTTTGTTTTCAATTGCTTGCTTTGTTTGCTTTTACATATTGTGGGCTTTGTATCGGAGTTTTATAGATCCTAACCCGGATCTGGGGAAACCCTTTTAGGTAGCAACAAGGCTGTGAGGGAACTGTGCGGGGTATACCGACATGGTTGAAGCAGTCTGCTACGTTGATGTGGCACTTTGGTGTGTACCGGTAACCCTTGAGTTCAGTCAAGGAGAGTACGGGGCCTCCATGTGGTGTCATGAAGCATCAACAGACCTTAGGAACCTTAATTGAACCATCTTGGCCTTTTTAGGGTAGTGAGATAACTGACTTTGGTGCAGTCCGAGGTTGGTTGATACTCGATACTACACTCAATTGAGGGTTGCTTTCCTGGAATATTTCGGTCGCCAGTTCAGTGGCTAAATCGAAACGATGAACAATGAAAGCAATCCAGTGATATTGGGATCTTTAGAACCCGGTTACTTTTGATAAGACAGGTTGAGCCCACAAAACTTCAAGAGGGTAACACCCAAACTTCATGCAGGCCTAAACTCTAAGGGTTTGTGTGACTTGTGTGCCTTACCATGTTTGCTTTTGTGAATGTTTATAGTGCATCATTACATCATACAAACATCATGAGCATTGACTAACCGTTTCAAGGGTTTCGAATCTTCATCTTTGTTCTTGTTTTATAGGACATGGAAACTGTTCGCAGAAAGACAATTCCGATTAGCCTTGTAAAGATCCCCCCTCAGCTTAAGGAGCTTCTGTCCAGAATTCCCGAAAGTTCTTCATTCAGTGAGAGACATGGAAAACTCATCAACCTGGTTAACACCAACATTGAGGAGGACTTGATTAAGGTCTTGTTCCAATTCTTTGACCCTCTGCATCACTGTTTCACCTTCTTGGACTATCAGTTGGTACCTACATTGGAGGAGTTCTCCCGGCTCCTGAAGATTCCTATCCTTGATCAGCTACCCTTCAACGGTACAGAAAAGGAACCTAGACTTGAAGAGATTGCTAAAGCCTTGCACCTACAGACATCCGACCTCAAAGGACATTGGGAAGCGAGAAGTGGTATCAAAGGGTTCTTAGCTAGGTTTCTGTTTGATAAAGCCCAAGAATGTTGGAACTCTCTTGACCTACGAGCTTTTGAAGAAGTTGTAGCCCTCCTTGTCTATGGTTTGGTATTGTTCCCTAACCCAGATCAGCTTATCGATATCAGTGCTGTCCAGATCTTTATGACCAGGAATCCTATACCTACACTGCTGGGGGACATCCTTCACTCATGTTACACTCGAACCATGAGAAGAAGGGGTGTCCTTTTGTGTTGCACTCCTCTCTTGGGAAGGTGGTTTATTTCGCATCTTCCACAAACAGTTTTGAAGAACGAGCGGGGTTTGAGATGGTCACAACGGTTAATGACTCTCACGCATGCAGATATACATTGGTGTCCTAGGTCCCGGGAAGACGTCACTATCATTGATCGTTGTGGGGAATACCCTAATGTTCCTTTATTTGGAATCAAAGGAGGTATAACCTACAACCCATGCCTGGCTTGGAGACAGTTTGGTTATGCTCGGAAGGATGGCCCTCATGACATGTTAATTCCTGACATAGTCTTCGACTTCGACAACGATACTCAAGGGCTTCGTCAGAGATTTGTCAGAGCTTGGAGGATGCCGAGTAGGATAGACAGCAAAACACTGGGGCACCGGAACTCCATCCCGTTGGAGCCTTACCTCAAGTGGGTACGAGCCCGCTCTCAGAAGTTGGTAATGCCTTACCCTCACATGCTACCTGTAATCAAAGAGCCAGTCTTGGAAGGAGAAGCATCCTATACCATTCAACATCCCGACATGCCCACCTCCTGGGAAGAGATGCAGAAGAGCTGGATCCAACTTAAGGAAGAGCGGAATTCTCTTGAGACCAGTCTACATGCTAGTGAAAAGAAGGTCCTGGAACTCACCCGCCTGCTGCACGAGGAAAGGAATCTCAACACTTACATCGCGCCAAAAAGGATGCACAATGTCTTTTTACCTTAAGGAGTTTATTTTGTAATATTTGGCCCATGAGGCATTTATGTACTAACGAATTTCTCCTTATTAATATGATGTGCGTTCCTTTTTGTCTACAACGAAGTTTGAATGTTCTAAATCCTTGAATGCATTGCATACATACGCATTCCATTGCACCATATGCATAGCAGGTACCCTAATTCACAGGTTGCTTAATTTTCTTCGCTGTTTGTGTGCACAGTCATCATGAATTCGGAGTCATCCAGTGAGCAAGCGATCAAGGCCCTTCAGGCCCAAAGTGCACAATTTCAAGAGATGGTCTTAAGCCTAGCCCAGGGACAGCAAGAGTTGAAGACTCTACTCCTGAAGAAGAAGAAGAAAAAGAGGACGGCAATGTTCAACACCGGACGCAGATTTGGGAACACACTCCACAATGAAGCTGATCCGACCACTTCTTCTGCTGAGAAAAACAGTCCCCAAGGGGGAGAAGCACCTAGTCCCGCAGTCTCCGACAACGAGACGGACTATAACGAGGAACAGTACCCACCTGCTGCTGACAGATACAAACAACTGGAGGACCGTTTGAGCGCTATGGAAATTCAGAACGTGCCGGGACTGGATTTCGGGGATTTGGGATTATCTTCTGGAGTAGTAATTCCACACAAGTTTAAGGCGCCTGCCTTCGCCAAGTATGATGGGGTCTCCTGCCCAAAGCTGCATCTGAGGTCGTATGTAAGGAAAATCCAACCTTACACGGCGGATAAAAACCTCTGGATTCACTTCTTCCAAGACAGCCTCTCGGGGTCTCAGCTTGAATGGTTCTACCAATTAGACGGAGCTAGCATCCGGCACTGGGAGGATTTGGCGACTGCTTTCTACAGACAATACCAATATAATTCTGATCTCGCTCCTACGCGTACCCAACTTCAGGGTATGTCTCTAGGGACGGGTGAAGGATTCAAAGAGTATGCTCAAAAATGGAGAGATTTGGCTGGCAGGGTGCAGCCTCCATTAACTGATCGAGAGCTGGTTGATATGTTTCTGGGAACGTTGTCTGGTCCGTTTTTTAATCATTTGGTTGGTAACTCCTCCGCTGGGTTCACAGATTTGATATTGACGGGAGAGAGAATTGAAGCTGGCATCAGGTCAGGCAAGATACAGAAGGCTGCCTCTACAAGTGCTGAGAAGAGGCCATTTAAGAAAGAAGCAAGCGCCGTCTATGGCCCTAGAAGACAAGTCAAGCCCGAAAGTCGCCAAGCCGTTAATGCTTTGGTCATCTCTAAACCTGTTGCTGCTCCTCAGCAGTACAATCAGCAAAGAAGTGAAAGGCCCAAGAGGCAGTATACCCGATTGAGTATGACATTATCTCAAATTTTACCCCAACTGTTATCCACCAACCTGGTGACCCTCAAAGAAGCTCCTAAGGTCGTCAACACTGCGTCCCCTAAATACAACCCAAATGCCCGGTGTGCTTATCTTTCTGATAGTCCCGGGCACACTACTGATGATTGTTGGGCCTTGAGAAACAAAGTACAAGATCTAATTGACGCAAAAGAAATTCAGTTTGAAGCGCCGGAAAGACCGAATGTTGTAACGGCTCCTATGCCCCAGCATAGGGTAAGTGCCATTGAGGAAGAAGTGTATGCTGTTTCGATAGATGAAGTTGTTACCCCTTTGAAGACTGTTAAGAAGAACCTACTGCGGGCCGGTTTATTTCCGGGTTGCGGCGAAGGTTGCCCATTCTGTGCTATTTCCCTATCCGATTGTCCTTTGCTAAGGTTAGGCATCCAAGGCCTAATGGATAGCAAGGAGATTTTATTCAAAAAGACTGCTGTTCAATTGGTTCCAATGAAAGAAGTTTCCGTGATTACCATCTTCAAAAATCCAATCAAGGCTCCCCCAAAGAAGCCTATTCAAATCTTGACAGTTGCGCCTGTGATCATTACTGTTCCAGGACCCCTCTCCTACGTGCCTGATAAGGCTGTCCCCTGGCATTATGGGGCAGACGTATATGTAAATGGAATCAAGCAAGAATTTGATGCTAGTGCCAGTATTTGCGACATCACCGGTCCAGCTAAAGTCACCCGCAGTGGCAGGCTCTTCTCGCCTGACATTGCGCCACCCGCCATTCGAAAACCCCTCCTCATAAAACCTGCAAGTTTACCAAGTCCTGTTGCTGATCAAATTGTGTCCCCTGCTGCCGAGTCATCAAATGCTCGGGGCAAAGGGATTGAAGAAGAGCCTGCCCGGATGGAGGCACCAATACCCATAAATGTTGAGGCCTCCCGACAAGAAATGGAGGAGATTCTGAAAATAATAAAGAAGAGTGATTTTAATGTTGTCGAACAGTTAGGGCATACACCCTCCAAGATCTCCCTGCTTTCCTTATTACTATGTTCCGAGGCCCATGCAAAAGCCTTGATCTCATTTCTCAAGACGGCCCATGTGCCGCAGGAGACGTCTGCAGTTCAGTTCACTGACTGCATAGCAAATTTGACGGCGGACAACGGCTTGGGCTTTTCAGATGCTGACCTAACCGCAAAAGGGAGAAACCATAATGATGCCCTGCATGTCTCTATTGAATGCAGGGGCACTACTCTGGCACATGTATTGGTGGACACTGGTTCTTCCTTGAATGTTCTTCCGAAAAAGGCTTTGGATCGTCTGGATTATGAGGGCTTGGAGTTGAAACCCAGCAATATCATCGTCAGAGCCTTTGACGGCTCCAAGAGGATGGTTCATGGAGAGGTTAACATCCCAATTCGTGTGGGCTCTCAAGTGTTCGACTCTACCTTTTACGTGATGGATATACGTCCATCGTACTCCTGTCTGTTGGGTAGACCTTGGATCCACAAAGCTGGGGCAGTGACCTCCACCTTACACCAAAAGCTGAAGTATCCCGTCAGGGGAAAAATTGTCACTGTGCAAGGAGAAGAGGAGTATATGGTGAGCCATTTGAATTCCTTCAGGTACATCGAGATGGACGGAGAATTTATTGAAACTCCCTTCCAACATTTCGAGGAGGTACATCCAATTTCAGCAGCTGCGGAGACAATGGCCGAAGAGAATGATTCCTTGAAGATGGTTTCCCTAAGGGATGCCCGGGCTGTGGTTCAGAAAGGCAATGGTGCACACTGGGGTCAGCTTCCTGACTTCACTCAGAAAAACGACAAATTTGGGCTAGGCTTTACTGCAGAGGCTCAGAAGGCAGTACGCAAAGAGAAGATTGGAAAGGCTCCGGTGTTTATTTCCAGCTCAAGGGTGAATGCTATCGAGGAGGATGTGGAGGAAGCTGAGTTTAATAATTGGATCTACCCAACTGCCGGCGACGGACCAAACAACTGGACAGCAAAGGATTTTACCCCTATCACATTTGTCACGCAGTAATTGATTTCTTTTGATTTCCAAATTTGTAACAAACAATATGTTAAAACTCTGTTGGCTCGGTGTCCTGCCCGGGGCATCGTAGCTCCATTTGTGAGGGCTTTTTGTATGACATTTTCATATATCATCAATCAAAACATTGGACGTTTGTTGCATTTCAAATCTTGTGCTCCTTTTCTTTCTGTGTTATATATATTGCAAAACAGCTATATTTACACACACTCACTTATACAGGTTTCAATCCACTCTGGATCTCACTGGTAACAGCTCTGCTATCGCCAGTTATGACTTCGAGAATCCGATCAACTTGGCCGAAGACGAAGGTGAAGATGATTGCGAAGTACCTGGTGAACTCGCAAGACTGCTACTACAGGAAGAGAGGGCTATTCAACCACATGAAGAGCCTGTGGAGACCATTAACTTGGGTACTGAGACAGAAAGGAAAGAGGTCAAAATTGGTGCCAATCTAGAGCTCAGCGTGAAGCAACGATTGATCCAGATGCTACAAGACTACATGGAGATCTTTGCCTGGTCTTATGAAGATATGCCTGGTTTGGATGCCGACATTGTAGTTCACCATTTGCCAACCAAGGAAGATTGCCCTCCAGTAAAGCAAAAAGTTCGACGAATGCGTCCAGAGATGTCTGAGAAGATTAAAGCTGAGGTGATGAAACAGTTTGATGCGGGTTTCCTTGCAGTAACTTCTTACCCTCAGTGGGTTGCCAATGTTGTGCCAGTGCCGAAGAAGGACGGTAAGGTCAGAATGTGTGTTGACTACAGGGATCTGAACAGGGCCAGCCCCAAGGATGACTTCCCCCTACCTCACATTGATGTCCTTGTTGACAATACAGCTCAACACAAGGTGTTCTCCTTCATGGATGGCTTCTCAGGGTATAATCAGATCAAGATGGCTCCAGAAGATATGGAGAAGACTACC
This sequence comes from Vicia faba, assembly GCA_948472305.1. Taxonomy (NCBI): domain Eukaryota; kingdom Viridiplantae; phylum Streptophyta; class Magnoliopsida; order Fabales; family Fabaceae; genus Vicia; species Vicia faba. The sequence continues at coordinate 1,034,686,793 of OX451735.1, forward strand.
TTTGTGACCCAGTGGGGCACCTTCTGTTATAAGGTCATGCCATTCGGATTGAAAAATGCTGGGGCAACCTATCAGCGTGCCATGGTTGCTTTATTTCATGATATGATCCATCATGAGATTGAAGTATACGTTGACGACATGATTGCAAGGTCTCAAACTGAGGAGGAGCACCTTGATCATCTGAGGAAGTTGTTTGACCGACTCAAGTTGTACAAGCTGAGATTGAATCCCAACAAATGCACCTTCGGGGTGAGGTCCGGAAAATTGCTAGGTTTCATTGTAAGTGATAAAGGTATCCAGGTGGACCCTGCCAAGGTTAAAGCTATTCAAGAGATGCCGACCCCAAAAACAGAGAAAGAAGTCAGAGGTTTCCTAGGACGACTGAATTACATTGCCCGATTCATATCACATCTAACTGCTACTTGTGAGCCAATCTTCAAATTACTGAAGAAAGATCAAGTAGTACGCTGGAATGATGAATGTCAGGCCGCCTTTGAAAGAATAAAGGAATACCTCCAAGAGCCACCCATTCTTATGCCACCAGTGGAAGGAAGACCTCTGATACTATACTTGACAGTGCTTGATAATTCAATGGGGTGTGTGCTGGGGCAGCATGACGAGTCTGGCCGAAAAGAGCACGCTATTTATTACTTGAGCAAAAAGTTTACCGACTGTGAGTCTCGTTACTCACTGCTTGAGAAAACTTGCTGCGCTCTTGTATGGGCTGCTCGCCGGCTGAGACAGTATATGCTGACTCACACTACTTTATTGATTTCAAAGATGGATCCCATCAAGTACATATTTGAAAAGCCCGCTCTGTCTGGGAGGATAGCGAGATGGCAAATGATCTTAACAGAATATGACATCCAGTATACAACTCAGAAAGCAATTAAGGGAAGTGTACTGGCTGATCATTTGGCACACCAACCTGTGGACGATTATCAATCATTGAACTTTGATTTTCCGGACGAAGACATCATGGTGGTAACTGACTGTGAAGTACCTGGACCGGATGAAGGACCTGAGGAAGGATCCCGATGGTCTATGCATTTTGACGGAGCCTCCAATGCTTTGGGTAACGGCGTCGGTGCTGTAATCATATCTCCCAAGGGGACCCATACTCCACTCACCGCCCGATTATGTTTCAGCTGCACCAACAACATGGCAGAATATGAGGCATGTATCATGGGTTTACAAGCTGCGATCGATTTGAGGATCAAGTTTCTAAGTGTCTTCGGAGATTCCGCTCTCGTGATCAATCAGATCAAAGGCGAGTGGGATACGAAACACCCGAATCTCATTCCTTACAAGGAGTATGTATCGACCCTGCTCCCCCACTTTGAAGAGATAACTTTTGAACATTTCCCCAGAGAGGAAAATCAGCTAGCGGACGCACTAGCCACGATGTCTTCAATGTTTAAAGTTAAATGGGACAATGAGGCTCCCCAAATCCTAATCTGGAAGTTGGATGAACCGGCATACTGCTGCGAGCTCGAGGCTGAGGAGGTGACTGAAAAGCCCTGGTATCACGAGGTGAGGAGATACTTGGAAACCCAGGAATACCCTGAAGGTGCATCTGTCAATGATAAGAAGTTCATGAGGAGATTTGCTGCAAAATTCTTCCTCAGCAACGGCATTCTCTACAAACGGAATCATGATTCAACTTTGTTACGTTGTGTGGATAAGGCTGAAGCAGAGAAAATCATGATGGAACTGCACGAAGGTACGTTTGGGACCCACTCCAGTGGACACACCATGGCTAAGAAAATCCTTCGGGCAAGATATTTCTGGTCCACGATGGAAGCCGATTGTTACCAACACTCCCGAACTTGTCATAAGTGCCAGATCTATGCTGACAAGGTGCATATCCCTCCGGTTCCTTTGAATGTCCTGACGGCACCTTGGCCTTTCGCAATGTGGGGCATCGATATGATCGGTGAGATCCGACCAACGGCATCCAATGGGCATCGCTTCATCTTGGTGGCGATCGATTACTTCACAAAGTGGGTTGAGGCGGCTTCATATGCCACGGTAACCAAGAGCGTCGTGGCGCGTTTCATCCGGCATAATCTGATATGCCGGTACGGTGTCCCGGAAAGAATCATTACGGACAACGGTACCAATCTCAATAACAAAATGATCACTGAACTCTGTGAACAATTCAAGATACAGCACCACAATTCTTCCCCCTATCGGCCGAAGATGAATGGGGCTGTAGAGGCAGCCAATAAAAATATCAAGAAAATTGTGCAGAAGATGACAGTGACCTATAAAGATTGGCACGAGATGTTACCGTTCGCTCTTCATGGGTACCGCACCTCAGCAAGGACGTCAACCGGGGCAACTCCCTTCTCCCTAGTCTATGGCATGGAGGCAGTCTTGCCAATCGAAATCCAGATACCCTCTCTCCGGATAATGAAGGATGCAGACTTGAATGAAGATGATTGGATCCAGACTCGACTTAATCAACTAAATCTGATTGACGAAAAGAGGCTCACTGCTATCTGTCACGGTCAAACGTATCAGAAACGGATGATCAGGGCATTTAACAAGAAAGTCAGACCGCAAGAGTATCAAGTTGGGGACCTGGTAATCAAACGCATCATCCTTCCTCAAAGTGATCCCCGGGGCAAATGGACCCCTACTTATGAAGGGCCATTTGTGGTTAAACGTGTGTTCTCAGGAGGAGCCATGATCCTAACCACCATGGATGGTGACGACCTTCCTCACCCCGCCAATGCAGACATAGTGAAAAAATACTACGCATAAATAAAAGACCCGCTAGGTTGACATACCTAGGCAAAAATAAGGGCTTCCCGGCGAACCAAAAGGGTTCGGGCAAAAATAAGGGATGAAATAAATAAAAATCTGTACACCCGGCAAGTCGAAAACCTGAAAGGGCGGCTTGGGCAAAAAAAAGGGTATCCCGTTGGACTGAAAACCCGAAAGGGCGATCCAGGCAAAAGTTAGGGATAAGAGCGTAACACTATGTCTCATTGGATCACTTCGCACCCGGAATTCGGCATCAACTATCTGGCCCAAATTTCGGCATTGACCAATCAGCTTCATCTTCAGATTAGGCAGTAAGGCGATGAGACGTTCGAAAACATAAAGGCGATAGCAGAGTTGGAACCCAGTGGGATTGTTCACGTGGCTGTTTTGTTTTCTTTTTCAAAATGTAAACTCTATACTATTTGGCGATGTCCTCTTACTAGGATGTCAGTCTCTTGTACAAAAAACGCCTATTTACAGGCAAAGTTTAAATCAATGAAAATTCACTTGTCCATACAAATTGCCATTGTTTTTCTTTTGTTGTTTTGTCTTGCGAAGAACGTCCAATGTCCATTTTTGATATATGCATTTGACATTAAATTGCCGATTCATAAATGTTTGCATATGAAAAGAGATTAATTACAAGTGACATCAAAGACAGGGGCAATGTGGAGTTGTCTAATGCGGTCTAGTTGTTTTGTCCGCCAAAGCACCAAGGCAGGTTCAACTGAAAATGTGACCAAATCATCTCAACTCCCCGCAGAGTAAAGCAAAATTCAGCAGCACTTTCCCCAAGCAGGAGTCGATTCCCCTTCGATCCTGAAAAAGGCACAACATCCCTCGGCAGGTCTTAAAAGCTCATCCCCAGTAGATTCTGCGAGCTTATCCCCGGCGAAGTACGAACGTCTCGCCCAAGTTTTATTTAGAGTTATTTCCTCACAAGGACTTATAACTGGGTTATCCTCAGCTAAAAGCCACGGAAGACCGTTCCCGGCAAAAGTTCCTTCAATCCCCAGCGAAATCTACCTTTGGTTTTCCCCAGCGGAGTTTATCATCATTATCCTCAGCGGAATCCATTGTTAAAGTCCTCAGCAGGCCTCTCATCAGAGCTTCGGCCAAATATCTCTTCCGCAGAGTAGCTTCCTGGCCGTTCGTCAAGGATTTATTTTCCTAAGATGAAATTACACTCATAAACATTTCACATTCTCATACATCTCGCTTACATACATGATGAGACACATACAATATCAAATGTTGAACATCATGACACCATGCATATCATACATCATGACATTGCATACAGCTTACGTCTTTGCCTTTTCAGGAAAAAGACAATCTCAAAAAAGACTACTTTCAACTGTCACAATTCCAGACTCGGTTCCTGTATCTAGCCAGGGCACGTCTGAAGAGTTCAAAGATTCGACTCCTGTATCCAGCCAGGGCACATCTATCAACTACAATATTTCCAGATTCGATTCCTGTATCCAGCCAGGGCATATCTGTCGACCACATTTCCAGACTCGATTCCTGTATCTAGCCAGGGCACGTCTGCAGAGTTCAAAGATTCGACTCCTGTATCCAGCCAGGGCATATCTATTGACGACTATTTCCAGATTCGACTCCTGTATCCAGCCAGGGCACATCTGTGAGCAACCGATTGAAGATTCGATACCTGTATCCAGCCAGGGCATATCTGCATAAGGAGACTGAAGATCAAACACCTGTAACAAGCCAGGAAAACATCTGTCTTTCTTAAACACACAAGTTCTCGCTAAGGAACCTCTTATGCGATCAACACTTCCAAATGGCATCTGTAAGCCCATTCCCGACAAAGTTCTGTCACTTGTCCAGATGGCATCTACAAAGCCCATCTCCCTATCCACCATCTCTCCAAATGGCATCTATAAGCCCATTCCCGACACCACATTGTTGAGACTCCAGCATGCGAGTGCAAATTTCCGGGCACTCTAGTGTCCAATCTCCTTTTACCCTCGAGTCACGAAAGGCAAACTTGCCAATCTAACTCTTCAGGTCCAAGAAGATTGAACAGGGGCAACTGTTGTACCCCAAAATTTGCCCTCCCATTTCCTCAACATTTTCTCATCACAAGACCTTTGAAGATCAAGATCCAATTAGGGTTTCCTCTGCTCAAGACCTCTCCTTGCACTGTGGACTCAAATTAGGGTTTGTGTTTGCCTAAAGATGTTTTGACCTAAAATGCCTAAGATGACTTTCATGCTTCATGTTGGACTCCCAAGTTTACCTATACCAAGTTTCAAGTTTTGATTCCAAGTTTTACCCAGTCAATTGGACAGTTGACCTAGAAATCAGCTGTATTGGGGGAAAAGTCAACTGTGGCCAATTGACAGTCAAACCTCATGAAATTTGATCCACATCAACATTATGAACTCATATGAACCATTTGATCAAGTTTGGATCACAATTCCATAAGAAATTTGATCAGATCATCAAAAGGGCAAATTGGTCATTTTTAGGGTTTTGACTGCACAAGGGCAATTTTTGACTGTTTGACCTAGCCAATGGCAAACCAAGCTCACATATGGCCTCAAGGACTCAATGGAATTATCTTGACATGTTCATCAAGCTCAAAAGATCCCAAGTACACAAGATTGACAGTTGAATTTCCCAGTCAATTGATCCATTTTGACTGTATACTGAAAAGTCAAACTTTGACTTTTTGGTCAAAATCAAGAGTCAAGATTCATTTTTCATCAAAACATGCCAAATCATGAAACTTGTTCACCAAGAAATCACAAAATGCAAATTAGGGTTTGAAAATGGAATTTTTCATAACTTAGAATTTTTCTAAGTTATGGAAAACCCTAATTTTTTCCCAACTTTGCCCCATCTTTTCACCATGATCCATTTGTATTCAAACAAAAGTCAAAACATGAAAGTTGTAGCTTGTTGCAAAATCTACAACTTTGATTCACAAAGTTTTCTCATTTGAAGCTTGTATCTCAAGTTATGATTTTTTGAATAAGGGCACTAAACCATCCTTTAACTTAGTGAAATTTGACCTATTTTGACAAGGTTTTCTACCCTACTTCAAGGCCACTTTTCATACCCTTCCACTTGGAATTTCAAATTGCATTTCAAAGATGGATTGTAGTACACATTACAAGCTTTCCAAAATGTCCAAGAACTCATCAAACAACCTCATAACTTGAGAGATTCGAATTTCACAAGTTGGCAAAAATTCACTTTTGTTCTCCATCAAAGCATGTTCATAAACTTGGCAAATTTGAATTCAGCATGCTTAAGCTACATTGCAGGCCTCTAATCCCATTCTCACTCAATAATTCAATGCATATCCTTTGTGTTCTCACATTATTTTGCTCATTTGGATAATACACACAAAATTAAGCCTAAACTAGAAAAAGCATGTTATCCATTCTTGTAAAGTGATACTTTATGGCAACTTTGCAAATCTATGAGGTACAATGCAGATCTTTGAAGCAAAAAAGCATAGGCATATCCCACTGATCAAGACTCAAAGGTGCAGCATAGATTGAGGCATTGTACTGGCCTAGAAACCAAGTTGACATTTGCTTGCTTCACATAGAAGTAACATCCATAACTTATGCTATCTCTCATATCAGCAAAGAAACACAGCACAAAAGATATCAAACACATTCCAAAGACCATTTTGAAGCTTTTGCACGAGCCATTTCCCTTTCAAACCTTCTCCATCTCAGAATCACCCTCAAACTGCAAAAACAGGGGTGCCCCTGCAGTTTGAGTGCAATCTCTCAATCCCTTCAAGCATTTCTGTCCAAACCTGTTCCTCTACCTTCCTTACAACATATGCAAGCTATCCAGAAGCAAAGGCACGATCTGTAGTTGCTCTAACCACTTCCACCATTTTCACATCTTTGACTTGCAGGTGAAGTTCTGTAGCTTGATACAAGAAGGTTCAAGACAAAGTGAGCATTGAAAAAGCATCCCTGGACCTCAAGGAAGCTTTTCCAATCATTACATTGCACTGAAAGTCTCTCATTCTCCACATAGAAGTTCAACTGCACAGGTAAAAGTTTGAATTCGTATCTCTCTTATTAGGCATTTTTAGTCTTAAGTTTGTGAAGAAACAAAGTCCTACTCATAGCCCTGAACATGTACATAGCTTTACTTTTCATTTCTTTTGCCTGAGTAGAGAGAATTTGAGCTCTGAAAATGGTAGAAAAATTAGGTCAGGAAAGAGGGGGAGAGAAATTCTCCCTCATCTTAGAGAGATAGGACATGTTCTTTATATGGTTAGAACCGTCTCTTCATGCTTAACATCTTTTGTGTTGGAAGTTTGTTCAAAAAATCAAGGAATCAGGAGTTAGACATTGAAGCAAGAGGCGCGCGTTTTTTCAAAGTTTGAAGCTGGAGGTTGAAGACAGTGTGTTATTGGGCTGGGCTGTTATTGTTTTTTCTTTTCACACCATCTTTTTTGGCTTACACCCCCCTGAGCCCATTTGCTTATTTTTAAACATTTTTGACTTTTTTCATTTTGATTGACTTCATTTATTTTTTCTCATGCCATAAAAAAATTAAAAATATTTTTTTCATATTTTTTTGCATTTATTGCATATTTATTGTTTATTTATTTAGTTTGTACATAAATATAAATATATTTGATTATTAGAATAAATGTAAAAATAATATAAATACACTTTTTATTTTTATTTACTTTCTGAAAATATTTCATAGAAAAAATATTCTTTTATTTATTTTACTAAAATATTAAATAAATATTTATTTTTGTATAATACATATCTAGGGTTTAATAATATATATATATATATGATTATTAATATATTTAAGACAAAAATATAAAAATATCTGATTTTTTTTATTTTACTTAACATTTGATACAAAAAATACCTTTTTCACAATACACTTCATTTTGTTTTATTTTTTATAAATAATAAATAAATAGTAGAATTAAATTAGATAATAACACCTTTTATTTAAAAAATTAGGGTTTTTCACCCTAGGTTCAAAATACTAAAAAATAAATACATTTTTATTTTCTTTTTCCTTTTACATAAATAATATTTTTCTCATACACATAAAAACTTTCTTTTTTACATTTCACACATTTATTTTATTTGCATTTAAATTATGCAATTTATTTACCATGCAAATATCCAATTGTTGTAATAATTTAGATTTAAATTCTTGTCAATATCCCCATTTGAACATTTGTACCCCCCTTCCCATATTTGGTTTTGTAATAGCTTAGTAATTTTAATTTCGCACTTTATTGTTTTCTAATGATAACATGCTAGAATTAGGGTTTGTATGCGAAAAAACGATAAAAAATAGTTTGACCTAATACAAGATAAACAAGCATGAAAATGGACACACAAATCACACTTGCACCCCCTAGGGTATTCCACTTGTTGCCTTCAAATAAATGGGCCATATTGTATGTTGAACATCTTTGGGCAAAGCAAACAGTTTGAATGATCATAGTCCCTCGATAAAACTTTTTCAAAACAAACAAAACAAATGATCAAGTCCCTTAGAGAAATTGCCCAAAGACATTTAACGTTGTTACAATTATGGTCTAAAAGATGACCCGCGCCTGTCCCTTTCACATCCTAACACAAGGTTGCCCACCAAATACAATGGTGGTGCAAACTTGTTAAAAGGGTTAAAGTATAGCAATAATCTTTTGAGAAATTTAGGAGTAGATAACCTCTTAGTTACTTGAATCAAACTTGCAAAACAAAACACTTGCCTATTTTTTCAAACCACACTTCACTACACTTTCAAAACAACTTTCAAAAAACAAATGAAAACCTTTTCAAAAGACATACATCTTTGTATACATCCCCACATGGATCATTGCAAAGGTTGCCACCACATTGGCCTCTTTTTCAAAACATTTTCAAAACCCACACACTCAAGCACCATTTAAAACAATTGAAAACAAAAGGCAAGTGATCTAAGCAAGTAACTAAGAGCCCATGGATAACCATGGATAGAAAGGGTGCTAATACCTTCCCTTTCTATAATCTACTCCCCGAACCCAAGAAAACATCTCAAAAGGTTTTTTGCTGTGCTTTTTAACCTTTCCTTAGGATAAAATAAAAAGTCGGTGGCGACTCTTGCTAACCGCAACATTTGCGAATACAAACGCAAACCTCAAGTCAGTTCTCCCACCGTATCACACCATGTGCCTAGCATGGGGCACTTTGGTTCTTTTGTCAACGGTTTTATATTTTGTTCATCTAATCATATGATCATTCAGTACATTGGACTCTTTTGCATTCAAATATTTGTGTTCGTTGTCTTTCTTTTCTTTCAAATACATTTCCAAAAGATAGCCATGTATCTTACATGCACACACACACACACACTCTTGCAGGTCTACATCCACTTTGGATCATATTGCCAACAACTCTATTATTGCCAACTATGACTTTGAATGTCCTATCAACCGAGACGAAGACGAAAGCGAGGAAGATTGTGACATACCAGGAGAACTAGCCAGACTTCTGTTACAAGAGGAAAAGGCTATTCAACCACATGAAGAGTCAATTGAGGTTATCAACCTGGGTACTGAGTCAAATAAGAAGGAAATCAGGATCGGTGCTAATTTGGAAAGCAGTGTCAAAAGTCGTTTGGTTCAAATGTTGCATGATTATATGGAAGTATTTGCTTGGTCGTATAAAGATATGCCTGGGTTGGATACCGACATTGTGGTTCATCGTCTGCCAACTAAAAAAGACTGCCCTCCTGTTAAACAAAAAGTTCGTTGCATGAGACCTGACATGTCTGAAAAATCAAAACCGAAGTAATGAAACAGTTTGATGCAGGATTCCTAGCTGTAACATCCTATCCTCAATGGGTGGCTAATATAGTGCCAGTGCCAAAGAAAGACGGGAAAGTTCGCATGTGCGTAGACTATAGGGATCTGAATAGGGTAAGCCCCAAGGATGATTTCCCTCTACCATACATTGACGTCTTAGTCGACAATACCGCTCAGCATAAAGTCTTCTCATTCATGGACGGCTTCTCGGGTTATAATCAAATAAAGATGACTCCCGAAGATATGGAAAAAACGACTTTCGTTACACAATGGGGCACTTTTTGCTACAAGGTCATGCCGTTCGGATTAAAGAATGCAGGGGCAACATATCAAAGGGATATGGTGGCTTTATTTCATGACATGATTCATCATGAGATAGAGTTATATGTGGATGATATGATTGCCAGATCACAAACCGAAGAAGAACATCTCGGTCACCTGCACAAACTATTTGAGAGACTGAAGAAATATAAACTGAGGTTAAACCCTAACAAGTGCACATTCGGAGTACGCTCTAGAAAGCTTCTAGGATTTGTTGTCAGCAATAAAGGCATTGAAGTTGATCATGCCAAGATAACGGCCATCCAAGAAATGCCAGTCCCTCGTTCTGAAAAAGAAATCATAGGATTCTTGGGTCATCTCAATTACATTTCCCGTTTCATATCACACTTAACTGCTACCTGTGAGCCACTCTTCAAACTCTTGAAGAAAGATCAGGAAGTCAAATGGAACGATGAATGCCAGATTGCCTTTGACAAAATCAAGGAATACCTGCAAGAACCTCCTATTCTCATGCCTCCGGTCGAAGGAAGACCGTTGATCATGTACTTGACAGTACTAGAGAATTCTATAGGGTGTGTTTTGGGCCAACATGACGAGTCTGGCCGAAAAGAGCATGCAATTTACTACCTAAGCAAAAAGTTTACCGACTGTGGAACCAGATATTCACTGCTCGAGAAAACTTGTTGTGCTTTAGCGTGGGCTGCTCGCCGGCTAAGGTAGTACATGTTGACTCATACCACTTTGTTGATTTCTAAGATGGGTCTGATTAAGTACATCTTCGAAAAACCTGCCCTTTCCGGATGAATAGCCAGATGGCAAATGATCTTGACTGAGTACGAAATTCAATACACAAATCAAAAAGTCATCAAAGGAAATGTACTAGTAGATCATTTGGCCCATCAAGCTGTGGATGATTATCAGTCAATGAACTTCGACTTCCCTGACGAGAATATTATGCTGGTAACCGAATGTGCAAAACCTAGACCGTATGACAGACCTGAACAAGGATCCCGATGGACTATGGTATTCGATGGGGCTTCCAATGCCTTAGGCAACGGAATTGGTGTTGTGATCATCTCTCCTGAAGGTTGCCACACTCCTTTTACCGCCAGACTATGCTTCGATTTTACAAATAACATGGCTGAGTATGAAGCATGCATCTTAGGTCTAAGGGCTGCTATTGACTTAAGGATCAAGCATTTATATGTGTTTGGAGATTCCTCTTTGGTGATCAGCCAAGTAAAAGGAGATTGGGACACTAAACACCTTAATATTATCCCTTACAAGGAGTTTGTGCTATCCCTGATTCCTCACTTCGAAGAGATCACTTTTGAACATTTCCCTAGGGAAGAAAACCAGTTGGCAGACGCTCTGGCAACCATGTCCTCAATGTTTAAAGTCAGATGGGACAACAAAGCCTCTATGATTACAATTGAAAGATTTGATGAACCTGCGCATTGTTATAAGCTTGACACCGATACGGAAAAGTCGTGGTACCATGAGGTAATGAGATACCTTGAAACGCAAGAGTATCCAGAGGGAGCATCTATCAATGACAAAAAGTTCTTACGAAGATTTGCAGCCAAATTCTTCCTAAGTAATGGGATATGGTACAAGCGCAACCACGATTCAACTCTACTCCGATGTGTGGATAAGAGGGAGGCAGAGGAAATCATGGAAGACATGCACGATGGCCTTTTCAGTACTCACTCAAGTGGGCATACAATTGCTAAGAAAATCTTAAGAGTTGGCCACTATTGGTCAACAATGGAGACAGATTGCCATCAACATTCAAGAACTTGCCACAAATGTCAAATCTACGCAGACAAGGTCCATTTACCTCCAATCCCTCTGAATGTCATGACCTCTCTGTGGCCATTTGCAGTGTGGGGTATTGACATGATCGGAGAAATCAAGCCCATAGCTTCCAACGGACACCGCTTCGTTCTTGTTGCTATCGACTATTTCACCAAATGGGTCGAAGCCGCCTCATTTGCCTCAGTCACCAAGAACGTGGTAGCCAGATTCGTCAGTCACAATATCATTTGTCGTTATGGTATCCCCGAAAGGATTATCACCGATAATGGGACTAACCTCAACAATGCCATTATCAGGGAATTGTGCACTCAATTTAAGATCAAGCATCACAATTCTTCTCCGTATAGACCGAAAAATGAATGGCGCAGTCGAAGCAGCCAACAAAAATATCAAGAAGATTGTGCAGAAAAAGGTAGTAACCTATAAAAATTGGCATGAGATGCTACCATTTGCTCTACATGGTTACCGTACTTCAACTAGAACATCAACTGGGGCAACTACCTTCTCTCTAGTCTATGGCATGGAAGCCATTTTGCCAGTGGAATTTCAAATTCCCTCGCTGAGGATTATGATTGAGGCAAGCCTAAGTAAAGACGAATGGATTCAAACGAGATTGGATCAGCTGAACTTGATTGATGAAAAACGATTAGCTGTTATTTGTCATGGTCAGACGTATCAAAAACGGATAATCAAAGCTTTCAACAAAAAGGTCAAGCCTCGAGTATATCAAGTTGGTGACCTGGTGATAAAACGCATCATTTTACCACAAGGTGACCCCAGAGGAAAATGGACTCCCACCTATGAAGGGCCGTTTGTTGTCAAGAGAGTTTTCTCTGGCGGTGCCATGATACTGACCACCATGGATGGTGAAGATTTCCCACATCCTATAAACGTGGACATAGTTAAAAAATACTATGCATAAGAGACCCGTTAGGTTGACACACCTAAGCAAAATCAGGGCATCCCGGCAAACCAAAAGGTTTGGGAAAAAATTAGGGATATATACAAAAGATTGTACACCCGACAAGTTGAAAACCCGAAAGGGCGACTTGGGGAAAAAAAGGGTATCCTGGTGGACCGAAAACCCGAAAGGGCGGTTCAGGCAAAAATTAAGGATTAAAAGCGTATGACTATGTCCCATAAAATCAACGCGGTCAACACTATCACCAAGGTCCAAGTTCAAATGGTCCAGGATCAATCCAATCAACTTCGATCAACGGCAAGGGACGTTCAAAGACACTGGGGCAATAGTAGAGCTGAAAGGCAATGAGATCATTTCACATGGCTATTTGTTTTTCATTCTCAATTTTATTTTCGACGATTTCCTCTTACTAGGATTTCCGTCTCTATGTACAAAAACGCCTGTTCATGGGCAAAATATCAATACAAATACACTTTGAGGTACAAAATTGTCTATCTTTGTTTTGAATGCAAATCCGTCCAATGACTAAAATTGAATGAATATATGCATATGAACATAATTAAAGCTATTTGGCACATGTGTCCTGCCAAGCAACAACCTCAACAGGGCATCGGTGCACAACTGCAGTAAGCATCCCTTTAATGAATGTGAAGTAGCCCCACAGAGTTATCTCACCATCATTATCCCCACCGGGGCGTTGGCAATAAACCTTTCCCCAACGGAGTTGCCCATAAAATATCCTTCCAACGGGACGATCCTTGGCCAGAGTCTCAATCTCTTGACAGCTTTTTCCCAGCTAAAGCCTAGGAGATCTCTTCTTAAAGGGAATCCATCTCCTCAGCAGATTTTATTCCCCACAGAGTTATCTCGTCATCATTATCCCTATCGGAACAACCCCAATGCAACCTTTCCCCAACGGAGTTGCCCACAAAATATCCTTGCAACGTGACGATCCTTGGCCAGAGTCTCAATCTCTTGATAGCTTTTTCCAAGCTAAATCCTAGGAGATCTATTCTTAAAGGGAATCCATCTCCTCAGCATATTTTATTCCCCATAGAGTTATCTCGTCACCATTATCCCTATCGGAACAACCCCAATGCAACCTTTCCTCAGCGGGATTGCCTACAAAAATTTCTTCACAAAGGATAGACCCCTGCCAGAGCCTCAATCTCTCGACGACTTCTACAAATTTGAAGCCTAGAGGTCTCTGTCTAAAAGAAATTCATCTCCTCAGTAGGATTTCTTTCTCCAACAGAGTTATTTCCCCGGGCCAAGTGCAAATTCCTCAACGTACAAGACACCTCGATTTCCCCAGTGGAGTATATCTCCCAACCAAGGTTTTCTGTCCCCAGTGGAGTATATCTCCCAACCAGGGTTTTCTGTCCCTAGTGGAGTATATCTCCCAACCAGGAGTTTTCTGTTCCCAGTGGAGCATATCTTCTAACCAGGGTTTTCTGTCCCCAGTGGAGTATATCTCCCAACCAGGAGTTTTCTGTCCCCAGTGGAGTATATCTCCCAACCAGGAGTTTTTATCCCCAGTAGAGTGTATCTTCCAACCGAGATTTTATTCTCCAAGCTGAGTCCAGCTGAATAAACACTCCCCACTGAGTCCATCTTCCCCAGCGGAGTATATCTTCCAATCTAGATTATATTCCCCCAGCGGAGTACAAATCCCTTGACGGAACCCAAATTCCCCATTTGAGTCTGAATCGCCCAGCTGAGTACATCTTTTCCCACCAAGGTTATTTTCTCCAAAACAGAATCTATCCTCCCCAGATGAGTCCATCATCCCCAGCTGAGTATATCCTCCCCAAGATAAGTCGACCTCGCCTGACTGAGTCTATACTCTCCAATTAGAATTTTCCCTTCAAATAACTGCAAATCACAGGGCCACAACCCCTAATCCCTAGTAAAGTCTTAAACAAAGCCTTTATTATTACCAATAAATGCTATAAAGCCTAGATCCGACCAGATATTAGCATAATTTTCAAGTTATACTGAAGCCTGGACCCGACCAGATAACAGTTTGACTTCTTGAGTTACTGAAGCCTGGACCCGACCAGATAACAATTTGATTTCTTCGATTACTGAAGCCTGGACCCGACCAGATAACAGTTTGACTTCTTGAGTTACTGAAGCCTGGACCCGACCAGATAACAGTTGATCTCATTTCTCAAAAAGCTATGAAACCTGGACACGACCATCCCAACTCTTCAAAGATATAGAAGAATCTAAACTTAATCCAACCAAGGTTTTAACCACTTGTTCCCAGTAGGGTTGCCTCTTTATTCCCCAACAAAGGACTGAGAAACCTGGATCCGACCAGATATCATTCCTCATTTCCATCTTTTCAAGGAAGTCATTGCGAAGTCTGGATCCGACCAGATAGCAATCATCCTCAGAGATTTGTTGTGAAACCTGGAACTGACCAGATAATAACTAAATCCCCAAACAAGTTACTGTGAAGCCTGGACCTGACCAGATAACAATTAACTTCATCAGAAATCTACAAAGCCTGGACCCGACCAGATAACAGTTTTCAGAACCAGTTACTATGAAGCCTGGACCTAACTAGATAACGATTAACTTCATCAGAAATCTGTAAAGCCTGGACCCGACCAGATAACAGTTTTCAACCAGTTCATTGTGAAGCCTGGACCCGACCAGATAAAATTTAACTTCACCAGAAATCTGCAAAGCCTGGACCCGACCAGATAACAGTTTTCAAACGGTATATTATGAAGTCTGGACCCGACCAGATAACAATTAACCATAATCCCCAGAAGGACACTATGAAACCTGGATTCGACCAGATAATGGTACAACTTTCCAAAAAACCATAAAGCCTGGACCCGACCAGATAACAGTCTTCAAGAAGTACTGTGAAGCCTGGATCCGACTAGATAACAGTTAATTCACCCTTACCTCCAACAAGTTACTATGAAGCCTGGATCCGACCAGATAACAGTTAACCTCCACATCCCCAACAAGTTGTTATGAAACTTGGACCTGACCAGATGACTATTCAATTTCGAGGAATTTTCTGCAAAGCCTGGATCCGACCAGATAACAGTTAATTCATCCCTTCCCCTAGTAAGTTTCCATGAAACCTGGACACGACCAGATAGCAACCGACTACTTCATCCTCAGAAACTGTGAAGCCTGGATCCGACCAGATAACAGCTGATCTTTGAGAGATGTTCCCCAGCAAAAGCATCTCTTCAAAAGAATTTAAAGATATGCATATTCTTCATTTCCAACAGGCAATCAAGGATTCAACCTCTGAAGATTTCCTCAACAGTAGTCAGGGATTTATTCTCCCGGAAGAAAAAAAACACATTTCGCATTCATACATCATAGCATGTACATAACAATGCATTTAGCATGATACCACATCTGGTAAGCATCATGCAAGCATCTGCATTTTCCTAACCCCTTTCTCACAGGTAAAACAGCAAGTTTAGTATGGATCAACAGGAGATTTATGCTGATACTTCTTCCAGAGTTTACCAACATTCCTCCAAATTACATCTATAAGCCCATTCATCGTCCATCTTCGAGTGCAAATTTCTGGGCACTCTAGTGTTCAAACTTCTTTCACCATCAAGTCACGAATGCTGGATCCACCAATCTAACTCTTCAGGCTCAAGAAGTTTGAACAGGGGCAGCTGTTGTACCCCAAAATTTGCCCTCTCAATTCTCAAGGCATCTCTCACAATGATTCTCAAAATTTAAGCTTGCACAAGTACATTGGGATCTTCCAGCACCAGAATTAAAAGGAAACTGTCAAAAAGAGAGAAAACAGATAAAAATAACATTTTGACGAATTTGGAGGAAAATAGGTCTCCTTCGATTCAGCCCCCTTTGATTGGACTTTAAACCTCCTTCGATCGCTCAAAAGTTGCTGCTAGCGTGCCTCTTTCGTCTGGGCATGTGACTTCAAATAGGTCTCCTTCGATTCAGAAGGAAATGATCTTCATACAAGCTTCAATTGAGTTTTTGTTTCCCTTTGAAACAGTGTTCTTCGACTCAGGAATGTCCTTCGACTTAGGAAGTAAAGGCCTCCTTTTGGTTTTCTTCAATTCAAAAAGTCAATAATCTTCTGAAAGCTTCCTTCGATTCAGAAGTTAATAACCTTCTGAAAGGTGTCATTCGACTGCACCATTCGCCCCTCACCTGTTGGCCTTGGATTCATAAGTTTTCGATTGGATGAATGGCTACCTTCCTTTGACTTTTAAATTAATCTTCATGTATGAGTCAAATGCGCCTTCATATCACCTTCGAATCCATCTGCAAACCCTTCGACACGCCATAGTCCTGCATTATGACACACAACTTGGTGGTCCATTCGAAGGACTTGCCATAGTTGGGGAATAATGGTTCTCTAACTTTGGAGTCTAGTCGAAGGTTTGAGCCTAAGTTATTAAAAGCAAGAAGACTCAAAATGGCATATTCAGCTAAAAGGGGCCATTCGAAGAATACACAGTTGGTTCATTCGAAGGACACACAACCGGTGAAACCGAATGTTGTGTTGTTCTAGTCTGATAGAAAGGTGTAGAAAGATGGAGGATTCGACTCAAAAGATCAAGTTGAACATTTAGACCCCATAGACTAGGCTACGTGTTTTCCCTTTTCAGGCCTCAAACCTATGACTCACCCTATACTTAATTGTTTATGCAAGAAAATAGGCCTTTACCCATTTGTTGTCCAAGACCACTTGCACTTAATAGTATAATACTACCTTTTAGAAAAGTTTATCTTGAGCCTTGCGCCTGTTTTCCTTCAGAAGGAAGCAACCCATCTGAACCATTCATCTTGCTTTTATGGCACAAGTGGGCACTTACTTTCCAGCTGAGCCTTATTTTATTATTTTTGCTCCCCAAGCTTCCCAAAAGCCTTTCTCTATAAATAAAGAGTTCATTTGCACAAGGGAGAGAAAAAAAAGAGAAGAAAGAGAGGATCTTTGGACAAGAGGAACGAATCCCCCAAATTCTCTCAAACACAACAAAAAAACTCTCAAGTTCATCAACACTTGAGAAATCACAAAAAAACAGAATCACATTCATCTCCTTCAATTCTGAAGAACAACCACACATTCCAGTTTCCTTCGACTCAAGGAGCATCCCATTTGTTCTTTCCTTTGAATCCAGCAAAGAAGGATATTTCACTTGTTTTGCTCTTTCGAATCCAGTGTTGAAGGCCTACCCTGGGTCTTTTCCTTCGAATCCAGAGGCATTCAAAGCAACCGCTTCAAAGTCCAGAACACGCTCCAACCTCCAGCAAGGTAAGTCATTTATAACCTTTGGCCCTTCGTTTCCAGCATAGCATGTAAATAAGTTTTCTTTTTTTAAAACATGTACATACTATTTTCTTCTTTTTGTTTTGTTTTCACTCTCTTAATATGTGTCATGGTTAACAATCTTCTTGGATTTTGCTCTTAGTACATTTAAATACGCTTTAAAGAACTAATCTAGTCTTAAGGTGATGTTGGCATGGCCTTGGGCCATATTGCTATTCCAACTCAAATAAAAGAAATAGGAGACAGAAAAGTTAGAAACGAAGCCTCTGGCTTCCATACTAACCTTCAGGCCAAATGAAAGAGGCAGTCGAAAGGCACAACATGTTGGCCTCGAGGCCCCAATCGAATGCCAAAACATGCTGGCTTCTAGGCCCCATTCGAAACTCATTCTTTCACCCCCTTTCAGGTAAGGTCGAAGAGGGCCAAAAATGGCAGAATCGAAGGGTTGCTTCCCTAAGTCGAAAGATCCATTTTTCTTGCTTTTACCTTATTTTTTATATTTTCATGCAATTCAATATGGTTGTAATAGTGTAGGATTTATTTTTTTGCACTATTTTATTACCTTCATATAAATGTTAAGTAATTAGGTGTGTATGGAAAAGATAAAATCAACAAGTAGACAACCCAAAAATCAAAGAGAAAATGCATGCAATCAAACACACTTGCACACATGCACCCTTAAGGAAATTCCACTTGTTGCCTTATAAAAATGGCCATGTTATGCATGTGGGATGTCTTAGCACGAACGAATCGAAAAAGATCATAGTCCCTCGATGACGCTATCAAAAGTTGCCTTTCAAAATGATCTTTGTCCCTACAGAAAAGTGTTAAGTCGTTTCACAACATTGCTATCATGGTCATATGATGACCCAACGCTCGTCCCTTCACATCCAACGATGGGGCCTCTTATCAAATCAATGGTAAGGTAGCAACATCTAAAGGAGGAGGAAAAACACATCTAAAACCTTTTGAGTAGGTAGATTACTTTTAGTTACTTGCTCAATTTCAAAACAAACATCCTTGCTATTTTTCAAAACAATCACATACACTTTAAAAACACTTTCCAAATATGAAATATTTTCAAAAGCTCAACACTTTACATACATTCTTACGAACGGGAATCGTTTCAAAGTTTTCCTAAACGATGGCACCTTTTCAAAATACTTTCAAAAACCCCACAAAAGCACAATTTTCAAACAAAAGCAAGTGATCTAACAAGTAACTAAGAGCCCATGGAAAACCATGGATGGAAAGGGTGCTAATACCTTCCCTTTTCATAAACTACTCCCCGAACTCAAGAAAACATCTCAAAAGGTCTTTCCTGTGCTTTTTCACCTTTCCTTATTGGATAAAAGAAAAGTCAGTGGCGACTCTTGCTAAACCGCAACATTTTGCAAACACAAACGCAAAACCCTTAAGTCAGTTCTCCCACCGTATCACACACACATAATTACAATTTTTATTATGAAAAAAAGGGAGTAAATAATTGTGTGATACGGTGGGAGAACTGACTTGTGTGTTTTGCGTTTGATCGCAAATGTTGTGGTTAGCAAGAGTCTCCACTGACTTTTCTTTTATCCAAAAGGAAAGGTGAAAAAGCACAGGAATGACCTTTGAGATGTTTTCTTGAGTTTGGGGGGTAGATTATGAAAACGGAAGGTATTATCATCCTTTTCATCCATGGTTTTCCATGGGCTCTTAGTTACTTGCTAGATCACTTGCTTTTGTTTGAAAATGTGCTTTGTGTGGTTTTTGAAAGTATTTTGTAAATATGCCATCGTTTAGGAAAACTTTGTAATGATTCTCGTCCGTAAGAATGTATACAAAGCATTGATCTTTTGAAAATGTTTTCAAGTTTGAAAGATGTTTTTTGAAAGTGTTGGTGTTTGTTTTGCAAATAGCAAGGATGTTTTGGTTTTGAAATTGAGCAAGCAAATAGGAACAATCTACTTACTCAAAAGTCTTTCATGTTCATTTCCTCTTTCCTTTGACATTGTTATCCTACCATTGATTTGGTAAGTAACCCTATCTTTGGATGTAAGAGGGACGGGCGTGGGATGTTTGTATAGTCATAGAAGGCAACCTATGGGACGTTTTAGCAATTTTGTTTTAGGGAATATATCGTTTACCAAAAGCAACATCGAGGGACTACGATCTTTTATCGAGGGTCTTTGCTAAAACGCCCATGTTCGAGGGACATGACTATTTTCTCAAAGCAACAAGTGGAGTTAACCCTAGAGGTGCAAGTGTGCAAGTGTTTATTTTTTCATGCATTGTTTTGTCTTGGATTAGGATTGTCTAAGATTGATTTTTATCTTGCCATACACACCCTAGTTACTAACATTTGTAACTGAAAGCGTTAAGTTGCGGAAAATAAAGTCTTATGTTATTACATAATTTAGGGGATGGGGGTATAATTTACAAATGGGGATAAAATAGGAACTTAAATATTACAACCATATCAAATAACAATGAAGGAAATGTAAAAACAGTGTAAAAAGAAGGAAAAATTGCATTTTAAACTATTATGTGTCGACACAAGCTCCTATGCATCGACACATAACTTTATTTGCCCCTGTATTGCCAAATCAACTCGGTATGAGTCGATACATAATGGTATGTGTCGACTCATACACTGTATGTGTCAACTCATATATGCTTTGTGTCGACTCATACACTCTTTTTTCTTTCTGTTTTTGGCCTGTATAGCAGTATGTATCGACTCATAAGGCTATGTGTTAACTCATACTGTCATTTTTTACTTCAACATTGTTTTGCTGCATACATGGGTTAGTTCTCAATGCATAAATGAAAAGAATGGAAGACAGACAAAAGGTTAGTTTCAAGGGCAATGGTTACTACATTTTGTCTTCAAAAATGAATTACTAATGATGCTTGAAATGAAGAATTAAAGTCAAGAAACTTACCTTGGAGCTGGATCTTATACTCTGAGCTTGAGTTGTTGTCTTGACTGTTCTTGAACTTGGAAAAAAAACAGAGGTGTTGTAGAAGCTTGTTCTTGAGTTTGAACAATTTCTAGGTGATGTATGTGAGGTGCTTAGATGTTTGGACAGAGCTTGCAAGGTGTGAGAGTTCCAAAGATTTGGACTTTAAAACTCAAGAGTGGAAGCTTTTTTTTCTTTTTTTTTACAATTATGGCTTTTTTGAGAGTATGGGATCTTGATGGCCAGTTTACAGAAAAACTTATGGCTTTTCTCTCTATTTTTTATAACCTCTTCCTCTTGCAAATGCTTCTTCTATTTATAGGCAAGAGGTTTGTGCATATGAGCTGATTAGGTTTGCAAGATAGCATGTTATGGTTTGGTCGGATTACAAAGATCAAACTATGTCAAGTACTCCATAGTCCCAAGGTGAAGTACTAAAGTTGTTGGTATAGAGGATCTACTTCCCATGATTTATGGTGGAGTATAATCACCAACAAGCAAGATATGGGCTCAAGACAAACTTTGTACAAAAAGCTTGCTTTTCAAGAATAGCAATGGTGCCTTTATGCCATAAATGGAAAGATCTTTTGGACAATGGTTTAAACACTTGGGTAATAGATCAAGAGTGGGTGTAAGCATTAAATTATGATGAGATTTGCAAGCAAGGAAGCCTGCAACATAAGATTATGCAGCAAATCATAAGAGTTTTTTTATGTGTTCTTCACTAAAATGACTTGTAATTCAATAATGGATGCTCAACTTCATGCTCTTGAATCTCCTAGATCAAATATGATAAATTCATGCTCTTGGATGTTTTGGAAAGCTTGAAACACCCTCTACAACTTCCATGTTGACCACTTTTGTTAAATAAAATTGGAACTTGATGAAAATTGGCCAAGCATTTGGGATAAATACCTGACCAAAACTGCTGAAAATTTCTTTGTATTTTATTCAAAAATGCCATGACTTCATGAATTTATAACTTAAAATCCAAGCATTTATAGGAAGAGTTGTGTAAATAAATGTTTTATATCTCATTGAGATCTACAACTTTCATGTTGAAAGTTTCCCTTGAATCATCTTGCATCATGGTGAAAAATTGGCTCAAAGTTGTGAAAAAACATGAAGTTTTCAACACTTAGAAAATTTTCTAAGTTTGGAAACTTTGACTTTTCAACATGAAATCTTAACTTTTTGATTTCTTGATGAAAAAGTTTCATATTTTGACATGTTTTGATGAATTGTGATCTTTGACACTTGATTTTGACCAAAAAGTCAAAGTTTGACTTTTCAAGACTTGATTTTGATTCAAGGCTTGAAACTTGACATGAGTAATCTATGGGGTCCATAATGATCCATAAAAGTCATATGAGGCATTGAAAGTTCAAATATCCCTGTGCAATCTCAAACCCTAATTTTAGTCATCAGTGTTTAAGAAGGTGTCTTGAGCTGATCAAACCTTGTGCATTCTTGAACCAAAGGAAATCTTGTGGAAAATACTTGATAAATGAGAGGGAAAATTTTGGGGTACAACAAATTGAAAGTAACATTTTGTTTCTAATAATAAAATTATGTAAAATGTCTCTGAAAAGAGTTGCTTACATTCTAACCCAGTTAAACTTCTATTTCTGTTAGAATTGTTTTCTTTTTCAGGAATTATCAACTCTAATTAAAGTCAAGATCTGAAAGTGTTAAACAAAACTTTTGTCTAACTTTTGGATTCAGGCTCTAAGAAGTTCTTAAGTTCATAATCAGACTATTCATAACCAGGCTCTGAATTGAGAATCTGGAATCTGCCTTTGTGATGCTAGAGGTTCAAGATCTCAATGGGAATGATTGGTATCAAGACTCTTAAGATCTCAATATTTGATCTAATGGAACCAGGGGGAGTTCTACTCAAATGGTTCATAATCAGGATATTTGATCTTCATTAAGCCTTTGAGTCAGGGGGAGTTTTCATAACAAGGATAAGTGTTTCTTAACCTTCTTATTTT
This sequence comes from Vicia faba, assembly GCA_948472305.1. Classification (NCBI taxonomy): domain Eukaryota; kingdom Viridiplantae; phylum Streptophyta; class Magnoliopsida; order Fabales; family Fabaceae; genus Vicia; species Vicia faba. Next base: position 1,034,709,651 of record OX451735.1, read on the forward strand.
TTACTTCTTTTGATTATGTACAAAATTGTATCATTAAAATACATAGTTTTGTCATCATCAAAAAGGGGGATATTGTTAGAAAAAGATTTGGTTTTGCAACTTTATCTTTGAGTTTTGATGATAACAAATGAGTATGTTTGTATGAACAATTTTGGTACTCTAATGTTTGTTATTTTGAGTAATTAATAAACAGGTCCTACTTCTGATAAACGGCGCTGCCAAGACATTAGAAGAGACAAGTTATGCTTATGTGCTACACAAGTTCTAATGAACAATAGAAAGGCACTCCAGAAGAATCTGAAGTGTAGGCTCTGATATGAAGTCTAAAGAAACCAGTCAGAAGATCTGAAGACAGAAGTTCTACTGAAGTCCAGATGCTAAAGACTCATGTTTCTGAAGACAACGTGTTCTAAAGAAATCAGTTAGAAGATCTGAAGACAGAAGTTTCTACTGAAGTCCAGATGCTGAAGATTCATGTTTCTGAAGAAAAAGGTTTCTCAAAGACCAAGTGTTGAAGATTCTAAAGACGCAGTTCTGAAGAGTTGAAGTTCTAAAGACCCAGGGTTCTAGAAAAGGTTCTCAAGACCAAGTGTTGAAGACTCTGAAGATGCAGTTCTGAAGACTCTGAAGAGTTGAAGTTCTGATGACCTTAGTGTTATGTTCTCTCTTCTAAGCTCATACCTGCAGAAGCCTCTGAAGTACATAAGGAAAGAAGATAATGTTAACATGGTACAATCAAAAAGTTTCATTCCACTACCATGAAGAACGGGCGTGTCGCACGATATTGTCCCCCACGTGATTCAAGCCGCCAAAGATTCTAGAAATCCAAAGAGTACCCCTGAACGGATATATTATTTTATTGTCTATATAAAGGGCTTCAAGACTAAGAGAAAATGCTACTAATTTATTGATTCAAACTCTCGAAAGACTGTTCATATGCTTTTCATTTCTCTTTAGTATGTATAGTTTTGAAACATTGTTTACATATTAGTTTGTTAAGAAGCACATATTTTGTAAATGCAACTTGATTCAAACAGTTGTTAGATTTTCCTTAAGGGACCAGTTAGGTCAGAATCCTTGAGAAGTCTAAGATTAGTGTGTTTTAAAGGTTGTATTGTTAGTCACTTGTACTTAGCTTGTGCAATGTAATAATCAGTTTGATTATTGGATTAAGTCCTTGTTTGATAAGGCGAAATCACCTTGGCGGGTGGACTAGACTAGCTTGATAGTTTTCAAGTGAACTAGTATAAACATACCTTGTTTTTTACTTCCTGTTCTTAATTATTGATATTATCAAGAGTGGGAAAACGTATTTTATTTAAAGGAAATTATTTTTAAAGAATTTTTTTATTTAAAACCCAATTCAAACCCCATTTCTTGTGTTTTTCACACCTTCAGAAAGGGGCAGACGTTTCCATCAAAAATTATACAAAACCCGAGGAGGAAGAATCGGAGTCAGAATCACTCAAAGAGGCTAAGGCACAACCATAAATTTTTCTTGTGATTCGATCAAACTCCTCCTATCCTAAGGTACCCTTAAATTCCCGCATGCATTGATTCCACAACTCCTTTCTCTCCTCATCATTTGCGGGTTTCAAAACATTTCCCTCGTCATCATATTCTCTTATGGTAACCATTCTCTAAAAATAAAGACAAAAAAAAAGCAAAAATAAGGCGAAGAAAGAAAGGGAAATACCTGAAAATGATGAACGCCTGGGTAATGTGTAAGCTTCTATGGAAATAAAATGTTGCTAAATGTTGAGATGAAAAAGGAAAGATTGAAATAAGGTTTAAATAGGAACCTAATGAACAGTGCATTTGAGAAGGAAACGCAACCCAATAAACAAAGTCCCAATAAAAAGTCATCATTTCACTTTGAGAGAGAAGATATGTGACTTTTCAGTCTATGACACGTGCACAAAGGTGAGGTCGGGTTATAACACATTCCAGACCTTAATACATCTCGTGCTTTCTGTGACCTAACACTTCATTATTATAAAAGAATTTATACTCAGGGGCTTATGTACATCTTAGAAATATTAGTCTTGATCGGGTCATGAAGTCGTCTTAGAAGGGGACAAAGCAAGTGTCTGGCCCATAAAGACGAAGAATACTTGGGAAAAGGTGTAACTCGACTAAGGGTTAAGAACGAGAGTCATTGTATCCGGACAGCAACCCATTTGTGCTACTAACCCGGATATTGCATGTAAATGGAGTCCATCTGCTAAGATCTGAATAGCAACCTGACCCATTAATGATTGTAACGGTTTCCAGTGCATTAAACCCAACATTACCCAGTCTTGAACGCACTCATTCAAGGTGACGGCGACAGTTATGCTATTAGGAAGCTAAGAGTCATATCTTGAATAAGGCTCTTAATGGCGCAAAAGGAAGACTATATAAAGGGGCTCTCGCCATGGGGATAAGCAAGACATTCATCTTGGATCAATACACAACATAAATGTAGCACCCAAATCCCCACAAATACTACAGAAATATACCCATTGAGGCTCTCCTTGTTCCTACAAGGAAGCCACTCGTTTAGTGTTTTTTGCAAGAATATCGTTGATTAAGTGGAGGAATCTAGTTTTTATGGAATACACGGATTCTCCGTGTTTCATACAAAACAATTTAAACTCCTCTATAAACATATTGGTTTTAGAATCCTTGACATCTTCTGTTCCCCCATAAAGAGTTTGGAGAGCTTCCCACATACCTTTAGCATTTGTATGATGGGAAATTGAGTAGAATAATTTCACACTTAAAGTGGATATATATATGTTTCTCGCTTTCAAATTATATGAAGCTTTTTTGGTTTCATCATCCATCTAATTCTTTGGATGTTTGACAACATCACCATCACCCATGGGAATAAAAGTTCCCTCAGTGACAACACACCACATATTTTTGTCAACTGATAGTAAGCGCACGTACATAATTGATTTCCAATAAGTATAATTTTCACCTTTGAAAATCGGCACTCTATCGTATGCTCTCTTTGCATTGTTATCGCTCAAAAAATTTGGAGTCGATTAGACTTAATCAAAAGACCAGTTCTTGATGCCAATTGTTGGGTGAGAATATAGTGTTAGAAAATAGTCTATGGGGTAAATATAATTTTAAGAACAAAATCAACTGATTATTCAAATTAGAAAAATTAGAGGTTTTCAAAGTTTGCGCGCGGAAGTTTATAGAGCAAAAATGTGAAATTATACTCACTTGACAATTATTTGTGTAACAACTCAAATCACTTTACAACTATCGCAATGTCTAGACGAAGAAACACAATGTATGAAATTGAATTAATTGGATAAGTCATGAGGTATGGTTAAGAAATTAATCAATAAGGCGAATTCTAAAAGCAGGATGTTTCCCAGATATTAATCACCACTAAAGCTATTGTTAGGTCTCCAATTCCAACAAAACATAAGCTTATCAAATAAACCTCATGAATCATAAGAATTATAAGAATCTCAAAAGCAAAGATTTATACATGCTAAAAAGATTCAAGAATCAACTCATGCAAATGACTATGAACCTCATGACCAAGTTCGAATATAACCAAAGATTTATACATGCTAAAAATATTTATGAATCAATTTCAAACTTACGAATCGATTTCAAACTTGATTCCTGGTGTGCAATTTATGAGAGAGACTGAATAAAAGAGAATAAACAAATAGAGATAAGACAAACACTAAAATAACTGTGTCGGGGATACTCCCCTATATATGATAAGAACATGTAACCAGCTTCCCCCTAAGGATGTGCAGCTACCCATGCATCATCGTCGCCTCCGAATTTGCAAACCGCCATTGCCCGACCACCTCTGTCGAACCGCCTACCTGTTGTTTCAATGCCTTCTCTAAACCTCTTGGCTGATTTTTCTTTGACTTTCTGATTTTTATAATCTCAAAATAAATTTCCTTTATCTTCATCGCTTAAGGTTTTAAGATATACTTCAAACATCTCAACCATGCCTTGAAACCATGGGGATATTTATTTACCTATCAACCATCTTTGTGTTCTCTACCAATTCAACATATATAGAACAATTTTTATCAAGTTCAAGTCTCGTTGGAACCTTGACCTTGCTCTTTGCATTAACTTTCTTCCAACCACGTTTTTTTTCTTTAGTAGTCTAACAAGTCCTTAAGTATGGTTTTCAACCATTTTGTACTTCACTTGCTATCAAATTCATCTTTGAAGGTCCCTTTTTCTGAGCTTTGCAGCCCTTCAACCAAATTCAAAGCATAACACTCAAGGTTAACACAATCGTCTCTCTGAGATGGTACAGTATTTCTCCTTACATTATCACGAGTTAAATGATAATAAAAGGCCTCTATAATCTTTTCCTTACTACAACTAGCATCCATAGTAGGAAACTCCATCTCAAATTTAGTCTTCTCCATCATAGTTTCTAAAAGCTTCATCCCTTGGCCTTTACTCTTTTTCTTCTAATGAAACTCACTAAAAGTATTACATCTTCACTTGATGAATTTCAATTCTCTAGGTTTCAATCCTAACAACCCATAACCCTTTCTACTTCTCAGATATCCATTGAAGACATAATCCACAACTTTATCGTCAAACTAAATTGACTTGATTTTATCAATAAGTAAAGTTTTGACAACTTTCAAAATAGAATAGGTTATACTTTTCCTACTCCAAACCTCCATAAGTGTGTGGAATTCTATTCATGTAAGATGATTTGGCACCATCCTTACCCAAGAAAATGCATGACAACTCAATAGTCAACTACATTTTTATCCCCTGTCTTCTACAAAATTCATTAAAATGCTCTAAAATAACCCCTAGGCATCCATCACGCCTTAACCTCAAATATCATAGCATGTTTTTTCATGAAAATCTTTACAAGATGATAATGAGTGAATGCCAACATTGGAACCATCTAAAATATGCAAGCCATATATTTTAGACCATTTACCTATTATCACTTCACCATATGAAATCTTTAATACCCCGGGCTAAACTATGGTGCAATAGCCTAGAAAATTAAACATGTTTATGGATAAATTTTGCATGGCCTCTAGAACATACATCACATTATGAAGAAGAAACTCATAATCATCAAATATTTTAAGTTTTATATTACCAATACTATGAATCTTGCAAGCCTTATTGTCACTAAGTTAAACTATTCGACCTTTCTTAAGCTTTAAAGTCTTAATGTATTATTTTCTTGGACACATGTGATAAGAGAAGCATGATTCAATTACCCAACCCTCTCCAGTATCCAAACTCGACACTACTAATGCACCAACACTCTATAATTATCCTAATCGAAAGCATCGGCGATATGAATAAGATCTTTTATTGTCCTCCATCTTGGGATGATCCCTTTTGAAGTGATTAAGTTTCTAACAAATAAAGCATTTTAACCTTGACTTGTAACATATTTTTGATTTGGACATACCTCTACGTTCACTTCCTTCTCTTAAAACATTTAAGCCTTTTCCAATACCGTTAATATTCAAATATTTCATCTTTGATTTTTTTTATCTCATGGTTGTATGGAATTCATTCAAAGTAATAATATATTTCTTACCATAAAGAACAACATTCTTAAATTTCTCAAAGAATCTGGATAATGAGCTCAACAAAAATAGAGCCTTATCTTTATCATCAATCTTCACCTAAATATTCTCCAGATCATCAATTATCTTGTAAAATTATGTGAACTGCAACATTATGGATTTGTACTAAACCATTCGGAGTGAATAAAGTTATTCTTTCAGACATAACTTGTGTGACAAAGACTTTTGATTATATACAATGATTCAATTTTGGCTCACGTTGAAACCACGATCTTCTCTCTAGAGACTTTCTTAAAACTTTATCACTGAGGCATAAGATAATGAAATTGATGGTATGATCCACCGTCTCAATCTTCTCAGCTTGTGTTCGGCATGCAGTCAAAAACGTAATACCCTCCAATGTTTCAATACATTTCTCTTGAGTTAAAATTACTTGCATCTTCACTTTTCACAATTGAAAATCTTTGTATTCAGAAACCTTTTCAATCTACCATTTAGTATCCATGGTGCTCACTTGTAAATAAAATCCCTTTGCTCCACGGTTGGCACAACATGTTATGAAATTGAAAGGTTCAATGACTCAAAGAAATTTGATCCGTGGGGACAAAGAAAGATGATAACCAAAATAAATGGCATTCAACAAACATAACTTTTTTTTGTAATACGACAATAACTTGACTTGGCAGAAGAAGATAAAAAATAAGAAACACAATTACTTGTACACCCAGTTTGATTGAAAGATCTACTATGGAGGAAAGAGTAGTTCTACGATTCACTATACTTCTAAAAGTTGTTACAAAATATTATAAATGAGTCCTAAGAAAGTAGTCACCCAAGTTTCCAAGAACATACGATATTTTGTATCCAAATATTTCTCAATTTCTCCAACTTTTTATATATGAATCACATAAGTTCAAGGTGTTTAAAAGTGTCTCTCAATCCCTGTGGATACCTAAATAGTGTGTTTGGATGAGGTAGTTAGGAATTTTTAAGGAATTTAAAATTCTAAGCAATTAAAATGAATCAATTGAGATTCATTTAATTTTAATTTTTTTGTTTGAATGGAGTATTAAAATGATTCATTGTTAAATTTTTAGGGTTATTTTCATAAAATTTTAAACTTTTGGGGAAATTTTAAAATTTGAAAAATAGAGACTAATTTGCACTTTTTTGAAAATTTCAAAAGATCAATTTATAAATTTTGAAAATTATCCAGGGACTTATTTTCAATTTTTTGAAAATTATAGGGATAAATTTATAATTTTCATAAAATATGAGGACCATTTTGCAAATTTTGAAAAATTAATATTAAACAATTTAACATTCAAATTATGAAGCAATCTCAAATTCTTTACTTTTTGGTGTCATTTGAAATTCCTTAAATTTGACTTGAATAGAATATTTCATAAATTTACATCATTTTAACAATTCTTTATATTTTTAATCCAAACAATAGATTTTGATCAAATCATTTTAAATTTCCTCAAAAAATTATTTTTTTCTTATTAAAATACTTCATTCAAACATACTCTAAAAATTTCTATTAACCCTTTATTCTGAATTATTTCTTACTAGAATTTTCACTTTCTAAAGGTTATAAAGACAAAGAACGACGTCAAAACACAACTCCTTAGCGAGGTCAAAACACAAACTAAAACAACAAAAAACAATACATGAAAATTGCTTGGACCATATCTAATACATGACAAACCTAAATCACTCGTAAGAACCGACCAGACCCACAGTCATCGTTGATCGCCGCCGCTGCTCGCTACGCCGCTGTCGTCTAAGTCCATAGACCACCATTCACCGTTGCTGCTGTCGCACTCACAGATATGCAGTTTTGATACCTTCAACAAATCTCCTGAATGTTTTTTCTTCGACTTCGTGATTTTTGCGGTCATGAAATAAATTTACTTTTTTATTTATCATTTAAAATTTTGAAAAATACTTCAATACAAACAAACTTTAACTCTTAATATTTGAGTGTCATCGTAGTTTTAATAAAAATTAAATATTCAAATTTCTACAAAATCATGGTGTTAGTGAGATTATAATTTCACTAATGTTATTTCTATATTAACTTAATTTTTCATTATAAATGATATTTAAAAATATATTAATATAAACAAATTATTAATATTTATAAAAAAATAGATAAAAGTATACGTACAAGTTAATTTGTGATAATAGTTGGCCTAGAATTACTCTTTGAGTGTTTGGTACACTTAGATATTTTTAATATTTTAGCCAAGAATAGAGTTACAACAAGATTCTCTATCAATTTGTATATGGACTACATTTGTCATTGAGGTTCTTATAGTAGAATTCATTTTTGCTTAACGAATGCATACATATCTAAAAATAGTTGTCTAAAGATGAGTAAGAATCTTGCACCTCACCATGTCATTCTTCACAAGACACTAATTAGTGTGTGAGAAGAAATAAAAAAGGAGGTGGTCCACAAAGTACTAATGACATGACACTGATATCAACAATTATTTCCAAAAAGTAATTATAGAAGCCTTTTAACACCCGTGCTTCTTTTACACCGGACAAACACAATAGATTTTTTTTTAATGTAAATAACCTAATTTTTTAAATTTATTCTCAAAATAATTTATGTTTCAAAAACAATTCTTAAAGTATTTTTTTTTTTTTTTGGTAGAGATGCTAAGTGAATTGACGCATCTGTACAAATTTTTAATAGATGTGTCAATTGAAATGATAGTGTATATATGTTTTAAGGGTACTCGGCAATTTAGTTGGTGTCTCTATTAAAAATTTATATATAAATAACAATTTGTCGGCCGCCTCTATTGCCTCTATTAAAAGAATTTTTTTTATTAATAATCATGTATTAAAAAAATATTTCGCAAATAACCGGGTTTTGGAAAAAATTACGTAAATGGTATGTTTCAGATGGCTCCACAAAGGAGGAGTCATCTCAATTGGCGCATGCACCTAGGGTTTTGCCCTAGGCGCCATCTCACTTGGCGCCTCCCTTGTCTTTTAGCCAAGTGAGATGGTGCATGCTCCTTAAAAATGAGAGGAGGCGCCATCTCACTTGGCGCCTAGGGCAAAACTATGGCAAAATGTTGTTTTATAAATAATTCGTCCGTTTCTTTGAAATTTCTCACACTTTCTCGCACTGTATTTTTATTTTATACTCCGTTATTTGCGTAATGACGTCGCCTATGATTTTTAGCAGAGATGGTTACGTTATATTCTCCGCCACGAAACCTGCGATGAAAATGAAATTCTGGCACATTCACTCCATGGAGCGTCTGAAGCGGGAGTTGATGCGGTGGCTAGATGGAGACATCGCGGAGGGGGGAAAAATTCGAAGGATCCAGCGAAAACGAACAACAACCTCGCATGCGACAGGAAGACCTAATGTGTGATTGGAGGAAGTCAAAACAGACAGTGATGTAATGCTGATGATGCATGGGTCAGATGAAATTGTGTTAACAGTTGTAATTTCCTAGATTGAATATCGTTAATCATTGTTGTACGCGAAAACCCTAATGTAATTTCCTATATTGAATTTCTTAAATTGTGTTAACAGTTTTATTAATGGAAAACCCTAATGTTTACAACACAAATATTGAAAAGATTTATTGTATTACAAAATTTATGTGGTCGAGCCAGACGCCCGATTCGGACAATTTTTGCGATTGTGTCCGACCTGACGGCATAAACCACACTTTCTTTCCAACCTGTCAAGATCGTCCATTTCTGTTGTGATGCGCCTGCTTTTGGGACGACCCTTCTTGTTCCTTCGCATTTGGTCATTGTGCCAAACTATATCGCCGTTGTATTCAGGCCAATAGTCCGGTTTTGCCACCAAAGGAAAGTTGTTGTTGTAAACAGTGAGCAACGTTTCAGATTTATAAACGTTTGAGAGCAGTTGAAGCGCGTCTTGATGGGTATGAGCACAAGCGGCAATGACATGAGAGCAAGGCATACGAAATGCTTGAAACCTGCCACAATCGCACCATTGAGAAGGTAAAATGACCCTGTATTCTTGTCTTGCCAGACCTTCATTGTGGTCGATTGTCTCTTTCACAATGAAGTTGTGGCTGTGTCGGTCAAACCGTGTAACCATGTGAGTGTTGGCTTTAGCACTTTCAGCCTTAATGTATTTCATACAGCTTTCACTCCATAGTTGTCCTGATTGCAAGACCGTATACCACATTTCACCTCTTTTGGCAAATAACGCAGCCATCCTAAAATACGTGGATTTCATCAAGGCAGTGATTGGGAGGTTTCGTATGCCCTTGAATACCCCATTCATTGATTCAATAAGATTTGTTGTCATATGCCCCCATCTTTGGCCATTGTCGTATGACCTAGTCCACTTTTCGACCGGTATATTGTCTATCCACGTACCGGCTTCTGGGTTAGACAAACGGATCTCGTTGCGGTAATATTTGAATGTGGGTTGTGTCAGTGCGTATCCCGCATTCATCACTGCTTTCCTCAATGTTTTTTCCTTGACCTCCCTCGAGAAATTCTCGATGATATGCCTGACGCAATAGACATGCGTAGAAGGAGGGTCATGCCAACCATTTGCTGGATTATTATAGGCACTTTCAATGGAGGCATGTCTGTCTGAGATCAAACAGAGATATGGTTGAGGAGCCACGTGTGTACGAAGATTTTTCAGAAAAAAGCTCCAAGCACCACCGGTCTCCCCCTCGACAAGGGCAAACGCAACGGGGAAAATGTTATTGTTGCCATCTTGTGCAACTGCCATCAATAGCGTGCCTTTGTACTTCCCATACAACCAAGTCCCGTCAATTTGTAAAATTGGTTTGCATGATGCAAACCCTGTGATGCATGGTTGAAATGCCCAAAACACGCGACTGAATATTCCGTTGCCATGCAGTAGACTACCATCTTGGGCGTACGCTGGCAATGTTTCCAGAACATAAACACTACCTGGAGAATATGTCTTTAGTGCATTTAGGTAGCGGGGAAGTTCTCGGTATGACTCCTCCCAGTTTCCGTACACCCTTTCAATCGCCTTAGTCTTTTCTAACCACGCCTTACGGTAAGACGGAGTGTAGTTAAAAACCATGGTGATGTGGGAGATGATTGTTTTCACCTTCAAAGAAGGGTCGTTGCTGACCAAGGGTAGGATTTCTTGACAGATTAGATCATGGTTGAGTTTTCGGTGGTCTTGTGATTGAGTGGAACTTACACAAGTATGGGTAGTCATGGAACCTATGACCCAGCAGTCACCCCTTAATCTGTATGATGCGGTCAGCTTGAACATACAGTCAGGGTGGACACACTTGATCTTGTACCTTTCCGGGTTTACACGATCCACCTTATAATCAACCGAGTTGAGCATGTGAAATTTTTTATGGCCCTGATGCATTCCTCTCTGTTACGAAACTTGTCCTTCTCTTTTAAATTTTCATCCGACTGCATATACGGTTGGAAAAACAAGTCAGTAGAAGGTTCATCTCCGCCCATGTTGAAGTTTGTCATGTGCGTAGGTGGTGTGTAGATTTTGTCAGTAGGAATACTTGGGATGCCATCATCGTCAGAATCGTCGTTCACCATTTCATCAAACTCTAACTCGTTATCTTCTTCTTCATCGTCAACTGCATCTACCTCATCTTGTTCATTCTCCAAAGGATCAACCTCCTGTGTCACCGGAGGCTCTACCTCCTGTGTCACCGGAGGCTCTTGAAGCAAAACGTACAACTCAATAGAGTCGTTTCCAGAATAGACATGGCTGGAAATCATGTTCTGGAGATCCTCGTCATCTTGAACTTCAACCTTATAAAAAATTACTTGGTTGTTTCCAAAAAAACTGGACTCTAATAAAAAATCTGGAATACCGGGCCTCGTTCAAGTTTGGCCTCCAATCTTTTCTTGAAGTACGAGAAATTTGCTTTCCCGTTTAAGAGAAATCGAACATTGTCGGTGTTTCTAAACAAAAACCCAACTGTGGGACACATGTATGTATCACCGTTGAAATGTGCTTTGACAACAAATTGGGGTGAAGAGGCCATTGTGTAGAATTGTTTTAAGGTTTGAAGGTTGGAATGTTTGAGGTTTATTGATTGTATGAAGGTATGAATGCTGGAATGTTTGAAGGTTTGATGACTGATTCGAAGGTTGGAAGATTTTACAGATTATGTGAATGAATGTTATGTTCAACGTAAGGCAAAAAATTTCAATTAAGTAAGGGATGCAACCCCCCAAGGCTGCCAATAATATTACATGCAATAATGAAACCCCATAGCCTGCCACCTATCCTGGCCCTATTCTGCATGCAACAAAGAATGGAATCCCAAAGGCTGTCACGTAGCCTGAGCCTATGCTGTAAGAAGTGACACCTCTTATTCGCCAAATGGGGGTGGCGACACCATTCATTTTTGTACTCTTTCGCCAAGTGAGATGGTGCCTCCCTTACTGTCCAATCGTGATACATGCATGGGCTTATGAAGCCACCTAGCCTGCCACCTATCCTGGCCCTATTCTGCACACATAAATGTTTTGTGTAAGACTCCACCCATCAACTCCAATGGCCTTGCATGCAACAAAGAAAGGAATCCCAAAGGCTGTCACGTAGCCTGAGCCTATGCTGTAAGAAGTGACACCTCTTATTCGCCAAATGGGGTGGCGACACCATTCATTTTTGTACTCTTTCACCAAGTGAGATGGCGCCTCCCTTACTGTCCAATCGTGATACATGCATGGGCTTATGAAGCCACCTAGCCTGCCACCTATCCTGGCCCTATTCTGCACACATAAATGTTTTGTGTAAGACTCCACCCATCAACTCCAATGGCCTTACATGCAACAAAGAAAGGAATCCCAAAGGCTGTCACGTAGCCTGAGCCTATACTGTAAGAAGTGACACCTCTTATTCGCCAAATGGGGTGGCGACACCATTCATTTTTGTACTCTTTCGCCAAGTGAGATGGCGCCTCCCTTACTGTCCAATCGTGATACATACATGGGCTTATGAAGCCACCTAGCCTGCCACCTATCCTGGCCCTATTCTGCACACATAAATGTTTTGTGTAAGACTCCACCCATCAACTCCAATGGCCTTGCATGCAACAAAGAAAGGAATCCCAAAGGCTGTCACGTAGCCTGAGCCAATGCTGTAAGAAGTGACACCTCTTATTCGCCAAATGGGGTGGCGACACCATTCATTTTTGTACTCTTTCGCCAAGTGAGATGGCGCCTCCCTTACTGTCCAATCGTGATACATGCATGGGCTTATGAAGCCACCTAGCCTGCCACCTATCCTGGCCCTATTCTGCACACATAAATGTTTTGTGTAAGACTCCACCCATCAACTCCAATGGCTTTGCATGCAACAAAGAAAGGAATCCCAAAGGCTATCACGTAGCCTGAGCCTATGCTGTAAGAAGTGACACCTCTTATTCGCCAAATGGGGTGGCGACACCATTCATTTTTGTACTATTTCGCCAAGTTAGATGGCGCCTCCCTTACTGTCCAATCGTGATACATGCATGGGCTTATGAAGCCACCTAGCCTGCCACCTATCCTGGCCCTATTCTGCACACATAAATGTTTTGTGTAAGACTCCACCCATCAACTCCAATGGCCTTGCATGCAACAAAGAAAGGAATCCCAAAGGTTGTCACGTAGCCTGAGCCTATGTTGTAAGAAGTGACACCTCTTATTCACCAAATGGGGTGGCGACACCATTCATTTTTGTACTCTTTCGTCAAGTGAGATGGAGCCTCCCTTACTGTCCAATCGTGATACATGCATGGGCTGCCACCTAGCCTGCAAGAGTGACACCTTACATTTTTTGTAAATGCATGCATGCATATGTGTAACACCCTAAGCATGCAAATGTGACACTTCGCAGGCATGCAAGCACAAGCAACCACTACATCAAACTTATTTGCCTATAAATACATACCTTATGAAACATCTCTCACACCCACACAACTCTCACTCTCTGCTACAAAATATTTCTTAAGTCTATCATACCCTCTATTTCTTCCTAAGTCTTTCATACTCTCAAGCATTCTGAACAATGGGCGATACTCACAGAGGCACAAGGGAAAACATTGTTGCATTTGTAAGTCTCTTCTTTGGTTATACATTTTTCATACTTCAAATAATGTGTTGTTCATCTTAATTAATCTTACACTTGTTTAATTATGATCTCAGGATACAAAAAGATTCAGAATCCGTTCGCACAACTACCTGGCTCCCGACCCATTTATCGTCCCTTATCTGGAATATGCAGGTTTTGGACATGTGATAAAGATCTCCAATTGCACCATTGACTCAAAATTCATTCTTGCAATATTGGAGAGGTGGAGACCGGAGACCCATACATTTCACCTACCAATAGGTGAATGTACCATCACTCTCGAGGATGTGTACATGCTACTGGGCCTCCCTATCGACGGTAAGGCGGTGAACGGGTCGGTTCAACAACCCAACTCACAGTGTGAAGAACTGTTGGGTAGGGATATGGTAGAAGGTGGTGGAGCAAGAGGGCAGGGAATACTACTCACTGACCTGAAACGGCATTATGCAAGTATGGAATTAAATGAAAATTCCTCAGAGAATGACCGAGTAGTAAAAGCCAGAACGTATCTTATGATACTTTTTGGTACATTTTTATTTCCCGAAAGTACGGGAAATAGTGTAAATTTCATGTACTTACATTTACTAACAAATTTTGAAAAAACTAGAAAATATAGTTGGGGTTCTGCAGTATTAGCCCACCTGTACAGTTCCTTGTGCAAAAACGCAGTCAAGGAAAAATGTACATTTTATGGGTGCGCATTTTTACTACAAGCCTGGGGTTGGTGGAGGATGGAGTCCTTAAACCCCATCAACAACAACACTTTTGGTTTCCCGTACGCAACAAAGTAAGTCATTAAGTTATAGCATTTATAACTATTCCGCTCTTTCCAAAATATATGCTAAAAATAACATGTTTCTCATTTCCTTTAGGTACTGCGTGAGGGGTATGGATTACGGCAAGAATCCAAGATTCAATGTCGCACTCTACCGGAATCTGTTGGATCACTTAGGCCCGGATGACGTACGTCGTAGCTTTTAACTTTTGTTCATTTTAATTATTTATACATTACTTTTGCGCTAACCTGATTTAAATTTTATCGCAGTTCGTCTGGAGACCATATTTGGGTTTGGGACATTCTCCAAACCCAGAGGATGCAGCAACTTGGACTGCAAAGACAGACTGCACTCATTCGGTTCAACATTGTGGAGATGCACCACAGCGACCGTGTGAAGATGCAGTTCGGAATGCATCAAGAGATACCAAGTGATCCAACAGATTTATCCCCCTGGCATCTAAAAAGGGTCGACGCCCAGTGGGGTCTTACCAACTGGAAAGACTTTGCTCCGGAATGGTGTAAAATGTGGCAAAGGCGTCACCGCTACATCTTGCAATCCCCGGTTTTCCTTACTCAAGGTAACATGCGACACACTGATCAATATATGTCGTGGTACAGGTCGGTTAGTAACCCAGAAATGCACGTGTCTCATCCGAGGTACTTGGTTGACCCACGCACACAATGGGCACAACCCTCGATTCCCCATCAACAAACCCAAAATCCATCAACCTCAAACCAACCCCCAAGAAGAAACAGACCAACAAACACACAACCACATTCCCCACCACAACACAACTACAATCAAATGTCGTACTACCAACCACAATCACCGCCAAACTACCAATACCCGGATATGCCTCAAACCCAACCATAATACCAACCCCAATACCAGCACACCCACATACCCCAGACACAATTTCAGTCTTCCACATATCCCAATATGGCGCCCTCAACATCCAGCCTTAGCCCTGATATGGGAATGTCAGAAGATTATGACCAAGCCGACCAAACCTACCATCAACCACCATATCACCAAACAACCCAACATCCACAATACCAAACACCCCAAGATCCATTTCCTTTCTACCCCCCATACTCAGACGACCAATGCTACCGACCAACCATGGAACCCCACCCACCGCCAACACGACCAAACTTTGAGGGTATGGGTAACCGACTGTACCAGAGCGAATCTTCGAGATATGGAGATCTTACTGATTTTATGGATTCAGATTGCATTGACTTCGCTGGGCCATCGACCTTGCCACAGCAGGAAACGCGACGGCACCCAGCAAGAGAAAGGCGAGGACGGGGATGCGGAACCGGGGGTCATTACCGGGTTCCGGGGGATCACCGATGTATCTTTTTTTTTCCCAGTATTTTTTGTATCCATTTTTTTTACTGTTCTTTTAATGTAAAACAGTTGAATGTAATTATTTTTTTTTAAATAAAAAATCCATTTTGTTGATCTCTGTCTAATAGGCAACGCACAGGAAAGAAAATAAAAAAAAATTTTGCCCTAATTTTGTACATAGGCGCCATCTCACTTGGCTTAGGGCATGCCCTAAGCACTTAGGCGCCAAGTGAGATGGCGCCTCCCTTAAAAAAGGAGGTGCATGCGCCAATTGAGATGGCTCCTCCTTTGTGGAGCCATCTCAAACATGGTTATTTGCGTAATTTTTTCCGAAACCCGGTTATTTACGAAATATTTTTTTAATACATGGTTATTAATAAAAAAAAATTCCTATTAAAAAGTGAAATACTTTGGAAATTGTTTTTGAAATATGGATTATTTTAAGAATAAATTTGAAAAACTAAGTTATTTAGATAAAAATTCAATACACTACACAATTGATTTTAATTTTAATTTGTTTTGCAGATAAAAATCAATGTGTTTGTGTTATTAAATATATAAATAATTTATTTATTTCTAAAACCATAACATATGTAGTTACCAAAGTCAAACATCGGAGGTTGTGGTCGTTCGTGTAATGTCTTAGAGAGAGCTCGCATCGTCAAGATGAAGAAGCAATGTCGATAAATATTCTCTTAGTGGTGTTTGTTACTGTTAAGTGACAAAGACACTTGATCTTATGTCTTCTATATATTGGGACAAAGAGTCCTCTACCCAGTATTCAGATTTGGTAGGAGCTAAACAACTTTATGTTTTTTAGATCTAGTGGTTTCCTAGCTCCTTCTCAGTTTGTTGGTATGCTTTTGGATGATGGGTGTCGCCGGCTGGTTTAATTTGGACAACAACCTTCCATTTCGACGGTGCTTTCAATCACCGGTGTTGTTTCTCAAGTTTGTATTCGTTTTTTCTGAAATTCATTTTGGGTTTTGTTTATACCTTGGAGTTGGATTTGAGTTTTCATGGAAGAACAAGGTTTCTTTAGTTCTCTTCTGAATGTGAATGAACTTGTTGGGTCGCCTTTGTTTGTGCCTTTGAATTTAACAAATGTTGTTCATACTGTTGAAAAGTCGACATTTGAAAATGTTGTAAATTCTATTGAAAAGTCGGTGTCTGCATCAGATATATCTTTGAATGTCATAGGTGAAGTTGTGGTCCCTAAAGCGAATGGTACAAGTGCAAAATTTTTTGCTCAAGTGTTGAGTAAGACGTGTGCTATTATCCCTCATGGTAGATTTCCAAGATCTAGTTTGAAAGGGGAAGACATAGCTATCAAAATTCCCAAGGAAGACTATAAGATTAGTCTTGAATCATGCAAAAATCATCTTCATCGAAGGTTGATTTTGTCTAAAGGAGATCCTCCCCTAAAACTTCAAGACTTGCGTTGTAAATTAGACACTTTTTGGAAGCCTTTAAGTAAACAGAAAATTGTTTCCTTAGGAAGAGGTTTCTATGAATTTGTTTTTTCTTCTACTGAGGATGCCCAACGTGTTTGTGCGGCACTTTCTTGGAGCCTAAAGCCTGGTTTTCTCAAAAAAATTGCTTGGACTTCTGACTTTAATCATAATAACCATAAACAAACAACAATTCAATACTGGGTTCATTTTCTTGATTTGCCACGGGAATATTGGAGTCCTAATATTATCTTTGCAATTGCTAGTTGTCTCAGAATGACAATGTGTTTGGATGCTACAACAAGTAAGCGCCCACTAGAGAGATCTTTTGGATATTTTGCTAGAGTTTTAGTTGATATTGATTTATATGCTAAAATCAGATATAAATTGTGGGTTGAAAGAGAAGATTATGTGTTTCTTATTAACGTTGAATATGAAAATTTGCCACTTTTTTGTTCGCATTGTCATAACATTGGTCATAGTTTTTCTTCTTGTAAATTTGTCAAAGTGGACCAAGAGAAAAGGGTATTTAAGGAAAAGCATAAATGCATGGGAAATAAGTCTCAGAATGAGGATTTAAGAAAGGAATCAGTTGAATGTGAAAATGCTACATCTGTTGATAATAATCCTCTTTTAGGATCTGTTGATTATTTGAAAACCACTATTGATGGGAATGTTGTGAGTATAGATGTGTTGCATCAAGGAGACTTGGGTGTCCAAGGTAATGAAAATTCATGTGGTTTAGTTGATATGGATACCACTGATCAAGGTAAAATTGACAAAAATCATGATAAAGATTCAGATTCAGATGTCCAACAAGTTATGAATTTTCTAAGTGAATCTTGGGCTAACATGGATAAGAGAGATGAGATTGTTGATTTGGATGAAAACACAAGTCAACCTTTTCAATTGGTGGTTCCAAGAAAAATGAAGAACAAGAAGAAATTGCCTCAGGCGGGCAAAGGATTCAAGGTGAGTGCATCTAACTGTATGCTTCACTAGTTTCTCTAATATGAGTTGTCTCTCATGTGTTTTATTGTCTATCTTTCTATTTTTATTTTTTGTTGTGCCCTTCTTGAAGGTTTTGGTTTTGTCCCCCTCCTCTATGTACCATTTTATTTTGTTTAATATATTTTAGACCTAGTTGTCGCAGGAGAAGAAGGTTTAAGTTTGAGAACTGGTGGATGGAAGAAGAAGGTCTGGAGGAGGTTGTGAAGTACGGTTGGAATCACGAAGTGGAACATGCGGTTGTGCAACGTATTGGAAAATGTACTACAGAATTGGAAGATTGGAATAAGGTGCGTATTCGAAAGAATAATGAAGAACAAGAAGGACTTCGGGAAAAGTTAGAGTTTCTCCGCAAGAGTAGTGATCCGGCAACAAATATGCAGTATTTAAAGTTCATAATGTTTACAATAAAGTCCTTATCCGAGAAGATATTTATTGGAGACAAAGGTTAAAGATGTTTTAGTTAAGAGATGGTGACCTTAATACGAAGTTTTTTCACCGGTCTGCTACTGTAAGACGAAATTTCTAGAAATTAGCTATGCTAAAAAATGAGGAGGAAGTGGAGATTATAAATCAACAAGGTATGTGCATAGTTAGAAAAAGGAGTTTTGAGAATATGTGTGCTGCTAATGCAGGAGTGTATGAGTCGGTGTTAAATTTGATATGTCTTGTAATTACTAATGGCGACAACATCCAGTTAACAACACCGATTCTGAAAGAGGAGTTGCATGACGCCTTGATGATGATGCATCCCGACAAATCTCCCGGCCTGAATGGTCTCAATCCAGCTTTCTATCAAAACTTCTGGAACTTGTGTGGAGATGATATTTATAAGGAGGAAAAGATCTAGTTGGATAGAGGCTTTCTCCCACCAACTCTCAAAAGATACCCATATTTGTCTTATCCCTAAACGTGGGAATCCTAGTTCTATGCAGGATTTACGCCCTATATCTCTGTGCAATGTGGTTTACAAGATTGTGTTGAAGCTCTTAGCTAATAGACTGAAGAATTATTTGCATAAGTACATAGGAGAAGAACAATCGGCTTTTATGGAAGGGAGATTTATTCTTGATAATGTTATGATTACATTCGAGGTTATTCATTCGCTTAAGAGAAGGACTAAGGGGAATAATGCTCAGTTGGCTCTTAAGATAAACATTAGTAAGGCATATGAAAGAGTGGATTGGGGTTTCTTGGGGAATGCTTCAAAGGTTTGTATTTATGGATAAATGGATTCAGTGGATGATGATGTATGTGTCATCGATGAATTACTTTATGCTTACGAATGAGGATATTGTGGGACCAATTCAACCACGAAGAGGGTTGAGACAAGGAGACCCACTATCTCCATACCTCTTTATTATTATCACTGAAGGTCTTTATGCCTTCTTGAAGGGTGTTGTAGCTCGAGGGGATCTTCATGGAGTTCAAATATGCAGAGGGGCACCTAGTGTGTCCCACCTATTTTTTATTGACGACTATTTTCTTTTTTACAGGGAAAATTTTAATTGAGGTGCATAACATTATGGAGATTCTAAAAATTTATTTTCAAGCTTTGATAAGTATAAATTGTAGTTATTTTTGTATATACTTTTTGTTGCACTTATCGACTTTTTGTTTGTAATATTGTTGAATAACCCCGACTTTTGTGTAAATACGTATAGTTTATATTTATTTGTGTTTTTGTGTACATAGTGTACTGTTTGATGTTTTGCCATTCATTTTGTAGGTATTTGTTACATTTTGGAGCATTAAGGAATTATGTGTCGAAGGCACGGCTCCGGATGCGTGTTTTCAGAATAAAAGATCAGTTTTGGGACTTCTTGTCTAGGAGAGCCCGCTTAGCGCGTAAAGGCCGCTAAGTGTGAGTGGCGCTCAACATATTTTGTAGCGCGCTGCTTGTGTTTTACTGTTTTGGCAGAACCAAAGTTTTGAAGCCCGCTTAGCGCAGATAGCGCGCTTAGTGCGGTTTAGTTTGGTTTAGTGTGTAAATATCGCGCAGCCCGCTTAGCGCACTGAGGACACTTAGCGCAGTCTACTCAGTTTTGTTTTATAAAAATAGATTTCATTCATTTTTAGGTGATGGTTTTGGGGAAGTTTTTCTCCCAAATCCATCACCTTGTAAATTTTGTTAGGATTATCTTAGATAACAACTATGGAGCTTGCATACGGATGATTCAGGATGGATTGCTCTTAGATCGGTGCTGACAAACCGGTAGATCTGCGGTTCATTTCTATTTCTCTTTGTGTAATCTTCTATGGTTGGGTTTATATGTATATTTTCTTTGATCTAATGTATATTTTTCCCCCTTGGCATTATATAAAACTTGCTTTATGAAACTTTGTGGATTATTGTCCTAGATTTTTGCTCTGTGCTAGGGATTTGCGTCGTTATAGACATATACTGCTTAGGTTCTTATCTAGGATGATTAATCGGTTAGTTTCTTAACTCTAGAGATAGATTTAGAGCCGAAAATCTACTTAGGTATCGGAGCTTAAAGCCTCTGTGTTGTTTGTGTCATTCTGAGAGATCTTTGATACAGGCGAGCACGGTTGAATTCTGTGTTGTCGAGGTGGTTGAGAGATCTCTACCGAGGTGATGCAGTAGGCCTCTCAATTTGGGTTAGAAATGACTTAGGTTGTGAGTGATACGTTGTGACATTGATGAGTAATGTTAGGTTGAGTGTAACAGGTCGATAGGTTTAAGTCAGTGAGAAGTAGTATATATGCATACCTGATAAGTTCTTTCTTAGTATTTTTCCTTTTTAAACATTCATTTTCTGTTAATAACATTTTCTTTACAAAACTCATTCAACCCCCAAACTCATTAACAAGAATTTGTCGAACGGAAATTCAATAACCAATCTATGTGGACACGATAAATTTCTGGATAAATGTTTCCAAAACTTTTGTTGCTTACCGCTATACCGCATCTAAAAAAATGGCGCCGTTGTTGGGGATTGGTTATGTTGTTTTCGCATTGCGATGGTTCTTTTATTTTTGAGTTTTGTAGTTAATGTATATGTTGTATAGAAATTGTACATTAACTTGTATATGATATTTGTGCATATATGTGTTTTTCTTTGTTTTCACGTATTGTTGTGAATTGTCTCGTTATCATAACTTTTGTTGTATGGATGTTAGGAAACTTTCTTTAGATTTGCGCGGTGTGACAATACCATGGCATGACGAGAGAAGGTCACTAGCTCGCACAATAAAGGCGTCGAGCTTACGACGTAAAACAAGCATGCTTGTTTGTATTCGTTTTTTTATGTGTTGGCTTGTGTTTTAACAAGTTGAACTCATATTAGTTTTTAAATTTCAAATTTTCACTTTTCAACTTGTTAATTCATTTTTTTCCTTTTGTTTCGATATGTAAAATTATGTGTTTCCGCAAGTTTGTCGTGTTTAGCTTGTGGAAGTATGTTTGTTAATGTTGTGAATATTGTAATTGATGTACATAGAGTATGTATGTGATGGTGGAGTTGTATAACAGCTACACCAGATGCTGCTGTCTTTTTTTCTGCGTCTGGTGTAGTACGCTAAGCGCACTCCAGGCCGCTTAGTGTGCTCTACTGGGCAAAGCCAATCAATTCTTTTTAAATTTTTGCTTGGCTTGTCTTTTTTCCACTTCCACCTAGGCGTTGTAGTAGTAAATATTATTAGTATAATTAATTCTTTTGTTGTTGTTTGTACTCAATTTTGGTTCGATAACTTGAAGTTGCTTTTGGTAATTTTCCAAATTTGAGTGTGTTAACTTGTGAATGCGTGGTAATGATATTGTTAAAGTTTTGTGCATGTTTGATGTATGTTTTTATCGCTTTCTATACCTTAGCATATTCATGATACTTAGAATTTTTACAATTTTTATGCCATTCATTCTTTTGTACACATGTTCATTTGTGAATCACTTTAGTTTCTATCTTTTTTTGTGAGATAGCTTTTCATTGTTCACATATGTTGGAGACCTCAATTCTTGTTTTAACTAGATTTTATTATGTTTAATCTTTTAATTGTATTGATTGTATGACTACCCTTGGCCAAATAGTCAATCCACCTTGTGAGTGTGTGATCATTAGTAACCCCTTTGAGCGTTTTGTTGATATCCATGTCATTTTTGCTAAATGATTGTCTATAAGTGTTTAGTTTCCCTTTTTGCATGGATGTTGATTTCGTTGTTTTCTTGAACCCTCAACTATGATTTTTAGTTGAATTTTCACCTTGCCTTAGAAAGAAGGGAGTATTCACTTTAATTTATGGTTGGATTCAAGTTTGGGAGAAAAATGATTGCGTATTTATGTTGTGATTGCTATGAGGTTGAGAAGGAAAATAAGAGAAAAAGAAAGAAAAAAATGTGAAAAGAAAGAAAAGAAAAAGAAAGAAAGAAAATAGAAAAGTTTTTAAAAAGAAAAACAAAAAGATTTCGAATAGTTGTGTTAATAAATGATGTGCTTTGGTGTGAAATTCCGGATTCGAAAGAAGTTTAATTGGAATTTTGTGTTTGAATCCTTGGTGAATTGACCACTCCCTTAAGTTTAGGCAAGTTTTTGTTTCGATTAGCCTTAGAAATTATCTCTTGTTTGTTAACCAAGCCACATTACAACCTTGAAAAGCCCTTGAGATTCTTGCTTTTGTATTTTCAATATAAATTTTTGGATGAATGCATAATTTAGTCTTTTGTTTGCAGGATTGTGGATGAGTGAAAATACCTCATTTTTGTGTTTTTTTTTCATCTACCGATGATTATTTTTGCTATATGTGATTCATTTGTGAACTAGTATTGTTAGAATGTTTGGAATATTCTTTGTATTTAGCATTTGTTTCATATTTATGTTATCGCTGTAGTTTAGTGGTAAGTATATTTCTTCGTGTGTGCCATTTTTCATTTGAGCCATAACATTTATTTTCCTTTTTTCAAAACTTGTTGATGCATGATTCTTTGGTTTATTACTTTTAGTTCTTTGAGTTGTTTGACCTTGTTTGAGGACAAACAAAGTTTAAGTTGGGGAGAGTTTGATAAGTACAAATTATAGCTATTTTTATATATACTCTTTGTTGCACTTATCGACTTTTTGTTTGTAATATTGTTGAATAATCCCGACTTTTATGTAAATACGTTTAGTTTATGTTTCTTTGTGCTTTTGTGTACATAGTGTACCATTTGATGTTTTTCCATTCATTTTGTAGTATTTGTTTCATTTTGGAGCATTGAGGAATAATGTGTCAAAGGCACGACTCCGGATGCGTGTTTTTAGAATAAAAGGTCAGTTTTGGGACTTGTTGTCTAGAAGAGCCCGCTTAGCGCGTAAAGGCCGCTAAGCGCGAGTGGCGCTCAACGCATTTTATAGCGTGCTGCTTGTGTTTTACTATTTTGGCATAACCAAATTTTTGAAGCCCGCTTAGCACGGATAGCGCGGTTTAGGTCGGTTTAGTGTGTAAATATCGTGCAGCCCGCTTAGCGTGTTGAGGCTGCTTAGCACGATCTGTTGAGTTTTGTTTTATAAAAACAAATTTCATTTATTTTTAGGTGATGGTTTTTGGGAAGTTTTTGCTCTCAACTCCATCACCTTGTAAAATTTTTTAGGATTAGCTTAGATAACAACTATGGAGCTTGCATACAGATGATTCGGGGTGGATTGCTCTTAGATCGACGCTGATAAACCGATAGATATGCGGTTCATTTCTCTTCCTCTTTGTGTAATCTTCTATGGTTGGGTTTGTATGTATATTTTCTTTGATCTAATGTATATTTGTCTCCCTTGGCGTTATATAAAACTTGCTTTATGAATCTTTGTGGATTGTTGTCCTAGATTTTTGCTATGTGTTAGGGATTTGAGTTGTTATAAACATATACTGCTTAGGTTCTTATCTAGGATAGTTAATCTGTTAGTTTCTGAACTCTAGAGATAGATTTAGAGCTGACAATATACTTGGGTATTGGAGCTTAAAGCCTCTGTGTTGTTTGTGTCATTATGAGAGATCGTCGATATAGGTGTGCACGGTTGACTTCTGTGTTGTCGAGGTGGTTGAGAGATCGCTACCGAGGTGATGCGATAAGCCTCTCAATTTGGGTTAGAAATGACTTAGGTTGTGAGTGATACGTAGTGACATTGATGAGTAATGTTAGGTTGAGTGTAACAGGTCGATAGGTTTAAGTCAGAGAGAAGTAGTATATATGCATACCTGATAAGTTCTTCCTTAGTATTTTTCCTTTTTACACATTCATTTTCTGTTAATAACATTTTCTTTACAAAATCCATTCAACCCTCAAACTCATTAACAAGAATTTTTCGAACGGCAATTCAATAACCAATCTCTGTGGACACGATAAATTCTCAGATAAATATTTCCAAAACTTTTGTTGCTTGCCGCTACACCGCATCCAACAAGCTTCCAGTCAAGACATTAACCTGACCAAGTCGGAGGTCTTTTTCAGTAAGAATATTAGTCATTCAACTTGGGGGGATCTTGCTAGCATAATGGGAGTTTATCATGTTCTTGGTACAGGATCTATCTAGGTCTACCTTCTATGATAGGGAGAAGTAAGAAGGCTACCTTTGCTTATGTGAAGAATAGAATTTGGAAGAGGATTAATTTGTGGCATGGGAGGCAATTATCAAAAGCAGGAAAGGAAGTAATGATTAAGTCATTCCTCTAAGCTATTTTGAATTATATTATGAGCCTTTTTATTCTTCCGAATGGAGTGGTGGATGATATTGAAAAGATGCTTAATTCCTTCTGGTGGGGTGGGGGGAATAATAATAGAGGTATCGGGTGGATGGTGTGGGAATATCTGATGGGAACTAAGAATGAGGGAGGGTTAGGGTTTCATGATATTCGTGACTTTAAACTAGTCTTGGTGGCGAAGCGAGGGTGGCATATCCTGACAAATCGAGAATCTCTAGTGTCTAGAATCTATAAAGTAAGGTATTTTCCTAACTCGTCTTTCTTTGAAGCAACATTGGGTCATAACCCGAGTTTAGTCTGGAGAAGCATTTGGAAATCTAAGGATATTCTAACTCTTGGTTGTAGGTGGAGTATTGGAGATGGTAAAAACATTCCTGTGATGGAAGCACCTTGGCTTCGTGGATATATCGAGGGTTGCTTGCAAGGCCCTCATAGACAAGGTGTGTACAATATTACCATTAATGATCTCTTTTTACCTATTGAGGGTTGTTTGGTTCTGTAGCAGCGAAGAATATCCTTCAAGTGCCTTTAATTGAGGATATGAAGGAGGATAAGTGGAATTGGATAGAAGAATAAAATGTGTGTTATAGCGTGTGGTATGGATATAGATTGTGGAGGAAGGATAGAAGGAAGATGGAGGTTAGCACGGAAAATGAGAATTGGAGTAATATTTGGAATATGAAGGCTCCTCAGAGGGTGAAACATTTGGTCTGGAGATTATGTAAGAGTTTCCTTCCAAACAAGAGTTAGGTTGAGAGAGGAGCACGTTCCTTGTCTGTTAGAGTGTCAGCTTTGTACGACTCAGTGGGAAGATACACAATACGTATTCTTTGGGTGCAACAACATTTTTTGGTGCTCGCAAGAAGCAAGTTTGTTACATATGATTCAACCTCGTTTAAAGTTCTTTGACGATGCTAGATCCTTGATATTTTATATTTGTAATCAGGAGGATATGAGGATAGTAGGCAGAGTCGCTGTTATGTTGGAGGTGATATGAAGGAATGTAAATAATTGGGTTTGGAATAACGAGAAAGAGGTTCCATCTAAACTTGGTCTTCAAGCTTACAGTAAGTGGCAAGAGTGGTATACAACTCAAGATAACAGTGTGAGAGAGAATAATCACCACCATCCTTTGGTTTGGAGTTCGTCAAACGAAGGGATATTGAAATGTAATGTTAATGCAGGTTTTAATACAACTCGGGAAACTACCAATAGTGGTTGGTGTGTGAGAAATAATATTGGAAGCTTTGTTTGTGCAGGTGCAACTTCGAATTTTGGTATTCATTCAGTTCTAAAAGCGGAAGCGTTGGCTCTCAAAAAGGCTATTCATTTCTCTATAGCTATGCAGCTAAATAATGTTGTCTTTGAGAGTGACTCCCAACGAGTAATTCAGACCATTAGATCCATAATACTGGTATTTCTGAGTTCAGTTTTATTATTTCTTCTATTCAGAATCTGTTACAGTCCTTTCTAAACTTTGAGATCAGTTTTATTAAGTGTCAAGCAAACTCAGTTACTCAGGCTTTAGCTAAGACGAATGATTCTTGATCTAAGCGTAGGTTATTTGATTTGGCATTAGTTAAGTTTTTGTTTGTCAAAAAAATTATTTTGGACCTCATTAAAAAAAAGTCAAACATTGAATATGAAAATATAAAATAGCAGTATACAAGGTAAAAAAAAACTTCTAAAGACAAAAAAGGAATAATATCATATACTATCGTTTGTGATTATTAATATTACTATAGTACACCATATCATCCATAGCCATAATCATAACAATATTCAATCATACAGATCCACTCAAGTAATTAAATAAAAACAAAATAACAAAATCAACTAGATTTATTATTAGAAATGCAAAGGAACGTGTTGAAGCCGCACCGAGGTGCGATTGAACTCAGCAACAACCTCGCCGTACTTTCCTGTTTCACCACCGCATCATCTTTCTCAACCAACACCGCTTCCACTAATTCACCGTACTCCGCCACGTCATCTCCGGTACCACCGGCACTGGCAATAAAACCTATAATAGCAGTCTGTACCGGTCCCAAACTAGGGTTATAAGCAGCAGATTCCATATAAGAGCCTTTATAAACATTACCGCGCGAATCCAATAAAGCTACGCCGGAAGGTGACTCACTGTACGGCGCGTGAGATTCATTCGCTGCTTCAAGTGCCGCAATCTTCAACTTCGAAATCGAAGATTGATTATTGTTATTGTTGTTATCATTACTGTAACCGTTGGATCCGGTATCGTGAAAGGACAAATCGTTGTTACGAGGCTCCAAGAGAAGAGGAACGTGTTTAGGAAGAAGATCGTGAGGACCGAAAGGATGAGAGAGGAATTCAGACAACGAGGTGAATTCAGATTTGGATTCGGAATCGGAGGTTATGAGGAGTGGAATGTCGGAGGCGCCGCGGATTTCTTGGAGGAACTGACGGCAATGGCCACACGGTGCGGCGGAGACGGCGAGATATTGGAGCTGTGTTTCTTTGTTTTGAGAGAGGTTTGTTAAGAGAAACTGTTCAGCGTGGATGGTGTGATGAAATGGAAGGCCGGGGAATTCGACGTTGACGCCGATGAAGATTCGGCCGGAGATCCCGACTCCGACGGCGGCTACGTGGAATTTGGAGATGGGGACACGGGCTAAAGGTTGGGCCGATTTGACTATGGTTGGAAGTAGTTGGGTTAGGCTTAGGCCCGTTGATTGGCCCATCGATTTTGCATCTGATGACTCTATTATGAATCTGGGTTTCTCCATTTTTTTTCACACTTTTTTCAAAAATTAAAATTATTTTAATTTAAAAGCGTGAGAATGTGTATGTGTGAGAGAAAGAGGAAGAGAGGGGGGAAGATTAGGGATGGTTTCATGCTAATTTATAGACGGGATGAAGAGGCAATATGCCAGCTATTAATACTAGTACTACCAATAATTTGAGATTGTTTTCTTTCTATATTTCTTTAATGCATTTAAATTTCTGATAATACTTGTGGAAAGATATCAGATACAAAAATGTAGTTTTGATTTTGCAAATTTAAATTAATTGTGATATGAATCTCTCGAATTAGGTGAAATCTCAATCAGTCATTAAAGTATTTGATAAAAAAAATTTAAATTTTGGTTGAGTACATTGTATTTGCACCTATGGTCTACTTGTAATTGTTATGGATTTGTATTTGTATCTATCTGATTTACAATGTCATTTTCTACATGACTTGTAATTTTGTCTCACAAGACAAAAAGATATGGTGAAGGATAAACTAAACTTTGTGGGACACAAACTCAACACGAATAATTGAAAAATGTCATATAGATGTGTTTGGAATTGGTAATATACAAAGGTGCTAGTGACTTTTCCCCAGATCTTTGTATAGTTATCTGATGATAAATAATAAGCTTAAACTCACTTTTCAGTCCTATATTTAAAAGAAAATGTTATCTTATTTAAAAATTGATTTTCTTTTTTGGTGGTAAATTTCCACTCTCATTCCATTTCGGAGTGTTTTTCTAATGTTTTGGACTCTAAAAAAAATCATAAATTAAACCGAATTAATAAATCAAACCATATTAAAGTTAAAATAATCGACTCTTAAGTTAACCAAATTATATTGCACAAAAAATTATAGAATTGAATTGAAATTGGTGAGCAGAAATCGAATTGAATCAAAATTAAAAAAAAAATTAAATTTTTTTTAATTTTATTTTTAAAAAATAGTTTAACAACTCTAATTTTTAATAAGTGATTTGGTTTGGAATCAATTAATTATGATGGTTTGAAATTTTGAAACGGTACATCAAACCAATAATTTAGTTCGATTTGATTCTTCGGTTTAGTTTGAATGAATATTTAATTATTATAGTTTAATTCACTTCGGTCTAATTTTTTCACTAAACTATATGACTATACGATGAACAACCCTAATTTTTATATTGATTTTGAACCGTGGTAACATTTCATTGTTAACTAAACCCAATGTGACATGTTTAGGTTCAATAGTTAAATTTTTTGGTTCGTCATTTGAGTTTTAGATCACAAATTCATGAGCAACACATGAGATAATTTGGTCAATTTCAGACGTTATTTCACGTTTTTGAAAAATTTGTCACTAAAGAAATTATCGGGTCGAGTCGCGGACTAAACTGCTCTCTTTAAGACATTTTGCGGCACTGCTCGGTCTAGAAATACACCATACACCCTCTGATGATACTAAGACCATTCGAATATGGTATAAATACCACCGTAGTATCTGATATAACTGTCAGTCGTAATAATTTCTCAAACCAAGAGAAATTTCAATAATTCTCTAAAGACAATTCAATAATGGTCATTTGACCACTCAAAAGAATTTCTCAAACAAGGAGAATTTGAATTAATTCTCTAAAGAGAATCCAAAAAATTATAGTAGATAATTTCTTGACTCAAACGAGAAGAAATTAACATTATTCTCAAAAGAGAATTCAAGAAAGTACTCAAAAAATTCAACGAGTAGAAATAAAGAGGAAGAAGTTGGCGCTTCGACAATTCAAAAGACGTAGAGTTATGAGAGTGGGGAAAAAAAACTAATAAAAATAATTTTTGGTGTATTTTGGAATGAAATAAGCAATTTCCTTATATAATAAAGTGAGCTAGTTAATATTTCCTACCTAAGCAATGTGGAGTTAAGGAGTTTTTTTAACCACCAAAAAAATTCTAACAATCTAGAACTTAAGAAAATTTTTTAAATTCAACATATTGAAATATAGATACATACGTAGAGAGAAAGACTCTCATAAGAACACAATGTAGAAATATGGGGCTGTCTGCCTTTATACATTTGGAGAACGTTAAGTGAACTGAGTAACCAATTACCTAAGAGGAGATACTCTTAAACCTTGATCACGGTACATCATTGAGTTTTTAGGAAGAATTTTGATGTCCATTTTGGAGTCGCTATAATATTATTTATCTGATGACACTTCACAAAATTTTATTTGATGACACTTAACAAAACTAACAAAGATGGTACGAGCTCAATCTTAGTTAAAGAAAAATGATAACTTTTGTTACAATTTTTTTTTTACTTTCTTGTAATTCAAGTTACATTATTAAAGTAGTTAACATTAATTGAGATAATTGAATTCGTTAGTAATTAAGGTAGGTAGCTTAGTAAGTCAGTTAAGGTGATAGAGGAAGCAAAAGTTTACTCTTAGAAATGACTTAAGATAAAATCAAAGTTGATCAAGGATGATTTTCCACTATGGTGTTTAAATCCTAAGGCCTGTCTGGGTTTATTAGCTTCTTGATTATCTGTCGTGTTGGGTTAAATTTTCCGAGGACTTTGGTTATCAGCTTTTTCACCCAATAGCGGGTGCTTCATCTTGGTTAAGCTGATGTGGTTTTTTATTTCTGTTGGAAAACTTCTTCTGGTGTGTTTCTGTTTTAGTTGCGCTATCCTTCTGTGTGGTATCTCCAGCTTGTAGTTGATTGGTGCGGTGTCAGTAGTAGTGTACAGTTGTAGCTCACGTTTCACGGGGTCTTATTTTTTTGAGCACTTTTTGGCTGGAATTTGATGCAATTTGATTCCTTTTTCCAGGTCTCATGTTGTTGGTTTTCCCGAGCAATAGCGGGTGCTCTATCTTGGTTGAGCTGCAATGATTTTTTGTTTCTGTAGGAGAATTTCTGATGGTGTGATTTTCTTCATGTGTGATTGTCTGTTGTGTTTTTTGTATCAATTGGAGATTTTCTTGTAGTTTAATGGGCCATGTGTTTTGTGGTGGATGTTAGTTGGTCTGTGTTATGTTAGAATCTATTTTAGATGTTATATTTATATTATGTGTTTGATTTGTGGTTATTTTTAGATGTTGGTGTTGTTCTTGGTTTTTGTTCGGGTTGGTCGTGTGTTGTAAGGGTTATTTGGTGTGGCAGTATAAACATTGTAGCTTCTAGTGCTCATGGTCAACATTCCTTGTGCTAATATGAGTTGATTTTTTCAATGTGTTGTGATTGGTTTTTAATTCGAGAGTCACCACCCTTAATTTTTATCCTAAGAAAGGTAATATAAAGGAATAACCCTAAAAAGTTCAGATATTCTAGGCCTGACTCGGTTCTAGATGAGGGGAAGGTGTTATGAACCCCTTGTCTACCTTATTCACAAGGATACTAGGTTTAAAAGCGTGTTTTAGGAAATATGGTTTTAAGTTTTATTAGGGGAACTCGCCACGATTTTTGATCGTATGCCTACGTATCCTCTTAGGAGGAATCAAAGTCTCATTTCGTAGTTCGTGGTTGGTTTGTGTTTTTTATGGATCATAAAAATATTCGCATTTTCCACGGATTTAGTCTAAGTGTCATGAATAGCAAAAATTGTTAGACTAAACATACAGTCGATTTGAATAAGTTCGCAATCCTTTTTGAAAGTTTGTTTGTTGAATTAATTTGATTTTTGAAAATGAGTTTGTAGTTGGTTGAATGTTTTTTAACAT
This sequence comes from Vicia faba, assembly GCA_948472305.1. Taxonomy (NCBI): domain Eukaryota; kingdom Viridiplantae; phylum Streptophyta; class Magnoliopsida; order Fabales; family Fabaceae; genus Vicia; species Vicia faba. Next base: position 1,034,741,055 of record OX451735.1, read on the forward strand.
ATTAATTATTTAAAAAGATAATTCTATTTAGATGCATGAATATAAATAAGCTTTAATGCAATAAATAAAAATAACATTTAAATGAGTTTAGAAAATAAGAAATTTGTGTGATAAAAATAATAATGAATATAATATTAGATATGTAATATATAATAATTATAAAAATATATAATATTTATTATAATTAAATAAATAAAAATATAAAATATAAAAATTATAAAAAAAATGAAATAAAATAAATAAGAAAAAATATTGAAAATGCAGGAGGGGTGCAGAATATATAAGGGTAGTAAAAAGACAGGGTGCAGGTAGCATGAGCCTGAATTCAGATGTTGAATTCAGGCCCAGAAGCACAAGGGGTGTTGATTTAGCTTACGCAACAAATATGTGGGGTGCGAGAAGTAGGAGGGCCCAAGACTAGATTTTGGACTTGGTCGTCTTAGCGTAGGGGGTACGTTTTGCATTTTGTAGAAGAAATAATGGCAAGAGGGTGGTGTGAAAAGCCAATGGACCGGCCCAAAACGCTTAGGGAAAGGGGTCCGTTATGATTGCGTGTGAGCGGGTGTAGAAAGAAATGGCGGACAAGCGTTTTATAGAGCGTGGGATAGGGATCGTGTGATTGAAATTGAAAGAGCATTATAACAATTATGGGGACGCGCGCTGGATTATAACAATTAATATATTTTATTTTTTTTTACAAAACAAAATTCTTCATTTTGTTTCATCCTTCTCTCTCTCTCTCTCTCTCTCACACACACACACACACACACACTCTGTATCCTATTTTCATCTTCTCCACACAAACCCTAAGTGAAAACAGAACCACCATCCCTTAGCGGCGATGTTGTGTTCCTTCTTCTTCTCCAACACAACAACAACCTACAACCCAATACCAACCCCGGACCCTAACATGCAAAACACACCAAGAAAATTTCTCCAGAAGCTGAGTATTCGTTACCTCCGGCTGTAATATCCTTTGAAACTTCTGATTTCTCGATCGCTAATCTCTCCCTTCTTTTGTTTGCAGGGAATGATAGACACAATGGTGATTTGAAGATGGTGATGACGGCGTGATGGCAGAAGATGGCGAGAGCGACGGTGGCTTTTTCAAGCGGCGCGGTTTGGAGCGTCTTGGATCCATGGTTTTAGAGACTGAAACCAGATCCCTTCTTCTCATTCCTTTCAAGTTTTCTGCTATGTAATCTTTTCTTGTTGTAGTAGTTTTCGCTCCTTATGTCTCTGCTTCTTCTTTCCCGTTTTTTGTTCGCCTTTTCTCCGCCTCTCTGTAATTTGTTTTGGGTTTTATAGATTTTAGGGATTAAGAAATGAAATTAAGTCCATTACTCTATTTGATTGTAATTTGATCTTGCTGTAAATGCGTTGATTTTGTATTGAATTGATCCTATTTCTGTATTAGATAAAGCTTTTATATGTTTTGATTACTTTTCGTATCGATCTTGTTCTATAAAAAGGAAAGAAAATATATTGTTTGACTTCCAGAAATTGTTTAGAGGGTTAAAGCACATGTTTCTATGCTTAACCCAAATAGTAGATGTTTGCCTATTGTTTTAGGCAAAACGCCATTTTTCTCGGCTAGCAAATTCTTTGGATTCGGACTGGGCCTGTAATGGCTTCTAGGCTTACAAGTTTTTTAGACTTTGCGTGTTCTCATTGACAAAACAAAACCAAACTTAATTAACTATTAGAATAAAATGATTACTAACAATTTCATACAAGGTTACATAATATAAATAAAGATAGTAATAACAATAATTCTAATAATATAATTAAAATAAAAACAAATCTCAAAACGAACCAAAATAGAAAAGGGCCTCATTGTTTGACCATTATCGGCCCTCTAATAATACAACCCTTTTATTAAAAAACATATTTCTCCCTTACTTGAAATAGACCCCCAATCATCCTAGTGGGTCAGACCGTTTGACTTAAAGAAAGACCAGCACAACTTTCTTTCTAAATGAGCGTTATTTAGAAAAATACTTGTTCATACCTCATTTAAAACAATACACCTCCCTTAACTTGAAATAGACTGAAATAGTTACATAGGCCCTTTCTAGTTTAGAAAGACCCATGCTTTTTTACAAAATAATATACTTGTTTGATAAAATGCATCCTCTCTAAAAAGAAACCTTAATGGACCAACAGATATTGATGGTCCATTTAAGATTAGTGCACCCATCTCTGATGTTTTACACCCCCCCATAGAAATAAAAATTATATAATATAATTTATTTAAAAAGAAACCTATAAGGGTAGGACAAATTTAGAGTATGACAAATGCCCCTATTTAATCATCTTTCAACTGAACAGTGCGAGAATACGCAAGTCTCTCACGTTCTGATCGGAAGTTTATTAAATATTGGAAGACCCCAAGATTTGTTCGAGAGATTATAAGGATACGCTGTACAACATTCCAGTGAATGTGAAGGGTATGCGTAGATGATGATTCATCATCTAACCCGCGTTTGCACCAAAGTTTGTTTGACTTAGATATGACGATGCAGATAACCTGTCAATATTTAAGAAGAGACCACTTGCATATTTACCATAACCTAGGAGGTAAAATAATACAAGTTTTGCAAAGATGACTTACTAACGCTTGGATACTAATATAGTAAGTTTGATTTGATTTCGTCCATTCGTCACAACCTAGGGGATGAATAAAACAAAGTCTGATAACACATTGTTGCATGGAGACTAATGCAACAGGTTATATCGAGGAAGAAACTTGATAATGACATTGGTGCCTGGAGACTGATGAATGGATTATATCACATAAAATTTTTGATAACGCCATTGTTGCATGGAGACTGATGCAATAGAAAAGTTTGATAATAACATTACTGCATGGAGACTGATGAAATGGAAAAGTTTGATAATAACATTGCTGCAAAGAGACTGGCGCAATGGGTTGAATTGTAGATCTCGCAACATTGTTGCATGGAACCTGACACAATGAGCTATATTGCAAAGAAGGGAAAACATTGATACGTGGAGACTAACGCAATGATCTAGATTACAAAGGAAGGATATATTGTTGCGTGTAGACTGACACAATAAGTTAAACTGTAGATTTCACATTGTCTCATACAGACTAACACAATGAGTGAAATCATTGATTTCGCTACATTGCTGCCTGGAGTCTGACACAATGAGCTAGGTCGCGAAGAAAGAACATATTGTGGCATGGAGACTGACACAATAAGTTAAATTGTAAACTTTCACACATTATCACATAGAGACTGACACAATGGGTGGAATTGCCGATTTCACAACATTGCTGCCTGGAGTCTGACACAATGAGCTAGACCATGAAGAAAGAACATATTACTGCGTGGAGACTGACACGATAAGTTAAATATATAAACTTTCACACATTATCGCATAGAGATTGACACAATGGGTGTAATTTCTTGCAACATTGCTTCCTGGGTCTGACACAATGAGCTAGATCGCAAAGAAAGAACATATTGCTGCATGGAGACTGACACAATAAATTAAATATAGAAAATTTTACATATTGTCGCATAGAGACTGACACAATGGGTGGAGTATATAGGAGGTTGTTTTGAATGATCCACATCTCAGATAACTAAATCAGAGATGAGAACATATTTTACTGGTTATATATGTTTTTAACCAAGGTAATAATCTGATGGAGAGCCCAAAGATATTGGTTCTGCCCAAAGCATGTTTTGGGAAATTCCATGTGTGATGTATGTGCATCATGTCTGTTGTACCCCAAGATTTTCCCTCCCATTTTCTTCAAGACATTCTTTCAAGGGTTTTCAAAATGCTCAAGAATCTCAAAGATTGACCAATCAAAACCTCCTCCAAAGCCAAGGGTATACAACTAGGATTTTGAGTTTCTAAAGGAAATTTGGGTTGCAAATGTCTCAAGTGGTTTTAATGGTTCATCATAGCTCCTCAACAATGTTAATTTCAAGTTTCAAGTCTTGCATCACAAGTTTGCTCAGTCGATGGCTCAAATGATTGAAAATCAAATGTATTGAATAAAAAGTCAACTATGGTCAACGTATAGTCAAACTTCAAGATTTTTTGTCAACATCAACATTTTTAAGTGATATTCATCATTTGATCAAGGGTTGATCATGATTCCTCAAGGAAATCCCTCAAGGAAATCCCTCAAATCATCAAAAGTCAAAAGTTGTCAAATTTGGGTTTCCTTAGGAGAAGTCAACTGAACTTTGACCAAGCATAACTTTCACATGCTTCATCAACTTTTCCCCAACAAAAATCCTATTTTGAAGGAAATTCAATTCTATACAAATTTTTATTTATGGTCAAGACCAAAAAATGCTTCATTTGAAAGATATGATCTAATACATTACAAGTCATTTTCAAAAGTCAACAAAAAGACACTTTTTGTCAAGGCAACTTACATCAAGATAAATCTCCAAATGCAAAAATGATCAAAAGAGAAATTGTATAGGACATCTTTAGATTTTAAAAAAGTCCAAGATCACCTTCAAAAGATGAAAATTGAGCAAGTTATGAGTTGCACAAGTTGGGAAATTTTGAGGAAATGCATGAAATGCAAAATGAGAAAGTTGAGATTTTTGAACTAGTGGGCCTAACTTTTGATGTTAAAACATGTTTATAAGGTGTTATAAGACCTCTAAATCTATTCACATATTTTTCATGATTTTTATTTCTTTTATTTGAATTCTTCATTTAAAAGCAAATAAAATCAAAATAAATGTGCGATAATAGTATAAGGGCTTGGACTTTTGTTTCAATCAGCTAAAGTCCCAATACAACACATGCTATCCTGTCACAAAACATGCCAAAACCGTGCAAGCTTAAAAATGACAAGGAAAATCTCAAATTTGGAAAGTTTTAAACATGTTTGATCTTGTTTGGTTAGAGCCATCATGGCTTGACTTTATTCCATCTTTGGTGAGCCATTTGTTTCTTCTATATAAAGGCAAGGCAAGCAGATGCAAAAGACACGAAAATACTGACCAAAGAGCCACTTAAAAAATCACAAAAAAATTCAAGGGAATTGCAAAATCTGTAACTTAATTTACATCCATTCTCACTCGAAACTAAGGCCAGCATTCACCTCCTGAGCATCTACAGAGTAAGTATAGTCATTTTACAAAGGTCCCGTGCTTGAAATGACCATATTCATCATCTCCGATTGAAATTTTTTCCATTAGTCGTATTTTTAATACTGCGCGTTGCTGGATTTTTTCTAACCATCTAGATAAATATATATGAATGCTTAGAACAGGTTACAACCATCGCATGGAGTTGGTAACGTCCAAACCCAGATTCACCATTTTTGAACCGTGTTAGGGTTTTTCATTCGAAACCCATGTTACAAGGACTTTTAGCCTAAACAGATCCCATATTCAGATTCAGGAGGAAATTTTAAGGGGAGTAACATGTTTGGTTCGCCTTAATTTTTCGTATTTTACAGGTTCCAAAATTTCTTCTCTCCGGAGAAGACGGTGGAAACCACCATAGACGGTGGTTTGAATCCTTGACTTACTGCGTGGCGTAATGGAGTGTTATGGTTGGTCCATTCAAACTACATGGACCCACTCACACGCGCACGTCTTTACTTGTCTGATATTAGTTCTCATTTTGTATTATATATTTTATTGTATTAAAGCTAACGAATGTATAGCCACCCCAGTGGCAGCACACTTGCTCTTAAGTCTTTCATATGCCTGATCTTGAGTTCGACCCAGACGTGGGACATTTTTATTTTCCATGTTTATCTCTTGCAGATCCAGTACAAGCAATCATAGCGCACATATCATGAGCCTCGTGCCATCATCCTCAGATGTTCATCAAGCAAATATCCAACGCCCTGGATCTGACGTGTGCACTGTGAGTCCTCTGGAGCCAGCCATGCATGATCATCACAGGTGCCTGGACTCTTTGTTTTGGGCCTAACGCAATCTGCTTCTCACACCCCCAAATTCCTTTTGGATATCAGGCCCATTTGATTTCTTTTTTTTTTTAATTTACTATTTTCTTTTTTTAACCAATTTTATTTAAATCAGAAAAAATCATAAATCATTAAAAAAAATAGATTTAGGTTTTTAATTAATTAATTTAATTTTTATAAATAAAAATTAATTTAATTTAATCATACTTTGTTTTATTTTATTAGTTAATTAGTAAATTAATTAAGAATGAGGGTTCATTTTTATTTTACACTTTAATTACTTTTCTAAACAAAAACACCAAAAATATTTTCTTAAGCGCTTAGAATTTTTTTTAGAGTTTTCAACATCTTTCCCTTTTTAATCCCTGCGCGCCTATTTATTTTTTGCATTATTATAAATATTGTAAATGCTCAAAAGTTTGTAATAGATAATTAGGGTTTATTGCTTTCTTCCTCAATTTTTATGGTTTGTACTCCCCATCCCCGAAGCACTGTAATAGCGTAGATTTTATTTCTCACATTTTTACTTTCCGCACTTATGCATGTATGTATATATTTAACTGCTAGTAATAGGATTGTATGGAAAAGACTAAAAGGAAACACTAGATAACCATAAATCCAAGATTAAAATAACTGAAACATAACACACTTTGCACACGCGCACCTCTAGGGTGACCCTCACTTGTTGCCTTGGATATAAACAGTCGTGTCCCTCGAACGTGGGATGCTTTAGCAAAGACCCTTCAATTAAAAGATTGTAGTCCCTTGATAACCCTTTTATGTTGCCTTGGTAAATGATCTTAGTCCCTTACACAATTTCTAAAGCGTCCTACGAGTTGCCTTCATGACTGTATGATGACCCGCGCCCGTCCCTTAAACATCCAATGATAGGGCTTCCTACTAACTAATGGTAGGATAGCACTATCTAAAGGAAAGGAGGAAAAAACAAAGACTTTTTGAGTAGGTAGATAGCTCGTAGTCACTTGCTCACAAACAAAAAAACATTTCTTCACACATAAACTCTTTTCTAAAATATTTTCAAAAACAAACACTTTGTATGTGTGAGTACCACTCTGAGACACTTGGGCACTCAACTGAGAATTGTAATATTCTGAAGCACAAAGTCCAAGACCTCATTTATTCAAACGCTATCACATTCGCACAAGAAAAACATAAATTAATTCTCCTCTGACTCAGTGAATTCCAAGACTGCAAAGAGAATCGTCTAAAGCAATAAGTCCATACAGAGTCAAGCCTCCTCAACATTGGCAGTCTTTAATTTCTTTTTTTGCATGCTCATTTGTAATATTTCTTGTTTTGTTCAGTACTGGTTGTATGAAAAACTTGTTTGTTTTTTAATGATAATCACAATGCATTATATGTGTTTGTCTTGAAGCAATCCATTTGTTTCACTCTTATTATTTTTCTTTGTCTTATGATACTTAACTCTTTTTAAACTAAAGTGAATAAACTCTGGAGGAAGGATCATGAAAATGTAATACTTAGAATCTCAAATGGTATGCTTTTTAATAAAACCCTACTGACGATGTACATGCATTGTTTCAAATCCCCAAACACTAGATATATAAGGGAGATAGACCCTGAAGCCTTGAAGTAGGAGTATCTTTTCCATACAGAAAAAACCCTCACATCTTAACCTGGGGCAGGGTAGTATTCAGTCAATTTGATCGAGCATTCAAATTTCAAAATGAGTGAACATCCAAGGATCACCACACCATATCCCTCACACATCAAGATGTCGAGAGACATGAAACAATAATGGTTATCCATCTTCCATCAAGGGACAAGATAGTCGCAACACTTCCATCAAGTCAAAGAACTCAAGGTCACACGATTATTTTGAATCGAAAAAAAGAAAGAAAACCCACTAAGTTGAAAATTTGAAAACAAGTTACTTAGGCAAAAATTAGGGCATCCCGCTGGAATGCAACTTCAAAATAAAAAAAAAATATGTCTAGGAAAAAATTAGGGAAAGAAAGGATTACAAAACAAAAATCCTTAGAAAGAACAAATTTGTGTGATCAGACACCAAAAAGAAAAGGCGAGTAACTACCATGTCCAAGAAACCTCATTAATTCCTCAACCATCTCGAACTCCTCTTGAGAGATGAGTGCTCGTATCGAGTTAACTGAATGTAGGACCGGAGAACATCATGGAGAATGTGTGGGTACAAATTAACTTTGAGTCTTAAATCGTTATTTTTGAAATCATGAACCAGACCATGTTACAACCCGTAAAAGTCCTAGCTGAAGCATGGAGTTATTTCAAAAGCATATTATAACGAGAATACGGTAAACTAACTCATATGAGACTTACTAAAACATTTGAGTTGGTATTTGTAATGGTAGAAATGTGCAAGACTAAGCCATTGGATTGACTAGACTTTATACAAATCAAAATAAAAATCGCCACCACGCTTTATTGTTTCCAAAGGAATGGGAAAAGAGCGAATAACCCAAAAAGAGGGGGAAAGATTCAAGGTAAGGGGGTTGTTTATCCAATGGGAAGGTATTAGCACCCTAAACATCTACGGTACTCCGCAGGAACCTCTTTGAAAAATCTGTATATTTTGGCTATAAAAATGTGTTGTATATAAAATGGATGGTGGAGGTGAGAAAAGAAATATATTTTTTATGATTTTTGCACCCGCCGCGGTTGCAAACCTTTAGTGCCTACGTACCACCTTTCGTGCAATAGGGGATCAGGGTACACGTAGTTCCTTTAGAAAAGACTTGTTTGTTGATTGTTTTTAAACAAGGAGACAAGTCGTCATTGTTAGGAGAGAAATCTCGACTAACGCCCACAAGGTATGAGAAAGATGGACCCTGCGTCAACAAGAGTGAGGGTTTGAGAACGCCTCTAGTACTCAAGTGGAAAAGTCGACACCTTTATAACCATAGGGATAGGAGAATGTTGCTCGACTATCAATGAATCATGTCTCACCTTGAAAAAAAGTTTTGAATGGAAAAGGTGCTTGGGCGCACAAAAGAGTTTGAATGAGTTGAAGTGTTTTGTTAATTTTGAAAGAAATCTCAAAGTATGATTAAATGAATTGAAGTTTGTTTAAAGAAAATAAGTTTTAAAAGAAAAGTCACTCGACAAAGTCGAGGTTTATTATGAAAGTGGTTCGAGTTTAAAAAACAAAGAAGATTTTGAAAGAAGATGAGAAGGTTTTTTTAAAAATTAAAGAAGATGGGAGGAGATAAAGGGACTATTCTAAAGTGTGATACGGTGGGAGAACTGACTTGAGGTTTGCGTTTGTATTCGCAAATGTTGCGGTTAGCAAGAGTCGCCACCGACTTTTTATTTTTATCCTAAGGAAAGGTTAAAAAGCACAGCAAAAACCTTTTGAGATGTTTTCTTGGGTTCGGGGAGTAGATTATAGAAAGGGAAGGTATTAGCACCCTTTCTATCCATGGTTATCCATGGGCTCTTAGTTACTTGCTTAGATCACTTGCCTTTTGTTTTCAATTGTTTTAAATGGTGCTTGAGTGTGTGGGTTTTGAAATGTTTTGAAAAGAGGCCAATGTGGTGGCCACCTTTGTAATGATCCATGTGGGGATGTATACAAAGATGTATGTCTTTTGAAAAGGTTTTCATTTGTTTTTGAAAGGTGTTTTGAAAGTGATGTGAGGTATGGTTTTAGAAAATAGGCAAGTGTTTTGTTTTGCAAGTTTGATTCAAGTAACTAAGAGCTTATCTACTCCTAAATTTCTCAAAAGATTATTGCTATACTTTAACCCTTTTAACAAGTTTGCACCACCATTGTATTTGGTGGGCAACCTTGTGTTAGGATGTGAAAGGGACAGGCGCGGGTCATCGTTTAGACCATAATTGTAACAACGTTAAATGTCTTTGGGCAATTTCTCTAAGGGACTTGATCATTTGTTTTGTTTGTTTTTGAAAAGTTTTATCGAGGGACTATGATCATTCAAACTGTTTGCTTTGCCCAAAGATGTTCAACATACAATATGGCCCATTTATTTGAAGGCAACAAGTGGAATACCCTAGGGGGTGCAAGTGTGATTTGTGTGTCCATTTTCATGCTTGTTTATCTTGTATTAGGTCAAACTATTTTTTATCGTTTTTTTTTCGCATACAAACCCTAATTCTAGCATGTTATTATTTAGAAAGCAATAAAGTGCGAAATTTAAATTACTAAGCTATTACACAACCAAATATGGGAAGGGGGGTACAAATGTTCAAATGGGGATATAGACAAGAATTTAAATCTAGATTATTACAACAATTGGATATTTGCATGGTAAATAAATTGCATAATTTAAATGTAAACAAAATAAATATGTGAAATGTAAAAAAAAGAAAGTTTTTTTTTATGTGTATGAGAAAATATTTATGTAAAAGGAAAAAGAAAATAAAAAATGTATTTATTTTTTAGTATTTTGAAACTTAGGGTAAGAAACCCTAATTTTTATATAAAAAGTATTATTATCTAATTTAATTCTACTATTTATTCATTATTTATAAAAATAACCTAAAATGAAGTATATTGTAAAAAAGTATTTTTGTATCAAATGTTAATAAAATAAAATAAAAAAAAATCAAGTATTTTTATATCTTTTTCTTAAATACATTAATAATCAAATATATATATATAACCCTAAATATGTATTATTCAAAAATAAATATTTATTTAATATTTTAGTAAAATAAATAAAAGAGTATTTTTTATATGAAATATTTTCAGAAAGTAAATAAAAAAATAAAAAGTGTATTTATATTATTTTTACATTTATTCTAATAATCAAATATATTTATATTTATGTACAAACTAAACAAATAAACAAATAAATATGCAATAAATGCAAAAAATTATGAAAAAAATATTTTTTAATTTTTTATGGCATGAGAGAAAATAAATGAAGTCAACCAAAAAGAAAAAAGTCAAAAATGTTTAAAAATAAGCAAATGGGCTCAGGGGGGTGTAAGCCAAAAAGGATGGTGTGAAAAGAAAGAATAACAACAGCCCAGCCCAATAACACACTGTCTTCAACCTCCAGCTTCAAACTTTGAAAAAACGCGCGCCTCTTGCTTCAATGTCTAACTCCTGATTCCTTGATTTTTTGAACAAACTTCCAACACAAAAGATGTTAAGCATGAAGAGACGGTTCTAACCATATAAAGAACATGTCCTATCTCTCTAAGATGAGGGAGAATTTCTCTCCCCCTCTTTCCTGACCTAATTTTTCTACCATTTTCAGAGCTCAAATTCTCTCTACTCAGACAAAAGAAATGAAAAGTAAAGCTATGTACATGTTCAGGGCTATGAGTAGGACTTTGTTTCTTCACAAACTTAAGACTAAATATGCCTAATAAGAGAGATACGAATTCAAACTTTTACCTGTGCAGTTGAACTTCTATGTGGAGAATGAGAGACTTTCAATGCAATGTAATGATTGGAAAAGCTTCCTTGAAGTCCAGGGATACTTTTTCAATGCTCACTTTGTCTTGAAACTTCTTGTATCAAGCTATAGAACTTCACCTGCAAGTCAAAGATGTGAAAATGGTGGAAGTGGTTAGAGCAACTACAGATCGTGCCTTAGCTTCTGGATAGCTTGCATATGTTGTAAGGAAGGTATAGGAACAGGTTTGGACAGAAATGCTTGAAGGAATTGAGAGATTGCACTCAAACTGCAGGGGCACCCCTGTTTGTGCAGTTTGAGGATGATTCTGAGATGGAGAGGGTTTGAAAGGCAAATGGCTCGAGCAAAAGCTTCAATGTGGTCTATGGAATGTGTTTGATATCTTTTGTGCTGTGTTCCTTGACTGATATGAGAGATAGCATATGTTATGGACCTTTCTTCACACTTAAGCTACCAAAAGCAAATTGGTGTTCTAGGTCAGTATAGGACCCCCTAATGTGCTGCATCAACTCCTCTTGATCAGTGTGTTATGCCCATAATCTTGTGTTAGGCAGATCTTCTTTGTACTTGTTGGATTACAAACTTGACATAAAGCTAAACTTTTCAAAAATGGAAATTCCACTTTATCTAGTTTAGGATTAAACCATTATGCAATGTTAGAACACAAAGAACATGACCTTAACACATTGAATATGCATTAAATTATTGAGTATGGATTGGTTCAAGGACCTGTAATTAAGCATAAAGCAAACTGAATTCGAATTTGCAAATTGTGAACATGTCTTGATGAAGAACAAAAGTGAATTTTTGCCAACTTGTGAAATTCGAATCTCTCAAGTTATGAGGTTGTTTGATGAGTTCTTGGACATTTTGGAAAGCTTGGAATGTGTACTACAATCCATCTTTGAAATGCAATTTGAAATTCCAAGTGGAAGGGTATGAAAAGTGGCCTTGAAGTAGGGTAGAAAACCTTGTCAAAGTAGGTCAAATTTCACTAAGTTAAAAGATGGTTTAGTGCCCTTATTCAAAAAATCATAACTTGAGATACAAGCTTCAAATGAGAAAACTTTGTGAATCAAAGTTGTAGATTTTGCAACAAGCTACAACTTTCATGTTTTGACTTTTGTTTGAATCCAAATGGATCATGGTGAAAAGATGGGGCAAAGTTGGGAAAAAATTAGGGTTTTCCATAACTTAGAAAAATTCTAAGTTATGAAAAATTCCATTTTCAAACCCTAATTTGCATTTTGTGATTTCTTGGTGAACAAGTTTCATGATTTGGCATGTTTTGATGAAAAATGAATCTTGACTCTTGATTTTGACCAAAAAGTCAAAGTTTGACTTTTCAGTATACAATCAAAATTGATCAATTGACTGGGAAATTCAACTGTCAATCTTGTGTACTTGGGATCTTTTGAGCTTGATGAACATGTCAAGATAATGCCATGGGGTCCTTGAGTCCATATGTGAGCTTGGTTTGCCATTGGCTAGGTCAAACAGTCAAAAATTGCCTTTGTGCAGTCAAAACCCTAAAAATGACCATTTTGCCCTTTTGGTGATCTGATCAAATTTCTTGGGGAATTGTGATTCAAACTTGATCAAATGGTCCATGTGAGTTCATAATGTTGATGTGGATCAAATTTCATGAGGTTTGACTGTCAATTGGCCACAGTTGACTTTTTCCCCAATACAGCTGATTTCTAGGTCAACTGTCCAATTGACTGGGAAAAACTTGGAATCAAGACTTGAAACTTGGTATGGGTAAACTTGGGAGTCCAATATGAAGCATGAAAATCATCTTAGGCATTTTAGGTCAAAACATCTTTAGGCAAACACAAACCCTAATTTGAGTCCACAGTGCAAGGAGAAGTCTTGAGCAGAGGAAACCCTAATTGGACCTTGATCTTTAAATGTCTTGTGATGAGAAAATGTTGAGGAAATGGGAGGGCAAATTTTGGGGTACAACAGTTGCCCCTGTTCAATCTTCTTGAACCTGAAGAGTTAGATTGGCAAGTTTTGCCTTTCGTGACTCGAGGGTAAAAGGAGATTGGACACTAGAGTGCCCGGAAATTTGCACTCGCATGCTGGAGTCTCAACAATTGTGGTGTCGGGAATGGGCTTATAGATGCCATCTGGAAAAGTGATAGAACTTTGTCGGGAATGGGCTTATAGATGCCATTTGGAAGTGTTGATCGCATAAGAGGTTCCTTAGCGAGAACTTGTGTGTTTTAAGAAAGACAGATGTTTTCCTGACTTGTTACAGGTGTTTGATCTTCAGTCTCCTTATGCAGATATGCCCTGGCTAGATACAGGTATCGAATCTTCAATCGGTTGCTCACAGATGTGCCCCGGCTGGATACAGGAGTCGAATCTTTGAACTCTGCAGACGTGCCCTGGCTAGATACAGGAGTCGAGTCTGGAAATATGGTCAACAGATATGCCCTGGCTGGATACAGGAATCGAATCTGGAGCTGTTGTAGTTGATAGATGTGCCCTGGCTGGATACAGGAGTCGAATCTTTGAACTCTTCAGACGTGCCCTGGCTAGGTACAGGAATCGAGTCTGGAAACTGATCACTCTCAGATGTGCCCTGGCTAGATACAGGTATCGAATCTGGAATTGTGACAGTTGAAGGTAGTCGTTTTTGAGATTGTCTTTTTCCTGAAAAGGCAAAGACGTAAGCTGTATGCAATGTCATGATGTATGATATGCATGATGTCATGATGTTCAACATTTGATGTTGTACGTGTCTCATCATGTATGTAAGCAAGATGTATGAAAATGTGACATGTTTATGAGTGTAATTTCATCTTAGGAAAATAAATCCTTGACGAATGACCGGGAAGCTGTTCTGCGGAAGAGATGCTTGACCGAAGCTCTGATGAGAGGCCTGCTGAGGACTTTAACAATGGATTCCGCTGAGGATAATGATGATAAACTCCGCTGGGGAAAACCAAAGATAGACTTCGCTGGGGATTGAAGGAACTTTTGCCGGGGACGGTCTTCCGTGGCTTTTAGCTGAGGATAACCCAGTTATAAGTCCTTGTGAGGAAATAACTCTAAGTAAAACTTGGGCGAGACGTTCGTACTTCGCCGGGGATAAGCTCGCAGAATCTACTGGGGATGAGCTTTTAAGACCTGCCGGGGGATGTTGTGCCTTTTTCAGGATCGACGGGGAATCGACTCCTGCTTGGGGAGAGTGCTGCTGAATTTGTTTTATTCTGCGGGGAGCTAAGATGATTTGGCCATATTTTCAGTTGAACCTACCTTGGTGCCTTGGTGGACAAAACAACTAGACCGCATTAAACAACTCCACATTGCCCCTGCCTTTGATGTCACTTGTAATTAATCTTTTTTTTTCGTATGCAAACATTTATGAATCAGCAATTTAATGTCAAATGCATATATCAAAAATGAACATTGGACGTTCTTCGCAAGACAAAACAGAAAAAGAAAAACAATGGCAATTTATATGGACAAGTGAATTTGTATTGATTTAAACTTTGCCTGTGAATAGGCGTTTTTTGTACAAGAGGCTGACATCCTAGTAAGAGGACGCCGCCAAATAACATAGAGTTTACAATTTGAAAAAAACAAAACAGCTATGTGAACCATCCCACTGGGTTCCAACTCTGCTATTGCCTTTATGTCTTCGAACGTCTCATCGCTTTGCTGCCTGGTCGAAGATGAAGCTGATTGGTCGATGCCGTAATCTGAGCCAGATAGTTGATGCCGAATTCCGGATGCGAAGTGATCCAATGAGACATAGTGTTACGCTTTTATCCCTAACTTTTGCCTGGACCGCCCTTTCGGGTTTTCAGTCCACCGGGATACCCATTTTTGCCCAAGCCGCCCTTTTAGATTTTCGACTTGCCGGATGTACAGATTTTTATTTATTTCATCCCTTATTTTTGCCCGAACCCTTTTGGTTCGCCGGGAAGCCCTTATTTTTGCCTAGGTATGTCAACCTAGCGGGTCTTTTATTTATGCGTAGTATTTTTTCACTATGTCCGCATTGGCGGGGTGAGGAAGGTCGTCACCGTCCATGGTGGTTAGGATCATGGCTCCTCCAGAGAACACACGCTTAACCACAAATGGCCCTTCGTACGTAGGGGTCCATTTGCCCCGGGGATCACTTTGAGGAAGGATGATGCGTTTGATTACCAGGTCCCCAACTTGATACTCTTGCGGTCTGACTTTCTTGTTAAATGCCCTGATCATCCGTTTTTGATACGTTTGACCATGACAGATAGCAGTGAGCCTTTTTTCGTCAATTAGATTTAGTTGATCAAGTCGAGTTTGGATCCAATCATCTTCATTCAAGTCTGCATCCTTCATTATCCGAAGAGAGGGTATCTGGATTTCGATTGGCAAGACTGCCTCCATGCCGTAGACCAAGGAGAAAGGAGTTGCCCCGGTTGATGTCCTTGCTGAGGTGCGGTACCCATGAAGAGCGAACGGTAACATTTCGTGCCAATCTTTATAGGTCACTGTCATCTTCTGCACAATTTTCTTGATATTTTTATTGGCTGCCTCTACAGCCCCATTCATCTTCGGCCGATAGGGGGAAGAATTGTGGTGCTGTATCTTGAATTGTTCACAGAGTTCAGTGATCATTTTGTTATTGAGATTGGTACCGTTGTCCGTAATGATTCTTTCCGGGACTCCGTACCGACAAATCAGATTATGCCGGATGAAACGTGCCACGACGCTCTTGGTTACTGTGGCATAGGAAGCTGCCTCGACCCATTTCGTGAAGTAATCGATTGCCACCAAGATGAAACGGTGTCCATTGGACGCTGTCGGTCGGATCTCACCGATCATATCGATGCCCCACATTGCGAAAGGCCAAGGTGCCGTTAGGACATTCAAAGGAACCGGAGGGATATGCACCTTGTCAGCATAGATCTGGCATTTATGACAAGTTCGGGAGTGCTGGTAACAATCGGCTTCCATCGTGGACCAGAAATATCCTGCCCGAAGGATTTTCTTAGCCATGGTGTGTCCACTGGAATGGGTCCCAAATGTACCTTCATGTAGTTCCATCATAATTTTCTCTGCTTCAGCCTTATCCACACAACGTAACAGAGTTGAATCATGATTCCGTTTGTAGAGAATGCCGTTGCTGAGGAAGAATTTTGCAGCAAATCTCCTCATGAACTTCTTATCATTGACAGATGCACCTTCAGGGTATTCCTGGGCTTCCAAGTACCTCCTCACCTCGTGATACCAGGGCTTTTCAGTCACCTTCTCAGCCTCGAGCTCGCAACAGTATGCCGGTTCATCCAACTTCCAGATTAGGATTTGAGGAGCCTCATTATCCCATTTAACTTTGAACATCGAAGACATCGTGGCTAGTGCGTCCGCTAGCTGATTCTCCTCTCTAGGGAAGTGCTCAAAAGTTATCTTTTCAAAGTGAGGGAGCAAGGTCGACACATACTCCTTGTAAGGAATGAGATTCGGGTGTTTCGTATCCCACTCGCCTTTGATCTGATTGATCACGAGAGCGGAATCTCCGAAGACACTTAGAAACTTGATCCTCAAATCGATCGCAGCTTGTAAACCCATGATACATGCCTCATATTCTGCCATGTTGTTGGTGCAGCTGAAACATAATCGGGCGGTGAGTGGAGTATGAGTCCCCTTGGGAGATATGATTACAGCGCCGACGCCGTTACCCAAAGCATTGGAGGCTCCATCAAAATGCATAGACCATCGGGATCCTTCCTCAGGTCCTTCATCCGGTCCAGGTACTTCACAGTCAGTTACCACCATGATGTCTTCGTCCGGAAAATCAAAGTTCAATGATTGATAATCGTCCACAGGTTGGTGTGCCAAATGATCAGCCAGTACACTCCCCTTAATTGCTTTCTGAGTTGTATACTGGATGTCATATTCTGTTAAGATCATTTGCCATCTCGCTATTCTCCCAGACAAAGCGGGCTTTTCAAATATGTACTTGATGGGATCCATCTTTGAAATCAATAAAGTAGTGTGAGTCAGCATATACTGTCTCAGCCGGCGAGCAGCCCATACAAGAGCGCAGCAAGTTTTCTCAAGCAGTGAGTAACGAGACTCACAGTCGGTAAACTTTTTGCTCAAGTAGTAAATAGCGTGCTCTTTTCGGCCAGACTCGTCATGCTGCCCCAGCACACACCCCATTGAATTATCAAGCACTGTCAAGTATAGTATCAGAGGTCTTCCTTCCACTGGTGGCATAAGAATGGGTGGCTCTTGGAGGTATTCCTTTATTCTTTCAAAGGCGGCCTGACATTCATCATTCCAGCGTACCACTTGATCTTTCTTCAGTAATTTGAAGATTGGCTCACAAGTAGCAGTCAGATGTGAGATGAATCGGGCAATGTAATTCAATCGTCCCAGGAAACCTCTGACTTCTTTCTCTGTTTTTGGGGTCGGCATCTCTTGAATAGCTTTAACCTTGGCAGGGTCCACCTGGATACCTTTATCACTTACAATGAAACCTAGCAATTTTCCGGACCTCACCCCGAAGGTGCATTTGTTGGGATTCAATCTCAGCTTGTACAACTTGAGTCGGTCAAACAACTTCCTCAGGTGATCAAGGTGCTCCTCCTCAGTTTGAGACCTTGCGATCATGTCATCAACGTATACTTCAATCTCATGATGGATCATATCATGAAATAAAGCAACCATGGCACGCTGATAGGTTGCCCCAGCATTTTTCAATCCGAATGGCATGACCTTATAACAGAAGGTCCCCCACTGAGTTACAAATGTAGTCTTCTCCATATCTTCAGGAGCCATCTTGATCTGATTATACCCTGAGAAGCCATCCATGAAGGAGAACACCTTGTGTTGAGCTGTATTGTCAACAAGGACATCAATGTGAGGTAGGGGGAAGTCATCCTTGGGGCTGGCCCTGTTCAGATCCCTGTAGTCAACACACATTCTGACCTTACCGTCCTTCTTCGGCACTGGCACAACATTGGCAACCCACTGAGGGTAAGAAGTTACTGCAAGGAAACCCGCATCAAACTGTTTCATCACCTCAGCTTTAATCTTCTCAGACATCTCTGGACGCATTCGTCGAACTTTTTGCTTTACTGGAGGGCAATCTTCCTTGGTCGGCAAATGGTGAACTACAATGTCGGCATCCAAACCAGGCATATCTTCATAAGACCAGGCAAAGATCTCCATGTAGTCTTGTAGCATCTGGATCAATCGTTGCTTCACGCTGAGCTCTAGATTGGCACCAATTTTGACCTCTTTCCTATCTGTCTCAGTACCCAAGTTAATTGTCTCCACAGGCTCTTCATGTGGTTGAATAGCCCTCTCTTCCTGTAGTAGCAGTCTTGCGAGTTCACCAGGCACTTCGCAATCATCTTCACCTTCGTCTTCGGCCAAGTTGATCGGATTTTCGAAGTCATAACTGGCGGTAGCAGAGCTGTTGCCAGTGAGATCCAGAGTGGATTGAAACCTGTATAAGTGAGTGTGTGTAAATATAGCTGTTTCGCAATATACATAACACAGAAAGAAAAGGAGCACAAGATTCGAAATGCAACAAACGTCCAATGTTTTGATTGATGATATATGAAAATGTCATACAAAAAGCCCTCACAAATGGAGCTACGATGCCCCGGGCAGGACACCGAGCCAACAGAGTTTTAACATATTGTTTGTTACAAATTTGGAAATCAAAAGAAATCAATTACTGCGTGACAAATGTGATAGGGGTAAAATCCTTTGCTGTCCAGTTGCTTGGTCCGTCGCTGGCAGTCGGGTAGATCCAATCATCAAACTCAGCTTCCTCCACATCCTCCTCGATAGCATTCACTCTTGAGCTGGAAATAAACACCGGAGCCTTTCCAATCTTCTCTTTGCGCATTGCCTTCTGAGCCTCTGTAGTAAAGCCTAGCCCAAACTTGTCGTTCTTCTGAGTGAAGTCAGGAAGCTGACCCCAGTGTGCACCATTGCCTTTCTGAACCACATCCCGGGCATCCCTTAGGGAAACCATCTTCAAGGAATCATTCTCTTCGGCCATTGTCTCCGCAGCTGCTGAAATTGGGTGTACCTCCTCGAAATGTTGGAAGGGAGTTTCAATAAATTCTCCGTCCATCTCGATGTACCTGAAGGAATTCAAATGGCTCACCATATACTCCTCTTCTCCTTGCACAGTGACAATTTTCCCCCTGACGGGATACTTCAGCTTTTGGTGTAAGGTGGAGGTCACTGCCCCAGCTTTGTGGATCCAAGGTCTACCCAACAGACAGGAGTACGATGGACGTATATCCATCACGTAAGAGGTAGAGTCGAACACTTGAGAGCCCACACGAATTGGGATGTTAACCTCTCCATGAACCATCCTCTTGGAACCGTCAAAAGCTCTGACGATGATATTGCTGGGTTTCAACTCCAGGCCCTCATAATCCAGACGATCCAAAGCCTTTTTCGGAAGAACATTCAAGGAAGAACCAGTGTCCACCAATACATGTGCCAGAGTAGTGCCCCTGCATTCAATAGAGACATGCAGGGCATCATTATGGTTTCTCCCTTTTGCGGTTAGGTCAGCATCTGAAAAGCCCAAGCCGTTGTCCGCCGTCAAATTTGCTATGCAGTCAGTGAACTGAACTGCAGACGTCTCCTGCGGCACATGGGCCGTCTTGAGAAATGAGATCAAGGCTTTTGCATGGGCCTCGGAACATAGTAATAAGGAAAGCAGGGAGATCTTGGAGGGTGTATGCCCCAATTGCTCGACAACATTAAAATCACTTTTCTTTATTATTTTCAGAATCTCCTCCATTTCTTGTCGGGAGGCCTCAGCATTCACGGGTATTGGTGCCTCCATCCGGGCAGGCTCTTCTTCAATCCCTTTGCCCCGAGCATTTGATGACTCGGCAGCAGGGGACACAATTTGATCAGCAACAGGACTTGATAAACTTGCAGGTTTTATGAGGAGGGGTTTTCGAATAGCGGGCGGCGCAATGTCGGGCGAGAAGAGCCTGCCACTGCGGGTGACTTTAGCTGGACCGGTGATATCGCAGATACTGGCACTAGCATCAAATTCTTGCTTGATTCCATTTACATATACGTCTGCCCCATAATGCCAGGGGACAGCCTTATCAGACACGTAGGAGAGGGGTCCTGGAACAGTAATGATCACAGGCGCAACTGTCAAGATTTGAATGGGCTTCTTTGGGGGAGCCTTGGTTGGATTTTTGAAGATGGTAATCACGGAAACCTCTTTCATTGGAACCAATTGAACAGCAGTCTTTTTGAATAAAATCTCCTTGCTATCCATTAGGCCTTGGATGCCTAACCTTAGCAAGGGACAATCGGATAGGGAAATAGCACAGAATGGGCAACCTTCGCCGCAACCCGGAAATAAACCGGCCCGCAGTAGGTTCTTCTTAACAGTCTTCAAAGGGGTAACAACTTCATCTATCGAAACAGCATACACTTCTTCCTCAATGGCATTCACCCTATGCTGGGGCATAGGAGCCGTTACAACATTCGGTCTTTCCGGCGCTTCAAACTGAATTTCTTTTGCGTCAATTAGATCTTGCACTTTGTTTCTCAAGGCCCAACAATCATCAGTAGTGTGCCCGGGACTATCAGAATGATAAGCACACCGGGCATTCGGGTTGTATTTAGGGGACGCAGTGTTGACGACCTTAGGAGCTTCTTTGAGGGTCACCAGGTTGGTGGATAACAGTTGGGGTAAAATTTGAGATAATGTCATACTCAATCGGGTATACTGTCTCTTGGGCCTTTCACTTCTTTGCTGATTGTACTGTTGAGGAGCAGCAACAGGTTTAGAGATGACCAAAGCATTAACAGCTTGGCGACTTTCGGGCTTGACTGGTCTTCTAGGGCCATAGACGGCACTTGCTTCTTTCTTAAACGGCCTCTTCTCAGCACTTGTAGAGGCAGCTTTCTGTATCTTGCCTGACCTGATACCAGCCTCAATTCTTTCTCCTGTTAATATCAGATCTGTGAACCCAGCAGAGGAGTTTCCAACCAAATGATTGAAAAACGGACCAGACAACGTTCCCAGAAACATATCAACCAGCTCTCGATCAGTTAATGGAGGCTGCACCCTGCCAGCCAAATCTCTCCATTTTTGAGCGTACTCTTTGAATCCTTCACCCGTCCCTAGAGACATACCCTGAAGTTGGGTACGCGTAGGAGCGAGATCAGAATTATATTGGTATTGTCTGTAGAAAGCAGTCGCCAAATCCTCCCAGTGCCGGATGCTAGCTCCGTCTAATTGGTAGAACCATTCAAGTTGTGACCCTGAGAGGCTGTCTTGGAAGAAGTGGATCCAGAGATTTTTATCCGCCGTGTAAGGTTGGATTTTCCTTACATACGACCTCAGATGCAGCTTTGGGCAGGAGACCCCATCATACTTGGCGAAGGCAGGCGCCTTAAACTTGTGTGGAATTACTACTCCGGAAGATAATCCCAAATCCCCGAAATCCAGTCCCGGCACGTTCTGAATTTCCATAGCGCTCAAACGGTCCTCCAATTGTTTGTATCTGTCGGTAGCAGGAGGGTATTGTTCCTCGTTATAGTCCGTCTCGTTGTCGGAGACTGCGGGACTAGGTGCTTCTCCCCCCTGGGGACTGTTTTTCTCAGCAGAAGAAGTGGTTGGATCAGCTTCATTGTGGAGTGTGTTCCCAAATCTGCGTCCGGTGTTGAACATTGCCGTTCTCTTTTTCTTCTTCTTCTTCAGGAGTAGAGTCTTCAACTCTTGCTGACCCTGGGCTAGACTTAGGACCATCTCTTGAAACTGTGCACTTTGGGCCTGAAGGGCCTTGATTGCTTGCTCACTGGAAGACTCCGAATTCATGATGACTGTGCACATAAACAGCGAAGAAAAAATAAGCAACCTGTGAAATAGGGTACCTGCTATGCATATGGTGTAATGGAATGCGTATGTTTTATGTTTTCAAAGACAAATAAGATCCAACTTTGTAGACAAAAAGGGAAACACACTTCATTAGATTAAAATTTTTCAATTTGTTCAACAATTTGCCCTTGGGCATTACAGGAATGAAAAATACGGAAAAGGAAATAAAACTACAAAAGGGAATAATCAAAGCTCATCAATGCTCCCATGGCCTCCTCCTCTCAGTGCTGATGTAGTTGTTCAGGATACGTTCTTCCTCCAATTGCTTGGTCAGCCTTTGGACCTTCCTTTCCTGCTCGTTGAACTTCTCCCGATAGAAATCCCGTTCTTCCTTTAGCTGTGCCCAAGATCTCTTCATGGTGTCAAAATCAGTAGGTATCTGAGGAGGGAGGACAGTTGGAGGAACCCCATCTTCATCGGGAGATTCAAGGATGATTGGTCTGACAGCTTCGTACGGCATACCTAACTTCTGAGCACGGATGCGGACCCATTTGCAATAGGGCTCCAATGGTAAAGAAGTCTTTGGTCCTAACTCATGTGGGTCAGCTTTGTGGATTCTGTCCCAAGCTCTAATGAATCCCTGGCGTAGTTTGTCACTGCCTGCCTGAAACTCAAAATGGAAGTGAGGAACCAACATTTCATGGGGCCCATCTCCTCTGGCTCTTCCGAACTGACGGAGAGCTAAACACGGATTGTAAGAGATTCCTCCTTGGATACCAATCAACGGGACATTAGGGTATTCTCCGCAACGGTCGATAACAGCTACCTCATCCAAGCCTCTGAGAGTCCAAGTGATATCCTTATCTGTGAGAGACATTAACCTCCGAGCCCAACCTTTTCCTTCTTCATTCTTCAGCACGGACTTAGGAAGGTGCGAAATAAACCACCTTACCAGCAAAGGAGCACAACACCACGGAGTTCCCCGTTTTCGAGCAGTACGAGCATGGAGTTGTTGTAGAATGTCACCCAAGAGAGTGGGTACCGGATTTCGAGACATGAAGATTCTTATGACATGGATACTGATGAAGGTGTCAGGGTTGGGAAACAATACCAGACCATAGATCAGAAGAGCCAGAACATCTTCATATGCTTTGAAGTCCAAGTCATTCCAGAAATCATTAGCCTTGCCAACCAGAAATTTGACCAAAAAGCCCTTGATCCCATTTCTAGTTTCCCAGTTGGACAATACCTCTTCTTTGGTCAGGGGGAGAATTGCAGCAATCTCTTCAGGCCTAGGAATCTTTTCCAAACCAGTGAATGGAGTTTGTTCCAAGACAGGGATCCCAAGCAAATAAGAGAACTCTTCCAGGGTAGGAACCAGCTGGAAGTCTTGAAAGGTGAAGCAATGATGCAGAGGGTCATAAAACTGGGTCAGAACACTTATCAGTTGTTGGTCCCATTTTGCAGTGATCAAGCCAAGGAGGGAACCATGTTTGTTGATGAAGGAGGTAGTGCTTGGAATTCTTTCAACCAGATCTTTGAGTAAAACTGGTGGTTGAACAAAGTTGAGCCGGACAGTATTTCTACGCACGGGCATCATGATGTCCTACAAAACAGAGCAAAGATGAAACCTTTTTGTCTTTGAAATGGGTTAGCTTTTTATGCATGCAATGGTATGATGGCATGATGCTATGATGAAGCACATCACAAGTATTCACATAGGCAAATAAAGCACACAAGTCACACAAGACACCCTTAGGTTTCAGGCCAGCATGAGTTTCAGGTATTACCCTCTTTTGGTTTTGTTGGTTAAAACCTGTCCTATCAAAAGTAACCGGGTTCTAGCGGATCTCAAATCATTGGCTACCCTCAATCGGTCATAACTCCAGCATCGCAATCTTTTCTCGCGGCCGGAACCATCTCGAGAGTTTAGCCTCAATGAGTGTAGCATACTGCTACTGTCCTAATAGCCAAGTTGGTCAATTTAGGGTTCTAAGGTTGGTTGGTGTTTAATGACTCCTTAGAAGACCTATATTCTCCCCGTTACAACACAAGGGATATAGGTACAGACTAAGATGCCACACCAACGTAGCCACTGCTTCACCCATGTCGGTCTACGCCGGACAGGTCCCTCACAGATTATGCTACCTAAAAAGGGTTTTTCCCAGATCCGGGTTAGGATCTATGAACTCCGATGCAAAGCCCACAAATATAAAAGCAAACAAAGCAAGCAATTGAAAACAAAAGTGATCTAATCCCTAAGGTTACTCCACTTTTAAAAGTCTCCCCAGCAGAGTCGCCAGTTCTGTGATACGGTGGGAGAACTGACTTGAGGTTTGCGTTTGTATTCGCAAATGTTGCGGTTAGCAAGAGTCGCCACCGACTTTTTATTTTTATCCTAAGGAAAGGTTAAAAAGCACAGCAAAAACCTTTTGAGATGTTTTCTTGGGTTCGGGGAGTAGATTATAGAAAGGGAAGGTATTAGCACCCTTTCTATCCATGGTTATCCATGGGCTCTTAGTTACTTGCTTAGATCACTTGCCTTTTGTTTTCAATTGTTTTAAATGGTGCTTGAGTGTGTGGGTTTTGAAATGTTTTGAAAAGAGGCCAATGTGGTGGCCACCTTTGTAATGATCCATGTGGGGATGTATACAAAGATGTATGTCTTTTGAAAAGGTTTTCATTTGTTTTTGAAAGGTGTTTTGAAAGTGATGTGAGGTATGGTTTTAGAAAATAGGCAAGTGTTTTGTTTTGCAAGTTTGATTCAAGTAACTAAGAGCTTATCTACTCCTAAATTTCTCAAAAGATTATTGCTATACTTTAACCCTTTTAACAAGTTTGCACCACCATTGTATTTGGTGGGCAACCTTGTGTTAGGATGTGAAAGGGACAGGCGCGGGTCATCGTTTAGACCATAATTGTAACAACGTTAAATGTCTTTGGGCAATTTCTCTAAGGGACTTGATCATTTGTTTTGTTTGTTTTTGAAAAGTTTTATCGAGGGACTATGATCATTCAAACTGTTTGCTTTGCCCAAAGATGTTCAACATACAATATGGCCCATTTATTTGAAGGCAACAAGTGGAATACCCTAGGGGGTGCAAGTGTGATTTGTGTGTCCATTTTCATGCTTGTTTATCTTGTATTAGGTCAAACTATTTTTTATCGTTTTTTTTTCGCATACAAACCCTAATTCTAGCATGTTATTATTTAGAAAGCAATAAAGTGCGAAATTTAAATTACTAAGCTATTACACAACCAAATATGGGAAGGGGGGTACAAATGTTCAAATGGGGATATAGACAAGAATTTAAATCTAGATTATTACAACAATTGGATATTTGCATGGTAAATAAATTGCATAATTTAAATGTAAACAAAATAAATATGTGAAATGTAAAAAAAAGAAAGTTTTTTTTTTTATGTGTATGAGAAAATATTTATGTAAAAGGAAAAAGAAAATAAAAAATGTATTTATTTTTTAGTATTTTGAAACTTAGGGTAAGAAACCCTAATTTTTATATAAAAAGTATTATTATCTAATTTAATTCTACTATTTATTCATTATTTATAAAAATAACCTAAAATGAAGTATATTGTAAAAAAGTATTTTTGTATCAAATGTTAATAAAATAAAATAAAAAAAAAATCAAGTATTTTTATATCTTTTTCTTAAATACATTAATAATCAAATATATATATATAACCCTAAATATGTATTATTCAAAAATAAATATTTATTTAATATTTTAGTAAAATAAATAAAAGAGTATTTTTTATATGAAATATTTTCAGAAAGTAAATAAAAAAATAAAAAGTGTATTTATATTATTTTTACATTTATTCTAATAATCAAATATATTTATATTTATGTACAAACTAAACAAATAAACAAATAAATATGCAATAAATGCAAAAAATTATGAAAAAAATATTTTTTAATTTTTTATGGCATGAGAGAAAATAAATGAAGTCAACCAAAAAGAAAAAAGTCAAAAATGTTTAAAAATAAGCAAATGGGCTCAGGGGGGTGTAAGCCAAAAAGGATGGTGTGAAAAGAAAGAATAACAACAGCCCAGCCCAATAACACACTGTCTTCAACCTCCAGCTTCAAACTTTGAAAAAACGCGCGCCTCTTGCTTCAATGTCTAACTCCTGATTCCTTGATTTTTTGAACAAACTTCCAACACAAAAGATGTTAAGCATGAAGAGACGGTTCTAACCATATAAAGAACATGTCCTATCTCTCTAAGATGAGGGAGAATTTCTCTCCCCCTCTTTCCTGACCTAATTTTTCTACCATTTTCAGAGCTCAAATTCTCTCTACTCAGACAAAAGAAATGAAAAGTAAAGCTATGTACATGTTCAGGGCTATGAGTAGGACTTTGTTTCTTCACAAACTTAAGACTAAATATGCCTAATAAGAGAGATACGAATTCAAACTTTTACCTGTGCAGTTGAACTTCTATGTGGAGAATGAGAGACTTTCAATGCAATGTAATGATTGGAAAAGCTTCCTTGAAGTCCAGGGATACTTTTTCAATGCTCACTTTGTCTTGAAACTTCTTGTATCAAGCTATAGAACTTCACCTGCAAGTCAAAGATGTGAAAATGGTGGAAGTGGTTAGAGCAACTACAGATCGTGCCTTAGCTTCTGGATAGCTTGCATATGTTGTAAGGAAGGTATAGGAACAGGTTTGGACAGAAATGCTTGAAGGAATTGAGAGATTGCACTCAAACTGCAGGGGCACCCCTGTTTGTGCAGTTTGAGGATGATTCTGAGATGGAGAGGGTTTGAAAGGCAAATGGCTCGAGCAAAAGCTTCAATGTGGTCTATGGAATGTGTTTGATATCTTTTGTGCTGTGTTCCTTGACTGATATGAGAGATAGCATATGTTATGGACCTTTCTTCACACTTAAGCTACCAAAAGCAAATTGGTGTTCTAGGTCAGTATAGGACCCCCTAATGTGCTGCATCAACTCCTCTTGATCAGTGTGTTATGCCCATAATCTTGTGTTAGGCAGATCTTCTTTGTACTTGTTGGATTACAAACTTGACATAAAGCTAAACTTTTCAAAAATGGAAATTCCACTTTATCTAGTTTAGGATTAAACCATTATGCAATGTTAGAACACAAAGAACATGACCTTAACACATTGAATATGCATTAAATTATTGAGTATGGATTGGTTCAAGGACCTGTAATTAAGCATAAAGCAAACTGAATTCGAATTTGCAAATTGTGAACATGTCTTGATGAAGAACAAAAGTGAATTTTTGCCAACTTGTGAAATTCGAATCTCTCAAGTTATGAGGTTGTTTGATGAGTTCTTGGACATTTTGGAAAGCTTGGAATGTGTACTACAATCCATCTTTGAAATGCAATTTGAAATTCCAAGTGGAAGGGTATGAAAAGTGGCCTTGAAGTAGGGTAGAAAACCTTGTCAAAGTAGGTCAAATTTCACTAAGTTAAAAGATGGTTTAGTGCCCTTATTCAAAAAATCATAACTTGAGATACAAGCTTCAAATGAGAAAACTTTGTGAATCAAAGTTGTAGATTTTGCAACAAGCTACAACTTTCATGTTTTGACTTTTGTTTGAATCCAAATGGATCATGGTGAAAAGATGGGGCAAAGTTGGGAAAAAATTAGGGTTTTCCATAACTTAGAAAAATTCTAAGTTATGAAAAATTCCATTTTCAAACCCTAATTTGCATTTTGTGATTTCTTGGTGAACAAGTTTCATGATTTGGCATGTTTTGATGAAAAATGAATCTTGACTCTTGATTTTGACCAAAAAGTCAAAGTTTGACTTTTCAGTATACAATCAAAATTGATCAATTGACTGGGAAATTCAACTGTCAATCTTGTGTACTTGGGATCTTTTGAGCTTGATGAACATGTCAAGATAATGCCATGGGGTCCTTGAGTCCATATGTGAGCTTGGTTTGCCATTGGCTAGGTCAAACAGTCAAAAATTGCCTTTGTGCAGTCAAAACCCTAAAAATGACCATTTTGCCCTTTTGGTGATCTGATCAAATTTCTTGGGGAATTGTGATTCAAACTTGATCAAATGGTCCATGTGAGTTCATAATGTTGATGTGGATCAAATTTCATGAGGTTTGACTGTCAATTGGCCACAGTTGACTTTTTCCCCAATACAGCTGATTTCTAGGTCAACTGTCCAATTGACTGGGAAAAACTTGGAATCAAGACTTGAAACTTGGTATGGGTAAACTTGGGAGTCCAATATGAAGCATGAAAATCATCTTAGGCATTTTAGGTCAAAACATCTTTAGGCAAACACAAACCCTAATTTGAGTCCACAGTGCAAGGAGAAGTCTTGAGCAGAGGAAACCCTAATTGGACCTTGATCTTTAAATGTCTTGTGATGAGAAAATGTTGAGGAAATGGGAGGGCAAATTTTGGGGTACAACATAAAGCATAAGGTGAAAGCTAAGGAAGAGAATCGTCTAACCAACATGAAGCCGATACTTGACATTATAAGCCAATGTAGAATTCACGTTCTTTGGATTGAACCAAGCAAGCAAAGATACTAGACCTCTTGAGAGAATCAAACTTCAAGTGTATTTAGTCTTCGCAAAAATTGGGCAGAGTAACGGCTGTATACGGGTGAATTCCAGATTACAAACAAAGTATGTAATCACAATAACCTGCACACAAAAAAAAACAAACAACCCAATGTCTTGAGGTAAACCTCAAGAACTCCAGACAAAATATTAAATAAAGTCACAAAGTCTCCAAGATAGGCCAAGGTCTCTAATCCTAAGTCCAAGAAGTCCATCACTCCATAATGCAAAGGATAGTAACCATGTAGTCCAAGTATCATTAATGATTTTTATGGTTCATGTTGATTATTAGGTGTCTTTAAAAAGAAAGAAAAGCTCAAGTTAGCAAAATAAAATGAAATAAAAGTAAATGCTCAACTGAGCAAAGATGAAAATAGCATGAAATGTAAAATGCTAAAAGTAAATGGTACATAAAGCATGAAAATAAAAGCGTAAAGTAAAGTTAATTGTTAGTAATTAGTGGTTAGTTGGATGACCATATTGAAACTTGCATTTGGAACTCATTAGAGGATTGGTAGAACCAAAGCCTCCACACAACAAGTTGCATTTGCTTTTTGTCAAGTATATCATCCATTTTGGAATTCTCACAAGGCAACATGTAATGATCAACGATGTTTAAGTGATCCACATTGACCAAAGGTGTTGTAGATCCATTAGAGGATTGGTAGAACCAAACCTCCACACAATGAACCTCAAGGTTATTGGTTCAAAGAGATAAAGTTAACATACTTGGGCTTGCAATCATAAGTTTGAGCCACGAATGATCATTTATTCGAATCGGGACAAAATTTAGCGCTATGTTAAGCAATCGTAAGTGGACTTATGTAGAAGTCACACCTATTTTGAGGCCGGTCAATAGCAATCTATGTACTTCATGTTTGGATAAATGATATAGAGATCACCATCCCTTAACATATAGCACAATTAAAAAAATAAAGGGATAAGATGAAGAGGGAGGGAAATGATAAGCTAATTTGGATCACCATTTCAAAATTCTTCCATCTTCAAATTCAACCACTCCTCTAGATGGATTAAAGCACTAAACATATCATTAATCCAAAGCACCAAAAATGAATTAAATAATTCACTCTTAGGTAGATTTGAATTGATGAACATTTATCCAACTTCATCTACATCACAAAGTCCATTGAGTTTAAAGACAAATTGGACATTTAAAATTGCAATCCAAACCAACAATCAAAAGGAGTGAGTAGAAAAAGCATTTTGGATCAAAGCTGCCCTAAAACAAGGCAAAAAATGCATTCTGTCCTGGTGTAAATCGATTTACACTACTATGTAAATCGATTTACACAGTACAATTTTCAAAAATTCGCGTGAAATTGCTTCTGTGCAATCGATTTACACTTAGTGCAAATCGATTGCACACAGTAACAATAGCAAAAACAACATTTTAAAAGGCTAATTTCTTGTTCAAACTTTCCATCAAACACCTTATGATCATGGATCCACTTGAGCATAAAAATTCCATCAAATTATGAGAAAAGAACACCATTGAAATCACAAAATAATGCTCAAAGAATCAATCCCAAAGACCACCAAGAGATCACATTGTGAAAGATGAATTATCCAACTTACCAAAGGTAGATCTAGAGAATTATCAAAACAAATTCAAGAATTTGCTTCAATTCAACCACAAGAATCAATTGACCAAGCTTGGATGTAGAGAATTGATGGAGAAAAAGTGTTTGGATGAAGGTTTAGCTCAAAGATTAGTAAGCTTCAATGCAAAGCTTACTAACTTTTTGAAAATGGAGCTTTGAGTGAATTTGGTAGATGGAGAGAATTGAGAGATTTTTTAGCAAGGTGAATTTGGCTATCAAAAGCTTGAAATTTGAATGAAATGAGGGCTCTATTTATAGAGTTTTAGGATTGGGATTAGTGGTAATTTGGTAATTGATTCTTGGAGCCAAAATTTGAATTAATGATAATTCTTTCAAATATTAGAGCCAAAATTTGAATTAATGATAATTCTTCTTAAAAATTAAAAATTGGCACTAAAATTTGAATTAATGATACATCTTTCAAAAATGAAGAAAAATTGGAGCCAAAATTTGACAATTTTAAAATGCTGATTTTTTTTTATAAATTTCACGCTGTGCAATCGATTGCACTACATTGCAAATCGATTGCATAGTGTTTTTTTTCAAAAATGACGCAAAATTCACTTTGTGCAATCGATTGCACTCTAGGAGCAATCGATTGTACAGTGAAAAAAATGAAAATTTTCTAATTCTTTTTCTTTGCAAATAGAGATTTTAGGAAAATGATACCAGAAATCCTTATTTGTCAGATGCTTCGACTTGGTACCTACAAAATACAAATATGCAAAGACAAAGACAAATATTTTTTGTATTTTGATTAGAAGTTAGTTAACAACACAAGAGCAAACTTAAAGATAGGATGCAAATATGATAAATGAAGCTATTTATTAATGATTGTGACCAAAATGACAAAATATGGTATGAAAGTGCGACTGAAAAAGTTAGGGGCAAAATTTATGATACAACAGTTGCCCCTATTTAATTATCTTTTAGCCAGATAGGTGGAAAGTAATTAAATACAAACAGACCTGAATTTTGTCCCTGATGCGATGAGATGATAGCATATGTTATGAATGAATGCATGGACTCTTTTTTTTTATATATATATATTTTGAATGATGTATGAGATGAGACAGACTCTGTGGGAACATGGAAAGACTCGAAACTAGAAATTTGTGGTAGTTCAGATGAAATGACGCGGAAAGACCTGCGGGGGAACAACAAGATACTTCTGGATATCTGTCAGGGAGACAAAGAGTAACCATCAATACTTGGAAAAAAGAGATAAAACTCGAGAAGGCAAGCAGCGACATCCAAGAATGGCATTGAATGAGGCGAGCAACTCTCTGGAAAGGCAATCAGAAGAACATTAGATGTGGGATGAGACCAAATCTGAAGCTACATCAGAGTCGTCCAGGAAAGACGCTGGACGGAAAAGAAACACGACATCCAATACTGGTTTTGAATGAAGGGAAAACTCAATGTCTAATACTGGCTTTAGACGAGAGAAAAGATCACAACATCCAATACTGGCTTTGAATGAGTGAAAGGGATCTTGACATTCAATACTGGCTTTGAATGAAAGAAGAGCTCAACGTCTAATACTGGATTTAGACGAGAGAAAAGATCACAACATCCAATATTGGCTTTGAATGAGTGAAAGAGATCTTGACATTCAATACTGGCTTTGAATGAAGGGAAAACTCAACGTCTAATACTGGCTTTAGACGAGAGAAAAGATCACAACATCCAATACTGGCTTTGAATGAGTGAAAGAGATCTTGACATTCAATACTGGCTTTGAATGAAGAAAAAGGTAACAACATCCAATACTGACTTTGAATGAGTGAAAGAGATCTTGACATTCAATACTGGCTTTGAATGAAGAAAAAGGTAACAACATCCAATACTGGCTTTGGATGAAAAAAGAGAAATAACTCAAACTGATGTTTGCTTTGGTAGGTGCCAAGTAAGTTGGACTTTGATCTCAAGGTGACATGTCAACTGCAATAAGACCTTGGAAAATGAAAATGAGGATGAAACACTCTTGTTATGCATTATGTGTGAATTTTGTTATGCATGATATGTGAATGATCTATGCAGGTAATGTCGACGTTTACGACAATGGAGTTTGACTCTTTTGTGAAGGTAAGATTGGAAGTTTAATTCCTCAACATGGAGAACTCTGCCAAATTTGATTGGAAAGAAAATATCCTGAACCCAAATTTGTCACACTTGTAAACTGTATTGAACTGATGATATTCTGAGGAAGGACATGAAGAGCTACTTGGGGACTCGTCCCAGATTAGCTGATTGTTGAAGATAAACTGATCATGGCTTCAGTCGAAAGTTGCTGGAAATAAGCTGATCACGGCTTCAGCTCCGAACTGACTATTGGAGATAAACTGATCATGGCTTCAGCTTCTGAAATGTTTGTTGGGGATAAACTGATCATGGCTTCAGTTCTGAAATGATTGTTGGAGATAAACTGATCATGGCTTCAATTCTTGAGATAATTTTTGTAAATAAATGCCCCTGTATGAGTCTTGAAAATGATTTCCTGGTTGGCCAATTCTGAGAAAACTTGCATTGAGCAGTAAATCTTGAACTGATTCGCAACAGGATCTGGAAGATACTTTCCCCTGATAGGGTCACTGACCAAGTTTCTCAGCTGTTTGAAATTCCTTGACGAGGAAAGCTTGTTTGCAAGCAAAATTGTTTATTCAAACATGGTATTTTTAATGCAAAGTTCATGCAAAAGTTTTGAATCCAAAATCATTTTTGAAATGATGTTATTGGTGTATATAAAATGAATCACTGGTTAAAACACAGTGGTTTATACTTTTAAAGTGAAAACAAAGGTATGAATCCAAAACAAATTATTCACAAAAGATCATAGGAGTCAGTTTACGCAACCTTGCTGTAGTATGCTTTCAAAAGAAACCTGGCTTCAATTAGGTCTTTTAAGGGTTGTAACATGGTCGGTTCATGGTTTAAGAAATAAAGGATAAAGGCTCAAAGTTTATTTGTACCCAACCCAATCTTTGTGATGTTCTTCAGCCCTACATTCAGTTAATTCAGAATATGCATTCAGGTTCCAAGAGGTTTTGGAGTTGCACTGATGATAGCAATGACGACGGCTCGGAAACTAAAGGATTCTTGAGAATGACAGTCATTTCTTCTTACATACTTTTGCTGTTTTGAGGACTTTTGTCAACTCTGGTGGAGAATTTTTAGGATTTGAAGACCTCTTCTGATTGAATTTATTATTCCCAATTTTTGCCTGAACTATTTCATTTGAGATTACAGTCAGCGGGATGCCCCAGTTTTTGCCTGAACTGTTTTATTTGAGATTACAG
This sequence comes from Vicia faba, assembly GCA_948472305.1. Classification (NCBI taxonomy): domain Eukaryota; kingdom Viridiplantae; phylum Streptophyta; class Magnoliopsida; order Fabales; family Fabaceae; genus Vicia; species Vicia faba. Next base: position 1,034,774,743 of record OX451735.1, read on the forward strand.
TCAGCGGGATGCCCCAGTTTTTGCCTAAGTCTCCTTCATAGGTTTTGACTTAGCGGGATTTTTCTGTTGATTTTTATTTTCATTTAATTTTTCCTTTTTTTTTGGAAAGATAATGACTGCCTTGCTCAATGATTACGGGGAACCATCTTCGTCATTTTTGTTTGAGAGCATCTTTGACACTTCTTGCTGTGTGCAAAGGAAAGCTTGATTGAGACCTTTGTTGAAAGGTGTCTTGCATGATTTCTCTTATAATTGAATGCACAACCAAATTAACTGAGAACTACCCATCCCCGGGTTAAGATTGCGGGTTTTTCGTACAGAAAGAAACTCCAACTTCTAGGCTGAAAGGGGTGAACGAGGGATTAACTTCCTTATTACTCCAGTGTTTGGGAATTGAAACAATGCCTGTATATCCTCAGCAAAGTTTTATTCGAAAGCATACCAGCAACAATTATGGGTATTTCGTTTTCATCATCCTCCATCCAATCTTTGCATAAACAAAAGCTTGATAAAAGGAGTAAACAAGAGAAATATATTTGAAAGCAGTAAATGAAAATGATTTGAATCAAAATATTGCAATGCTCATTTCATTAAACTTAACATGAAAGTATAAACAGTATTTGAAAGCAACAATTTTAACATAAACAATGGAAAAATGCAAACAGAAAGAAAGATGGCCTAGTGACTAATCAGTGACAAGGATGAGCTGTCCTGTCTGAAACACTGGCTTTAGGAAGTGACTTGAGGGTACCCCGACTCAGTCTTCAGCCACTTTGTTTTGGCAAAGGATTGTTGATGATATTAGGACCTGCCTCTTTGAAATTAAGAAAATTGGTTTTCACCAATTCTTGCACTATGTTTTTCAATGCATAACAGCTTTCTAAATCATGACTGGCATCTCCCTGATGAAACTCACAGTGAAGGTCAGATTTGAACCCGGCTGGAAGAGGATTTAGAGGAACCAGAGGCCTATTTGTAATCAATCCCTTCTGCACCAATGCAGGGTACAATTCAGTGTATGTCATAGGGATGGGATCAAACTGAGCCCTATTCCGATTCTGCGTAATATTCTGTCGTTGAGGGACATGAACTGGTTGAGCATTGACCGTAGGAGTAACAACCGCTACTTGTGGTTGATTAGTGTATTGAGGCCTACAGTGAGGTCCTTTTCTCTCAGTCGAGACATCATTGGCTTCTACCTCTTTCTTCTTCTGAAAGTTCCCAAGGTATTTCTTTGCACCATTAGAAGATTCAACAGCTTTACCATTCTTGATTCCTTCTTCTAATCTCTGGCCAATAGTCACCAGGTCTGTGAAGCTGGAGGACACACTACCAATCATCTTCTCCCAAAAGAAAGGGGACAAAGTATCCATGAACAAACCAGTTATCTCTTTCTCTGCCAGAGGTGGTTCAACTTGAGATGCCAATTCTCTCCATCGTTGAGCATATTCCTTGAAAGATTCTTTCTCATTCTGAGACATATTTTGTAGTTGGCGACGATCAGGTGTCATGTCGAGGTTGTATTTGTATTGCTTTATGAAAGCATCAACAAGATCTTAGAAGCATTGGATACGACCTTTCTCAAGTCCCATATACCATTTCAATGAAGCTCCACTCAGACTGTCTTGGAAACAATGGATAAGCAGCTTGTCGTTCTTGGTGTAAGCAGACATCTTTCGAAAGTACATCACCAAATGACTTCTTGGACAAGTGTGCCCCTTATATTTCTCAAACTCGGGAGCCTTGAACTTTGCAGGCATAACCATATCAGAAACCAAGCACATATTGTTAGCATCAACACTGAAGAACTCATTTCCTTCCATAGCTCTGAGTCTCTTCTCCAAAGTTTGATACTGTTCTTTGAAATCTTCAAACTCACCGAAGTATCCTTGACTCACACTTTGAGGACTGGCAGCATGGTGCTCAAAGAGAGGATTCCCAAAAGCAGCTTGTGCAGCAGGTTGACAAAAAGCAGTATGAACGATTGGCTGAGGTTCAGTGAAAACTGGAGCTTGAAAGACTGGTCGGGAAGACTGACCAACCATTGAAGTAATTACAATAGGTGGAGAGTAATTCTGAGGTAACCCAAACTCTGGCCATGCAGTAGATGTATGCTGGATAGGTTGAGTGTCAACAATAGCAGTTGGGATTTCAGATATCACAGTCCTTTGAGGTGGCTCTCCTCTGGAAATCAGGACTTGCATCATCTCAGTAAGTTTGGCCATGCCTGACTTCAACTCGTCGATTTCCATTCTGACTTCCATGTTGTGTTGTTCTTGGTTTTCCATTCTCAATCTGACATCAGCTCTAGTCCCATAGTTGTGTTGAGGAATCAGCTTGACGGTAGACGACTAACTGGAAGAAAGAAGCAACTGAGAATAAGATCCTGAACAACCTGGATGTATGTAAAATGATGCAGAGGATGCAAATGATATGCAATGTTATGCAATGCACTGTATAGTAACAGGATCACATGGTTCAGAGTCACAAGCCTGGAGTCAAAGGTATAACCCATAAGGTATGGACTAATGGTTATCACCTGCCGGACAAGGTTCTAAGAGGTTCCCAGAGTCTACATCCTTCCTTCGGATATTACCAACATCCTGATTAACTCGGTAATTAGTAATATTCTCAAGAAAAACTCGTCCGAGCGTAGCATCGCGTGACAACTATTTACGGATTACTCCGTTATAGCTTCCGCACTACACCTAAAAGGCCAAGATAGGTTAGGTAATCTACGGTCCTTAGCTTCAGTAGGCTCCTAGGTTGAAAGCAGTACGTCTTCTCGATTACTCAGTAAATGATACTACAGTCAAAGGGGCCTCCACTGAGTGGGGGATCTCATGCCTCCTTTTTTGGGATTACTCCCTCAAAGTTAACATGACTATACCGCCCGTCCTATCTTAAAGTTTGCCCAAGTCCAGGTATAGGACTTATGAGTAATCACCAAGCACCCTGTAAACCAGGAAAATCCAGACAAACATATATACAAAATATAACACATAAACAACAATAGCACATATACAGATATAAACAAAGATAGGTTTAACCCACTTAGGGATGGACCAGCAAGAGGTCAATCTTTCCCTAGTGAACTCGCCATTTTTTTCTATAGCGATAGAAATGTGCAAGACTAAGCCATTGGATTGACTAGACTTTATACAAATCAAAATCAAAATCGCCACCGCGCTTTATTGTTTCCAAAGGAATGGGAAAAGAGCGAATAACCCAAAAAGAGGGGGAAAGATTCAAGGTAAGGGGGTTGGTTATGCAAAGGGAAGGTATTAGCACCCTAAACATCTACGGTACTCCGCAGGAACCTCTTTGAAAAATCTGTATGTTTTGGCTATAGAAATGTGTTGTATATAAAATGGATGGTGGAGGTGAGAAAAGAAATATATTTTTTATGATTTTTGCACCCGCCGCGGTTGCGAACCTTTAGTGCCTACGTACCACCTTTCATGCAATAGGGGATCAGGGTACACGTAGTTCCTCTAGAAAAGACTTGTTTGTTGATTGTTTTTAAACAAGGAGACAAGTCGTCATTGTTAGGAGAGAAATCTCGACTAACGTCCACAAGGTATGAGAAAGATGGACCCTGCGTCAACAAGAGTGAGGGTTTGAGAATGCCTCTAGTAATCAAGTGGAAAAGTCGACACCTTTATAACCATAGGGATAGGAGAATGTTGCTCGACTATCAATGAATCATGTCTCACCTTGAAAAAAAAGTTTTGAATGGAAAAGGTGCTTGGGCGCATAAAAGAGTTTGAATGAGTTGAAGCGTTTTGTTAATTTTGAAAGAAATGTCAAAGTATGATTAAATGAATTGAAGTTTGTTTAAAGAAAATAAGTTTTAAAAGAAAAGGCACTCGACAAAGTCGAGGTTTATTATGAAAGCGGTCCGAGTTTAAAAAACAAAGAAGATTTTGAAAGAAGATGAGAAGGTTTTTTTTAAAAATTAAAGAAGATGGGAGGAGATGAAGGGACTATTCTAAAGCATAAGATGAAAGCTAAGGAAGAGAATCGTCTAACCAACATGAAGCCGATACTTGACATTATAAGCCAATGTAGAATTCACGTTCTTTGGATTGAAACCAAGCAAGCAAAGATACTAGACCTCTTGAGAGAATCAAACTTCAAGTGTATTTAGTCTTCGCAAAAATTAGGCAGAGTAACGACTGTATACGGGTGAATTCCAGATTACAAACAAAGTATGTAATCACAATAACCTACACACAAAACAAACAAACAACCCAATGTCTTGAGGTAAACCTCAAGAACTCCAGACAAAATATCAAATAAAGTCACAAATTCTCCAAGATAGGCCAAGGTCTCTAATCCTAAGTCCAAGAAGTCCATCACTCCATAATGCAAAAGATAGTAACCATGTAGTCCAAGTATCTTTAATGATTTTTATGGTTCATGTTGATTATTAGGTGTCTTTAAAAAGAAAGAAAAGCTCAAGTGAGCAAAAATGACATAAAAGTAAATGCTCAAGTGAGCAAAGATGAAAATAGCATGAAATGTAAAATGCTAAAAGTAAATGGTACATAAAGCATGAAAATAAAAGCGTAAAGTAAAGTTAATTGTTAGTAATTAGTGGTTAGTTGGATGACCATCTTGAAACTTGCATTTGGAACTCATTAGAGGATTGGTAGAACCAAAGCCTCCACACAACAAGTTGCATTTGCTTTTTGTCAAGTATATCATCCATTTTGGAATTCTCACAAGGCAACATGTAATGATCAACGATGTTTAAGTGATCCGCGTTGACCAAAGGTGTTGTAGATCCATTAGAGGATTGGTAGAACCAAAGCCTACACACAATGAACCTCAAGGTTATTGGATCAAAGAGATAAAATTAACATACTTGGGCTTGCAATCATAAGTTTGGGCCACGAATGATCATTTATTCGAATCGGGACAAAATTTAGCGCTATGTTAAGCAATCGTAAGTGGACTTATGTAGAAGTCACACCTATTTTGAGGCCGGTCAATGGAAATCTATGTACTTCATGTTTGGATAAATGATATAGAGATCACCATCCCTTAACATGTAGCATAGTTAAAAAAATAAAGGGATAAGATGAAGAGGGAGGGAAATGATAAGCTAATTTGGATCACCATTTCAAAATTCTTCCATCTTTAAATTCAACCACTCCTCTAGATGGATTGAAGCACTAAACATATCATTAATCCAAAGCACCAAAAATGAATTAAATAATTCACTCTTAGGTAGATTTGAATTGATGAACATTTATCCAACTTCATCTACATCACAAAGTCCATTGAGTTTAAAGACAAATTGGACATTTAAAATTGCAATCCAAACCAACAATCAAAAGGAGTGAGTAGAAAAAGCATTTTGGAACAAAGCTGCCCTAAAACAAGGCAAAAAATGCATTCAGTCCTGGTGTAAATCGATTTACACTACTATGTAAATCGATTTACACAGTACATTTTTCAAAAATTCACGTGAAATTGCTTATGTGCAATCGATTTACACTTAGTGCAAATCGATTGCACACAGTAACAATAGCAAAAATAGCATTTTAAAAGGCCAATTTCTTGTTCAAACTTTCCATCAAACACCTTATGATCATGGATCCACTTGAGCATAAAAATTCCATCAAATTATGAGAAAATAACACCATTGAAATCACAAAATAATGCTCAAAGAATCAATCCCAAAGACCACCAAGAGATCACATTGTGAAAGATGAATTATCCAACTTACCAAAGGTAGATCTAGAGAATTATCAAAACAACTTCAAGAATTTGCTTCAATTCAACCACAAGAATCAATTGACCAAGCTTGGATGTAGAGAATTGATGGAGAAAAAGTGTTTGGATGAAGGTTTAGCTCAAAGATTAGTAAGCTTCAATGTAAAGCTTACTAACTTTTTGAAAATGGAGCTTTGAGTGAATTTGGTAGATGGAGAGAATTGAGAGATTTTTTAGCAAGGTGGATTTGGCTATCAAAAGCTTGAAATTTGAATGAAATGAGGGCTCTATTTATAGAGTTTTAGGATTGGGATTAGTGGTAATTTGGTAATTGATTCTTGGAGCCAAAATTTGAATTAATGATAATTCTTTCAAATATTAGAGCCAAAATTTGAATTAATGATAATTCTTCTTAAAAATAAAAAATTGGCACTAAAATTTGAATTAATGATACATCTTTCAAAAATGAAGAAAAATTGGAGCCAAAATTTGACAATTTTAAAATGCTGATTTTTTTTTAAAATTTCACGATGTGCAATCGATTGCACTACAGTGCAAATCGATTGCATAGTGTTTTTTTTTTCAAAAATGACGCAAAATTCACTTTGTGCAATCGATTGCACTCTAGGAGTAATCGATTGTACAGTGAAAAAAATGAAATTCTTTTAATTCTTTTTCTTTGCAAATAGAGATTTTAGGAAAATGATACCAGAAATCCTTATTTGCCAGATGCTTCGACTTGGTACCTACACAACACAAATATGCAAAGACAAAGACAAATATTTTTTGTATTTTGATTAGAAGTTAGTTAACAACACAAGAGCAAACTTAAAGATAGGATGCAAATGTGATGAATGAAGCTATTTATTAATGATTGTGACCAAAATGACAAAATATGGTATGAAAGCGCGACTGAAAAAGTTAGGGGCAAAATTTAGGATACAACAGTATCACACTACCTTTCATATAAAAATTGATGTTACGACATCCCGTCAATAAAAAGTCTTTAAACTTCAAGACAAATGTAAGATTTACATTAGAATTATCATTCTTATCATAAACATTATTTGCATATAAACAAATGCCTAACATCAAGGAAGCTTCCATAATGAGCATCCGATGAAGAGTATCATCTCAAGGGACAAGTTATCTTCAGAGTTTCGTCATGCAAGGGGCGTCCATTCAAATTTAGTTAATATGGGGAAATCATGTCGATAAATCTTTTCAAGCTTCAATTTGGGGCAATCATGTCAAGTAACCCATTTAGAATTCAGTCAAATTGGGGAAGTCACATCGAGATTCATTAAATCTCTCTAAAAATCCATGATCAGGGGAAGTCTATTTCGTGGCCTAAGATATTAGGGCATGCCACCTGGTATCACTTTGTCACATGAATCTTTCAGATTTCCACTCAAAGAATATCCTTTCAGAGATCACTACAGACATGGCATTCCTTCTCCCTCCTTATGAAGCTACTCAAGAAAACTTTATCACCCGTACAACTACAATCAGGTTAGAAGTGTCATAAAGGTCACCTTAACTTGGTTCACATCATCAGAGTCATCATCACTCCATGCAGATGTTTAAGCATGCAACTCCCCAATAGTGAAGAAAACTTGGGGCATTCGAAGGGATCCATGTCTCTATCCAGCAATCCCTAAGCAGTTCAGGATGTAGAGAAAGTCAGACCATGTCATTTCTTTCCAACAAGGCTATAACTTAATCCTCGAGTTTTCAAGCACTAACCCATATTGGTATCTCAAGACAACAAGCAATGGAACCTGATGAGCCTAATCTTTAGCACTCTGCATATAGTAATCATTATTGCATATTATATAGCATCCTCAAACGCGTAGCATATCCATCGAAATGGATCATTACACCATACACTTCAAACATGCATATGAAGCATAAAACAAAATTTGTACCTTGCATGAAAGCCCGAACCAATCTTCAACCGGGATAGTAATACATCCCCACAGAGAATGTCATCCTCATAATTCCAAACTCATGTTCCTCATTACATTACAAACCTTCTCAAGCCACGGTGCCAGTACATTGTACTCACAACTCCCAACGAAGTTAATACCCCCCTATTATCCTTTCTTGGGTCGCAGATCGTCCATAGATCTTACCCTCATGTTATTTTAGCTTGGGTCGCAGATCATACACCAATCTTACCCTCTTACCAATCCTTTTTGGGTCGCAAATCCTACACGATAAATCCTCCACTATTATAGATTTTACCCTTTACCTTTTCTTTCTTGGGTCGTAAATCCTACACGATAGATCCTCCGCTATCATCGATTTTACCATTTATCTTTCATTTTGGGTCGAAAATCCTACACGATAGATCATCCGCTGTCGTCAATTTTACCCTTTGTCTTTTAATAAATCCTACATGATAGATCCTCTGATATAATCAATTTTACCCTTTATCTTTCTTCATCGGGTCGAAAATCCTACACGATGGATCCTCTATTGTCGTTGATTTTACCCTTTGTCTTTCTTCCTCAGGTCGGAAATCCTACATAATGGATCCTCCGTTCTCATCGATTTTACCCTTTGACTTTCTTCCTCAGGTCAGAAATCCTACATGATAGATCCTCCGATGTCGTTGATTTTACTTTTTCAGTAATTACTGTCTTTCTTGAGAACCTTGTATTGACACCACTGCTACCGCACTTATCCATCATAACCTTTTCACCAGAAAACATATTTTCTTTCCCGAACAGATATCATAATCACTTACACCATCACTCCAGGACAAATTTTAGGTCTTGGTACTTAATCTTCTTCTACCTTGAATGTTCGAAAGGCTGGCGCCAATCTCACCTTGAAATTTAAGACGATTAAATAGAGGCAGGTGTCATACCCCAAATTTGTCCTACCCTTTTTTTTTTGGATTAGGATTTACATTTTATTTTGTATAATTTTCACTAGGTCATTTGCATATCATTTCTTCATTCAATAACATTTGAATCAATAGCATTAAACGTTGTGTCTTAGTTAGGGTTTTGGATCCCTCAAATGTTCAGTGTGGTTAATCATTGATTCTCAAAGGCTACTTCATCAAAGCATAGTCTCTAATATCAAAGCACAATCAAGATTCCATCATCAACTGGCCCACATGTGCATCAATATGTCTTGGAATGTAAGGAAAGAACGAGTTTGTAAATTGATTCAAAGCACATTGACCAAAAGGTCATCATTTTCAAGGTCAAGTTCAAAAGATCATAACTTCTTCGATATTCAACATTTTTTAGTGATTCTTTAAGCCACTAGTAGAAACAACACTTGTTAGGTCGGTTAAAAGTGACTTTTTAAGACAGTTCCAAATCTAACCTAAGAATTACCGACATAAGAAGTTTGACTTCTTAAGTCGGATTTGGATCTGACTTAAGAAAATGATTTTAGGTCAGTTAAACAATGCCCGACTTAATAAGTCTAGGTTTTCTTAAAGCTCATGTGCCATTTATACCCGACCTAAGGATATATTTAACCGACCTAACAAGTTGATTTTTTTCACACTAGAGCAGGATTTTTCTTGATGGTTTAGCCTATAGGTTTCTTTGACCTCTTTTAACGTTTAATTTGAAATATCCTTCAACTAGTTTATTAGACTTAGTGCTTCTCCTAAAAAAGAAAAGTCAAACTCACCAACATCACATAAACAAATCCATTTTCTAATTTAAGTTACAAAACATAAGAAAATGTCCTGCAAGACTCTCACCCATAATAATTATACAAAATCATTCCATAGACAATACCACGGGATAAAGCAAATGGACCCTATAACGACATCATAAATTATTGTCTAACTCTATGAAGTTTTTGTGACACTTGCAATTTTGCAAGTATGACTGAAAACAAATAATAAGAATATGAAGCTGACCCTGAACATAGTAAACTTCAAACTAAAATATTCATTACATGGTTCAATGAACATGTTGCAACTTCTAGATAATAAAAAAATCTAACTATTCAAAAGTTTAAGATGCAATCCAGCTTTATTTCCAAGCAAGCCAACTATCATCAATTATAGAAAATTAGGAATCTTTGGTAACATTCACAACATAGGAAAATGGCAAGAAGAAATTAAGAATATAAGTAACTGATGGCCTTGCCTATTCCCTTAATAACTTGCATCTGCAGAACTAACATTCTTGCAACAATTTTAACAAGCTCACATATAATGTTGAACATTTTCTTGTTTTTAATAGTCGAGCCACTGCGAGAAAAAAGCAAACACAAGAATGATATTTGTTATGAGCGCGATCGTAATGAGCTGAAAGTATGGTTAAAGACAGAAAAAGAAGTTTAAACTTACTACACAAGAAGATTTCTGAAAGCGATTCATGCAAAACAACAAAACAAATTTGCAAATAGTGAAGTACCTTAAAAGAAGTTTTGTGAGAACCATGCCTGGAGATGTTGCATGGAAACCTACTTTTGAATGCTTGCACTCTTTCAATAGTGATCCATGAAATTTCCTTAGGCCACACTTTATCGAGCCATAGCTACACAGATCCAAGACCTCATTGACAAAAAGACAATTGAATTTTATCCTCGTCCAACTCCGAATGTAATCACCGCACCTATGCCAAACCATGGAAAAGGTGTCAATGCTATTAAAGATATTACTTTTGTTTCCTCTGTTAATGACTTAACCACTCCATTAAAGTTTGTCAAAAACAATTTGTTGAAATCTGGGGTTTTCCCTGGTTGCCTTGATGATTGTTGTTACTGTGCTGTGCAAATAAATGGCTGTGAATGGATGAAAAGAGGTGTCCAAAACCTAATGGACAACCATGAGATCCTATTTTAAAGAATTCTATCCGTAAAAAGTTTGACTGAAGTTGTACCTCAAGAAGTTGAAGACATAACCATCATCACTATCTCTAACAAACCTATTATGATCACTTCAAAATGTCCTATTAGGATTTCCAATGAAATAAAGATAGCTCAGTTGATAATTACCACACCAAGGCCAGTCCCTTATTCTTCCGATAAGGCGGTACCTTGGAATTATGACGCTGAAGTATATTACCATGTGTGATACGGTGGCAAGAACCGGGACGTGTTTCCCTATTTTTTTTAAGGAATTTGCTGGTTTACGTTTTGCGTTTGTGTTTACAAAATGTCGCGGTAAGCAAGAGTCGCCACCGACTTTCATTTTATCCAACAAGGAAAGGAAAAAAGCACAGAAAATTCCTTTTTCGATATATTTCTGAGTACGGGGGGTAGATTATAAAAAGGGAAGGTATTAGCACCCTTTCTATCCGTAGTTATCTACGGGCTCTTAGGTACTTGCTCATCATTTTCAAAATTGTTTTCTTTGTGTTTGTGTGATTTGAAAAGCTTTTGTTTTGACTTCGATTTAACTCTTGCTTCTGTCTTCAAGAGTGTAATGAAGTGTTTTTGAAAACTTTGTTCGTAAAGGAGTGTAAGTGTGAGAAAAAGTTTATTTGGATTGAGCAAGTACTTAAGAGCTAATCTACCTACTCGAAAAAAGAATCGTTCTATGTTTGTTTCCTTTAGACAATGCTATTCCACTATTAATGAGTAGGTAGCATCATCGTTGGAGTTTTAAGGATCAATTCGAAAGGGACGTACGATCACTAAAGCAATGATAGAACGTCTTAGTAATAACCCTAATGTCTTAGATCATTTATCAGAGGCAACAATATCCGAGGCAACCTTTCCGAGACAACTTTGATCTTTGGATAAAAGGACGACCACTAAAACATCCTATACTCAATGACCGTTTACCGAAGGCAACCAAGTGGGAGTGTACCCTAGGAGTGCGCATGTGGGAGTGATTTAATTTCAGATTATTCATCTTTGCACATTTTAGGGTTATCTAACTGTTTTAAAGTTTAGCATACATTCTTGTCATGCATCCCTAATCATACATCTAACAGTTTATATTTTGCAGAATTTTAAGTGCGAAAATTAAACTAAGCTATTACAAGGCTTCGGGTATTTACATAGCCAAAAATAAACCCTTAAGAAATAAAGAGATAAATGAAAATAAAATTCCTAATTAACTATTACAACTTGTGAGCAGATACAATAATTGGGATGAAAAATAAAATAAAGCGCGCGCAAAGAAAATTAGATCGGGAAGAAATTAGGGTTTTGACCCTTCTAAAAGAAAACTATTTTTTTGTTGTTTTTAATTATTTAAGAAAAGAAGACCAGGTTTTAAAATTTATTACAAAAATAATTAGTGATTAAATTAATTAATGAAAATAATTACATGGCCCATTTTTTATGTTTTTTTGGTTATTTTTAGGAAAAAGAAAATAATTAAATTAGAAATAAAACCTATTTGTTCTAATTAATTTTAATTATGTACAAAAAGAAATTAAAGTTATCTAATTAATAAACCTAATTAAATTAATAAATTTATTGATAAAAAATATACCTAAATTTAATTGGTGAAAAATAATATTTTTGTGATTTTTTTAATAAAAAGAAAATTAATTTTTGTTAGTAAATCAAATAAATAAATTAATAAAACAAAATGAAAAGAATAGAGAAAGAATCAATGGGCCTGAAAAGGATTTTTGGGGGTGTGAGAAGCATTTTCTGGGCCCAAAAGAGTGAGGTCCGTTTGACTTATGAGATCCAGCGCATTGCATTGACTAAGGCACACCATGGTCATCACATCATGGCCATCAGATCTGGTGTCTAGGACGCCTGTATGGTTGGATCTGAGGAAGCATGGTAGTCTCCTGGCTTGTGCACGCGTGAGATCTGTAGGAAGAAATTAAGAAAAATACAAACGTTGGAGGCAGGGGTCGAACCCCTGACCTCAAGCTTCCTCAACGCCTTAACACCATCCTGGCCACCATTGGGCCATTTGCTTCTGTTTGTACATATAATGAATAATAATAATAATATATAAAAAACAAGAATTAATGGAGGATGACAAAAAATGCGTGCCAGAGTTTGAATGTTCCAATAGGAATATAACACGCAGGTCATCCCTGACATTGTTCCGTTGGTAAAAGTGGGAAACTTTTACCTACGGACGTTTGTCCGTAGCTACAAGTCCTGCAAATTCTCAAAATCAATTATAGGCAGAATAAATCAAAACTAAAGCCATGAATGATTCCGTCTAGAGCTACTGAGTTTAATGATAGCCCTTTCATGGCCTAATTTTGCCTGTAAACGAAAATCCCAATTTGAAGCAAGGAACCCTAATAATGGTGAAATCCACTATAGGCCATATAAATGCAATTAAACAACACAAAAAGATTGCATATGTCTTAAGGATCAAGAATATATCATTAGTTCATGCTATCAATGCCTAAATCATGGAATTCAATTTCAAGAAAAGTTGGGTATCGTGACTGACTTACAGCGCGATTTAGAGCCTGGAAATGCTTGCTTTGGATTGCTTTGGCTTGCTGATGACCTCACGAAACGATTGGAATGGTCCAAAGGTCCTGAATTAGCCTCCAAGTGTGAATTCGTGTTTACACTTTCTTGGTATTTTTTCAATTTTTTCTCTGGTTCATACGCCTCTTTCTCCCTTCGTTTTTGGTCTCCCTCGCTTCTATATGTATCAAGGAATGTATTAGGGTTGATAGAATGTACTCAATCTTCTTCCATTATTGAATTTGATTTTGATTTGATTCTCTTGAATATCATTCCAAAATTGGACTAAAATCAATCTTTTTGTGCACACATGCCTTCACACGAATTTGAATACTTGCTAGCTGTAATTTAAGACCTGAAACAAGCACAAAATCTTTTGTTTTCAATATTTTGGATTTTATATGATTTGTTTTGATTTAAATTGAATTAATTCAAATCAAAATAAATAATAAAAACATGATAAGGACAAGTGGCAAGGGCTAGAGCTCGTGGACTATGTTTCCAACTCAAAACAAGTGAAAAAGATAGGGCCCATTTGGCAAAAATTGAAGTTTTAGGCATAGTTGACTTTTGGCAATTTTGCAAAAAAGGTCAACTTCACCAATGCATAACTTCCTCAATTTTGACTCTTTGGAGGTGTTATTGGACTTTTTAGAAATATTTAGATGTCCTCTAATCAACCCTTTTGGTCTCATCTCAATTTGATATTCCATGCTCATGTATGAAGCTTTGACAAAAAATGTGTTTTTGTTGACTTTTCAAAATGACCTATAATGTCCAAATTTATAACTTCTTGTGAGTGCATATTTTGAACTTGGGAGCTGAATATGGATTGTAGGGAATTGAATCCTCTTCAGAATGAGCTTTGGATGGGTCATTTCTCATAAAGTATGAGAAAGTTATGCTTGGTCAAAGTTGAGTTGACTTTTCCTACAAAACCCTAATTTAGCAACTTTTGAATCTTGATGAATTATGAGCAATCCTTGATGAATCATGATCAACCCTTGATAAAATGATGAAATATACTTCAAAATTAGGATGTTGACCAAAAATCTTGAAGTTTGACTGTATGTGGGCCATAGTTGACTTTTGCCCTAGCATAGTCGATTTTTAGGCTTTTGAGCAATTGACTGAGCAAACTTCCTCTGTAGGGATTGAAACTTGACATGGATGATCTTGAGAACATATTAGGACATTGGTGAGAATTTGGGATCCCTTGGACTCAAATATCTTGATGCAACATGAAACCCTAATTTGAGGTAGACTACCTTAGGAGAGAGCTTGTCTGGCCAACCCTTGGACTACCTTGAACAACTTGGGGATCTTTCTTGAAATGTTTTGAGAAATATGGGAGGGAAAATTTTGGGGTATAACAGCTACCCCTGTTCAATTTTCTTAAACCTGAAGATTTAGATTGGCTTGTCTGCCTTTCGTGATCTGAAGGTGGAAGATGATTGAACACTAGAGTGCCCAGAAATTTGCACTCGCATGAAGTGGTAATTGTCTTGTGATATCGGGAATGGGCTTACAGATGCCATTTGGAAATTGCTGACGAGGGGATGGGCTTAAAGATGCCATCTAAAGGAGTGTCGATCGCATAAGAGATTCCTTAGCGAGAGCTTGTATACCTGTCGTTGAGGAAGATTCCGCTGGGGAAGGCTGGTCTTTGTTAAGAGAAGTAGAATTTTAGGAGCTTCGGTCGTCTGTTATTCTGTTGGTGAGTCGTCTCTATTGAATTTTAGGAACTTTGGTCGTTCGTTATTCCACCGAGGAATCATCTCTGTTGAATTTTAGGAACTTCGATCATCCGTATTCGACTGAGGAACCATCTCTGTTGAATTTTAGGAACTTCGGTCGTCCGTATTAGACTGAGGAAACATCTCTGTTGAACTTTAGGAACTTCGGTCGTCCGTATTCTACTGAGGAAACATCTCTGTTGAATTTTAGGAACTTCGGTCGTCCGTATTCTACTGAGGAATCATCTCTGTTGAATTTTAGGAACTTCGGTCGTTCGTATTCGACTGAGGAATCATCTATGTTGAATTTTAAGAACTTTGATCGTCTGTATTCTACTGAGGAATCATCTCAATTTGAATTTTAGGAACTTCGATCGTTCGTATTCTACCGAGGATTCATCTTTGTTGAATTTTAGGAACTTCGGTCGTCCGTATTCGACTGAGGAATCATCTTTGTTGTATTTTAGGAATTTTGGTCGTCCGTATTCGACTGAGGAATCATCTCTGTTGAATTTTAGGAACTTCGGTCTTCCGTATTCGACTGAGGAATCATCTCTGTTGAATTTTAGGAACTTCGATCGTCTGTATTCGACTGAGGAATCATCTCTGTTGAATTTTAGGAACTTCGGTCGTCCATATTCGACTGAGGAATCATCTCTGTTGAATTTTAGGAACTTCGGTCGTCCGTATTCGACTGAGGAATCATCTCTGTTGAATTTTAGGAACTTCGGTCGTCCGTATTCGACTGAGGAATCATCTCTATTAAAGAGGAAAGTTGAGAATGAACTACCATCTGGTCGTGGTCCAGGCTTTACAGTGACTTACTGGGGATTAAACTATTATCCAATCGTACTCGGGCTTCACAGCTTGAATTTTATGAGAATTTGATTGTATCTTTCCTGAAAGGTAAATGTTAGCTGTATGTAATGCATGATATGTATCAAGCAATGATGTTCTCAAAATAAATGAGATTGTGTTTGTATGATGCGTATATGCATGTGTCATGATGTATGGAAATGTGATGTTTTAGCTGGGAAAATTAAATCCCGGATTGCTGCTAGAGAAAAGAGTTGAATTCTTCGTTTCTACTGGGGATAGTGAATGAAGATGATTGTGAGAATGATCCTGTAGGAGAGAATAACTCCGCTGGGGAATAAACTGACGAGGAAATGACTCTGTGGGGAGGACATATTCTGCTATAGGACCTGTTAATTTGGAGAAATAAACTCGGATGGGGATGAATCATCATTGCCGGCGATGATAAACTCTGCTTGAGGATTGAGTTTCTGTTTGTGAAAGGAATGAACTCCGCTGGGGATGATTTTCCACTTGCAATTTCACTGGGAATAACTTTTTAGGCTCTACTGGGACAATCTTCTAGAGTCTACTAGGGATAATTTTCCAGTGCTGATGGTAGATAAACTATGCTTGGGGAGAATATTTCCGACTCATTCGCGATTGCGAGCCTCAGCTGGGGAGAGTGGTGTCCCGTTTGGGACTGCTAATGTCACTGTCTTCTTCTTACTCTACGGGTAGTGAATGTTCTTTCAATCGTTTCCTCCAACTAGGTCTATCCATATACCTGGTGTAGAGAAACTGTACGGTTCAGGCATTTCTTATTTGCCCTTATTTCTGATATTACGAGTAATCGTCTTTTGTTTCGCATGTAAATATTTATGAGCAGCAATTATTGTCAAATGCATATATAAAAAATGAACCATTGGACGTTCTTGCAAAACAAAACAGAAAAAGAAAACAATTTGAAATTTCTTTGTGAAAATGAATTGTATTAACTTTGAAGTTGGCCTGTAAATAGGCGTTTTTGTACAAGAGGTTGACGTCCTAGTAAGAGAACGCCGCCGAACAAATAGAATTTATACAATTTGTGAAAAACAAAGAAAAACAGCTATGTAAATAATCCCACTGGGTTCCAACTCTGCTATTTCCTTTATATCCTCGAACATCTCATCACTTTGCTACTTGGTTGAAGGTAAATCAGATTGATTAGTGCCGTCTGAGCTTGACAGTCGATACCGAAGCCTGGTTGCAAGGTGATCCAATGAGACATAGTGTTACGCTTTGATCCCTAATTTTTGCCTGGACCGCCCTTTCGGGTTTTCAGTCCACCGGGATACCCTTTTTTTGCCCAAGCCGCCTTTTCAGGTTTTCGACTTGCCGAGTGTACAGATTTTTTCATTTTCATCCCTTATTTTTGCCCGAACCCTTTTGGTTCACCGGGAAGCCCTTATTTTTTCCTAGGCCAGTCAACCTAGTGGGTATTTGATTAGGCGTAGTATTTTTTCACTCTGTCTGCATTGACGGGGTGAGGAAGGTCGTCACCATCCATGGTGGTTAGAATCATATCTCCTCCTGAGAAAATGTTCTTAACCACAAATGGCCCTTCGTACATAGGGGTCCATTTTCCCCTGGGATCACCTTGAGGTAATATGATGCATTTGATCACTAGATCCCCAACTTGATACTCTTGTCGTCTAACTTTATTGTTAAATGCCTTGATCATCCGCTTCTCGTCGATTAAATTCAGTTGATCAAGTCGGGTCTGGATCCAGTCGTCCTCGCTCAAACCTGCATCCTTCATAATCCAAAGAGAGGGTATCTGAACTCCAATGGGAAAGACGACCTTCATGCCATATACCAAGGAATAGGGTGTTGCCCCTATTGAAGTTCTCACTGAGGTACAATACCCATGAAAAGCAAACGGTAACATCTCGTTCCAGTCTTTATATGTCACCGTCATTTTCTGCACAATCTTCTTGATATTCTTATTAGCCGCTTCTACAACCCCATTCATCTTCGGCCGGTAAGGAGAAGAGTTGTGATACTGTATCTTGAACTGCTTGCAGAGCTCGGTGATCATTGTATTGTTGAGATTTGTACTGTTGTCCGTAATGATCCTCTCGGGTACACCATATCGACAAATCAGATTGTGCCGAATAAATCGTGCCACGACGTTCTTGGTTACAGTAGCAAAGGAAGCTGCTCCATTTTGTAAAGTAATCAATCGCTACCAGGATGAAACGATACCTGTTGGACGCAGTAGGTCTGATCTCACCAATCACGTCGATGCCCCACATTGCAAAAGGCCAAGGAGCTGTCAAGATGTTCAGAGGGACTGGAGGTATGTGCACCTTATCAGCATAGACTTGGCACTTATGACAGGTTCGAGAATGCTGATAATAGTCGGCTTCCATGGTGGACCAATAATATCCTGCCCGTAGGATCTTCTTCGCCATGGTGTGTCCATTGGAATGATTCCCGAGAGTACCTTCATGTAACTCTACCATAATCCTTTCTGCCTCATTCTTATCCACACATCGCAGTAAGGTTGAGTCATGGTTACGCTTATAAAGGATACCATTACTGATGAAGAACTTTGCCGCGAACCTCCTCAGAAACTTCTTGTCATTAACAGATGCACCCTCGGGGTATTCTTGAGCCTCAAGATACCTTTTTACCTCATGAAACTAGGGTTTATCTGCTACCTCTTTAGTCTCAATATCACAGCAATGTGCAGGTTCATCCAACCTCTCAATGGTAATCTGGGGAGCCTCATTGTCCCACCTGACCTTGAACATAAAAGACATCGTAGCTAGCGCGTCCGCTAACCGATTCTCCTCCCTGGGGAAGTGTTCAAAGGTTATCTCCTCAAAGTGTGGAAGTAATGTTAATACATACTCCTTGTAAGGAATAAGATTTGGGTGTTTCGTATCCCACTCGCCTTTGATCTGAATGATCACGAGAGCAGAATCTCCGAACACACTCAAGAACTTTATCCTTAGGTCAATAGCTGCTCGAAGGCCCATAATGCATGTTTCATACTCCGCCATGTTGTTGGTGCAGTTAAAACATAATCGGGCGGTGAATGGAGTATGACAGGCTTTAGGAGATATGATCACGGCGCCAATGCCATTACCTAAAGCGTTTGAAGCTCCATCGAAATACATAGACCATCGGGATCCTTCCTCAGGTCCTTCATCCGGTCCAGGTATTTCACAGTCTGTCACCAACATGATATTCTCATCCGGAAACTCGAAGTTCATAGACTGGTAATCATCCACGGCCTGATGCGCCAAATGATCCGCCAACACACTTCCCTTGATTGCTTTTTGGGTTGTGTATTGGATGTCATACTCAGTCAAGATCATCTGCCATCTTGCTATTCTTCCGGATAAGGCAGGCTTTTCGAAAATATACTTGATTGGATCTATCTTTGATATCAACAGAGTAGTATGAGTCAGCATATACTGTCTCAGCCGGCGAGCAGCCCATGCCAAAGCGCAACAAGTTTTCTCAAGCAACGAGTATCAGGTCTCACAGTCGGTAAAATTTTTGCTAAGGTAGTAAATAGCATGCTCTTTTCGGCCAGACTCGTCATGCTGCCCCAGCACACACCCCATCGAATTGTCGAGTACTGTCAAGTATAAGATCAAAGGTCTCCCTTCGACTGGAGGCATCAAAATGGTTGGCTCTTGGAGATATTCCTTAATCCTTTCGAAAGCGGCCTGACATTCATCGTTCCATCTTACCACTTGATCTTTCTTAAATAGCTTGAAGATTAGTTCACAAGTAGCAGTCAAGTGCGAAATGAATCGGGAAATGTAGTTCAGTCGTCCCAAAAAGCCTCTGACTTCTTTTTCAGTTCGGGGAGCTGGCATTTCTTGTATAGCTTTCACCTTTGCAAGATCCACTTGAATACCTTTATCACTAACGACGAAACCCAGCAGCTTACCAGACCT
Source organism: Vicia faba (assembly GCA_948472305.1). Taxonomy (NCBI): domain Eukaryota; kingdom Viridiplantae; phylum Streptophyta; class Magnoliopsida; order Fabales; family Fabaceae; genus Vicia; species Vicia faba. The sequence continues at coordinate 1,034,794,349 of OX451735.1, forward strand.
CACTCCGAAGGTGCACTTGTTCGGGTTTAACCTCAGCCTGTACAACTTCAACCTGTCAAATAACTTCAGGAGATGGTCAAGATGTTCCTCTTCAGTTTGGGATCTTGCAATCATATCATCAACGTATACCTCAATCTCATGATGAATCATGTCGTGGAACAAAGCGACCATGGCGCGCTGATACGTTGCTCCAGCATTCTTTAATCCAAACGGCATGACCTTGTAGAAAAAGGTACCCCATTGCGTAACAAAGGTTTTCTTTTCCATATCCTCGGGAGCCATCTTAATCTGATTGTAACCGGAGAAACCATCCATAAAGGAGAAGACCTTATGCTGTGCGGTGTTGTCAACCAGAACATCGATATGAGGCAGAGGGAAATCATCCTTGGGGATCGCCCTGTTCAGATCCCTATAGTCAACACACATTCAAACCTTACCATCTTTCTTCGGCACTGGAACCCCGTTGGCCACCCACTGTGGGTAAGAAGTAAATGCTAGAAAACCGGCATGAAACTGTTTCATAACCTCAGCTTTGATTTTCTCAAACATCTTTGGGCGCATTCGGTGAACTTTCTGCTTCACTGGAGGACAGTCTTCCTTAGTTGGCAAGTAGTGAACCACAATATCGGTATCTAAACCATGCATATCTTCATTAGATCAGGAAAAGATCTCAAAATAGTCACGCAACATTTGAATCAACCGTTGCTTAACTCTAGACTCCAGATTTGCACCGATCTTGACCTCTTTCTTGTCTACCTCTGTACCCAGATTTACTGTTTCCACTGGCTCTTCATGCGGCTGAATGGCCCTCTCTTCCTGAAGTAACAGTCTAGCAAGTTCCCCAGTCACTTCACAATCATCCTCACCTTCGTCTTTGGCTTGGTTAATCGGACTTTCGAAGTCATAACTGGTAGTAGCAGAGTCATTATCAGTGGGATCCAGAGTGGATGTAGACCTGTATATGTGAGTGTGTGTAAGACTAATAGCTGTTTTGCAAGATAGAAAAGAAAAACAAGGAGCGCAAAATTCATAATGCAAGAAAATGTCCAATGCTTTTATTGATGATATATGGAAATGACAAATATTAAGCCCTCACAAACAAAGCCACGGTGTCTCGGGCAAAGCACCGGGCTGTAAAGTTTTAAATTGTCTGTTACACATTTCAAAACAAAAGTCTTATTACTGTGTAATAAAATAAACGGGCATGGAATCCTTCGTCGTCCAATTGCTTAATCCACCGTCGGTAGTCGGGTAAATCCAGCTGTCAAAATCTGACTTTTCATCATCATCTCCGATAGAATTTACTCCCGCGTCATGTTTCGGCATAAGAGCCGTTATGTCATTAGGTTTTTCCGGCGCTTCAAACTCAATCTCCTTAGCTTCAATCAGATCCTGCACTTTATTCTTCAAAGCCCAACAGTTGTTCGTATCATGCCCCGGGCTATCGGAGTGATAAGCACAGTGGGCGTTTGGATTATACAACGGTGATGTAGTACTGGGATTCTTTGGAGCCTCCTTCAGAGTTACCAAGTTGGTTTTCAATTGTTGTGGCATAATTTGAGATAGAGTCATACTGAGTCGAGTATACTGTCTTTGCAGTCTCTCTACTCTTTTCCGATTGTTGCATTGTGGGGCAACAACAGGTCTTGATATTACTACCGCATTAACCGCTTGGCGGTGCTCATGTCAATTTTGGCTCCTCGAGCTGTAAACTGCACTCGATTCCTTCTTGAAAGGCTTCTTCTCTGTACTTGACGAAGCACATTTCTGTATCTTGCCACTTTTAATACCAGCTTCAACCCTCTCCCCAATCATAATCAATTCAGTAAACCCGGATGATGAACTACCAATCAAATGATTGAAGTACGGACCAGACAAAGTCCCAAGAAACATATCCATTAACTCCCTATCAGCCAGAGGGGGTTGTACTCTTCTAGCAAGATATCTCCACTTCTGAGCGTAGTCCTTAAAACCTTCGCTCGCACCCATAGACATACCCTGAAGTTGAGTACGCGTGGGAGCAAGGTCGGCATTATACTGGTATTACTTGTAAAAAGAAGCAGCAAGGTCCTCCCAGTTACGAACATTAGCTCCTTCTAGTTGATAGAACCATTCAAGTTGAGTCCCTAATAGACTATCTTGAAAGAAATGAACCTAAAGGTTCTTATCAGCAGTATATGGTTGAATCTTTCTGACATACGAGCGGAGGTGTAACTTTGGGCAGGAGACCCCATCGTACTTAGCAAAGACAGGAGCTTTAAACTTGTGTGGGATCACCACCCCAGATGCCAAACCCAAATCTTTGAAGTCCAACCCAGGTATCTTCTGGATCTCCATTGCGCTCAACCGGTCTTCGAGTTTCTTATACCTATCCTCGGCAGGAGGATACTGGTCTTCATCAAAGTCAGTGTCATTGTCAGAAACCACAGGGCTAGGACCCTTTGTTTCTTCTTGATTCTCTCCTCCTCCATATGAGTGGGACAAATCAACTTCCTCTCGCAACCTGTTCCCAAATCTGTGACCCATATTCAGGAGGACCACCTTCTTCTTCTTCTTCTTCTTCTTCTTCTTCTTCTTGTCCATCAAGATAAGAGTCTTCAAATCTTGTTGACTCTTGGCCAAGTTCATGAACATCTCCTGGAACTGAGCATTCTGAGCTTGCAGAGCCTTGATGGCTTGATCAGTAGGTGTTTCAGAAGACATGTTATGCTGAAATAAACAGCAAAAAAGATAAGAAACCTATAAGGGTACCTGTAATGAGGTGCATGGGAATGAAATGCATATGAAATGATTTCAAGGACTTAGGGAGATTCAAATTTGTAAACCAAAATAAAACACACTTTATTAGATTAAAACTTATAACAATGTTTAACAAATTCCTTTAAGGCGTTACAAAAGAAATACTGAAAAGAAAATCTAAACTAGAAACAATAAAAGACATCAGAATTCCCATGGTCGTTTTCCTTTCGTGCTGACATAATCATTGATCGTCCTCTCGTTCTTAAGCTGCCTTGTAAGCTTCAGGATCTTCCGTTCCTGCTCATGATATTTCTCTCTGTAAGTATCCCTTTCTTCCCTTAGCTGGATCCAAGATCTCTTCAATGCCCCAATATCAGTAGGCATGTATGGATGGAGGACCGTATAGGGAACACCTTCTTCATTAGTATGCTCTACAATTACTGGCAAAACCACTTCATATGGCATCCCTAGCTTTTGAGCACGGGCTCGAACCCAATGGAGGTATGGTTGCATCGGGAGATAAGTCTTCATTCCTAGATCATGTGGATCAGACCTGTTAACCCTATCCCAAGCTCGTATAAACCTGTGGCGATGTCCCTCAACATCCCCCTTGGAGTCAAAGACAATGCCTGTAAGTAGCAGCTCATGAGGACCGTCCCTTCGAGCTCGTCCAAACTGCCGTAAGGCCAAACAAGGATTATAGTTTATTCCTCCTCTAATTCCAAGCAATGGAACATTGGGGTAATCCCCACACCGATCAATGACAGCTACCTCTTCCATATCCTTAGTACTCCAAAGGATGTCCGTATGAGCAAGGGACATGATTCTATAAGCACAACCCATACCTTCCTCATTCTTCAATACAGATTTGGGGAGGTGAGAAATAAACCACCTCGCCAGTAAAGGCGTGCAACACAAGAGAGTTCCCCTTCTTCGAACGGTACAGGTATAAAGAGCATGCAGAATATCACCTAAGAGAGTAGGCACTGGGTTACGAGACATGAAGATCTTGACTATGTTCACATCTATGAAGGCATCTGGATTCGGGAACAGGACTAAACCATAGATGAGGAGAGCCAGGATGTCTTCAAAAGCTTGAAATTCTAAGTTGTCCCAGAACTGTTGAGCTTGATGGATCATGAACTTAGCCAAGAAACCTTTAACCCCACTCCGAATCTCTCAGTTAGATATTACATCAGCCATTTTCAGATGTAGGTCTGAAGCAATATCTTCTAGCCTAGAAGCTATCTTCAAACCTGTAAAGGGTGTCTGCTCTAGAATAGATATGCCAAGTAAATCAGAAAACTCCTCTAAAGTAGGGACCAACTAATAGTCCGGGAAGGTGAAACAGTGATGCAACGGGTCAAAGAACTGGAACAACACGCTCATCATTTGCTCATCCAGCTTTAAAGTGACCAGGTTAAGGAGATGACCATGTCTTCTAACAAAGGAAGAAGTATCAGGAACTTTTGAAACCAACTCTCTGAGCTGAGCAGGGATTTGCACAAAGCTGATTCGAATGGTATTTCTGCGTATTGAGGCTATGATCTACAAAACAGAACAAAGATGAATCCCCTTGGTCCTTGAAATGGTTAGTCTAATGAAATATGCATGCGATGTCATGATAAAAACACACTACAGGTATCACAAATAGAAAACATGGTAAGGGCAAACAAGTCACACAATAGCCCTTAAATTTCAGGCTGGCATGAAGTTTAGGTATTATCCTCTTTCAGTTTAGTTGGTTCAACCTGTCCTAATAATAGTAACCGGGTTCTAGAGGTTCTCAATATCACTGACCATCCTCCATCGTTCATAATTCCAGACACGTAATCTTTTCTCGCGGTCGGAACCATCTCGAGAGTATGGTCTCAATGAGTGTAGCATACTACTACTTTCTATGGCCAAGTTGGTCAATTATAGGTTCTAAGGTCAGTTGATGCTTAATGACCCATTAGCAGCCCCATACTCTCCTTGTTTCTCCATAAGGGATATCGGTACCAACTAATGTGTCACACCAACGTAGCTATTGCTTCAACCGTATCGGTCTACACCGTACAGTTCCCTCACAGTCTATTGCTACTTACCTAAAAGGTATCCCCAGATCCGGGTTAGGATCTATAGTAACTCCGATACAAAGCCCACAAATATAAAGCAAACAAATCAATCAATTGAAAACAATATGATGAACTAATCCTAAGGTACACCCCACTTATTAGTCCCCAGCAGAGTCGCCTGTTCTGTGATACGGTGGCAAGAACCGGGACGTGTTTCCCTATTTTTTAAGGAATTTGCTGGTTTATATTTTGCGTTTGTGTTCGCAAAATGTCGCGGTAAGCAAGAGTCGCCACCGACTTTTATTTTATCCAACAAGGAAAGGAAAAAAGCACAGAAAAATTCCTTTTTCGAGATATTTCTGAGTACGGGGGGTAGATTATAGAAAGGGAAGGTATTAACACCCTTTCTATCCGTAGTTATCTACGGGCTCTTAGGTACTTGCTCATCATTTTCAAAATTGTTTTCTTTTTGTTTGTATGATTTGAAAAGCTTTTGTTTTGACTTCGATTTAACTCTTGCTTCTGTCTTCAAGAGTGTAATGAAGTGTTTTTGAAAACTTTGTTCGTAAAGGAGTGTAAGTGTGAGAAAAAGTTTGTTTGGATTGAGAAAGTACTTAAGAGCTAATCTACCTACTCGAAAAAAGAATCGTTCTATGTTTGTTTCCTTTAGACAACACTATCCCATTATTAGTGAGTAGGTAGCATCATCGTTGGAGTTTTAAGGGTCAATTCGAAAGGGACGTACGGTCACTAAAGCAATGTTAGGACATCTTAGTAATAACCCTAATGTCTTAGATCATTTATCCGAGGCAATAATATCCGAGGCAACCTTTCCGAGGCAACTTTGATCTTTGGACAAAAGGACGACCACTAAAACATCCTATACTCAATGACCGTTTACCGAAGGCAACCAAGTGGGAGTGTACCCTAGGAGTGCGCATGTGCGAGTGATTTAATTTTAGATTATTTATCTTTGCACATTTTAGGGTTATCTAACTGTTTTAAAGTTTAGCATACATTCTTGTGATGCATCCCTAATCATATATCTAACAGTTTATATTTTGCGGAATTTTAAGTGCGAAAATTAAACTAAGCTATTACAAGGCTTCGGGTATTTACATAGCAAAAAAAAACCTTAAGAAATAAAGCGATAAATGAAAATAAAATTCCTAATTAACTATTACAACTTGTGAGCAGATACAATAATTGAGATGAAAAATAAAATAAAGTGCGCGCAAAGAAAATTAGATCGGGAAGAAATTAGGGTTTTGACCCTTCTAAAAGAAAAATGTTTTTTATGTTGTTTTTAATTATTTAAGAAAAGAAGACCAGGTTTTAAAATTTATTACAAAAATAATTAGTGATTAAATTAATTAATGAAAATAATTACATGGCCTATTTTTTATGTTTTGGTTATTTTTAGGAAAAAGAAAATAATTAAATTAGAAATAAAACCTATTTGTTCTAATTAATTTTAAGTATGTACAAAAAGAAATTAAATTTATCTAAATTAATAAACCTAATTAAATTAATAAATATATTGATAAAAAATAAACCTAAATTTAATTGAGGAAAAATAATATTTTTGTGATTTTTTTAATAAAAAGAAAATTAATTTTTGTTAGTAAATCAAATAAATAAATTAATAAAACAAAATGAAAAGAATAGAGAAAGAATCAATGGGCCTGAAAAGGATTTTTGAGGGTGTGAGAAGCATTTTCTGGGCCCAAAAGAGTGAGGTCTGTTTGACTTCTGAGATCCAGCGCATTGCATTGACTGAGGCACACCATGGTCATCACATCATGGCCATCAGATCTGGTGTCTAGGACACCTGTATGGTTGGATCTTGAGGGAGCATGGTAGTCTCCTGGCTTGTGCACGCGTGAGATCTGTAGGAAGAAATTAAGAAAAATACAAACGTTGGAGGCAGGGGTCGAACCCCTGACCTCAAGCTTCCTCAACGCCTTAACACCATCCTGGCTACCATTGGGCCATCTACTTCTGTTTGTACATATAATGAATAATAATAATAATAATATATAAAAAACAAGAATTAGTGGAGGATGACAAAAAACGCGCGCTAGAGTTTGAATGTTCCAATAGGAATATGACACGCAGGTCATCCCTGACCTCGTTCCGTTGGTAAAAGTGGGAAACTTTTACCTACGGACGTTTGTCCGTAGCTATAAGTCCTGCAAATTCTCAAAATCAATTATAGGCAGAATAAATCAAAACTAAAGCCATGAATGATTCCGTCTGGACCTACTGAGTTCAATGATAGCCCTTTCATGGCTTAATTTTGCCTGTAAACGAAAATCCCAATTTGAAGCAAGGAACCCTAATAATGGTGAAATCCACTATAGGCCATATAAATGCAATTAAACAACACAAAAAGCTTTCATATGTATTAAGGATCAAGAATATATCATTAGTTCATGCTATCAATGCCTAAATCATGGAATTCGATTTCAAGAAAAGTTGGGTATCGTGAGTGACTTACAGCGCAATTTAGAGCCTGTAAATGCTTGCTTTGGATTGCTTTGGCTTGCTGATGACCTCAGGAAACGATTGGAATGGTTCAAAGGTCCTGAATTGGCCTCTGAGTGTGAATTCGTGTTTACACTTTCTTGGTATTTTTTCAAGTTTTTCTCTGGTTCATACGCCTCTTTCTCCCTTCGTTTTTGTTCTGCCTCGCTTCTATATGTATCAAGGAATGTATTAGGGTTGATAGAATATACTCAATCTTCTTCCATTATTGAATTTGATTGTGATTTGATTCTCTTGAATATCATTCCAAAATTGGCCTAAAATCAATCTTTTTGTGCACACATGCCTTCACACGAATTTGAATACTTGCTAGTTGTAATTTAAGACCTGAAACAAGCACAAAATCTTTTGTTTTCAATATTTTGGATTTTATATGATTTGTTTTGATTTAAATTGAATTAATTCAAATCAAAATCAAAATAAATAATAAAAACATGATAAGGACAAGTGGCAAGGGTTAGATCTCGTGGACTATGTTGCCAACTCAAAACAAGTGAAAAAGATTGGGCCCGTTTGGCAAAAATTGAAGTTTTAGGCATAATTGACTTTTGGCAATTTTGCAAAAAAGGTCAACTTCACCAATGCATAACTTCCTCAATTTTGAATCTTTGGAGGTGTTCTAGGAATTTTTATAAAGCTTGAGATTTCCTATAATCAACCCTTTTGCTCTTATCTCAATTTTATATTCCATGCTCATGTATGAAGCTTTGACAAAAAAGGTGCTTTTGTTGACTTTTCAAAATGGGCTAATGTCCAAATTTATAACTTCTTGTGAGTGCATATTTTGAACTTGGGAGATGAAGATGGATTGTAGGGAATTGCATCCTATTCAAATTTAGCTTTGTATGAGTCATTTATAATAAAGTATGAGAAAGTTATGATTGGTCAAAGTTGAGTTGACTTTTCCTACAAAACCCTAATTTAGCAACTTTTGAATCTTGATGAATTATGAGAAATCCTTGATAAAACCTTGATCAAATGATGAAATATACTTAAAAATGAGGATGTTGACAAAAAATATTGAAGTTTGACTGTATGTGGGCCACAGTTGACTTTTGCCCTAACATAGTTGATTTTCAGGCTTTTGAGCAATTGACTGAGCAAACTTCCTCTGTAGGGCTTGAAACTTAACATGGATGATCTTGAGAACATATTAGGACATTGGTGAGCATTTGGGATCCCTTGGACTCAAATATCTTGATGCAACATGAAACCCTAATTTGAGGTAGACTGTCTTAGGAGAGAGCTTGTCTGGCCAACCTTGGACTACCTTGAACAACTTGGGGATCTTTCTTGAAATGTTTTGAGAAATATGGGAGGGAAAATTTTGGGGTACAACACCATGGTATTAGATAAGACTCCTGTATTGATGAAGACAAGACTGCTAATATTACCAACATTGCTGGGTCTAGCAAGGTGACTAGAACGGGGAGAATTTTCTCTCCTGATATTTCACCTCCAACCACCACAACCACACCTGTTTGCTTTACTGTTGATAAACCTAGTACTAATTCTAGGGGGAAAAGAAAAGATGATTGAGCCTGTCAGGATGGAGGAACCTTCCAAATACATTATTACTGATGAACCCTCTACCCAAGAGATGGAGGAGATTTTGAAGATTATAAGGAAAAGTGATTATAAGATAGTAGAGAAGTTGGGGGAAAAGCCCCTCTAAGATTTCTATGCTATCTTTATTACTTTGCTCTAATGCACATGCTCAAGCATTGATAAAATTTCTGAAGAAAGCTCATGTTCCTCAAGAGACTACAACTGATCAGTTTGAAAATTATGTAGCGAGTTTGATTGCCGATAATGGATCGGGATTCTCGGATGCTGATTTAAATTCTGCCAGAAGAAAACATAACAAAGATTTGCATGTCTCCATTGAATGCAAAGGAACCACTCTAGCCCATGTATTGGTGGATACTGGTTCCTCTCTGAATGTCCTGCCCAAAGGTTCCCTAGATCGGGTGGATTGCAAAGGTTTGGTACTGAAGCCAAGTGACAATGTGGTAAGGGCTTTCGACAAATCAAAAAGGATGGTCCATGGGGAAGTTGATCTCCCCATCGAAGTTGGGTCTCAAATTTTTAATTCAACTTTCTACGTGATGGATATTCGTCCTGCCTACTCTTATCTACTTGGAAGCCCTTGGATACATGGGGCAGGAGCGGTGACTTCCACTTTTCATCAAAAGTTGAAATATCCAGTCAAAGGAAAGATTGTTACCGTCTGTGGTGAAGAAGAGTTTATGGTTAGCCATCTAAATCCATTTAAGTATGTTGAGATGGATGGAGAGTACATAGAAACTCCCTGCCAAGCCTTTGAAGTGGCCTCTCCCATGGTTGTTGCTTCCAAGGCTACTCCTAATGTTCCAAAAGTTGTTAAAGATGTGCCTAGGATGGCTTCCCTCAAAGATGATCGTGTTGTGATTGAAGACGGAAGTTGTACCATTTGGGGGTAACTCCCTGACATCCCGTTCAAATAAGACAAATGTGGTTTGGGCTTCACTACCAAAGCTCATAAGAAGGCCAGACATGCTTGCATAGGAAAACCACTTCTTCGCATCAATAATCATGAAGTGAATGCCCTTGAAGACTCTGAAGATGATTGTGACTTTGAAGACTGGATCTATCCGACTGCCGAGGAAGGAATCAACAACTAGCATGCTAAGGGCTTCATTCCCATCTCCTTCAACAAGGAGTAATTACCTTTTACTGTTTTATCAATTTAATAACTTTATCTGTAATTTTTATTGAAACAATGACTTTAAGCCATGTGCCATGCCCGGGGCACCATGGTCCATTTGTCAAGGGTGTGTTCATTTTCATATGCCATATGATCATTTAATGAAAAACATTGGACTCTTTTGCATTTAAATTTTATGCTCATTGTCTTTCTTTCACTTTATTGCATTTTAAAAATAGCCATGTGACCTTACATGCACACACGCACATTTGCAGATCCACATCCACTCTGGATCTCATTGACAACGACTCTGCTATTGCCATCTATGACTTTGAAAATCCAATCTACCAAGCCGAAGACGAAGGCAAAAAAGATTGTGAAATACCTGAGGAACTAGCCAGACTTCTGATGCAAGAAGAAAAAGCCACTCAACCGCATGAGGAGCCAGTTGTAGTGACCAACTTAGGTACAAAGGCAGACAAGAGAGAAGTCAAGATTGGCGCCAACTTGGAAGTTGTCAAAATCAGATTGGTCCAGATCTTGCACAACTATGTTGAGGTGTTTGCTTGGTCATATGAAGATATGTCGGGACTCGATACTGACATTGTGGTTCATCATCTACCAGCAAAGGAAGATTGTCCTCCAGTTAAGTAAAAAGTTCGTTGTATGCGACCAGACATGCCTAAAAAGATAAAAGTTGAGGTAATAAAGAAATTCAATGCAGGTTTTCTGGCAGTGACATCATATCCCAATGGGTGGCAAATGTGGTCCCAGTGCCGAAGAAAGATGGGAAAGTCCGTATCTGTGTAGGCTATAGAGATTTGAATAGGGCAAGCCCCAAAGACTGTAAGTTCAGATGCGCCTAAGAGGGGGGGGGGGGGGGGGTGAATTAGGTTCTTTAAAACTTTTTCTGAATTGTATGAATATTTTTGCACGAGTTTCTTTTCTTTCTTTTTCTGATAAGTGATGAAAGCAGTAAATGCGGAAAGTAAAGAACACAGAGATGTATCCTGGTTCCCCTCACAGTCCGAGAGTACTCTAGTCCCCTTTCAACATGAAAGAGATTTCCTTATAGTTGGTAATTTGTACAAAGACTACCTAACAACCAAAAACAATCCTCTTGGACCAAGAACAATCCTCTTGGATTTTCACTAAGACCACAAAGAGAACAATCTTCCCTAAGTGTCTTTCTTGTTTCCAACAATCCTGAAAACAAGTATACAATAGTTTGTTTGATTTGTATAAGAGTTTGAAAGATGAAAGAGCAATGTCAATCACTTGATTGATCTTTTCTATTCAATATGAAATTTAAGATGGAATACTCTTCTAAGTGCTCAAGAACAATTTTCAGTATGCATATGAAAATGATGAACAAAAATCTTGAGTATAAAGAGTATGATCAATAGAATAGAAAGTAATAGTTGTTAGTGATTGTTGTTGTATTTTCAAAATTCTAAATAAAAGATAATTTATAGTGTAGTAATACCTCTTCAATGAATCATAGCAATGTTTAAACCATTTTTACTAAAAGAATGTATTTGAAAAGATACAAAGATTGCCATGAAAAGGTGTTACAAAAAGTTGCTGGAAAAATAAAAATTTTCAAAATTTAAGGCACAACAACCGGTTGCACTAAAGCAACAACCGATTGCTGTAAAAGCAACGTTTAAAAAATTTGAAAAATATAACTATGACAACCGATTGTCATTGAGGAGCAATCGGTTGCTCATAAGCCAACGTTCAAAATTTTTTGAAAACAGAACACATGACAATCGATTGCTGCTAGATGACAATCGATTGTTTTCAAACAGAAGCTTTTGTTTTTTGGATGCAACCGATTGTCCTAGCATGACAATCGATTGCTTGTGTACAAAAATTATTTTTTTAAGATTTTAAGAAATTTAAAACATCCTTCTTCAATCATACATAGTATATACTCAAAATATTATTTTAATAAAGTAAATGCATGATTAAAAATAGTTTTGAGCACTAAGAGCATAAGATCAAAATTTTCATATACCTTAAGCCATAAGTCTTGAAAAGTTGATCTTGATCAATGAATCTTTGCTTGAGATAAATCTTCTATCTTGATCCATTCATTTTTGCATGCTAGCTTGTCTTCATCAAAACATTTGGAAAGCTTGATTTCACAAAGACGATTTCCCACTACTGCATATTGATGTCTTGGTTGACAACACTACTCAACATAAAGTCTTTTCCTTCATGGATGGCTTTTCTGGCTATAATCAAATCAGAATGGCTCCCGAGGACATGGAGAATACCACTTTTGTTACATAGTGGGGCACTTTTTGTTACAAGGTCATGCCATTCGATTTGAAGAATGCAGGGGCAACCTATCAACGAGCTATGGTAGCTCTATTTCATGACATGATCCATGATGAGATAGAAGTCTATGTAGATAATATGATTGCAAGGTCGCAAACTGACGAAGAACACATTGATCACTTACACAAGTTGTTTGAAATATTAAAGAAGTATAAGCTAAGACTAAACCCCAACAAGTCCACCTTCGGGGTGAAGTCTGGAAAACTCCTTGGTTTTGTCATTAGTGGAAAAGGTATTAAGGTCAACCCTACAAAAGTCAAAGCCATACAAGAAATGCCAGCTCCCTATACTAAGAAAGAGGTCAGGGGTTTCTTAGGTCGACTTAACTACATTGCTCGATTCATATCTCACTTGATTGCTACTTGTGAGCCAATATTCAAACTCTTAAAGAATGATCAAGTAGTCATATGGAATGACGACTGCCAAGCAGCCTTTGACAAGATCAAGGAATATTTACAAGAACCTTCCATCCTGATGCCTCCAATTGAAGGAAGACCTCTGATTATGTATTTTATTGTATTAGAGAATTCGATGGGGTGTGTGTTGGGCCAACATGACGAGTCTGGCCAAAAAGAGCATGCAATATACTACTTGAGCAAAAAGTTTGCTGACTGTGAAGCAAGATATTCACTGCTCGAGAAAACTTGTTGTGCTCTGGCATGGGGTGCTAAGATGAACCCTATCAAGTACATCTTCGAGAAGCTAACTCTCTCTGGACGAATAGCTAGATGGCAGATGATCCTGACTGGATATGACATCCAATACACCACACAAAAGGACATAAAAGGAAGTGTACTAGCAGATCATTTGGCCCATCAAGATATTGATAACTACCAATCCATGAACTTTGATTTCTCGGACGAGAATATCATGCTGATAACTGATTATGAAAAGCCTGAACCATATGAAGGACTTGAACAAGGATCCTGGTGGACTATGGAGCTTCCAACGCTTTGGGTAATGGAATCAGTGCTGTAATTATTTCTCCCAAAGGCTGCCATACACGTTTCACTGCTAGGCTTTGCTTTGATTGTACAAACAACATGGATGAGTACGAAGCATGCATCTTGGGTCTAAAAGCTACTATCGACCTAAGAATCAAGTTTTTGGACGTGTACGGGGACTCAACTCTAGTAATTAGTCAAGTTAAAGGTGAATGAGATACCAAACATCGAAATCTGATTCCTTAAAAATAGCTTGTGCTGGTTTTGATCCTGTACTTTGAGGAGGTTACATTTGAACACTTCCAAAGAGAAGAAAATCCGTTGGCGGGTGCTTTAGCAACAATGTCGTCAATGTTCAAGGTCAATTGGGACAACGAGGCTCCTAGAATTACAATTGAAAGATTTGATGAACCTGCACACTGTTGTGAGATCGACACTGACGAGGAGAAACCATGGTACCATGAAGTGAGGAGATATCTGGAAGTACAAGAGTATCCTTAAGGAGCTTCCATCAATGATAGTAAATTCCTGCAAAGGTTTTCAGCCAAATTCTTCCTGAGCAATGGAATCCTGTACAAGCGGAACCATGATTCATCTCTACTCCGATGTATGGACAAGAAGGAGGCAGAGGAGATCATAGAGGACATGTATGATGGCCTATTTGGAACTCACTCTAGTGGGCACACTATGGCCAAGAAGATTCTGAGGTCTGGTTATTATTGGTCAACAATGGAAACTGATTGTCACCATCACTCAAGGACTTGGCATAAGTGTCAGATCTATGGCGATAAGGTTCATGTGCCTCCGGTACCACTAAACGTCATGAATAATCCTTGGTCATTAGAAATGTGGGACATTGGCATGATTGAAGAGATTAAGCCCACTGCCTCCAATGGACATCGCTTCATCCTCTTTGCCATCGACTACTTCACCAAATGGGTCAAAGCTGCTTCATTTGCCTCAGTCACTAAGGACATTGTAGACCGGTTTATCAAGCATAACCTCATCTGCCGGTATGGTATCCCTGTGAGGATCATCACTGACAATGGAACCAATCTCAACAATGCTATTTTTGTACCCCGAAATTTTCCTCTCATTTCACTCAAGACATGCCTCTTGAGGTCTCTAACTTGCTCAAGGATGCCCAAGAGTTGACCAGACAAACTCTCTCCTAAGGAAATGTACCTCAAACTAGGATTTCACTCTGTAGCGATAAAAAATGTAGCGGGGTAAATCGGAGATCGAATTATTGATTAATTCGTCTCACAAAAGCAAGAGTCGCCACCGCGCTTTATTGTTTCCAAGGGAAAAGGGAAAAGAGCGAAATAAAACCCTAAATATGCAATGTAAATAATACTTTTAAAAGTAATAAAAATACAAGGCGTTTTTGAAAAAAGATCTATGGTTCGGGGGTTGGTTATACAATGGGAAGGTATTAGCACCCAATGTATCTATAGTACTCTATACGAACCTTTTGAAATATCTGTTTATTAAAATTGTTCGTTTGATTAAAAAATAAATTGTTTTGGCCGAAAAAGGGGTACGGACGGGTTTTTGAAGATACGACGACCTAATGTCGAAGTTTTTGCTTAAAAGGTATAAGTTTTGAAAGATTGAATATTTGAGGAAAAATTATCCTAAGTTTTAATGAAATGCGAATGTTCGCGCGATTAGACTTGAGGACATGAAGTCGACAAATTTAATAGTTTTTTCCCTTGGATTTAAACGTAAACAGAATAATCATGTGAATATGAAATGATTAAACAAAGAAATTATGCGGATAAGGATATATAACAATTAAATAAAAGACTAAGTGTGTGAACGTGCATTTTTATGATTTTTGTTTAATATTAATGAAAAGAAAATGTTTTAATAGTTTTCATTTTTTACGCATTTTTTATAGGGACAAAACATGAGAATTAATTTAAAGAAATAAAATGCTTTAATTCTTAAATGTTCTTTTTTTGTTTTCTATTATTTATTCTTTTTATGTGTTTTTAATATTAATATAAAAATAAAAAAATGACTTGATGTTTTATACTAATTTAAATATTTTAACTAATTTTTATATAAAGTCCTAATTAATATATAATAAGGCATTTGTTCATTAGTCAATCGAAATAAATAAGAGTAAAACACTTAATTAAACTAAATATGAAAAGAAAAGGTTTATTACTTAAACATTAGAAAAAAAGTAAATTAAAAAATGGTTTATGAGTGTTAAAACAAAATGAAAGGGAAACAAAAAAAAAAGATGGGCCAAAGTTCTAAAGGGCCCAAGACAAAAGATAGGAAAAGGGGGGGGTATAGAAGCAACTTCGTTGGGCTTTAGGCAGAACAGGTTGGTCCAAACAATTTCATAATTTTGTTAGGGTTAAACGTGATTTGTTTAGTTGAATTAGGGTTAAGGTTTTGGGAGAGCGGCGCCCATCGTTCATGTTCTTCTTCGTCTCATCCTCTTCGCTGTGAGCTTCTGAATCCTTTGCTCGAACCACCAACATGTCTCTTCCTGACCTCCCTTTGCCTGAGCCACCGACGTGCCTTCTTCCCCGTGCGTTGCTCAGCGACACAGTGAAGGTAAAGCTTCATTCTTACAGTGCACTATGTTTTAAGATTTTTTTGTTGCATGTTTCTGATTTCGTTCATTCGATTCTGACTTCGTTTTATGTGTGATTATTGTTGAGGTGATGAAAAGGAAAAAGGAAGCGATGAAACTACCTTTATGAATGAGGAAGGAAGGGCGTTTATGGAGGCTCGTTGGCAGAGGGGAAAATGCAGCGAGGCTGTGGGCTTGGAGACCCTGGTACTCTGTACTCTTTATCTCCTTTGTTGCCTTGATGTATGCTTTTTCTTCTTCTTCTTTCTGCTACTGCATGTCGGGTTGTTGCCTGGATTATTTCTTTTCCTTCTTTTGCTGTTGCCTTGAACGTTATGTTTGGTTGCCTTGGTACGCTTTGTCTCTCTGACTTTCTTCTTCTCTTTTACTGCCTCGATACCTCTGTATGCTTGCCTTTTGACTGCCCTGTGATGATGTCTTTCTGAGGGCTTAGAGTTGACCCTGAATGCTTGAGTATGCTTGAATATGCTTCCTTATCTTCAACCGTCTTGTTGCCTTTGGAATGCTTGTTTCATTATCCTTTTGCCCAATGATGGTGCTTTTTGAGGGCTTGAGGGTTACAGGTTGGGTGAACTGGTTTTGGTTATGGCCTTGGGTATTTGTTTGTGTTTGAGTTGAATGGTACAGGTTTTTGGTGTTGAAACTGGCTTTTAGCTTTGACAGTGGTTTAATGGTTTTAGAACATGTCCTTGGTTTATGTTGGTTTGGCAGGTTTGTATGGTTTTAGGACATGATTATGGATGATACTGGTTTAGTGGTATTATGCAGTAGGAAGGGTTTTGGAATGGTTTAGGCCATGTTTGATGTATTTATGGTTTTGATTTTTTGTGATAGTTGTACTGGTTCTACTGGTTTTTGCAGTAGGCTATGGTATAATGGTTTGGAAAATGGTTATGTTGATGGAAATGGTATATATTGGTACTACTGGTTTTTATGCAGTAGGCTATGGTATATGCAGGTTTAGCATTTGGTTTTATTGGTTTCTTGTTTTTAGACTTAGAGAAAAATGGCTTTGTATCTTTGTTTTACAGTTTGTACGTGGAAGGCTTGTGTAGGTTATGAACTCTCTTTTCTTGAAGGGGTTTTGTGTTATCTTCTACAGTTTTCTTGGCATCTCCTTTTATGCCACAGGTTTTGAATTATTTTACTAGCTTGGTAATTCTGCACTCTGCTTCATACAGTTTGTTTGTATTCTAATTTCTTGCTTCTTTCCTCTTACTGTGTTACTGCTGTAGTTTTGTGACTCCTTCTGCCTAAACCAAAACCTGTAAAACCATCTTTCTATCTCTCTTCTCTCTCTTAAGTACCATTTGATATCAAAATGATGTGTACTTTATGGTTCTGAAAAAGCAGGCTGGAAGATGATGAGAAAAATGGAAAATATTATGCTTGCAAAATTGATTTGAACTGCATATTTCTTTTGACTTCTGCATGGCACAGTGGAGCCTTATTTGTTTTGGCCTCTTCCTATGTGCAGTTTACGTTGGGATATCTTGCATATGCTGTTGCTTTTTGTATGCTGTGTATATTTTTTGAAATATGCAGTTTTTGACAAAAGAAATTATGCATATTTGAAATATGCAGTTGGCTTTTTAAAATGCAATTGATTTTAATTATGCAATTTTGAAAATAAAATGAATTTGTGCATCTTTTTAAATTGTGCATTCATTTATGAAAATAAAAATTCCTCCTTTTTTGTGAACCGGGAGAAATCCCGTGATTTGCAAAAAAGGGTAAACTGATTCCAGCCGTTTGCTTTTAATGATGAACGCTTAAGATTAATTTTCCGCTTTTAATCATTTATTTATTTCTAACTTTTCTTTTAATTGTTTTTGCAGGTAAAATTAAATGAGCAGACAAAAAGGCATTGGATAGAAGATGAAGATTTAGAATTTAGGAAAATAGTTTTTTTATTTATTTTACTTTAAACCTTTTATATAATTGTTATTGTAAATATTTTTTTTTTGTAAATAATACAATATTTAAATAACAATTGTAATAATTAGAATAAAGTAAATAAAATTCCAATATTTTACCAATTGACTCTTTCTTCTTTCCAATTATTTATTTATCGTTTATAATTCTTTAAATTATATAGTAATTAAAAATCAATTTTAATTACTTAAATTAAGAATAATAAACAAATAGATAAACATCATTTAATCAATAAACTTCTCTTCAATCTATTCCATTATTTATAATTCTCTAAATTATAATAACTGAAAAAATAAATTTCAACTATTAAACTTAGGATAATAAATAATTAAATAACATTGTTGATCAATTAATGAATTTCCCTTCAAATATTTATTATATTATTTATAAACCTTTAAATTATATAATAACTGAAAATAAATTCCAATTATTTAAATTTAAGATAATAAATAATAAATAAACACTGTCTGAACGATTAATATGCCTCTTTTTTTTCTTCAAATATTTACTTTATTATTTATAGATCTTTGAATTATATAATAACTGAAAATACATTCCAATTATTTAAATTTAAGATGATAAATAATTAATAAACATCATTTAAGTCTTGATCAGTTAATAAATTTAGCGTTCAACAAATAAACAGCTCTCGACTCGAAAAAGCTATGAATTTTAAAAATCAAAAGATCAAAACGCTCGCAACGCAACGATGCAGATGGGAGATGGTATCTTAGGTCAAAATTTGGGGTACAACAGCTGCCCCTATTTAAGTTTCTTCTATCCGGAGATATGAAGATTAAAATCTTCGTTTCGACGGGATTGAAGGTACTTAAATACATAATACGCAAATTTTGCTCTAAGATACCGCCATTATGTTTGATATGAATGCAGTGATTGAATTCACAGAGAAAGATATTGTATGAAACAAGACAATGCTGGGGGAATCAAACACCAACAAAACACAGAGACATGGATTATACACTACTGGGGAAACGAGCTATCGACTTCAAACGACAGACTCTTGACAGCGAATAAAATTGAGGGAATACGACCTCCGACCCTAACAAAGAAGGCATCTTGCATAGGCCATAAACAGATTATTGACCCAAAACAGTGAGTTCACAACTCAAAGTCGAAGATAGACGAAAAGCAATCAATCTTGCTGATGATGGATTACCGACTTCTGAAGGTAATGATTCATGACAAGCTTCTCTGCGAGATTTCCCGAGATATACTCATTAATGCTGAGATAATATGGTTGTAGATACGCAAGCTGCTCAAATAAAGAAGCTGCCACTTGCTGTCGTCCAAAGAAAATACCAATAACACACAAGCTGCTCAAATAAAGAGGTTGTCACTTGCTGTCGTCCAAAGAAAATACCAACAACATACAAGCTGCTCAAATAAAGAGGCTGCCACTTGCTGTCGTCCAAAGAAAATGCCAATAACATACAAGCTGCTCAAATAAAGAAGCCGCCGCTTGCTGTATTCCAGAAAAATAATAACGTACAAGTTGCTCAAATAAAGAGACTGCCGCTTGCCGCTTTCCGAAAATGAAAATAATGCACAAGTTCCTCGTGAAGAGCTGCCGCTTGTCGTTTTCCAAAAATAATAATAACGCACAAGCTACTCGTGAAGAGATGCCACTTGTCGTCTTTCGATGTCTATAACGTACAAGTTGCTCATGAAGAGCTGCCGCTTGTCATTTTCCAAAGAAAATAACGTACAAGTTGCTCGTGAAGAGATGCCGCTTGTTGTTTTCCAACGATGTCTATAACGTACAAGTTGCTCATGAAGAGCTGCCGCTTTCCGCTTTCCGAAAATGAAAATAACGCACAAGTTGCTCGTGAAGAGCTGCCGCTTGTCGTTTTCCGAAAATAACTCAAAAGGAAAAAGCGATGACAACTGGCAGAGAATAAAATCTTCGTCAAAGAGAATCATGAATCAATCCTTCCCGAGGAGATCACATACTTAAACGTGCAAAATAAATGCACCATCCGTCTAGGTCGCGATTTCACTGGGGAAAATCAATGAAATAGCCTACGCAAGATACAACAACTTCATCCAGGAATAACTAAAGAGAAAACAGTCAAACAAGACTCCACCCAATGAGAAAGCAACTCGATTGGGGAATTCATCCTATCCAGAAATGGACAAGGTGAGCTAAATCAAAAATCATCCATGAGGATTAGCTCAATTGGCGAATTTAGAAAGGAAGCACATTTTCTGCCTAAGCTAACCTTCTATTTGGAAAGAAACACGTACGCTGTTTGAATAAACAAAGTACAATCCAAAATCAACGGAAAATATGAATATACATGCGTGATATAAGTGTAAATGAATAAATGAATGTTATGCTGACAAAACGAACAGATGGAATATCTTGAAGACGATAAGATGTCACGACAAGATAGATACTCGGCCAATCTTAAAAGACGGAAGATAACTGGAATTGGAAACACAAAGCAACGTCAGAGCGTATCGCGCTACAGGGCTCAAATCTTCTGAGGAGAAAAGCATTCAAATCCAATCTTACAATACCAATAGACCACTGGCAGGAGACGAAGCGTACCACACTTCAGAAATCTGCTCGAATAAAGATAACTGAAACAAACCTTAACTGGAACAGTTGGGGAGTCAACAAACTTGGTACCACCAGAAGCGCAAGCTTACACAACTAACACCTCATGACGATTTTGAAACGAAGCATGTTCATCATGCAAGGATAAATTGCTGTACTGTTTTGCATTTCATGGCTCGACCATCCTTGGAACAAACTGTTAATATTCCTTTCGTTATTCACGACACATTTTTAAAATAAGAATACTTTAAGTAAATTTGTTTCAAGTATTTCCACAAAAATTAAAATTTTGCCCACAAAAGGTAAATGCTCAAATTTCATTAATAATATGGTAGTTCACTAACAATGCGAATCCAACGGTTTACAAAAGTTTGGGAAATAGTACATGAAATAAAAAGGTTACACAAAAACAATGATCGCTATTCTCCCTAACAACTTCGAATTCCAAAATGTGCCCAAGTGCCAAGACTGGCTTGACCAAAAGCCTGCCTAAGCGAAATACTTCTTGACTGCATCGGCGTTCATGGGACGCGGGAGCTCATCACCGTCCATATTGGTGAGAATCAAGGCACCCCCAGAGAAAACTTTCTTAACGACATACGGTCCTTCATAATTCGGAGCCCACTTGCCCCTAGAATCAGGTTGGAAAGATAATATCTTCTTGAGCACAAGGTCACCTTCTCTGAACTCGCGTGGTCGAACCTTCTTATCAAAAGTCTTCTTCATTCTCTGCTGATACAATTGACCGTGACACAATGCCGTCAATCTCTTCTCTTCGATTAAATTCAACTGATCATATCTACTTTGACACCATTCGGCCTCAGAAAGTTTGGCTTCCATCAACACTCTCAGAGACGGAATCTCAACCTCCACGGGGAGTACTGCTTCCATACCATAAACTAGGGAAAATGGGGTAGCGCCTGTTGAAGTCCGAACTGAAGTACGGTATCCGTGTAAAGCAAACGGAAGCATCTCATGCCAATCTTTATAAGTTACCACCATCTTTTGGACAATCTTCTTGATATTCTTGTTAGCAGCCTCAACAGCCCCATTCATCTTCGGTCTGTAAGGAGAAGAATTATGATGTTCGATCTTGAACTCTTCACAAAGCTCTCTCATCATCTTGTTATTCAAATTCGAACCATTATCAGTGATAATATTGCTCGGGATACCGTATCGACAAATGATCCGATTCTTGATAAACCTGACTACCACCTGTCTGGTTACATTAGCATAAGATGCTGCTTCCACCCATTTAGTAAAATAATCGATCGCTACCAAGATGAAATGATGACCATTTGAAGCTTTGGGTTCAATCATTCCAATCATATCAATGCCCCACATACAGAAAGGCCAAGGTGAAGAGATAACGTTGAGGAGGGTTGGTGGCACATGTATCTTGTCCGCATAAATCTGGCATTTATGACATTTCTTCACATACCTACAGCAATCAGATTCCATGGTCATCCAATAGTAACCCGCTCTCAACATCTTTCTAGCCATCGCATGTCCGTTGGCATGAGTGCCAAAAGATCCTTCATGCACTTCTTGCATCAGCATGTCTGCTTCACGTCTGTCTACACATATGAGCAAGACCATGTCATAATTTCTCTTATACAAAACTTCTTCATTGAGAAAGAAACTGCTTGCTAATCTTCTCAACGTCTTCCTATCTTTATTGGATGCCCCAGGCGGGTACTCTTGAGTTTGAAGAACACGTTTAATGTCATAGAACCACGGTTTATCATCGGTGACCTCTTCTACTGAGAACACATGAGCAGGTCAGTCAAGGCGCATAACTCTGATCGTAGGCACGTCGTTCCAACCATTCACTTGAAACATGGAAGACAAAGTAGCTAAAGCATCAACCATTTGGTTCTCATCTCTAGGGATATGATGTAATTCCACCTTGTTGAAGAAAGTCAACAATCTTCTAGCATAGTCTCTGTAAGGGATCAAACCAGGATGACGAGTCTCCTATTCTCCTTTGATTTGATTAATCACCAATGAGGAATCTCCATAAATATCAAGAATCTTAATCCTTAGATCCACTGCTTCTTCGAGACCCATAATACACGCCTCGTATTCCGCCATGTTGTTCGTGCAGTCAAACTTCAATCTTGCCGTGAACGGGATATGAGTACCTCGGGGAGTGACGATGATTGCCCCAATTCCATTTCCATAAGAGTTCACAGCTCCGTCAAATATCAAACCCCAATGCGATTCAGGATCAGGTCCTTCTTCAGGTAATAGCTCTTCATAATCTTTAGCTTTCAAGTACATAACATCTTCATCTGGGAAATCAAACTTGATGGATTGATAATCGTCAATTGGTTGGTGAGCCAAATGATCAGCTAAAATACTCCCTTTGATTGCTTTCTGAGTGTGATACTCGATGTCATATTCAGATAACAACATCTGCCAACGGGCTATCCTTCCAGATAAGGCGGGCTTCTCAAAGATATACTTGATTGGATCCATTTTGGAGATCAACCAAGTGGTGTGGTTAATCATATACTGGCGCAGACGGCGAGCAGCCCAAGCTAAAGCACAACAGGTTTTCTCAAGCAATGAGTACCGAGACTCACAGTCTGTGAATTTCTTACTCAGATAGTATACGGCATGTTCCTTTCTTCCAGTCTCGTCTTGTTGACCAAGCACACATCCCATAGAGTCTTCCAATATAGTCAGGTACATAATCAAAGGTCTTCCTTCCACCGGAGGAATCAAAATGGGAGGTTCAAGCAAATATTCTTTGATGCTATCTGTGATACGGTGGGAGAACTGACTATGGTTTTGCGTTTGTTTTCGCAAATGTTTCGGTTGAGCAAGAGTCGCCACCGACTTTTTATTTTATCCTAAGGAAAGGTTAAAAAGCACAGCAAAAACCTTTTGAGATGTTTTCTTGGGTTCGGGGAGTAGATTATAGAAAGGGAAGGTATTAGCACCCTTTCTATCCATGGTTATCCATGGGCTCTTAGTTACTTGCTTAGATCACTTGCCTTTGATTTTCAATTGTTTGAAATGGTGCTTGTGTGTATGGGTTTGAAAATGTTTTGAAAAGAAGCCAATGTGGTGGCAACCTTCGTAATGATCCATGTGGGGATGTATACAAAGATGTATGTCTTTTGAAAAGGTTTTCATTTTGTTTTTGAAAGTTGTTTTGAAAGTGTTGTGAGGTGTGTTTTAGAAAATAGGCAAGTGTTTTGTTTTTTGCAAGTTTGATTCAAGTAACTAAGAGGTTATCTACTCCTAAATTTCTCAAAGTTTATTGCTATGTTTTAACCCTTTTAACAAGTTTGTTCCACCATTGTATTTGGTGGACAATCTCATGTTAGGATGTGAAAGGGACGGGCGCGGGTCATCGTTTAGACCATAATTGCAATGGTGCCAAGTATCTTTGGGCAATTTTCTTTAAGGGACTTGATCATTTGTTTAGGCAACTTTTGAAAGCGTCATCGAGGGACTATGATCATTTGATTTGTGTTTGTTTAGCCCAAAGAGACCTAACATGCAATATGGCCCATTTTTGAAAGGCAACAAGTGGAGTACCCTAGGGGGTGCAAGTGTGATTTGTGTGTCCATTTTCATGCTTGTTTATCTTGAAATTAGGTCAAAACTATTTTCGTTGTTTTTTTCGCATACAAACCCTAATTCTAACATGGTATAATTAGAAAGCAATAAAGTGCGAAAATAAATTTACTAAGCTATTACAAAACCATATATGGGAAGGGGGATACAAATGTTCAAATGGGGATTTTTGACAAGGAATTTAAACCTAACTATTACATCAATATTTGAATTATTTACAAGATATTTATTTGTACAAATTAAATGAAATAAGAATAAATATGTAAAAATGCAAAAAATGGTTTTTGTATGTATAAAAAGGTATTTTTATGTGTCAAAATAAATAAAAAGAAAAGTATTATTTTTGGGAGTTTTTTCATGTTTAAGGTTAAACCCTAATTCCATTAAATAAAGTGCATTATTTATTTATTATGTACATGTATTTATTTATTGTATACAAAAATAAAATAAAATGAAGTATATTTGTCAAAAGATATTTTTATATTTAAATATTAATAAAAATAAAAAGTGTATGTATTTTGCATTTTAACCCTATATATATATATATATATATATATATATATATATATATATATATATATATATATATATATATATATATATATATATATATATATATATATATATATATATATATATATATATATATATATATATATATATATATATATATATATATATATATATATATATATATATATATATATATATATATATATATATATATATATATATATATATATATATATATATATATATATATATATATATATATATATATATATATATATATGTATTATTTACTAAATATGTATTATATATACAAATTAATAATATTTAATATTTAATAAAAAAGTATTTTTTTCTATAAAATATTTTCAGAAAGTAAAACAAAATAAAAATGTATAAAAATGTATTTGCACTATTTTAGTATTTTAAATAAAAGTATATGTATTTATTTATTTATGTTCAAACTAAAAGAAAACCAAATAAATGCCTAATAAATTCAAAAATGGTGAGAAAAATATTTTTTATATTTTTAATATCATGAGAAAAAAATAAATAAGTCAATCCAAAAAAGAAAAAGTCAAAAAGTCAAAGAAATAAGCAAAATGGGCTCAGGGGTGCAGAAGTAAAAATATGGTGCAAAAAGAAATGTCAAACAGGCCCAGCCCAGAACCTAGTCATCTTCAACCTCAGAACACCTTTGTTCAAGTCAAACACGCGTTTTCTATCTCCCAATTCCTGGACTTTTAAGCAAAACTTTCAACATAAAAAGTGTAGAGCATGAGAAGACGAATCCAGGGATATAAAAAACTTGACTTAACTCTCTAAGATGAGGGAGAATTTCTTCTCCCCCAATTCCTGACCTAGTTTTTCATCAATGTTCAGACTCAAAATTCTTGCAGCACACATAATATAAATGAAATCTAATCATATGGGCATGTTCAGGGCTATGATTGTGACATGTTTTCTTCACAAACCTAAAGCTAACAATGCCTAATAAGAGAGATACGAGTTCATGAACTTACCTGTTCAGTTGAAGTTGTATCTGACAATGGAGAAGCTTTCAGTGCAAGGTGATGATTGGTATAGCTTCCTTGAGGTCCAGGGATGCTATTCCAAGCTTTACTTTATCTTGAAACTTCTTGAATCGTGCTAGAGAACTTCAACTGCAAAACAAGAAAATGAAAATGGTGGAACTGGTTAGAGGAATTACAGGTCGTGTTTTAGGTTTTGGTTAGCTTGCATTGATGGTAGGGAAGGTGTGTGAAGAGCTTTTAGCAAGAAAGCATGACAGGGATGAGAGTTGGAACTCAATCTGCAGAGGTCACTTTGTTTTGGCAGTTTGATGGTGGTTCTGAGTTTGTGAAGGTATTGGAGGTGAAAGGCTCGTGCTTTAGCTTAGGATCAATGTTTGGAATGTGTTTGATATCTTTCTCTAAGGCTTGGTTTGCAGGAATGGAAGTTGGTATGTCATATGCAATGTTTCTTGAACTTTAAGCAAACAATGGTCACTTGATGTTTCTAGCCTGTACAGGCCCTCACACTATGCTGCATACATTGGCCTTGATAAGTGAAATTTGCTCATAAACTTGTGCCAAGAAGATTTGGACTGTACCACTTGGATTTGCAAAATGGACATAAAGTTCTACTTTTTCAAAATGGAAATAATGCTTTTTCTAATTAAGGGTTAATTCTCCATGTAATGTCCAAATGCATAGAACAACATCTTGGCACAATGGTTTTGCATTGAATTATTGAGTGAGAATGGGATTAGAGGCCTGCAATGTAGCTTAAGCATGCTGAATTCAAAATGGCACCAATGTATGAACATGTCTTGGCCAAGAACAAAAGTGACTTTTTCCCATTTTGCAAAATTCGATTCTCCCTAACCATGAGGTTGTTTGAGAAGTTTTTGGACATTTTGGAAAGCTTGGAATGTGTACTATAATCCATATTTTAAATGCAAATTGAAATTCCAAGTGGAAGTGTATGAAAAATGGTCTTGAAGTTAGGTAAAAAACTTGTCCAAAATAGGTCAAATTTTCACTAAGTTAAGAATGGTTTGGCACCCTTGTTCCAAAAATTGTAACTTGAGATACAAGCCTCATTTGGAAAACTTTGTGAATCAAAGTTGTAGATTATGCAACAAGCTACAACTTTCATGTTTTGACTTTTGTTTGAATCCAAATGAATCTTGGTGAGAAAGTGGGGCAAAGTTGGGAAAAAATTAGGGTTTTCCATAACTTAGAAAAATTCTAAGTTATGAAAAATTTCCATTTCAAACCCTAATTTGCATTTCTTGATTTCTTGGTGAACAAGTTTCATGATTTGGCATGTTTTGATGAAAAATGAATCTTGACTTTTGATTTTGACCAAAAAGTCAAAGTTTGACTTTTCAGTATACAGTCAAAATTGATCAATTGACTGGGAAATTCAACTATCAATCTTGTGTATTTGGGATCCTTTGAACTTGTTGAGCATGTCAAGATAATTCCATGGGG
This sequence comes from Vicia faba, assembly GCA_948472305.1. Taxonomy (NCBI): domain Eukaryota; kingdom Viridiplantae; phylum Streptophyta; class Magnoliopsida; order Fabales; family Fabaceae; genus Vicia; species Vicia faba. Next base: position 1,034,821,400 of record OX451735.1, read on the forward strand.
TCCTTGAGTCCATATGTAAGTTTGGTTGCCATTGGCTAGGTCAAACAGTCAAAAATTGCCTTTGTGCAGTCAAAACCCTAAAAATGACCATTTTGCCCTTTTGATGATCTGATCAAATTTCTTGTGGAATTGTGATCCAAACTTGATCAAATGGTCCATGTGAGTTCATAATGTTGATGTGGGTCAATTTTCATGAGATTTGACTGTCAATTGGCCACAGTTGACTTTTTCCCCAATACAGTTGATTTCTAGGTCAACTGTCCAATTGACTGGGCAAAATTTGGAATCAAGACTTGAAACTTGGTGTGGATAAACTTGGGAGTCCAACATGAAGCATGAAAGTCATCTTAGGTATTTTAGGTCAAAACATCTTTGTGCAAACACAAACCCTAATCTGGGTTAACAGTGCAAGGAGAAGTCTTGAGTAGGGGAAACCCTAACTGGATCTTGAGCTTCAAAGGTCTTGTGATAAGAAAATGTTGAGGAAATGGGAGGGCAAATTTTGGGGTACAACACTATCAAAAGCTCTCTGACAATCTTCTGTCCACACACATCCTTGGTTCTTTCGGAGAAGCTTGAAAATCGGCCCACAAGTAGCAGTCATATGAGATATAAATCTAGAAATATAGTTCAGTCTCCCAAGGAATCCTCTTACTTGTTTTTCTGTCTTGGGTGCGGGCATTTCTCTAATAGCTTTTACTTTATCAGGATCTACTTCAATACCTTTTTGACTGACAATGAAACCCAGAAGTCTTCCAGAACGAACACCAAAAGTGCACTTGTTGGGATTCAGACGGAGTTTATACTTTCTCAAACGCTGGAATAACTTCAACAAATGTTCCAAATGATCTTCCTCAGTCTATGATTTGGCAATCATGTCATCCACATACACTTCGATCTCCTTATGCATCATGTCATGGAACAAAGCAGTCATGGCCCTTTGGTATGTTGCACCAGCATTCCTCAGACCAAACGGCATAACCCGATAACAAAAAGTTCCCCAAGGTGTAATGAAAGCTGTCTTCTCCATATCCTCTGGTGCCATTTTGATTTGATTGTAACCAGAGAAGCCATCCATGAAAGAAAAGACTTTGAACTTGGCGGTACTGTCGACCAAAACGTCAATGTGAGGTAATGGGAAGTCATCCTTTGGGCTAGCTCTATTCAGATCTCGATAGTCTACACACATCCGAACTTTGCCATCTTTCTTTGCAACATGCACTATGTTGGCTAACCACTGAGGATATACCGATGTAACAAGGAAACCTGCATTAATCTGCTTCTGAACCTCCTCTTTGATCTTGTCATCCATATCGGGACGAGTCCTTCTCAGCTTCTGCTTGATCGGCAGACATTCAGGTCTCAACGGTAAACGATGCTCCACAATATCATTGTCCAAACCCGACATATCTTGGTAGGACCAAGCAAACACATCAACATACTCCTTGAGAAGCTCCAACATTTTCTCTTTGACTTCTGGGATAATCAATGCTCCGACTTTGACTTCCTTTCTATCTTCTTCATCACCCAAATTGACCAACTCTACAGGTTCTTCAAATGGTTAAATGACCTTCTCATCATGCTCAAGCAAACGGGAAATTTCAACAGGAATCTCTTCGTCATCCTCCTCTTCGGCTCTGAACACAGGGAATTCAAAGTTGGGAGAGGGCATAGGATCATTGTTTTCGATGGTTAAGTCATGGACTAATCTGCACATATGATTATGCTTTATTTTAGAAATCGATTTGTGCAAATAAAACAAAAAGTTATTATATTTCCTATTACTACCAATTAATTTCATCGCTATTTCCCAGAAAAAGTGAAAAATAAAACAGTAGTGGACAAAATAACATTTTTATTCATTGAAGGGAAATACTTGAAACAAGGAGCCCAGACATTTCTCTTTTGCCTTGGGCAGAGCAAAAGGAATTATTTTCCATAGCCCGACACAAAATACTCTTCGCCTTGGGCAGAGCGAATTTTTTTCAAAGAAAAACAAAATAAAACATTACTCGGAAATGTGCATAACAATGGGAACATCAACAACTATCCAGTTTTGGCAAGCCAGTCCATGCGTCACAAAATCGGGCAAATCTTCCTCGGAATCATCCCCTATGATAGCATCAACCTCAGGATGTATAAAACCTGCACTTCGGAAAACCTCTTGAATCTGACGAACAACCACCTCCTGCTTGACTCTCGCAGACACGGGACAGAAACCAAGACCTTCCCCAGACTTGTTCTCGGGCAAAGTCAACACCTGGCCCCAACCTTCGGCCGAACCACTTTCCACCACTCGTCACGCATCCTTAAAAGAAGAAATGGATGCCCCTTGCCTCTTCACTGCATTCTTGGAAACAGAAAGACCTTGGAACTGGGTTCCAACATCCTCGTCAGCATCAATAAAAGAGAATGATGATAAATGGCTTACCACCATAGCCTGCTCTCCCCCAATCATCACTAGCTTCCCATGCCTCACAAACTTCAGTCTCTGATGGAGCGTGGAGGTGACTGCCCCTGCATCATGGATCCATGGACGACCCAATAAGCAACTGTAGGCAGCACGAATGTCCATCACTTGGAAAGTGATTTGAAAAGTATGAGGACCAATTACTATAGGAAGATCCACTTCACCAATGACTGTCTTCCTAGAACCATCAAACGCTTTAACAATTACTCCACTGGGTCTCATAGGAGCACCTGGATATGAGAGCCGAGATAACGTAGTTTTGGGCATCACATTCAATGACGAACCTGTATCTACCAACACACTTGATAAGTTATCATTTCCACAACTTACTGAGATATGCAAAGCCATATTATGGTTTCTCCCCTCCTCCGGGAGTTCTTCATCACTGAAACCAAGATTGTTACACGAAGTAATATTTCCCACAATTCCATCAAATTGGTCAACCGTCACATCATGATCCACAAACGCATGGTCCAAGACCTTCATCAAAGCTTCTCTATGGGCACCAGAATCTCTCAGTAAAGCAAGCAAAGAAATCTTGGAAGGTGTTTGCAAAAGTTGGTCCACAATCTTATATTCACTTCTCTTGATAAGCTTCAGAATTTCATCATCCTCAGGGCGAGGGATAAGTTCACTGGATCGGCCTATATCAACCCTTGGTTCAACATTTCTCGCTGGAATTTCCGCAGGTATGGGTCTCCTGACTTGAACTTCCGGTCTCTTCAAAGGTACTGCTGCAAAAACATGTCCACTTCTCGTAACTCTACTCACATCAGCAATGTTAACAAAAGACGGTCTTGTCGGTATAGGGACTTCTACCCCATTCTCAATCATTGTGGCATTATACTTATACGGTACAGCTTGGTCTGAGTTGTAAGGCACAGGACCAGGTGGGTAAATAATCAAAGGATCAACAGGTGCAGTCTGACTGTCGTAAACGATCTCTACTGATTTAGGCAAATTGAATTGTGGTATGATAACATTCACTTCATCCTCCAGATTTCTGTCATACGTAATAGTGATAACTCTCTGGTCTAACAACTTCTGAATATCCTCCTTCACAATAGGACAATCAACCTCTCTTGAACAAAACTCACAATCATCATAATCATGCTGATGCCTAACAAAGGCAAGTCTTCTCAAACTCTGATGTAACCTGATCAACGACTCTCTTATGTGTTCGACTTGAAAAACTCGAAACTTCCCCGGACAACCTTCCACCATATTCACTGAAGCTGCCCCATGTCGAGGCAAAGGATTATCTCTAAAATTTGGATTAACATCCTTGAAAGACAAGATACCATTCTTAATCAACCTCTGCACGTCCGCCTTCAAAGAAAAGCAATTTTCAAGGTTGTGCCCCGGCGACCCTTGATGATATTCACAAAACTGGTCCGCCTTGTACCACGGAGAAGTACTATTCGGTGCGACAGGAGGAGGCTTCGTCGTTATGAGATTCTTTCTGATAAGAGCAGGGAACAATTCAGTATAAGTCATAGGAATGGCATCGAACTGCGGTTTTCTGGGTGAACGGTTCTGATTGTTGAATGGATAAGCCTGTTGTCGAGGCTGCTGCTGAAATGGCCGTTGTTGAGTTGGTGGGGTTTGATGAGCTGGGGTCATCAAAGCTGGACGGACAACCGGAGTGACTGCCGCAATGTGAGAGCAACCTCTCCTTGGTCTCCCTGGGAACAATGCGCTGACATCCTGCTCTTTTCTTTTCGGGAAAACACTTCCAAACTTCTTAGTACTGCTAGACGGACCTCCTTCTTTAACCAAACGCCCTTCACGAATCCCTTCCTCTAACCGCATGCCCATGCTTACCATTTCGGTGAAGTCACTGGGTGCGCTGGCGATCATTCTTTCATAGTAAAAGGAACCTAAAGTCTTCAAAAATATCTTAGTCATATCTTTCTCCTCAAGAGGTGGATAGATTTGAGCAGCAATTTCACGCCACCTCTGGGCGTACTCCTTAAAAGATTCTCGGTCTCTTTGCGACATCGCCCGGAGTTGATCCCTGTCCGGTGCCATGTCAACGTTGTACTTATACTGGTGAACAAAGGCTTCGCTAAGATCGTTGAAGTTGCGGATCCGAATACTGTCTAAACCCATATACCACTTTAGAGCAGCACCCATCAAACTATCTTGAAAATAATGAATCAACAAGTCATGATCATCAGAATACGTAGACATCTTTCTCACGTACATTGTCAAATGACTTCTAGGACACGAATCACCCTTATATCTCTCAAAGTCTGGCACTTTGAATTTTGCTGGAATCTTGACATTCGGAACTAAACAAAGGTCATGCGTGTTCTTCCCAAACAAATCCTTCCCCTTTAACGCTCTAAGCTCCTTCTGCATTTCTTGGAACTGATCTTGAAATTCTTCCATCCTATCAAAAAGACCCAAAGTTTCAGCAGGCTCGGCAGGATAAGTAGGTTCATTCAAGTATGGCACGGAGTGGACCACAGGAGCGACAGTTGTCATAATCGGTTGTGGAAAAGGTGTCACAGACGGAATTACTGGTGGCATGGCAGTTGTCTCTGGTTGAGGAAGAGACAAAGCAGGTTGAAACAAAGGCTGTACGGAAGGCTGATACCCCTCTGGCACAAAGTTGTAAGGCATTCCCCACGGAAAACCTTTCGGCATCTGATGTTGAAGCGGAGAGTTGATTTGAGTCACAGAGGTAGAAACGGTGGCAATCTCAGAAACCACCGGAGTTGAAGTCTGAATCTCAGCAGCTGTAGTCGATGGCTGATTCTGAACAGCCACCAAACTTTCCACTAACGCAGTTAACTTTTCCATCTCGACACGAAGGGTAGCAACCTCCCCACGAAGCTCATGGTTTTCCTGTTCCAAATCTTCCATTTTCCTCTGACGATTGGCTCGAGTGTCGTATCGGTGAGACAGCTTGACAACCTTTTAGAGTGGAAAAAGAACAAGGATAAGACTCTAGAAAACATGTGAAGTGAAATGCTGAATGATGCATGATGTGTGATGCAAATGATGATTCATTTTAATAGTTTTTCAAGGAACTTCGATAATTTTGCATACATCAATGGTAAAGGAACTTGGAACAACGAAAACTCAATCCATTAATTGAAAACAGTAAATTACAACTTACAACTTGGAATAACAAAACAATAAATTACAACTTTGGGATAACAACCCAATAATAAAAGCAGTAAATTATAACTTTGAAACATGAAATCCATAATAAAGCGATAAATTACAACTTTAAAACACGAAGTCCAAAATAAAGCAATAAATTACAACTTTGGAGCATGAAGCCCTTTTACAAAGTTTTACAAAATGACATTAATAAAATAAAACTAAAAGCTAAAGATCACTCAGAATCCTCAGATGAAGGACCAAACACCAACTGTAACCGGAGCTTCTTGATCTTTTCTTCATAAAAGTCTTCCATCTCTTTCTTCTCAGCTACCAGTCGATCAATGATTTCCTTCTGTGGGTTAGGAACGAGAGCCACGCTTACCGAACCTTCCTTCTTTCTCTTCCTTTCACTAGCATACCTCTTCAGTAAAGCATCCTTTTGACGAAGCTTCTCATCACGATCAATGAACCAGCCGTCTTGAATAAAGAGTAACTCCTCCTTTTCCTTTAGTTGTCGAGTCAGGACCCGATTCTCATATTCAGACATATTATACTTTTCTTTCCAAGCATCCCTCTCGGACTTCATCCTAGCCAGATTTCCTTGGTATTCTCCTATATTCGCGATAGGGATAACAACAGATGATGATGCAACGGTAGGGAATAAAGGTTTCTCAAGTTTATAGGGAATCTTGAGAGCACAAGCCCTAGCACGGACCCACTGTAGGTAAGGCTCCAAAGAAACGGCACCTCTATGTCCTAACATATCTCTCCCTTTCCTATGGATGTGGCGCCAAGCTCCTTCGATCTCCCTCTTAGCTGCCTGATGATCTTGTCCTTCTTGTAGAAAGAAACCACTCACATGGATGTTGTTTGGCTTGTCCCTCATCGGATACCCAAACTGACGGCGCGCGAGAGCAGGGTTATAGTTGATTCCACCTCTCGTACCAAGAAGAGGCACGTTAGGAAAAGCACCACAACTATCGATGATCTTCACGTCGTAGTAAACTCGATTATACCAGTCAATGTCGAAATGAGTGAGAGCCATAATCTTTAGCGCCCAACACGGTTCCTTCTCGAGATCCCAGAAAACATCAGACCCAGGTAGATGAGAAACATACCACTGATACAGCAACGGTGCACAACAAATAATCATCCCTCCTTGATAAGAATTTCGAAGATGGATGGAGTAGTAGGTATCTCCTAGAAGCATAGGGACCGGATTTCCAATCAAGAAAATTCTGATGGCGTTGATATCCACAAACTTATCAACGTTAGGGAACAAGAATAGACCATAAGCGAGTAAAGCAAACATGTCTTCAAAGGCAACAATATCTTTTACCTCAGCAAAATGACGAGCTTTCCTCAATAAAAACTGCGCAGACAAGCCTCGGATTCCCCCTTTTGTAGTCATGTTCTCCTCTATCTCTGACTTCTTCAAGTGGGTGATGGTCGCTATCTCGTGAGATTTGGGCTCCTCTTCTAATCCAGAAAAAGGAACACAGTCGGTGATCGACAAACCAAGTATGTAGGAATACTCTTCTAAGGTGGGCATCAACTGGTAATCCGAAAATGTGAAACATCGGTACAAAGGATCGTAGAATTGAACCAGCGTGTTAAGAATGCCTTCCTTCATCTTGCGCTTCATGAGAGGTATAATGGACCCATACTTCTTCTGAAAATCCGTCGGGTTCTCGATCTTCGGAATCAAACTCTTCAGTTCTTCAATCTCGGGCTCCTTAAAACTAAAGCTTCGAGTGTTTCTCCTTCCAAATTCCATAATAACCTGGGATGTCTTTAAAAATCATTCCGAAGTTCCTTGAAAAACAAGTTTCTTTACAAAAAATGTTGATGAATGCATGAATGAATGATAATGCAACAGTCACACACAAGTTCACAAACATGGGGTTCAAAGGTTCAACGTTCAACATGGAGTTAAGGGTAAATCCCACCCAAAGGTATGTACTAATGGTTCAATCACACCTATAAGACAAGGTTCTAAGAGTTCCCAGAGTCTACATTCCTCCTTCGGATATTACCAACGTCTTGATTACTCAATAATTAGCAATATTCTCAAGAGAAACTCGTCCGAGCGTAGCATTGCGTAACAACTACTTCCGAATTACTCAGTTATAGTCTCCGCGCTACACCTAAAAAGGCCAAGATGGATTAGGGTTCTACGGTCCTCAACTTCTCAGGCTCCTAGGTCGAAAATAATAATGTCTTCCCGATTACTCGGTAAACAAATATTAAGTTCAAGAGGGCCTTCCATTGAGTGGGGGATCTCATGCCTCCTTCTTCGGGATTACTCCCTCAAAGTTAACATGACTATACCGCCCGTCCTATTCCTTAAGTGTTACTTAATCCGGGTATAGGATTCGTCCTTTGCAAAAAAACCCAAACACCCCAATTTAAACACATAATCAAACAAATCAAATAATAATAAACAGATAAGACAAATTAGGCTTAACCCACTTAGCGATGGACCGGCAAGAGGTCAATCTTTCCCCAGCAGAGTCGCCAATTCTGTAGCGATAAAAAATGTAGCGGGGTAAATCGGAGATCGAATTATTGATTAATTCGTCTCACAAAAGCAAGAGTCGCCACCGCGCTTTATTGTTTCCAAGGGAAAAGGGAAAAGAGCGAAATAAAACCCTAAATATGCAATGTAAATAATACTTTTAAAAGTAATAAAAATACAAGGCGTTTTTGAAAAAAGATCTATGGTTCGGGGGTTGGTTATACAATGGGAAGGTATTAGCACCCAATGTATCTATAGTACTCTATAGGAACCTTTTGAAATATCTGTTTATTAAAATTGTTCGTTTGATTAAAAAATAAATTGTTTTGGCCGAAAAAGGGGTACGGACGGGTTTTTGAAGATACGACGACCTAATGTCGAAGTTTTTGCTTAAAAGATATAAGTTTTGAAAAGATTGAATATTTCAGTAAAAATTATCCTAAGTTTTAATGAAATGCGAATGTTCGCGCGATTAGACTTGAGGATATGAAGTCGACAAATTTAATCGTTTTTTCCCTTGGATTTAAACGTAAACAGAATAATCATGTGAATATGAAATGATTAAACAAAGAAATTATGCGGATAAGGATATATAACAATTAAATAAAAGACTAAGTGTGTGAACGTGCATTTTTATGATTTTTGTTTAATATTAATGAAAAGAAAATGTTTTAATAGTTTTCATTTTTTACGCATTTTTTATAGGGACAAAACATGAGAATTAATTCAAAGAAATAAAATGCTTTAATTCTTAAATGTTCTTTTTTTGTTTTCTATTATTTATTCTTTTTATGTGTTTTTAATATTAATATACAAATAAAAAAATGACTTGATGTTTTATACTAATTTAAATATTTTAACTAATTTTTATATAAAGTCCTAATTAATATATAATAAGGAATTTGTTCATTAGTCAATCGAAATAAATAAGAGTAAAACACTTAATTAAACTAAATATGAAAAGAAAAGGTTTATTACTTAAACATTAGAAAAAAAGTAAATTAAAAAATGGTTTATGAGTGTTAAAACAAAATGAAAGGGAAACAAAAAAAAAAGATGGGCCAAAGTTCTAAAGGGCCCAAGACAAAAGATAGGAAAAGGGGGGGGGGGGGGGGGTATAGAAGCAGCTTCGTTGGGCTTTAGGCAGAACAGGTTGGTCCAAACAATTTCATAATTTTGTTAGGGTTAAACGTGATTTGTTTAGTTGAATTAGGGTTAAGGTTTTGGGAGAGCGGCGCCCATCGTTCATGTTCTTCTTCGTCTCATCCTCTTCGCTGTGAGCTTCTGAATCCTTTGCTCGAACCACCAACATGTCTCCTCCTGACCTCCCTTTGCCCGAGCCACCGACGTGCCTTCTTCCCCGTGCGTTGCTCAGCGACACAGTGAAGGTAAAGCTTCGTTCTTACAGTGCACTATGTTTTAAGATTTTTTTGTTGCATGTTTCTGATTTCATTCATTCGATTCTGACTTCGTTTTATGTGTGATTATTGTTGAGGTGATGAAAAGGAAAAAGGAAGCGATGAAACTACCTTTATGAATGAGGAAGGAAGGGCGTTTATGGAGGCTCGTTGGCGGAGGGGAAAACGCAGCGAGGCTGTGGGCTTGGAGACCCTGGTACTCTGTACTCTTTATCTCCTTTGTTGCCTTGATGTATGCTCTTTCTTCTTCTTCTTTCTGCTACTGCATGTCGGGTTGTTGCCTGGATTATTTCTTTTCCTTCTTTTGCTGTTGCCTTGAACGTTATGTTTGGTTGCCTTGGTACGCTTTGTCTCTCTGACTTTCTTCTTCTCTTTTACTGCCTCGATACCTCTGTATGCTTGCCTTTTGACTGCCCTGTGATGATGTCTTTCTGAGGGCTTAGAGTTGACCCTGAATGCTTGAGTATGCTTGAATATGCTTCCTTATCTTCAACCGTCTTGTTGCCTTTGGAATGCTTGTTTCATTATCCTTTTGCCCAATGATGGTGCTTTTTGAGGGCTTGAGGGTTACAGGTTGGGTGAACTGGTTTTGGTTATGGCCTTGGGTATTTGTTTGTGTTTGAGTTGAATGGTACAGGTTTTTGGTGTTGAAACTGGCTTTTAGCTTTGACAGTGGTTTAATGGTTTTAGAACATGTCCTTGGTTTATGTTGGTTTGGAAGGTTTGTATGGTTTTAGGACATGATTATGGATGGTACTGGTTTAGTGGTATTATGCAGTAGGAAGGGTTTTGGAATGGTTTAGGCCATGTTTGATGTATTTATGGTTTTGATTTTTTGTGATAGTTGTACTGGTTCTACTGGTTTTTGCAGTAGGCTATGGTATAATGGTTTGGAAAATGGTTATGTTGATGGAAATGGTATATGTTGGTTCTACTGGTTTTTATGCAGTAGGCTATGGTATATGCAAGTTTAGCATTTGGTTTTATTGGTTTCTTGTTTTTAGACTTAGAGAAAAATGGATTTGTATCTTTGTTTTACAGTTTGAACGTGGAAGGCTTGTGTAGGTTATGAACTCTCTTTTCTTGAAGGGGTTTTGTGTTATCTTCTACAGTTTTCTTGGCATCTCCTTTTATGCCACAGGTTTTGAATTATTTTACTAGCTTGGTAATTCTGCACTCTGCTTCATACAGTTTGTTTGTATTCTAATTTCATGCTTCTTTCCTCTTACTGTGTTACTGCTGTAGTTTTGTGACTCCTTCTGCCTAAACCAAAACCTGTAAAACCATCTTTCTATCTCTCTTCTCTCTCTTAAGTACCATTTGATATCAAAATGATGTGTACTTTATGGTTCTGAAAAAGCAGGCTGGAAGATGATGAGAAAAATGGAAAATATTATGCTTGCAAAATTGATTTGAACTGCATATTTCTTTTGACTTCTGCATGGCACAGTGGAGCCTTATTTGTTTTGGCCTCTTCCTATGTGCAGTTTACGTTGGGATATCTTGCATATGCTGTTGCTTTTTGTATGCTGTGTATATTTTTTGAAATATGCAGTTTTTGACAAAAGAAATTATGCATATTTGAAATATGCAGTTGGCTTTTTAAAATGCAATTGATTTTAATTATGCAGTTTTGAAAATAAAATGAATTTGTGCATGTTTTTAAATTGTGCATTCATTTATGAAAATAAAAATTCCTCCTTTTTTGTGAACCGGGAGAAATCCCGTGATTTGCAAAAAAGGGTAAACTGATTCCAGCCGTTTGCTTTTAATGATGAATGCTTAAGATTAATTTTCCGCTTCTAATCATTTATTTATTTCTAACTTTTCTTTTAATTGTTTTTGCAGGTAAAATTAAATGAGCAGACAAAAAGGCATTGGATAGAAGATGAAGATTTAGAATTTAGGAAAATAGTTTTTTTTATTTTACTTTAAACCTTTTATATAATTGTTATTGTAAATATTTTTTTTTGTAAATAATACAATATTTAAATAACAATTGTAATAATTAGAATAAAGTAAATAAAATTCCAATATTTTACTAATTGACTCTTTCTTCTTTCCAATTATTTATTTATCGTTTATAATTCTTTAAATTATATAGTAATTAAAAATCAATTTCAATTACTTAAATTCAGAATAATAAACAAATAGATAAACATCATTTAATCAATAAACTTCTCTTCAATCTATTCTATTATTTATAATTCTCTAAATTATAATAACTGAAAAAATAAATTTCAACTATTAAACTTAGGATAATAAATAATTAAATAACATTGTTGATCAATTAATGAATTTCCCTTCAAATATTTATTATATTATTTATAAACCTTTAAATTATATAATAACTGAAAATAAATTCCAATTATTTAAATTTAAGATAATAAATAATAAATAAACACTGTCTGAACGATTAATATGCCTCTTTTTTTTTCAAATATTTACTTTATTATTTATGGATCTTTGAATTATATAATAACTGAAAATACATTCCAATTATTTAAATTTAAGATGATAAATAATTAATAAACATCATTTAAGTCTTGATCAGTTAATAAATTTAGCGTTCAACAAATAAACAGCTCTCGACTCGAAAAAGCTATGAATTTTAAAAATCAAAAGATCAAAACGCTCGCAACGCAACGATGCAGATGGGAGATGGTATCTTAGGTCAAAATTTGGGGTACAACACACTCCTCATCAATATGTTTGAAGTCCAAGGGTCCCAAATGATTTCCATGGTACCAATATGTTCTTAAGATCATCCATGTCAAGTTTCATGCCTTGCACAAGAAGTTTGCTCAGTCAATTGCCCAAATGCCTGAAAATCAGTTGTACTAGGTCAAAAGTCAACTGTGGCCCACATACAGTCAAACTTCAAGATTTTTGGTCAACATAAACATTTTGAAGAGATATACATCATTTGATCAAGGGTTAATCATGATTCCCCAAGGAACGCTCCTAATTCATCAAAACCCAAAAGTTGCTAAATTAGGGTTTCTTAGGAAAAGTCAACAGAAATTTGACCTAACATAACTTCTTCATACTTTATCATAAATTTTCCATCCAAGGCTCATTTTGAATAGGATGCAATTCCCAACAATTCACCTTCATCCCACAAGTTCAAAATATGCACTCATCAAAAGATATGAATTTCTACATTATAGGTCCTTTTGAAAAGTCAACAAAAACACCTTTTGGGTCAAAGCTTCTTACATGAACATGGAAGACCCAACTGAGATGAACCCAAAAGGGTTGTTTAGGGGACACCCTAATATTTCTAAAAAGTCCAAGAACACCTTCCTAGGGTTAAAATTAGAGGAGATATGCCTTATCAAAGTTGACCATTTTTGCAAAATTGCCAAAATTTAAATGTGCTCAAAAGTGCATTTTTTGTCAAATGGGCCTAACTTTTCATTATTGAATCTTGTTGGAAACATGGTCCACGACCCAAATCAGCATCCACACATTTTTTTCTTTATTTATTTATTTATTTTGGTTTTTTATTATTTAAAAGTTAAATTAAATCAAATAAATTGCAAAAAATATAAAAAGATTGGGTTTGATCTGATTTTTTGTAGGAATCAAATCCAATTAAGCTGGCATATCATATCCAAATCGTGCAAGGCAAATTGAATCAAAATTGGCATGATTATGCTTGTTTTGGAAAGATATAATACAAGAGGAAAATCAAATCAAATTTTCATGATTCACAAAGATTTAAATTGTTTATGTTGCCATAATTCATCACACTATATATACTGAACAAGAACAATGCGCAGGGGAGAGGATTGCAGTCGTGAGAAAGGAAGAACAAAACTAAAAAATTGGCAAGAAAGTGGTGATTTTTTTTCTAACCTAGAGATCAATTCAAGCCATTCCAAAGCCCATAATCGATTCCTGGACCTTCCCATAAGCTTTTGCAATCAGTTGCACGCCTCAACGAGCCCATAATCAACCTACATAACCCTCACGGTTTGGCTTATTTCTTGAATCTAAATTTGATAATTTACACATGATTAATCACTTTTAAGCATAGAATTGTGTTTGTATCATCATTTGGGATGTTTTGGTTTAATTAATTTTGCATTTTGAGGCCTGTATTCATAATTTCCATTGCTAGGGTTTGCTTTACCGATTTAGGGTTTCTCTATACAGGTTAAACTGGCCAATGAAAAGGGTATCATGATGCTCATGGGTTCAAGGCGAATGGATTCATGTATTCACATTTCATTTATCATGCGCTTTGATGATTTTTGAAATTCACAGATTTATAGCTATGGCAAACTGTCCGTAGGTAAAGGTTTTATACCTAACACGATGGATGGGGAAGAAGATGATGTGTTCAATCATCATTAGACCATTCAAATAGCTGGCGTGCATTTTTTAATTCATTAATCCACTTGTTTTTTAATATATTATCATTTGTTTTCATTACATTAACAACTAATCTACACAGTACAGATGGCAAGGCGTACATTTGAAAGTGGAGAGGACCTAGGTTCGATCCCCAGGTCCCAACATTTCATTATTTTCTTAACACTTACATGCAGATCTTGTGCACAACCCATTCCAGGCGCCCACTATACACCCTGAGCTCAACCATTGGATTCGTCATCAATCCAGATCCAACGCCCAACGCTCAAGTCATACCATAGACCATCAGAAAGAGTATCACACTGAATCAGGCGCAAGGATTGGGCTGACCAGCTATTGGGCCTAAACAACTCAACATTGCAACCCCCTAGATTGCTTGCTAAACAGGCCCAATTTCTTTCTTTTCTTTTTAATTCTTATTTTTATTATTTACTAATTATGTTCTTTTTACAAAATAACCCAAAAAATAATTTTTTATCATAAAATCAAAAATCACAATAAACATAAAAATCATTTTTTTAAAAAAATATATTTTATTTCCTTAATTAATTAGTTTAATTAAAATTAGGGCAATTGAATCCTTTTTTTTCATAATTTAAATCAATTAGAAATTAGGGTTTAATTTGTACATAATTCAATTTTTTTCTCAAAAATAAACTAAATATTTTTTTCAATTAGATTTTTAGGATTCTTAATTCATCCTCGCATTTAATTCGCCGCGCGCATTTTATTTTTCGTTTTTATTATTATTGTAACTGCTCCGAGTTTGTAATAGTAGTTAGGGTTTCAATTCTGCATCTTTATTTTCGGTCAAAATAATTATGTATCTGCAAAATCCCTGTAATAGCTAGGACTTTAACTTTCCCGCATTTTATTTCTGCAAACTATAAACTGCGTAGATATTAATAGGATTGTATAGAAAGACAAACTGAAAATTAATACAGTAGAAAACCCTAAATGTGCAAAGATAAATTAATTAAAAATTACACTCGCACATGCTCACTCCTAAGGTTTACTCCACTCCGGTTGCCTTCGGTAAACGTCCATGAAGTATAGGGTTTATTAGTGGTTGTCCTCTAGCCCCGTAAGATCTAAAATGACCCATTCGGATGTTGCCTCGGAAAAAGATATTTAAGGCTTTAGGATGATTACTAACATTTCCTAATATTGCTTTTGTGATCGTATTTGTCCCTTCGAATGTCCCTAAAAAACTCCAACGACGATGCTACCTATTTCTCAATAATGGGATAGCATTGTCTACAAGGAAAACGAACAAACCTTTTTTGAGTAGGTAGATTAGTTCCTAGATACTTGCTCAAACAAACAAAAAAATTTCACACCAACACTTTCTAAACAAAGTTTTCAAAAACAACTTCGTAACACTCTTGAGGACAGAAACAAGGGTTAACACGAAGTAAAACAAAACTTTTCAAAACAAGCACACACAAGCAATTTCAAAATGAGCAAGTACCTAAGATCCCATGGAAAACCATGGATAGGAAGGGTGCTAACATCTCCCCTTACTATAATCTACCCCCCGTACTTAGAAACATCTCGAAAAAGGTTTTTTCTGTTCTTTTTCCTTTTCCTGATTGGATAAAATAAAAGTCAGTGGCGACTCTTGCTTACTGCGACATTTGCAAACAAAAAATGCAAACCAATATTAACAGTCGGTTCTGCTACCGTATCACAGAACTGGCGACTCTACTGGGGAATAAAATATAAAGTGGGGTAAACCTTAGGATCTAGGTCATATTTAATTGCTTTCTATTGATTATCTTGCTTGCTTTATATTTATGGTAATTGTTTGGGTTATTTGATCCTACACCAAGATCGGGAAACACCTTTTAGGTAAGTAGCAATAAACTGTGAGGGAGATGTGCTGGGGTATACCGACACGGTTGAAGCAGTAGCTACATTGATGTGGCACTTTGGTTGGTACCCGTAACCCTTGAGTGAATCGGGAAGATGTACGGGGCCGCTGCGTGGTGTCATAAAGCATCAACTGACCTTAGAACCTTTAATTGCACAACTTGTCCAGTAGGACGTAGCGAGATGATCGACTTTGGTGTATGCCCAAGGTCGACAGATACTCGATGCTACACTCATTGAGGTTTGACTTCTGAGTTTTGATTAATTACGAGTCAATCGTCGATTGAACAAGGCTTAGGGGAAAGATCGGTGTTATTGAGATCCCTTTAGAACCCGATTACATATTTATAGGACAGGTTGAACCAATCCAGCTTCAAGTGGGTATGACCTTAAAACTCAAGCAGGCCTTAAACCTAAGGACTTGGTGTGATTTATCTGTGTCTTCTATACCTGTGATTTATCATGACATCATAAACATCATACCATAACATATCATACTAACTGTTTCAAGGGTTTCTAAGGCTCATCTTTGCTCTGTTTTGTAGGATATGGCATCCGCCCGCAGGAACACTATTCAGATTAACCTAGTGAAAGTATCTCCCCAATTAAGGGACTTGGCAGTAAGGATTCCCGAAAGCTCTCCTTTCACTGAAAATCATGGTCGGTTGCTAAACTTGGTCACTGCAAAACCTGACGAAGAAATGTTAAAAGTGCTATTTCAGTTCTTCGATCCTCTGCATCACTGTTTCACATTCCCGGATTACCAGTTAGTGCCTACTATGGAGGAGTTTTATCAATTATTATGGATACCCATTCTTGATCAGCTACCTTTCAGCAATACAAAAAGACATCCCAAACCTGAAGAAATTGCTAAAGCTCTATACTTACAACGGTCCGACATAGTGACAAATTGGGAAACCAGAGGGAGTGTTCAAGGAATTCCGGTTAAATTTCTGTTCGAGAAGGCTTACTATTTTTGGGATACCTTGGATCTACAAGCTTTTGAAGAGGTTTTGTCTCTTCTTGTCTATGGGATGGTACTGTTCCCTAATGCGGATCAACTCGAAGATATGAGCACAATCCAGGTTTTTCTGTCTCGGAATCCGGTACCTACATTACTCGGGGATATTCTACACTCTCTGCATGCCCACACTCTAAAAAGAAGGGGGGCCCTCCAGTGTTGCACTCCTCTATTGGCTAGGTGGTTTATCTCGCACCTACCCAGATCTACTTTGAAGAATGAAGAGAGGAATATTAACGCCTACATCGCTCCAAAGAGGATGCGCTCATGGGAAACCTAGTCTTCTTTTTGTTTTGTTTTGCTTAATTGTAATCTCAAAATACATTCTTTGTAACAATTCAAATTTACTAATACAATTCGCGTTTGTTCCTTTTTGTTTAAACAAATTTGAGCCTTTAAGAACCCTTGAAAACACTGTATACATATCATTACATAACAGGATACATAACAGGTTTCTCATCTCCTCCGCTGTTTATTTCACTTAATGGCTCTTGAACAAACTGTGAAAGATCTTCAGACTTAGAACACGTAGTTCCAGCAAATTATTGTGGCTCTGGTCAAAGGACAGGAAGAGCTGAAGGCTTTGATTGTTAAGAAGAACACTAAGAAGACCAAGAGGACAACCGGTGTGGCACATATAAGCAGAAGGTTCAGAGGGCCGCCAAGACGGGTTGTTGATTTAGCTTCTTCATCTAAAGAGGGAGAGAATCAAGAGGGTGAAGCCATAAAAGAGGACCCTAGTCCTAAAGAGTCTGACAATGAAACTGATGAGGAGCAGTACCCTCCGGCTGATGAAAAGTATAAGCAGTTAGAAGAGCGTCTGAGTGCTATGGAAATCCAGAAGGTTCCTGGGCTGGATTTTGAAGAGTTGGGTCTGGTCTCTGGGGTTGTCATCCCCCCAAAATTCAAGGCACCTGTATTTTCTAAGTATGATGGGGTCTCTTGTCCTAAAATGCATCTTCGTTCCTATGTGAGGAAGATACAACCTCATACTGCTGACAAAGACTTGTGGGTTCACTTCTTCCAAGACAGTCTGTCTGGAACACAACTGGATTGGTTCTATCAGCTGGAAAGAGCCAATGTTCGTAACTGGGAACACCTTGCTGCTGCATTTTATAAGCAATATCAGTATAATTCAGACCTCGCTCCAACCCGTACACAACTCCAAAATCTGTCTATGGTTTCGAACGAGGGTTTCAAGGATTATGCTCAGAAGTGGAGAGATTTGGCTGGAAGAGTTCAACCTCCCTTGGCTGACAGGGAGCTCGTGGATATGTTTCTGGGAACTTTGACTGGGCCATTATTCAACCATCTGATTAGAAGTTCATCGGAGGGTTTTACTGAACTGATCTTAACAAAAGAAAGAGTGGAAGCTGGAATCTGAAGTGGAAAAATTCAGAAGGATGCCTCTTCTAGTGCTGCAAGGAAGCCGTTTGTAGGTAAAAAGTAAGTCAGTGTTGTATATAACCAAAAGAATCAGAATCGAACTGAGCGTCGCCCGGCAGTAGGGGATGTTATGATTCCCAAACTTGCACTTGCTCAGCAAAGAAATAATCAACCAAGAGCAGAAAGAGCAGCTAGATAGTTAACTCAGATCAACATGACACCGTCTCAGGTTTTACCTCATTTTCTGAAGTCCAATCTGGTTACTCTAAGGGAAGCTCCGAAGAATCCGAACACCACCTCTCCTTACTATAAACCGAATGCTCGTTGTGCTTACCATTCGGAAAGTCCAGGCCATGATACCAATGACTGCTGGGCTTTGAAGAACAAAGTACAGGATCTGATTGATGCTAAGGAGATTGAATTTGATCCCCCGGAGACTCCCAATGTTATAACTGCCCCTATGCCGAAACACGACCGGGGTGTTAATTTCGTTAAAGAAGATGTGTTTGTGACTTTTGTGGAAGAATTGGTGACCCCACTCATGACTATCAAAGGGAATTTGCTGAAGGCCGGTTTATTTCCGGTATGTGATGAAGGTTGCCACCTTTGTTCATTTCTACCGACTGGTTGCCCTTTGTTGAAGACAGGTGTTCAGCGCCTGATGGATGACAAAGAGATTCTGTTTGAGAAGACTCATGTTTTGACTGTTTCCTGTGAAGACGTTACTATCATAACTGTTGTACCCCAAAATTTTCCCTCTCATATTTATCAAAACATTGCAAGAAAAATCTCCAAAGTTGCTCAAGTTTGCTCAAGAGTGGGCCAGACAAATCATCTCCTAAGGCAGTCAACCCCAAATTAGGGTTTTGTGTTGCATCAAGATCCTTGAGTCAAAATGACCTCAAGTGCTCCCCAATGTCCTAATATGTTCTCAAGATCATCCATGTCAAATTTCAAGCCTTACAGAGGAAGTTTGCTCAGTCAATTGCTTAAAGGGTCCAAAAATCGACTGTGTCAGGGCAAAAGTCAACTGTGACCCAAATACAGTCAAACTTCAAGATTTTTTGCCAACATTCTCATTTTAAAGGATATTTCATCATTTTATCAAGGGTTGATCATGATTCATCAAGGATTTCTCAAAATTCATCAAGACTCAAAAGTTGCTAAATTAGGGTTTTGTAGGAAAAGTCAACTCAACTTTGACCAAGCATAACTTTCTCATACTTTATGATAAATGAACCATCCAAATCTCATTTTGAATATAATGCAATTTCCCACAATCCATCTTCATACCCCAAGATCAGAAAATGCACTCGCAAGAAATTATAAATTTGGACATTATAGGTCATTTTTGAAAGTCAACAAAAACACCTTTTTTGCCAAAGCTTATAACTTGATCATGGTATATCAAAATGAGATTATACCAAAAGGGTTGGTTATAGAACATCTCAAGCTTTCTAAAAAGTCCAAGAACACTTCCAAAAGTTCAAAATTGAAGAAGTTATGCATGGTTGAAGTTGGGCATTTTTGCAAAATTGCCAAAAGTCAACTATCCCCAAAACTTCAAATTTTGTCAAGTGGGCCCATTCTTTTCCACTTGATTTGATCTTGCAACATTACACACGTGTCTTAGCTTCAGCCTTGTGTCCATTTATCAATTTTATTATTTTATTTGATTTTTTAATGAATTATTTCATTTTTAATCAAATTAAATCAAATAAAATCCAAACATTGATTATTTGATCTCTTTTTGGCTATTTCAGGATTGAATCATCATCATCAAGTGTATCAAATTCGTATCAAGCATTCCATGTGCAAAAAGATTGGATTTTTGACAAATTAGGAAAGCTTTCAATGGTGGATCAAATCAAATCCCATGGCATTGATGTGCAAAGATTCAAAGCATAATTCTTGACCTAATGCATTGCATATTACATATACAAGTAAAAGGACAAGAAAACGAGACAAGAAGGCTACAAGAACACTGAGAACCAAACTTGCAAAATTGACAAAAAAGTTGAAATCGAAATCATCCTTGGAGGCAAATTCAGAAGCAAAACTCAACATCAATCAATTGCTGGAGGTTCACTGAGTCAGAACCAACCCCTAGCAAGCTCTGATACACGCCCAAAAGCACTGTAAGAGTCACAAAAATCGCTTCTTTCTTGAATTCGTATATCCTTATTTCTGTATCTTTTGCACAAACCATTTGCATATTCATGATCCTCATCAAATTTCCAAGCTTTCTATATCATCCAATTGCATTTATCTGATCTGTAACCCCATAGCCGAATCTAGGGTTTCGTGGTTGTTTTTTTGGGCATTTCTTTTACAGGCAAAATTAGCTCCATTGATGGCCATGGACATGACCGGGAGAGAAGGACGAACTCAACCATGTGCTTGGATTTAATTTTTATGGCCTAGAACTGATTTTAGGATTGACCTACGAATTCAGCTGAGGATCTGAATCCGCAGGTAAAAATTACAGGGCTGGAGGTTAGGGATGGAGACGTGTCACTCCCCCTGTGGCTGGTTCAAATATTCGCGCGTTTTATTTTTTGTTCTGGCATATTAGCATGTTTTCTCATATTATCATTATATTTAATACACTAACAATTAACACACAATGGCTGAGTGGTAGTGGCGTGTACCCAATGACCAACAGGACCTGGGTTCGAATCCCAGGTCCTCCAAATTGCATTTGTTATTTTTCTTTAGGTATTCCAGTGCAACTCCAAGCGTGCAGCCTACTATAGTCTCTCAATCATCCAATGGCCAGATGGCCAAAGGCCAAATCTGGTGGCCATGACCTGGAGGTCTACCATGGGCAAAGTCACCGCGTACACATGGAATCCAGGGAAGTGATGCTAGGCCAACGTAATTGGGCCTCTGAATTGCTAAGCAAGCCTCCAAATCAGGCCCACACCCCTAACTCTTTCTATTTCTTTTTATTTATTTTAATTGTTTGTTTTATTATTTTTATTTAATTATTAACTAACCAATCAAATCTTTTTCTTCATAAATTAAAAAACCAAAAAATATTTTTCTTCATTAAATCAAAATTTAATTTTTATTAACAAAATTAATTAAATTAATTTAGGTTCTTAATTAGAATAACTTTAATATATTTTTGTCAATAATTAAAATTAACTTAGACTTAATTAGGTTTTTATTAATATTGATCAATTTCATTTTATTTCTTTAAATAACAAAAAACCCAAAAATATTTATTTTTAATTAGTTTACTTAATTTAATTTAATAATTAATTTAGGATAGTTTATTTCTTTCTTAATTCAAAAACAAACAAAAAAAGATACTTTCTCTCAAAAAGGGTGAAAACCCTACTCGCATTCGATTTAATTTCCCGCACGCGATCCATTTTATTCAATATTGTATTTGTTTCCAGAATGTAATAGATAATTAGGACTATTTTTATCGCTTTATTTATTTTCCGCATTTAAATTTCAAAGGGTTGCTTTTGGTGATGTAAATACCCGACGCCTTGTAATAGTTAGTTAAATTTCCGCAATTTAATTTCCGCAACTTATAACTGTTAGATGTTTGATAATAGGAATGCATGACAAGATTGAACGTTTAAACCTAAAATCAACATAGATCACCCATAACATGTACAAAGACAAAATAACTGAAAAATGACACACTCGTACATGCGCACTCTTAGGGTACACCTCACTTGGTTGCCTTCGTACGCGGTCATTGAGTATAGGAAGTTTTAGAGGTCGCCCTCTTGTCCAAAGATCATAGTTGCCTCGAAACGGTTGCCTCGGATAAAATGATCTAAGACATTAGGGTTACCGCTAAGGCGTCCTAACATTGCTTTAGTGACCGCACGCCCCTTAATCGAATTGACCCTTAAACTCCAACGACGGTGCTACCTACTCATCAATAGTAGGATAGCATTGCCTAAAAGAAGATAACATAGAACGATTCCTTTTTCGAGTAGGTAGATGGTTCTTAAGTACTTGCTCTTTCCAAAAAAAACAAAACTTTTCACACTTACACTCCTTTTCAAACAAAGACTTTTTCAAACCCACGAACACAAAGAAAGCAAATTTTGAAAACAATATGAGCAAGTACCTAAGAGCCCGTGGATAACCACTGATAGAAAGGGTGCTAATACCTTCCCTTTCTATAATCTACCCCCCGAACCCGAGAAACATCTCGAAAAAGGATTTTTTTCTGTGCTTTTTTTCCTTTCCTTGTTGGATAAAATAAAAGACGGTGGCGACTCTTGCTTACCGCGACATTTTGCGAAAACAAACGCAAAACACAAACCAACATTCCAAAAAACAGTCAGTTCTTTCCCACCATATCACAGAACTGGCGACTCTGCTGGGGATGCTTAATAAGTGGGGTGTACCTTAGGATTAGATCATTGTGTTTTCAATTTCTTGACTTGTATGCTTTATATTTGTGGGCTTGTATCAAAGTTACTATAGATCCTAACCCGGATCTGGGGGCACCCTTTAGGTAAGTAGCAATAAACTGTGAGGGAACTGTATGGCGTAGACCGATACGGTTGAAGCAATAGCTACGTTGGTGTGGCACTTTAGTTTGTACCGATATCCCTTGTGTTGGAATGAGGATAATATGGGTCTTCTAAGGGGTCATTAAGCACAAACCGACATTGAAGACAGTTATGGTGATTCCGACATTGACAGCTGGATCTTCCCAACTACCAACGGCGGACTCAGTAACTGGACTGCCAAGGACTTTAGACCGATTAATTTTGATCAGGAGTTCCAATGGACGAGGTGGCTATTATTGATCGTTGTGGGGAGTACCCCAATGTTCCACTGATAGGAACCAATGGAGGGATCACTTATAATCCGTGCTTGGCCTTATGTCAGTTTGGGAGAGCTAGAAGAGAAGGTCCTCATGAGCTGTTAATGCCTAGTATCATCTTTGATTTTCAAGGGGATAGTGACAAGCAACGCCGCAGATTCATAAGGGCTTGGGATAGAGTGCACAGATCTGATCCACACGAGCTGGGTCCAAAGACTTCTCTTCCGATGGAGCCATATCTCAGATGGGTCCGTATCCGTGCCCAAAAGCTGGGTATGCCGTATGAAGCCGTCCGGCCTATCATTGTTGAAGTTGCTAATGAAGAAGGGGTTCTTCCGACCATCCTCCATTCTCATATGCCCACTGACATTGGGACACTAAAGAGGTCATGGATGCAGCTAAGAGAAGAGCGGGATGCTTACCGAGAAAAGTTTAACGAGCAAGAGCAGAATATTCAGAAGTTGACAAGACAGCTGGAGAACGAGCGGATCCTCAATGACTATGTCCGCACCGACAAGAAGCGACCATGGGAGCACTGATCGTCCTTTGATTATTTCCTTTCCAGTTTTATTTACTTTTCAGTATTTCCTTTCTTGTAACGCCTTAAGGGCAATTTGTTGAACAATTTGAATTTCAAGTTTATCTAATAAAAGTGTGTTTCCTTTTTGGTTTACGAATTTGAATCTCTCGATGTCTTTGAAATCATATCCTACGCATTTCATCCCATGCACTTCATAACAGGTACCCTTACATGTCTCTTATCTTCTTCGCTGTTTATTTCAGCATCATGTCTGCTGAACCATCAACTGAACAAGCAATCAAGGCTCTGTAGGCCCAGAATGCCCAATTCCAAGAGTTGTTCATGAATTTAGCTAAGGGTCAGCAATATCTGAAGACCCTTATTCTGAAAGAGAAGAAAAAGAAGAAGAAGAGGACAGTCCTGTTTAACACAGGTCACAGGTTTGGAAACAGGCTACGAGATGAAGTTGATTTGACCACCTCATCTGGAGGGAAAGATAGTCAGGAAGAAAGGAGGGCTCCTAGCCCTATGGTTTCAGACAACGAGACGGACTTCGATGAAGACCAGTATCCTCCGGCCGAGGATAGATACAAGCAACTGGAAGACCGGTTGAGTGCGATGGAAGTACAGGAAGTGCCTGGTCTGGACTTCGGTGATCTGGGTCTGTCATTTGGGGTGGTGATTCCCCATAAATTCAAAGCACCAGCTTTTGCTAAGTACGACGGAGTTTCTTGTCCGAAACTACACCTCTGGTCGTATGTAAGGAAGATTCAGCCGTACACCGCTGATAAGAACCTATGGATCCACTTCTTTCAAGACAGACTCTCAGGGACTCAGCTTGAATGGTTTTACCAGTTAGAAGGAGCCAGTATCCGAAGTTGGGAAGATTTGGCTGCTACTTTCTACAGGCAGTACCAATACAATTCCGACCTCGCTCCCACGCGTACCCAACTCCAGGGTATGTCTACGGGAACGGGTGAAGGTTTCAAAGATTATGCTCAGAAGTGGAGGGATCTCGCTGGAAGAGTGCAACCACCCTTGGCTGATAAGGAGCTAATGGATATGTTTCTGGGAACCTTGTCTGGTCCATTTTTCAACCATCTGATTGGAAGCTCTTCGTCTGGGTTTACAGAGCTAATCATGACCGGGGAAAGGATTGAGACTGGTATTAAGTATGGTAAAATACAGTAGGGTGCTTCATCGAGCATCGAGAAAAAGCCTTTTAAGAAGGAGTCCAGTGCTGTTTATAGTTTGAAAAGCCAGAATAGACCTGAACGCCGCCAAGCTGTTAATGCGGTTGTTATTTCAAGACCTGTTGGGGCTCCTCAGCGCAACAATCAACAAAATGCCGAGAGACCTCGAAGGCAATTCACCCATCTCAACATGACTTTGTCTCAGATTCTGCCGTAGTTATTGAAAACCAATCTAGCAACTCCAAGGGAGGCTCCGTAGAATCCCAACACTGCATCGCCTAAGTACAATCCTAATGCCCGTTGTGCTTTTCACTCTGATAGCCCGGGACATGATACAGATGATTGTTGGGCTTTAAAGAACAAAATACAAGACTTAATTGATGCTAAGGAGATTCAGTTCGAGGCGCCCGAAAGACCTAATATTGTGACTGCTCCTATGCCCAAGCATGGGGTGAATGCTACAGATGAAGACTTGTTTGTTGTTTCTGTGAATGACATTGTTACCCCTTTGATGACTGTGAAGAAGAACCTTTTGTCAGCCGGTTTATTTCCGGGTTGTGACGAAGGTTGCCGTATGTGTTCTGCTCTACCAACCAGTTGCCATCTTTTGAAATCAAGTGTCCAACGCCTGATGGATAGTAAAGAAATTCTGTTTGAGAAGACTGTTGTTCCTTTAGTTCATACTGAAGAAGTTGCTATTATCACCATTTTCGATGATTCTTCCAAGGCTCCCTCGAGAAAGCCTGTTAGAATTACATCTATTCCAAGAATCGCACCATTGGTCATCACTGTTCCTGGGCCTATCCCCTATACATCTGATAAAGCTGTCCCTTGGGACTACGGGGCTGATGTTTATTTTCATGGAGTTAAACAAGAGTTGGATACTGATACTGACGTCAACAATATTGTTGGACCTACTAAAGTCACCCGCAACGGAAGACTTTTCTCCCCTGATATCTCTCCACCAACTGTTCGGAAACCTGTTGTTATTACACCTGCCAGTGTACCCGCTGCTATTCCTGTTCAAGTTCCTATTCTTACCCCTGTCGCTGAGTCATCTGACACTCGGGGAAAAGGGACCACTGATGAGCCTGCCCAAACGGAGGCACCAAAGACGATTACTGTGGAAGCTTCTAGACAAGAGATGGAAGAGATTTTAAAGATCATCAAAAAGAGTGACTACAATGTAGTTGAACAGCTGGGGCAAACCCCGTCCAAAATCTCTATGTTATCACTGTTGCTGTGCTCAGAAGCCCATGCCAAGGCTCTGATTGCCTTCCTGAAGACTGCGTACGTACCTCAAGAAACATCAACTGATCAGTTTAAAGATTGCGTGGCTAGTCTGACTGCCGATAATGGGTTGGGTTTCTCTGATGCTAACTTGACTGCTAAAGGGAAGAATCACAATGATGCCCTGCATGTCTCCATTGAATGCAGGGGCACTACTCTTGCTCATGTATTAGTGGATACTGGTTCCTTATTAAACGTCTTGCCTAAGAAAGCTCTAGACCGGTTGGACTGTGAAGGGTTGGAGTTGAAACCAAGAAACATTGTCGCCAGGGCCTTCGATGGGTCTAAAAGGATGGTGCATGGAGAAGTTGATATTCCGATTAAGGTTGGTTCTCAGGTTTTCGCCTCTACATTCTATGTGATGGACATTCGGCCATTTTATTCTTGTTTGCTGGGTCGTCCATGGATCCACAAAGCTGGGGCAGTGACGTCTATGCTCCACCAGAAGCGGAAGTACCCGGTCAAACAGAAAATTGTGACAGTAAAAGGAGAGGAGGAGTACATGGTGAGCCACCTCAACTCTTTCCGATATGTAGAGATGGATGGGGAGTTCATTGAGACCCCATTTCAGCATTTTGAAGAGGTTCCCCAGACGCTGGCATCAACTGAGACTGTTGTTGAAGATTCTCCTATGAAGATGGCTTCCTTTAAGGATGCCTGGGCTGTTGTCGAGAAAGGTGGGTGTGCAAATTGGGGACAACTCCCTGATTTTGCATAGAAGACTAACAAGTTTGGTTTGGATTTCACTACAGAAGCTCAAAAGGCTGTTCAGAATGCACGGATCGGAAGACCTCCCCTGCTCATCAGCAATTCAGGAGTGAATGCCATTGAAGACGATGCGGAAGAGTTTGAGTTCGACAGCTGGATCTATCCTACTACTGAGAGTGGACTAAGCAACTGGACAACAAAGGACTTCATCCCAATTTCTTTTGTTACCCAATAATGAGACTTTTTGTTTTGAATTTGTAACAGACAATGTTTTAAACTTTATGGCCTGGTGTCTTACCCGGGGCACCGTGGCCTCATTTGTGAGGGCTTTATGTGTGTCATTTACATATATCATTAATAAAAGCATTGGACGTTTCTTGTATTTCAAATTTTGCGCTCCTTGTTTTTCTTTTATTACATATTGCAAAACAACTATTTTACACACACTCACATATACAGGTCTACATCCACTCTGGATCTCACTGGTAACGACTCTGCTACTGCCAGTTATGACTTCGAAAATTCGATCAACTTAGCCGAAGACGAAGGTGAAGATGATTGTGAAGTGCCGGGTGAACTTGCTAGACTGCTACTTCAAGAGGAGAGGGATATACAGCCACATGAAGAGCCGGTGGAGTCAGTAAATCTGGGTACAGAGATAGACAAGAAAGAGGTCAAGGTTAGTGCGAATCTGGAGCCTAGTGTGAAGCTACGATTGGTTTAGATGCTGCGTGACTATGTTGAGATCTTCGCCTGGTATTATGAAGATATGTCTGGGTTGGATACCGATATTGTGGTTCACCGCCTGCCTACCAAGGAAGACTGTCCTCCAGTGAAACAGAAGGTCCGCCGAATGCGCCCAGAGATGTCTGAGAAAATCAAGGCTGAAGTTATGAAACAGTTTGACGCCGGTTTTCTAGAAGTTACTTCTTACCCACAGTGGGTGGCCAACATGGTTCCTGTACCGAAGAAGGATGGTAAGGTTCGAATGTGTGTTGACTACAGGGATCTGAACATGGCGAGCCCTAAAGATGATTTCCCTCTGCCTCATATCGACGTTCTGGTTGACAACACCGCTCAACATAAGGTATTCTCCTTTATGGATGGTTTCTCCGGTTATAATCAGATTAAAATGGCTCCCGAAGACATGGAGAAGACAACCTTTGTTACTCAATGGGGTACCTTTTGCTACAAGGTCATGCCTTTCGGATTGAAGAACGCTGGGGCAACGTATCAGTGTGCCATGGTTTCTTTGTTTCATGACATGATCCATCACGAGATTGAGGTATACGTCGACGACATGATTGCAAGATCCCAGACGGAGGAAGAACATCTTGACCACCTTCAGAAGCTGTTTGACAGGTTGAAGTTATACAAGCTGAGGTTAAACCCAAACAAGTGCACCTTCGGGGTGAGATCTGGTAAACTGCTAGGTTTCGTCGTAAGCGATAAAGGTATTCAAGTGGATCCTGCAAAGGTGAAGGCTATACAAGAGATGCCAACTCCCCAAACAGAGAAAGAAGTCAGAGGCTTTCTGGGACGACTAAACTACATTGCCCGATTCATCTCACACCTGACCGCTACTTGTGAACCAATCTTCAAGTTGCTGAAGAAAGACCAAGTAGTACGTTGGAACGATGAATGCCAGGCCGCTTTTGAAAAGATCAAAGAGTATCTCAAAGAGCCACCTATTCTGATACCTCTAGTTGAAGAGAGACCTTTGATCTTATAATTGATAGTACTCGACAACTCAATGGGGTGTGTGCTGAGTCAGCATGACGAGTCTGGCCGAAAAGAGCATGCTATTTATTACCTTAGCAAAAAGTTTACCGACTGCGAGACCCGATACTCGTTGCTCGAGAAAACTTGCTGCGCTTTGGCATGGGCTGCTCGCCGGCTGAGACAGTATATGCTGACTCACACTACCCTATTGATATCAAAGATGGATCCAATCATGTATATCTTCGAGAAGCCTGCTTTGTCCGGAAGAATAGCGAGATGGCAGATGATCTTGACTGAGTATGACATCCAGTATACGACCCAAAAGGCAATCAAGGGAAGTGTGTTGGCAGACCATTTGGCACATCAGGCCGTGGATGATTACCAGAATATGAACTTTGAATTCCCGGATGAGAATATCATGATAGTAACTGACTGTGAGACACCTGGACCAGATGAAGGACCTGAGGAAGGATCCCGATGGTCTATGTACTTTGATGGAGCTTCAAACGCTTTGGGTAATGGCATTGGCGCCGTGATCATATCTCTTAAAGGCTCTCATACTCCGTTTACCGCCCGACTATGTTTCAACTGCACCAACAATATGGCGGAGTATGAAGTGTGCATCATGGGTCTTCGAGCAACAATTGACCTAAGGATTAAGTTTCTGAGTGTCTTCGGAGATTCCACTCTCGTGATCAGTCAGATCAAAGGCGAGTGGGATACGAAACACCCAAATCTTATTCCTTACAAGGAGTATGTATTGACGTTGCTTCCACATTTTGAGGAGATAACCTTTGAACACTTCCCGAGAGAGGAGAATCAGTTGGCGGACGCGCTGGCTACGATGTCTTCTATGTTCAAAGTCAATTGGGACAACGAGGCTCCCTGGATTATCATTGAAAGATTAGACGAACCTGCACATTGCTATGATATGGAGACTGAAGAGGTAACAGAAAAACCCTGGTTTCACGAAGTAAAAAGGTATCTTGAGGCTCAGGAATACCCCGAGGGTGCATCTGTTAATGACAAGAAGTTTCTGAGGAGGTTCGCAGCAAAGTTCTTCATCAGTAATGGTATCCTTTACAAGCGTAACCATGATTCAACCTTGCTGCGATGTGTGGATAAGAATGAAGCAAAAAGGACCATGACAAAGCTACATGAAGGTACTTTCGAAACTCATTCTAGTGGACACACCATGGCAAAGAAAATACTACGGGCAGGATATTACTGGTCCACTATGGAAGCCGACTGTTATCAGCATTCTCGGACCTGTCACAAGTGCCAAGTCTATGCTGATAAGGTGCACATCCCTCCAGTTCCTCTGAACGTCTTGACGGCACCTTGGCCTTTTTCCATGTGGGGCATTGATATGATCATCGAGATAAGACCTACGGCATCCAACGGGCATCGCTTCATCCTGGTAGCAATCGATTACTTTACAAAGTGGGTTGAAGCCGCTTCCTTTGCTACCATAACCAAGAACGTCGTGGCATGGTTCATTCGGCACAATCTGATTTTTCAATACGGTGTACCATAGAGGATCATTATGGACAATGGTACCAATCTCAACAATAAAATGATCACCGAGCTCTGCAAGCAGTTCAAGATACAGCATCACAACTCTTCTCCTTACCGGCCGAAGATGAATGGGGCTGTCGAAGCGACTAATAAGAACATTAAGAAGATTGTGCAGAAGATGACAGTGACATACAAAGACTGGCATGAGATGTTACCATTTGCTCTTCATGGGTACCGTACCTCAGCGTGAACGTCAATAGAGGCAACACCCTATTCCTTGGTATATGGTATGGAGGCTGTCTTGCCCATTGAAGTTCAGATACCCTCTCTTCGGATTATGAAGGATGTAGGTTTGAGCAAAGATGACTGGATTCAGACCCGACTTGATCAGCTGAACCTAATCGACAAAAAGAGACTTACTTCTATTTTTCATGGTCAAACGTATCAAAAACGGATGATCAAGGCATTTAACAAGAAAGTTAGACGACAAGAGTATCAAGTTGGGGACCTGGTTATCAAGCGCATCATATTACCTCAAGGTGATCCCAGGGGCAAATAGACCCCTACTTACGAAGGACCATTTATGGTTAAGAACATTTTCTCAGGAGGAGCTATGATTCTAACCACCATGGATGGTGACGACCTTCCTCACCCCGTCAATGCAGACATAGTGAAAAAATACTACGCATAATCAAAGACCGCTAGGTCGACTGGCCTAGGCAAAAATAAGGGCTTCCCGGCGAACCAAAAGGGTTCGGGCAAAAATAAGGGATGAAATAAAAAAATCTGTACACCCGGCAAGTCGAAAACCTGAAAAGGCGGCTTGGGTAAAAAAAGGGTATCCCGGTGGACTGAAAACCCGAAAGGGCGGTGTTGTACCCCAAAATTTGCCCTCGCATTTTTCCACAAGAAATCACAGCTTCAGGCATTTCCTGATTTTTTCAGATTGGCTCAAGAATCGGTCAAACAGACTTTTCTCGTCAGCCAAGCAAAATTAGGGTTTTATTGATTTTTCAGGGCTCTGGAATGTTTTCACACAGTTGGCTTAGGGTTTTGGTTGATTTTGGCTCAACTCTGATCAGGCGAACGCTCTTTGGAATTTAATCAGGAATTAGGGTTTTTTTGGGCACGTTCTCAGAAGGATTTAAATTCTACAGCACTTTGCAAGTTATTCCGAGATTTGGGTTGAATTCACATTGTTTGACTTAATCAGTAAAAGAAGGCATTTGGTTTGAATTCACATTTGTTTGTTTGAACCAGTCAAGGGATGCACTCAGTTTGGATTTACAGTGTTTGGTAAAAATCAGTGAAAAGGGAATGCGCCTGATTAGTTATTTTGGTTAACTGTTGCTTTGCTTTGGATATTGGAAATGCCAGGTTTAACTACTCAAATTGCTAAAGCATTGTTTATTTAAATTATTTATTATTCTGAGATTAAGTGATTGGAATTTATTTTTCAATTATTTTAATTCAAAGAATTTTAAATAATAAATAAACAATAAAGGAAATAGAATTAATTGGATAATAAAAACCTTTATTTATTTTTAAATTATTCATACAATTATTGTTTATAATTTAATTACAAGCAATGATTTTAGATTAATTTAAATCTAAATAAAAAGAAAACTATCCTAAACATTTTCTATTCTTCAATTCTTCATCTGCTATCCTTTGCTCCCCTCCATTCAATTATTCATCTGCAAAAGGAAAAAAGAAAAGTCAAAAAGCAGATAAATAAATAAAGAGGCAGATAAAAAGAGTTCATCATTAAGGGCCACTGATTGGGATCAGTTAACCCTCTCTGCAAATCACGGGATTTCTCCCGGTTCACAAAGAGGGAAGAATTTTTATTTGCTAATCATGAATGCACAAAGTTGAAAAAATGCAAAGTTTGTCAACATACTGCATAGTTCAAGTCTCAAACAAACTGCACAGTTCAAATCAAACTAAAAATCCAAATTCCAACTTTCTGTCAAAAATGCCAAAAAAGTACAAGTTGCTGTCACAAGTACAAGAAGTTGTCAAAAGAAGATTTTGGAAAGATATCAAAGGCTAGAAACTGTCAAAAAGAAGAGATAAAATATGCAGAGAAAAAGTGATATGCAAGCAAGCTATTTCATCATTTCCCAACTAGGTGGCCCTTTCAGAAAAAATAAGTACAGCACAAACATAGTTTAATATATTAACTGTACTGAGAGAGAGAGAGAGAGAAGAGAAAAAAGAAGTACATCACAAACATAGTTTAATATATTAACTGTACCGAGAGAGAGAGAGAGAAGAGAAAAAAGAAAGCAGGTTTTAGGCTTTAGGCAGGCAGGAAGATAATATACAAACAAAAACTGAACACAGTGGATAAAAGGGGGAGGCAAACCAATACAGAAAAAAGATAACACAAAACTGCATAATCATAATAACCATTGCCAAAACCACAGAACGACCCATATCCAAACAGCATAACCATGTCAAACACAACCTGCAGAACTGAAGCATAAGCCTTAACCCTCAAAAGCCTACCACCAGCAAAACTTCACAAGTCTAAACCTGCAACTGTCAAAAGCCTAACACCATCATCAAGCTACTGCAAACACCCAAGTTCATAAGCCTTACCAACCAAAGCACCAAAAAGGCCTAAGCATCAAAGCTGCCTAAGCATCAAACCTGCCTCAGCATCAAACCCTGCCTGAAAATCACCCAAAGCCTGCTGAAACCTCACAAACCTGTATACCCTGTCAAAAACTCAAACACAAAAAACCAGATAACCTGTCAAAAAGCCTAACATGAAGCCTGAAGCCTCACAGCCTCACAACCTGTGAAATCTCCAAACCATATAGCCATCTTCAAAGCCTAAGCTATAGTAACATAACTTTGGCCAAGCTAAAAACTTAACACCAAGTAAAACCTGTTCAAGATCATAACCAAGCCTAAAGAACCAGAGGCAACATCAAAGCATCCAAACAAAGACCCTCAGAATTTCTTCATCATTGGGCGTAAAAAAAGGGGCATACCAACATCAATCTCAGCATATTCAAAGCATCATATTTCAACCAGCATTCAAAAGGCAACAAGACGGTTGAAGCTATTCAAGCATATGCAAGCCTACTCAAGCACTCAGTGGTAAATCCAAGCCCTCAGAAGGATCATCATAGGGCAATCAAAAGGCAATCAAAAGGCAAGCATACGGAGGTATCGAGGCAATAAAAGAGAAGAAGAAAGTTAGAGAAACAATAAGGCAAGGCAGGCAACTCAGAGAAGGGACAAAGAAGCATACTCAGGCTACGCTATGTCAAATACAAGCTCCTAAGCTTTTCAAAGCAAAAAGGCTCCAAATAAGCTCAAATCTGTCTAAAGCATTCAAAGCCAATCCTAAGCCTCAGAAATTTTTCATCACAGGCGACGAGCAACTCAAAGGCAAATCATTCAAAAGCAAACATTTGAGGCGACATAAACAGAAGGCAACACAAGAAGGAGAAGAAGAAAAGAAGACATGTGTATCAAGCTTTCAGGCAAACATCATAAAGCCTAGAGAAGAGTATAGAAATACCAGGGTCACCAAAAAGCCAATCTCATCGCGCAAACCCTCCGCTCGTCAAGCCTCCAAGTTCCTCCTTCCTCCTCCTTCGCAAAGGTAAAATCTTTTTTCATTCTTTCTTCAAAACCTCGCGCAAATCAGTAAACAAAAATCAAATAAATGTGAAACCATGGCATGCAAGACGAAAAGAAATTCTGAACGAAATTGAAAACAAACTTCTGTACCTAACGTGAATGACCCATGGAGGAGGGTAGACGGAGGAGGAGATGGCATGGTGGCTCTGGGCGGAGGTTTGCATTTCAGCATGGAGGACGAAGAAGATGAAGCAAGAACGATGAACAAACGGCGCTTCTGCCTCACCTAACCCTAAGCATCCAAAAAATGAAAACACAAATCAAAACCCTAA
The DNA here is from genome assembly GCA_948472305.1 of Vicia faba. Classification (NCBI taxonomy): domain Eukaryota; kingdom Viridiplantae; phylum Streptophyta; class Magnoliopsida; order Fabales; family Fabaceae; genus Vicia; species Vicia faba. Next base: position 1,034,855,275 of record OX451735.1, read on the forward strand.
AACGTTTGTCAAAACCGAGTGGGCCTAATCTGTTTCATAAAACCTAAGCCCAAGCTAATTCCTAATGCACTCCCCCTCGTTTCTCTTGTTCAAGCTAAAGCCCATAAGGCCCATTTAAAAACTTTTACCCCTTTTATAAAACAAATGTTATGTTCTTTTTGTTAATTAATTAACTTACCTTTTTTTATATATAAACAAGCTATTTTGTTAATAAATTAACATAAACCCTTTTCTTTTATATATAAAATATTTTTTTAACACAATCTATTTTTCTCTAACTTAATATATTTTTCACTAATACATTAATACTAAAATATATAAAAACACATTTTTAATTTAAAATATTTAATTTAAATTTTCTTTGTACATAACAAATAAAAATACCTTTTTTATATATACATAATTAGAACTTAGAACATTTAATCAAAATATTCTTTTTTGTACATATTAAAAATATACAAGATTACAAGGATTAATTAAACAAACATTTAATTCTTTAAATCAACCATACCTTAAATAATACGCATTAATTCACATTTTCCTAACCTGTAAATAATTCTCATATACAATACATGTACACTTACACAATACATTTCACATTATACACTTGATACACTTACAATTACTATTCTTATACATTGATATACATTATATTTACATTTTTATCGTAATTCGATTTGGTTGTAACTTATTGGACATTACATTCCTAAGTCTCATCCCCATTCGTAAATTTGTACCCCCACTCCCGGATACTTATTTTGTAATAGCGTAGACTTTAAATTCTTGCAATTTACCGCTTTCAATTATACCATGGTTAGACCTAGGGTTTGCATGTACATAAAATCAAACGCTAAGATAACCTAATACAAGACAAATACATGAAATCAATACACAATCACACTTGCACCCTCTAGGGTAATCCCACATGTTGCCTTCCAAAATGGGCCATGCTTGCACGTCGAGTATCTTTGGCAAAACAAATTCAAATGATCATAAGTCCCTCGATGACGCTTTCGAATGTTGCCTAAATGGAATGATCATAGTCCCTTCAAAGCAAATTTCCAAAGACACTTGGCACCATTGCATTCATGGTCCATACGATGACCGGCGTCCGTCCCGTTAAACATCCTAAACGCAAGATTGTCCACCAAATGCAATGGTGGAACAAAATTGTTAAAAAGGGTTGAAAACATAGAGAAAACCTTTGAGTACAATAGGGTAGACAAAACTCTTAGTTACTTGAGATCAACTTGCAAAAACACTTGCCTTCTTTTCAAAAACCACATTCCACAAACACTTTCAAAACAAAAACACTTTGAAACATCTTTTCAAAAAGATACACACTTTTGTAAAACGTTCGAGTAAAGAATTGTTACAAGGGTAGCCTAAGACAAGGCATCTTCTTCAAAAGCATTTTCAAAAACACACACACATACACACCATTTTCAAGCAATCGAAAATCAAGGCAAGTGATCTAAAAACCAAGTAACTAAGAGCCCATGGATAACCATGGATGGAAAGGGTGCTAATACCTTCCCTTTTCATAATCTACCCCCCGGACCCACAAAATATCTCAAAAGGTTTTTGCTGTGCTTTTTAACCTTTCCTTTAGGATAAAATAAAAAGTCGGTGGCGACTCTTGCTCAACCGAACAAGTGCGAATACAAACGCAAAACACTAGTCAGTTCTCCCACCGTACCACAGGCGGTCCAGGCAAAAATTAGGGATCGGGGTAACACTATGTCTCATTGGATCACCTTGCATCCAGACTTCGGTATCGACTATCAAGCTCGGACGACACTAATCAATCTGATCTACCTTCAACCAAGTAGCAAAGTAATGAGATGCTCGAGGATATAAAGGCAATGGTAGAGTTGGAACCCAGTGGGATTGTTCACATAGCTGTTTTGTTTTTCACAATTTGTGTAAATTCTATCTGCTCGGCGGCGTTCTCTTACTAGGACGTCAACCTCTTGTACAAAAACGCCTATTTACAAGCCAAACTTCAAAATCAATACAATTCATTTTCAAAGAAATTTCAAGCTATTTTTCCTTTATCTGTTTTGTTTTGCAAAGAACGTCCAATGTTAATTTTTTGATATATGCACTTGACATTAATCGCTGCTCATAAATATTTACATGCGAAACAAAAGACGATTACTGGTAATATTAGAAACAGGGGCAATAAAAATTGTCCAAACTATATAGTTGCTCTGTCCACCGGGTACAAAGGTAGATTCAGCTGAAGAATATGGCTAAGATATCTTCACTCCCCGCAGAGTAAGACAATAATGATAGCTCTCCCCAGCTGAGACTTGAAACTGTGAATAAATGAATCGATAATATTCTCCCCCAAGCAGAATTTATCTACCCTCAACACTAAAAAGGCTTGATATCCCCGACAGTCTTAATATTCCCCAACGGAGTATAAGAATGTTCCCCGGCAGGGTACAAGATATCCCCAGTGGAGTTCAAAATTTTCCCAGCGCAGTCTGAAAAAGCTTCCCCAATAGAGTTGGGAGAATCATCCTCAGTAGACTCTGGAAGTTTATCCCCAGCGGAGTACAAAAATAAATCTCCCCATCCAAGTTCAAAGGATCATTCCCAGCATAAATCAAAGGATTATCCCCATAAGAGTCTAAAAGGTTATTCCTAGAGAAGTCGCAACCTAAGGTCATCCTCTGCGGAGTTCTTTCCTTTCACAAACAGGAATTCAATCCCCAATAGGATTTAATATCACCAGCGACGATAATTCATCCCGACGGAATTTATCAGTGGAATCTTCAGCAGAACATCTCTTCCCCATAGAGTAATCTCCTCATCAGTTTATTCCCCCAACGGAGTCATCCTCTCCTGCAGATTTATTCTCTTCGTTCGCCATCCCCAGCGGAAATGAAGAATCCAGCTCTATTCTTCAGCAACTATCCGGGAGTTATTTTCCCAAGCTAGAAACATTACATTTCCATACATCATGATACAAGTATATACGCATCATACCACACAATCTCATTTATTTTGAGAGCATCATTGCTTAATATATATCATGCATTTCATACATCATGACATTGCATATGACTAACTCTTTACCTTTTCAGGGAAATACGAATCAATAAACACCGTTGACTACTTATATGACCTGGTAGTCCCCTAAAAAAAAACTACATCTATTGAGGGCTGTTTCAGCGGATTCCTCAGAAAGATATTCCAAGACTTTCGTCTGGTTCAGTTAAATCGATTCTAAGATTTTTCTGATTCTTATCCAGTCAAAGTTAATCCAAGACCTTCTCTGGTTCAGTCATATAGACGCTAAGATCTCCCAGATTCTTATTCCAGTTGAAGATGTTCCAAGACTTTTTTCTGGTTCAGTTAAATCGATTCTAAGATTTTTCTGATTCTTATCCAATCAAAGTTAATCCAAGACCTTCTCTGGTTCAGTCAGATTGATGCTAAGATCTCCCTGATTCTTATTCTAGTTGAAGATATTCCAAGAATTTCGTCTGGTTCAGTTAAATCGATTCTAAGATTTTTATGATTCTTATCCAGTCAAAGTTAATCCAAGACCTTCTCTGGTTCAGTCAGATCGACGCTAAGATCTCCCTGATTTTTATTCCAGTTGAAGATATTCCAAGACTTTCGTCTGGTTCAGTTAAATCGATTCTAAGGTTTTTCTGATTTGTATCCAGTCAAAGTTAATCCAAGACCTTCTCTGGTTCAGTCATATCTATGCTAAGATCTCTCTGATTCGTATTCCAGTTGAAGATATTCCAAGATTTTCGTCAGGTTCAGTTAAATCGATTCTAAGATTTTTCTGATTCTTATCCAGTCAAAGTTATTCCAAGACCTTCTCTGGTTCAATCAGATCGATGCTAAGATCTCCTTGATTCGTATTCCAATTGAAGATATTCCAAGACTTTCATTCGGTTCAGTTAAATCGATTCTAAGATTTTTCTGATTCTTATCCAGTCAAAGTTAATCCAAGACCTTCTCTGGTTCTGTCAGATCGACTCTAAGATCTCCCTGATTCTTGTTCCAGTCGAAGTTCAGACCTCCTATCAACAATCTCCAAATAGAATCTATAAGCCCATTCCCGACATCACCATGCTGATACCACTTCATGCGAGTGCAAATTTCTGGGCACTATAGTGTTCAATCATCTTCCACCTTCGGATCACGAAAGGCACGAAAGCCAATCTATATCCTCAGGTTTAAGAAGATTGAACCGGGGAAGCTGTTGTACCCCAAAATTTTCCCTCTCATATTTCTCAAAACATTGCAAGAAAAATCTCCAAAGTTGCTCAAGTTTGCTCAAGAGTGGGCCAGACAAATCATCTCCTAAGGCAGTCAACCCCAAATTAGGATTTTGTGTTGCATCAAGATCCTTGAGTCCAAATGACCTCAAGTGATACCCAATGTCCTAATATGTTCTAAAGATCATCCATGTCAAATTTCAAGCCTTGCAGAGGAAGTTTGCTCAGTCAATTGCTCAAAGGGTCCAAAAATCGACTGTGCCAGGGGGCAAAAGTCAACTGTGACCCAAATACAGTCAAACTTCAAGATTTTTTTGCCAACATTCTCATTTTAAAGGATATTTCATCATTTTATCAAGGGTTGATCATGATTCATCAAGGATTTCTCAAAATTCATCAAGACTCAAAAGTTGCTAAATTAGGGTTTTGTAGGAAAAGTCAACTCAACTTTGACCAAGCATAAATTTCTCATACTTTATGATAAATGAACCATCCAAATCTCATTTTGAATATAATGCAATTTCCCACAATCCATCTTCATACCCCAAGATCAGAAAATGCACTCGCAAGAAATTATAAATTTGGACATTATAGGTCATTTTTGAAAGTCAACAAAAACACCTTTTTTGCCAAAGCTTATAACTTGATCATGGTATATCAAAATGAGATTATACCAAAAGGGTTGGTTATAGAACATCTCAAGCTTTCTAAAAAGTCCAAGAACACTTCCAAAAGTTCAAAATTGAAGAAGTTATGCATGGTTGAAGTTGGGCATTTTTGCAAAATTGCCAAAAGTCAACTATCCCCAAAACATCAAATTTTGTCAAGTGGGCCCATTCTTTTCCACTTGATTTGATCTTGCAACATTACACACGTGTCTTAGCTTCATCCTTGTGTCCATTTATCAATTTTATTATTTTATTTGATTTTTTAATGAATTATTTCGTTTTTAATCAAATTAAATCAAATAAAATCCAAACATTGATTATTTGATCTCTTTTTGGCTATTTCAGGATTGAATCATCATCATCAAGTGTATCAAATTCGTATCAAGCATTCCATGTGCAAAAAGATTGGATTTTTGACAAATTAGGCAAGCTTTCAATGGTGGATCAAATCAAATCCCATGACATTGATGTGCAAAGATTCAAAGCATAATTCTTGACCCAATGCATTGCATATTACATATACAAGTAAAAGGACACGAAAACGAGACAAGAAGGATGCAAGAACACTGAGAACCAAACTTGCAAAATTGACAAAAAAGTGTGAAATCGAAATCATCCTTGGAGGCAAATTCAGAAGCAAAACTCAACATCAATCAATTGCTGGAGGTTCACTGAGTCAGAACCAACCCCTAGCAAGCTCTGATACACGCCCAAAAGCACTGTAAGAGTCACAAAAATCGCTTCTTTCTTGAATTCGTATAACCTTATTTCTGTATCTTTTGCACAAACCATTTGCATATTCATGATCCTCATCAAATTTCCAAGCTTTCTATATCATCCAATTGCATTTATCTGATCTGTAACCCCATAGCCGAATCTAGGGTTTCGTGGTTGTTTTTTTGGGCGTTTCTTTTACATGCAAAATTAGCTCCATTGATGGCCATGGACATGACCGGGAGAGAAGGACGAACTCAACCATGTGCTTGGATTTAATTTTTATGGCCTAGAACTGATTTTAGGATTGACCTACGAATTCAGCTGCGGATTTGAATCAGCAGGTAAAAATTACAGGGCTGGAGGTTAGGGATGGAGACGTGTCACTCCCCCTGTGGCTGGTTCAAATATTCGCGCATTTTATTTTTTGTTCTGGCATATTAGAACGTTTTCTCATATTATCATTATTGCTTAATACACTAACAATTAACACACAATGGCTGAGTGGTAGTGGCGTGTACCCAATGACCAACAAGACCTGGGTTTGAATCCCAGGTCCTCCAAATTGCATTTGTTATTTTTCTTTAGGTATTCCAGTGCAACTCTAAGCGTGCAGCCTACTATAGTCTCTCAATCATCCAATGGCCAGATGGCCAAAGGCCAAATCTGGTGGCCATGACCTGGAGGTCTACCATGGGCAAAGTCAGCGCGTACACATGGAATCCAGGGAAGTCAAGCCAGACCAACATAATTGGGCCTTTGAATTGATAAGCAAGCCTCCAAATCAGGCCCACACCCCTAACTCTTTCTATTTCTTTTTATTTATTTTAATTGTTTGTTTTATTATTTTTATTTAATTATTAAATAACCAATCAAATCTTTTTCTTCATAAAATTAAAAAACCAAAAAATATTTTTCTTCATTAAATCAAATTTTAATTTTTATTAACAAAATTAATTAAATTAATTTAGGTTCTTAATTAGAATAACTTTAATAGATTTTTGTCAATAATTAAAATTAACTTAGACTTAATTAGGTTTTTATTAATATTGGTCTATTTTATTTTATTTCTTTAAATAACAAAAAACCCAAAAATATTTATTTTTAATTAGTTTAATTAATTAAATTTAATAATTAATTTAGGATAGTTTATTTCTTTCTTAATTCAAAAACAAACAAAAAAAGACACTTTCTCTCAAAAAGGGTCAAAACCCTACTCGCATTCGATTTAATTTCCCGCACGCGATCCATTTTATTCAATATTGTATTTGTTTCCGGAATGTAATAGATAATTAGGACTAATTTTATTGCTTTATTTATTTTCCGCATTTAAATTTCAAAGGGTTTCTTTTGGCGATGTAAATACCCGACGCCTTGTAATAGTTAGTTAAATTTCCGCAATTTAATTTCCGCAACTTATAACTGTTAGATGTTTGATAATAGGAATGCATGACAAGTTTGAACGTTTAAACCTAAAATCAACATAGATCACCCATAACATGTACAAAGACAAAATAACTGAAAAATGACACATTCGCACATGTGCACTCTTAGGGTACACCTCACTTGGTTGCCTTCGTACGCGGTCATTGAGTATAGGAAGTTTTAGAGGTCGTCCTCTTGTCCAAAGATCATAGTTTCTTCGAAACGGTTGCCTCGAATAAAATGATCTAAGACATTAGGGTTACCGCTAAGGCGTCCTAACATTGCTTTAGTGACCGCACGTCCCTTAATTGAATTGACCCTTAAACTCCAACGACGGTGCTACCTACTCATCAATAGTAGGATAGCATTTCCTAAAGGAAGATAGCATAGAACGATTCCTTTTTCGAGTAGGTAGATGGTTCTTAAGTACTTGCTCTTTCTAAAACAAAACAAAACTTTTCACACTTACACTCCTTTTCAAACAAAGACTTTTTCAAACCCATGAACACAAAGAAAGAAAATTTTTAAAACAATATGAGCAAGTACGTAAAAGCCCGTGGATAACCACAGATAGAAAGGGTGCTAATACCTTCCCTTTCTATAATCTATCCCCCGCACCCGAGAAACATCTCGAAAAAGGAATTTTTCTGTGCTTTTTTTCCTTTCCTTGTTGGATAAAATAAAAGACGGTGGCGACTCTTGCTTACCGCGACATTTTACGAAAAAAAACGCAAAACACAAACCAGCATTCCAAAAAACAGTCAGTTCTTTCCCACCGTATCACAGAACTGGCGACTCTGCTGGGGATGCTTAATAAGTGGGGTGTACCTTAGGATTAGATCATTGTGTTTTCAATTGCTTGACTTGTATGCTTTATATTTGTGGGCTTGTATCAGAGTTACTATAAATCCTAACCCGGATCTGGGGGCACCCTTTAGGTAAGTAGTAATAAACTGTGAGGGAACTGTACGGCGTAGACCGATACAGTTGAAGCAGTAACTACGTTGGTGTGGCACTTTAGTTTGTACTGATATCCCTTGTGTTGGAACAAGGAGAATATGGGTCTTCTAAGGGGTCATTAAGCACCAACCGACATTAAAGACAGTGATGGTGATTCCGACATTGACAGCTGGATCTTCCCAACTACCAACGGTGGACTCAGTAACTGGACTGCCAAGGACTTTAGACCGATTAATTTTGATCAGGAGTAATTGTATTTCTGATTTTTCGAATATGTAATTTAAAAAAAATATAAACTCTATAGCCACGTGTCTTACCCGGGGCTCAATGGTTCTATTTGTGAGGGTTATCATGTTTCATTTTCATATGACATCAATAAAGCATTGGACGTTTGCATACAAATTTTGCGCTCTTTGTCTTTATTTTCTTTTATTCTGTCTATACAGCTATGCTCTCACACACACTCACGTATCCAAATGCAGATCCATATCCACTCTGGATCCCATTGATAAAAGTTATGCTACTGCTCATTATGACTTTGAAAATCCGATCAACCAAGCCGAAGACGAAGGTGAGGAGGATTGTGAGGTACCCGGAGAACTTGCTAGACTATTATAGCAGGAAGAAAGGGCCATACAGCCTCATGAAGAGCCGATTGAGACAGTGAACTTGGGTACAGAGGAAGATAGAAAAGAGGTTAAGATAGGTGCAAATCTGGTGCTTAGTGTCAAACAGTGGTTGGTACAGATGTTGCATGAGTATGTTGAAATCTTCGCCCGGTCATATGAAGACATACCGGGACTAGACACGGATATAGTGGTTCATCGTCTGCCGAGTAAAGAAGACTGCCCTCCAGTAAAGCAAAAGGTTCGTCATATGCGCCCTGAGATGTCAGAGAAGATTAAAGAAGAGGTTATGTAGCAGTTCGATGCAGGGTTCTTAGTTGCCACCTCCTATCCGCAGTGGGTTGCTAATGTGGTTCTAGTACCTAAGAAATATGGTAAAGTACGAATGTGTGTGGATTACAGAGACCTGAACAGGGCAAGCCCCAAGGATGACTCCCCGCTTCCCCATATCGATGTTATGGTTGATAACACCGTACAACACAAAGTCTTTTCCTTCATAGATGGTTTCTCTGGCTACAATCAGATCAAGATGGCACCTGAAGACATGGAGAAGACAACCTTTGTTACACAGTGGGGCACTTTCTGCTACAAGGTGATGCCGTTTGGGTTGAAGAATTCTAGGGCAACTTATCAGTGAGCTATGGTAGCTCTGTTCCATGACATGATTCACCATGAGATAGAGGTTTACGTTGATGACATGATAGCTAGGTCTCAAACTGAGGAAGATATCTTGATCATCTACAAAAGTTGTTTGATAGGTTGAAGACGTACAAGCTGAGGTTAAATCCGAACAAGTGCACCTTCGGGGTAAGGTCTGGTAAGCTTCTGGGATTCATCGTCAGTGACAAAGGTATTCGAGTAGACCATGCAAAGGTGAAGGCCATACAAGAGATGCTGGCTCCCCATACTGATAAGGAAGTTAGAGGTTTCTTGGGATGCCTAAATTACATTGCCCGATTCATTTCACACCTGACTGCTACTTGTGAGCCAATCTTCAAGCTTCTGAAGAAAGATCAAGTTGTAAAGTGGAATGACGAATGCCAGGTCTCCTTTGACAAAATCAAGTAATATCTCCAAGAGCATCCTATTTTGATGCCTCCGTCTGAAGGAAGACCTTTGATAATGTACTTAACAGTGCTAGATAATTCAAAGGGGTGTGTGATGGGGCAGCATGACGAGTCTGGTCGAAAAGAGCACGTAATATACTACCTTAGCAAAAAATTTACCGACTGTGAAACACGACACCCACTGCTCGAGAAAACTTGATGCGCTTTGGCATGGGTTGCTCGCCGACTGAGACAATATATGTTAACCCACACTACTTTATTGATATCTAAGATGGATCCGATCAAGTACATTTTCGAGAAGCCCGCTTTCTCCGGAAGAATAGCAAGATGGCAAATGATCTTAACCGAGTATGACATCCAATACACAACCCAAAAAGAAATCAAGGGAAGTGTGTTAGCTGATCATTTGGCACATCAAGCCGTGGATGACTACCATTCCATGAATTTTGAGTTCCCGGATGAGAACATCATGTTAGTAACCGACTATGAAGAACCTGGACCGGATGAAGGACCCGAGGAAGGACCTGATGGTCTATGTTTTTTGGTGGAGCCTCAAACGCACTGGGTAACGGCATTGGCACTGTAATCATATCTCCCGAGGGCTGTCATACTCCGTTCACTGCCCGATTATGTTTCAACTATACCAACAACATGGCAGAGTATGAAGCGTGTATCATGGGTCTTAGAGCTGCTATTGACCTAAGGATCAAGTTCTTGAGTGTATTCGAGGATTCCGCTTTGGTGATACGTCAGATCAAAGGCGAGTGGTATATGAAACACCCGAACCTTATCCCTTACATAGAACATGTACTGACACTGCCGCCGCATTTTGAAGAGATCACCTTTGAACATTTTCCATGAGAAGAGAATCAGTTAGTGGACACGCTAGCTACTATGTTGTCAATGTTCAAGGTCAGGTGGGACAATGAAGCTCCCCAAATCACCATTGAGAGGTTGGATAAACCAGCACACTGCTGTGAAATTGATGCTGAGGAGGTAGTCGATAAACCTTGGTTTCATGAGGTAAAAAGGTATCTCGAGGCTCAAGAATACCCCGAAGGGGCATTTATCAATGACAAGAAATTTCTGAGAAGGTTTGCTGCAAAGTTCTTCCTCAGCAATGGAACCCTCAAAAAGCGCAATCATGACTCTACCTTACTGCGGTATGTAGACAAGAGCGAAGCAGATAGGATCATGGCAGACCTACACGAAGGTACCTTTGGCACTCATTCCAGTGGACATACCATGGCAAAGAAGATCCTACGGGCAGGTTACTACTGGTCCACCATGGAAGCTGACTGTTATCAGCATTCCCGAACTTGCCACAAGTGCCAAATTTACGCTGATAAGGTGCATGTACCTCCAGTTCCCTTGAACATCTTGACATCTCCCTAGCCCTTTGCAATGTGGGGCATTGACATGATCGGCAAGATCAGACCTACCGCGTCCAACGGGCATCGCTTCATCCTAGTGGCCATTGATTACTTCACAAAATGGGTTGAGGCTGCCTCCTTTGCTACGGTTACCAAGAATGTGGTGGCACGGTTCATCAAGCATAACTTGGTTTGTTGTTATGGTATCCCTGAGAGAATCATCACGAATAATGGTAATATTCTCAACAACTCAATGATCACTGAACTCTATAAACAGTTCAAGATTCAGCATCACAACTCTTCTCCTTACCGGCCGAAGATGAATGGGGCTGTCGAAGCTGCTAATAAGAATATTAAAAAGATCATACAGAAGATGACGATGACATACAAAGACTGACACGAGATGTTACCGTTTGCTCTTCACGGGTACCGTACTTCAGCATGTACGTCGACATGGGAAACACCTTATTCTCTGGTATATGGCACGGAGGCTGTCCAATCCATGGAAGTCTAGATCCCTTCTCTACGGATTATGAAGGATGCGGGTTTGAGCGAATATGATTGGATCCATACTCGACTTGATCAATTGAACTTAATCGACGAGAAAAGACTTACTGCTGTCTATCATGGTCAAATGTATCAGAAACGGATGATTAAGGCCTTCAACAAGAAAGTCAGAAAATAAGTGTATCAAGTAGGGGATCTGGTAATCAAGCGCACCATACTGCCGCAAGGTGATCCCAGGGGCATATGGACTCCCACCTATGAGGGACCATTTGTAATTAAGAACATATTTTCGGTTGGAGCCATGAGTCTGACCACCATGGATGGTGACGACCTTCCACACCCTGTCAATGCGAACATAGTGAAAAGATACTACGCATAATAAAGACCCGCTAGGTTGACATACCTAGGGAAAAATAAGGGCATCACAGTGAACCAAAAGGGTTCAGGCAAAAATTATGGATAAAAAATGAAAAAACTATACACCCGGCAAGTCGAAAACCCGAAAGGGCGGCTTGGGAAAAAAAGGGTATCCCGGTGGACTGAAAACCCGAAAGGGCGGTCCAGGAAAAAATTAGGGATTAAAGCGTATCACTATATCCCATTGGATCACCTTGTGATTAGACCTTAATAATCAGATATCAAGCTCAAACGGTACCGATCAATCCAGTCAGCTTCGGACAAGCAGCAAAGTGATGAGACGCTCAAAGACATAGGGGAAATAGCAGAATTGAAACCCAATGGGATCACTACCCATAGCTATTTTCTTTTTGTACACAATTTCTATAATAATTTCCATTTTTACGGCGGCGTTCTGTTACTAGAGTGTCAGCCTCCTTGTAAAAAGCACCTGTTATAGGCAAATTTCAAATTAATACAAAGTGTCTTTTGAGTACAAAGCTCTGTGTTTGTTTTTTCCGTTTTCTGTTTTGTTTTGGAAAAAAAAACGTCCAATATTTTATTCTTGACATATGCATTTGAATATGATTAATGTTCACAAAAATCTGCATATAAAACAGAAAGACAGTTGCTAAGAAATCAAAGAAACTGGTACGAAACCTAAGTACCGACAGTTACCCCGTCCATCATGGTACAAGGGGCAGAGACAGTTGGAAGCGAAGTCACTATCACATACAAGCCAGTGATACCTATATTCCCCACAGAGCCGAGACAACCAAGGTCCGACCTCTGAATCCCCAAGCAGGAATTCCTTCCCCAGCAGGTTCCTTCAGAAAGCTGATATCTGCATTCCCCAGCCGAGTTTTATAACCATGAGTAGTTTATAAAGCCATCTCCCGAGCAGAGTTTATTTCTCTGACAACGGAAGCTCAATCTCCAACAGAGCTCTTCTCTTCAGCAATGGAAGTTCATCCCCAGCTGAGTTTATTTCTCCAAATCAGCAGATCTTCCAACAGAGTATCTCTCTTCCCCATAGAGTCATTCCCCCACAGGATTATTCTTAGACAGAGTCTCCTCCGCAAAATGTTCTCAAGTAGAATGGATGTAAATCCCCAGCTAATCATCTTTGGTCACTATCCCCAGCGGAAACGAAGAACTCAACTCCTTATACTCTCCAGCATCAGTCCAAGATTTATTTTCCCCAGCTAGAGAATATCACAATAGCATTGCATATCCATACATCATGGCATGTGCATACATATTATACAGCACAATATCATTTATTTTGAGAACATCATTACTCAATACATTTTATACATCATGACATTACATACGACTAACTCTTTACCTTTCAGGGAAAGATGCAATCAAGTTCTCACAAGTTCTCTCTGGTTCAGTCAAACTGACACCAAGGTTTCTATTCCAGTTGAAGATATTCCAACACTTTTCAAGATTTTCTATGGTTCAGTCAAACCGACACTAAGGTTTCTATTCTAGTTGAAGATGTTTTAAGTCTTTCGCCTGGGTCAGCAGAATCGCCGCTAATATTCCCCTGATTTCTATGCCAGTCAAAGTTAATTTGAGACCTCTCCCGGGTTCAGTCAAATCGATACTAAGATTTCTCTCCCAGTTGAAGACAGCTCAAGACCTTTCCCTGGTTCAGTCAAATCGATACTAAGATTTCTATTCCAGTTAAAGAAGCTATGAAGCCTGGAAATCGACCAGATAATGTCTTAATTTCTCCAAATTACTGAAGCCTGGGACATGACCAGATTACGGTATAAGACGCTGTGAAGTCTAGAGCACGACCAGATAACGTCAAAAGACACTGTGAAACCTGAAGCACGACTAGATAACAGTATAAGGTACTGAGAAGCTTGGAATTCGACCAGATAGCTATTTACTCAGCCAATTACTATTGAAGCCTAGAAACGACCGGATGTTAGTATGCCTTAAATTCAAGTTGAAACCCGGAAATCGACCAGATAACAGCTTAATTTCCCTAAATTTCTAAAGCCTGGAACACGACCACATAACAGTTTTTGAGATTGAAAATCCTGGAGCACGACCAAATAGCAAGTTTAATCTCATCTCCCCAGTAAGTCACTGTAAAACCTGGAGCATGACTAGATAGCAGTCAGTCTTATTATCCTCAGCAAATCACTATAAGGCCTGGAGCACGACCAGATAGAAGTTCATTTTCATCTCCTCGACTAAGAGATGATTCCCCAGTAGAGTAACAGACAACTGAAGTTCCTAAAATTCCATTTCTCCCAAGACAGAGACCAACATTCCTCAGCAGATTCCTCCTCAACGACAGGAACAAGAATTCTCATCAAAGGAATATCTCGGGAAATCAACATCCTCTAGATGGCATCTTTAAGCCCATCTCCGACGATTCTCCATCATATATTCCATATGGCATCTTTAAGCCCATCTCCGGTGACCTTCCGTCATCTCCTCCAAATGGCATATGTAAGCCCATTCCTGGTACTACCTATACAGTCCAACACCATCTCAGCCGTGTGCAAATTTCTGAGCACTCTAGTGTTCAATCATCTTCCACCTTCAGATTACGAAAGGCAGACAACCAATCTACATCCTAAGGTTTAAGAAGATTGAATAGGGGCAGCTGTTGTACCCCAAAATTTTCCCTCTCATTTCACTCAAGACATGCCTCTTGAGGTCCCCAACTTGCTCAAGGATGCACAAGAGTTGACCAGACAAACTCTCTCCTAAGGACATGTACCTCAAACTAGGGTTTCACTCCTCATCAAGATGGTTGAATTCCAAGGGTCCCAAATGCTTTACATGGTCCCAATATGTTCTCAAGATCATCCATGTCAAGTTTCATGCCTTCCACAAGAAGTTTGCTCAGTCAATTGCCCAGATGCCTGAAAATCAACTGTACTAGGTCAAAAGTCAACTGTGGCCCACATACATTCAAACTTCAAGATTTTTGGTCAACATCAACATTTTGAATATATATACATCATTTGATAAAGGGTTGATCATGATTACCCAAGGAATGCTCCTAATTCATCAAAACCCAAAAGTTGCTAAATTAGGGTTTCTTAGGAAAAGTCAACCAAACTTTGACTAAGCATAACTTCTTCATACTTTATCAGAAATTTTCCATCCATGGCTCATTTTGAAGAGGACGCAATTCCCTACAATTCATCTTCATCCCACAAGCTCAAAATATGCACTCATCAAAAGATATGAATTTCTACATTATAGGTCCTTTTGAAAAGTCAACAAAAACACCTTTTGGGTCAAAGCTTCTTACATGAACATGGAAGACCCAATTGAGATGAAACCAAAGGGGTTGTTTAGGGGACATACTAATATTTCTAAAAAAATCCAAAAACACCTTCCTAGGATTAAAATTGGAGGAGATATGCCTTGTCAAAGTTGACCATTTTTGCAAAATTGCCAAAAGTCAAATGTGCTCAAAAGTGAATTTTTTGTCAAATGGGCCTAGCTTTTCACTATTGAATCTTGTTGGAAACATGGTCCACGACCCAAATCATCATCCACAAATTTTTTTCTTTATTTATTTATTTTAGTTTTTTATTATTTAAAAGTTAAATTAAATCCAATAAATTGCAAAAAATACAAAAAGATTGGTTTTGATATGATTTTTTGTAGGAATCAAATCCAATTAAGTTGGCATATCATATCCAAATCGTGCAAGGCAAATTGAATCAAAATTGGCATGATTATGCTTGTTTTGGAAAGATATAATACAAGAGCAAAATCAAATCAAATTTTCATGATTCACAAAGATTTAAATTGTTTTTGTTGCCCTAATTCATTACACTATATATACTGAACAAGAACAATGCGCAGGGGAGAGGATTGCAGTCGTGAGAAAGGAAGAACAAAACTCAAAAATTGGCAAGAAAGTGGTGATTTTTTTTCTAACCTAGAGATCAATTCAAGCCATTCCAAAGCTCATAATCAATTCCTGGACCTTCCCAGAAGCTTTTCCAATCAGTTGCACGCCTCCACGAGCCCAGAATCAGCCTACACGACCCTCACGGTTTGGCTTATTTCTTGAATCTAAGTTTGATAATTTATGCATGATTAATCACTTTTAATCATAGAATTGTGTTTGTATAATCATTTGGGATGTTTTGGTTTAATAAATTTTGCATTTTGAGGCCTGTATTCATAATTGCCATTGCTAGGGTTTGCTTTGCCGTTTTAGGGTTTCTCTATACAGGTTAAATTGGCCAATGAAAAGGGTATCATGATGCTCGTGGGTTCAAGGCGAATGGATTCATGTATTCACATTTCATTTATCATGTGTTTTGATGATTTTTGAAATTCACGGATTTAAATCTATGGCAAACTGTCTGTAGGTAAAGGTTTTATACCTAACACGACAAATGAGGAAGAAGATGGTGATGTGTTTAATCATCATTGGGCCATTCAAATAGCTGGCGCACGTTTTTTAATTCATTAATCCACTTGTTTTTTTATATATTATCATTTGTTTTCATTACATTAACAACTAATCCACGCAGTACAGATGGCAAGGCGCGCGTTTGAAAGTGGAGAGGACTTGGGTTCGATCCCCATGTCCCAGCATTTTATTATTTTCTTAACACTTACATGCAGATCTTGTGCAAAACCCATTCCAGGCGCCCACTATACACCTTGATCTCAACCATTGGATTCATCATCAATCCAGATCCAACGCCCAACGCTCAAGTCATACCATGGACCATCAGAAAGAGTATCACACTGAATCAGGTGCAAGGATTGGGCTGACCAGCTATTGGGCCTAAATAATTCAACATTGCACCCCTTGGATTGCTTGCTAAACAGGCCCAATTTCTTTCTTTTCTTTTTATTTCTTATTTTTATTATTTACTAATTATTATCTTTTTACAAAATAACCCAAAAAATCATTTTTTTGAAAAAATATATTTTATTTCCTTAATTAATTAGTTTAATTAAAATTAGGGCAATTGAATCCTTTTTTTTTCATAATTTAAATCAATTAGAAATTAGGGTTTAATTTGTACATAATTAAATTTTTTTCTCAAAAATAACCTAAATATTTTTTTCAATTAGATTTTTAGGATTCTTAATTCATCCTCGCATTTAATTCGCCGCGCGCATTTTTTAGCTTTTGTTTTTATTATTATTGTAACTGCTCTGAGTTTGTAATAGTAATTAGGGTTCAATTCTGCATCTTTATTTTTGGTCAAAATAATTATGTATCTGCAAAAGCCCTGTAATAGCTAGGACTTTAACTTTCCCGCATTTTATTTACGCAAACTATAAACTGCCTAGATATTAATAGGATTGTATGGAAATACAAACTGGAAATTAATACAGTAGAAAATCCTAAATGTGCAAAGATAAATTAATTGAAAATTACACTCGCACATGCTCACTCCTAGGGTTTACTTCACTCCGGTTGCCTTCGGTAAATGGTCATGAAGTATAGGGTTTGTTAGTGGTTGTCCTCTAGCCCCAAAAGATCTAAAATGACCCATTCAGATGTTGCCTCAGAAAAAGATCTTTAAGGCTTTAGGATGATTACTAACATTTCCTAACATTGCTTTTGTGATCGTATTTGTCCCTTCGAATGCCCCTAAAAAACTCCAACGACGATGCTACCTATTTCTCAATAATGGGATAGCATTGTCTAAAAGGAAAACAAACAGAACTTTTTCGAGTATGTGGATTAGTTCCTAGATACTTGCTCAAACAAACAATTTTTTTTTACACCAACACTTTCCAAACAAAGTTTTCAAAAACAACTTCGTAACACTCTTGAGGACAGAAACAAGGGTTAACACGAAGTAAAACAAAACTTTTCAAAACAAGCACACACAAGAAATTTCAAAATGAGCAAGTACCTAAGAGCCCATGGAAAACCATGGATAGAAAGGGTGCTAACACCTTCCCTTCTATAATCTACCCCCCGTACTCAGAAACATCTCGAAAAAGGTTTTTCTGTTCTTTTTCCTTTTCCTGATTGGATAAAATAAAAGTCGGTGGCGACTCTTTCTTATCGCGACATTTGAGAATAAAAAACGCAAACCAGTACTAGCAGTCGGTTCTGCCACCGTATCATAGTTATAATTATAGAACTTTGTATGCATTTCAAGATCAAGCATCACAATTCTTCTCCATACAGACCTAAGATGAATGACGCAGTGGAAGCTGCGAATAAAAACATAAAGAAGATTGTGTAAAATATGGTGGTGACCTACAAAGACTGTCATGAGATGCTACTATTTTCTCTCCTTGGCTACCATACTTCGGCTCGAACCTCAACTGGGGAAACCCCATTCTCCTTTGTTTATGGCATGGAAGTTGTTTTGCCTGTGGAAGTTCAGATTCCTTCTTTAAGGATTATGAAAGAAGAAGATTTAGGAAAAGAAGAATGGATTCAAACTAGATTGGATCAGTTGAACTTGATTGATGAGAAGAGACTGGTTGCTGTTTGTTATGGTCAAATGTATCAAAAGCATATGATTAAAGTTTTCAACAAAAAGATCAAACCCCGAGTGTATCAGGCTAGCGACTTGGTAATAAAGCACATCATTCTTCCTCAAGGTGATCCCAGGGGCAAATGGATTCCCACTTACGAAGGGCCATTTGTTTTTAAGAAAGTATTCTCTGGCGGCGGCATGATGCTAACCACTATGGACGATGAAGATTTTCCATATCCTGTGAACATGGACATAGTCAAAAAATACTACGTATAAAAATAACCCGCTAGGTTGACATACCTAGGAAAAAACAAGGGCATCCCAGTGAACCAAAGAGGTTCGGGAAAAAATTAGGGATATATACAAAAGATTGTACACCCGGCAAGTCGAAAACCCGAAAGGGCGGCTTGGGCAAAAAAGGGTATCCTGGTGGGATGAAAACCCGAAAGGGTAGTCCAGGAAAAAGTTAAGGATTAAAGAGTATGACTGTGTCCCGTGAAATCACTACAACTAGTTTTATTACCAAGGTTCAGGTTCTTGGGTGTAAGATCAATTTAATCAACTTCTTTCAACGACAAGGGATGATGTTCGAAGACATATGGGAAAGAGAGGAGATGGAACACAATGAGATCACTTTCACATGGCTATTATATTTGTTTTCACTTTGTATTCTTTCGATGATCTCCTCTTACTAGGATCTCTGTCTCCTTGTACAAAAATGCCTATTTATAGGTAAAACATCAATACAAATATACTTTGAAGTGCAAACTTTTTGTTTTTTTGTTTGAGTGCAAAAATGTCCAATGACTAAAATTGAATGAACATACGCATATGAACATGATTAACTGTTAACAAATGTATGTTTAAAAATAGTAATAAACATTTTCTTAAAGATTCAGGATATCCCCACAGAGTTACTTCAACAAAATTATCCCCACAAATTTGAATTCATACAGTACCCATCCGGAGTTCCAATCTCCTGACAATCATTTCCCCAGCTGAGTTGGTCCTAAACTACAAGAGAAACCTTGCGGAGTTCGTCTCCAAAATAATTCACTTCTATAATAAGGTCACCAAAATATTCCTCTCAACAGGGGTTATTTCCCCAATAAACTACAAATTCCCCAGCTCGAGTTCTTTTCTCAGACCATTACAAATCAACGGACAAAACCCCTTGTCCCCAACAGAGTCGACAATATCCCCAGTAAGTCGCTACAAAGCCTGGAATTCAACCAGATACCAGTTAACTTTCCTTCTCCCCAGTCAAGTTATAATTCCCCAGTAGAGTAACGGACAACCAAGGTTCCTGAACTCTATCCCTCAAGCAAAAATCGACATTCCCCGCAGAATTTCCTCAAAATAATGAGACATGAATCCCCAGCGGAACACTCTAAACAAAGTCGAAGATACACACACTCTTCATCTCCAGCAGTAGTTTGGGATTTTGCTTCCCAAAACTCTCCAACATTTGTCAAAGATATATTTTCCTAGACAAAGATACATTTCAATAACATTCATACATCATAGCACATACATGACAAATTCATATAGCATAACCTCATTTATTTTGAGAACATCATTACACCACGCATACATCTGCATGCAACTAACCCTCTTCCTTGCAAGAAAAAACTCAATCAACAAGACAAAAGGTCTCTTCTGGTTGAATTTACTTCTTCCAGTTAAGAAACAGGCAATCAATAGACCTCTTCTTGATAGATTTATTTCTTCCAGATTAAAGACAGGCCGACGAAGACCTCTTCTGGTTAGATTTATTTCTTCCAGATTAAAGACAGGCAGACGAAGACCTCTTCTGGTTAGATTTATTTCTTCCTGATTAAAAACAAGCAGACAAAGACCTCTTCTAGCAATCAATAGAGCTCTTCTGGTTAGATTTATTTATTCCAGTTAAAGACAGGAGAACGAAGACCTCTTCTGGTTAGATTTATATCTTCCAGATTAAAGACAGGCAGACGAAGACCTCTTCTGGTTAGATCTATTTCTTCCAGTTAAAGACAGGCATTAAACAGACCTCTTCTAGTTAGATTTATTTCTTCCAGTTAAAGATAGGCAATCTACATACCTCTTCTGGTTAGATTTATTTCTTCCAGTTAAAGATAGACAATCAACATGCCTCTTTTGGTTTAGATTTACTTCTTCCAATTAAAGACAGGTGAACAAAGACCTCTTCTGGGTTAGATTTACTTCTTCTAGTTGAAAACAGGCAAAAGACATATATTGTTTCAATATAAATTGACCAGATTTATTCAGATGCTTCCTCCAGTTTCTATCAACAGTCACTCTGGATGGCATCTGTAAGCCTATCTCCGACAAACTCTTTATAACTTCTCCAAATGGCAACTTTAAGCCCATTCCCGATACAATCAACTAACACATAGTCGAGTGCAAATTTTTGGGCACTTTGGTGTTCAATCATCTTCCACCTCAAGTCACGATTGACGGACCCGCCAATCTAACTCTTTGGGTTTAAGAAGATTGAACAGGGGAAGCTGTTTTACCCCAATATTTTCCCTCTCTTTTCTCAATACATTTCTCACAAAGATCTTCAAAATCTCAAGCTTGCACAAGGGTTGACTAGGTCAAGCCATCTCCTCAACAGTGATACCTCAAATTAGATTTTGAGTTTGCACAATGACAATTGGGCTTATAATACTTCAAATGACTTTCATGGATCACTATGGACCCTAAAGATTGTTCATGTCAAGTTTCAAGTCTTGGATCACAAAGTTGCTAAGTCAATTGATCAGATGACCTAAAATCAACTGTATTGGGTAAAAAGTCAACTATGGATAACCTACAGTCAAACTTAAATATTTTGGAACAATATCAACATTTTAAGGTCATATGTAATTGATCAAGTTTGGATCACAATTCCCCAAGAAAATTATTCAACCAAAAGGGCAAAATGGTCAAAATTAGGGTTTTGACTGGGAATGGTTAATCTTTGACTTTTGACCTAATAAATGACTTATTGGTTTGAAACATGATCTCAAGGATTCAAATGCATCATTTTGACCTAAATTCATATCTCAATTCATTTCTCAAGATCAATTGGTTGATAGTTGAAATTCAATCAATTGATGAAAAGTCAACTGATACACCAAAAGTCAAACTTTGACATTTTTTATCAAAATTGAGTTTTAAAGATCACATTTCATCAAGACATTCAAAAAATTTAAACTTGATCATCAAGAAATCAAGAAAGTCAAAATTCATCTTAAAAAGTCAAACTTTTCAAGACTTAGAATTTTTCTAAGTGTTTTTAAGTCTTATTTTTTCATGACTTCATGCCAACTTTTCACCAAGATGCAAGATGATTCAAAGAAAATTTTCAACATGAAAGTTGTAGATATTGATGAGATCTACAAATTTTCTTTACTGATCAAGTCCTAGAAATGCTTGGATTTTGAGTTATAAATTCATGAAGTCATGCACTTTTTCTTAAAACACTTAGTGAAAATTTGACCTAGTTTAGGCAGATTTTTAACCTAAATTCATGGCAATTTTTCACATAGTTCCAAATTGATTCTTCAAAAATGAAAAACATGAAGGTTGTAGAGGATGTTCCAAGCTTTTGAAAATGTCCAAATAAATCATTAAGATCATTCTTTAGCTAGGAGAATCGAAGAGATGAAGTTAGGGTTTCAAACTTGAATTACAAGTCAATTTTGTGATGAACACTTGACCAAATCCATAGCCATGCTGCATAATCTTTGCTTTGTAGGACTCAAACTTGTGTTTCACTCCATAATTAATAGTTTACACAAATGATTAAGCCATTATCCAATTGATTCAAGCATTATCCAAACCAAATTGCCACTTTGTGAATAAAGTAACCATTCCATTCTTATTAAGATCACTTTAATCACAAAGTCAATTTCTTGAGCCTCTAACTTATTTCTTCTGCACACTCTTAACCTACTAGGCCAAAAGAAACATGTTTAAAGTGTTCAACCACTCTAGAGGGCCTGGTACAAGCATTGGAACCATGTTCATCAATGTTTCTTCAAAAACAAGGCAAATCCACAAACATGTGATTCTTGATTTCTGACTTCTCCAAGCATCCAAACTTCTTACTTATAAATAGAGACACTATTTGTGAGCTAAAAAATGATTTCACAAGCCCTCAATCATCCCAAAACTCCCTGAAACTCAAAACTGCACACAAACCTCCATTATTGTCATTTCTGGCCAAGAAACTTGAAACACAAAATCTACTTGTGTGTTTTTAGTTCTAATCAATAACAAAGCTTCTAATACACATATAGAGTTGTCCCAATACCTACAAAATAACTGTAACACCATCTTCCTCATCTTCTATAACCAAAAACAGAGGTTTGTAACTTGACTTCTCCAGACCATTTCAGCCACTCTCCATTCAAGCTAAGCAATGAATTAGCTTCCCAGGGACTCAAGGAAGCTAACCTGATCATTGTAACACCTCAAAACAAGATCAAACTCAAAACGCGAATTCCATTTTTAAGGTAAGTTTTCTGACTTTTGAAATCTTCATACAGGCATCATTAACTTTCCATTTTCAAGGATAAAATGTAGATATCATTGCCTTGAAACTAACCATGTCCTAAGAGTTCATTTATGTTACTTGAGTAGTGAGAATTTTGAACCTGAACTTTCTGAAAAAATTAGGTTAGAATTGGTACTAGTTAAAATTCATGCTCATCTTTAAGCCATTGTTTAAGTTATTTATATTTCTGGAATCGTGATGAAATTTCTAATAAGTTTGATGTTCATACTTTTGAGAATGGTTGAGAAATGAATGAGTTGCAGAAGCTCTGGTTGGCGCGAGGAAGAAGATAAAGTTTGTCACTAGAACTGGTTTTGTAATATATATTTATGGCTTTGTTAGAACACCGAATGTATAGCCACCTCAGTGGTAGAGAGCGCGCGCGTAAGGCATTACCCTATAAGATCCTGGGTTCGAATCCCATGGACCTTTAGTTTCATTTCTTAACATTTTTTTGCTTTATTTTTGTCCAACAGGTAGCGCGCATGGGGACCTGGGTCTTTGGGCCTTGTCATTTTATTTTTCCTCACCGCCTGCATTGCTAACACCACACAACCCAACTCTTTTATTTTTATTTTTCTGAATACAAAATAAAACACTTTGGGCCTAAAGTCAAACAAAAACGGTTTTACACACTTACACCCCAAATCATTATCACACCCTCCTGACTTTCTATATTTTTTATTTTCTTTTATATTTTTATTTTCATTATTATTGTTATTATTATTATCATTATTTTTATTAATCAAAAGTAATATAAGAGAATATTTTATATTTATCATTTGTATATTTAGTGTACTTTTATCTTATTTCGTCTAAAAACCAAAAGATCCAAAAATATTTTCCTTAATAAATTCCTTTTCTTTTAATTAATATAGACTTAGTTTTTTATTTTAATTTTCTTTTTATTTACTTAGGATTTAGAAATTTTTATTAATTAATTTCTTTCTTCATATTCATTAAAAACCTTTTCATATAAAAACCTTAAAAAAATTGTTTCCTTAACTAATTTAATTTCTTTTCTTAATTTAATTTAGTTTTAGTTTCCTTCAATTAACTTAGACTAATTAGTTAATTTCTTCTTTTTTTAGTAATTTAATTAAGCTAACCTTTTTCACATAAAAAAACTTGAACAAAAAAAAACAATTTCCTTTTCCTTGCATATTATTTTACATTCTTGTACATTTTATTCTTGCAATATTTAATATGGTTGTAATAGTAAATTAGGGTTTTAATTGCTTTCACTTCTCATTTGTAAATTTGTATCCCCGTCCCCAAATGATGTAATAGTGTAGAATTTTACATTTCCATAATTTATCGCTTTCAATATAAATGATAGTAATTAAGTTTTGTATGGCAAGACATAAAATCAACAAGTTGAAAACCCTAATTCAAAGACAAAGAGCATAAAAACAAACACTTTGCATATTTGCACCTCTAGGGCTAACCTCATTTGTTGCTTAATGATAAAGATAGTCATGTTACGCAAACGTGGGATACTTTAGCAAAACAATCAAAAACAAGATCATAGTCCCTCGATGACCCTTCAAATGTTTCCTTCATAAATGATCTTAGACCCTTACAAAAATTGCTAAGGTATCCTACAATGTTTCTTTCTATGATTATACAATGACCCACGCTTATCCCTTCACATCCAATGATAGGGCTTCTTACCAATCAATAGTAAGATAACAATATCTAAAGGAGAAGGAAAAGAACTAAGACTTTTTGAGTAGGTAGAACATTTGTAGTTGCTTGCTCACAACCATTTTCAAAAACATCTTTCGAACACACCCACACTTTCAAAATGAAATATTTTCAAAAGTCAACACTTTGTATGCATTCTTATAGAGACGAGAATCATTACAAAGTTCGCCTAAACGAAGGAACTTTCAAAAATACTTTCAAAACCAATCACAAACACATTTCAAACAAATCATTTCAAAGTGAGCTAGCAACTAAGAGCCCGTAGATAACTACAGATGAAAAGGGTGCTAACACCTTCCCTTTTCATAACCTACCCCCCGAACTCAAGAAAATTCTCAAAAGGTATTTCCTTTTCTTTTCAACCTTTCCTTTATTGGATAAAATAAAAGTCGATGGAGACTCTTGCTATCTGCAACAATTGTGATAAAATGCAAAATACCTAAGTCAGTTCTCTCATTGTATCACAGATTGGATTGCCAATATCAGATAGTTTGACTTTCAGTGGTTTTGAGGAGGTTCCCGAGCCTCCAATTATTGTTAAATCCCTTCATTTAGAGACATTTTAAGTGAAAGCAAATCTTATTTCAAAAAAGGTTTCCAAGGTTTGACTTTCAAGTTCTTGACAGAAAAAGCTACTATCTTTACCAAAGCAGATAGCATGGATGCTTTTGAGGCGATTCTTGCCTTACTCATTTATGTTATTATGCTCTTTCTAAATGTTAACCATTTTGTTTATGTTAATGCTATCTAAATATTCTTGATTGGTAACCCAGTGCCTACTTTACTTTGAGACACTTACCACTCTATTCATCATAGGAGTAAAAAAGGTTATGAAACCATCACATGTTGTGCACCTCTACTGTACAATAGTTTAATTCGCACTTTCTGGAATCCAGTCTCTTCAAAGACAATCTAGGCAATCTTAGGGGGTCCCAAAGGCTTATGTCCATTATTCAGGCAGATTTAACTTGGTATAATCCATCTTATGACATTTGTGTGATCATTGATAGTTATGGGGAATTCCTTAATGTACCTCTTCTTAGTATACAAGGGGGAATTATCTACAACCCCATCCTTGCTAGCCGCCAGTTTGGATTCCCTATAAAGGATAAACCCTACAATATTATTTTATCATGCTTATTTTACATTAATGAGGAATCTAGATTTGAAGGAGGATATTGTGGATGTGTGGCACAAGATTCATAGGAAGGGTAAATATCAATTGGGAAAGAAGCATTATATTTCCTTTGAGCCCTTTACTCAGTGGGTTCATGATAGAGCTTGTAAGCTCAAGATGTATTATTTCCTTGAGAAATCTTCACTACCAGTCACCACACCATCATCTTCCATCATTCCCATTGAAAACATGGAGGAGTATCTGGAAACTTTGGCTAAGATAAGGTTGGAAAGATGCACTTGGGAAGAAAAATACCATATCACAGAGTACAAAAAAATGGATTTAAATAGGAAGTTGAAGGAGAAGGAAGATACAATCTTTCTTCAAGATGGTTGGCTTGTTGAGCAGAATGAGAAAAATCGTCATAAGAATATAGTGCTTAAGAAATATGCTAGAGAAATGAAGAGAAAGCAGGAAGATCTGATAAATGTTACCCCTGCTCCCGATGCATGGAATAAAGTTGTTGATCAGTTGGTCACCGAGAAGACTGAGATGGAAGATTTCTATGAAGAGAATATAATGAATCTCAAGCTACGAGGATGATTTAGTTCTTCTTTGGATGGGACTCCTTATGACCCATAGGACCTAGCTGTTTTCCTCTTGTATTTTAGGATATTTTGAAATTGTACTTCAAATACAATCCTTCTATGATTAATAGAATGAGGTTTTGTCGGCTATTTCCAAAAGTATTGTTTCATTACGGAGTTTGCAAATTTATAATTAACGAGTTCCTTGAAAACTAAAAAAAGACAAAACATTTTGTATCACATATCATGAACTATTCATCATTTAGTCTTTACATTCTAGGGACTTATTCGTATCTTTTCATTCCAATAGTCAAGCGGCACTCGAGCTACTCATTAAGAAAAGATGGATATAGCACTAGAGAAATAGAATTATGAGCTTAGTGAAAAGGTGACTACCCTTCGAGTTAGGATGGAAAGATTGACTGCTATGGTAGAGAACTTGGTTATTATTCGTAATCAATCACCAAATCCTCCATCTCCTCGTTCTGCTCAAGCACAAGCTCAAACCACCGTGATTTCTGAAATTATCACCGCTCCTATTTCTAAGCCTCCAGTCAGTGCTCCACAATATCAGATGCCTCATAAATATCCATGGGGTATGCCTTTTAATTTTACACCTGAAGGATACCAACCTTCTGTTGAAGTTCCTGCAGTATAACATGTGATGACAGTTCCTCAACATGTAGTAACCATTCCTCCTCCTGTGATGTTTTTTCCTCCTCCAGTGATGCATATTGTCCTATTTAGGAATGAAAAAGTTTACCATGCCAAGCCTTCTGAGGGTATGAGTGTTTAAGATAGAATGGAAGACTTCCAAAATCAATTCCAAGAAATGCAAAGAGAATTTAAGGCCCTCCAAGGAAAAAATATGTTTAGAATGAATGTTAATGACCTCTATCTTGTGCCTAATGTGAAGTTACCCGCCAAATTCAAAGTACCAGACTTTGAGAAATCCAAAGGAGACTCGTGCCCTTGAAGTCATCTAACCATGCACGCCAGGAAGATGTCGACCCAAAGTGATAATTTTCAAGTGCTAATCTATTAATTCCAAGATAGTTTGACCGATGTTGCTCTTAAATGGTACATGGGATTGTATAATGCACAAATCCGCACTTCCAATGATCTTGGTGAAACATTTGTTCGTCAGTAAAAAATACAATGTTGACATGGATCTAGACAGAGATCAACTCTGAGCTATGTCCCAAAAGGAGAGAGATTCCTTTAAAGTGTATGCTCAAAGATGGCGTGAGGTTGCCTCCCAAATCTATCCTCCTTTAGAGAAGAAGGAGATGACAAAAATATTTCCGAAGACCCTGGGTACTTTCTATTATGAAAGAATGATTTTGAAAGAATTCTTATGAAAGAAGGAGAGAGAGTCCTTCAAAATCAAGTAACATAGCCATAACTCTATATCTCACAGATCTGTCAACTTCAAACCCTAAGACCTTTTGCTTATAACTATACAAGTTATTTACAAGCAAACACACGAATGCCCAAGCCCTGAAACACCCCAAAACAAAGAATCACCAAGAACACCTCAAAACTTGTCATTTCTGAGTTTTGAACCCAATCTTCAAATCTACTCGTGGGTTTCTTGGCCTTTTGCTTTCAAAAGATTCTAAACATGATACATAAGCAATCCCAACACCTGTTATTCAACTGTAACACCATCTTCATCAACCTCCATTTCCAAAAATAGAGCATTGCACTTGGACTTCTCCAGCACGATTCAGCCATCCTCAGCACAAACTAATCATTACATTAGCTTCCTGGAGGTTCACTGAAACTAACTCAATCATCACAACACCTTGAAAGGTCCTCTAACTCATTTCACGATTTCCAATTTTGAAGATGGTCTGGCTGACGCAAGGTTGAAGATAAAGTTCAGGCCATGAAAGTGTTTTCTAATATATTGTTATGGTTATATTTAATACACCGGATGTATAGCCACCCCAGTGGTAAGGCAACACACGTATTATGTTGAGGGCGTGGGTCCGAGCCCCAATGCTGCCATTTTTTCATTTTTCACTAACATTTTCTTATTTTTTGTTCCCAGTTAGCGCGCCTGGGCCTAGAGATTTTGGGCCTGGGATTTTTGCTGACTTTCCACCCCCCCCTGTTTCACTAACACAGCCTCTGGTCCATTTTATTTTCTTTTTCCTTATTTTATTCATTAATTTTATTTTAAATATGTTTTGATTAATACAAAAATCACAAAATATCATAAAAAATAGATTTAGGATTTTATTTAATAAAATTAATTTTTGACATAAAAATAGATTTATTTTAATCCCCTTTTATTTGATCTTTGTTAATTAATTTGTAAATTAATTAGAAGTTATGATTTTGATTATTATTTTCTTTAAAAAATCCAAATTCTTTTTCTTAAAAAATAAATTAACACTAGACTTAGGTTTATCTTTAATTGAAATTAATTTAGAACTTAGGACTTTTATTTAATTAATTTTTATACTAGTTTAATTGAATTAAAACTCTTTTCATACAAAAAACCCTAAAAAATGAACCTTTGATTAATTTCATTTTAAACTTACTTCAATTTTCCTATTTTAATTAATTATCCTCATTTAGTTAATTAGGTCAAAATCTTCTCTTAACAAAATCTAAACCAAACAAAATCCATTCCTTTGCCGTTTATCTCTTGTACATTATATATTCTTTACATTTTTTGTGCATTATCATTCAATTCAATATAATTGTAATAGTAACTTAGGTATAAATTACTTTTCATCCCCCATTTGTAAATTTGTACCCCCACCCCCAAATGATGTAATAGTGTAGGACATTTACATTCCGCAATTTATCGCCTTCATATAAATGCTAGTAATTAGGGTTTGTATGGAAAGATAACATCAATACTTAAAGAACCCTAATCCAATATAAATCAAGCATGAAATACAAAACACTTGCACACTTTTCACCTCTAGGGTTTACTCCACTTTGTTGCCTTAAAAAATGGTCATGATCTGCATGCGAGACATCTTAGCAAAAATAATAAAAAACACAAGATCATAGTCCCTCGATGACGATTTTAATGTTGCATTACAAATGATCTTAGTCCCTCAAAATAAATGCTAAGATATCTCACAACATTACTATTCATAACTATACGATGACACACGCCTATTCCTTTACATCCAAAGATAAAGCTACTTACCAATCAATGGTAAGGTAGCAATGTCAAAGGAAGAGAGAAAAGAATAAAAGAATTTTGAGTAGGTAGAACGTTCTTAGTTGCTTGCTCACAATCCATATTTAAAACAAACATCTTTTCAAACACACCAAACACTTTCAAAAACATGAAATATTTTCAAAGGTCCAACACTTTGTATGAATTCTTATAGAGACGAGAATCATTACAAAGTTTTCCTAAATGAATGCGCTTTTCAAAAATACTTTCAAAATCCACCACAAAAACATTTCAAACAAAGAAATTTCAAAAGTGATCTAGTAAGCAACTAAGAGCCTATTGATAACTATGGATGAAAAGGATGCTAACACCTTCCCTTTTCATAACCTACCTCCCGACTCAAGAAAATATCTTAAAGGTCTTTCCTATTCTTTTCACCCTTTCCTTATTGGATAAAAGAAAAGTCGGTGGCGACTCTTGTTATCCCCAACAATTACGATCAAACTCAAAACAACCAAGTCAGTTCTCTCAATGTATTACAAAACTTACGACTCTATTGGGGAGAGCTTAAAAGTGGGGTTACCTTAGAGCTGTATCACATTTACTTGCTTTCATTGTTTGGTTTGTTTTCTTTACATTTATGGGTCCTTTTTTGGGTTTGTATTGATCCTCTACCCGGATCTGGGAATACCATTAGGTAAATAGCAAATATTGTGGAGATTGTACGGTGTAGACCGATATGGTTGAGACAATAGCTATGTTAGTGTGACATATTTGTGAGTACCGGTATCCCTTATAGCGAATTAAGGAGAATACAGGGCCGCTGAGTAATGTCATGAAGCACTAACGAACCTTAGAACCTTTAATTGAACAACTTGGCCATTAGGAAGTAGTGAGATAGCCGGTTTCAGTGAAGAGCTAAAAATTGGTTGATACTCGATACTACGCTCATTAAGATTGGACTTTTGGGATATTTTGGCCGCAAGAAAAGATTGATTGTGCTAAAACAATGCCCAATGAAGAAAGATCGGTGATATTGAGATTCCCTATAACCCAGTTACTTTCTAGGACAGGTTGAACCAACTAAACTTTCAAGAGGGTACTTACCTATGAACTCCATGCAATCCTAAGCCTAAGGTCTTTGTGTGCTTTATTTGTGATTATTATTCATGTCATCATAAAACATCATAACATCATAAAGCATTCTCATTAACCATTTCAAGGATTTAGGAATTTATCTTTGTTCTGTTTTGTAGGTCATGACTTCTACTCGTAGGTGTTGTACCCCAATTTTCCCCCTAAGATCCCTTCATCATACCATGTTGATTCCATCACAACAAGATCACATTAGGATTCTTAGTTCCCCTCCCTATATTTAGATTTGCTCTTTGAGGAATCACCAAGCACCTTGACTTGTTTTCTTTTGTGATCATGAATATTTTTGACTTGATTTCTTCTTTTAATTAGTAAAATACAATGTTGGTTTGTCTTGCTTATTACTCATGTAGGTAAAGGCAATGAGATTCAGCAAGTTGCTCCATGGATTCATGAGTTTATTTCCATTCCCTAGTCAATAAAGCTTGAGAAGTTCAAACCTCACCATTGAATTTGTTTTGGAGGAAATGGCATGGCAAGTTTATTTTGGTTCACCATATTTCAAGATTATCAAATTTGGTTCAAAAGCACAAGGGATTGATTGGAGAAGTTGTCATGCTTGGACAAGGCTTTGTTCCCATTGGTCACAAATGCATATTTCTATCAATTCTCAAGATATGGAAGTGGTCTTGGTTGCTATTAGTTCTCATTATCATCCTCAAAAACCTATATTTACAAATCATTTGTGTTGGTACAAGAAGTTTGTTCAAAATTGTCAAAGTTCCTCAAGGCATTTTTCTTGATCTAGGAGCTAGGGTTTTGAACTTCAAAGAAGAATATCTTGCTAATATTTTGGTATTTTAGAGTGATTCCAAAGACATCCTTCTCTTCAAAGTGTTACCAACAAATCACTTCAAAAGTACCAAGGAGTTTTCACGTGGAAGAAACTTGATGAAGAAGAAAGATTACAAGTCCTCCAAATGAATCCCCCATTTTCCTATGTGTGACTTCAAATGATCATAACTTGGTCAATTTTTATCACCTTGAGCCCATTATTTTTCCATAATGATCTTGAGGATTTGAACGTTATGCCTTCTTTTATGTGCAAAGTGTTAAAATGGATGGAAGTTTCCTTAAGGATACAAAAGATTATAGGTCATTTCATGATTTTTTGCCAACTTCAACAATTCATAACTCTCTCAATTTTTGGAGATTTTGAATGGTTCGAGTCCCAAAATGTCATTCAAGAGGTCTATTTCATGCCATCTTTTTTAGTAAAGAGAAAAATCCAAGTGTAAGGCCATGTTTGGATGTAAGACATTATAGGTCACTTTTGAAGAAAAACTGGAAATATTTCTAAGTATGGAAAGTCAACCTTTTTCCCCAACTTTGACTCAATGCAACTTTCAGCTCAAGCATCCATTTGATTCCATTATTTTTCCATTTCAAATCTTGTAACCTCATCTTCCTAAAGCATCAATAATCATTCCCTAAGACCCCTTGAGCCGAGAATGCCATGATTTTGAAGTTGGTAACTTATAACTGAAGTTTCATCACAAGTCAGATGTTGAAATCTTTATTTTGGCTTCTAATCATAAGTTTTCCACGCATTATTTCCTCTAAGAATGTTTAGTGAACTTCCAGAATGGATTAGCACAACAAAACACGCGTTTTGGATGAGTTTTGATCAAATTAGAAGTCACGCTTTTCTTGTTTGCAACTTCACACGATTTCCCTCCAAACTTCATCATTTCACACGCTTGGACATTCCATTTGATTCCCTATAAATAGAGGCTCATCCCCCATTCATTTCCTCAAGCTTGGATAGCCAGAATCATCCTGCCAAACTTATTCCATAACTCAAAATTCAGCAACTTCAAAATCTATTCTCAAGCCTTTTTCAATCCAATTTTTCCATCAATTCACCTTCCTTGATCTTCCCTGAAGCTAACCATATAATTACATTTAACAATCGTGCCCTATATTGCTCCATAGAAATCCAGTTTCAGAGCTCTGCAACTCAACTTTAATAGGTAGATTCCTTCATCAATTCTTTAAAACTTTAATATCATTGTGATGCTCTCATTTCCCGGGTTCTAGTCGCAACACTTGCTTTTTACTGGAAACACGTTTTGACCATGAAATTTCAAATCCCTTTTCAAAGCTTTCCTTCCAAATTTCTTGAGCTACAGTTTATATAAATTTGTCACGAAGGTGTGGTTGTCTTTGTCTTGAAGAGACAAAGCGAATGGCATAGGTCTCGTGCTCTAATTTTACAGATTGAGCAACCTGGTTTTGGGACTGGCTGGAGGTTGAAGATGACCAACGTGTCATCTTCCAACCAATGAAGGCACGCCATCTGTGTTTTTCAAAAATCTGATTTAATTAATGATCCTATGCATTATTCACTAAAGTCCATAACATGCATAGCACACCAGGTCCACTTGATCTGTTTACTAACGCGTTTTGACATTGATCAGATGACCCATATTTTTTGGTTTTTTATTTTCTTTTCTGATTTTTATATTTAATTGTTTTAAACTTCAAAAAATCATAGAAAATTCATTTTAAGTCCAAAAAATCTAAAAAAATTATGAAAAATATTTTTGATTATTCTCTTTCTGATTTTTATTTTTCACAATTTAATTTTGTGTTTTGGTATTTTTTACAAATTTTCAATTTATTTGAATTGTTTTAAATGTTTAAAAATACTTTTATGCATTTTTAAATTCTGAAAAAATTATGAAATGATCCAATGACATTGTGACAAATATTGGTGACCTCCTTTGATTTTTGTTTCTGACTTTGTTATTTTTTATCATTTTTGGTTTATTTCACTCATTTCTTTTAATGTCAAAAATAGTTTCTGACTTATGATTCAAATAAATGATCATTCGTGGCCCAAACTTATGATTGCAAGCCCAAGTATGTTAATTTGATCTCTTTGATCCAATAACCTTGAGATTCATTGTGTGGAGGCTTTGGTTCTACCAATCCTCTAATGGATCTACAACACCTTTGGTCAACGCGGATCACTTAAACATCGTTGATCATTAAATGGTACTTATGAGGATTCTAAATGGATGATATACTTTACAAAAAGCAAATGCAACTTGTTCTATGGAGGCTTTGGTTCTACCAATCCTCTAATGAGTTCCAAATGCAAGTTTCAAGATGATCATCCAACTAACTACTAATCACTAATAATTGACTTTATCCTGTATTTTTATTATACCCCCCTTTTATTTTTATGCACTATTTACTTTTAGCTTTTACATTCCATGCCATTTTCATCTTTGCTCATTTGAGCATTTACTTTCTTGTCATTTTTATTTTGCTCACTTGAGCTTTTCTTTTCTTTTCTTAAGATACTTAATAATCAATATGAACCATAAAATCCTTAATGATACTTGGACTATTTGGTTATTATCCCTGGCATTATGGAGCATTGGACTTCTTGGACTTAGGATTAGAAACCTTGGCCTATGATTGGAGACTTTGTAACCTTATCTGATTATTTGTCTGGAGCTCTTGAGGTTTACCTCAAGACATTGGGTTGTTTGTTTGTTTTGTGTGCAGGTTATTATGATTACACTCTTTGTTTGTAATCTGGAATTCACTCGTATACAACCGTTACTCTGCCCAATTTTTGTTAAGACTTAATACACTTGAAGTTTGATTCTCTCAAGAGGTCCAGTATCTTTGCTTGCTTGGTCTCAATCCAAAGAATGGGAATTCTATCTTGGCTCATAATTTCAAGTATTGGCTTCTTGTTAGTTAGATGGTTCTTATCCCTAGCTTTTACCTTATGCTTTAGGATAGTCTCTTCTTCTCCTTCCATTTTCTTTAATTTCAAAAATCTTCTCCCTTCTTTTGAAAACTCTTCTTGTTTTTTAAACTTGAACCACTTTCATAATAAACTCGGACTTATGTCCATGCATTTTCAAAAAAATTGCATAAATAAACTTCAATCAACTTAATAATACTTTGGCATTTTTTGTGAGAAGATTAAAAGTCAATCAATCTCATTTCAAGCCATTTTGCCACTTTGTATTTTTACTTTAAAAAATTTTCTCAAAAGATTGGACTCTTGTCAATCCTTGTAGTGATGCAAACAACTATACTTCTACAATATGTAGTGAAGAGAGATATTTTCAACTTGGGTGTTGAGTGAGGCATTGTTGATTTTAAAATCCAAGTCATATCCTCCACTTTGAGATGATGCAAATTCTCCCTTTCTCATGATTGTGTGTAGTAGGTATGTTTTCCACACGAACAATGATGATGATGTTTTATCTCATAAAAATTAACCAGCACACTTACATTTTAAATTTTTTTAAAGAGGAACTACGTGTACCCTGATCCCCTATTGCACGGAAGGTGGTACATAGGCATTAAAGGTTCGCAACCGCGTCGGGTGCAAAAACCATAAAAAAATATATTTCTTTTCTCACCTCCACCATCCATTTTTATACAACATTTTCATAGCCAAAATATACAGATTTTACAAAGAGGTTTTTGCAGAGTACCGTGGATGATTAGGGTGCTAATACCTTCCCTTTGCATAACCAACCCCCTTACCTTAATTCTTTCCCCCTCTTTTGGGTTATTCTCTCTTTTACCATTCCTTTGGAAACAATAAAGCACAGTGGTGATTTTTATTTTGATCTGTATAAGTCAAGTCAATCCAATAGCTTAGTCTTAAACATTTCTACCGCTACAGTAAGAATACCATCCGAGTCAACTTCATGAAAGTGCATCCTCAACTTCAAGACTTAGCATCAAGAGTGCCTGGAGATTCTCCTTTCACCAAGAAATATGGTCGACTTCTCAACTTGGCTAACTTAAACTTTCAAGAAGAAATGATGTGTGTGATTTTCCAATTCTTTGATCCTATGCATCATTGCTTCACCTTTCCCGACTACCAATTGGTACCCACATTAGAAGAATTATCTCAATTGTTAGGAGTGCATGTGCTTGATCAAATATCATTCACCGATTTAGAAGAGACTCTAAAACCTGAAGTTATTGCCAAAGCTTTGCATTTGAAGAGATCTAACATTATGGAAAATTGGGAGACAAGAAGCGGAGTTAAGGGTTTCTTAGCCAAATTTCTGTTGGAGAAGGCTTGTTTGTTCTGGGAAGATATGAATTTTAATTCTTTTGAGGATGTATTGGCCCTTCTAATCTATGGTTTGGTTCTATTTCCCAATTCGTACCAACTCATAGATGTGAATGCCATCAAGGTTTTTCTCTCTCGTAATCTTATACCTACTTTGCTTGGAGACATTCTACATTGTTTCCACACTCGCACCATGAAGAAAATGGGTACTCTTTTGTCTTGCATTCCATTACTCCCTAGATGGTTTATTTCACACCTACCTCGATCAACATTGAAGAATGAGAAAGGCTTGACATGGTCTCAAAGGTTAATGGCACTCAAACATTCTGATATTTATTGGTGTGCTCAACCCATAAAGGACATTACTGTGATACGGTGGGAGAACTGACTTGAGGTTTTGCGTTTGTATTCGCACTTGTTCGGTTTAGCAAGAGTCGCCACCGACTTTTTATTTTATCCTAAGGAAAGGTTTAAAAAGCACAGGAAAAACCTTTTGAGATGTTTCGTGGGTTCGGGGGGTAGATTATGAAAAGGGAAGGTATTAGCACCCTTTTCATCCATGGTTATCCATGGGCTCTTAGTTACTTGTTTTAGATCACTTGCCTTTGATTTTCGATTGCTTGAAATGGTGGTGTGTGTGTGTTTTTGAAAATGCTTTGAAAAAGATGCCTTGTCTAGGCAACCGTTGTAACAATTCTTTACTCGAATGTTTTACAAAGGTGTTTGTCTTTTCGAAAAGATGTTTCAATGTTTTTTGAAAGTTGTTTTGAAAGTTGTGTTGTGGAGTGTGTTTTGAAAAGTAGGCAAGTGTGTTTTGCAAGTTTGATCAAGTAACTAAGAGTTGTCTACCCCTAAATTTACTCAAAGATTTTTCTCATGTTTTAACCCTTTTAACAGTATTGTTCCACCATTATATTTGGTGGACAATCTTGTATTAGGATGTTAATGGGACGGGCGCGGGTCATCGTTTAGACCATGAATGCAATGGTGCCAAGTGTCTTTGGCAATTTTGCTTGAAGGGACTATGATCATTTTGTTTAGGCAACTTCGAAAGCGTCATCGAGGGACTATGATCATTTGATTTGATTTGTTTTGCCAAAGATACTCAACATGCAACATAGCCCATTTTGGAAGGCAACAAGCGGGATTACCCTAGGGGTGCAAGTGTGAATTGTGTATTGATTGTCATGCATTTGTCTTGTATTAGGTTATCTAGCGGTTGATTTTGAATCTTCGCATACAAACCCTAATTACTATACAGTATATAGAAAGCGGCAAATTGCGGGAATTTAAAGTCTAAGCTATTACAAATAAGTATCCGGGAGTGGGGGTACAAATATTTACAAATGGGGATGAGACTTGTCAGAATAGTGGTGTCCAAATAATATTTACAACCAAATCGAATCGCATTCTCAAATGTAATAAATGTACAAGAATAAAAGATAAGCAAATGTATTGGTGAAAGTGTATGTGATTTATTTACAAGTGCGAAATGTTAACTTAATGCAATAGTTAAGTGTTAATATCATTTTTTGTGTTTTTGTTAATATGCATAAACAAAAGATTTAATAAAAGAAAAGAAAATGCTTAAGAAATTCTATTTTTATGTATTAATGTTTTTATGTATTTTAGTTAGTATTTTTATGTACAAGAGTTTTAATTAAAGAAAAGAAAAATGTTTTAAGCTTAAGAAAATTATTTAACTCAAAGTTCTATTCTTATATATTTTAATTACACTAGCTAAAATAAAAAAAAAGTAATTAAGAACATTTTATGTAAAAGAGTTAATGTATTGTTTTATCTACAAAATAAATGGTGTTATATAAAAAGAAAATAAATAAAAGTATTTAGTTTATATAAAAAGAAAATAAATAGAAAAAAGAGTTAAAAGAGTAAATGGGCTTTAGGGGGTCTTTGTGAGGGCAGGCCCAAAAGACAAATACTGATTGAAGCAACAAAGAGGGGGTGCGTTCCAGGTTTTTGTATGGGCTTAAGCTTTAGGATGGGGCAAGGCCCAGAACACGTTTTGCAAATTGTTTTAGGGTTTCATTGAGTTGGCTCAGTACGAGGGTTACAGAGTTACAGGCTTAGAGCGGCGCTTCCATTCATCGTCTTCTTCGTCTCTTAACCAAACTTTCTGAACACTGTTCTCCGCCTATGGCCACCAGGTGCCACTTCCAACTTCCTTCTCTCCATGGTCATGCAAAGCGGTGACGAGGAAAGGTTTGATTTCCGTTTTAGGTTTTCGATTTTTACATGTTTATTGATTTTGTTTTTGGTAAGTTCTGACCTTTATGTGTTGTTGTTCATGTGAGGTGTATAAAAGGGGGAAGAAATTTCTACCTTTGGAGAGAAGATGGAGGAGGACGGGAGGCGTCTCAGGCGGCCAGGGGCGGAGGAATACGTGATGCTATGAGCTTGTCCTTCCTGGTATCCTCGTATTTTGCTTTTTGTTAGGTTTTGTGATGAATGCTCTAAAAACCTTAGTTTAATCACTTCTTTCCCTCTTCTGACTGCTTGCCTCAGTTGCCTTTGATTATGATATCTGAGATACTTTCTGGATTTGATTTGTTTGACCTCGTGCTATGATGATCTGATTCTGAGTATTGTTGTTGGATATATTTAATTCTGATATCTGGATTGTTGGCTTATTGTTTCACTTCTTTTCCTCTCTTTTGCTCGCTTCGTATGATGATGATGCTTGGAATCTGAATATTGTTGTTGAACCCTGTGATGAGGTTGCTCTGAGGGTTGCCTTTGGTATGCTTATTTGTTTGGGACAGGCTTGAAGTTGTAGGCTTTGGCTTGCTTTTTTGAAACTAACAGTTTGACAGGTTTGTGGCCATTTCTGGTTTGAAAGCTTGAGGTTTAGGCTTCAGGCTTGAAGTTCCTGATACAGGTTTTGAAAGGCCTTTTGGGATTTTGGCTTGTTTGTGTTATGCAGGCCTGAGACAGCTTGTTTTCTGGTTTTTGTATTGGTTTTGACAGGTTTGGCTTTTAGGAAGCTTTGAGGCTTATGCTTAGCAAGGCTTAAAGAGTTTTGGACAGGTTTACAGGCAGGAGGCAAGCTTTAGTTGTAGTTTTGCTTCAGGCTTCTGTTAAAGTTTGTAGCCTATGCAGGTTAAGGCTTGAGGCTATAGGCTTCTGGTTTTATGTTATGTTTACTTTTGGTTTGAGGCTACAGGATTGCTGTGATTTTTTGCTATCTTACGGCTTTGTGGTATATTGTTTTTGTGATATTCTGCCTCCTTCTCTACTGTGTTCTGATAACTTGTTTATATCTTTTTCTAAGCCTCAAGCCTGTAAGCCTCTTCTCTCTCTCTTTTCTCTCTCCACAAATTTAAAAAGCATTTTTTATTGCTTTAAACTGTACCTTTCTGAAAAAGTATTGGCTGGAAAGTGATGATTTTTTGAATATGTTTGCATTGTTAGTTTTCCTCTGCATACTTTCCAGATTTCCTGCATATCTTTTGATAGCTTTTTGTACTTGTTGACAGCTTGATATCTTTTGATATCTTTGGACAGTTTGGTTGACATCTTTGGCTTAGTTTGGTTATGTGCTGTTCAGTTTGCCTTTGTGCATCAGTTTGGACTTTGGTTTGGATTTTTGGAATTATGCAGCCTGTTTGATCTTTTGAATTTGTGCAATTCATATCTTTTGCAAGCATATTTCTATCCCTCTTTGTGAACCAAGAGTTTTCTTGTGATTTGCAGAGAGGGTGGACAACTGATTCCGGCCAGTCACTTTTAATGATGAGCTTTTTTATGATTAATTGTCTGCCTTTTTATTTTTCATCTGCATTTGACTTCTTCCTTTTCTTTCTGCAGGTAAAAATTAATTGAGCACAGGGGAGCATCAGTAGAAGATGAAGACTTAGGAAAATTAGGATGCAATTTTATTTTACTTTTAATCATTGTAACATTATTATTGTAAACAAAATGTAAATAAATTTACAGTGTTCCAATAATAATTTGGAACAAACAATTAAAGATGAATAAAAATCCTTCTTTGTCAGTTAATTCTTTTTTCAATTCACTGTCCATTTAATTTATTTAAGTTTCTTAAATTAAAATAACTGGAAGTAAATCCCAACTATTCTAACTTAGAATAAATAAATAATTAATAAACATTGTGGTCTTGCAATCAATAATAAACTCGGCGTCCCAATTAAACATAAGCAATGCACAGTCAATCAAATAAACATCCATATGCTTATCCCTTTTACTGATTAAATCAAACACTGCAAACTCTCAATCAGAAGCCTCAATCCATATCTCAGAGTAAATTGAAAAGAACTGTAGAATTAATTCTTTCTGAGAATGTGCGCGCAAACCCTAGTTCTTGATTTATTGTCAAAGAAGCGCCTGCCTGGTCAAACCCTGAGCCAAACTCAACCAAACCCTAATAATCTGCCTGAACTGTTCCAAAGTCCATGAAAACCCTAAATTGGATAGACTGATAAGAAAAAGTCTGCTTGACTGATTCTTAGGCCAATCTGAAAAATCAGGAAAAGCCCGAAGCTGTGATTTCTTGTGGAAAAGTAGAAGGGCGAATTTTGGGGTACAACAGTTGCCCCTGTTCAATCTTCTTGAACCTGAAGAGTTAGATTGGCAAGTTTGCCTTTCGCGACTCGAGGGTAAAAGGAGATTGGACACTAGAGTGCCCAAAAAATTTGCACTCGGTGATGTGATGGTAGAGGGAATGGGCTTAAAGATGCCATTTGGTGATGGGCTTAGAGATGCCATCTAGGGATGTGACAGAATCTTGTCGTGGGATGGGCTTAGAGATGCCATCTGGAAATTGCTGGTAGGAGGATGGGCTTAAAGATGCCATCTGGAAATGTTTGTTGAACTGTATGTCGTTGATGAGTGGATGAGTATCAGAAAGGTATCCATGTTTTGGAACATCTCTGAACTGAGGGTCTGAACAAGCAATAGATTGACATCCGTGTTTGGAGAATCCGTAAACTGTTTTCAGAAGTTGGAGAATTCGAACCAGCGATAGGTTAACATCCGTTACTGGAGAACCCGTGAACTGTTTTCAGAAGTCTTGAAGTTGAATAAGTAATGGAGCAGCATCCGTTGTTGGGAAGCGTCCGTAAACTGTTTTCAAAAGTTGAGAAGAATCTGAACAAGCGATGGGTTAACATCCGTTACTGGAGAACCCGTGAACTGTTTTCAGAAGTCTTGAAGTTGAATAAGCAATAGAGCAGCATCCGTTGTTGGGAAGCGTCCATAAACAGTTTTCAAAAGTTGAGAAGTGGAGAAGAAACCGGTGTAGGGTTTCTTGATGATGAGTCCGTGTAAAACTGCATCTGAATGAATCTGGAATAAGTATCAGAATGTCGCCATGTCTGGGTCACATCTGAACTATCTCTGGGTGAATCTGGAACAAGTATCAGAATATCGCCATGTCTGGGTCACATTTGAACTATTTCTAGAAAGAATCTCGGAAGATGATGATCTTTGTCTGTCAACTGATCTTTCCTGAAAAGGTAAAGAGTTAGTTGTATGCAATGTCATGATGCATGATGCAATGTATGTTATATCAATGTTTATGATATGAATGTGATTAATGCGCATGTAAGCTGATGAGCTGTCTTGCTGAGGATAGATGAATCCTGGATGGCAGGAGATAAAAGAATCTTGACTGTTGCCAGGGAAAGTGAGTCCTTGACTGCTGTAGGGGATTTCAAGGATCTTTGATTGCTGAAGATGAGACATCCTTGTTGACTACTGCTGGAGAATCAGGAGCTTGGGTTGTATGCCAAACTACTGGGGATTCCTGTCCTGAGGAGATCTTCACTGGGGAATATCTGAATATCCCGTGAGGAACTGAGAATGAGAGTCTTCATTCTGCTTGGGGGTTGATAGTTGGAAGTTTTAGCTCCGCTGGGGATTGCAAGAATCTTTTGATTGCTGCAGGTGTTGATCTGGGATCCTGTGTAGGATTTCTTGATGATGAGTCTGTGTAAAACCGCGTCTGAATTTGAGAAGGAACCGGTGTAGGGTTTCCTGATGATGAGTCCGTGTAAAACTACATCTGGTAATTGAGAAGGAACCGGTGTAGGGTTGCTTGATGATGAGTCCGCGTAAAACTGCATCTGATTTGGAGCGTATCTGAAACTGTATCTTGGAGTTGAGATCTGTATGAGAAGCAGAATGACTTCCGTGTCTGGAGTGTATCTGAAATCGTAACTAGGATCTGAATGAGTGACAGAATGGCTACCGTGTCTGGAGCGTATCTGAAACTGTAACTAGGAGTTGAGATCTGTATGAGTAGCAGAATGACCTCCGTGTCTGGAGTGTATCTGAAACTGTAACTAGGATCTGAATGAGTGACAGAATGGCTACCGTGTTTGAAGCGTATCTGAAACTGTAACTAGGATCTAAATGAGTGACAGAATGGCTACCGTGTCTGGAGCGTATCTGAAACTGTATCTTGGAGTTGAGATCCGTATGAGTAGCAGAATGACTTCCGTGTCTGGAGTGTATCTGAAACTGTAACTAGGATCTGAATGAGTGACATAATGGCTACCGTGTCTAGAGCGTATCTGAAATTGTATCTTGGAGTTGAGATCTGTATGAGTAGCAGAATAACCTCCGTGTCTGGAGTGTATTTGAAACTGTAACTAGGATCTGAATGAGTGACAGAATGGCTACCGTGTCTGGAGCGTATCTGAAACTGTATCTTCCAACAGGTGGTGAAGGAATTGCTGAACACTTTTGACATTCGAATGCCCCAAGTGATGATGAAGGAGACTTGCCCCAAGTTCACTGAACTTTTGAGAGATTTGTTGAAATATTGACTGGACTGCCCCAGGTTAACTGGATAGTGACATGTCATGCCCCTTGTTGATAGGAGATTTGTCAATGGAATTGTCATCCTTTTTGAATTGATTTTGCTCACTGAGAGGGATTTTGTTCACTGGATATTCATTGTGTGAATTTCTCCGCTGTCAAACAAATAGCCATATGCAAACAGTGATATTCAAGTAATGCAAAGTTTATGCCTGTCTCGAAGTTTTGAAAAATGCGTTTTTTAGCAGAAAACTTTTCATAAGACAAAATCAACACAAGATTTAGGGCAAAACCTTACAGGAGTCAGGATACCTTTTGTAACAGTATGCTTTCGAACTAACCCATGCTTCAATTAGGACTTTTGAAGGG
This sequence comes from Vicia faba, assembly GCA_948472305.1. Classification (NCBI taxonomy): domain Eukaryota; kingdom Viridiplantae; phylum Streptophyta; class Magnoliopsida; order Fabales; family Fabaceae; genus Vicia; species Vicia faba. The sequence continues at coordinate 1,034,898,208 of OX451735.1, forward strand.
TTGTAACGTGGCTTGGTTCACGGTTTAAGAAACAAAGGATAAAGGCTCAAAGTATATTTGTACCCACCCGCTCTTCGTGATGTTCTTCAATCCTAAGCTCAGTTAATTATGCGTCGAACTCTATTTGAGTTTGGACGACTTTTGGGTGATGGTTCACCAGTTGGATTTTGGAAGACAGTCATTCTCTCCTTTTTCTTTTGCAACATTTTTTATGTTGTTGAGGATTTGTAATGACCTCGTTCTTTTGATTTGTTATCCCTAACTTTTGTCTGACTGTTCCTGTTTTCGGGATTACAGTCAGCGGGATGCCCCAGCTTTCTTAAGCCTCCTTTATAGGTTTTGGCTCAGTGGCTTTTCTCTTTTGAGAGGTAATGACTGCTTATGAGATAAGGAACCATCACTGTCTTTTGATTCCAAAGGAATGTTTTTGATGTCATTCGTTGTATTACGAACTGAGAGTTTGCGACTTCGATGCGAATTTCTTTTTTTTGAATTAACTGAGAGACTACCCTGCCCCAGGTTTAAATCAAAGGTTTTGATTTGTTTAGAACAGAAAACTCCTACTTCTTTGGCTCGAAGGGGTTGACTAGGGATTCTCTTCCTTATAACTCCAGTGTTTGGGAATTGAAAGAAATGCATGTACATCATCAGCAAGGTTTGTTCAAAAGCATACTGTATGAGATTATGGTATTGTTTCGTCATCCTCCCTCTAAAGGCTTGCAGCTTTTTATCAAGAGTTAAATATCATAAAGAAAGCATAAGAGTAGTGAAAACGAATGGATGAATTCAAGACAAACATATGCAATGCATTAATGAAACAAAGTTGGACATTAATAGATAATTGTTTGAATAACAAAGAGATTACAACTTGAAAATCCAAATGAAATAAAAGTTTCTCAATTTGAGCTTTGTCACTTCAGGTGGAGAAACTCTTAACGAAAGATTTTCATCTCGCCGTCTGGCATGAACCTCAGCACTCCAATGTCAATCAAATCTTGAATCTTGTTCTTCAAGGCCCAACATTCGTCGGTGTCATCTCCCAGGCTATAGGAGTGGCATACACAAATTGCGTCGGGATGATAGTTAGGAGCGAAGGTATTGGGCTTCCGAATAGGATCCCTCAAAGCAATCAGATTGACCTCCAACAAGCGCTCCAGTATTAGAGATGACGGTATGTCAGTCTCAGTGAACTGTCTTCCCGATGTATTTTGCTTACGCCGATTACCCCGTTGACGCTGACGAGGTTGTTGATGGGCTTGTGACCCTGAAGCAATTAGAGGAGCCTTCCCTTGTCTTCTTGTCTGGAGGGGGGTTGAATGGTGACTTGTTCTTCAACCTCAGATGTTTTCCCCACTTGGTTTTCCCGAAGCAGTTGTTTGACGAGAACCCTGAGCTCCTCTTGTCTTTGAGACAAGTCCTGGATGAGAGCCATCTGGCCCACCAGTTGTCCCATCATCTGGATCCTCAATGTTGCCAAATCAAACTGCAGTTCCCCCAACAGATCACTCCTGGCATTGTTTGAATTCCCCTGAACCAAGCTCCTTGTGAGGAGAGCCTTCACTTATTCTTGCCCCTGGGACAGGTTCAAGAACATTTCTTGAAGTTGAGCATTTTGGTCCTGGATATCCTTGACAGTCCTCTCTAGAGCCATCTCTTACTGAAATAAACAGTAGGAGAATAAGGAAACTTGAAAAGGAAAAACTGTCATGATGCAATGCATGATATGTCGATGCATGCTTTCAAGGATCTCTTGGGGTAAACACAAGAAGATGTTAGAGGTTGAACTTTGATCTTTGATTGGAGAACTTTGCACCTGTGGATGTCTTTCCACGAGAATCAAGCTCACCATGTCAAGTGGGTCATAGCCCCTGATTCAAGTTGTTGCACTTGATCTTTGATGGCATTTGCTTAGAGGAGAAAACCTCTTGCCCCTTGGTAGACGTCTGGTTCAACGTGACTCTGCTTCAACAGACCCTCGAGATCCTTGAAATGGTTAGTGAAAAAATGCTATGGTATGATGTCATGATGTTATGTACATGTATGCAAAAGCAAGTAAGTGTATATACAGGTAATCATATTCACACAAAGCAAACAAGTCCTTAGGTTTAGGCTTGCATGGGGTTTGTAGGTAAGTACCCTCTTGAAGTTAGTTGGCTCATCCTATCCTAAATTGGAACCGGGTTCTAAGGAGCTCAATATCATTGGATTGTTTTTTGTGTTCATTGTTTTGGTTTAGCCACTTAACTGGCGACCAAAATATTCCAAGAAAACAATCCTCAATGAGTGTAGTATCGAGTATCTACCAACTTCGGACTACACCAAAGTCGGTCATCTCACTACCCCTAAAAAGGCTAAGGTGGTCAATTAAGGTTCTAAGAGTTCGTTAGTGCTTCATGACATCACTCAGCGGCCCTGTACTCTCCTTGATTGAACTCAAGGGTTACCGGTACTCACAAATATGTCACACTAACATAGCTTACTGCTTCAACCATGTCGGTATACCCCGCACAGTTCCCTCACAGTTTTATTGCTATTTACCTAAAAAGGTGCCTCCAAATCCGGGTGTAGGATTTACAACAAACCCAAATAAGGACCTAAAAAGTAAAGCAATCAAGGCAATCAAAGCAAGAATGTAAAGGTGATCTAAACCCTAAGGTAACCCCACTTTTAGATTATCCCCAGCAGAATCGCCAGTTCTGTGATACGGTGGGAGAACTGACTTGAGGTTTTGCGTTTGTATTCGCACTTGTTCGGTTTAGCAAGAGTCGCCACCGACTTTTTATTTTATCCTAAGGAAAGGTTTAAAAAGCACAGGAAAAACCTTTTGAGATGTTCCGTGGGTTCGGGGGGTAGATTATGAAAAGGGAAGGTATTAGCACCCTTTTCATCCATGGTTATCCATGGGCTCTTAGTTACTTGTTTTAGATCACTTGCCTTTGATTTTCGATTGCTTGAAATGGTGGTGTGTGTGTGCGTGTGTGTGTTTTTGAAAATGCTTTGAAAAAGATGCCTTGTCTAGGCAACCGTTGTAACAATTCTTTACTCGAATGTTTTACAAAGGTGTTTGTCTCTTCGAAAAGATGTTTCAATGTTTTTTGAAAGTTGTTTTGAAAGTTGTGTTGTGGAGTGTGTTTTGAAAAGTAGGCAAGTGTATTTTGCATGTTTGATCAAGTAACTAAGAGTTGTCTACCCCTAAATTTACTCAAAGATTTTTCTCATGTTTTAACCCTTTTAACAGTATTGTTCCACCATTATATTTGGTGGACAATCTTGTATTAGGATGTTAACGGGATGGGCGCGGGTCATCGTTTAGACCATGAATGCAATGGTGCCAAGTGTCTTTGGAAATTTTGCTTGAAGGGACTATGATCATTTTGTTTAGGCAACTTCGAAAGCGTCATCGAGAGACTATGATCATTTGATTTGTTTTGTTTTACCAAAGATACTCAACATGCAACATGGCCCATTTTGGAAGGCAACAAGTGGGATTACCCTAGGGGTGCAAGTGTGAATTGTGTATTGATTGTCATGCATTTGTCTTGTATTAGGTTATCTAGCGATTGATTTTGAATCTTCGCATACAAACCCTAATTACTATACAGTATATAGAAAGCGATAAATTGCGGGAATTTAAAGTCTAAGCTATTACAAATAAGTATCCGGGAGTGGGGGTACAAATATTTACAAATGGGGATGAGACTTGTCGGAATAGTGGTGTCCAAATAATATTTACAACCAAATCGAATCGCATTCTCAAATGTAATAAATGTACAAGAATAAAAGATAAGCAAATGTATTGGTGAAAGTGTATGTGATTTATTTACAAGTGCGAAATGTTAACTTAATGCAATAGTTAAGTATTAATATCATTTTTTGTGTTTTTGTTAATATGCATAAACAAAAGATTTAATAAAAGAAAAGAAAATGCTTAAGAAATTCTATTTTTATGTATTAATATTTTTATGTATTTTAGTTAGTATTTTTATGTACAAGAGTTTTAATTAAAGAAAAGAAAAATGTTTTAAACTTAAGAAAATTATTTAACTCAAAGTTCTATTCTTATATATTTTAATTACACTAGCTAAAATAAAAAAAAAAGTAATTAAGAACATTTCATGTAAAAGAGTTAATGTATTGTTTTATCTACAAAATAAATGGTGTTATATAAAAAGAAAATAAATAAAAGTATTTAGTTTGAATAAATAGAAAATAAATAGAAAAAAGAGTTAAAAGAGTAAATGGGCTTTATGGGGTCTTTGTGAGGGCAGGCCCAAAAGACAAATACTGATTGAAGCAACAAAGAGGGGGTGTGTTCCAGGTTTTTGTATGGGCTTAAGCTTTAGGATGGGGCAAGGCCCAGAACACGTTTTGCAAATTGTTTTAGGGTTTCATTGAGTTGGCTCAGTACGAGGGTTACAGAGTTACAGGCTTAGAGCGGCGCTTCCATTCATCGTCTTCTTCATCTCGTAACCAAACTTTCTGAACACCGTTCTCCACCTATGGCCACCAGGCGCCACTTCCAACTTCCTTCTCTCCATGGTCATGCAAAGCGGTGACGATAAAAGGTTTGATTTCCGTTTTAGGTTTTCGATTTTTACATGTTTATTGATTTTGTTTTTGGCAAGTTCTGACCTTTATGTGTTGTAGTTCATGTGAGGTGTATAAAAGGGGGAAGAAATTTCTACCTTTGGAGAGAAGATGGAGGAGGACGGGAGGCGTCTCAGGCGGCCAGGGGCGGAGGAATACGTGATTCTATGAGCTTGTCCTTCCTGGTATCCTCGTATTTTGCTTTTTGTTAGGTTTTGTGATGAATGCTCTGAAAACCTTAGTTTAATCACTTCTTTCCCTCTTCTGACTGCTTGCCTCAGTTGCCTTTGATTATGATATCTGAGATACTTTCTGGCTTTGATTTGTTTGATCCTGTGCTATGATGATCTGATTCTGAGTATTGTTGTTGGATATATTTGATTCTGATATCTGGATTGTTGGCTTATTGTTTCACTTCTTTTCCTCTCTTTTGCTCGCTTCGTATGATGATGATGCTTGGAATCTGAATATTGTTGTTGAACCCTGTGATGAGGTTGCTCTGAGGGTTACCTTTGGTATGCTTATTTGTTTGGGACAGGCTTGAAGTTGTAGGCTTTGGCTTGCTTTTTGAAACTAACAGGTTGACAGGTTTGTGGCCATTTCTGGTTTGAAAGCTTGAGGTTTAGGCTTCAGGCTTGAAGTTCTTGATACAGGTTTTGAAAGGCCTTTTGGGATTTTGGCTTGTTTGTGTTATGCAGGCCTGAGATAGCTTGTTTTCTGGTTTTTGTATTGGTTTTGAAAGGTTTGGCTTTTAGGAAGCTTTGAGGCTTATGCTTAGCAAGGCTTAAAGAGTTTTGGACAGGTTTACAGGCAGGAGGCAAGCTTTAGTTGTAGTTTTGCTTCAGGCTTCTGTTACAGTTTGTAGCCTATGCAGGTTAAGGCTTGAGGCTACAGGCTTCTGGTTTTATGTTATGTTTACTTTTGGTTTTAGGCTACAGGATTGCTGTGATTTTTTGCTATCTTACGGCTTTGTGGTATATTGTTTTTATGATATTCTGCCTCCTTCTCTAATGTGTTCTGATAACTTGTTTATATCTTTTTCTAAGCCTCAAGCCTGTAAGCCTCTTCTCTCTCTCTTTTCTCTCTCCACAGATTTAAAAAGCATTTTTTATTGCTTTAAACCGTACCTTTCTGAAAAAGTATTGCCTGGAAAGTGATGATTTTTTGAATATGTTTGCATTGTTAGTTTTCCTCTGCATACTTTCCAGATTTCCTGCATATCTTTTGACAGCTTTTTGTACTTGTTGACAGCTTGATATCTTTTGATATCTTTGGACAGTTTGGTTAACATCTTTGGCTTAGTTTGGTTATGTTCTGTTCAGTTTGCCTTTGTGCATCAGTTTGGACTTTGGTTTGGATTTTTGGAATTATGCAGCCTGTTTGATATTTTGAATTTGTGCAATTCATATCTTTTGCAAGCATATTTCTATCCCTCTTTGTGAACCAAGAGTTTTCTTGTGATTTGCAGAGAGGGTGAACAACTGATTCCGGCCAGTCACTTTTAATGATGAGCTTTTTTATGATTAATTTTCTGCCTTTTTATTTTTCATCTGCATTTGACTTCTTCCTTTTCTTTCTGCAGGTAAAAATTAATTGAGCACAGGGGAGCGTCAGTAGAAGATGAAGACTTAGGAAAATTAGGATGCAATTTTATTTTACTTTTAATCATTGTAACATTATTATTGTAAACAAAATGTAAATAAATTTACAGTGTTCCAATAATAATTTGTAACAAACAATTAAAGATGAATAAAAATCCTTCTTTGTCAGTTAATTCTTTTTTCAATTCACTGTCCATTTAATTTATTTAAGTTTCTTAAATTAAAATAACTTGAAGTAAATCCCAACTATTCTAACTTAGAATAAATAAATAATTAATAAATACTGTGGTCTTGCAATCAATAATAAACCCGACATCCCAATTAAACATAAGCAATGCACAGTCAATCAAACAAACATCCATATGCTTATCCCTTTTACTGATTAAATCAAACACTGCAAACTCTCAATCAGAAGCCTCAATCCATATCTCAGAGTAAATTGAAAAGTACTGTAGAATTAATTCTTTCTGAGAATGCGCGCGCAAACCCTAGTTCTTGATTTATTGTCAAAGAAGTGCCTGCCTGGTCAAACCCTGAGCCAAACTCAACCAAACCCTAATAATCTGCCTGAACTGTTCCAAAGTCCATGAAAACCCTAAATTGGATAGACTGATAAGAAAAAGTCTGCTTGACTGATTCTTAGGCCAATCTGAAAAATCAGGAAAAGCCCGAAGCTGTGATTTCTTGTGGAAAAATAGGAGGGCGAATTTTGGGGTACAACAATTACTATTATTGACTGTTATGGGGAATTCCCTAATGTCCCTCTACTTGGCATTAGGGGAGGTATTACTTACAATCCTTGTTTGTCTTTGAGACAGTTTTGGTATGCTAAGAGGGATGGCCCTCATGATGCACTTGTCCAAGGAATTGCATTCGACTACGAGAAGGATGTCCAAGGTTGTCGTTAGAGATTCATACGAGCTTAGGGCATGGTTAACAAGGTTGATTGCAAGACGTTGGGGAATAAGAACTCCATTCCTTTGGAGCCTTATCTCAAGTGGGTGAGATCTCGTGCCCAAAACCTCATGATGCCTTATGAAGCCATCCTACCTATCATCATGGAGCCTATCACCGAAGGAGATGTTCCATATGTTATCCTTTATCCTGATATGCCTACTTCTCTTGAAGATTTACAAAGAGCTTGGATTCAGCTAAAGGGGGAGTGAGACACCTTTGAAGCCCATTTTTATGCAAGCTAGAAGAAGACATTGGAGCTCACGAGACAACTTCATGAGGAGAGGAGCCTGAATTCCTATATTGCTCCAAAGAGGAAGCGTCCATAGGAGACTTGAGCCATTTTTATTGTATTTTAGTTCATTTTGTTTATTTTGTTGCAATGTAAGCCCAAGAGGCATGTTGTAATCAATTTGAATTTATTAATACAATTAATGTTTGTTCCTTTTGTCTAAACAAATTTAAATCTTCTAAGTCCTTGAAATCATTCGCATACGCATTTTCATGCATCATAACATAAACAGGTTTTCCACAACAGGTTTCCTTATCTTTCTACTGTTTATTTCAGTAAGATGGATATCGAACAAATAGTTAAGGACTTGCAAGTGCATAATCCCCAGTTCCAAGAGACCTTGCTGACCCTGGCTAAGGGGCAACAAGAGCTAATGACTGCCAAGAACCAAAAAGAAGTCCTTCATCGACATGGGTAAGAGGTTTAAAGGTCCAGTTCGTCAGGTACAGATAGTTGAAGAGTCGTCTGAGGAGGAAGAAAATCAATACGAGGAGGCAAGGAGCACCCGTGATGGGGGTTCCAATAATCAAACTTCCGAAGACGAAGATTATTTTGATGAGCAATATCCTCCGGCTGAGGATAAATACAAGAAGTTTGAGGATAGACTGAAGGTTGTTGAAATTCAAGTTGTGCCTGGTTTAGATTTTAGTGAGTTGGGCTTAATACTTGGGGTCTTCATCCCCTATAAGTTCAAAATACCGGTCTTTTCCAAGTATGATGGGGTTTCTTGCCCTAAACTTCATCTAAGGTCTTACGTGCACAAGATGTAACTGCACACTACCGACAAAAAGCTCTGGATCCATTTCTTCCAAGAGAGTCTGGCTTGGACTCAACTATAATGGTTCTATCAATTGGAGGGTTCCCGCATCCACACATGGGAAGATCTAGCCACTGCTTTTTATCATCAATATCAATACAATGCCGATCTGGCACCAACTAGAGTCCAACTTCAAATTATGACAATGGGTACTAATGAGGGGTCTAAGGAGTACGCACAAAAATGGAGGGATCTTACTGGTAGGGTCCAACCACCACTAACTGACAGAGAACTAGTTAACATGTTCATGGGTACATTGACCGACCCATTTTTTAACCTATTAATTGGCAGTTCTTCGTCTGGTTTCACCGAGTTGATCCTAACTGGTGGAAGGGTAGAAAATGGCATCAAGAATGGGAAGATTCCCATGACATCTGCTTCCGCATCCAATATTATAAAGAAGCCCTTCACTAGAAAGAAGGAAACAAATGTTGTGTATGGGGCAAGGGCCCATACCAAGAAGGATCATTAACCTTCTGTTAATTTTGTGTTAATCTCCAACCCTCCATCTGCTCAAAGGAAATCAATCAACAATCGACAATCCAAAGTTCCTCGAAGACAGTTCACGAGGATAAACATGTCATTATCCCAAGCCTTATAACCCCTGTTGAAGGCCAACTTAGTGACATTGTGCAATCCACCATCCAATCCAAATATTTCATCACCTAAGTACAATCTAAATGCCAAATGTGCCTATCATTCCAACAGCCCCGGGCATGAAACTGATCAATGCTGGGCTGTAAAGAATAAAATTCAAAATATGATGGACAATAAAACAATTGAATTTGATCCACCTACTACTCCAAATGTGATAACCGCACCAATGACAGATCATGACAAAGGTGTTAACGCAATTGATGATACTACTTTCGTCTCTTCCATTGAAGATTTAACAACTCCATTAACTACTATGAAGGTTAATTTGCTGAGAGTTGGGGTGTTCCATGGATGTTCTAAAGATTGTGTGTGTTGTAATCAACAAGTAAATGGGTGCAAGCGGCTGAAGGAAGGTGTGTAACGCCTGATAGATAGTCGCAAGATTCTATTTGAGAAGATTTCTGCCATCAAGAGTTTGGCCAACAAAGCTGAAGACCTGTCCATAATAACAATTTCCGTCAAGCCTTTTAGGATCCCCTCAAAGGGTCCTATTCGAATTTCAAATGAACCAACCATTTCTCCTTTAATAATCACTACCGCTGGGCCTATTCCCTACTCCCCTGATAAAGCGGTTCCATGGAATCATGGTGCCGAGGTTTATTATCATGGGATAAAACAGGATTCTTGGATCGAAAAAGACAAAGATGATATTACTAATATTGTAGGTTCTAGTAAAGTGACAAGAACGGGGAGGATCTTTTCCCCTGATATTTCACCGCCCACTACAACAACTCCTGTTTGTATAACCAATGAAAAGTCTGGTGCCAACACTAGAGGCAAAGAGAAAGAAGGTGAGCCTGTTGGGATAGAGGCACCTACCAAAGATATTAACGTTGAAGAACCCTCTACTCGAGAGATGGAGGAAATCCTGAAAATCATAAAGAAGAGTGACTTCAAAATAGTTGAGCAGCTGGGGAAAACCCCCTCTAAAATTTCCATGTTGTCATTGTTACTCTGTTCGTACATTCATGCCCAGGCTCTAATCAAGTTCTTGAAGAAAGCCCATGTGCCCCAAGAAATCACAGCTGACCAGTTCGAGAACTGTGTAGCTAGTTTAATGGTGCCAATGGATTAGGGTTCTCCGACGCTGATTTGACTCCTATGGGAAAGAACCATAACAAATCCTTTCATATCTCTATTGAATGCAAGGGGACCACCATGGCACATGTCTTAATTGATATTGTCTCATCTTTAAATATGTTACCCAAAGGTGATTTGGACCGGCTAGATTGTAAAGGATTAGTATTGAAGCCAAGTGATATTATCGTAAGGGCTTTCAATGGGTCTAAGAGAATGGTTTATGGAGAGGTGGATCTCCCAATTAAAGTTGGCTCACAGATTTTCAACTTCCCTACTACATAATGGACATGAGGTGGACCTTCTACATAATGGACATTTGTCCCGCCTACTCCTGTTTACTCGGGCGCCCTTGAATACATGGGGCAGGGGTAGTAATATCCACCCTTCATAAAAAATTAAAATATCCAGTCAATGGGAAGATTGTCACTGTTTGTGGTGAAGAGGAATTCATGGTGAGCCACCTCAATTCTTTCAAGTATGTGGAAATGGATGGTGAATTCATAGAAACTCCATGTCAGGCTTTTGAAATTGTTTCTCCTATGGTTGCCGCCACCAAAATCTCCTCCAACATATCAAAAGCTGATGAAGTTATACCAAGAATGGTTTCGCTTAAGGATGCACGTGCCATGGTCGAAGATGGAAACTGTACTATCTGGGGACAAATTCCCGACATTCCATTTAAAGCAGACAAGTTCGGATTGGGATTCACCATCAAAGCTCATAAAGAAGTCAAGCGCGCTCGCGTGGGAAAGCCACCTCTCCGCATCGAAAATCATGAAGTCAACGCTGTGGAAGACTCTGATGATGGATATACTTTTGAAGATTGGATCTACCCTACTGTCAAAGGAAAGCTCAACAACTGGAATACAAAGGATTTCACTCTCATCTCCTTCATTGAGGAGTAATTAATGTTTACTATTTTCTATCAATTCAAGAACTTTTGTCTGTAATATTAAATTCCAAACAATGACTTTTAAGCCATGTGCCTTACCCGGGGCACTATGGTCCATTTGTTAAGGGTTTTGTTCATGTTCATTTATCATATGATCATTTAATATAAACCATTGGACCTTTTGCATTCAAATTTTTGTGTTCATTGTCTTTCTTTTCCTTTATTACATTTTTTCAATAGCCATGTATCTTACATGCACACACACACACACTTGCAGATCCTCATCCACTCTGGATCTCATTGCCAACGACTCTACTATTGCCAATTATGACTTTAAACATCTAATTAACCAAGTCGAAGACGAGGGCGAGGAAGATTTTGAAATACCAGGAGAACTAGCCAGGCTGTTGATGCAAGAGGAGAAAGCTATTAAACCTCACGAAGAGCCCATCGAAGTTATCAACTTAGGTATTGAGACATATAAGAAAGAAGTCAAGATCGGCGCCAACCTAGAAGATGGTATCAAGAGAAGATTGGTTCAGATGTTACATGACTATGTTGAGGTGTTTTCTTGGTTATACGAAGATATGCCAGGGTTGGATACCGACATTGTGGTTTATCGTCTACCAACAAAGGAAGATTGCCCCCCTGTTAAGCAAAAGGTTCACCGTATGTGGCCAGACATGTCTGAAAAGATAAAGGCTTAGGTAATGAAGCAATTTGATGCAGGTTTTCTAGCCGTCATATCTTATCCTAAATGGGTTACGAACGTGGTCCCCGTGCCAAAGAAAGATGGAAAGGTTTGTATGTGTGTAGATTATAGGGATCTGAATAGGGCAAGCCCCAAAGATTATTTCCCTCTACCACATATTGACGTCTTGGTTGATAATACCACTTAACATAATGTCTTATCCTTCATGGATGGATTTTCTAGCTACAACCAAATCAAGACATCCCCCGAAGACATGGAAAAGACCACCTTTGTTACACAATGGGGTAACTTTTGCTACAAAGTTATGTCGTTCGGATTGAAGAATGTCGGGGCAACATATCAAAGAGCTATGGTAGCTTTATTTCATGATATGATCCATCACGAAATAGAGGTCTATGTGGATGATATGATTGCAAGGTCACAAACTGAAGAAGAACATCTCGATCACCTACACAAGCTATTTGAGAGGTGAAGAAGTACAAGTTGAGGTCGAACCTTAATAAGTGCACATTCGGAGTAAGGTCTGGAAATATTCTAGGTTTTGTCGTCAATAGTAAAGGCATCGAAGTTGATCTTGAAAAGGTAAAAGCCATTCAAGAAATGTCGGTTCCCCGCTCTAAAAAAGAGGTTAGAGGATTCTTGGGTCGTCTTAACTACATTGCCCGCTTCATATCCCACTTAACTGCTACTTGTGAACCAATCTTCAAACTCTTGAAGAAAGATCAAGTAGTCAGATGGAATAAAGATTGTCAAGCTTCCTTTGATAAAATCAAGGAATATTTGCAAGAACCTCCTATCCTTTTGCATCCAGTGGAAGGAAGACCATTGATCATGTACTTGAATATGCTAGAGAATTCTATGGGGTGTGTATTAGGCCAACATGATGAGTCTGGCCGAAAAGAGAATGCAATATACTACCTGAGCAAAAAGTTTACCGACTACGAAACTAGATATTCACTGCTTGAGAAAACTCGTTGTGCTCTGGCATGGGATGCTCGCCGGCTAATACAATATATGTTGACTCACACCACTTTATTGATTTCTAAGATGGACCATGTCAAGTACATCTTCGAGAAGCTCGCTCTCTCCGGATGAATAGCTAGATGGAAAATGATTCTGACTGAATACGATATTCAATATACAACATGAAAGGCCATCAAAGGAAGTATATTGGCAGATCATTTGGCCCATCAAGCTGTTGATGATTATCAATCTATGAACTTTGACTTCCCGGATGAGAATATCATGTTAGTGACTGACTTTGCAAAACCTGGACCGTATGATAGACCTGAACAAGGATCCAGATGGACTATGGTTTTTGATGGAGCTTCCAACGCTATGGGAAATGGAATTGGTGCGGTGATAATTTCTCCTGAAGGTTGTCACACTCCTTTCACTACTAGATTGTGCTTTGATTGTACGAATAACATGGCTGAGTACGAAGCATGCATCTTGGGTTTAAAGGTTGTCATTAACTTAAGGATCAAGCATTTGGATGTATTCAGAGACTCTGCTCTAGTGATTAGCCAAGTGAAGGGAGAATGGGGCACTAAGCATCCTAACCTGATTCTTTACAAGGAGCTTGTGTTAAATCTGATTCCATGCTTTGAGGAAATCACCTTTGAGCATTTCCCTAGGGAGGAAAATTAGTTATCCGATGCTTTGGCCATAATGTCTTCCATGTTCAAAGTCAAATGGGACAACGAAGCTCCTATGATTACAATTGAGAGATTTGACGAACCAGCGCACTGCTATGAGATTGACACTAACGAAGAGAAACCATGGTACCATGCGGTGAGGAGATATCTTGAGGCACAAGAATATTCTGAAGGAGCTTCCATCAATGATAGGAAGACATGCATGATGGCCTTTTTGGAACCCACTCTAGTGGACACACTATGGCTAAGAAAATCCTGAGGGATGGTTACTATTGGTCCATAATGGAAACTGATTGTCATCATCATTCAAGGACTTGCCACAAGTGTCAAATCTATGCTGACAAGGTCCGTGTACCTCCTATTCCTCTAAATGCATGACTGCTCTATGGCCATTTGCAATGTGGGTCCTTGACATGATTGGAGAGATCAAACCTATTACTTCTAATGGATATCGCTTCATTCTTGTCGCTATCGATTACTTCACCAAGTGGGTTGAAGCTGCCTCATATGCCTCAGTTACCAAGAGCGTTGTAGCCAGGTTTATCAAGCATAACCTCATCTGCCGTTACGGTATCCCCGAAAGGATCATCACTAATAATGGAACTAATCTCAAAAACGCTATGATTATGGAACTCTGCACTCAGTTCAAAATCAAGCATCACAATTCTTCTCCGTACAGACCCAAGATGAATGGCGCAGTGGAACTGCCAATAAAAATATCAAGAAGATTGTGCAAAAGATGGTGGTAACCTACAAAGACTGGCATGCGATGTTATCATTTTCTCTCTATGGCTACCGTACTTCGGCTCATACGCCAATCGGGGCAACTCCTTTCTCTTTGGTATATGGCATGGAAGCCATATTTCCTGTAAAAGTTCAGATTTCCTCTCTAAGGATAATGAAGGAAGTAGATTTAGGTGAAAACGAATGGATTCAAACTAGGTTGGATCAGTTGAACTTGATTGACGAGAAGCGACTGGTTGCTTTCTGTCATGGCCAGATGTATCAAAAGCGTATGATCAAGGCGTTCAACAAAAAGATCAAGCCTCGAGTGTATCAAGTTGGAGACTTGGTAATAAAGTGCATCATTCTACCACAAGGCAATCCCAGGGGGAAATGGACTCCCACTTACGAAGGACCATTTGTTGTAAAGAAAGTTTTCTCTGGTGGTGCCATGATGCTGACTACTATGGATGGCGAGGACTTCCCATATCCTGTGAATACAGACATAGTTAAAAAATACTACGCATAAAATGACCCGCGAGGTTAACACGCCTGGGCAAAATAAGGGCGTCCCGGGGAACCAAAGAGGTTTGGGCAAAATTTAGGGATATATGCAAAAGATTGTACACCGACAAGTTGAAAACCCGAAAGGGAGACTTGGGTAAAAATGGGTATCCTGGTGGGCTGAAAACCCGAAAGGGAGATCCAGGAAAAAGTTAAAGATTAAAGCGTATGACTATGTCCCGTGGGATCTTTACGGCCAACTTTATTACCAAAGTCCAAAGTTCAAATGGTCCAAGATCAATCCAATCAAATTCTTTCAACAACAAGGGATGATGTTCGAGGACATAGGGGCAATAGTGGGGTTGGAACACAATGAGATCACTTTCACACAATTATTACTTTTTGTTTTCACTTTGTATTCTTTCCATTCTTTCAACCATTTCCTCTTACTAGGATCTCGGTCTTTTTCTACAAAACGCCTATTCATGGGCAAAACATCAATACAAATATACTTTAAAGTTAAAACTTTCTATTTTTTCTGTTTTGAGTGCAAAAGTGTCCAATGAATAAAATTGAATGAACATGTGCATATGAACATAATTAAACTTTTAACAAATGTATGTTTAAAAACATTGACATGCATCTCCTTAAATGTATTTGAGATATCCCCGTAGAGTTATTTTAATAACATTATCCCCACAAATTTGGATTCATAAAATCCCCAGCCAGAGTTTCAATCTCTGGAAGATCCTATCCCCAGTTGAGTTGATCTTAAAAGGGAGCCTTATGGAATTCTTCCTAAAAATATATATATATCCCCCCCAACAGTTCGTCAAATATCCTCTTCAACATGGTTTTATTTCCCCAACAAACTATAAATTCCCCAGCTTGAGTTTGCCTCTCAGACTATTACAAATCAAGGGACTGCAACCCTTAATCTCCAGTGAAGTCGCCAACAGAGTCATTGTTATATCCAAAAGTTACTGTAAAGCCTGGAACCCAACCAGATAGCAGTCAACTTCAAACAAGTTACTACGAAGCCTGGACCCGACCAGATACTAGTTTAATTTCATCCTACTCTCAACTTACTGTGAAGACTGGACCTGACCAGATAATAGTAAATCTTAATTCCAAGTTACTAAAGCCTGGACCCGACAAGATAATAGTTTAACTTCTCAAATTTCTTAAGCCTGGACCCGACCAGTCAACAGTTCAAGCCTGGACCCGACCAGATACCAGTTAACCTCAAGTATAAATTACTGAATCTTGGACCCGACCAGTTAATAATTTAAAATTCTGAAGCCTGGACCCGACCAAATAACAACTCCAATTTCTGAAACCTGGACCCAACCAGATAACAGTAAATCTCAACTTTAGTTGCTAAAGCTTGGACCTGACCAGATATTAGTTAACTTCTTAAATTGCTGAAGACTGGACTCAGCCAGTTAATAGTTCAAGTTACTGAAACCTCGACCCGACCAGATAACAGTTGATCTCAAATTCAAATTGCTAAAGACTAGACCCGACCGGATAACAGTAAACCTAAATTTCTAGTGGCTAGAGACTGAACCCGACCAAATAGTAACTTAATTCTCCATTTACTACAAATCCTGGACCCGACCATTTAACAGTTCGAGTTGCTAAAATCTGGACCCGACCAGATAACAATTTAATTCTTACAAATCACTAATAAAACTCCTCTTCCCTAGTAAAGTTTTCCACTATCCC
The DNA here is from genome assembly GCA_948472305.1 of Vicia faba. Lineage (NCBI taxonomy): Eukaryota > Viridiplantae > Streptophyta > Magnoliopsida > Fabales > Fabaceae > Vicia > Vicia faba. Next base: position 1,034,914,413 of record OX451735.1, read on the forward strand.
AGCGAGTTACTATAAAGCCTGGAATCTGACCAGATAACAACTAACTTCTTTATCCCTAGAAATTTATTGTGAAGACTGGAATCCGATCAGATAACAGCTAACTTTCAAGAGATAATTCCCCACTAGAGCAATGGACAACTAAAACTCCTGAATTCTGGTTCCCAAGCAAAAATCAACACTCTTCATAGAGTCTTCTCGAGCAAAGTCAATATTCCTTAGCGGAGTTTCTTCTCTTCAAAGCAGGAATCCCCAATGGAAGCATTTTTAACAAAATCTGAAGATACACATGCTCTTCATCTCCAACAGCAATCTGAGATTTAACTTCTCAAAACTCCCCAGTATCTATCAAGGATACACTTCGACAACATGTCGCGTTCATACATCATATAACATACATAACTGTTGTACCCCAAAATTTGCCCTCTCATTTATCAAGTATTTTCTCACAAGATCTCCTTTGGTTCAAAATTATACAAGGATTGATCAGTTCAAGACACCTCCTTAAGCACTGATGACTGAAAGCAGGGTTTGAGATTTCACAAGGGTAATTGGACTTTTAATGCCTCATTTGACTTTCATGGATCAATGTGGACCCTCAAGATTTCTCATGTCAAGTTTCAAGTCTCAAATTACAATTTTTCAAAAAAAAACCATTCACAAAGGGCAAAATGGTCAAAAGCACACTGGAAAGTTAAACCTTGACTTTTTGATCAAAAATCAAGTTTCATCAATTATATTTCATCGGGACATGAAGTTGGTTCATCAAAAATCAGAAGTCAGAATTTGCTTTGAAAAAATCAAATTTTCTAAACATTTAGAAAATTTTCTAACTGTTAAGAGAATATGATACTTCAGAACTTCTGAGCCAGCCTCCACGCAAGTGCGGTCAGAATTTGTAAACATGGTTCAGAACATGATTCTTCAATCAGAACATGACTCTTCATCATATGCTTCGATCAGAGCCTCACCCTTCGAATCTCACTCTGGTCTTCTGCGATCAGAACATCACCAAATCCTAAAACCTCGTTTGAGCAACCTACTACACTGCTATAGCACATTCCTGCCACCAACTGCCAAAACACTCCAAGGTGTTATTGATCCAGTCCACACCTGCGTTTTTCTCAAACCCCATATTGCACAAAATTAGCATACGGAAACTGTGTTTAAAAAGAAATGGAACAGTATGCCAAAAAGGTTTAAATCCCATTTATTTTCCCCCCAAAACCACAATAAAACTCACCTATAAATAAGTTGCTCCATCACACTTTCAAGGGGCTGAATTTTGGAGAGAGAGAGAGAGAGAGAGAGTTATAAAAGAGAGAAAAGAAAACTATAAAACCTTCACAAATCCAGAATTCCCAAATAGAAAACCAAACCTTTGTTCTTCCCTTTGAAAAAGAACATAATCTTTTCCTTTGCTCTCGCTGACTCTAGAACATCTGAAGGCAGCAACTCAAGTTCCAAGCACACGCTTCAGATCTAGGGTAAGTCTTTCTGACTTTGCATATTTTCATTCAGAACATCCTTAAATATGTAAATATCATAGTATTAATGTTGTCCATATCATTGCATAAGTAGAAAAAATTATGGATCAGAACTTCTTGAGTAAAGCTAGGCTCAAAATTAGGATTAGAACTTCTATGAACTGTTGTGCTTTTATCTTTCTGATTTGTTGTTTGTTAAGAACTGAATAAGTTGTTGATGTGCTGATTAATGTAAGGAAGGAGTTGAAATGCCACACTGAACTTCTGACTTTCACTCACTGCTTTAGCACAACAATGAACTTCTGAGTTCTCCTTATTGTTTTAATACACAGAACTTCTATGATTTTCTCACTATTTAAACAGACTAAACTTCCGACTTTCACTCACTGCTTTAGCATAACACTGAACTTCTGAGTTCTCCTCATTGTTTTAATACACATAACTTCTAAGACTTTCTCATTGTTCTAATATTCAGAAGATCATTACGTAGCAACCCAAAACTTTGGTGTTTTCCCTCTAATGTTCTTGCAGGACCTCAGCGTGTATTAATCCAGAATTTTTTATGCTTCTTTCTGAACCACAGCGCGTCCGACATCAGAACTTCTGATCCCCTTTGTTTTGCTTTCAGCAGCATGCTAATTCTATCTCTCATTATTTCCCTTTTTTATCATTTTCAATATTAATACCTTTTTTATTGATATAAAAAAGACATAAAAATATTTTCTCTTTATTAATTAATTTATTTCTTTTTCTTAATTCATTAAGACAAAAAACCATTTTCTAAACAAGTCCTTTTTCTTTCTTGCATTGTACATTTCAATATGGTTATAATAGTTAATTAGGATTTAAATTCTTGCAAACCCCCATTTGTAAATTTGTACCCCCACCCCTAAATGATGTAATAGCATAGGACTTTTACATTTCTGCAATTTATTGCTTTCAAATATAAATACTAGTAATTAGGGTGTGTATGGAAAGACATGAAATCAACAAATAGATAACCCTAATCAAGACTAAATGCATGTAAATCGAACACATCATTCACACTTGAACCCTTAGGGCAATCCCATTTTGTTGCCTATCGGAAAATAGTCATGTCCCTCGAATATGGGCGTTTTAGCAAAGACCCTCGATAAAAGATCGTAGTCCCTCGAAGACACTCAATGTTGCCTTCGGTAAATGATCTCGTCCCTAAACGACATTGCTAAAATATCCTACAGGTTGCCTTCTATGACTATACAAACGTCCCACGCCTGTCCCTTCACATCCAACGACGGGGCTTCTTACCAAAACAATGGTAAGACAGCAACATCTAAAGGAGGAGGAAAAGAACATCTAAGACCTTTTGAGTAGGTAGATATGCTCCTAGTTGCTCGCTTACTCAGAACAAAAACATTTTATACACAAACACTCTCATTTTGAAACATTTTTAAAAGACAAACACTTTGTACGCGTTCTTATAGAAACGAGATACATTACAAAGACACCTTTTCAAAAATCACTTTCAAAAAACACATTCCACAAACACCTCTTTGAACTATTTTCGAAACAACACTTCGTACGCGTTCTTATAGAAATGAGAACCATTACAAAGACATTTTCAAAATACTTTCAAAACCCACACCACAAGCACACTTTCAAAAGCAAGTGATCTAGCAAGCAACTAAGAGTCTGTAGATAACTACGGATGAAAAGGGTGATAATACCTTCCCTTTTTATAATCTACCCCCCGAACACAAGAAAATATCTCTAAAGGTATTTCCTGTTCTTTTTAGCCTTTCCTTTTGGATAAAAGAAAAGTCGGTGGCGACTCTTGCTATCCGCAACAATTGTGATCGAACGCAAAATAACCAAGTCAGTTCTCCCACCGTGTTACAATAACATATACATACAACATAACCTAATCTATTTTGAGAACATCATTACACCATTCATACATTAGCATACATCTAAACTCTTTGTTCCTTGCAGGAAAAAATCATTGATCCAATGACCTCTTCTGGATTAGAATTAATTCTTCCAGTTAAAGACAGGCAAGATACCTAGTTTTCAGCACGAATCGACCAAATATTTATGTTGATGTTTCTCCCAGTTTCTACCATCATCTATCCAAATGGCATCTATAGGGCCATTCCCGAATCAATACACCATGGAGTGCAAATTTCTGGGCACTTTAGTGTTCAATCATCTTTCACCTTCAAGTCACAAAAGGAGGATCCACCAATCTAACTCTTCAAGTTTAAGAAGATTGAACAGGGGAAGCTGTTGTACCCCAAAATTTTCCCTCTCAATTTCTCAATAATTCTCTCACAAGATCTCTATTAATTCAAGACTGCACAAGGTTTGATCAGCTAAAGACACCTCTTCAAACACTGATGACTCAAAATTAGGGTTTGAGTTTATACAAAGACAATTGGACTTTTAATGCTTCATATGACTTTCATGGATCATTTTGGACTCCCAATATTTCTCATGTCAAGTTTCAAGCTTTGGATCACATTTTTGCTTAGTCAATTGATCAATTGACCCAAAATTAACTATATTGGGGAAAAGGTCAATTATGGTCAATTTATAGTCAAACTTCACAATTTTTTATCCACGTCAACATTTTTAACTCATATATGTCAATTGATCAAGTTTGGATCATAATTCCTCAAGAAATTTGATCAGATCATCAAAAGGGCAAAATGGTTAAAATTAGGGTTTTGAATGAGCAGGATCAATTTTTGACTTTTGACCAAATACATGACTTATTGGTTTGAGACATGATATCAAGGATTCAAATGCATAATTTTTAACTAAGGGCATGGTTCAAAACATTCCTCAAGATCAATTGATTGATAATTGAAATTTGGTCAACTGATGAAAAGTCAATTGTACACTGAAAAGTTAAACTTTGACTTTTTGATCAAAATCAAGTTTCAAAAATCATATTTCATCAAGACATGTCAAAATATGAAGATTGTTAGTTAAGAAATAAAAAAAAGTCAAAATTCTAAGACTTAGAAATTTTTCTAAGTGTTGGAAATTTAACCTTTTTTCATGACTTTGTGCCAAATTTTCACCATGATGCAAGATGATTCAAGAAAAACTTCTAACATGAAAGTTGTATATCTTAATGATATATAAAACATTGTAGGACATAACTTTTTCTAGAAATTCTTGGATCTCGAGTTATTAATTTATAAAGACATGTCCATAAAAAAACACTTAGTGGAATTTTTCCCTAGGTAGGCAGATTTTTTACCTAACTTCTTGGCCAAGTTTCATATGGTTCCAAAGTGATTCTTCAAGAATGTCCAACATAAAGGTTGTAGAGGGTGTTACAAGCTTTCCAAAATGTCCAATAAATCATTGAGATCAATTTTGAGTTGAGAGAATCGAAGGCAAGAAGTTGAGCATTCATTCTTGATTTACAAGGAAAATTTATGAAGAACACTTGATCCAATCTTCAAGCATGTTGTACAAATCCCACTTTGCAGGCTTCTAACTTGCATTTCACTCCATAATTAAATGTTTACACAACTTTTAGCGCTTTGATCCAAGCATTTGAGACATTGTCCAAATAGTTATTCCATTAATGACACAAAGGTAACACTTTCATTTTGGAAAAGCAAGCTTTATTATAAAAGTCAATGCATAGAGCTCCTAACTTGTTTCATCTAAACACAAGCAAAGTTAAAAACCAAAAGCAACATGTCTAGAACCTCCTACCAACTCAGGCCATGCTTGTACAACACATTGAAACTTGTTTTCCAATTTTCTTCAAAATCAAGTAACATAGCCATAACTCTATATCTCACAGATTTGTCAACTTTAAACCCCAATATCTTTTGCTTATAACTATACAAGTTATTTACAAGCAAACACATGAATGCTCAAGCCCTGAAACACCCTAAAACGGATAATCACCAAGAACACCTCAAAACTTGTCATTTCTGAGTTTTGAACCCAATCTTCAAATCTACTCGTGCGTTTCTTGGCCTTTTGCTTTCAAAAGCTTCTAAACATCATACATAAGCAATCCCAACACCTGTTGTTCAACTGTAACACCATCTTCATCAACCTCCATTTCCAAAAATAGAGCTTTGCACTTGAACTTCTCCAGCACGATTCAACCATCCTCAGCACAAACTAATCATTGCATTAGCTTCTTGGAGGTTCACTGAAGCTAACTCAATCATCTCAATACCTTGAAAGGTCCTCTAACTCATTTCACGATTTCCAGTTTTGAAGATGGTCTGGCTGGCACAAGGTTGAAGATGAAGTTCAGGCCATGGAAGTGTTTTGTAATATATTGTTATGGTTTTGTTTTATACACTGGATGTATAGCCACCCCAGTGGTAAGGCAGCACACGTATTATGTTAAGGGCATTGGTTCAAGCCCCAGCGCTGCCATTTTTTCATTTTTCACTAACATTTTCTTCTTTTTTGTTCCCAGCTAGCGCGACTGGGCCTAGAGATTTTTGGGCCTGGGATTTTTGCTGACTTCCCACCCCTTGTTTCACTAACACGGCCTCTGGCCCATTTTATTTTCTTTTTCCTTATTTCATTCATTTATTTTATTTTAAATATGTTTTACTTAATGCAAAAATCACAAAAAATCATAAAAAATTAGATTTAGGCTTTTATTTAATTAAATTAATTTTTGACATGAAAATAAATTTATTTTAATCCCCTTTTATTTTGTCTTTGTAAATTAATTAGAAATTAGGATTTTGATTATTATTTTCACACATTAAAAATATTTTTTTTAACAAATCCAAATTCTTTTTCTTAAAAAACAAATTAATACTAGACTTAGGTTTATCTTTAATTGAAATTAATTTAGAACTTATGACTTTTATTTAATTAATTTTTATACTAGTTTAATTGAATTAAAACTCTTTTCATACAAAAAACCCTAAAAATGCACCTTTGATTAATTTAATTTTAAACTTAGTTCAATTTTCCTATTTTAGTTAATTATCCTCATTTATTTAATTAGGTCAAAATCTTTTCTTAACAAAATCCAAACCAAACAAAATCTATTCCTTTGCCATTTATCTCTTGTACATTATATATTCTTTACATTTTTTGTACATTATTATTCAATTCAATATGGTTGTAATAGTAACTTAGGTCTAAATTACTTTCCATCTCCATTTGTAAATTTGTATCCCCCACCCCCAAATGATGTAATAGTGTAGGACATTTACATTCCACAATTTATCGCCTTCATAAAAATGCTAGTAATTAGGGTTTGTATGGAAAGATAAAATCAATATTTAGAGAATCCTAATCCAAGATAAATCAAGCATGAAATATAAAACACTTGCTCATTTTTAACCTCTATGGTTTACTCCACTTTGTTACCTTAAAAAATGGTCATGATATGCATGTGAGACATCTTAGCAAAAACAATCAAAAACACAAGATCATAGTACCTCGATGATGCTTCGAATGTTACCTTACAAATGATCTTAGTCCCTCAAAAGAAATGCTAAGATATCTCATAACATTTCTATTCACGACTATACGATGACACACGCCCATCCCTTTACATCCAAAGATAAAGCTACTTACTAATCAATGGTAAGGTAGCAATGTCAAACGAAGAGATAAAAGAATAAAAGACTTTTGAGTATGTAGAACGTTCTTAGTTGCTTGCTCACAATCCATCTTCAAAACAAATATATTTTCAAACACACCAAACACTTTCAAAAACATGAAATATTTTCAAAGGTCTAACACTTTGCATGCATTCTTATAGAGACGAGAATCATTACAAATTTTTCCTAAACGAAGGCGCTTTTAAAAATACTTTTAAAACCCACCACAAACACATTTCAAACAAAGCAATTTCAAAATTTATCTAGCAAGCAACTAAGATCCCATAGATAACTATGGATGAAAAGGGTGCTAACACCTACTCTTTTCATAACCTACCCCCCGAACTCAAGAAAATATCTCAAAGGTCTTTCCTGTCCTTTTCACCCTTTCCTTATTGGATAAAAGAAAAGTCGATGGCGACTCTTGCTATCCGCAACAATTACGATCAAATGCAAAACAACCAAGTCATTTCTCCCATCGTATTACAGTAAGTATGGGTATGCGGTTTGAAGAAGGTGTCCGCGAGGGATGATTGACCAAGGAAAATGTTTCTTCTGGTGTGAAAAAGTTTGGAAGTAATCTTATAAAGAAGAAAGATTAAGAGGTTTGTACTGATTTGCATGGAAGACCAAGAAGAAGAAATGACTATCCAACACAACATGTTGCAGCTCTTATTCCAGTTATCAACTCAACTACAACCTATTATCCATAATTTGCTCATCAACAACAGCTTTCGCAATAACAACCAATACAACAACAAAATCCTCAACAACCTCGTCACCAGGCTCCCCAATAATATAATCAACAAAACATAGTGCATAGATCATTTACATTGGATCTCATCCGTATGACATATGCAAAGTTATTGCCTTCTCTTTTTCAAAATAATTTGGTTCAAACAAGATCACTTCCAGCTATTCCAAAGGAGATACCGCCATGGTACAATGATGATGCCCAATGTGCTTTCCACTAGGGAGCACCTGGTCATAACATTGAAAATTGTTATCTGTTGAATAATGAAGCTCATAAGCTAGTGAAGATTGGTTTCCTATCTTTAAAATATGTGAATCCAAATGTCCAAGTAAATCCTTTACCCAAGCATGGGGCAACTTTCATAAACATGGTATATAGATGTCCTGGCGAGTACCGAGTCTTTGATGCACGTCTGATAAGAGGAGATCCGGTACAAATGCATGCTACTTTGTGTGGAATTGGAAATCTAGAATGACATAAATATTCTTCTTGTCTAATTTTTTATAGAGACTCTCGCGGGTGCTCCATTGTAAAGATATGACTTTAACACCTAATGGACTAGGGTCTTCTCCAGGTCACCAGAAACAAGAATGATAAAGAGGTGAATATGATTGAAAGTTGTTCAGAGAAACATATGGTCTCAGATATTGACATGATATTAGCTCCTTTAACAAAGATACATGCCAAGTTTGTTAAGTTGGGTTTGATTGATTTCAGCCATGACAATTGTCTAGTGTTTGAAAAAGACTCTCATGGATGTGCTACTGTAAGGGGAGACATCCAAATTTTGATGAATTTATTGACAGATGAAATGACAACTACTATTACTGATGAAGAAGGGAATAAAGAAGTGTCGCCTAATTTTATATCATCAGTTAAGGGTTTTATTGATACAAATGTTGAGGTTGTTAGAAACCACTTTCATACATTACATATATCAATGATCTGTCAGAAGGATGCTCTGTCCAACGTACTCGTAGATATTGGTTCCTCACTAAATATCATTCTAAAATCTATTTTCTCTAGGATTTCATATCAGGGAGCTCCTATGAGGAGGTATGGGATAATTGTTAAGGCTTTTGATGGATCTAAGAAGACTATTATTGGAGACGTGGATCTCCCGATGAAAATTGGCCCTCATGTTTTTCATATTACTTTCCAAGTGATGTATATCCATGAGGCATATAGTTGTTTGTTGGGACGACCAAGGATTTATGAAGATGGCGGCATTACTTCTATGCTCCATCAAAAGTTAAAATTCACCAAGAATTAGAAACTGGTAATAGTTGGAGGAGAACATGCTTTGATTGTGATCCATCTTTCGTCTTTTTCTTATAATGATTCTAGTGAAGCTATTGGAACTCAGATCCAGGCCCTTTCTGTGGATGATAAGGACGTAAAAAGAAGTGGAGCCTCCATCTCTTCTTTGAAAGATGCTCAATAAGTGGTTAGGAGTTGTGCAATTGATGGTTGAGAGGTGTGTTCTGAGTTTGTCAGAGAACAAATTACGAGAAGGTCTGGGTTTTTCTTCTGCAATTGTAAGTCTATTAAGAAAAACACAGTCACTCGACCGATACAAGAAGTCTTCCGTAGTGCGGGTTTCATCAATCTTACTTTGCTCGAAGTTGATGCCATCCTTGAAGAAGATCCTGAAGGAGATATACCAAACTTTGTGATGCATGGAGCGACTACCCAAAACTGGATTGTTGTTGACATCCCATCCACTATTCACATTTCTAAGTAATATTTTGTTATCGTTTCAACAAAATCTTTCGCTCTGCCCAAGGTGAAAGTGAATGAGTCGAGCTTGCTAAAATAAACCATTTCGCTCTACCCAAGGCGAAAGTGAATGTGTCGGGCTTTGTTTCAAATTTCAAATATCATTAATAAAATGACATTTTGACTCATATATTGTTACTTTCATCTTTTTTGCTTTTTTTTAAATGGTAATGTGATACGGTGGCAGAACTGACAGTTTTTTGTTACTACTGGTTTTGCGCTTTTTGTTTGCAAATGTACGGTAAGCAAGAGTCATCACTGTCTTTTATTTTATCCAACAAAGGAAAAGGGGAAAAGAACAGAAAAACCTTTTTCAAGATGTTTCTGAGTACGGGGGTAGATTATAGAAAGGGAAGGTGTTAGCACCCTTTTTATCCATGATTTTCCATGGGCTCTTAGGTACTTGCTCATTTTGAAATTGCTTGTGTGTGTTTTGAAAAGTCTTTATTTTACTTTGTGGTAACCCTTGTATCTGTCCTCAAGAGTGTGACGAAGTTGTTTTTGAAAACTGTTTTGAAAGTGTTTGTGTGAAAGAGTTTTTGTTGTTTTGAGAAAGTACTTAAGAGTTTCTACCTACTCGAAAAAGACTGTTCATTTTCTCGTTTCCTTTAGACAACACTATCCTACTATTAAGGAGTAGGTAGCCCCATCGTTAGAGTTTAAGGGACATTTGAAAGGAAAATTACGGTCACAAAAGCAATGGTTAGGAAACCTTAGTAGTTACCCTAGAGTCTTAAAGATCTTTCAGAAGCAACATTCAAATGGGTCATTTTTTATCTTTTTGGACTAGAGGGCGACCACTAAAACTCCCTATACTTCATGACCGTTTACCGAAGGCAACCGAAGTGGGGTAACCCTAGAAGTGAGCATGTGCAAGTGTTTGATTTCAGTTTATTTATCTTTGCACATTTAGGGTGATCTACTGTTTTAATCATTTGTCTTTTGCATACAATCCTATTAGTCTAAGCAGTTAATAATAGTGGAAAGTAAAATGCGGGAATAAAAATCTAACTATTACAAGGCTTTGGGGAGGGGGTTACATAACCAAACTTGTGGAAAAACAGTAAATAAAAGGTAGTAAAATAAACCCTAATTAAAAATCTATTTCAAACTCGAAGCAGATACAATAATTGGAAAAAATAAATAAATAAATACGCGCGAGGAATACCATGAGAATAAATTAAACATCCTAAAGAATCTATTTAATTAAATAAAATATTTTTTTTGCTTTTTATTGAGAAAATGATTAATTTGCAATTTAGACCTAATTTCTAGCTAATTTTAATTATTAAAATAAAACAAATTATCCTAATTAAACTAATCTATTTTCAAAATTAATTTTAATAAATAAGGAAGAAAAAAACTAATTCTACATTTTTTGTGATTTTTGATTTTAAGATTTAATTAAAAAAGGATTTTTTAAAACAATTAAAAATAAATAAAACAATAAAAATATTAAAGAAATTAAAAGCAAAATAAAATAGAATGGGTCTGTTGAGAAGCAATTTGAGGGGTATATGACTGGAATTTTCCAGGCCCAAGATTACTAGTCCAGTATCCAGCGTGAGATTCAGTGTGAGCAACGCCCGAGGGTGCACCATAGGCTTTATTGGCAGGAGCGCTAGATCTGTTTGATGATGGATCTAGTGGATAAGATCTAGGGTACACGGTAGTTTCCTGGCAGGGAGATGTATTGGATATGGGACAGAAAAATTAGAAAATATGAAAACAAGGGATTCTAGGATCGAACCCAGAACCTCTTGGTTCACCATCCTACGCCTTTGCCATCTGTGCTGGGATAGTTAGTTGTTAATATAATAAAAAAAATAAAACATAATGAAAAAAACACATTATGCCCAGAAAACGCGCCATTATTACCTACGAACGATGTTTGTAGTTATAACCCCGTGTCATATAAAAATTAAATACAAGCAATATAAATTCTAATGGAGACCATGAATCAACTGGGCTTGAAGCCCTGAACACCATGGTACCCATGTCTAACCATAATTTTTCCTGTATCAGGAAACCCTAAAACGAGTTTGGAAACTCTAAGAATTCAATCAAACAATACAGAGAGCATCACAACCTTATGATAAACAAGAATACATGGTTAATTTTCATTGAAAGTACATGTATGCGCGTAATCGAAAATAAAAAATAGTTAGAGAACCGAATTCTGTATCTTACGATTTTGGATGTTTTGTGGCTTGGGAATGCTTGCAAAGGCTTCAATGAAGTTTCAGGAACATAGTGGAGTCCTTGGAATACCCTGAATCAGCCTGTAGAAGGATATGGGACCAACACTTTTTGACCAAAAATTTGATGTTTGATCTTGCTGTGGGAGGCAGGTTGCGTAGTTTTTCCGTCTCCTCTAGGGTTGCAATGATCTTGTATAAGTAGTAGAATCAAGAATAGGTCAATGGTTTTGGAAAGAATCAAAGATATGATTGCCATGAATTTTGATTCCAATCTTTCTACATTTTGATATTTTCTCTTGTTTTTTGATCTTGCACGATTTGTTTAGCTTTGTGACAGCAAGCATGATCTCTAATTCAATGCAAAACAAATCTCATTCTATAAGTTTGATTTGTTTTGATTTAATTTGATTTAATTTGAATTTAAATGAATAAAAATAAAAATAAATAAATAAACAAGAATAAAAAAGCATGGAGAGTCCCATAGGTCGTGGACCATGTTAGGACTGAGATTCAATCTTGAAAAAATGGACCCATGTGGAAAAAAATGCAATTTTGAGCATTGTTGACTTTGGGCAAATTTCCAAAAACTGCCAACTTTAACAATGTACATCTCTCTCAATTTTGACCCTAGGAGGGTGTTCTTGGACTTTTTAGAAATCTTAGGGTGTCCCCCAATTAACCCCTTTAGTTACAACTCAATTGGATCTTTCATGTTCATGTAAGAAGCTTTGACACAAAAGGTGTTTTTGTTGACTTTTTGAAATGACCTATAATGTCCGAATTTATATCTTTTCATGAGTGCATTTTTTGAACTTGTGGGCTGAAGATGAGTTGTTGGGAATTGAATCATCTTCAAAATGATCCTTGGATGGGAAATTTATGATAAAGTATGAGAAAATTATGCTTGGTCAATGTTTGGTTGACTTTTCCTATAGAAACCCTAATTTAGCAACTTTTGAGTTTTGATGAATTAGGAGCATTCCTTGAGGAATCATGATCAACCCTTGATCATATGATGGATATCACTTAAAAATGTTGATGTTGACCAAAAATCTTGAAGTTTGACTGTATGTGGGCCACAGTTGACTTTTGACCTAGTGTAGTTCATTTTCAGGCATCTGAGCAATTGACTGAGCCAACTTCTTGTGCAAGGAATGAAACTTAACATGGATGGTTTTGAGAACATATTAGGGAAATGGAAGTCATTTAGGACCCTTGGAACTCAAACATCTTGATAAGGAGTGAAACCCTAGTTTGAAGCTCATTGTCTTAGGAGGAGGATTTGTCTGGTCAATCCTTAGTCCACTTGAGCAATTGAGGACCTCTAGGAATATGTTTTGAGTAAAAATGGGAGGGAAAATTTTGGGGTAAAAAAACTGCCCCTGTTAAATCTTCTTAAACCTGAGGATGTAGATTTGCTGGTCTACCTTTCGTGATCTGAAGGTGGAAGATGATTGAAAACTAGAGTGCCCAGAAATTTGCACTTGCGTGAAGTAATATTGATTGGTGATATCGGGAATGGGATTACAGATGCCATTTGGAAGTCAATGGAGAATCTTCGGATATGGGCTTAAAGATGCCATCCAGAAAAGATATTGGTTGCATAAGAGGTTCCTTTACGATAATTCCTGTAACTGTCGTTGAGGAGAACTTCACAGGGGAATGTTGATTTATATCTTGGGAAATAGAGTCTATGAGCTTCGGTTGTCCGCTACTCTAATGGTGAATTAACTCTTGATTGAGGAGGTGGAAGTAAACTGCATATCTGGTCAGGGTCCAGGCTGCACAACGACTTACTGGGGAAATGTGAAATCGATCGTATCTGGTCAGGTCCAGGTCTTACAGCATGGTAAACTGTTGTCTGGAGATAAGAGAGAAGGAACCTGGATAGTAGGGTTGCTTCAAAATGAAATCCTGGGTAGTAGGGTTGTGAGAAGGAACCTGGATAGTAGGGTTACTTCGAAATGAAAGCCTGGATAGTAGGGCTATAAGAAGGAACCTGGATAGTAGGGTTACTTTGAGATTAAAGCCTGGATAGTAGGGCTTATGGGAAGGAACCTGGATAGTAGGGTTACTTCGAGATGAGAGCCTGTATAGTAGGACTTATGGGAAGGAACCTGGATAGTAGGGTTACTTCGAGATGAAGTCCTGGATAGTAGGGCTTATGGGAAGGAACCTGGATAGTAGGGTTACTTCGAGATGAAAGCCTGGATAGTAGGGCTTATGGGAAGGAACCTGGATAGTAGGGTTACTTCGAGATGAAAGACTGAATAGTAAGGCTTATGGGAAGGAACCTTGATAGTAGAGTTACTTCGAGATGAGAGCCTGGATAGTAGGGCTATAAGAAGGAACCTGGACAATAGGGTTACTTCGAGATGAAATCTTGGATAGTAGGGCTTATGGGAAGGAACCTGGATAGTAGGGTTACTTCGAGATGAAAGCCTGGATAGTAAGGCTTATGGGAAGGAACCTGGATAGTAGGGTTACTTCGAGATGAGAGCCTAAATAGTAGGGCTTATCGAAAGGAACCTGGATAGTAGGGTTACTTCGAGATGAAAGCCTGGATAATAAGGCTTATGGGAAGGAACCTGGATAGTAGGGTTACTTCGAGATGAGAGCCTGGATAGTAGGGCTATGAGAAGGAACCTGGACAGTAGGGTTACTTCGATATGAAAGCCTGGATAGTAGGGCTTATGGGAATGAACCTGGATAGTAGGGTTACTTCGAGATGAAAGCCTAGATAGTAAGGCTTATAGGAAGGAACCTGGATAGTAGGGTTACTTCGAGATGAGAGCTTGGATAGTAGGGCTATAAGAAGGAACCTGGATAGTAGGGTTACTTCGAGATGAAATCCTAGATAGCGGGGCTTATGGGAAGGAACCTGGATAGTAGGGTTACTTCGAGATGAGAGCTTGGATAGTAGGGCTTATGGGAAGGAACCTGGATAGTAGGGTTACTTCGAGACGAAAGCCTGGATAGTAGGGCTTATGGGAAGGAACCTGGATAGTAGGGTTACTTCGAGATGAAAGCCTGGATAGTAGGGCTGCTTCATTTGATCACATAGATTAGTTGACCTGTTTGGTTTCAGGAACTGATTTTCCATTAGTTGTCTGCATATATGACATGCATAACTTCATGGATTTAATCTTGAACGGTTGGAATTGTTGATGATAACCATCTTTCCTGAAAAGGTAACAGGGTTAACTATATGCGATGCATGAAATGCATTGTGGGATGATGTTCTCAAAATAAATGAGATTATGTTGTATGCAATATGTATGCGCATGTCATGATGTATGAACATGAGATGTTATTGTGACATATCTGAGTCTGGGAAAATAAGTCCCTGATTGCTGTTGGAGAGTATTGGAAATAACATTCCTGACTATTTAACAAAACCGTGGTTCTTCTACTTCCGTTGGGGATGGTGAACGGAGATGACTATGCTTGAGATTTGCTCCTTGTTTATGGATATTTTGTCGGGAAGAGAATCTGCTTGAGAATAACTCTACGGGGAAATAACTTTGTTGGAGAATGAACTTCCATATCTGAAGGGATAAACTCTGTCGGGGATTGAGCTTCTGTATTCAGAGAAATAAACTTTGTTCGGGAGAAAGCTTTATGACCTGCTTGCGATTATGAAATTCTGTTGGGGAATATAGATGTCAGTTTTTTGAAGGAACCCGGTTGGGGAGAGTACCTCCTATTTTGGGGAAGCCGATGTCAAAGATTTAATTGCCTCTACTTTGTGGGGAGTATAGATGTCACAGAGTCGTATGTACTGATGACTTTGTTTCAAAGTTGTCTCTGCCCCGGTAATTGCTGGACAAAGTAACTGTCGGGTTTGACATTTTTTTAGTTTTTGCCCCTGTTTCTTAAGTTACGGGCAATTGTCTTTCCGTTTCCATAACAAATATTTATAAACAACAATCATATTCAAATGCATATGTCAAGAAAAAATCATTGGACGTTTTTGCAAAACAAATGGTTTTGTAAAAATGACTTGTAATAATTTTCGAAGTTGGCCTATAACAGGCGTTTTTGTACAAGGAAGTTGACGCTCTAGTAAGAGAACGCCACCGTAAAAATGGAAGCTATACAATATTGTGTACAATGAAAAGAAAACAACTATGTGCAATAATCCCATTTAAGTTTCAATTCTGCTATTGTCGCTATGTCTTCGAGCGTCTCATCACTTTGCTGCTTATTCGAAGCTGATTAGATTGATCGGTGTCGTTCGAGCTTGACAGTTGATACTGAGGTCTGGTCGCAAGGTGATCCAATGGGACATAGTGATACGCTTTACATCCCTAACTTTTGCCTTGACTGCTCTTTCGGGTTTTGAGTCCACCGGGATACCCTTTTTTGCCCAAGCCGCCTTTTTAGGTTTTCGACTTGTCGGGTGTACAGATTTTTTCATTTTCATCCCTTATTTTTTCCCGAACCCTTTTGGTTTTCCGGGAAGCCCTTATTTTTTCCTAGGCCAGTCAACCTAGCGGGTCTTTAATCATGCGTAGTATCTTTTCACTATGTCCGCATTAACAGGGTGAGGAAGGTCGTCACCGTCCATGGTGGTTATAATCATGGCTCCACCCGAGGAAATGTTTTTGATCACAAATGGCCCTTCGTATGTGGGAGTCCATTTTCCCCTGGGATCACCTTGTGGTAGTATGATGCGCTTGATCACTAGATCCCCGACTTGATACTCTTGGCGTCTGACTTTTTTTATTGAAAGCCTTGATCATCCGTTTTTGATACATTTGACCATGGCAGACATCAGTAAGTCTCTTCTCATCAATCAGGTTCAGTTGATCAAGTCGAGCCTGGATCCAATCGTCTTCATTCAAACCCGCATCCTTCATAATCCTCGGATAAGGGATCTGTACCTCAATAGGCAGGACAACCTCCATGCCATATACTAGAGAGTAGGGTGTTGTCCCTGTTGACGTCTGTACTGAGGTGCGATACCCATGAAAAGCAAATGGTAACATCTCATGACAGTCTTTGTATGTCACCGTCATCTTCTGTATGATCTTCTTGATGTTTTTGTTAGCAGCTTCAACAACGCCATTCATCTTCGGCCGGTAGGGGGAAGAGTTATGATGTTGTATCTTGAATTGCTTACAAAGCTCGGTGATCATTGTGTTATTGAGATTCGTACCGTTGTCAGTAATGATTCTCTATAGCACACCATACCGACAGATCAGGTTATGCCTGATAAACCGCGCCATAACATTCTTGGTAACGGTAGCAAAGGAGGCAGCCGCAACCCACTTCGTGAAGTAATCAATGGCCACCAGGATGAAATGATGCCCATTGGAAGCGGTAGGTCTAATCTCTCTAATCATGTCAATGCCCCACATGACAAAGGTCCAAGGAGCCGTCAGGATATTCAAAGGAACCGGAGGCACGTGCACTTTATCAGCATAGATTTGGCACTTATGACAAGTTCGGGAATGCTGATAACAATCTGTTTCCATAGTGGACCAGTAGTATCCTGCCCGTAGGATCTTTTTAGCCATGGTATATTCATTGGAGTGAGTTCCAAAAGTACCTTCATGCAAATTTGTCATGATCCTCTCTACTTCGCTCTTGTCTATACACCACAACAAGGTGGAGTCATGGTTGCGCTTGTAGAGGATTCCATTGCTGAGGAAGAATTTCGCGGCAAACCTTCTCATAAACTTTTTATCATTGACAGATGCCCTCTCGGGATACTCTTGAGTCTCGAGATACCTTTTTACTTCGTGAAACCAGGGTTTGTTTGCTACGTCTTCAGTATCAATCTCACAGTAGTATGCTGGTTCATCCAACCTCTCAATAGTGATTCAGGGAGCTTCGTTGTCCCATATGACCTTGAACATAGAAGACATGGTAGCTAGTGCATCCGCTAACTGATTCTCCTCTCGTGGGAAATGTTCAAAGGTTACCTCCTCAAAGAGTGGGAGCAATGTCAGCACATGTTTTTTGTACAGGATGAGATTCGATTAATTTGTATCCCACTCTCCTTTGATCTGACTTATCACCAAGGATGAATCCCCGAAAACATTTAAGAACTTGATCCTCAGGTCGATAGTAGCTTTAAGACCCATGATACAAGCTTCATACTCCGCCATGTTGTTAGTACAGTTAAAGTATAGTCGGGTGGTGAAAGGAGTATGACAGCCCTCAGGAGATATAATTATAGCACCAATGCCATTACCGAGTGTGTTTCAGGCCCCGTCAAAAACCATAGTCCATCGGGATCCTTCTTCAGGTCCTTCATCCAGTCCAGGTTCTTCATAGTCAGTTACCAGCATAATATTCTTATCCGGGAACTCGAAATTCATGGACTGGTAGTCATTTACGATCTGATGAGCCAAATGATTAGCCAATACACTTCCCTTGATTGCTTTCTGGGTTGTATATTGGATATCGTATTCGGTTAAGATCATTTGCCATCTTACTATTCTTTCGAAGAGCGCGAGCTTCTCGAAGATGTACTTGATTGGATCCATCTTAGATATCAACAAAGTGGTGTGGGTCAACATATACTATCTCAGACGGCGAGCAGCCCATGCCAAAGCGCAACAAGTTTTCTCAAGTAGTGAGTATCTTGTCTCACAGTCGGTAAACTTTTTACTAAGGTAGTATATTGCATGCTCTTTTTGACCAGACTCGTCATGCAGCCCCAGTACACACCCCATTGAATGGTATAATACTTTTAAGTACATTATCAAAGGTCTACCTTCAATCGGAGGCATCATAATTAGTGGTTCTTGAAGGTATTATTTGATTCTGTCAAATGCGACCTGGCATTCGCCATTCCACTTTACCATTTGATCTTTCTTCAGAAGTTTGAAGATCGGCTCACAAGTAGCAGTCAGATGTGAAATGAACCTGGCGATATAATTTAGGCATCCCAAGAAACCTCTAACCTCCTTTTCAGTACGGGGAGCCAGCATCTCTTGTATGGCCTTTACCTTTGTAGGGTCTACCTGAATACCTTTGTCACCGACGATGAACCCCAGAAGCTTACCAGACCTTAACCTGAAGGTGCACTTGTTCCAATTCAACCTCAGCTTGTATGTCTTCAGCCTGTCAAATAGATTTTGTAGATGATCCAGGTGTTCTTCCTCGGTTTGAGACCTGGCTATCATGTCATCAACATAAACCTCTATCTCATGGTGAATCATATCATGGAACGAAGCTACCATGGATCGCTGATAAGTTGCCCCAACATTCTTTAATCCAAACAGCATCACCTTGTAACAGAAGTTGCCCCACTGTGTGACAAAGGTTGTCTTCTCCATGTCTTCGAGAGCCATCTTGATCTGGTTGTAGCCAGAGAAACCATCCATGAAGGAAAATAACTTGTGTTGTGCGGTGTTGTTTACCAGAACATCAATGTGGGGAAGCGGGAAGTCATCCTTTGGGCTTTCCCTGTCCAGGTATCTGTAGTCCACACACATCTCTACCTTGTCGTCTTTCTTAGGTACCGGAAAGACGTTAGCAACCCACTGCAGATAGGAGGTGACAGTTAAGAACCTAGCGTTGAACTATTTCATAACCTCTGCTTTAATCTTCTCTGATATTGCAGGGCGCATATGACGGGCTTTTTGCTTAACCATAGGTCAATCTTCTTTAGTCGGCAGATGATGTATCACAATATTAGTGTCTAAACCATGCATGTCTTCATATGACCAGGCGAAGATCTCAACATAGTCGTGCAACATCTGTATCAACCGCTATTTGACATTATTCTCCAGATTTGTGCCGATCTTGACTTCTTTTCTGTCTACCTTTGTGCCCAAGTTTATCGTCTCAACTGGCTCTTCATGAGGCTGTATAGCCCTCTCTTCCTGCTGTAATAGTCTAGCAAGTTCTCCAGGCACCTCACAATCTTCCTCACCTTCGTCCTCGGCTTGGTTGATCGGATTTTCGAAGTTATAACTGACAATAGCAAAACTATTATCAATGGGATCCAGAGTGGATATGGATCTGCAGTTTGATATGTGAGTGTGTGTAAGAGCATAGCTGTATTGATAAAGTGAAAAAGCAGAAAAGAAAACAAAGAGCGCAAAATTTGTGTGCAAGAAACGTCCAATGTTTTATTGATGACATATGAAAATGACATATAACAACCCTCACAAATACAAGGCCATATAGTTTATATTGTTTATTACAAATTCAAAAAACAAGTAAGACAATTACTGATGAACAAAAGAAATTGGCACAAAATCTCTGGCCGTCCAGTTACTAGGTCCACCGTTGGTAGTAGGGTAGATCCAGTTGTCAGTATCAGAATCCTTATCATTGTCTTCTATATCATTAACCCTTAAATTGCTGATGCGTAGAGGAGGTCCTCCAGCCCAAGCACGTTGAACAACCTTTTGAGCTCCTAAAGTAAAGCCCAAACCAAATTTGTCAGTTTTATGCGGAAAATCAGGGAGTTGTCCCCCAATGGTACACCCACCTTCTTCAACTACCACTCTGGCGTCCTTTAGAGAAGCCATCTTCAAAGGAGATTTGGTGATCTTCGGCGCACTAGTAATGGTCTCAGTTGATGCCATAATCTGGGGAACCTCTTCAAAGTTTTGACAAGGGGTCTCTATGAACTCCCCGTCTATCTCTACATACCTAAAAGAGTTCAGGTGGCTTACCATATACTCTTCTTCACCATGCACAGTGACAATCTTCCCTTTCACCATATACTTCAGCATTTGGTGCAGCGTAGAAGTAACGGCCCCAGCTTCATGGATCCAAGGACGATCCAACAAACAAGAGTACGATGTCCTAATATCCATCATGTAGAAGGTGGATTCAAAGTTCTTGGAACCCACTTTGACAGGGATGTCCACCTCCCCGTGCACCATTCTTTTTTACCCTTCAAAATCCCTCACCACAATGTTACTGGACTTTAAGGTCAAGCCTTCACAATCTAGCCGATCGAGAGCCTTCTTAGGCAGAACGTTCAGTGATGATCCAATATCCATCAGCACATGAGCCATAGTAGTGCCCCTGCATTCTATCGAGACATGCAGAGCATCATTATGCTTTCTCCCCTTTGGTTCCAAATCGGCATCTGAAAAACCCAACCCATTGTCAGCAGTCAAACTGGCCATACAGTCCTTGAATTGGTCAGCGGAGGTTTCTTGTGGAACATGCGTAGTCTTGAGAAATGCAATCAAAGCCTTTGCATGGGCTTCGGAACACAACAGCAGAGACGACATTGATATCTTCGAAGGGGTCTGCTCCAGCTGCTCGACCATGTTGTAGTCGCTCTTCTTGATTATTTTTAAAATTTCCTCCATTTCTTGCTTAGAGGATTCCAAAACAACTTTTCTAGGTGCCTCCGTCTGGGCATGCTCACCTATAACTTCTTTGCCCCGAGTCCCAGATGACTCATCGGCAGGGGTAACAACTGGAGTAAGAATGGGAGTAGTAGCTGAAGTACTAGCAGGAACAAAAGATGGAATAACAATAGGCTTAGTGACAATCTTCGGGGAGATCTCGGGATAGAAAACCCTTCCACTTCGAGTAACTTTGTTGATCCCGACAATGTTACTGACATCGGGATCAGCCTCTTCAGTCTTCAAATCCTGTTTGACGCCATGATAGTAAACATTGGCACCATAATTCCAAGGGACAACTTTGTCTGAGGAGTACGGTACAGGACCAGAAAAAGTGATTATCAATGGAGAAATTCTTGGAGCAGGTGTAATCCTAATAGGTCGTTTAGAGGAGAGCTTGGAAGCATTGACGGAAATGGTTATGATAGAAACATCTTCATGCGGAACAGTCGGAAATGGAGTCTTTTCAAACAAAATTTCCCTGCTATCCATCAGGCGTTGGACACCTGCTTTCAGCAAATAACAACTAGAAGGTAGAGATAAACATATGTGGCAACCTTCACCACAGCCCGAAAATAAACCGGCTAGCAACAAATTCTTCTTGACAGTCATGAGAGGAGTGGAAACTTCATCAACAGAAGTAACAAATAGATCAGTATCAATGGAATTAACACCACGGTTGTGCTTGGGCATGGGAGCAGTTATGACATTAGGCTTCTCCGGAGCATCAAATTCAATCTCCTTGGCTTCGATCGGATCCTATATCTTATTCCTCAAAGCCCAGCACTCATTTGTATCGTGGCCTGGACTCTCAGAATGGTAATCACACTGAGAGTTTGGATTATACCGAGGAGATGTGGTGTTAGGATTCTTGGGAGCCTCCTTTAAGGTTTCCAATTTAGATCTTAACAGATGGGGTAAAACCTCAGTCAATGTCATATTAATCCGGGTGAACTGCATTTGCGGTCTTTCTACCCTTTGCTGATTATTTTGTTGTTGAGTAGCCACATGCCTAGGTATCATCACAGCCCCTACCATTGAACAGCTCTCAGCTCAGCTCTGACCTCTTGGGTTATAAATGGCATTGATCTCCTTCTTACCCGTGAACGACTTCTTCACTGTACTTGACAAAGTATCTTTCTAGATCTTGCCACTCTGGATCTCAGCTTCTACCCTTTCTCCAGTCAGTATCATCTCGGTGAAACCAGTTGAGGAGCTACCAATCAAGTGATTGAAGAACGGGCTAGACAGCGTACCAAGAAACATGTCAACCAACTCCCTATCAAACAAAGGGGGTTGGACTCTCCCTGCCAGATCTCTCCACTTCTGCGTGTAGTCCTTGAAACCTTCGCTTGCACCCATGGACATACTCTGGAGTTGGGTATGGGTAGGAGCAAGGTCAGCGTTATATTAATACTTCTTGTAAAAAGTAGCATTCAAATCTTCCCAGTTGCGGACATTGGTTCCCTCCAGCTGATAGAACCACTCAAGCTGAGTCCCGGACAAATTGTCCTGAAAGAAATGGACCCACAAGTTCCTGTCAGCAGTGTGAGGCTGGATCTTCCTCACATAGGAACGAAGATAAAGCTTGGGACAAGACACCCCATCATACTTCGCAAATACCGAAGCCTTAAACTTCTGTGGGATGACTACCCCAGATACCAAACCTAATTCTTCGAAATCCAACCCTAGTATTCTTTGGTTCTCCATTACGCTCAGATGATCCTCTAACTATTTGTATTTATCCTCAGCAGGAGGATACTATTCATCATTATAATTTGTGTCATTATCAGAAACCTCAGGGCTAGGGTCCTCCTCCCTTGTCTCTCTCTCTCTCTCTCTTGATTCTCTCCTTATTTGGACGAGGAGGTCAGATCAACAGGTTGCTTCAATGGTCCCTTGAATCTTCTGTCCAGATTTAGGACACCAGCGGTCTTCTTCTTCTTCTTCTTCTCTTTCAGGATAAGGGCCTTCAGATCTTCCTACCCTTTAGCCAAAGCTACGAACATTTGCTGAAATTGGGCATTTTGTGTCTGGAGATCCTTGATACTTTGTTCAGAAGACATTTTTACTGAAATAAACAGCGCAGAAGATGAGAAACCTGTTATGAAACCTGTTTATGCAATGTCATGGATGATATGCGTATGCAATGATTTCAAGGACTCTTAAAGGCTCAAATTTGTTTAACCAAAATAAACACACGTTAATTCTATTAATAAGTTTGAATTGTTACAAAGGGTGCCTTTTAGGCTTACAACAAAACAAAACTTAAAGTAAAAAGGAAAATTAGGTCTCCCAGGAGCGCATCCTCTTTGGTGCAATATAGGCGTTTATATTCCTCTATGTGATACGGTGGCAGAACCGACTGTTTAATACTGGTTTATGTTTTACGTTTGTTGTTTGCAAAATGTCGCAGTAAGCAAGAGTCGCCATCGACGTTTATTTTATCCAACTGGAAAGGAAAAAAGCACAGAAAAATTCCTTTTTCGAGATTTTGAGTACGGGGGTAGATTATAGAAAGGGAAGGTATTAGCACACTTTCTATCCGTAGTTTTCTACGGGCTCTTAGGTACTTGCTCATCATTTTTTTTTTTAAATTGCTCCGTGTTTGTGTGTCTTTGAAAAGTTTTTGTTTTACTTTGTTTTAACCCTTGTTTCTGTCCTCAAGAGTGTTACGAAGTTGTTTTTGAAAACTTTGTTTGAAAATTGTTTGGTGTGAAAAAGTTTGTTTGTTTGAGCAAGTACCTAGGAACTAATCTACCTACTCAAAAAAGACTGTTCATTTTCCTTTAGACAATGTTATCCCATTATTGAGAAATAGGTAGCACTGTCGTTGGAGTTTGTAAGGGTCAATTCGAAAGGGACGTACGATCACTAAAGCAATGTTAGGACGTCTTAGTAATAACCCTAGTGTCTTAAGATCATATTCGAGGCAACATTTCCGAGGCAACCTTTCCGAGGCAACATTTTCGAATGAGACATTTGATCTTTGTTTAGACAAGAGGGCGACCACTAAAATATCCTATACTTAATGATCGCTTACCGAAGGCAACCGAAGTGAGAGTATACCCTAGGAGTGCGTATGTGCGAGTGATTTGATTTCAGTTATTATCTTTGCACATTTAGGGTTCGCTAACCATTTTAACATTAACATACATTCTTGTCATGCAATCCTATTATCATACGTCTAACAGTTAATATTTGCGAAAATTAAAATGCGAGCAATAAAACTACGCTATTACAAGGCTTTGGGGAGGGGGATTAATTACATAGCCAAAAACCTGTAAAACGATAAATAAAAGAAAAATCCTAATTAAGCTATTACATCCCATGAGCAGTTACATTAATATCGTAAAAATAAATAAACGCGCGTGATGAAATGAGAACGAAAAAAAATTAGGGTTTTGACCCCGTCTAAACCTAATTAAAATAAAAATAATTTTTTTTTTTTTTGATTATTTTGAGAAAATAAGGTTTTAATTAAATAAATACAAACCTAATTACTAATTAATTTAATATTAAGAAAAATGATTAATTTTGACCTATTTTTGCATTTTGGTTATTTTAAGAAAATAAAATAAAAATAAAATTAAACAAAACCCTAATTTCTAATTTGTTTTAAATTTATTTACAAAAAGGTTAAAATTACCCTAAAATTAAATTAAACTAATTATTAAATTAATTTTGATAAAAAATAAAACCTAAATCTAAATTGTTGAAAATTGATTTTTATGAGTTTTTGTAAGAAAAAGAATTAATTTTTGTGTGAGAAAATAATTAATCAAAATAAAAACTAAAAGAAAATAAATATAAGAGAAAAAGAAGTGGGCCTGGTATCAAAGCAAAAGGGGGTGTAAATCTGACTTTCAAGCCAAATAAGCCTTGGTTCATGTTTGACTTCTCAGATCCTGTGCATTGGCTTGACTAGGGCGCATCATAGACCTCCTTGTGAGAAACGCTAGATTTGGATAGAGATGGATCTTGTGGCTGACTGATTGGAGGCACATGGTAAGCTTCATGACGCGTGGGGTACAGGATCTGTAAAGAGAAATTGAGAAAATGGAAAATGTTGGAGGCAGGGGTCGAACCCCTGACCTCATGCCTGCAAAGCCTTAACGCCTTCTCTGGCTACCACTGGGCCACTTGAATTTATTTGTTAGTATATGAAATAATAATAATATAATGAAAAACAATGCCAGCTATCAAACAAACGCGCCAGAATTCAAACGGACGAATGGTGTGTTGCCATGCAGTCGTCGTCTACCCTTGTCCGTCGTTTTAGGTAAAACGAATTTTACCTACAGACGTTCTCTGTAGGTATAGCCCCTGTGTATTTCCAGAATCTCATACAAGCATGATAAATGAAAACTAATGGTATAGGTCAGTTTGTCTTGGCCTTGTGAACACCGTAGTACCCCTCTTTTGGGCCAATTTTACCTGCATGAGAAAACCCTAAAACGAGCAAGGAAAACCTAGCAATGGTGGATCTCTGTATGGTTAGCAAAAATGAAATTAATTATTATCATTAGCTTGCAAATGTCTCAAAGATTCAGAATATATCCATAACATATGCTAACAATGCCAGAATTATGAATTGCAATTTCAAAAAAAGTAGGGATATCGTGAGGTGCTTACAGTGCGTATCTGGGCACGAAAATGCTTGCTGATGATTGGGATAGGCTCCTTGAATGCCCAGCAAGTGAATGAGACAGCTGGGAAGGCTTAGATAGCCTGGAACTATGAAATCAGATTGCCATTTTTTCTTGATTTTTTGAAAGTTGTTCTTCTCTTTTCACGCCTCTAACCCTTATGATTTTACTTTGGATTTGTTCATTATATATCATAGAATTAATTAGGGTTACAAGTTTGCATCAAATCCTTGCAATTATGAAGATTTGATCCTTGATGCACCCTTGCATCAAATCTTTCCAAAACAAGAAAAATTCAATCTTTTTTTGTCCAAACAAGCCTTGCACGATTTGATCTCATTTTCAGCTATTCATGGACCTGAAGTATGCACAAAATCTCAAGGTTGAAATGATTTTTGATATTTTCATTATTTATTATTGATTTTATTTGATTTAAATGAAATAAAATCAATATAAATGATAAAAATAAAATAAAGGAAAGTGGGAAGGATCACGGGTCATGGATCATCTTGCAAACTCAACGCAAGCACAAAAAGTTGGGCCCATTTGACAAAAATTGCAAATTGAGACACATTTGACTTTTGGCAATTTTGCAAAACAGGTCAACTTCACCAATGCATAACTCCTTCAATTTTGACCCTAGAGATGTGTTCTTGGACTTTTTAGAAAGCTCAATATTTTCTATAAGCAACCCTTTTTGTCTCATCTCAATTGATTCTTCCATGTTCATGTATGAAGCTTTGACAAAAAAGGTGTTTTTGTTGACTTTTCAAAATGACCTATAATGTCCAAATTCATAACTTCTTATGAATGCATATTTTGAACTTGGGAGATGAAGATGAATTGTAGGGAATTCCATACTCTTAAAAATGAGCTTTGTATGGGTCATTCTTGATAAAGTATGAGAATTTTATGCTTGGTCAAAGTTGAGCTGACTTTTCCTGCAAAACCCTAATTTAGCAACTTTTGGGTTTTGATGAATTGTGAGCAATCCTTGAGGAATCATGATCAACCCTTGATCAAATGATGAATAATACTTCAAAATTAGGATGTTGACCAAAAATCTTGAAGTTTGACTGTATGTGGGCCACAGTTGACTTTTGCCCTAGCATAGTCGATTTTCAGGCCTTTGAGCAATTGACTGAGCAAACTTTCTCTGTAGGGCTTGAAACTTGACATGGATGATCTTGAGAACATATTAGGGAAATGGTGATAATTTGGGACCCTTTTGATTCAAATATCTTGATGCAAACTGAAACCCTAATTTGAGGTAGACTGCCTTAGGAGAGAGTTTGTTTGGTCAACTCTTGGACTTCTTTAAGCAATTTGAGGACCTTACTTGAAATGTGTTGAGAAATATGGGAGGGAAAATTTTGGGGTACAACACTCTCTTCATGAAGTAGCCTAGTGATTTCTAGGACCTTCTTCTTGCTGGCGTGAATTGAGTTTCAAACGTATCCCGCTCCTCTTTGAGTTGAACCCAGGGTTTTTGTAATTCCTCATGATCAGTTGGCATGTCAGGATGGAGAGCAAGATAAGAAGTGTCTCCTTCAGCAACCGGTTCCACAATCATTGGTAGGACAACAGGGTAAGGCATCATAAGGTTTTGATAACGGGCTCACACCAATTTTAGATAAGGCTCAAGAGGGATTGAGTTCTTGTGCCCTAGTGTCTTGCTATCAACTCTATGTACCATGCCCCAAGCTTGCATGAACTTTTTACGGTAACCCTGAGCATCATTCCCGTAGTCGAAGATGATTCCTTGGATAAGTGCGTCATGAGGAGCATCCCTTCTCGCATACCCAAACTGTCCCAGTGCTAAACAAGTATTGTAAGTGATCTCTCCCCTAATTCCTAAGAGAGGGACATTAGGGAATTCTCCGCATCGATCAATGATGGTAACATTATCCGAGGATCGAGGACACCAATGAATACCTGAATGTGTAAGAGTCATTAGCCTATGAGACCATCTCAAACCCTGTTCATTCTTCAAGATGGACCGGGGTAGGTGTGAAATAAACCACCTAGACAAAAGAGGAGTGCAACATAGAAGGGTCCCTCTTTTCTTTATAGTGCGAGTATGTAGAGAATGTAGGATATCTCCAAGCAAAGTAGGTACCGGATTGCACGACAAGAAAACCTTAACCACATTCACATCTATGAGCTGGTCCAGATTAGGAAACAATACTAACCCATAGATGAGAAAGGCAAACACTTCTTCAAAAGCCTGTAGGTCCAGAGTATCCCAAAAATGATGGGCTTTATCAAACAAGAACTTAGCCAAAAAACCCTTGACACCTCTCCTGGTTTCCCAATTTACTACTACGCCAGCCCGTTGTAAGGATAGAGCTTTAGCAATATCTTCAGGTTTAGGGTCTATTTCCATACCATTGAAAGGTACCTTGTTAAGGATAGGCACCCCTAGTAACTGAGAAAACTCCTCCATAGTGGGCACTAACTGGTAATCTGGAAAAGTGAAGAAGTGATGTAGAGGGTCAAAGATTTGGAAGAGCACTTTTAGCATTTCTTTATCATGGTTTGAGGTGACCAAGCTGAGAAGTCGACCATGCCTTTCAATGAAGGGAGAGCTTTTAGGAACCCTTGATACCAATTATTTAAGCTGAGGAGGTACCTTTACCAGACTGACTTGGATAGTGAATCTGCAGGCGAGGGCCATGCCCTACAAAACAAGACAAAAGTAAACCCTAAGAATCCTTGAAATGGTTAGCATGATATGCTATGTTATGATGTCATGATTATGCTCAGATATAGTAGATATAGAAAACACAAACAAATCATAAAGACACCTTAGGTTTAAGGCTTGCATGGTGTGATACGGTGGGAGAACTGACTTGGTTGTTTTGTGTTTTATCGTAAATGTTGCGGTTAGCAAGAGTCGCCACCTAGTTTTCTTTTATCCAAAAGGAAAGGCTGAAAAGAACAGGAAAGACCTTTGAGATGTTTTCTTGAGTTCGGGGGGTAGATTATGAAAAGGGAAGGTATTAGCACCCTTTTCATCCATGGTTTTCCATGGGCTCTTAGTTACTTGCTAGATCACTTGCTTTTGTTCGAAAATATGCTTTGTGCGGTTTTTTGAAAGTATTTTGAAAAGGCGCCATCGTTTAGGAAAACTTTGTAATGATTCTCGTTCGTAAGAATGTATACAGAGTGTTGGTATTTTGAAAATGTTTTCGAGTTTGAAAGATGTTTTTTGAAAGTGTTGGTGTTTGTTTTGAAAATAGCAAGGATGTTTTTGGTTTTGAAATTGAGCAAGTAACTAGGAACGTTCTACCTACTCAAAAGTCTTCCATGTTCATTTCTTATTTCCTTTGACATTGTTATCTTACCATTGGTTTGGTAAGTAACCCTATCTTTGGATGTAAACGGGACGGGCGTGGGTCATTGTATAACCATGATTAGCAATGTTGTAAGGCATCTTAGCATTTTTCTTTAGGGACTAAGATCATTTTGAAAAGGAAACATAGATAGCGTCGTCGAGGGACTATGATCTTGTATTTTGCTTGTTTTTTCTAAGATACCTCACATGCATAATATGGTCATTTTTGTAAGGCAACCAAGTGGATTTTACCCTAGGGGTACTTGTGTGCAAGTGTATTAATTTTCATGCTTTGTTTAGTCTTTGATTAGGGTTTGCTACTTGTTGATTTTATCTTCTCATACAAACCCTAATTACTAGCATTTATATAAAGCGATAAATTGCGAAAAGTAAAATTACTACGCTATTACATCATTAGGGGAGGGGGTGTACAAATTTACAAATGGGGATTGCAAGAAAATTAAACCTAATTATCTATTACAACCATATTGAATATTGTACAAAATTGAAAATAAAATGCAAGAAAATAAATGGAAAAAAAATGATTTTTGTTGTTTTTTATGAAAGGGGTTTTGTCTTGACCTAATTAAAGAAAATTATTAATTAAAATTAAATAAAATTAACTTAAACTAATTAAGAAAAGAAATTAACTTAAAAATGATTTTTTATGAAAAAGTTTTAAATTAAAGAAAATAAAATGAAGATTAATTAATCAAAATAAACCTAAATTCTAAATTAATTTTAACTAAGATAATAAAATAATATACTAATTTAACCTAAGTCTAAAAATTATATACTTAAGAAAAAGAAATTAATTTGTTTAAGAAAATGTTTTTAGTCCTTTTGTTTTTTATAAGGAAAAATAAAATGTATAAGTATAAATAATAAATAAAAATATTTTTTTGGATTTTTTTATTAATAAAAATGATAATAATAATAATAATAATAATAATAATAATAATAATAATAATAATAATAATAATAATAATAATAATAATAATAATAATAATAATAAAAATATTAAAGAGGAAAAGAAATAAAAAAAACAAGAATAAGAAAATACAAAATAATTATAGAAATTTGGGCCAGGGGTGCACAAGCAAATCAGAGTTAGTAAAAGAAAAAAACAATAGGCCCAAATGCTGAAAGCCCAGGCGCTACAAACAAAAAAAATGTCAAAGAAGTGAAAAAATGGAAAAGGTCACGCTGGGGCTTGAACCCAGGACCTCATAGTGACAGGCGCGCGCTTTAACCACTGGGGTGGTGATACATCTGTTAACTTGTGTGAAAGGATAAATATATAACACAAAATGCGCCCTGATTACACTTCATCTTCAACCTCCAGCCAAAGGATCGGTAACTTGCTCATTTCTCAACCATTTGCAAAAATGTAAACATGAAAATTGCTCCATTTTGTCACACGAATCCAACCATATAAATATCATAAGCTATAAATCAAAGATGAATGATAATTTCTAAAAGTACCAAATTCTGACCTAAATATTTTAGAAAGTTCAAACTCAAAATTCTCCTAGCTCAATCAAAATAAATGAAATTTATGGACATGTATAATTTAAGGGCAATGATATCTACATTTTATCTTCACAAATGCAAGCCTAACAATGCCTAAATATGAAGATAGAAATTAAAAAAAAAACCTCAAAACTGGAAATCGTGAAATGGATTTGAGCTTGTTTCAGGCAGTGGTGATCAAGTTAGCTTGCTTGGATCTCTAGGAAGCTAATGCAATGGCTGGCTTGAGCTGAGGGTGGCTGGAATGGTCTAGAGAAGTCCAACTGTGATGCTATGTTTTTGAACTTGGAAATGGATGAAGATGGTGTTACAGTCGTGTAACAGGGATAGGGATGAATTGTTTGGAAGCAAAAGGCCAAGAAATGCACGAGTGAAATGGAAGTTTGAAGTTCTTGGTCAAAATATGCAACAATGGTGGTTTTTGATGCAGTTCTGAGTTTTGGAAGTTTTTAGAGCTTGTGTATTCGTGCGTTATGTTGTAATAGACTTGTGTTTTTGTATGGAAAAGGTTGGAGAGCTATTGCACAAAAGGTTTCTGAGTTATAGGGTTATGGCTCAATTGCTTGATTTTGAAGAAAAGTGAAAAAATCTGGTTTCAAGGCAGCAAGTACAAGCATGTAGGGTGGTCGCCAACTTTAAACAAGCTTGTCTGACTTTGTAGAGGAAGCTTGTGTAAAGGGAACCAATACAAAGCTCAATGCAGGTTGACTTTGCATAAAGCTTGCTTTATGTAAATGGCAATGGTGCCTTTGTGTCATTAATGGAAAATTTACTTGGATAAAGCTTGAATCAAGTGGATAATCGCTAAAAAGAAAGTGTAATCTTCTGATTATGGAGAGATCTTGAGGTTTAGAGGCCTGCAAAGCAAGATTGTGCAGCATAGGTTTGAAATTTGAATTTTGTTCATCACAAAATGACTTGTAATTCAAGTTTGAAAACCCTAACTTCCTCTCTTCGATTCTCCATGCTCAAGAATGATCTCAGGGATTTCTTGGACATTTTGGAAAGCTTGTAATGTGATCTACAACCGCTCTTTGAATCACTTTTGAAAATTCCACTTGGAACTATATGAAAAAGTGCCATGAAGTTAGATCAAAATCCTGACCAAAACTAGGGCAAAATTTCACCAAGTGTTCAATTTCAAGACCATGACTTTATGAATTAATAACTTGAGATCCAAGAATTTTTAGAAAAAGTTGTGTAAATAAATATTGTAGATATCATGGAGATCTACAACTTTCATGTTGAAAGTTTCTTTTGAATCCTCTTGCATCATGGTGAAAATTTTACTCAAAGTTGTGAAAAAACATGAAGTTTTAAACACTTCGAAAAATTTCTAAGTTAGAAAACTTTGACTTTTCAAAATGATATCTTGACTTTTTGATTTCTTGATGAATAAGCTTCATATTTTTACATGTTTTGGTGAATTGTGATCTTTGACATAAGATTTTGACCAAAAAGTCAAAGTTTGACATTTTAGTGTACTGTTGACTTTTGATCAGTTGATTGAGAATTCACTATCAATTCAATTAATCTTGAGCAATGTTTTAGGTCATGCCATTAGGTAAAAAAGATGAAATTGAACTCTTGAAACCATGCTTCAAACCAATTGACCCTTTGCTAGGTCAAAAATCAGAAATTGCCCTTTCTCAGTCAAAACCCTAATTTTGACCATTTTGCCCTTTTGATGATTTGATCAAATTTCTTGAGGAATTATGGTCCAAACTTGATAAAATGATACATATGAGTTTATAATATTGATTTGGATCAAAATTTATGAAGTTTGACTGTAAATTAGCCATAGTTGACTTTTTCCCCAATACAGCTGGTTTTTATGTCAACTGCTCAATTGACTGAGCAAAAGTGTGATCCAAGGCTTGAAACTTGACATGAGTAATATTGGGGGTCCATAATGATCCATGAAAGTCATATGAAGCATTTAAAGTTCAATTATCCTTGTGAAATCTCAAACACTAATTTTGGTCATCAGTGCTTAAGGAGGTGTCTTGAGTTGATCAACCCTAGTGCAGTCTTAAACTGAAGGAGATCTTGTGATATATTACTTGATAAATGAGAGAGAAAATTTTGGGGTACAACACATGGATTTTAAGGTGATACCCTCTTGAATTTGGATTGGTTCAACCTATCCTAAATATAGTAACCGAATTCTAAGGGATCTCAATATCACCGATCTTTCCCCCAAATTTCATTCTGATAGACAATTGACTTGCCACCAAACAAAACTCAAGAGTCAAACCTCAATGAGTGTAGCATCTATTATCAACCGACTTTGGGTTTACACCAAATACGGCTATCTCACTACGTCTTAAAAGCCAAGTTGGTCAATTAAGTTTCTAAGGTCAGTTGATGCTTTATGATACCACGCAGCGGCCCCGTATTCTCCTTGATTACTCAAGGGCTGCCTGTACACACCAAAGTATCGCATCAACATAGCTATTGTTTCAACCGTGTCGGTATACCCCGCACAACTCCCTCATAGTTTATTGCTACTTACCTAAAAGGAATTCCCTTGATCCGGGTTTAGGATCCAAATAACCCAAACAAATACCCTTAAAAATAAATTAGACAAGAAAAACCAAAGAAGAAATTAAGAATGACCTAAATCATAAGGTGAACCCCACTTTATTAAGTTTCCCCAGCAGAGTCACCAATTCTGTGATACGGTGGCAGAACTGACTATTTTTTGTTACTACTGGTTTTGCGTTTTTTGTTCGCAAATGTACGGTAAGCAAGATTCGCCACCGTCTTTTATTTTATCCAACAAAGGAAAAGGGACAAAGAACAGAAAAAACCTTTTTCGAGATATTTCTGAGTACGGGGGTAGATTATAGAAAGGGAAGGTGTTAGCACCCTCTGTATCCATTATTTTCCATGGGCTCTTAGGTACTTGCTCATTTTGAAATTGCTTGTGTGTGTTTTGAAAAGTTTTTATTTAACTTTGTGGTAACCCTTGTATCTGCCTTCAAGAGTGTGACGAAGTTGTTTTTGAAAATTGTTTTGAAAGTGTTTGTATGAAAGAGTTTTTGTTGTTTTGAGCAAGTAGTTAAGAGTTTTTACCTACTCGAAAAAGACTATTTGTTTTCTCGTTTCCTTTAGACAGCGCTATCCTACTATTAAGGAGTAGGTAGCCCCATCGTTGGAGTTTAAGGGACATTCGAAGGGACAATTACGGTCACAAAAGCAATGGTTAGGAAACCTTAGTAGTTACCCTAGAGTCTTAAAGATCTTTCCGAGGCAACATTCGAATGGGTCATTTTTTATCTTTTGGGACTAGAGGGCGACCACTAAAATTCCATATACTTCATGATCGTTTATCGAAGGCAACCGAAGTGGGGGTAACCCTAGGAGTGAGCATGTGCAAGTGTTTGATTTCAATTCATTTATCTTTGCATATTTAGGGTGATCTACTGTTTTAACCATTTGTCTTTTGCATACAATCCTATTAGTCTAAGCAGTTAATAATAGCGGAAAGTAAAATGCGGGAATAAAAACCTAACTATTACAAGGCTTTAGGGAGGGGGTTACATAACCAAACTTGGGGAAAACAGTAAATAAAAGGCAGTAAAATAAACCCTAATTAAAAAGCTATTTCAAACTCGAAGCAAATACAATAATTGGAATAAATAAATAAATAAATGCGCGCGAGGAATAACATGAGAATAAATTAAATATCCTAAAGAATCTATTTAATTAAAGAAGATATTTTTTTGCTTTTTATTGAGAAAATGATTAATTTGCAATTTAGGCCTAATTTCTAGCTAATTTTAATTATGAAAATAAACCAAATTATCCTAATTAAACTAATCTATTTTCAAAATTAATTTTAATAAATAAGGAAGAAAAAACTAATTCTACATTTTTTGTGATTTTTGATTTTAAGATTTAATTAAAAAAGGATTTTCTAAAACAATTAAAAATAAATAAAACAATAAAAATATTAAAGAAATTAAAAGCAAAAGAAAATAGAATGGGCCTGTTGAGAAGCAATTTGGGAGGTATATGACTGGAATTTTCCAGGCCCAAGATTGCTAGCCCAATATCCAGCATGAGATTCAGTGTGAGCAACGCCTGAGGGTGCACCATGGGCTTTACTGGAAGGAGCGCTGGATCTGTTTGATGATGGATCTGGTGGATAAGATCTAGGGTACATGATAGTTTCCTGGAAGGAAGATGTATTGGATCTGGGACAGAAAAATTAGAAAATATGAAAACATGGGATTCTGGGATCGAACCCAGAACCTCTTGGTTCCCCAGCCTACGCCTTTGCAACCTGTGCTGGGATGGTTAGTTGTTAATATAATAAATAAATAAAACATAATGAAAAAAAAACGCATTATGCCCAGAAAACGCGCCAAGATTCAAACGAGCCAGTGTGTGGCTGCCACGTGATCATCTTCCTCCTTAGAACTGTCGTTTTAGGCCTGAACTTTTACCTACGGACAATGTTTGTAGCTATAACCCTGTGTCATTCAAAAATTAAATACAAGCAATATAAATTCTAATGGAGACCATGAATCAACTGGGCTTGAAGCCCTGAACACCATGGTACCCATGTCTAACCCTAATTTTGCTTGTATCAGGAAACCCTAAAACGAGTTTGGAAACCCTAAGAATGGAAAATTGCAATTCCTGTACCTAAAACTCAATCAAACAATACAGAGAGCATCGCAGCCTTATGATAAACAAGAATACATGGTTAATTTTCAATTAAAGTACATGTATGCGCGTAATTAAAAATAAAAAATAGTTAGAGAACCGAATTCTGTATCTTACGATTTTGGATGTTTTGTAGCTTAGGAGTGCTTGCAAAGGCTTCAATGAAAGTCCAGGAACATAGTGGAGTCCTTAGAATACCTTGAATCAGCCTGTAGAAGGATATGGGACCAACACTTTTTGACCAAAAATTTGATGTTTGATCTTGTTGTGGGAGGCAGGCTGCGCAATTTTTCTGTCTCCTCTAGGGTTGCAATGATCTTGTATAAGTAGTAGAATCAAGAATAGGTCAATGGTTTTGGAAAGAATCAAAGATATGATGACCATGAATTTTGATTCCAATCTTTCCACATTTGGAGATTTTCTCTTGTTTTTTGATCTTGCATGATTTGTTTAGCTTTGTGACAGCAAGCATGATCTCTAATTCAATGCAAAACAAATCTCATTCCATAAGTTTGATTTATTTTTTATTTAATTTGATTTTATTTGAATTTAAATGAATAAAAATCAAAATAAATTAAATAAACAAGAATAAAAAATCATGGAGGGTCCCATAGGTTGTGGACCATGTTAGGACTGAGATTCAATCTTGAAAAAAATGGACCCATGTGGAAAAAATGCAATTTTGAGCATTGTTGACTTTGGGCAAATTTCCAAAAATGGCCAACTTTGACAATGCACATCTTTCTCAATTTTGACCCTGAAGGGGTGTTCTTGGAATTTTTAGAAAGATTAGGATGTTCTCTAAACAACCCCTTTGGTTTCATCTCAATTGGATCTTTCATGTTCATGTAAGAAGCTTTGACCCAAAAGGTGTTTTTGTTGACTTTTTGAAATGACCTATAATGTCTGAATTTATATCTTTTCATGAGTGCATTTTTTGAACTTGAGGGTTGAAGATGAGTTGTAGGGAATTGAATTCTCTTCAAAATGATCCTTTGATGGGAAATTTCTAATAAATTATGAGAAAGTTATGCCTGGTCAAAGTTTGGTTGACTTTTCCTATAGAAACCCTAATTTAGCAACTTTTGAGTTTTGATGAATTAGGAGCATTCCTTGAGGAATCATGATCAACCCTTGATCAGATGATGGATATAACTTCAAAATGTTGATGTTGACAAAAAATCTTAAAGGTTGACTGTATGTGGGACACAATTGACTTTTGAACTAGTACAGTTGATTTTCAGGCATCTAAGCAATTGACTGAGCCAACTTCTTGTGTAAGGCATGAAACTTGACATGGATTATTTTGAGAACATATTAGGGAAATGGAAGTCATTTAGGACCCTTGGAACTCAAACATCTTGATAAGGAGTGAAACCCTAGTTTGAAGCTCATTGTCTTAGGAGGAGGATTTGTCTGGTCAATCCTTAGTCCACTTGAGAAATTGAGGACCTTTAGGAATATGTTTTGAGTAAAAATGGGAGGGGAAATTTTAGGGTACAATAGGTAATCTAAAAAACCCAAAAAATATATGATCATTTTCAATATTTGCACATAACTTCCATATTTATCCATTTCTAAAATCAAGCATAAACCACACGTACAAATTAATTCATGATAAACCGATTGAAAAATCATGACCATATGCCCTCTCCCAACTTTGAATTCCGTGTGTACGAAGTAGAAGAATAGACATTGACTGAGATTCCTGAAGAGTTTGATTCTGAGCATGAGGAAGAAACCATTTAGCCATATAAAGAACCATTGGAAGTGATTAATTTGGGTTCTGAAGAGGATATAAAGGAAGTCAAGGTTGGAGCATTTCTTGGTACAGACGTCAAGGTGAATATGATAGAGTTTCTCAAAGAATATATGGATGTGTTTTCCTGGAGTTATCAGGATATGCCAGGTGTGATACGGTGGGAGAACTGACTTGAGGTTTTGCGTTTGTATTCGCACTTGATCGGTTTAGCAAGAGTCGCCACCGACTTTTTATTTTATCCTAAAGGAAAGGTTAAAAAGCACAGGAAAAACCTTTTGAGATGTTTCGTGGGTTCGGGGGGTAGATTATGAAAAGGGAAGGTATTAGCACCCTTTTCATCCATGGTTATCCATGGGCTCTTAGTTACTTGTTTTAGATCACTTGCCTTTGATTTTCAATTGCTTGAAATGGTCCTTCGTGTGTGGGGGTTTTGAAAATGTTTTGAAAAAGATGCCTTGTCTTAGGCAACCGTTGTAACAATTCTTTACTCGAATGTTTTACAAAGGTGTTTGTCTTTTTGAAAAGATATTTCAATGTTTTTTTGAAAGTTTGTTTTTGAAAGTGTTTGTGGAGTGTGTTTTGAAAAGTAGGCAAGTGTGTTTTGCAAGTTTGATCAAGTAACTAAGAGTTGTCTACCCCTAAATTTACTCAAAGATTTTTCTCATGTTTTAACCCTTTTAACATTATTGTTCCACC
Organism: Vicia faba; assembly: GCA_948472305.1. Taxonomy (NCBI): domain Eukaryota; kingdom Viridiplantae; phylum Streptophyta; class Magnoliopsida; order Fabales; family Fabaceae; genus Vicia; species Vicia faba. Next base: position 1,034,952,208 of record OX451735.1, read on the forward strand.
ATTGTATTTGGTGGGCAATCTTGTATTAGGATGTTAACGGGACGGGCGCGGGTCATCGTATGGACCATGAATGCAATGGTGCCAAGTGTCTTTGGCAATTTTGCTTGAGGGGACTATGATCATTTTGTTTAGGTAACTTCGAAAGTGTCATCGAGGGACTATGATCATTTGATTTGTTTTGTTTTGCCAAAGAAACTCAACATGCAAGCATGGCCCATTTTGGAAGGCAACGAGTGGGATTACCCTAGGGGTGCAAGTGTGAATTGTGTATTGATTGTCATGCATTTGTTTTTGTATAAGGTTATCTAGCGGTTGATTTCGAATCTTCGCATACAAACCCTAATTACTATACAGTATATAGAAAGCGATAAATTGCGGGAATTTAAAGTCTAAGCTATTACAAATAAGTATCCGGGGATGGGGGTACAAATATTTACAAATGGGGATGAGACTTATTAGGAGTGTAGTGTCCAAATATATTTACAACCAAATCGAATCGCATTCTCAATGTCAATGTAGCAATGTATAAGAATAAAAGCAATGTATCAAAAGTATTTGTGTAAGTGTATGTGATTATTTACAAATGAGAAAGATGTTTAATGCAAAATTAAGTATTTTATTTATTCTTTATTTTTGAGTTTTTTGTTATTATGTACAAAAATATTTAATAAAAGAAAAGAAAAATGTTTTAAGCTTAAGAAAATTAACATTTATGTATTTTAGTTAATATATTTTTATGTAAACAACAAAAAAGGTTTTAAAAAAGTTTAAACTTAATACATCTAAGATTTACATTTTTTTTTTAAAAATATTGTTAAAATAAGTCTAATAAAAATATTGTTAAAATAAATTTATTATTAATATATTATCTATTTAACAAAGAAAATAATTAAGTTAAAAAAATGGTGTTGGTTAATAAAAAAGTTTATATGGGCTCAAGGGGATTTATTCTGGCCCAAACAAAACAGAGGAACGAATAAGGAAAGGGGGGGTATGCACGCTGGAATCAGTTGGGCTTAAGGCTTGTAAATGGGGTTGAGGCCCAACGTATTTCACAACATTTTTAGGGTTTCAGTGAGTTTGTGTCATTTGGAATCAGGGTTACAGGCTTAGCGCGGCGTCGTTCATCTTTCTTCGCTCTTCGTCTTCATCCTTCTCAACACATGGCCACTGAACGCTCGCCTCCTTGCCTCAAGCTGCTAGGCGCCACTTCCAACTCCTTCCTCTCCATGGTTGAGCACAACAATGACCAGAAAAGGTAAAGATTTCCCATTTTTATGTCTTAGGGTTTTCAGTCTTCCTCTTTGCATGTTTTAATTCTACGTGTTCTGATTTTTCATGTGTTGTTTGGTGTTCGTGTGAGGTGTGGAAAAGAAAAGGAAAGGGGATTTATACCTTTAGGGTTTTGGAGAAGGAGGAGTGGACGGCGGCGTCTCCGGTGGCTGAAGGCGAGGGAGTATGATGCTGGCTTGCTCTGGAAATCTGGTATTCGTAACTTTGCTTTTTTATGGTTTTATGAAGATAGTTTTGCAATCTGAAAACCTTAGGGCCCTTGCTTCTGTAAACTTCTTTTCCTCTTCTTTTGCTTGCTTCTGATTGCTGGCTTTGAGTATTGATGATGTTGTGTTTCGAACCTCTGAATGACTTGCTTCAGTTTGCCTCTGATTATGATATCTGAGTTTGCTTTTGATATTGTTTCGCTTCTGAATAGCTTTTCCTCTGAGCTTGATAGTATTGATTCTGAGTTGCTTGATGTACTACCCTATGATGAAGTCATTCTGAGGGTTTTTGTTGGTTATGAGTTGCCTTACTCTGAGATGCCTATTATTGTGCTTTTGTTTAGCCTATGATGAACCTTGGTTCTGAGGCATCATTGGATATTGATTTTTCTTCCTCTCTTTTTGGTTTTCTTTGATGATTTCTAATGATGAATCAGTTCTGAGAATGTTTGTTTTACTAGCCTATGATGAACATATTCTGAGGTGTTTATTAGGCTTGTTTGGATGTTTGAATTGGATGTTTGGATGTGCTTTGAGTTTGGTAAGGAAACAGGTTTTGACAGGCTTCAAAGTTTAGGCTTTGACAGGTTTGTTGGGGTTTCTGGTTTTGTGTAGTTTGACAGTTAGCTTTTAGGCTTGTGGGCTTGAATGCTTCTAGACAATTTTGAGGCTTGTTTCAGGGCTTATGCTTAGCTTGAATACTTGAGGCAAGCAGGTTGGTATGCAGGTTTTGATACTGAGTTTTTAGGCAGATTGATACAGTTTGGTGGTTTGTTGATGGCTTAGCAGACTTCAGGCTACAAGGCTTGAGGTTACAGGCTTAATGGCTTCAGGCTTTCATGCTATAACAGGTTTGAGCAATTATATGTTTGAGTTGGTTTGAAACAGGTTGGAGGCAATTTGCTTGTTTGTGTTATGTGGTTCTAGGCAAACTGCTTGTTTTTGACAGGCTGGGGTTGCAAGCTTCTAATGCAGTTTTGTGGCCATTGTCATGTAACAGGTTTTTGAGGTTACAGATTGAAAGCTTGTGGTTATGTCTTTGAAACAGGTTTGGCTTTGTATTTGAAGCAGGTTAAGGCTTGAAGCTTAACAGGTTTGCTTGTTTTGGAACAAGCAGGTTAAGGCTGGAGGTTCTTAGGCAAGCTTTGGTTATATCTTTCTTTATGTGTTTTTTGCCTCTCCTTTTTGCTGTGTTCTGATATCTTATTATATCTTTTTCTAAGCCTCAAGCCTGCTATAAGCCTTTCTCTCTCTCTTCTCTCTCTCTATCAGAAAAAAGCATTTGTTTATTGCTTACTGTCCTATTCTGAAAAAGTGATAGGCTGGGAAATGATGTGAAATTTGAATATTACTGCATTGTTAGTTTTCCTCTGCATACTTTCCATATTTCCTGCATATCTTTTGACAGCTTTTTGTACTTGTTGACAGCTTGATATCTTTTGATATCTTTGGACAGTTTGGTTGACATTGGACTTGGTTTAGTTTCCTCAGTTTGCAATCAGTTCAGTTTGGACTTTGTGCATTGGTTTGTTTCTTTGACAGTTTGTTTGCCAATGCAGCTTGTTTGCCCATTTTCAATTGATTTGCCTCTTTGGTTGAAAATTTGAAATTAGGCAGCCTGTTTGACAATTTTGAATTTGTGCAATATTGTAGCTTTGTGCATTTCATATTTTTGCAAGCATATTTCTATCCCTCTTTGTGAACCAAGAATTTCTTGTGATTTGCAGAGGGGGTGAATAAACTGATTCTGGCCAGTCACTTTTAATGATGAGCTTTTTAAATTAACTGTCTGCTTTTTATTTTATCTACATTTGACTTCTTTTCTTTTCTTTTTGCAGGTAAAAATCAGTTGAGCGAAGGATGAGTAGCAGTAGAAGATGAAGATTTCAAGACATTTAGGACATAGCTTTATTTCAATCTTAATCATTTGTAATAATATTAATGTAAATAACTGTAAATAAATTTACAGTATTCAAATAATATCTGTAACAAACAATTCAAAATGAATAAACATCCTTCTTTGTCAGTTAATTCTTCTTTCAATTCACTGTCCATTTAATTATTTGAGTTTCTTAAATTAAAATAACTAGAAGTAAATCCAATTATTCTGACTTAGAAAAAATAAATAATTAATAAACACTGTAGCCTTGCAACTTAGCATTAATCAATAATAAACCTGGCGCTCCAATTAAACATAAGCAATGCACAGTTAATCAAACCAACGTCCACATGTCTTATCCCTTTTACTGATTAAATCAAACACTGCAAACTCTCAATCAGAAGCCTCAATCCATATCTCAGAGTAAATTGAAAAGAAATGTAGAATTAATTCTTTCTGAGAATGCGTGCACAAACCCTAGTTCTTGATTTAATTTTCACAGAAGCGCCTGCCTGATCAAACCCTGAGCCAAACTCAATCAAACCCTAATAATCTGCTTGAACTATTCCAGAGTCCATGAAAACCCTAATTTGGATAGACTGATAAGAAAAAGTATGTTTGACTGATTCATACGCCAATCTGAAAAAGTCAAGGAAAACCGAAGCTGTGATTTCTTGTGAAAAAAATAGGAGGGCAAATTTTGGGGTACAACAGTTTCCCCTGTTCAATCTTCTTGAACCTGAAGAGTTAGATTGGCAAATTTGCCTTTCGCGACTCGAGAGTAAAAGGAGATTGGACACTAGAGTGCCCAAAAAATGTGCACTCGGTGATGTGATGGTAGAGGGAATGGGCTTAAAGATGCCATTTGGTGATGGGCTTAGAGATGCCATCTGGAAGTTGCTGGTATGAGGATGGGCTTAAAGATGCCATCTGGAAATGTGACAGAATCTTGTCGGGGGATGGGCTTAGAGATACCATCTGGAAATGTTTGTTGAACTGTATGTCGTTGGTGAGTGGACGAGTATCAGAAAGGTATCCATGTTTTGGAACATCTCTGAACTGGGGGTCTGAACAAGCAATAGATTGACATCCATGTTTGGAGAATCCGTAAACTGTTTTCAGGAGTTGAAGTTGAATAAGAAATAGATCAGCATCCATGTTGGGAGGCGTTCGTAAACTATTTTCAGAAGTCTTGAAGTTGAATAAGCAATAGAGCAGCATCCGTTGTTGGGAAGCGTCCGTAAACTGTTTTCAAAAGTTGAGAAGAATCTGAACAAGCGATAGGTTAACATCTGTTGCTGGAGAACCTGTGAACTGTTTTCAGAAATCTTGGAATCGAATAAGCAATAGAGCAGCATCCGTTGTTGGGAAGCGTCCGTGAACTGTTTTCAAAAGTTGAGAAGGAACCGGTGTAGGGTTTCCTGATGATGAGTCCGTGTAAAACTGCATCTGGATGAATCTAGAATAAGTATTAGAATGTCGCCATGTCTGGGTCATATCTGAACTATTTCTAGAAAGAATCTCAGAAGATGATGATCTTTGTCTGTTGACTGATCTTTCCTGAAAAGGTAAAGAGTTAGTTGTATGCAATGTCATGATGCATGATGCAATGTAAGTTATATCAATGTTTATGAATGTGATGAGTGCTCATGTAAGCTGATGAGCTGTCTTGCTGAGGAAGACGAATCCTGGATAGCTGGAGATAATAGAATCTTGACTGCTGTCGGGGAAAGTAATCCTTGACTGCTGCAGGGGAGGGCAAGAATCTTTTGATCGTTGAAGATGAGAAGTCCTGGGACCACTGTTGGGGAATCAGGAGCTTGGGTTGTATGCCAATCTACTAGGGATTCCTGTCTTGAGGAGATCTTCATTGGAGAATATTTGAATATCCTGTGAGGAACTAAGAATAAGAGTCTTCATTCTGCTTGGGGATTGATAGTTGGAAGTTTAAGCTCCGCTGGGGATTTTGAAACTTGACTCTGAGGGGAATTAAGTTCTGGAAGGCTCTCTAGCTGGGGAAATCAGCTTTGAGAAAGCTCTTGCTCTGCTGAGGATCCTGAAGTTAAACTCTGTTTGGGGAATTGAGAACTCAGGTTATATGCCACTTTGAGAATGAGAATCTTCATTCTGTTGGGGGTCAGAAATTAGGAGTGTACCAATCTTCTGAGGTGATGAGAATCTTCATGCTGTTAACGGTCAGAAACTGGGAGTATACCAATCTTCTGAGGTTTTAAGGATGAGAGTCTTCATTCTTGAGAGAAACAGATTTTTCAGTTGTCTGTTATCTTGTTGGTGGTTGTAATTTCCAGCAGGTGATGTGGGAATTTTTTTTTGATGATTACTACTCCAAAAGATGAAGGAACCTTGATGATTACTACTTCAAAAGATGAAGGAACCTTGATGATTACTACTTCAAAAGATGAAGGAACCTTGATGATTACTACTTCAAAAGATAAAGGAACCTTGATGATTACTACTTCAAAAGATGAAGGAACCTCGATGATTACTACTTTAAAAGATGAAGGAACCTTGATGATTACTACTTCAAAAGATAAAGGAACCTTGATGATTACTACTTCAAAAGATGAAGGAACCTTGATGATTACTACTTCAAAAGATGAAGGAACCTTGATGATTACTACTTCAAAAGATGAAGGAACCTTGATGATTACTACTCCAAAAGATGAAGGAACCTTGATGATTACTACTTCAAAAGATGAAGGAACCTTGATGATTACTACTTCAAAAGATGAAGGAACCTTGATGATTACTACTTCAAAAGATGAAGGAACCTTGATGATTACTACTTCAAAAGATGAAGGAACCTTGATGATTACTACTTCAAAAGATGAAGGAACCTTGATGATTACTACTTCAAAAGATGAAGGAACCTTGATGATTACTACTTCAAAAGATGAAGGAACCTTGATCTGTCGATCAATCTGCATATGTTAAGAATGCTGTTGAAATGTAATTTGTTTTGGAGAATAAATCCTTGACAAATGTTGGGGAAATAAACCCATGACTGCAGGTCTGCTAGAGAGGTTTCATCACTGCCCCCAGTATCAGATGCATGTGATATTGCCAGGAAACTTGGTCTGTTCGTAACCCTTGAGATTGACATTCGAATGCCCCAAGCGATGGTGACGGAGACTTGCCCCAGGTTAATCTGCAATTGAGAGATTTTGTTGAAATCTTGACTGGACTGCCCCAGGTTAACTGAACTTTGAAAGATCTGTTGAAACCTTGACTCGACTGCCCCAGGTGTGCTGGATAGTGACATGTCATGCCCCTTGTTGATAGGAGATTTGTCAATGGAAGTGTCATCCTTTTTTGAAGTGATTTGGTTCACTGAGAGAGCTTTCGTTCATCGGATATTCGTTGCGTGAATTTCTCCGCTGTCAAACAAATAGCCAAATGCAAACAGTGATATTCAAACAATGCAAAGTTTATGTTTGTCTCGAAGTTTTGAAAAATGCGTTTTTTAGCAGAAAACTTTTTATAAGACAAAATCAACACAAGATTTTAGAGCAAAGCCTTACAGTAGTCAGGATACCTTTTGTAACAGTACGCTTTCGAACTAACTCATGCTTCAATTAGGACTTTTGAAGGGTTGTAATGTGGCTTGGTTCACGGTTTAAGAAACAAAGGATAAAGGCTCAAAGTGTATTTGTACCCACCCGCTCTTCGTGATGTTCTTCAATCCTAAGCTCAGTTAATTGTGCATCGCACTCTATTCGAGTTTGGAACGACTCTTTTGGGTGATGGTTCACCAATTGAATTTGGAAGACAGTCATCATCTCCTTTTTCTTTTTCAACATTTTTTCATGTTGTTGAGGATTTGTAATGACCTCTTTCTTTCGATTTGTTATCCCTAACTTTTGCCTGACTGTTCCTGTTTTCGAGATCACAGTCAGCGGGATGCCCCAGCTTTCTTAAGCCTCCTTTATAGGTTTTGACTTAGTGGGCTATTCTTTTTTGAGAGATAATGACTGCCTATGTGATGAGGAACCATCATTGTCTTTTGATTCCAAAGGAATGTTTTTGATGTCATTCGTTGTATTACGAACTGAGAGTTTGCGACTTTAATGCGCACCTTTTTGAATTAACTGAGAGACTACCCTGCCCCAGGTTTAAATCAAAGGTTTCAATTTGTTTAGAACAGAAAACTCCTACTTCTTTGGCTCGAAGGGGTTGACTAGGGATTATATTCCTTATAACTCCAGTGTTTGGGAATTGAAAGAAATGCCTGTACATCATCAGCAAGGTCTGTTCAAAAGCATACTGTATGAGATTATGGTATTGTTTCGTCATCCTCCCTCTAAAGGCTTGCAGCTTTTTATCAAGAGTTAAATATCATAAAGAAAGCATAAGAGTAGTGAAAACGAATGGATGAATTCAAGACAAACATATGCAATGCATTAATGAAACAAAGTTTGACATTAATAGATAATTGTTTGAATAACAAAGAGATTACAACTTGAAAATCCAAATGAAACAAAAGTCTCTCAGTTTGAGCTTTGTCAATTCAGGTGGAGAACTCTTTAACGGAAGATTTTCATCTCGCCGTCTGGCATGAACCTCAGCACTCCAATGTCAATCAGATCTTGAATCTTGTTCTTCAAGGCCCAACAGTCGTCAGTGTCATGTCCCGGGCTATAGGAGTGGTATACACAAAATGCGTCGGGATGATAGTTAGGAGCGGAGGTATTGGGCTTCCGAATAGGATCCCTCAAAGCAGTCAGATTGACCTCCAACAAGCGTTCCAGTATTAGAGATGACAGTATGTCAGTCTCAGTGAACTGTCTTCCCGACGTATTTTGCTTACGCTGATTACCCCGATGATGCTGACGAGGTTGTTGATGGGGTTGTGACCCTGAAGCAAGTAGAGGAGCCTTCCCCTTGTCTTCTTGTCTGGAGGGGGGTTGAGTGGTGACTTGCTCTTCAAACTCAGATGTTTGCCCCACTCGGTTGTCCCGAAGCAATTGGTTGACGAGAACTCTGAGTTCCTCTTGTCTTTGAGCCAAGTCCTGGATGAGGGCCATCTGGCCCACCAGCTGTCCCATCACTTGGATCCTCAATGTTGCCAAATCAAACTGCAGTTCCCCCAACTGATCACTCCTGGCATTGTTTGAATTCTCCTGGAGCAAGCCCTTTGTGAGGAGAGCTTTCACTTCTTCTTGCCCCATGGACAGGTTCAAGAACATTTCCTGAAGTTGAGCATTTTGGTCCTGGATGTCCTTGACAGTCCTCTCTAGAGCCATCTCTATTGAAATAAACAGTAGGAGAGTAAGGAAACCTGAAAAGAAAAAATTGTCATGATGTAATGCATGATATGCGGATGCATGTTTTCAAGGATCTCTTGGGGTAAACACAAGAGAATGTTAGAGGTTGAACTTTGATCTTTGATTGGAGAACTTTTCAACGGTGGATGTCTTTCCACAAGAGTCGAGCTCACCATGTCAAGTGGGTCATAGCCACTGATTCAAGTTGTTGCACTTGATCTTTGATTGGAGAACTTTGCACCGGTGGATGTCTTTCCACGAGAATCAAGCTCACCATATCAAGTGGGTCATAGCCCCTGATTCAAGTTGTTGCACTTGATCTTTGATGGCATTTGTTTAGAGGAGAAAACCTCTTGCCCCTTGGTAGACGTCTGGTTCAACATGACCCTGCATCAAAAGACCCTCGAGATCCTTGAAATGGTTATTGAAAAATTCTATGGTATGATGTCATGATGTTATGTACATGTATGCAAAAGCAAGTAAGTGTATATATACAGGCAATCATATTCACACAGAGCAAACAAGTCCTTAGGTTTAGGCTTGCATGGGGTTTTTAGGTAAGTACCCTCTTGAAGTTAGTTGGCTCATCGTGTCCTAAAATAGAAACCGGGTTCTAAGGAGCTCAATATCATTGGATTGTTTTCTGTGTTCATTGTTTTAGTTTAGCCACTTAACTGGCGACCAAAATATTCCAAGAAAACAACCCTCAATGAGTGTAGTATCGAGTATCTACCAACTTCGGACTGCACCAAAGTCGGTCATCTCACTACCCCTAAAAAGGCTAGGATGGTCAATTAAGGTTCTAAGAGTCCGTTAGTGCTTCACGATATCACTCAGCGGCCCCGTACTCTCCTTGATTGAACTCAAGGGTTACCGGTACTCACAAATATGTCACACTAACATAGCTTACTGCTTCAACCATGTCGGTATACCCCGCACAGTTCCCTCACAGTTTTATTGTTATTTACCTAAAAAGGTGCCCCCAAATCCGGGTGTAGGATTTACAACAAACCCAAACAAGGACCCAAAAATTAAAGCAATCAAGGCAATCAAAGCAAGAATGTAAAGATGATCTAAACCCTAAGGTAACCCCACTTTTAAATTCTCCCCAGCAGAGTCGCCAGTTCTGTGATACGGTGGGAGAACTGACTTGAGGTTTTGCGTTTGTATTCGCACTTGTTCGGTTTAGCAAGAGTCGCCACCGACTTTTTATTTTATCCTAAAGGAAAGTTTAAAAAGCACAAGAAAAACCTTTTGAGATGTTTCGTGGGTTCGGGGGTAGATTATGAAAAGGGAAGGTATTAGTACCCTTTTCATCCATGGTTATCCATGGGCTCTTAGTTACTTGTTTTAGATCACTTGCCTTTGATTTTCAATTGCTTGAAATGGTGCTTTGTGTGTGGGGGTTTTGAAAATGTTTTGAAAAAGATGCCTTGTCTTAGGCAACCGTTGTAACAATTCTTTACTCGAATGTTTTACAAAGGTGTTTGTCTTTTTGAAAAGATATTTCAATGTTTTTTTGAAAGTTTGTTTTTGAAAGTGTTTGTGGAGTGTGTTTTGAAAAGTAGGCAAGTGTGTTTTACAAGTTTGATCAAGTAACTAAGAGTTGTCTACCCCTAAATTTACTCAAAGATTTTTCTCATGTTTTAACCCTTTTAACAGTATTGTTCCACCATTGTATTTGGTGGACAATCTTGTGTTAGGATGTTAACAGGACGGGCGCGGGTCATCGTATGGACCATGAATGCAATGGTGCCAAGTGTCTTTGGCAATTTTGCTTGAGGGTACTATGATCATTTTGTTTAGGCAACTTCGAAAGCGTCATCGAGGGACTATGATCATTTGATTTGTTTTGTTTTGCCAAAGAAACTCAACATGCAAGCATGGCCCATTTTGGAAGGCAACGAGTGGGATTACCCTAGGGGTGCAAGTGTGAATTGTGTATTGATTGTCATGCATTTGTTTTTGTATTAGGTTATCTAGCGGTTGATTTCGAATCTTCGCATACAAACCCTAATTAGTATACAGTATATAGAAAGCAATAAATTGCGGGAATTTAAAGTCTAAGCTATTACAAATAAGTATCCGAGGATGGGGGTACAAATATTTACAAATGAGGATGAGACTTATTAGGAGTGTAGTGTCCAAATATATTTACAACCAAATCGAATCGCATTCTCAATGTCAATGTAGCAATGTATAAGAATAAAAGCAATGTATCAAAAGTATTTGTGTAAGTGTATGTGATTATTTACAAATGAGAAAGATGTTTAATGCAAAATTAAGTATTTTATTTATTCTTTATTTTTGAGTTTTTTGTTATTATGTACAAAAATATTTAATAAAAGAAAAGAAAAATGTTTTAAGCTTAAGAAAATTAACATTTATGTATTTTAGTTAATATATTTTTTATGTAAACAACAAAAAAGGTTTTAAAAAAGTTTAAACTTAATACATCTAAGATTTACATATTTTTTTTAAAAATATTGTTAAAATAAGTATAATAAAAATATTGTTAAAATAAATTTATTATTAATATATTATCTATTTAACAAAGAAAATAATTAAGTTATAAAAAATGGTGTTGGTTAATAAAAAAGTCTATATGGGCTCAACGGGATTTATTCTGGCCCAAACAAAACAGAGGAACGAATAAGGAAAGGGGCGGTATGCACGCTGGAATCAGTTGGGCTTAAGGCTTGTAAATGGGGTTGAGGCCCAACGCATTTCACAACATTTTTAGGGTTTCAGTGAGTTTGTGTCATTTGGAATCAGGGTTACAGGCTTAGCGCGGCGCCGTTCATCTTTCTTCGCTCTTCGTCTTCATCCTTCTCAACACATGGCCACTGAACGCTCGCCTCCTTGCCTCAAGCTGCTAGGCGCCACTTCCAACTCCTTCCTCTCTATGGTTGAGCACAACAACGACCAGAAAAGGGAAAGATTTCCCATTTTTATGTCTTAGGGTTTTCAGTCTTCCTCTTTGCATGTTTTAATTCTACGTGTTCTGATTTTTCATGTGTTGTTTGGTGTTCATGTGACGTGTGGAAAAGAAAAGGAAAAGGGATTTATACCTTTAGGGTTTTGGAGAAGGAGGAGTGGACGGAGGCGTCTCCGGTGGCTAAAGGCAAGGGAGTATGATGCTGGCTTGCTCTGGAAATCTGGTATTCGTAACTTTGCTTTTTTATGGTTTTATGAAGATAGTTTTGCAATCTGAAAACCTTAGGGCCCTTGCTTCTGTAAACTTCTTTTCCTCTTCTTTTGCTTGCTTCTGATTGCTGGCTTTGAGTATTGATGATGTTGTGTTTCAAACCTCTGAATGACTTGCTTCGGTTTGCCTCTGATTATGATATCTGAGTTTGCTTTTGATATTGTTTCCCTCTTGAATAGCTTTTCCTCTGAGCTTGATAGTATTGATTCTGAGTTGCTTGATGTACTACCCTATGATGAAGTCATTCTGAGGGTTTTTGTTGGTTATGAGTTGCCTTACTCTGAGATGCCTATTGTTGTGCTTTTGTTTAGCCTATGATGAACCTTGGTTCTGAGGCATCATTGGATATTGATTTTTCTTCCTCTCTTTTTGGTTTTCTTTGATGATTTCCAATGATGAATCAGTTCTGAGAATGTTTGTTTTACTAGCCTATGATGATCATATTCTGAGGTGTTTATTAGGCTTGTTTGGATGTTTGAATTGTATGTTTGGATGTGCTTTGAGTTTGATAAGGAAACAGGTTTTGTCAGGCTTCAAAGTTTAGGCTTTGACAGGTTTGTTGGGGTTTCTGGTTTTGTGTAGTTTGACAGTTTGCTTTTAGGCTTGTGGGCTTGAATGCTTCTAGACAGTTTTGAGGCTTGTTTCAGGGCTTATGCTTAGCTTGAATACTTGAGGCAAGCAGGTTGGTAGCAGGTTTTGATACTGAGTTTTTAGGCAGATTGATACAGTTTGGTGGTTTGTTGATGGCTTAGCAGACTTCAGGCTACAAGGCTTGAGGTTACAGGCTTACTGGCTTCAGGCTTTCATTATGTAACAGGTTTGAGCAATTATATGTTTGAGTTGGTTTGAAATAGGTTGGAGGCAATTTGCTTGTTTGTGTTATGTGGTTCTAGGCAAACTGCTTGTTTTTGACAGGCTGGGGTTGCAAGCTTCTAATGCAATTTTGTGGCCATTGTCATGTAATAGGTTTTTAAGGTTACAGATTGAAAGCTTGTGTGTGATCGGTGGATCTGGAACTAACTGTTTAACGCTGGTTCGCGAAATGTCGCGGAAGCAAGAGTCGCCACCGTCTTTTATTTTCTCCAAATGGAAAGGACAAAAGCACAGAAAAATTCCTTATAGAGATTGCTCTCGGTTCGGGAGGTAGATTATAGAAAGGGAAGGTGTTAGCACCCTTTCTATCCATGGTTATCCATGGGCTCTTAGATACTTGCTCATTTTTGTTTTCAAAAAATGGTTTGTTTGCTTTTCAACTGTGGGTTTAAAAAGTTTCTTTGAAAATTCCAGTTCGACTCTTGTATCAGTCCTCAAGAGTGTTTGAAAAGTTGCTTTCGAAAGCTTTTTGAAAAGTGTCGGTGTGAAAAGTATTTTTGATTTGTTTTGAAATTAGAACAAGTATCTAGAGTCGTCTACCTACCCTAAGGAATTCGTCTGTGTAAATGCCTTTAAAGTAGTGCCATCCCACCATTGAGAGGTAGGTAGCACCACCGTTGGAGGTGTTCGGGTCAATTCGAGGGTTTGGGACGGTGATCACCGGAGCAATAGGAAGACACCTTAGAAGCTACCCTCATGCCATGTTCATGGACATGAGGACTTACTAAAACGTCCTCTACTCGACGATCACCTTTCGAGGGGCAAGGCAACAGTGAGGCGTACCCTAGGGGTGGTGTGTGATTTGTGTGTCGTTTTCAGATATTTTTGTCTTGTCATGTATTGGTGATCTAAGCATTGCTTTTATTTTGACATTCATTCTTTCATGTGATAGTCGACAGTTAAAAGATGCGGAATTGAAAGGTCCTACGCTATTACAAAGGCGCGGGTCCACATCGCCAAATTAATCCAGGACCCGATTTGAAATAAAATAAAGTGCGAGAAATATAAATGTCCTATTAATCTATTACATGGCTTTAGGAGAATTACATTATATTCACAAAAAGAAATAAAAATGCGAAGAGAATTAAAATCGGGAATGCGAGGGGCGTTGGACCCTTTTAAAGAAATTAAATTACAATTATGAAATTAATTAAATTTAATGAGAAAAAGAAATTGTTTTTTTTTTTGGAGTTTTTTGTATTTATGGACTTTTAATAAGAAAGTTAAATTGGAATTAAAAAGAAAAGTTAATTAATCCTAATTCTAAATTGTTTTTAATTTATTAAGAAAACTACTTAAATTAGACCTAATTTTAATTAAATATTTACATGGCAAGTTTTATTTACAAAATAATAATTAGTAATTTAATATGGTGAAAAAGAAAAAAGATAAAAGCATTTAAAACCCTAATTCTACATTTTTTATTTATTACAAAACAATTAAAGTTAAACCTAGAATTAAAAACTAAATTAATTATTAAACTTATTTACAAAAAATGTTTAAATAAAATATATTTTTATTTTGTGACTTTCTGATTTTTTTTATTATTTTTTATGTTGAGGAAATATTAATTTGGAGGAATTTAAATGAAAACAAATAAATTAAAATAAATAAAAAAAAGAATGAAAGAGAGAAATGCAAACAGGAGGGGGTTATATGGCCCTTTTGGAGGTGTTGTTAGAATGGTTTGGCCCATTAATTAGAGGCCCTTCTTGACTTTCCATGGAAGCGTGTAGCCTGATTGACTTATGCACATGGTATTCCTCAGATCATGGCCATTTGATTGACGTTATGGGATGCGTGGCCAGTCCAGACATGAAGTTGTATGGTAGGCCTTAGGAAGTAAGCTACATAGAATCACGTTAGGAAGAAAAATATGGAATAAAGAAGGGGGACCTGGGGTTCGAACCCAGGTTCCAAGGCTTACCAATGCTATCCTCCACCAACTGAACCATTAACGCGCGTTGTACATAGAATAACAAATAAATAATATAAAAGAAAATTGGTGTTAGTGACATAGAACAAAAAAAACGCGCGCTGGAATTTAAATTGTCCAATCAGATCTTGCCACATGATCTTCTTCCTCGCGTGTCCCTGAAACAAAAAGAAGTAGCGGGGGTTTTAAACCCCCCCAAAACGCAGCCTTTTCAAAAATACCGAATAGCTTGTGAGGCCATATAAATAAAGCGTGATTAGTGTATTGAATTCGTCCAAGCGTCCTGATTCTAGCCATGGTACTGGGGTGCCTTGATTTTACAGTATATGCAAACGCCCAATTTGAAACTTGAGAAACCCTAAAACATTCCAATGGCAATTTTCGCTACAAGCATTGTTAGTCAAATTAAAGGTTACCACTAGTCTCAGAACCTTCATATTAGTCTAGATCAATGTTCAAAATGTATCAAAAATGTATGCATATGAGAATACGATTATGGAAAAGTTTTGAGAAAGTTTGTCATCCATATACCAATTCTGGAGGCGTGGGGACTGGAAAAAGGTTCAGACAGCTTCCTTGATGCTTTGGCAAGCTAATGGTATGATTATTTTTCTTTGAATCGTGCTAGAAGGCAGTTTTCAGTTTTCAGATTTTTTAACAAAAATGCAAACTTGGTTTTTGAGATGGGGCACAGCTTCAAGGTTTTTGGCATTAGGTTTGCCTTCTGACTTATGTATGGGATGAACTAGGGTTGAAATTGAGTCCAAAAGATCCTTGCATTGATGTATGGAATATTTGATTTTCCATGAATATTTTTCAAATCTTTTCCATGTGATTTTTGATTCCAATCATGGCCAATCTTTCCAATTTTGTTGTGCCCGAATCTTGAGTCTTTAAGGAGAGCAAATGCTGTATAAAAAGATTCAAATGCATTGGTTTAGTATTTTTTCCATATTTTATTTAATTAAATGAATTAATTGTGATTAAAAATTCAAATAAATAATAAAAATGATGAAATAAATCCCCTTTGGGCCAAATGGTCGTGCATATGCTTTGGATGATGAATCTTGGAAGAAAATGTGGCCCATTAGCAATTTTAAGGCATTTGAAGCAAAGTTGACTTTTCAAAATTCCCAAAAATTTCCCAACTTCCACAAGGCATATCTTGCTCAATTGTTAAGCTTTGATCATGTTCTTTGACATTTTGGAAAGGTCTTGAAGTCCTCTAACCAATGCCTTTGGTCCCATGTCATTTTGATTTACCAATCTCAAGTTATGGCCTTTGACTTAAAGTCCCTTTTTGTTGACTTTTGAAAATGACCTATAATGTTGAAATTGATAACTTTTTGTGAGAGCATTTCTTGGACTTGAAGTGTGAAGAGGAGTTGTATTAAATGTCTTTCTCTTCAAAATGAGCTTTGGATGGAATTTTTCTGATAAACCATGTGGAAGTTATGCCTTGGTCAAGTTACAGTTGACTTTTTCAACTGTCCAAATATGGAAACTTTTGCATCTTGAGACTTTTTGAGCCATGCCTTGAAAATCATGATCAAGAATTGATCAAATGATGTTTGTGGCTTCAAAATAAGATGTTGACCAAAAATTTGAACTTTTGACTGTCAAATGACCATTTTGCCCCTGCAGTTGACTGTTGAGCAATTAGGGTTTTTGACTGTGCAATTTTGTGCTGTAAGTCTTGAAACTTGGCATGAGGATGCTTGACCATGTTTGTAGGCATGTGGGACTTGATTGGACCCTTGAAAACTTCAATTTCTTTGCCAGAACCAAAACCCTAGTTTTTGACTGTTAGGAGGCCCTTGAACTGTGCAACCCTTGGGGGATTTTGAAGCTTGCTCTCTGTAAATCTTGAAGAATATGGTAGGGAAAATTTTGGGGTACAACAGTTGCCCCTGTTCAATCTTCTTAAACCAGAGGATGCAGATTGGCTGACGTGCCTTTCGTAATCCGAAGGTGGAAGATGATTGAACACTAGAGTGCCCAGAAATTTGCGCTCACATAGTGGTGTGATGGTGGGAATGGGCTTATAGATGCCATTTGGAGATTTATGGATAGGATGATGGGCTTATAGATGCCATGCTAAGAGATGATGGAAGATGGGTGGGCTTATAGATGCCATCTGGGTGTCGATCGCGTAAGAGATTCCTTAGCGAGAACTTGCGTACCTGCAAAAGAAAATGATTACCTGATGTTGTACCCCAAAATTTGCCCTCGCGCTTTTCTACAAGAAATCTCAGCTTCAGACATTTCCTGACTTTTCAAACTGGCTCAAGAATCGGACAAACGGACTTTTCTTGACAGTCAAGCAAAATTAGGGTTTTTACTGATTTTTAGGACTCTGAATTGTTTCATACAGTGGGCTTAGGGTTTGGATGATTTTTGGTTCAATTTTGATCAGGCGAGCGTTATTTGGCATTTAATCAGGAGTTAAGGTTTTATGGGCATATTCTCAGAAGAATTTAAATTCCACAGCACTTTGCAGTTTATTCCGAGATTCGGGTTAAAATTCGCGTTATCTTGATTTAATCAGTAAAAGAGACAGTGGTTTGAATTCATGTTGTTTTCTTTGAGCCAGTCAAATACAGTATGCAGTATTGGATTCACAGTGTTTATGACAAATCAGTGAAGAAGGAATGCGTTTGATCAGTCTATTTGGGTTAACTACTGCTTTATTTTGGATATTGGGAGAGACAGGTTTAATTGATCAATATTGTTTTTATTTAAGTTATTTATTATTCTAAAATTGAATGATTGAAATTTATTTTTCAATTGATTTAATTCAAAGAGTTTTAAATAAATAAATAAACAATAAAGAAAATTAGAATTAATTGGATAATTTAGATTTTATTGATATTTGAATTATTTGTACAAATTGTTGTTTATAATTTAAATTATGAACAATAATATACATTAATTTAAATATTACATAAAATAAAAACTATCCTATTTCTAATGTTCTTCATTCTTCACTCCGCTCCGGTGCTCCATTTTTATCTGCAAAAAGAAGAAGAAAAGTCAGAAAGCAGTTAATTAAAGACAGTTAAAATTTGCTCATCATTAGAGGCCACTGACTGGGATCAGTTGACCCTCTCTGCAAATCACGGGATTTCTCCCGGTTCACAGAGAGGGAAGATTTTTTATTCATGAATGTCAAAATGCATAATTTCTAAAAATTCAAACTGCGAACTTCCAATTCAAACTAAACTGAAAAGTCCAATTCCCACTTAAATGCCAAAGATATCAAAGAAAATCAAGGAAGTACAATTTGCTGTCACAAGTACTCAAAAGCTGCCAATAAAAAGGATTTGGAAAGGATATCAAAATACAAAGTCAAATCCCAAGATATCAAGGAAAAGAAAAAGCGCCATAAACTGTCAAAAAGAGATAAAGATGCAGTCAAGTAGTGTGTTATGCAAGCTAAAATCTAAAATCATCATTTCCCACCAGTAGGGCCCCTTCAGAGAAAGTACAAGAAATAAAATCATATAAAATTCTTTACTGTACTATAGAGTCAGAAGAAGAGAGAAAGAAGCAGAGGCAGAGTTCAGGTCTTAGGCATAGACAGTGGGAACATGACAAAAAAAAGATATACAAGATATAGAGAAGACAGTTCAAAGAGAGAAATAAAAAAGATACAAAGCAAGCTTTACCAAAAAACCTGCCTACTGTCCATAATCACTAAAACCATCAAACCTGAACAACCATAAAAAAAAAACCTCAAGCTTCAAACTGATAACCTGCTAGGCCATCAAACAAGTTTCAAAAACTACCCAAAAACCTGCTGATGCCCTGAACCTGCCCAACCACATAACCTGATAAACCAAGTGCAGAACCAATACAAAAGCACATAACTCACCACCTGCCCACAACCCTGTTAAGGCCACAAAACCCACCATAACTTGCAACCTGTCATAACCTCACAAAAACCTGAACTTGTGGAACATACAAACACATAAATTGAACTACCAAGATCCTTGTCAAACCACTATTGTCAAGCCTGAACCCCTAAAGCATAAATATACAAACCCAAAATCTGCATCAAAAAAAACCAACACAACCCTGCCTCAACATAAACTACACACATAAAAAAACTGCATTATCCTGGCCTAAGACATCAAAAAGCAAAGTTCAAACCCAAGGCAAAACCTCACAAAATCAATTCCTCAACCTTTGAGCCTGCTCAAGTTCACACACAACCAACCAAAAACTTCATATCAGCACCATGCCTATCAAACTCAAAGCCATAGCATCTCAATCCTAAGCCCTCAGTAAAACATCACTGGGCAACACAAACAAGCATACAGCCACTCGAGAGAAGAAGAAGAAAGAAGCAATTCAAGGGCCTCAGAAGCAAACAACATCATAGGCAAAGCAACGATTCGAAGCAAGTTTTAGGCAATCCAGAAAGAAGCTAATCAAAACAATACAGTTGTTTCAACCATAGCACATCCAGCAACAACAATTCAAAAGCATCAAGGGCCTCAGAAGCAAGCTTTATCATAGGCAAGGTAGCAAATGTTCCAAAACATTCAAAATCATTCAGAACATCATCATTAAAATCATAGCATCCAACATAAGCAACAAGCACGCAACTATAGAGAGAGCAAAGAGAAGAGATAAAGTATTGAAAGGGTTTTCAGGGCAAAGGTCTATCATCATCAAACCCTAGAAAAACGGCAAAAAGATAAAAGTACCAAACTTTCCCAAGCTAACTTCCAGAATCGTCACATTTCTCTCCGCCGTTCCGGCCTCCTAAAGCGTCACTCCTCCGCCTCTCCTCCATCTCCAAAAATGAAGGTAGTACAATATTCTCCCTCTTCTCTTCTCCTTCATCTCATAATGAAAGGTAAAAATTAAGACTCAAATCAGAAAAACACGCAAGTTCGTAAAAGAGAAAGGAAACGTAAACGCTGAAAACTAACCTTGTATCAAAAGAACACGGAACTTACGCCTTGGAGGGAAGAGAGGTTAGGGGGCGACGTTGGTGGCCAGGCGGAGGACTGCATTTCAGAGTTCAAGATGATCGGAGAAGACGAACACACGAGCACGCCGCTGTCAACCCTAAGCGTTTTTGCCTCAGATGAACAAAATCCCTAACCCTAACTTTGTTTCAAGTTTAACATGGGCCTGACCCGTTCTTAATTGCTCTGAAGCCCATTTATCTCCTAACAACATAAATTAGCATTTTTACCATTTAACCATTTATTTCTTACTAACCTAAATTAATGTTTTCAATTAATCACCTTTTTTTTATACTAACTTCATTTCATTTCTTTCTTTACACTAATAAAAACTTTTTATACTAATGTAATCAAGAAAAGATAATTAGAATGTTAAACCCTTTTTATGATTTATTCTTATCATTTTATTTTAATACTTTTTACAAATAAATACTTTCTTTTTTCTAATTTAATCTTTTTTAGTATACTTTTGTACATAAATTTTGGAACATTAATTTTGTACATATTATACATTGTTTTCATATAATTAACTTGGAAACTTGTTTCAATTAAAAAAATACATCCTTGTACATAATAGACAAAATTCATACTTTTTTTTCTAATATTAAAATTCTTAAAACACTTAATGAAAACATTTTTTTTAATAAACAATGATACATCATTTCATAATCTAATTAAAACTTGAGCATTTAATTTAAAACACTTTTTTTCTTTTGTACATAATTAAACATATAAATCAAAGATTCATTTAAAACATTCCTCTAGGTCAAAAAACCCTAATACGCTTCAACTTCACATATCGCACTTGTAAATAATTACACATACACAATACTCATATACATGTACACTTACACAAATACATTCACATTGCCCTATACACATTTTTATCTTATATTTGTATATTCGATATTTACGTTTTGATCGCACATTCTATATGTTTGTAACTTATTGGATACTATAAGTCTCATCCCCTTTTGTACATTTATACCCCCACTCCCGGATACTATTTTGTAATAGCGTAGATTTTACATTTCCGCAATTTACAGTTTTCCAATTATACCATGGTTAGACCTAGGGTTTGTATGTACATAAAATCAAACGCTAGATAACCTAATATAAGACAAATACATGTAATCAATACACAATCACACTTGCACCCCCTAGGGTAATCCCACATGTTGCCTTCCAAAATGGGCCATGCTTGCACGTCGAGTATCTTTGGCAAAACAAAATCAAATGATCATAAGTCCCTCGATGACGCTTTCGAATGTTGCCTAAAACGGAATGATCATAGTCCCTTCAAAGCAAATTGCCAAAGACACTTGGCATCATTGCATTCATGGTCCATACGATGACCCGCGCCCGTCCCGAATAAACTTCCTAAAATGCAAGATTGTCTACCAATTTCAATGGTAGAACAAAATTGTTAAAAGGGGTTAAAACATGACAAAAACCTTTGAGTATAACAGGGTAGACAAAACTCTTAGTTACTTGAGATCAAACTTGCAAAAACACTTGCCTCCTTTTCAAAAATCACAATCCACAACACTTTCAAACAAACTCTCAAAAACATTTGAAACATCTTTTCGAAAAGATCCACACTTTTGTAAAACACTCAATCACGAGTCAAATACATTAGTTGCCTAAGACAAGGCATCTTTTTCCAAAACATTTTCAAAAAGCACCCACACACACACCATTTTCAAAGCAATCGAAAAAACAAGGCAAGTGATCTAAAAAACCAAGTAACTAAGAGCCCATGGATAACCATGGATGAAAAGGGTGCTAATACCTTCCCTTTTCATAATCTACCCCCCGGACCCACGAAATATCTCAAAAGGTTTTTGCTGTGCTTTTTTAACCTTTCCTTTAGGATAAAATAAAAAGTCGGTGGCGACTCATGCTCAACCGCACAAGTGCGAATACGAACGCAAAACACTAGTCAGTTCTCCCACCGTATCACAGAACTGGCGACTCTGCTGGGGAAAATTCTAAAAGTGGGGTTACCTTAGGGTTTAGATCACCTTTACTTTCAATTGATTGCTTTGTTTGCTTTACATTTGTGGGCTTTGTATCGGAGTTTTATAGATCCTAACCCGGATCTGGGGAAACCTTTTTTAGGTAGCATAATCTGCGAGGGACCTGTCCGGGGTATACCGACATGGGTGAAGCAGTGGCTACGTTGGTGTGGCGTCTTGGTCTGTACCGATATCCCTCGCGTAAGACGGGGAGAATATGGGTCTTCCAAGGAGTCATTAAGCACCAACCGACCTTAGAACCCTAATTGACCAACTTGGCCATTAGAACAGTAGCAGTATGCTACACTCATTGAGGCTAAACTCTCGAGATGGTTCCGGCCGCGAGAAAAGGTTGCGATGCTGGAGTTATGACCGATTGAGGGTAGCCAATGATATGAGATCCTCTAGAACCCGGTTACTTTTGATAGGACAGGTTTTAACCAACAAACTGAAAGAGGGTAGTACCTGAACCTCATGCAAGCCTAAACCTAAGGCCTTGTGTGCTTTGTGTGAATATTGTTTGCCTGTATATACACTTGCCTGCTTTGTGCATACATGTACATAACATCATGACATCATACCATAGCATTTTAGCATTTTCAATAACCATTTCAAGGATCTCGAGGGTTCTTTTGATGCAGGATTACGTTGAACCAGACATCTATTCAGGGGCAAGAGGGTTCTCCTCTAACCAATCCAGTCAAAGTTCAAGTACAACAACTTGAATCAGTAGCTATGACCCACTCGACATGGTGAGCTTGGTTCTCGTAGAAAGACATCCACCGACACAAAGCTCTCCAATCAAAAGTTCAAGAACAACAACTTGAATCAGTGGCTATGACCCACTCGACATGGTGAGCTTGATTCTCGTGGAAGGACGTCCACCGGTGCAGAGATCTCCAATCCAAGAGCAGAGTTCAACCTCTAACATATTCTTGTGTTTACCCCAAGAGATCCTTGAAAGCATGCATCCACGTATCATGCATTGCATTTTGACAAATCTTCCCTTTTACAGGTTTCCTTACTCTCCTGCTGTTTATTTCAGCAAGAGATGGCTCTAGAAAGGTCTGTCAAAGACATTCAAGACCAGACTGCTCAGCTGCAGGAGATGTTCCTGAACTTGTCTCTGGGGCAAGAAGAGATGAAAGCTCTCTTCACCAAAGGCCTGGGGAATTCCAACAATGCCAGGAGTGATCAGATTGCGGAGCTGCAGTTTGATCTGACAACACTGAGGACTCAAATGATGGGACAGTTGGTGGGCCAGATGGCTCTCATCCAAGACCTATCCCAAAGACAAGAGGAACTCAGAGTTCTTGTCCGCCAACTGCTTCCAAACAACCAACTGGGGCAAGCATCTGAGGTTGAGGAGCAAGTCACCGCTCAGCCTCCATCCACTCAAGAAGACAAGGGGAAAGCTCCTTTGCTTGCTTCAGGGTCACAAACCCATCAACAACCTCGCCAGCGTCAACGGGGCAATCGGCGTAAACAAGAAAAGTCGGGAAGACAGTTTACGGAGACTGAAATACCATCATTCTTCATACTGAAGCGCTTGTTGGAGGTCAATTTGCTTACTGTAAAGGACCCTCCTCAGAAGCTCAATATCTCCTCTCCTCACTTTAATCCCGACGCATTCTGTGTTTACCACTCCTACAGCCCGGGACACAGCACCAACGACTGTTGGGCCTTGAAGAACAAGATTCAAGATCTGATCGACATTGGGGTGCTGGAATTCATGCCAGACGGCGAGATGAAAATCTTCCGTTAAGGGGTTCTCCGCTTGAAGTGACGAAGCTCAAACTGAAAGACTTTTGCTTCTTTTTGAATTTTTCAAAGTTGTAATTTCTTTTGCTGTCAAACAATTATCTGTTGATGTTAAACTCTGTTTTCATTAATGCATTGCATATGTTTGTCTTGAATTCATCCATTCGTTTCACTACTCTTATGCTTTTCTTTATGATATTTGACTCTTGATAAAAAGCTGCAAACCTTTAGAGGGAGGATGACGAAACAATGTCGTGATCTTATACAGTATGCTTTTGAACAGACCTTGCTGATGATGTACAGGCATTTCTTTCAATTCCCAAACACTGGAGTTATAAGGAAGTTAATCCCTAGTCAACCCCTTCGAGCCAAAGAAGTAGGAGTTTCCTGTTCTGACACAATCAAAACCTTTGATATAAACCCGGGGCAGGGTAGTATCTCAGTTAATTCAAAAGAAAATGCGCATTGAAGTCGCAAACTCTCAGTTCGTAATACAACGAACGACGTCGAAAAAGAAAGCATTCCTTTGGAATCAAAAGACAAGGTTGGTTCCCTATCATATAGACAGTCAATCTCTCAAAAGAGAAAAAGCCCACTGAGCCAAAACCTATAAAGGAGGCTTAAGAGAGCTGGGGCATCCCGCTGACAGTAATCCCGAAAACGGTAACAGTCAGGCAAAAGTTAGGGATAACAAATCAAAATCAAAATAGTGAGGTCATTACAAAATCCTCAACAACATGAAAAGTGTTGTAAAAGAAAAAGGAGATGATGACTGTCTCCCAAACTCAAACTGGTGAACCATCGCCCAAAAGTCGTTCCAAACTCAAAACAGAGTGCAACGCACAATTAACTGAGCTTAGGTTGAAGAACATCACGAAGAGCGGGTGGGTACAAATATACTTTGAGCCTTTATCCTTTGTTTCTTAAACCGTGAACCAGGCCACGTTACAGCCCTTCAAAAGTCCTAATTGAAGCATGGGTTAGTTCGAAAGCATACTGTTACAAAAGGTATCCTGACTCCTGTAGGGCTTTGCTCTAAATCTTGTGTTAACTTGTCTTATGAAAAGTTTTCTGCTAAAAAACGCATTTTTTTCAAAACTTCAAAGACAAACATAAACTTTGCATTATTCAAATATCACTGTTTGCATTTGACCCTTTTGTTTGACAGCGAAGAAATTCATACAGCGAATGTTCGGAGGAACGAAAACTCTCTCAGTAAGTCAAAATCACTTCAAGAGGATAACACTTCCATCAAATCCCTTATCAACAAAGGGGCATGACATGTCACAATCTAATTAACCTGGGGCAGTCCAGTCAAGGTCCAACAGATCTTTCAAAGTTCAATTAACCTGGGGCAGTCCAGTCAAGGTCCAACAGATCTTTCAAAGTACAGTTAACCTGGGGCAGTCCAGTCAAGATTTCAAGAAATCTCTCAATATGCAGAGTAATCCGATTCAAGATTCCTTCATCACCACTTGGGGCATTCGAATGTCAAAAGTGTCCAACAAATCAACTACAACATTTCCAGATTCGACTCCTGTATCCAGCCAGGGCATATCTGTTGACCACATTTCCAGACTCGATTCCTGTATCTAGCCAGGGCACGTCTGAAGAGTTTGAAGATTCGATTCCTGTATCCAGCCAGGGCATATCTACCAACTATTACATTTCCAGACTCGATTCCTGTATCCAGCCAGGGCATATCTGTTGACGACTATTTCCAGATTCGATTCCTGTATCCAGCCAGGGTGTTGTACCCCAAAATTTGCCCTCGCATTTTTTCTACAAGCAATCTCAGCTTCAGACATTTCCTGACTTTTCAAATTGGCACGAGAATCGGACAAACGGATTTTTCTTGACAGTCAAGCAAAATTAGGGTTTTACTGATTTTCAGAGCTCTGATTTGTCTCATACAGTTGGCTTAGGGTTTGGATGATTTTTGGTTCAATTTTGATCAGGCGAGCGTTATCTAGCATTTAATCAGGAATTAAGGTTTTATGGGCATATTCTCAGAAGAATTTAAATTCTATCGCACTTTGCAGTTTATTCCGAGATTCGGGTTAAAATTCGCATTATCTTGATTTAATCAGTAAATGAGGCAGTTGGTTTGAATTCACCAGTCAAAAGAGATGTGTGCAATGTGGAATTACAGTGCTTGGCAAAAGAATCAGTGTAAAAAGGATTGCATCTGATTAAGTTTTTGTGTTCGACTGTGCGTTGTTTTGAATAATGGATACGTCGAATTCATTTATTTTGATCATCAAAGGTTTAGTTGATTATTTATGGTTCTAAGAGTTAAAATATTTGAAATTTAAACTTTCATTTTATTTTATTTAAGGAACTATAAATAACAAATAAACAATTAAAGAAAAGGAATTGAAAGAGAATTAAATATCAATGGAATTTTTTATTTCACATTTAATAATTGCTACAATTGTTATTATTTGGATACTAATATTTATTACAAAGTATTTAAAATAATAATAATGTACAAGAATTAAACTAAAAATAAAAATTCTATCCTATTTCTAAACTCTTCATTCTTCACTCCGTTTCGGTGCTCCATTTTTTATCTGCAAAAAGAAAGAAAGAGGAAGTCAGAAAGCAATTGAAATTAAAAGAGACAGTTAAAATTTGCTCATCATTAGAGGCCACTGACTGGGATCAGTTGACCCTCTCTGCAAATCACGGGATTTCTCCCGGTTCACAGAGGGGGAAGATTTTTATTCATGAATGCAAATGTCAAATGCATAAGTTCCAAAATTCAAGCTGCATAGAATCTCAAATCCAAAGTTCAAACTACATAGTTCAAATCCAATTCCACTTTCCACCAAAAGCAAAAAGGCAATTTACTGTCAAAACAGAAAATCTATCCAAACTGTCAAAAAAGAGATAAAGAGGATGCAGTCAAGAAAGGTGTTATGCAAGCTAAAACCTTAAATCATCATTTCCCACCAGTAGGGCCCCTTCAGAACCAAAAGGTACAAAAGAATCATATAATATATTCAAAACTGTACCATAGAAAATGAGAAGAAGAGAGATAAAGCAGCATAGGCAGGTTTTAGGCTCAGGCAGGGAAGACAGAAAAGATATACAAAAAAGAGAATACAATTCAGCATTATTCAAAACTGGGCAGAAGTACACAGCATAGACAATTGCCAAAAATAGAAAAGTTCCAAGAAACCTTGTGAAACTACCCAGCAAACTTGGGTCAAAGAGAATACCAAGGTTTGAATGAAGATTGGGCGCCAAAGACCAATAGAAAGAGGACAAAAGAACACAAGAAAACATACTGTCAAACCTGATTGAGCCAAGCACCAATATCACAAGAAAAATATATAATCTGCAAACAACATAAAACTGAAAGGAGAGAAGAAAAAAAGGTTCAACCCCACCTCCTGTCAAACATAAGCCAAGTTCAGATCTGAAATCAAGCATAACATAAGGCCAAACCTCAAACATGCCAAAGCTTGACCTGCCCCTGTAAAACACCTCAACATAACATACCGAAACCTGCTACCAGGCTCAAGCCCAAGGCAAAACCACACAAAAACATAAACAAAACTACCAAGGTCCCTGTCAAACCATAGCATCCTGTCAAGCCAACCTACTGTCAAGAAAACCACAAACAATCATTAACCTGTCAAAGAACCATGAACCCAAAGACCAGTCTAAACTCACAACCTACCTTTACCCACTGTCAAAACCAATACTAACCATAACCTGAAAATATCACAACCTTACTTGAAGCAAATTCACCATGTCTATCAAACTCAAAGCCATAACATCTCAAGCCTAAAAACCCTCAGTAAAACATCATTGGGCAACGAAAACGAGTATACAACATTCAAGAAGAAGAGAGAAATTTCATCCAGTTCAAGATAACACACAACATCCAATTCAACAAAAGTATCCAAAGCAACATTTCAAGGCAAATCCATCAGGCCCTCAGTGTACACATCACTGGGCAATAAGGCAAGCATCTCAAAGCATCATAGGCAACAGTGTTCAAGAAGAAGAAGAAAGAATCACGGACAATAAATCAGAAGGGCAACATAAACAAATACACAGTGGCACAGAAGAAGGGATAAAGAAGTGAATTTGAAAGAGGTTCTCAGTATACATCATCATAAAACCCTCACACAGCAAGAGATAAGAACGAAAATACCAGGAAATCATCAAGAAGCAAAGACTCGTCGCCGTTCACGCCGTCCCGGCCTCCTCTGCACCACTGAGCCTCCTCAAACGCTTCCTCGTCCTCTCCTCCACATCAAAGGTAGTATATTTCCTTCCTCATCTTTCTTCTCATCACCTTGTTAAAATAAATGCAGCAAATACGAAGATCAGAGCATATAAATTATGACATGCAAGAATCTAAAACAAAAAACGCCTAAACCAATTCGAAACGGTACACTAACCATCGTTTGAGGACTGTCTAATCCATATGAGAAGAGAAGAGGCGGTAGCGGGGTAGCTCAGGCAGAGAGGCATGGCTCAGAAGCTTGCATAGAAGACGAAGAAGACGAAACTCAGTGAACGGCGCGCTACAAACCCTAAAGTCCTTTGTCTCAACTGAACACACCAATCACAAACCCTAAGAACGCTGCTCCAAACAAACCTGGGCCTGACCCGCTTCACCCTCACTGAAGCCCATTAAACGTTTCTTTCCTTGTTTAACAAAAATTATACTAACCATTTATCTCTTACTAACCTAAGTTAGTATTTCACAATTAATCCTTTTTTTATAACACTAACTTCATTTCTTTTTTTTAATTAGTAAAAACTTCTTATACTAATATAATCAAGAAGAGATAATTAAAATGTTAAACCCCCTTTTTTTTATGATTTATTCTTATCATTTCATTTTTATTAAAATACTTTCTTACAAACTAATACTTTCTTTTTCTAAGATTAATCCTTTTTATATACTTTATACATAAATTTCGAAATATTAATTTTGCACATAAAAATACATTTCCACATCATATAATAAAAAATTGAAAATACTTCTTTTTATTCTTTTTTAATTAACATACATATTTGTACATAACAATTTAAATACATTTTTTTTCTAATATTAAATTCACGAACATTTGACTAAAATACTTTTTAATTAAAACTTGAACATTTAATTAAAAACACCTTTTTTCCTTTATACATATCAAAAACATATAAATCAAAGATTCATTTAAAACATTTATCTAGGTCAAAAACCCTAATACGCTTCAATTTCACATTGCCGCACTTGTACATAATTACACAATTCATATACATATACACTTGTACACTTACACAAATACATCCACATTGCCCTGTACACGTTTTTATCTTATATTTGTATATTCGATATTTACATTTTGATCGCACATTCGATTTGGTTGTAACTTATTGGATACTATAAGTCTCATCCCCCTTGTACATTTATACCCCCATTCCCGGACACTATTTTGTAATAGCGTAGATTTTACATTTCCGTAATTTACAGTTTTCCAATTATGCCATGGTTAGACCTAGGGTTTGTATGTACATAAAATCAAACGCTAGATAACCTAATACAAGACAAATACATGTAATCAATACACAATCACACTTGCACCCCCTAGGGTAATCCCACATGTTGCCTTCCAAAATGGGCCATGCTTGCACGTCGAGTATCTTTGGCAAAACAAATTCAAAATGATCATAAGTCCCTCAAAGTGTTGCCTAATCGGAATGATCATAGTCCCTTCGAAGCAAATTGCCAAAGACACTTGGCATCATTACATTCATGGTCCATACGATGACCCGCGCCCGTCCCGAATAAACTTCCTAAAATGCAAGATTGTCTACCAATTTCAATGGTAGAACAAAATTGTTAAAAAGGGGTTAAAACATGACAAAAACCTTTGAGTACAATAGGGTAGACAAAACTCTTAGTTACTTGAGATCAAACTTGCAAAAACACTTGCCTTCTTTTCAAAAACCACAATCCACAACACTTTCAAACAAATTTTCAAAAACATTTGAAAACATCTTTTCGAAAAGATTCACACTTTTGTAAAACACTCAAACACGAGTCAAATACATTAGTTGCCTAAGACAAGGCATCTTTTTCCAAAACATTTTCAAAAAAAACACACACACACACACCATTTTCAAAGCAATCGAAAAACAAGGCAAGTGATCTAAAAAACCAAGTAACTAAGAGCCCATGGATAACCATGGATGAAAAGGGTGCTAATACCTTCCCTTTTCATAATCTACCCCCCGAACCCACGAAATATCTCAAAAGGTTTTTGCTGTGCTTTTTTAACCTTTCCTTAGGATAAAATAAAAAGTCGGTGGCGACTCTTGCTCAACCGCACAAGTGCGAATGCGAACGCAAAACACTAGTCAGTTCTCCCACCGTATCACAGAACTGGCGACTCTGCTGGGGATAATTCTAAAAGTGGGGTTACCTTAGGGTTTAGATCACCTTTACTTTCAATTGATTGCTTTGTTTACTTTACATTTGTGGGCTTTGTATCGGAGTTTTATAGATCCTAACCCGGATCTGGGGAAATCCTTTTAGGTAGCAACAAGGCTGTGAGGGAACTGTGCGGGGTATACCGACATGGTTGAAGCAGTCTGCTACGTTGATGTGGCACTTTGGTGTGTACCGGTAACCCTTGAGTTCAGTCAAGGAGAGTACGGGGCCGCCGCGTGGTGTCGTGAAGCATCAACTGACCTTAGGCACCTTAATTTGAACCATCTTGGCCTTTTTAGGGTAGTGAGATAACTGACTTTGGTGCAGTCCGAGGTTGGTTGATACTCGATACTACACTCAATTGAGGGTTGCTTTCCTGGAATATTTTGGTCGCCAGCTCAGTGGCTAAATCGAAACGATGAACAATGGAAGCAATCCAGTGATATTGGGACCTTTAGAACCCGGTTACTTTTGATAAGACAGGTTTTAACCACCAAACTTCAAGAGGGTAATACCCAGACCCCATGCAGGCCTAAACTCTAAGGGTTTGTCTTGTGTGACTTGTGTGCCTTACCATGTTTGCCTTTGTGAATATTTGTGGTGTATTTAATCATAACATCATGCAGCATCATGTGCATTGACTAACCATTTCAAGGGTTTCGAATCTTCATCTTTGTTCTTGTTTTATAGGACATGGAAACTGCTCGCAGAAAGACAATTCAGATTAGCCTTGTAAAGATCCCTCCTCAGCTTAAGGAACTTATGTCCAGGATTCCCGAGGGTTCTTCATTCAGTGAGAGACATGGAAGACTCATCAGCTTGGTTAACACCAACATTGAGGAAGATATGGTAAAAGTCTTGTTCCAATTCTTTGACCCTCTGCATCACTGCTTCACCTTCCCGGATTATCAATTGGTGCCTACATTGGAAGAGTTCTCCCGACTTCTGAAGATCCCTATCCTTGATCAACTACCCTACAACGGTACGGAAGAGGAACCCAGACTTGAAGAGATTGCTAAAGCTTTACACCTACAACCGTCTGACCTCAAGGGACATTGGGAAGTTAGAAGTGGTATCAAGGGGTTTTTAGCCAGGTTTCTATTCGAGAAGGCCCAAGAATGTTGGAACTCCCTTGACCTACAAGCTTTTGAAGAAGTTATGGCCCTCCTTGTCTATGGTTTGGTGTTATTCCCTAACCCAGATCAGCTTATTGATATCAGTGCTATCCAGATCTTCATAACCAGGAATCCTATACCTACGTTGCTGGGGGACATCCTTCACTCATGTTACACTCGAACCATGAGAAGAAGGGGTGTCCTCATGTGTTGCACTCCTCTCCTGGGAAGGTGGTTTATTTCGCACCTCCCACAATCAGTTTTGAAGAACGAACGGGGTTTGAGATAGTCACAACGGTTAATGACTCTCACGTATGCAGATATACATTGGTGCCCTAGGTCCAGAGAAGACGTCACTATCATTGATCGTTGCGGGGAGTACCCTAATGTTCCTTTATTTGGAATCAAAGGAGGTATTACTTACAACCCATGCCTGGCTTGGAGACAGTTTGGTTATGCTCGGAGGGATGGCCCTCATGACATGTTAATTCCTAACATAGTTTTTGAATTCGACAACGATACTCAGGGACTTCGTCAGAAATTTATCAGAGCTTGGAGGATGCCAAGTAGGATAGACAGCAAGACACTGGGGCACAGGAACTCCATCCCGTTGGAACCTTATCTCAAGTGGGTACGAGCCCGCTCCCAGAAGTTAGTGATGCCTTATCCTCATATGCTCCCTGTGATCAAAGAACCAGTCTTGGAAGGAGAGGTGTCCTACACCATTCAACATCCTGACATGCCCACGTCCTGGGAAGAGATGCAGAAGAGCTGGATCCAGCTTAAGGAAGAACGGAATTCTCTTGAGACCAGTCTACATGCTAGTGAAAAGAAAGTCCTGGAACTCACCCGCCTACTGCACGAGGAGAGGAATCTCAATACCTACATCGCACCAAAGAGGATGCGCAATGTTTTTTTGCCTTAAGGAGTCATTTTGTAATATTTGGCCCATGGGGCATTTATGTACTAACGAATTTCTCCTTATTAATATGATGTGCGTTCTTTTTGTCTACAACAAATTTTGAATATTCTAAATCCTTGAATGCATTGCATACATACGCATTCCATCGCACCATATGCATAGCAGGTACCCTATTCCACAGGTTGCTTACTCTCCTTCGCTGTTTATTTTGAACAGTCATCATGAATCCAGACTCCTCCAGTGAGCAAGCAATCAAGGCCCTTCAGGCCCAAAATGCACAATTTCAAGAGATGGTCCTAAGCCTAGCCCAAGGTCAGCAAGAGTTGAAGACTCTACTCCTGAAGAAGAAGAAGAAAAAGAGGACTGCGTTGTTCAACACCGGACGCAGATTTGGGAACACACTCCATAATGAAGCTGATCCAACTACTTCTTCTGCTGAGAAAAACAGTCCCCAAGGGGGAGGAGCTCCTAGTCCCGCAGTCTCCAACAACGAGACGGACTACAACGACGAACAATACCCACCTGCTGCTGACAGATACAAACAATTGGAGGACCGCTTGAGCGCCATGGAAATTCAGAATGTGCCGGGGCTGGATTTCGGAGATTTGGGGTTATCTTTTGGGGTAGTGATTCCACACAAGTTTAAGGCGCCTGCCTTCGCCAAGTATGATGGAGTCTCCTGCCCAAAGCTGCACCTGAGGTCATACGTAAGGAAAATCCAACCTTACACGGCAGATAAGAACCTCTGGATTCACTTCTTCCAAGATAGCCTCTCGGGGTCACAGCTTGAATGGTTCTACCAATTGGATGGAACTGGCATCCGACACTGGGAAGATTTGGCAAGCGCATTCTACAGACAATACCAATACAATTCTGATCTCGCTCCTACGCGTACCCAACTTCAGGGTATGTCTCTAGGAACGGGTGAAGGGTTCAAAGAGTACGCTCAAAAATGGAGAGATTTGGCTGGCAGGGTGCAGCCTCCATTGACTGATCGGGAGCTGGTTGATATGTTTCTAGGGACGTTGTCTGGTCCGTTTTTCAATCATTTGGTTGGTAACTCCTCCGCTGGGTTTACAGATTTAATATTGACGGGAGAAAGGATTGAAGCTGGCATCAGGTCAGGCAAGATACAAAAGGCTGCCTCCACAAGCGCTGAGAAGAGGCCGTTTAAGAAAGAAGCAAGTGCCGTCTATGGTCCTAGAAGACAGATCAAGCCCGAAAGTCGCCAAGCCGTCAATGCTTTGGTCATCTCGAAACCTGTTGCTGCTCCTCAGCAGTACAATCAACAAAGAAGCGAAAGGCCCAAGAGGCAGTATTCTCGACTGAGTATGACCTTATCTCAAATTTTACCCCAACTTTTATCCGCCAACCTGGTGACCCTCAAAGAAGCTCCTAAGGTCGTCAACACTACGTCTCCTAAATATAACCCAAATGCCCGGTGCGCTTATCATTCTGATAGTCCCGGGCATACTACTGATGATTGTTGGGCCTTGAGAAACAAAGTGCAAGATCTGATCGATGCAAAGGAAATTCAGTTTGAAGCGCCGGAGAGACCAAATGTTGTAGCCGCTCCTATGCCCCAGCATAGAGTAAATGCCATTGAGGAAGAATTGTATGCTGTTTCGGTAAATGAAATTGTTACCCCTCTTTTGACTGTTAAGAAGAACCTACTGCTGGCCGGTTTATTTCCGGGTTGCAGTGAAGGTTGCCTGTTCTGTGCTGTTTCCCTATCTGGTTGTCCCTTGCTGAAGTTAGGCATTCAAAACCTAATGGATAGCAAGGAGATTCTGTTTAAGAAGTCTGCTGTTCGGTCGGTTCCGGTAAAAGAAGTTTCTGTGGTTACCATCTTCAAAAATCCAACCAAGGCTCTCCCGAAGAAGCCTATTCAAATCATGACTGTTGCACCTGTGGTTATTACTGTTCCGGGGCCTCTCCCCTACGTATCTGATAAAGCTATCCCCTGGCATTATGGGGCAGACGTATACGTGAATGGAATCAAACAAGAATTCGACACTGGCGCCAGTATTTGCGATATCACTGGTCCAGCCAAGGTTACCCGCAGTGGCAGGCTCTTCTCGCCTGACATTGCACCGCCCGCTATTCGAAAACCCCTCTTTATAACACCTACAAGTTTACCTGTTCCTACTGCTGATCAAGTTGTTTCCCCTGCTGCCGAGTCATCAAATGCTCGGGGAAAAGGGATTGAAGAAGAGCCTGCCCGGATGGAGGCACCAATACCTATAAATGCTGAGGCCTCCCAACAAGAAATGGAGGAGATCCTGAAAATAATAAAGAAAAGTGATTTCAATGTTGTCGAGCAGCTGGGGCATACGCCCTCCAAGATCTCCATGCTCTCTTTATTGCTATGCTCCGAGGCCCATGCTAAAGCCTTGATTTCATTTCTCAAAACGGCTCATGTGCCGCAGGAGACAACTGCAGTCCAGTTCACTGATTGTGTAGCAAATCTGACAGCAGACAATGGCCTGGGTTTTTCAGATGCTGACCTGACTGCGAAGGGAAGAGACCATAATGATGCCCTGTATGTCTCTATCGAATGCAGGGGCACTACTCTGGCGCATGTATTGGTGGATACTGGTTCCTCCTTGAATGTCCTACCAAAAAAGGCTTTAGACCGTCTGGATTATGAAGGCCTAGAACTGAAGCCCAGCAATATCATAGTCAGGGCCTTTGACGGTTCCAAAAGGATGGTTCATGGAGAGGTTAACATCCCTATTCGTGTGGGCTCTCAAGTGTTTGACTCTACTTTTTATGTGATGGATATACGTCCATCGTACTCTTGTCTATTGGGTCGACCTTGGATCCATAAAGCTGGGGCAGTAACCTCTACTTTACACCAGAAGTTGAAGTACCCTGTCAGAGGGAAAGATCGTCACTGTGCAAGGAGAAGAGGAGTATATGGTGAGCCATTTGAATTCCTTCAGATACATTGAGATGGACGGGGAGTTTATTGAAACCCCCTTTCAGCATTTCGAGGAGGTACATCCAATTTCAGCAGTAGCAGAAACAACAGTCGAGAAGAATGTTTCCTTGAAGATGGCTTCCCTAAGGGATGCCCGGGCTGTGGTTCAGAAAGGCGATTGTGCAAACTGGGGTCAGCTCCCTGACTTCACTCAGAAGAACGACAAGTTTGGGCTGGGCTTTACTGCAGAGGCTCAGAGGGATGTGCGCAAGGAGAAGATCAGAAAGGCTCCGGTATTTATCTCCGGTTCAAGGGTGAATGCTATTGAGGAGGATGTAGAGGAAGCAGAGTTTGACAGTTGGATCTACCCGACTACCAGCGACGGACCAAGCAACTGGACGGCAAAGGACTTTACACCTATCACATTTGTCACGCAGTAATTGATTTCTTTTGATTTCCAAATTTGTAACAAACAATATGTTAAAACTTTGTTGGCTCGGTGTCCTACCCGGGGCATCGTAGCTCCATTTGTGAGGGCTTTTTGTATGACATTTTCATATATCATCAATCAAAACATTGGACGTTTGTTGCATTTCAAATCTTGCGCTCTTTTTTCTTTCTGTGTTATACATATTGCAAAACAGCTATATTTACACACACTCACTTATACAGGTTTCAATCCACCCTGGATCTCACTGGTAACAGCTCTGCTACCGCCAGTTATGACTTCGAAAATCCGATCAACTTGGCCGAAGACGAAGGTGAAGATGATTGCGAGGTGCCTGGTGAACTCACGAGACTGCTACTTCAGGAAGAGAGAGCTATTCAGCCACATGAAGAGCCGGTGGAGACGATTAACCTGGGTACCGAGACAGATAGGAAAGAGGTCAAGATTGGTGCCAATCTAGAGCTCAGCGTGAAGCAACGATTGATCCAGATGCTACAGGATTACCTGGAGATTTTTGCTTGGTCCTATGAGGATATGCCTGGTTTGGACGCCGACATTGTAGTTCATCACCTGCCAACCAAGGAAGATTGCCCTCCGGTAAAGCAAAAAGTCTGACGGATGCGTCCAGAGATGTCTGAAAAGATCAAAGCCGAGGTTATGAAACAGTTTGATGCCGGTTTCCTTGCAGTGACTTCTTACCCTCAGTGGGTTGCCAATGTGGTGCCAGTACCAAAGAAGGACGGCAAAGTCAGAATGTGCGTCGACTATAGGGACTTGAACAGGGCCAGCCCCAAGGATGACTTCCCCTTACCCCACATCGACGTTCTTGTCGACAATACTGCTCAACACAAGGTGTTCTCCTTCATGGATGGTTTTTCAGGGTATAATCAAATCAAGATGGCTCCAGAAGATATGGAGAAGACTACCTTTGTAACTCAGTGGGGCACCTTCTGTTATAAGGTCATGCCATTCGGATTGAAAAATGCTGGGGCAACCTATCAATGTGCCATGGTTGCTTTATTTCATGATATGATCCATCATGAGATTGAGGTATACGTTGATGACATGATTGCAAGGTCTCAAACTGAGGAGGAGCACCTTAACCATCTGAGGAAGTTATTTGACCGACTCAAGTTGTACAAGCTGAGATTGAATCCCAACAAATGCACCTTTGGGGTAAGATCTGGAAAATTGCTAGGTTTCATTGTGAGTGATAAGGGTATTCAGGTGGACCCTGCCAAGGTAAAAGCCATACAAGAAATGTCGACTCCAAGAACAGAGAAAGAAGTCAGAGGTTTCCTAGGACGACTGAATTACATTGCCCGATTCATCTCACATCTAACTGCTACTTGTGAGCCAATCTTCAAATTGCTGAAGAAAGATTAAGTAGTACGCTGGAATGATGAATGTCAGGCCGCCTTCGAAAAGATAAAGGAATACCTCCAAGAGCCACCCATTCTTATGCCACCGGTGGAAGGAAGACCTCTGATACTATACTTGAC
Organism: Vicia faba; assembly: GCA_948472305.1. Lineage (NCBI taxonomy): Eukaryota > Viridiplantae > Streptophyta > Magnoliopsida > Fabales > Fabaceae > Vicia > Vicia faba. Next base: position 1,034,989,001 of record OX451735.1, read on the forward strand.
AGTACTTGACAATTCAATGGGGTGTGTGCTGGGGCAGCATGACGAGTCTGGCCGAAAAGAGCACGCTATTTATTACTTGAGCAAAAAGTTTACCGACTGTGAGTCTCGTTACTCACTGCTTGAGAAAACTTGTTGCGCTCTTGTATGGGCTGCTCGCCGGCTGAGACAGTATATGTTGACTCACACTACTTTATTGATTTCAAAGATGGATCCCATCAAGTACATATTTGAAAAGCCCGCTCTGTCTGGAAGAATAGCAAGATGGCAAATGATCTTAACAGAATATGACATCCAGTATACAACTCAGAAAGCAATTAAAGGAAGTGTACTGGCAGATCATTTGGCACACCAACCTGTGGACGATTACCAATCATTAAACTTTGATTTTCCGGACGAAGACATCATGGTGGTAACTGACTGTGAAGTACCTGGACCGGATGAAGGACCTGAAGAAGGATCCCGATGGTCTATGCATTTTGATGGAGCCTCCAATGCTTTGGGTAACGGCGTCGGCGCTGTAATCATATCTCCCAAAGGAACTCATACTCCCCTCACTGCCCGGTTATGTTTCAACTGCACCAACAATATGGCGGAATATGAGGCATGTATCATGGGTCTACAAGCTGCAATCGACTTAAGGATCAAATTTCTAAGTGTCTTCGGAGATTCCGCTCTTGTGATCAATCAGATCAAAGGCGAGTGGGATACGAAACACCCGAATCTTATTCCTTACAAGGAGTATGTGTCGACCTTGCTTCCCCACTTTGAAGAGATAACTTTCGAACACTTCCCTAGAGAGGAGAATCAGCTAGCGGACGCCCTAGCTACGATGTCTTCAATGTTCAAAGTTAAATGGGACAATGAGGCTCCCCGAATCATTATCTGGAAGTTGGATGAATCGGCATACTGCTGCGAGCTCGAGGCTGAGAAGGCGATTGAAAAACCCTGGTATCATGAGGTGAAGAGGTACTTGGAAGCTCAGGAGTATCCTGAAGGTGCGTCTGTCAATGACAAGAAGTTCATGAGGAGGTTTGCTGCAAAAATTTTCCTCAGCAACGGCATTCTCTACAAACGAAATCATGATTCAACCCTGCTGCGTTGTGTGGATAAGGCTGAAGCAGAGAAAATTATGATAGAACTACATGAAGGTACATTTGGGACACATTCCAGTGGACATACTATGGCTAAGAAAATCCTTTGGGCAGGATATTTCTGGTCCACAATGGAAGCCGATTGTTACCAACACTCCCGAACTTGTCATAAATGCCAGATCTATGCTGACAAGGTGCATATCCCTCCGGTTCCTTTGAATGTCCTGACGGCACCTTGGCCTTTTGCAATGTGGGGTATCGATATGATCGGTGAGATCCGACCGACGGCATCCAACGGGCATCGCTTCATCTTAGTGGCGATCGATTACTTCACGAAGTGGGTTGAGGCAGCTTCCTACGCCACAGTAACCAAGAGCGTCGTGGCACGTTTCATCCGGCATAATTTGATCTGTCGGTACGGCATCCCGGAAAGAATCATTACGGACAATGGTACCAATCTCAATAACAAAATGGTCACTGAACTCTGTGAACAATTCAAGATACAACACCACAATTCTTCTCCCTACAGGCCGAAGATGAATGGGGCTGTAGAGGCAGCTAATAAAAATATCAAGAAAATTGTGCAGAAGATGACAGTGACCTATAAAGATTGGCACGAGATGTTACCGTTCGCTCTTCATGGGTACCGTACCTCAGCAAGGACGTCAACCAGGGCAACCCCCTTCTCCTTGGTCTATGGCATGGAGGCAGTCTTGCCAATTGAAGTCCAGATACCCTCTCTCCGGATAATGAAAGATGCAGACTTGAGTGAAGATGACTGGATCCAGACTCGACTTGATCAATTAAATCTGATTGACGAAAAGAGGCTCACTGCTATCTGTCATGGTCAGACGTATCAAAAACGGATGATCAGGGCATTTAACAAGAAAGTCAGACCGCAAGAGTATCAAGTTGGGGACCTGGTAATTAAACGCATCATCCTTCCTCAAAGTGATCCCCGGGGCAAATGGACCCCTACATACGAAGGGCCATTTGTGGTTAAACGTGTGTTCTCAGGAGGAGCCATGATCCTAACCACCATGGATGGTGACGACCTTCCTCACCCCGCCAATGCAGACATAGTGAAAAGATACTATGCATAAATAAAAGACCCGCTAGGTTGACATACCTAGGCAAAAATTAGGGCTTCCCGGCGAACCAAAAGGGTTCGGGCAAAAATAAAGGATGAAATAAAAAAATCTGTACACCCGGCAAGTCGAAAACCTGAAAAGGCGACTTGGGCAAAAATGGGTATCCCGGTGGACTGAAAACCCGAAAGGGCGGTCCAGGCAAAAGTTAGGGATAAAAGCGTAACACTATGTCTCATTGGATCGCTTCGCATCCGGAATTCGGCATCAACTATCTGGCTCAGATTTCGGCATCGACCAATCATCTTCATCTTCAACTAGGTAGCAAAGCGATGAGACATTCGAAGACATAAAGGCGATAGCCGAGTTGGAACCCAGTGGGATCATTCACATAGCTGTTTTGATTTCCTTTTTTCTTTTCAAAATTGATAACTCTAAGTTATTCGGCGGCATCCTCTTACTAGGATGTTAGCCTCTTGTACAAAAACGCCTATTCACAGGCAAAATTCAAATCAATACAAATTCACTTGTCCATGCAAATTACCGTTGTTTTCCTTTTTTCTGTTTTGTCTTGCGAAGAATGTCCAATGTTCATTTTTGATATATGCATTTGACATTAAATTGCTGATTCATAAATGTTTACATATGAAACGAAAGATTAATTATAGGTGACATCGGAAACAGGGGCAATGTGGATTTGTCTAATGCAGTCTGGTCGCCTTGTCCGCCAAGATAGGTTCAACTGAAGAATGTGACCAAGTGATCTCAATTCCCCACAAAGTAAGGAAAAGTTTCAGCAGTACATCAGCCTTACAATGAATGCCCTATTTCCCCAGGAGAGTCCAATCCAAAGGGTTCCTCAGGAAAGTGGAATCCATTTCCCCGGCAGAAAGCTTGTCCCCTGCAAAGTACGGACGTCTCTCCTGAGTCTTTATTCAGAGTTATTTCCTCTCAAGGACTTATAACTGGGTTATCCCCAGCTAAAAACCACGGAAGATCGCCCTCAGCAAAGTTCCTTCGATCCCCAGCAGGAATTTATCATCGCTATCCCCAGCGGAATCCATCATCAAAGTCCTCAGCAGGTCTCTCGTCAAACCTCGGCCAAGTATCTCTTCCACAGAGCAACTCCCCGGCCGGTCGTCAAGGATTTACTTTCCTAAGACGAAAATTACATTCATAAACATTTCACATTCTCATACATCTTGTTTATATACATGATAAAGCGCATACAACACAATCTCATGCCAAACATCATGACATCGTGCATATCATACATCATGACATCGCATACGACTTATGTTTTTTCCTTTTCAGGTAAAAGGCAATCCAAAAGACAATTACCTTCAACAACCACATTCCAGATTCGATTCCTGTATCCAGCCAGGGCATATCTGTTGACCACATTTCCAGATTCGATTCCTGTATCTAGCCAGGGCATGTCTGAAGAGTTTGAAGATTCGACTCCTGTATCCAGCCAGGGCATATCTATCAGCTATCATTTCTAGATTCGATTCTTGTATCCAGCCAGGGCATATCTGTTGACCACATTTCCAGATTCGATTCCTGTATCCAGCCAGGGCATATCTGTTGACGACTATTCCAGATTCGATTCCTGTATCTAGCCAGGGCATTGTCTGAAGAGTTTAAAGATTCGATTCCTGTATCCAACCAGGGCATATCTATCAACTATCATTTCCAGATTCGACTCCTGTATCCAGCCAGGGCATATTTGTCAACTATCATTTCCAGATTCGATTCCTGTATCCAGCCAGGGCATATCTGTTGACGACATTCCAGATTCGATTCCTGTATCTAGCCAGGGCATGTCTGAAGAGTTTAAAGATTCGACTCCTGTATCCAGCCAGGGCATATCTATCAACTGTCACAATTCCAGATTCAATTCCTGTATCTAGCCAGGGCATGTCTGAAGGGTTTGAAGATTCGATTCCTGTATCCAGCCAGGGCATATCTACCTAAAGAGTTTGAAGATCAATACCTGTAACGAGCCAGGAAAACATCTTCCTTTCTCAAAATACACAAGTTCTCGCTAAGGAATCTCTTACGCGATCAACACTTCCAAATGGCATCTATAAGCCCATTCCCGACAAGATTCTGTCACATCTTCAGATGGCATCTATAAGCCCATCCTCCTATCCACTACCTCTCCAAATGGCATCTATAAGCCCATTCCCGACATCACATTGCTAATACTTCAACATGCGAGTGCAAATTTCCGGGCACTCTAGTGTCCAATCTTCTTTTACCTTCAAGTCGCGAAAGGCAAACTTGCCAATCTAACTCTTCAGGTCTAAGAAGATTGAACAGGGGCAACTGTTGTACCCCAAAATTTGCCCTCGCATTTTTTCTACAAGCAATCTCAGCTTCAGACATTTCCTGACTTTTCAAATTGGCACGAGAATCGGACAAACGGATTTTTCTTGACAGTCAAGCAAAATTAGGGTTTTACTGATTTTCAGAGCTCTGATTTGTCTCATACAGTTGGCTTAGGGTTTGGATGATTTTTGGTTCAATTTTGATCAGGCGAGCGTTATCTAGCATTTAATCAGGAATTAAGGTTTTATGGGCATATTCTCAGAAGAATTTAAATTCTATCGCACTTTGCAGTTTATTCCGAGATTCGGGTTAAAATTCGCATTATCTTGATTTAATCAGTAAATGAGGCAGTTGGTTTGAATTCACCAGTCAAAAGGGATGTGTGCAATGTGGAATTACAGTGCTTGGCAAAAGAATCAGTGTAAAAAGGATTGCATCTGATTAAGTTTTTGTGTTCGACTGTGCGTTGTTTTGAATAATGGATACGTCGAATTCATTTATTTTGATCATCAAAGGTTTAGTTGATTATTTATGGTTCTAAGAGTTAAAATATTTGAAATTTAAACTTTCATTTTATTTTATTTAAGGAACTATAAATAACAAATAAACAATTAAAGAAAAGGAATTGAAAGAGAATTAAATATCAATGGAATTTTTTATTTCACATTTAATAATTGCTACAATTGTTATTATTTGGATACTAATATTTATTACAAAGTATTTAAAATAATAATAATGTACAAGAATTAAACTAAAAATAAAAATTCTATCCTATTTCTAAACTCTTCATTCTTCACTCCGTTTCGGTGCTCCATTTTTTATCTGCAAAAAGAAAGAAAGAGGAAGTCAGAAAGCAATTGAAATTAAAAGAGACAGTTAAAATTTGCTCATCATTAGAGGCCACTGACTGGGATCAGTTGACCCTCTCTGCAAATCACGGGATTTCTCCCGGTTCACAGAGGGGGAAGATTTTTATTCATGAATGCAAATGTCAAATGCATAAGTTCCAAAATTCAAGCTGCATAGAATCTCAAATCCAAAGTTCAAACTACATAGTTCAAATCCAATTCCACTTTCCACCAAAAGCAAAAAGGCAATTTACTGTCAAAACAGAAAATCTATCCAAACTGTCAAAAAAGAGATAAAGAGGATGCAGTCAAGAAAGGTGTTATGCAAGCTAAAACCTTAAATCATCATTTCCCACCAGTAGGGCCCCTTCAGAACCAAAAGGTACAAAAGAATCATATAATATATTCAAAACTGTACCATAGAAAATGAGAAGAAGAGAGATAAAGCAGCATAGGCAGGTTTTAGGCTCAGGCAGGGAAGACAGAAAAGATATACAAAAAAGAGAATACAATTCAGCATTATTCAAAACTGGGCAGAAGTACACAGCATAGACAATTGCCAAAAATAGAAAAGTTCCAAGAAACCTTGTGAAACTACCCAGCAAACTTGGGTCAAAGAGAATACCAAGGTTTAAATGAAGATTGGGCGCCAAAGACCAATAGAAAGAGGACAAAAGAACACAAGAAAACATATTGTCAAACCTGATTGAGCCAAGCACCAATATCACAAGAAAAATATATAATCTGCAAACAACATAAAACTGAAAGGAGAGAAGAAAAAAAGGTTCAACCCCACCTCCTGTCAAACATAAGCCAAGTTCAGATCTGAAATCAAGCATAACATAAGGCCAAACCTCAAACATGCCAAAGCTTGACCTGCCCCTGTAAAACACCCCAACATAACATACCGAAACCTGCTACCAGGCTCAAGCCCAAGGCAAAACCACACAAAAACATAAACAAAACTACCAAGGTCCCTGTCAAACCATAGCATCCTGTCAAGCCAACCTACTGTCAAGAAAACCACAAACAATCATTAACCTGTCAAAGAACCATGAACCCAAAGACCAGTCTAAACTCACAACCTACCTTTACCCACTGTCAAAACCAATACTAACCATAACCTGAAAATATCACAACCTTACTTGAAGCAAATTCACCATGTCTATCAAACTCAAAGCCATAACATCTCAAGCCTAAAAACCCTCAGTAAAACATCATTGGGCAACGAAAACGAGTATACAGCATTCAAGAAGAAGAGAGAAATTTCATCCAGTTCAAGATAACACACAACATCCAATTCAACAAAAGTATCCAAAGCAACATTTTAAGGCAAATCCATCAGGCCCTCAGTGTACACATCACTGGGCAATAAGGCAAGCATCTCAAAGCATCATAGGCAACAGTGTTCAAGAAGAAGAAGAAAGAATCACGGACAATAAATCAGAAGGGCAACATAAACAAATACACAGTGGCACAGAAGAAGGGATAAAGAAGTGAATTTGAAAGAGGTTCTCAGTATACATCATCATAAAACCCTCACACAGCAAGAGATAAGAACGAAAATACCAGGAAAGCATCAAGAAGCAAAGACTCGTCGCCGTTCACGCCGTCCCGGCCTCCTCTGCACCACTGAGCCTCCTCAAACGCTTCCTCGTCCTCTCCTCCACATCAAAGGTAGTATATTTCCTTCCTCATCTTTCTTCTCATCACCTTGTTAAAACAAACGCAACAAATACGAAGATCAGAGCATATAAATTATGACATGCAAGAATCTAAAACAAAAAACGCCTAAACCAATTCGAAACGGTACACTAACCATCGTTTGAGGACTGTCTAATCCATATGAGAAGAGAAGAGGCGGTAGCGGGGTAGCTCAGGCAGAGAGGCATGGCTCAGAAGCTTGCATAGAAGACGAAGAAGACGAAACTCAGTGAACGGCGCGCTACAAACCCTAAAGTCCTTTGTCTCAACTGAACACACCAATCACAAACCCTAAGAACGCTGCTCCAAACAAACCTGGGCCTGACCCGCTTCACCCTCACTGAAGCCCATTAAACGTTTCTTTCCTTGTTTAACAAAAATTATACTAACCATTTATCTCTTACTAACCTAAGTTAGTATTTCACAATTAATCCTTTTTTTATAACACTAACTTCATTTCTTTTTTTTAATTAGTAAAAACTTCTTATACTAATATAATCAAGAAGAGATAATTAAAATGTTAAACCCCTTTTTTTTTATGATTTATTCTTATCATTTCATTTTTATTAAAATACTTTCTTACAAACTAATACTTTCTTTTTCTAAGATTAATCCTTTTTATATACTTTATACATAAATTTCGAAATATTAATTTTGCACATAAAAATACATTTCCACATCATATAATAAAAAATTGAAAATACTTCTTTTTATTCTTTTTTAATTAACATACATATTTGTACATAACAATTTAAATACATTTTTTTTCTAATATTAAATTCACGAACATTTGACTAAAATACTTTTTAATTAAAACTTGAACATTTAATTAAAAACACCTTTTTTCCTTTATACATATCAAAAACATATAAATCAAAGATTCATTTAAAACATTTATCTAGGTCAAAAACCCTAATACGCTTCAATTTCACATTGCCGCACTTGTACATAATTACACAATTCATATACATATACACTTGTACACTTACACAAATACATCCACATTGCCCTGTACACGTTTTTATCTTATATTTGTATATTCGATATTTACATTTTGATCGCACATTCGATTTGGTTGTAACTTATTGGATACTATAAGTCTCATCCCCCTTGTACATTTATACCCCCATTCCCGGACACTATTTTGTAATAGCGTAGATTTTACATTTCCGTAATTTACAGTTATCCAATTATGCCATGGTTAGACCTAGGGTTTGTATGTACATAAAATCAAATGCTAGATAACCTAATACAAGACAAATACATGTAATCAATACACAATCACACTTGCACCCCCTAGGGTAATCCCACATGTTGCCTTCCAAAATGGGCCATGCTTGCACGTCGAGTATCTTTGGCAAAACAAATTCAAAATGATCATAAGTCCCTCAAAGTGTTGCCTAATCGGAATGATCATAGTCCCTTCGAAGCAAATTGCCAAAGACACTTGGCATCATTACATTCATGGTCCATACGATGACCCGCGCCCGTCCCGAATAAACTTCCTAAAATGCAAGATTGTCTACCAATTTCAATGGTAGAACAAAATTGTTAAAAAGGGGTTAAAACATGACAAAAACCTTTGAGTACAATAGGGTAGACAAAACTCTTAGTTACTTGAGATCAAACTTGCAAAAACACTTGCCTTCTTTTCAAAAACCACAATCCACAACACTTTCAAACAAATTTTCAAAAACATTTGAAAACATCTTTTCGAAAAGATTCACACTTTTGTAAAACACTCAAACACGAGTCAAATACATTAGTTGCCTAAGACAAGGCATCTTTTTCCAAAACATTTTCAAAAAAAACACACACACACACACCATTTTCAAAGCAATCGAAAAACAAGGCAAGTGATCTAAAAAACCAAGTAACTAAGAGCCCATGGATAACCATGGATGAAAAGGGTGCTAATACCTTCCCTTTTCATAATCTACCCCCCGAACCCACGAAATATCTCAAAAGGTTTTTGCTGTGCTTTTTTAACCTTTCCTTAGGATAAAATAAAAAGTCGGTGGCAACTCTTGCTCAACCGCACAAGTGCGAATGCGAACGCAAAACACTAGTCAGTTCTCCCACCGTATCACACAGGGCATATCTGTTGACGACTATTTCCAGACTCGACTCCTGTATCTAGCCAGGGCACGTCTGAAGAGTTCGAAGATTCGATTCCTGTATCCAGCCAGGGCACATCTATCAACTATCACCTTTCCAGATTCGATTCCTGTATCCAGCCAGGGCATGTCTGAAGAATTCCAGATCAACACCTGTAACAACCCAGGAAACATCTGTGAACGACCGATTGTAGACCAACACCTGTAATAAGCCAGGAATTTATCTACATCACCACTTGGGGCATTCGAATGTCAAAAGTGTTCAAAACCGATGCAGTTTTACACAAGCTCATCATCAGGAAGCCCTACACCGGTTCCTCTTCAAGATTTCTGAAACGGTTTACGGATTCTTCCCAACAACGGAAGTCAATCTACCAACTTGTTCAGACTCTTCTCAACCGTTGAAAACAGTTTACGGACGCTTCCCAACAACGGACGCGGCTCTATTGCTGATTCAACTTTAAGACTTCTGAAAACAGTTCATGGATTCATCCCAACAACGGATGTTAATCTATCGACTTGTTCAGAGGCAACTTTTGAAAACAGTTTACGGACGCTTCCCAACAACGGATGTTATTCTATTGCTTATTCAACTTCGAGATTTCTGAAAACAGTTTCCGGGTCCTCCAAGTAAACGGAGGTTAACTTATCGCTTGTTCAGATTCTTCTCAAGCTAACCACCACGGAAGATCGCGCTCGCCAAAATTCTCCCTATCCCCAGCGGAGTTCATCAAAATCCCCAGCCGGAGAATCCTCCGGAATTCAATTTCCCTCAGAGTGTAAGCTTCAGTATCCCCAGCGGAGCCAGACTTTTTGAACCTTCTCCCCACAGAGTTTTGGGAAGGCAAATCTTGAGTTCCCCAGTGAAGTCTCCAGAGTTACTTCCCATCAAGCCAAAGATTTCCAATCTGGCCTCCCCAGCATGAGTCTACTAGTTAGGAGCTCCCCAGTAGAGGTCGTCAGGAATTCTCTTCCCCAGCGACAGCCAAGGATTTATTTTCCCCGGCAGCAATCAAGACGCTTTTATCTTCAGCCATTTCAGATTCATGTATCCTTGGCAAGATTAGCTCATCAGCTTACATGCGCATTCATCGCATTCACATCATAAACATTAATGTCACACGCATTGCATCATGCATTGCATACAACTAACCCTTTGCCTTTTCAGGTAAGATCAGTCGACAGACAAAGATCATCTCCCGAGATTCATCCAGAAATAGTTCAGATGTGACCCAGACACAGCGACATTCTGATACTTATTCCAGATTCATTCAGACGCATCAGCAGAAACCTTACACCGGTTCCTCTTCAACTTCTCAACTTTTGAAGACAGTTTACGGATTCTTCCCTACAACGGATGTCAATCTACCAACTTATTCAGACTCTTCACAACTTCTGAAAACAGTTTACGGATTCTTCCCTACAACGGATGTCAATCTACCAACTGATTCAGACTCTTCTCAATTTTTGAAAATAGTTTACGGACGCTTCCCAACAAAGGATGTTGCTCTATTGCTTATTCAATCTCAACTCCTGAAATAGTTTACAGATTCTCCAGACATGGACGTCAATCCGTTGCTTGTTCGGACCCCGATTCAGAGATGTTCCAAAACAGGGATGCCCTTCTGATACTTGTCCACTCACCATTGACCTACAGTTCAACATCGCCATATGGCATCTATAAGCCCATCCTCCTACCAGCAGTCGCCGAATGGCATCTGTAAGCCCATTCTCAGATGGCATCTCTAAGCCCATCCCCCAACAAAATTCTCTCGCACCAGGTGGCATCTTTAAGCCCATCACCAAATGGCATCTTTAAGCCCATTCACCTCCACCGTCACATCGACGAGCGCAAATTTTCTGGGCACATTAGTGTCCAATCTCCTTTTACCTTCAAGTCGCGAAAGGCAAACTTGCCAATCTAACTCTTCAGGTCCAAGAAGATTGAACAGGGGCAACTGTTGTACCCCAAAATTTGCCCTCGCGCTTTTCTACAAGAAATCTCAACTTCAGACATTTCCTGACTTTTCAAACTGGCTCAAGAATCGGACAAACGGACTTTTCTTGACAGTCAAGCAAAATTAGGGTTTTTACTGATTTTTAGGACTCTGAATTGTTTCATACAGTGGGCTTAGGGTTTGGATGATTTTTGGTTCAATTTTTATCAGGCGAGCGTTATTTGGCATTTAATCAGGAGTTAAGGTTTTATGGGCATATTCTCAGAAGAATTTAAATTCCACAGCACTTTGCGGTTTATTCCGAGATTCGGGTTAAAATTCGCGTTATCTTGATTTAATCAGTAAAAGAGACAGTGGTTTGAATTCATGTTGTTTTCTTTGAGCCAGTCAAATACAGTATGCAGTATTGGATTCACAGTGTTTATGACAAATCAGTGAAGAAGGAATGCGTTTGATCAGTCTATTTGGGTTAACTACTGCTTTATTTTGGATATTGGGAGAGACAGGTTTAATTGATCAATATTGTTTTTATTTAAGTTATTTATTATTCTAAAATTGAATGATTGAAATTTATTTTTCAATTGATTTAATTCAAAGAGTTTTAAATAAATAAATAAACAATAAAGAAAATTAGAATTAATTGGATAATTTAGATTTTATTGATATTTGAATTATTTGTACAAATTGTTGTTTATAATTTAAATTATGAACAATAATATACATTAATTTAAATATTACATAAAATAAAAACTATCCTATTTCTAATGTTCTTCATTCTTCACTCCGCTCCGGTGCTCCATTTTTATCTGCAAAAAGAAGAAGAAAAGTCAGAAAGCAGTTAATTAAAGACAGTTAAAATTTGCTCATCATTAGAGGCCACTGACTGGGATCAGTTGACCCTCTCTGCAAATCACGGGATTTCTCCCGGTTCACAGAGAGGGAAGATTTTTTATTCATGAATGTCAAAATGCATAATTTCTAAAAATTCAAACTGCGAACTTCCAATTCAAACTAAACTGAAAAGTCCAATTCCCACTTAAATGCCAAAGATATCAAAGAAAATCAAGGAAGTACAATTTGCTGTCACAAGTACTCAAAAGCTGCCAATAAAAAGGATTTGGAAAGGATATCAAAATACAAAGTCAAATCCCAAGATATCAAGGAAAAGAAAAAGCGCCATAAACTGTCAAAAAGAGATAAAGATGCAGTCAAGTAGTGTGTTATGCAAGCTAAAATCTAAAATCATCATTTCCCACCAGTAGGGCCCCTTCAGAGAAAGTACAAGAAATAAAATCATATAAAATTCTTTACTGTACTATAGAGTCAGAAGAAGAGAGAAAGAAGCAGAGGCAGAGTTCAGGTCTTAGGCATAGACAGTGGGAACATGACAAAAAAAAGATATACAAGATATAGAGAAGACAGTTCAAAGAGAGAAATAAAAAAGATACAAAGCAAGCTTTACCAAAAAACCTGCCTACTGTCCATAATCACTAAAACCATTAAACCTGAACAACCATAAAAAAAAAACCTCAAGCTTCAAACTGATAACCTGCTAGGCCATCAAACAAGTTTCAAAAACTACCCAAAAACCTGCTGATGCCCTGAACCTGCCCAACCACATAACCTGATAAACCAAGTGCAGAACCAATACAAAAGCACATAACTCACCACCTGCCCACAACCCTGTTAAGGCCACAAAACCCACCATAACTTGCAACCTGTCATAACCTCACAAAAACCTGAACCTGTGGAACATACAAACACATAAATTGAACTACCAAGATCCTTGTCAAACCACTACTGTCAAGCCTGAACCCCTAAAGCATAAATATACAAACCCAAAATCTGCATCAAAAAAAACCAACACAACCCTGCCTCAACATAAACTACACACATAAAAAAACTGCATTATCCTGGCCTAAGACATCAAAAAGCAAAGTTCAAACCCAAGGCAAAACCTCACAAAATCAATTCCTCAACCTTTGAGCCTGCTCAAGTTCACACACAACCAACCAAAAACTTCATATCAGCACCATGCCTATCAAACTCAAAGCCATAGCATCTCAATCCTAAGCCCTCAGTAAAACATCACTGGGCAACACAAACAAGCATACAGCCACTCGAGAGAAGAAGAAGAAAGAAGCAATTCAAGGGCCTCAGAAGCAAACAACATCATAGGCAAAGCAACGATTCGAAACAAGTTTTAGGCAATCCAGAAAGAAGCTAATCAAAACAATACAATTGTTTCAACCATAGCACATCCAGCAACAACAATTCAAAAGCATCAAGGGCCTCAGAAGCAAGCTTCATCATAGGCAAGGTAGCAAATGTTCCAAAACATTCAAAATCATTCAGAACATCATCATTAAAATCATAGCATCCAACATAAGCAACAAGCACGCAACTATAGAGAGAGCAAAGAGAAGAGATAAAGTATTGAAAGGGTTTTCAGGGCAAAGGTCTATCATCATCAAACCCTAGAAAAACGGCGAAAAGATAAAAGTACCAAACTTTCCCAAGCTAACTTCCAGAATCGTCACATTTCTCTCCGCCGTTCCGGCCTCCTAAAGCGTCACTCCTCCGCCTCTCCTCCATCTCCAAAAATGAAGGTAGTACAATCTTCTCCCTCTTCTCTTCTCCTTCATCTCATAATGAAAGGTAAAAATTAAGACTCAAATCAGAAAAACACGCAAGTTCGTAAAAGAGAAAGGAAACGTAAACGCTGAAAACTAACCTTGTATCAAAAGAACACGGAACTTACGCCTTGGAGGGAAGAGAGGTTAGGGGGCGACGTTGGTGGCCAGGCGGAGGACTGCATTTCAGAGTTCAAGATGATCGGAGAAGACGAACACACGAGCACGCCGCTGTCAACCCTAAGCGTTTTCGCCTCAGATGAACAAAATCCCTAACCCTAACTTTGTTTCAAGTTTAACATGGGCCTGACCCGTTCTTAATTGCTCTGAAGCCCATTTATCTCCTAACAACATAAATTAGCATTTTTACCATTTAACCATTTATTTCTTACTAACCTAAATTAATGTTTTCAATTAATCACCTTTTTTTTATACTAACTTCATTTCATTTCTTTCTTTACACTAATAAAAACTTTTTATACTAATGTAATCAAGAAAAGATGATTAGAATGTTAAACCCTTTTTATGATTTATGCTTATCATTTTATTTTAATACTTTTTACAAATAAATACTTTCTTTTTTCTAATTTAATCTTTTTTAGTATACTTTTGTACATAAATTTTGGAACATTAATTTTGTACATATTATACATTTTTTTCATATAATTAACTTGGAAACTTGTTTCAATTAAAAAAATACATCCTTGTACATAATAGACAAAATTCATACTTTTTTTTCTAATATTAAAATTCTTAAAACACTTAATGAAAACATTTTTTTTAATAAACAATGATACATCATTTCATAATCTAATTAAAACTTGAGCATTTAATTTAAAACACTTTTTTCTTTTGTACATAATTAAACATATAAATCAAAGATTCATTTAAAACATTCCTCTAGGTCAAAAAACCCTAATACGCTTCAACTTCACATATCGCACTTGTAAATAATTACACATACACAATACTCATATACATGTACACTTACACAAATACATTCACATTGCCCTATACACATTTTTATCTTATATTTGTATATTCGATATTTACGTTTTGATCGCACATTCGATATGTTTGTAACTTATTGGATACTATAAGTCTCATCCCCTTTTGTACATTTATACCCCCACTCCCGGATACTATTTTGTAATAGCGTAGATTTTACATTTCCGCAATTTACAGTTTTCCAATTATACCATGGTTAGACCTAGGGTTTGTATGTACATAAAATCAAACGCTAGATAACCTAATACAAGACAAATACATGTAATCAATACACAATCACACTTGCACCCCCTAGGGTAATCCCACATGTTGCCTTCCAAAATGGGCCATGTTTGCACGTCGAGTATCTTTGGCAAAACAAAATCAAATGATCATAAGTCCCTCGATGACGCTTTCGAATGTTGCCTAAAACGGAATGATCATAGTCCCTTCAAAGCAAATTGCCAAAGACACTTGGCATCATTGCATTCATGGTCCATACGATGACCCGCGCCCGTCCCGAATAAACTTCCTAAAATGCAAGATTGTCTACCAATTTCAATGGTAGAACAAAATTGTTAAAAGGGGTTAAAACATGACAAAAACCTTTGAGTATAACAGGGTAGACAAAACTCTTAGTTACTTGAGATCAAACTTGCAAAAACACTTGCCTCCTTTTCAAAAATCACAATCCACAACACTTTCAAACAAACTCTCAAAAACATTTGAAACATCTTTTCGAAAAGATCCACACTTTTGTAAAACACTCAATCACGAGTCAAATACATTAGTTGCCTAAGACAAGGCATCTTTTTCCAAAACATTTTCAAAAAGCACCCACACACACACCATTTTCAAAGCAATCGAAAAAACAAGGCAAGTGATCTAAAAAACCAAGTAACTAAGAGCCCATGGATAACCATGGATGAAAAGGGTGCTAATACCTTCCCTTTTCATAATCTACCCCCCGGACCCACGAAATATCTCAAAAGGTTTTTGCTGTGCTTTTTTAACCTTTCCTTTAGGATAAAATAAAAAGTCGGTGGCGACTCTTGCTCAACCGCACAAGTGCGAATACGAACGCAAAACACTAGTCAGTTCTCCCACCGTATCACACCTGACCTGTTACAAGAGCTGGTCTTCAAACTCTTTGTGTAGATGTGCCCTGACTGGTTACAGGAACTGAATCTGGAGCTTTAGAAAGGTGATGAATGAACCAGGGATGGTTACTATCTCAACGGGACGGTGAGAGAACCTTGAACGATTACTACCCCAACAGGAACGCTGAGAGAACCTTGGACGATTACTACTTCAACAGGAGTGCTGAGAGAACCTTAGACGATTACTACCTCAACAGGAACGCTGAGAGAACCTTGGTCGATTACTACCTCAACAGGAACACTGAGAGAATCTGGGGACGATTACTACCTCAACAGGAACGCTGAGAGAATCTGGGGACGATTACTACCTCAACAGGAACGCTGAGAGAATCTGGGGACGATTACTACCTCAACAGTAACGCTGAGAGAATCTTGGAACGATTACTACCTCAACAGTAACGCTGAGAGAATCTTGGATGTCTTCAACTGGATAAGAAACAGGGAGATCTTAGGGTCGATCTGACTGAACCAGAGAAGGCCTTTGACTGGATAAGAAACAGTAAAATCTTAGGGTCGATTTAACTGAACCGGACAAGGTCTTAAAATCTTCAACTGGATAAGAAACAGGGAGATCTTAGGGTCGATCTGACTGAACCAGAGAAGGCCTTTGACTGGATAAGAAACAGTAAAATCTTAGGGTCGATTTAACTGAACCGGACAAGGTCTTAGAATCTTCAACTGGATAAGAAACAGGGAGATCTTAGTGTCGATCTGACTGAACCAGAGAAGGCCTTTGACTGGATAAGAAACAGTAAAATCTTAGGGTCGATTTAACTGAACCGGTCTAGGTCTTGAAATCTTCAGCTGGATAAGAAACAGGGAGATCTTAGTGTCGATCTGACTGAACCAGAGAAGGCCTTTGACTGGATAAGAAACAGTAAAATCTTAGGGTCGATTTAACTGAACCGGTCTAGGTCTTGGAATGTCTTTAACTGGATAAGAAATAGGGAGATCTTAGTGTCGATCTGACTGAACCAGAGAAGGCCTTTGACTGGATAAGAAATAGTAAAATCTTAGGGTCGATTTAACTGAACCGGTCTAGGTCTTGGAATGTCTTCAACTGGATAAGAAACAGGGAGATCTTAGGGTCGATCTGACTGAACCAGAGAAGGCCTTTGACTGGATAAGAATCAGGAAAATCTTAGGGTCGATTTAACTGAACCGGACTAGGTCTTGAAATCTAGCTGAGAACTTAACTGAATCTTTTCCTGAAAGGTAAAGGCCAGTCATATACAAGGCATGATATGAATCAAGCAATGATGTTCTCAACATAAATGAGATGTGTAAGATATGATGTGTATATGCATGCTATAATGATGTATGTGATGTTTATGAATGTATGTTTTCGTCTTAGGAAAATAAATCCTTGACGGGTGCCGGGAAGTCACATCTTGGGCTGATGTTGGAGAACAATGCTTTGTTGTTTCCACTGGGATGATGGTTGCAAGAATGAACCGGTAGGAGAAGATAACTCCGTTGGGGAATAAACTTGGCGAATGGAAAATTCTGCAGGGAGAAAAGTACTCTAGCGATCTTGCTGGGGAAAAATACTCTGTGGGGAGAGAGGTACTTTGCTGGAATATTGATGGTAACTTCACTGGGGATACCTTTGTTGTGTTGGAAGTGTTAATAGACTTCACTGGGGATAAGAAGACTTCGCCGAGGACGATCTTTCTGTGGCTTTTGGCTGAGGATAACCCAGTTATATCCTGGTAAGGGAATAACTCTTTAAATAAAGCCGGGAGACGCGTTCGTGCTCTACGGGGATAAGCTTCCAGAATCTACTGGGGATAAGCTTACTGTTTGGGGAGATGGATTCCAACTTTCCTTGGGAAACTAGATTGGACTTTCCTGGGGAAGTTTTGAACTATATCGGGGAAGTGACTCTATTGAATGTTTGATATACCGCCGGGGAACAATCTTTAGGTCAAGACTGTCGGGGATGCTTGTTAAGAATATTCGTATATTGTGCTGGGGAATGTTGGGATCTGCGGGGGATACTCAATTTCCTTAAGGCTGATAATAGCTTTGCTTGGGGAGAGTGCACTGACTTGCGGGTTCACTCTCTGGGGGGTTAAGACATACCGGTTGTGTTCTTCAGCCGAACTTACCTTGGTACCTTGGAGGACAGAACAATTAGATTGTTTAGACAACTTATTATTGCCCCTGTTTCTGAGGTGGGAGAAGAAGACCTGTGAGGTGCTGATAGTTGTTGACAGACAAACCTTCTTCTGGTAGGCAAGTGACGAGATGACAGGACATAGTCGTACGCTTTGATCCCTAACTTTTGCCTGGACCGCCCTTTCGGGTTTTCAGTCCACCGGAATACCCATTTTTGCCCAAGCCGCCTTTTCAGGTTTTCGACTTGCCGGGTGTACAGATTTTTTCATTTCATCCCTTATTTTTGCCCGAACCCTTTTGGTTCGCCGGGAAGCCCTTATTTTTGCCTAGGTATGTCAACCTAGCGGGTCTTTGATTGTGCGTAGTATTCTTTTCGACTATATCCCTGTTCTCAGAATGTAGGGAGTTGTCTCTGTTAGAAGTGTTTCTTCATGCCACCAGAAGGTGTTTGATCAGGCAAGATTCGTTGTTGGAATGCCCCAAGTGACTCAGGCGGAGATTTGCCCCAGGCTTTTTGGCCTTTGAGAGATTCTCCGAATCTTGATTGGACTGCCCCAGATAATAGACCATGATCATATCATACCCCTTGATTGGAAGTGCTTATGTTCATTAGGCATTCGTTGTGCGAATTTCTATGTTGTTCAAACAAAAAGTCATGTGCAAACAAAGTTATGTTAAAAATGCAAAGCTTATGTCTGTCTTGAAGATTTTGAAAATGCATTCTTTTTCATAAAACAAGTGAATGTTTGTAAAACGTGATGTCAACTCCGTATTTTATCGCAAGCCTTAAGGAGTCAGGATACCTTTCATAACAGTATGCTTTCGAACTAACCCATGCTTCAGCTGGGACTTTTAAGGGTTATAACGTGGCCTGGTTCACGGTTTAAGAAACAAAGGATAAAGGCTCAAATTTTATTTGTACCCACCCGCTCTTCGTGATGTTCTCCAAACCTAAACTCAGTTGATCATACATTAGACCTTGTTTGAGTCCTTGTCCTGATGTTCCAATGATGGTTCAGATATTGACAGTTTATTTTGAATGGGCAGTCATTTCCTTTTTTGTCGAGGGTTTGTAGGACCTTTTTCTTTTTGATTTTGCTATCCCTGTTTTTTGCCTGAACTGTTTCCTTTTTGGAATTACAGTCAGCGGGATGCCCCAGCTTCGTAAGTCTCCTTCATAGGTTTTGACTTAGTGGGCTTTTTTTTATAATAACTGCCTGTCTGTATGATTGTTCGGAACCATTATTGTCTTTTGTTTTGTAAGGACCTTTTTGGTGCCATTCGTTATGCACTTGGATCAACTGAGAGAACTACCCTGCCCCAGGTTATGATTAAGGGTTTTAATTTTCGAAAAGAAAAAACTCCTACTTCTTTGGCTCAAAGGGGTTGACGAGGGATTATCTTCCTTATAACTCCAGTGTTTAGGGATTGAAACAATACTTGTACCTCATCAGCGGGGTCTGTTCAAAAGCATACTGTAAAGATCGTGGTATCGTTTTCGTCATCCTCCCTCAAGAAGCTTAGAATCATCAATCGAGCGTTGATCATCAGAAAAAATATGAAAATAATTTGCATATAGTGAATACGAACATATTGTTTCAAAACAGACATATGCGATGCATTAATGAAATAACAACGTTTAACATGAGTAAATGTTTGAACAAAAGAAAATTACAACTTGAAAATCCTAACGAACAAGAGTCTTTTCATCTCAGGGCTTGTTACTTCAAATGGTGAGCCTTGGAGGGATGGTAGAAAAACTCAGCCTGACCATCTTGTGTGAACTCCAATGCTCCTTCATCAATCAGGTCCTGGATCTTGTTCTTCAGAGCCCAACACTCATTTGTATCATGTCCTGGACTGGCAGAGTGGTAGGCACACCTTTTATTGGGATCCTAGATAGGAGATGCTGTGTTGGGGTTCCGGGGATGAGCCCTCAATGTGATCAGATTCAATCTCAACAGGCGTTGTAAAGCTTGAAACAGCGACATGTTGAGCTGGGTGAATTGCCTCCTGGGCTTGTCTGGCTGAAGCTGGTGAGGTTGATGCTGAATTTGTGACACTGGAGCCATTTGAGGAGCTCTCCCCTTATCTCCTTGTCTCAAAGATGGTTGAATGATGACTGGCTCTTTACCCTTAGACGTTTTCCCTAGTTGGTTACCCTGAAGCAGTTGGTTGATGAGAACTCCGAGCTCTTCTTGTCTTTGAGCTAAGCCTTGAATGATAGTCGCCTGCCCCAGCATCTGGGCTTTCATTGCATCCATCTCAGCTTGCAGGCGTTTCAGCCGCTCATCCTCAGCACTGTTCCTGACCAAAGTCTCCATGAGGAGTGTTCTTAGCTCCTCCTGCCCCTTGAATAGATTCAGGAGGATTTCCCCAAACCGAGTCTCTTGAGCAAGAAGGTCCTGGTTATCTTGTTGGGAAGCCATTGCTGAAATAAACAGCGAGAAAGGTAAGTGACATGCAACAAGGATACCTGTTATGCAATGATGTGTATGACATGCATGTAATGTTTTCAAGGACCTCGCGGGATAAACAAGAAAATTTGTTAGAATTTGGGTCCGGTAGCTTGATTGAAGGAACTGCATATTATTGAGAGTCCTTCTTCAAAGAGTCAAAGGCTCACCATATCCAGTGGGTCATAGCCCCTGACAATTTTGGCTTGGGGAACCTTCTTCAAGTGTCAAAGCTCACCATATCAAGTGGGTCATAGCCCCTGAAAACCTTGGCTAGAGGAAAATAAATCCCCTTTGCCCCTTGCTTAGACATTCTGGTTCATTATGACCTGCATCACAAGCCCTTGAGATCCTTGAAATGGGTTAGGGTGTATGCAATGGTATGATGTTATGGCATGCATGGAGTGATGTAAGTGAACCCCATTATGAGTCCCCCTTAAGGACTATAAACAAAACCTGCAAGAAACTCAGTACACTCTGTTATGAGTTCCAATTAAGGACTATAAACAAATCCTGCAAGAACTTAGTAAACCCTGTTATGAGTCTCGATTAAGGACTGTGAATAAAGCCTGCAAGAAACTTAGTACACCCTGTTATGAGTCCCAATTAAGGACTATAAACAAAACCTGCAAGTAGTTCATGTGTCAGATAACAAACATGCAAGTAGTTAAGTACGAAGGCACACAAGTCATACAAGAGAAGCCCTTAGAGTTTAGGCCAGCATGAGGTCTGGGTATTACCCTCTTGAAGTTGGTGGGTTCAACCTGTCCTATTAGAAGTAACCGGGTTCTAAGGGTCCCAATATCACTGGATTGCTTTCATTGTTCATCATTTCGATTTAGCCACTGAACTGGCGACCGAAATATTCCAGGAAAGCAACCCTCAATTGAGTGTAGTATCGAATATCAACCAACCTCGGACTGCACCAAAGTCAGTTATCTCACTACCCGAAAGAGGCCAAGATAGTTCAATTAAGGTTCCTAAGGTCTGTTGATGCTTCACGACACCACGCGGAGGCCCCGTACTCTCCTTGACTGAACTCAAGGGTTACCGGTACACACCAAAGTGCCACATCAACGTAGCAGACTGTTTCAACCATGTCGGTATACCCCGCACAGTTCCCTCACAGCCTTGTTGCTACTTTCTAAGAAGGTATCCCCAGATCCGAGTTAGGATCTATAGAACTCCCAAGACAGTCCCACAATTTAAAGCAAACAAGTCAAAGCAATTGAAAACACAGTGATCTTAGTCCTAAGGTACACCTCACTTTTCTCCCCAGCAGAGTCGCCAGTTCTGTGATCGGTGGATCTGGAACTGACTGTTTAATGCTGGTTCACGAAATGTCGTGGAAGCAAGAGTCGCCACCGTCTTTTATTTTCTCCAAATGGAAAGGACAAAAGCACAGAAAAATTCCTTATAGAGATTGCTCTCGGTTCGGGAGGTAGATTATAGAAAGGGAAGGTGTTAGCACCCTTTCTATCCATGGTTATCCATGGGCTCTTAGATACTTGCTCATTTGTGTTTTCAAAAAATGGTTTGTTTGCTTTTCAACTGTGGGTTTAAAAAGTTTCTTTGAAAATTCCAGTTCGACTCTTGTATCAGTCCTCAAGAGTGTTTGAAAAGTTGCTTTCGAAAGCTTTTTGAAAAGTGTCGGTGTGAAAAGTATTTTTGATTTGTTTTGAAATTAGAGCAAGTAGCTAGAGTCGTCTACCTACCCTAAGGAATTCGTCTGTGTAAATGCCTTTAAAGTAGTGCCATCCCACCATTGAGAGGTAGGTAGCACCACCGTTGGAGGTGTTCGGGTCAATTCGAGGGTTCGGGACATGGTGATCACCGGAGCAATAGGAAGACACCTTAGAACCTACCCTCATGCCATGTTCATGGACATGAGGACTTACTAAAACGTCCTCTACTCGACGATCACCTTTCGAGGGGCAAGGCAACAGTGAGGCGTACCCTAGGGGTGGTGTGTGATTTGTGTGTCGTTTTCAGATATTTTTGTCTTGTCATGTATTGGTGATCTACGCATTGCTTTTATTTTGACATTCATTCTTTCATGCGATAGTCGATAGTTAAAAGATGCGGAATTGAAAGGTCCTACGCTATTACAAAGGCGCGGGTCCACATCGCCAAATTAATCCAGGACCCGATTTGAAATAAAATAAAGTGCGAGAAATATAAATGTCCTATTAATCTATTACATGGCTTTAGGAGAATTACATTATATTCACAAAAAGAAATAAAAATGCGAAGAGAATTAAAATCGGGAATGCGAGGGGCGTTGGACCCTTTTAAAGAAATTAAATTACAATTATGAAATTAATTAAATTTAATGAGAAAAAGAAATTGTTTTTTTTTTGGAGTTTTTTGTATTTATGGACTTTTAATAAGAAAGTTAAATTGGAATTAAAAAGAAAAGTTAATTAATCCTAATTCTAAATTGTTTTTAATTTATTAAGAAAACTACTTAAATTAGACCTAATTTTAATTAAATATTTACATGGCAAGTTTTATTTACAAAATAATAATTAGTAATTTAATATGGTGAAAAAGAAAAAAGATAAAAGCATTTAAAACCCTAATTCTACATTTTTTATTTATTACACAACAATTAAAGTTAAACCTAGAATTAAAAACTAAATTAATTATTAAACTTATTTACAAAAAATGTTTAAATAAAATATATTTTTATTTTGTGACTTTCTGATTTTTTTATTATTTTTTATGTTGAGGAAATATTAATTTGGAGGAATTTAAATGAAAACAAATAAATTAAAATAAATAAAAAAAAGAATGAAAGAGAGAAATGCAAACATGAGGGGGTTATATGGCCCTTTTGGAGGTGTTGTTAGAATGGTTTGGCCCATTAATTAGAGGCCCTTCTTGACTTTCCATGGAAGCGTGTAGCCTGGTTGACTTATGCACATGGTATTCCTCAGATCATGGCCCTTTGATTGACGTTATGGGACGCGTGGCCAGTCCAGACATGAAGTTGTATGGTAGGCCTTAGGAAGTAAGCTACATAGAATCACGTTAGGAAGAAAAATATGGAATAAAGAAGGGGGACCTGGGGTTCGAACCCAGGTCCCAAGGCTTACCAATGCTATCCTCCACCAACTGAACCATTAACGCGCGTTGTACATAGAATAACAAATAAATAATATAAAAGAAAATTGGTGTTAGTGACATAGAACAAAAAAAATGCGCGCTGGAATTTAAATTGTCCAATCAGATCTTGCCACATGATCTTCTTTCGCGTGTCCCTGAAACAAAAAGAAGTAGCAGGGGTTTTAAACCCCCCCAAAACGCAGCCTTTTCAAAATAGCGAATAGCTTGTGAGGCCATATAAATAAAGCGCGATTAGTGTATTGAATTCGTCCAAGCGTCCTGATTCTAGCCATGGTACTGGGGTGCCTTGATTTTACAGTATATGCAAACGCCCAATTTGAAACTTGAGAAACCCTAAAACATTCCAATGGCAATTTTCGCTACAAGCATTGTTAGTCAAATTAAAGGTTACCACTAGTCTTAGAACCTTCATATTAGTCTAGATCAATGTTCAAAATGTATCAAAAATGTATGCATATTAGAATACGATTATGGAAAAGTTTTGAGAGAGTTTGTCATCCATATACCAATTCTGGAGGCGTGGGGACTGGAAAAAGGTTCAAACAGCTTCCTTGATGCTTTGGCAAGCTAATGGTATGATTATTTTTCTTTGAATCGTGCTAGAAGGCAGTTTTCAGTTTTCAGATTTTTTGACAAAAATGGAAACTTGGTTTTTGAGATGGGGCGCAGCTTCAAGGTTTTTGGCATTAGGTTTGCCTTCTGACTTATGTATGGGATGAATTAGGGTTGAAATTGAGTCCAAAAGATCCTTGCATTGATGTATGGAATATTTGATTTTCCATGAATATTTTTCAAATCTTTTCCATGTGATTTTTGATTCCAATCATGGCCAATCTTTCCAATTTTGCTGTGCCCGAATCTTGAGTCTTTAAGGAGAGCAAATGCTGTATAAAAAGATTCAAATGCATTGGTTTAGTATTTTTTCCATATTTTATTTAATTAAATGAATTAATTGTGATTAAAAATTCAAATAAATAATAAAAATGATGAAATAAATCCCCTTTGGGCCAAATGGTCGTGCATATGCTTTGGATGATGAATCTTGGAAGAAAATGTGGCCCATTAGCAATTTTAAGGCATTTGAAGCAAAGTTGACTTTTCAAAATTCCCAAAAATTTCCCAACTTCCACAAGGCATATCTTGCTCAATTTTTAAGCTTTGATCATGTTCATGGACATTTTGGAAAGGTATTGATGTCCTCTAACCAATGCCTTTGGTCCCATGTCATTTTTATTTACCAATCTCAAGTTATGGCCTTTGACTTAAAGTCCCTTTTTGTTGACTTTTGAAAATGACCTATAATGTTGAAATTGATAACTTTTTGTGAGAGCATTTCTTGGACTTGAAGTGTGAATAGGATTTTTAGGAAATGTGTTTCTCTTCAAAATGAGCTTTGGATGGAATTTTTCTGATAAACCATGTGGAAGTTATGCCTTGGTCAAGTTACAGTTGACTTTTTCAACTGTCCAAATATGGAAACTTTTGCATCTTGAGACTTTTTGAGCCATGCCTTGAAAATCATGATCAAGAATTGATCAAATGATGTTTGTGGCTTCAAAATAAGATGTTGACCAAAAATTTGAACTTTTGACTGTCAAATGACCATTTTGCCCCTACAGTTGACTGTTGAGCAATTAGGGTTTTTGACTGTGCAATTTTGTGCTGTAAGTCTTGAAACTTGGCATGAGGATGCTTGACCATGTTTGTAGGCATGTGGGACTTGATTGGACCCTTGAAAACTTCAATTTCTTTGCCAGAACCAAAACCCTAGTTTTTGACTGTTAGGAGGCCCTTGAACTGTGCAACCCTTGGGGGATTTTGAAGCTTGCTCTCTGTAAATCTTAAAGAATATGGGAGGGCAAATTTTGGGGTACAACATTGTGGTTCTGTCTTTGAAATAGGTTTGGCTTTGTATTTGAAGCAGGTTAAGGCTTGAAGCTTAATAGGTTTGCTTGTTTTGGAACAAGCAGGTTAAGGCTGGAGGTTCTTAGGCAAGCTTTGGTTATATCTTTCTTTATGTGTTTTTTGCCTCTCCTTTTTGTTGTGTTCTGATATCTTATTATATCTTTTTCTAAGCCTCAAGCCTGCTGTAAGCCTTTCTCTCTCTCTCTTCTCTCTCTATATCAGAAAAAAGCATTTGTTTATTGCTTACTGTCCTATTCTGAAAAAGTGATAGGCTGGGAAATGATGTGAAATTTGAATATTGCTGCATTGTTAGTTTTCCTCTGCATACTTTCCATATTTCCTGCATATCTTTTGACAGCTTTTTGTACTTGTTGACAACTTGATATATTTTGATATCTTTGGACAGTTTGGTTGACATTGGACTTGGTTTAGTTTCCTCAGTTTGCAATCAGTTCAGTTTGGACTTTGTGCATTGGTTTGTTTCTTTGACAGTTTGTTTGCCAATGCAGCTTGTTTGCCCATTTTCAATTGATTTGCCTCTTTGGTTGAAAATTTGAAATTAGGCAGCCTGTTTGACAATTTTGAATTTGTGCAATATTGTAGCTTTGTGCATTTCATATTTTTGCAAGCATATTTCTATCCCTCTTTGTGTACCAAGAATTTCTTGTGATTTGCAAAGGGGGTGAATAAACTGATTCCGGCCAGTCACTTTTAATGATGAGCTTTTTAAATTAACTGTCTGCTTTTTTATTTTATCTGCATTTGACTTCTTTTCTTTTCTTTTTGCAGGTAAAAATCAGTTGAGCAAAGGATGAGTAGCAGTAGAAGATGAAGATTTCAAGACATTTAGGACATAGCTTTATTTCAATCTTAATCATTTGTAATAATATTAATGTAAATAACTGTAAATAAATTTACAGTATTCAAATAATATCTGTAACAAACAATTCAAAATGAATAAACATCCTTCTTTGTCAGTTAATTCTTCTTTCAATTCATTGTCCATTTAATTATTTGAGTTTCTTAAATTAAAATAACTGGAAGTAAATCCAATTATTCTGACTTAGAAAAAATAAATAATTAATAAACATTGTAGCCTTGCAACTTAGCATTAATCAATAATAAACCCGGCGCTCCAATTAAACATAAGCAATGCACAGTTAATCAAACCAACGTCCACATGTCTTATCCCTCTTACTGATTAAATCAAACACTGCAAACTCTCAATCAGAAGCCTCAATCCATATCTCAGAGTAAATTGAAAAGAAATGTAGAATTAATTCTTTCTGAGAATGCACGCACAAACCCTAGTTCTTGATTTAATTTTCACAGAAGCGCCTGCCTGATCAAACCCTGAGCCAAACTCAATCAAACCCTAATAATCTGCTTGAACTGTTCCAGAGTCCATGAAACCCCTAATTTGGATAGACTGATAAGAAAAAGTCTGTTTGACTGATTCTTACGCCAATCTGAAAAAGTCAAGGAAAACCCGAAGCTGTGATTTCTTGTGAAAAAAATAGGAGGGCAAATTTTGGGGTACAACACCAGGGTTGGATACCAATATTGTGGAGCATCGTCTGCCATTAAATCCAGAATGTCCGCCAATCAAGAAAAAGTTGAGAAGAACTCACCCAAATATGGCTAACAAAATCAAGGAAGAAGTCCAAAAGTAGATTGATACAGGATTCCTCGTCACGTCAGAATACCCTCATTGGTTGGCCAACATAGTGCCCGTTCCTAAGAAAGATGGTAAAGTCAGAATATGTGTTGATTACAGAGACTTGAACAAAGCCAGTCCGAAGGATGATTTTCCACTGCCACATATTAATATGTTGGTTGATAACATAACTAAATTCAATGTTTCTCTTTTTTGGATGGTTTCTCCGGTTACAACCAGATTAGGATGACACCTGAAGATATGGAGAAGGAAGCCTTCATTACACCATGGGGTACATTTTGCTATAGAGTGATACCTTTCGGTTTGAATAATGCTCGTGCAATGTATCAAAGGGTCACGACCACTTTGTTCTATGATATGATGCACATAAAAATTGAAGTCTATGTGGATGACATGATCTCCAAGTCGTAAACTGAAGATGACCATATAGAGAATATGTTTAAGTTGTTTCAGTGCCTGAGGAAATATCAACTCCGCCTAAATCCTAATAAGTGTAATTTTGGTGTTCGATCAGGAAAGCTATTGGGTTTCATTTATAGTTAGCAAGGTATTAAGGTAGATCTTGATAAAGTCAGAGCTATTCAAGAGATGCCGACACCTAAAATAGAGAAACAAGTAAGAGGTTTCCTTAGATGATTGAATTACATCTCCAGGTTTATATCACACATGACTGCCACTTGTGGATCGATCTTCAAGCTTCTCGAAAAAGACCAAGGTTGTATCTGGACCGAAGACTATCAGAAGGCTTTTGATAGTATCAAGGAGTATCTGCTTGAGCCACCCGTCCTAATCCTTTCAATAGAAGGAAGACCATTGATCATGTATTTAACTGTGTTGGAAGACTCCATGGTTTGCGTGTTGGGCCAACAAGATGAAACTGGAAGGAAATAACACACCATTTATTATCTGAGTAAGAAGTTCACCGATTGTGAGTTTCAGTATTCCATGCTTGAGAAAACTTGTTATTCTTTGGCTTGGGATACTAAGCGACTGTGTCAGTACATGGTTAATCACACCACTTGGTTG
Organism: Vicia faba; assembly: GCA_948472305.1. Taxonomy (NCBI): domain Eukaryota; kingdom Viridiplantae; phylum Streptophyta; class Magnoliopsida; order Fabales; family Fabaceae; genus Vicia; species Vicia faba. Next base: position 1,035,017,236 of record OX451735.1, read on the forward strand.
ATATCCAAAATGGATCCAATAGTATATTTTTGAGAAGCCAGCTTTGACCGGAAGGATTGATCGTTGGAAATGTTGTTATCAGAGTATGAAATCGAGTATCGCGCTCAAAAAGCCAAAAAGAGAAGTATTTTGGCTGACCATTTGGCACACCAACCTATCAGTGATTAACAATCCATCAGATATGATTTTCCAGACGAAGATGTAATGTTCCTCAAGGTTAAAGGTTATGACGAACCTGTATTCGGAGAAGGGCTTGATCTTGAATCTTAATGGGGTTTAATTTTTGATGGAGCTGTTAATGCTTATGGAAGTGGAATTAGGGAAGTTATCATTACTCCTTAAGGTACTCATATCCATTTCACTGCAAGATTGATGTTTGACTGCACTAACAATATAGCCGAATATGAAACTTGTATCATGGGTCTTGAAGAAGCCATTAATTTGAGAATTAAAATCCTTGATGTATATGGGGATTCAGTTCTTGTGATTAACCAAATAAAAGGAGAATGGGAAACTCACCATCCTAGTTTAATCCTGCACGAAGATTATGCAAGGAGGTTGATGACTTTATTTAACAAAGTTGAGTTACACCACATACCCCATGATGAGAATAAGATGGGAGATGCTTTGGATGCTCTATCCTCTATGTTCCAAGTGAATTATTGGAATGACGTTCCCACAATTAGAGTTATGCGCCTTGACCGACCTTCTCATGTATTTGCAGCTGAAGAAGTCTCAGATAATAAACCTTGGTTCTATGACATAAAGTGTCAGCTCAAACTCAAGAGTACCCACTTGGGGCATCTAAAAAGGATAAGAAGATGTTAAGAAGATTGGCTGGTAACTTCTTTCTCAGTGAAGACGTGTTAGACAAAAGAAACTTTGATATGGTCTTGCTCAGATGTGTGGATAAACCCAAAGCAGACATGTTAATGCATGAAGTGCATGAAGGATCCTTTAGCACACATGCTAATGGACATGCAATGTATAGAAAGATGTTGAGGAGGGTTACTATTGGATGACAATGGAATCCGACTGCTGCAAATATGTGAAGAAATGCCATAAGTGCCAAATTTATGCTGATAAGGTTCATGTACCTCCGAAGCCCCTCAATGTTATCTCATCTTTGTGGACTTTCTAAATATGGGGTATTGATATGATTGGGATGATAGAGCCCCGAGCGTCCAATGGCCATCAATTTATCTTGGTTGTCATTGATTACTTCACCAAATGGGTTGAAGCAACTTCCTATACAAATGTTACCAAGAAGGTTGTGGTAAGGTTTATCAAGAATCTTCTTACCTGCTGATATGGCGTGACCAACAAGATCATCACTGACTATGGGAAAAATTTGAGCAATAAAATAATGAAAGAGCTATGTGAAGAGTTCAAAATTGAGCATCATAAGTCTTCTATGTACAAGACCAAAGATGAATGGCGCGGTAGAGGCAGCTAAAAAAATCAAGAAGATCATCCAAAAGATGGTTATGACTTATAAAGATTGGCATGAGATGATCCCGTTTTCTTCTCCTTGGTATATGGCATGGAAGCAATGCTCCCTGTAAAGGTTAAGATTCCATCCATGAGATTACTGATGGAAGCCAAATTGTCTGAGGCTAAATGGTGTCAAAACATATATGATCAATTGAATTTGATCGAAGAGAAAAGAATGATGGTCCTGTGTCATGGTCAATTGTATCAGAAAAGGATGAAACAAGCATTTCATAAAAATCTTCGGCCTCGAGAGTTTAAGGAGGGAAAACTCGTACTCAGGAAATTTTTCTCTTTTAATCCTGATTCAAGGGGCAACTGGGCTCCTAATTATGAAGGATCGTATGTTGTTAAGAGAGCTTTATTTGGCGACACTTTGACTCTTACAAATATGGATGGTGAAGAGCTCCCGTGTCCTGCGAACGCCGATGAAGTCAAGAAATACTTCTCCTAAATAATGAAAAAATCTCGCTAAGTTGAAAACCCGAAAGGGCGACTTAAGAAAAAATGAGCGTCTCGGTGGATCGAAAACCGAAAGGGCGGTCCAGGAAAAAATTAAAGACATAAAAAATTATAATCATCCCGATAGATTGAAAACCTGAAAGGGCGATCTATGCAAAGGTTAGGGAACATGGAAAGTAACTGCACCAGATACGACTTGATCATCTTGAAGCAACTACGTCTTTTGAAGGATTCTCCACCAGAGACTCTCAACTGACGCTAGTACACGGTTAGAATTCAAAGTTGATAGGGAGAACAATGGTTATTGTATTTTAATATAGCTCTTCCCTTCTATCTATAATTTTCTAAGCTTTGTAATCATCCTTGGAGTCACGCCATTTGTGGACTACTGTTCTATCAATAAAATTTGAGCCTTTACCCAATTGTTTGGAATTCTTATTTTTATGTTTTCTTCTACAAAATTTCATTTTTTTTCACCTTTTTGATAATGATATTTGAAACAAATAAAAAATTAAAAAATTAAAAATAATTTTTATGCTTTGAAAATAATGACAAATGTTTTCCTTCGATTTATAAATGCAAAAAGGGAATGTTGGCAGTGATTCCAACAAAGGTTAAGTCCCAAAGTGCGGAACAAAGTGAACACCTCTTACGATCTACTTGAGGAAACTAGGAAAATGAACAATAAAGTCTCCATCGAATATTTTTTATACCAAAGAAGGGAAAGGAAAACATCGAGTAAACTTAAGAGAAAACAAGGTCTTACAACCAAGAGATTGAGTATGGGAGTCGATTACGCAAGGGGACGGTATTAGCATCCCTCACGTCTATGGTACTCCATGGGATTCACTCTTGTTGTTCTAATCAAAGAGTGTGTTTAAACTTTGCTAAATCTTACCAGCTAAAGGGAAATGCATGAGAAAATTATACAAGGAAAATAAAGGTTTTAAATAATTATGCTCGCTTAGGCCCTGTAACCTAATGCCTACGTATCCATTTTGAGGAATTAGAGCATCGTAGTTCGGCTTAAAAGTTTTGGTTTGTTTGTGTTTTAAATGGGTAACAACCCTTTCTGAAAAGTTTTCATAATAAAATCCCAAGCGGCAATAGAGAGTTTGATTTGTTGAATATTTTGCTAGGAAATCCCTCAGGTGGTCCCCGTGGGTACTTGAGTCCATTTCCTTTAAGTTTTGAAAGTGTTTGAGACACGTATCATGCTAAAGTCTATGACATGAAGATCCTTGGTGATCGAGTCAGACGCTTTGGATCTAAAGTCCTCTTCATGTACTTAAGGCTCGTGTCACATTACATGTATCTCTACTTATTAAGTGTTTTTGAGTTTTCTTGAGAAAAAAGGTTTTAGTTTTACATACATGCAATGCAACAATAAAACCAAAGGCTAAGGAAACTTGATTCCTACTTGTTATCATACAATGGTGGTCCTAAGATTAGGATACAAGGAATCCTACCGAATAGTCATCATGCTTGTTTACAAACCTAGAGTCTACTTTCGATTCAACCTTAACCAAAGTTGAACCAAAGTTTCTAAGGGAGCATGGCATCTCACAGACAATGAGAGTGTACAAGTAACACAAAGGATATCTAAACAAGTAATCAACAAGCAATGAGAATCAACCATGACATGATAGAAGATAAGCTCAAGGGAGAGTACCTAAACCTGAATTAGGACTCAACTAATCCTAAATAAGTAATAGAATGAGAATGGTATCATGACAAGAATATGTGAGATGTAAGATATCCTAAACATGCATTAGGATGGGAGTGTTATCATGACAACCATACATAATGTATACCATCCTAAACATGCAATAGGATGAAAATGTTATTATGACAAGCATACATACAAGTATCAAACTAACATGTGAGGTGAAACGCTATCATGACAAGCATACATCAAAGATGTTAAACCAAAAAGCAAGGAGACATGTTATCAAGACAAACATTCAAGATAATAGACCAACATGGAAGGTACAAGCTATAAAGACAAGCTGACATGTTATCAGGACAAACATGCAAGATAATAGACCAACGGGAAAGGTACAAGCTATCAAGACAAGCAGACATGTTATCAGGACAAACATGCAAGATGATATACCAACATGAAAGATACAAGCTATTAAGACAAACATACATGTTACCGAGACAAACATGTTATATATAAACAAATATCTAAACATGCAATAGATGAACATATTATCATGACAAGTAATAAGAGATATAAACTATCCTAAACATGCAATAAGATATAGTGAATCAAGACATCACAAAAAGTGTTACCTAAACATGCAATAGACTAAGGGAGAGTCAAGACATCATAACAAGATACCTAAACATGCAATAGGCTAAGTGAATCAAGACATCATGTAAGGTTTACCTAAACATGTAATAGGATAAGGTGAATCAGGATCACAACAAAGATTACCTAAACATGTATTAGGTTAAAGTGAATCAGAACATCACAACAAGTATTCCTAAACAAGCAATAAGAAGGTGAATTAGGACATCGCGTCAAAAGTTACCTAAACATGTATTAGACTAAGATGAATCAGGACATCACATCAAGGACACTTAAACATGGATTATGCTAAAGTGAATCAAGACATGCACGTAGGAGGTAAGATAGTAAGCATCTGAAAATGAAACAGGTGATCATGTAATCAAGACATACAACATAAGAGATGAGAAGGTAAGCATCTGAACATACAATATAACATGCTATCAGGACAAGTAAGGTAAGAGATGTTAGGACAATCATCTAACAAGTAATAGAATATTCTATCATGACAAGAAAAGTAAGAGATATCAGGACAAACATCCAACAAGTAATAGAATATGCTATTATGACAAGCAAATAGGGTATGAGGTACACATCTAAACCTGAACTAGATGACATGCTATCATGACAAGCATACAAGATATATGTAAGGTCCTAAACCTGAACTAGATGACATACTATCATGGCAAGCATACAAGACATGAGATAAACATCTAAGCCTGAACTAGACGACGTGTTATCATGACAAACATACAAGATATGTGATAAGCATATAAACCTGAACTAGATGACATGCTATCATGACAAGCATACAAGATATGAGATAAGCATCTAAACCTGAACTAGATGACATGTTATCATGACAAGCATAGAAGAAATCAAGTGAACATCTAATCATGCCATAGATGAAATGCTATCAGGACAAGCATACAAGAAATAAATGAACATCTAATCATGACATAGATGAAATGCTATCAAGACAAGCATACAAGAAATGAATAAACATCTAATTATGACATAGATGATATGCTATCATGACAAGCAAATATGATATGAAACCAACATCTAAACATGCAATAGATGATATGCTATCATGACAAGCATGTGGTACTATCAAGCAAGTATCCAAACATGCAATAGATGAACATATTATCATGACAAACATGTGTGAGGAACGTCAAACAATGAACATGAATAAGCAAGAGAAATGAACATGAAGAGGAATGAACATGAATCAAAACAAAGTGAACAAGTATCAATGTAAGAACATGAATCAAACAAGGTGAGTGAACATGAATCGATTAAAGTGAAAAAGTATCAAACATCAAGGACAAGTATCCTACAATTAATGATCATGAATCAAACAATTAGAACATGAATCTAAAGAGGGATGAACAAGAATCATACATGAACAAGTATCAAGAGAAAGTAAACAAGTATTACAAAGTATTGATCATGTATCAAAATAAAATAAACAAGAATTACAAAATTTAAACATGTATCAAAGTAAACATTGAACATGTATCAACATGAATTAAACAAGTATTATAAGATGTGAACAAGTATCAAAGAAAAAGTAAACAAGTATTAGCAGGGGTTAAGAACGTGAGTTCTAAAAACTATCCAATTATTAAACATGAATTAATAATTAAGAACAAGTATCTTAATGACATGAACATGAATCAAAACAGGACAAGTGAACATGAACCACATATTTGGAACATGAATAACAATCATCATATAATTAGAACATGAATCTAGAGTGTAACGAAGAAGCTTCATATAATCTAGAATGCAGTTTTTGCTTGCAAGGCAAATGGCTATAAAAAAACCGCTAATGGGCCTCAAGGATCCAAATTCGACCCCTATTTAGCATCACTAATCCAATGTTTTTTATTTTTCAGAATTTAATAATTAATAAATGTAAAACAAAAATCAAATTATGAAAATGGAATGGATACGGTGCTTTGAGTTTACAGACTGAGACGATTGGGCTTCAACGAAACAGACTCCTCCCTTGTTCTTCTCAATCGCCTGCGGCGTGAACAACGAACTCCCGCCACCGTCTTCAAACTCACCTCATCCTATTTATCCAAGATCCTTTCTCTCTTTCTGTGTTCTCAATCATGATTCCTCCCTTGGCTTTCGTGGATTTTATCTTTCTTAGCACAAATCTCACAGAATAATCAAAACCCTCCCTAGGTGACGGAAACTTAAATTGAAATCCATGGATGAAGCTCCAGAACACGCAACGTTAGAGCATCAGTTATAATCGGTCTATTCTTCACATTCGTGTCAAAAAGCGGTGAAAGGATGAGGAACAACCGATTTGTTAATGGAGATCTCTTCAGGTGCAAATCCTGTTTCCTCAATTTCCTTCTTTCTCCTTCTATGTGCGCGAATTCTTGATTTGTCGTGTTTTTGTTGCCGAGTAATAGATATTGATGATGTCGAACATTGTGCGATTGTTGTTCGTTGGTGTAGTTACAGTTGATATGATTGAAGTGCAGAAAATATTGCGGAATCGGTTGAAGAGATATTACCGAAACCGTTACATTGAAGATGTAGGCGATGATGAATGTGATGTTGAATGTTATAGATTTATGATGAAGATGCGCGAGGAGGTGAAGATGGTTGAAGCAGCAGATGATTGAATGTTATAGAATCAATCAATCTGAGCCCTTGAATTGTATTAGTTTGTTACACAATTGACGATGAGATTCGATGGCAGTTATGAAACGGTTAGAAGTTAGGATCTATTTTTAAAGTTGTTAGCTAGGCTGAACAGTGAATCTGAAATTCTGATATTTCTCCTAATTTTGTTTTGAATCAATTTCACAGTTTCCATGTTCCTGATTTTTCTGCTGAACTGTTTTCTTTATTTCTCACAGTTTCTGGTTCAATTATTTCAGTCTGTTTTATTTATTCAGGTTTGGATATGTTTATGAATGGATGCAGCCTGTTTTATTTATTCAGGTTTGTATATGATTATGAATGGATGACTGGTTTGTATCTGTTTTCAATTCGTACAGAGCTGCTTTGGATAATTGTTTGGATTTTTGTTGTGTGTGTATTAATGAATCAACTATGAGTCAGGTTTTGATCAGTGTCACGAGCTGAAATTGTTGCTTGTTTAAATGGTGCAGGTTAAGGCTGGCTTGTGATGTTCATGGTTTTGGATAAAGGTGATGAAGAGAGAAGCAAGGAAATGGCACGAAGTGTTTCGAAGATTAATTGAAGATTAGCCATGGAGAAATTAGAATAGCTTTAGGTTTATTGTGATTCTCTTCATGTAAACTCTTGGCACATTTTAATTTTTTGTACTATGATGCCTTATGTGACTTTTAATCCAATTTGTAATGTGTCTCGATTTTGTAATGAAATTGGATGACCTTGTAGTGAATCAACCTTGCTTCCCTGTTATGCCATGATCTTCCAAGATTTTTGAATCTAAAACTTGAGTTCGTTTCACAAGCAATTTGCAAAACATTAATGCCAGGCTTGCGCACCAAGAAATCACAATCTCTTGTTCAAATCCCAATTTCCCACTAAATCGCATTTGAAACAAACACTTAGTTGAGAAAATACGCACAAAACCTTAGTTGTTGGATGATCGAATGATGAACCTTAACCCGGAATCATTTGGAACTTGAATCAAACTTAACCTTTGAATCGTCCCTTGAATGTATTATTATGCCTTGATTGTCTCAAAATGAATGAATGAAACTTGATTTAAGAATTTTTAGTCCCCTGAGATAATTGAACTTGTGTTGCATATTGATGCTGAATGTAGCTTGGGATGATGGAGAGAACCAAAATCCTAACTCACTAAGATCTTCAGTATAATCCTCAATGAAGGATAATAAGTTAAAACCCTTTGGAATTGATTTAAAGCTCAGTGATGAAGATTATGTATTTCATAAGCACAATCACAAACCCTCTTTAAGCAATGAAAGGTGACCCCTTGACGATCTTTGGGAAGTTTAGATAGATAGAAGACCCCGTGTCTTGACGAGAATGATCGTGATGACTAACATCTTAAACTTGTATTGATCGATCATTGCATTTCCTTTCTTGATAAGAGAAAACCCTAATTCACTTATGAAATTGATCCCATATCACAAGAACCAATGCAATGTATGTACGAATGATAATGAAGCATATGAGCCATTTAGGGTTAAAATTAAGAGGGAAAATTTTGGGGTGCAACACTACTTTGTAAAAGCTCTCAGATGGCACTGTTTCCCAGTGATCGCCAGCTAGACCTTGATTCTGATATCTCTAACTGAGCAAGATTTTCTCTCCTCAGCTGAAGCAGAGTTTTTGTTATTATCCTTCTGATGGATTATTTATGTTAGAAGAATGAATTGTGGGATTCCCCCCCAAGAAGTATCTTCCTCTCCCCAAAGAGATCTGAACCTTGTAGCAGGACTATGTTCCGTTAAGTGGATTTTTTTATCTCCGGTGATGTTTCTATCTTCTTGAGTAGTATGTTAATTCCCAGAGAAGTTGTCTCAAAATATCAATCTTATTTACTCCAATGGATGGTTGATCTCTTCGATATGATAGAGATAGTTCGTTGTGAAATTTTATTCACTCCAATGAATGGTTGATCTCTTTGGTATAATAGAGATAGTTCGTTGTGAATCTTATTTAATCTAATGGATGGTTGATCTCTTCAATATGATAGAGATATTTTGTTGTGAAATCTTATTTACTCCAATCGATGGTTGATCTCTTCGATATGATAGAGATAGTTTGTTGTGAAGCTTATTTACTTCAATAAATAGTTAATCTCCTCGATATGATAAAGATAGTTTTTTGTGAATTTTATCTTCTCCAATGGATAGTTGATCTCTTCGATATGATAAAGATAGTTTATTGTGAAGCTTATTTACTCTAATGGATGGTTGATCTCTTCAATATGATAGAGAAAGTTTGTTGTGAATTTTATCTTCTCCAATGGATGGTTGATCTCTTTGATATGATAGAGATAGTTCGTTGTGAAGCTTATTTACTCCAATAGATGGTTGATCTCTTCGATATAATAGAGATAGTATGTTGTGAAATGTTATTAATAAGTGGTTTCTTTTTTAGGAGCTTGTTTGTCACCCTTTCTAAATGCAAGACTTGGTTAAAGTAAAAGTTGAACCATATTCTCATAGCGGAAGCTTGTTATTCAATCATATCTTGTATTACCTTTGGTTTAAGCTACCACTTGTATGGTAGTAGGTGTGGTACGGTGGGAGAACTGACTTGAAGGTTTTGCGTTTGATCGCAAATATTGCGGTTAACAAGAGTCGCCACCGACTTTTCTTTTATCCAAAAGGAAAGGTGAAAAAGCACGGGAAAGACCTTTGAGATTGTTTCTTGAGTTCAGGGTGTAGATTATGAAAAGGGAAAGTATTAGCACCCTCTTCATCCATGGTTTTCCATGGGCTCTTAGTTACTTGCTAGATCACTTGCTTTTTGTTTGAAATTGTGCTTGATGTGGTTTTTGAAAGTATTTTGTAAAGAGGCCATTGTTTAGGCAATCTTTGTAATGATTCTTGTTTGCAAGAATGTATACAAAGATGTTTGATCTTTTGAAAATGTTTTCAATCCTGTAAGATGTTTGAAAGTGTAGGTGTTTGTTTTGAAAATAGCAAGGATGTTTGTTTTGAAATGGAGCAAGTAATTAGGAGCAATCTACCTACTCAAATGTATTTCTTGTTCATTTTTTTTTCCTTTGACATTGTTGTCTTACCATTGATTTGGTAAGCAGCCCTATCTTTGGATGTAAACGGGACGGGCGTGTGTCATCGTATAACCATGATTAGTAATGTTGCAAGGTATCTTAGCATTCTTTTTGAGGGACTAAGATCATTTGTAAGGCAACTTAGATAGCGTCATCGAGGGTCTATGGTCTGGTATTTGCTTGTTTTGGCTAAGATACCTTACATGCGTAATATGACCATTTGTTATAAGGCAACCAAGTGGAATAACTCTAGGGGTGTTTGTATGTAAGTGTATCATTTTCATGTTTGTTTTTGTCTTGAATTAGGGTTTTATAATAATTGGTTTTAGTCTTTCCATACAAACCCTAATTACTAGCATTTATATGAAAGCGATAAATTGCGGAAAATAAATGTCCTACGCTATTACATCATTTAGGGGTGGGGTGTACAAATTACAAATGGGGAATTACAAGAAATTAAAACCCTAATTATCTATTACAACCATATCGAATTTAATAAATGTACAAAAACAAATATAAATATAATGTACAAGAAGTGAAATGAATATAATGTACAAGTATAAATTGATAAGGAGTGGATTTTTGTTTTGACCTAATTAACTTAAAAGAAAAATAATTAACTAAAAGTAAGAAAATTAAAATTAAGTTAGTAAAAGAAATTAATTTAAAGAAAAGAAATTTCTAAATAAATAATAAGAATAAACCTAAATCTAATTATTTAATTAATTTTTAGAAAAGAAAATGAAGTAAATAAGAAAACATTTTGATCTTTTAGTCTAAAAGAAATAAATATGAGTATATTTAATATACGTAAATAAATAAAATATTTTTGAGATTTTTATTAATAAAAATAAAATATTGTAATAATATTAATAATAATAACTAAAAGAAAGAAAATAAAAAATAAATAAAATAAGTCGGGGGGGTGAAACTTTGATTTGGGGTGTTTTGTAGAAAATAATTTTTTTTGGTTAGAACCTGGCCCATTGGCATATTTTTTTGTATATAGCAAAAGAAAATTAAAAAAAAAAAGTGATTTGGGTATGGTGTGGTATAATGAGTAATAGGTGGTGTGTATATGAGTTAAGGGAGTTGAGGCCTGTATTGATTTTGGGGTGAGGGAATGGGCTTTATTCCAGAAGCATTAAACAAACAAAACCAAAATGTGACTCATTGTGTCACAAATCTTCTCTCTCTCTCTCTCTCTCTCTCTCTCTCTCTCTCTCTCTCTCTCTCTCTCTCTCTCTCTCTCTCTCTCTCTCTCTCTCTCTCTCTCTCTCTCTCTCTCTCTCTCTCTCTCTCGTCCTCTGAAGCTCTCGCCGGAGAAGAGGATGTCGCTGCGTCGGAAATCGCCTCACGGCGGCGGCGACGGCGGTGATGTCCCAAACCCAATTTTTCTTACATAAATTTCTTCCTCTCGTCTTCTCTGTTACTAATCTCAAGCTCGATTTTGCAGATTTCGCTTGGTTTCGCATAGATCTAAAAGGGGGGAAATGAAACCCTAGGGTCGGATTTGACAGAAACGGCTTTACCTGGTGAGATCTTTCCTTTCTCTTTCTCTTCTTACGAATTCTGAAGGGTTGTGGTTTTTTTGTGTGAAAATGATGATGAAAAAAAGAAGTTTAGGGTTTTGTGTTGTTTGCATGCGATTTTGTTTCTGTTTCCTTATATATTTTTGTGGTGAAAGGAATTTGGGAAATGGTTTTGTTGGCTTGCTGTGATTTTGTTTCTGTTTCCTTGTATATTATTGATGATGAAAAGAGTTTTTTGGGAAATGGTTGTGTTGGTTCTGTATCTGTATGAACCGAATTTGGTTTTGTTGATTCTGTTTTTGTATTGAACAGAAACTGGCTTGGTATCTCTGTATATTCTCTTTGCTCCTTTTTCTGTGATATCTTTCTGCTGATTTTGTGCGTTTCAATTGGATTTGATGGCTCATCTTTGTACTTGGTTCCTTTTACTGATTTTGTGGCTTTGCTAGTTGTTGAGGTTTGCTTTGCTGTACTTTTGTACCAGTTGCTTGTTGCTTTGGTATTGCTGGTTGTACTTGCTGAATTTCTCTTTTTTCATGATGGATGCTGGCTTGCTTTTCTACTTGCTGACTTTGTGATTTTCTATATCGCCTCTTTTCAAACTTGTATTTGCTGGTGACTTTTGTACTTTGTTTCTTGTGGATTTTTGCTATGAACCAAATAACTTTGTTTATTTTTTTGAGATTTGTAGCAAAGTTAGGTCTGTGATTTTGACATTACAATTTTGACTTTGATTAACACAACAAATATGAGGCTTTTGGATTGTTGATGGTACTGGTTTCCTGATTTCCTCTTTATCTTTTGTGAACCAAAATTTGTCTTTGTGATTTGCAAAAGTTCTACTCCTAGCCAATGATAGAGTTCGGTATGAGGCTTTTATCATTCTATTTTCCCTTGTTTGTGAACCAAGTTTTGTCTTGTGGTTTGCAATGATAATTGACCCATGATAAAATTTGACATTGTTTGAGGCCTTAGAACATAAAACCTCCTTTTATGAACTCTTGATACTTTGTTCCTCTTTAGACTTTTGAACAGGTTTTGGTCTTGGCAGTTTGTAGTATTATTGTTGCTTGCTGCCTGTTGCAGCCTGTTGTTGTTGCTATGTTTATGTTGTACTTGTTCTATTTTGCTGATTTGTATATTTGTTGCAGGTTTTAGTTAGCTTTGTTTGGCAGCTTATGCTGCAGCATTGCAGTCTGTTGCTGCCTGCTCTGTTGTGTTGCTATTTGATTTACCTCCTTATTTTTTGTGAACCCACTTGGTGATTTGCAAGAGGCTGATTCTTTTGAATTTCTAGTTTGTCTTGTTTGTAAACCAAACTTGTACCTTGTGATTTACAAACCATAAATTCTCAGGCCAATGATTAAACAAGAATTGTATGAGGTCTTTTGTTCATGTTGGGCTGAAATTTGTTGGATTTGAACTTGTGTTGGACTTGAAATTCTGTTTTCGCCTTTTTGTCTATTATGAACCAATTCCTTTGAGATTTGCAATAGGAATTTGGCCTATGATAAAAACTGCAATTGTTTGAGGCCTTAGAACACAAAACCCTTCTTTTCTGATTCAACAAAAACCACCCTGATGATGAATTAGAAAACTTTGTATCTTGTGTTCATTTCTGGATGTTTAAGTTTCTAACAAACTTCTCCTTTTTGTTTTCATGAACACGAGGCATGGGTGGCAAGCGAAGATGGGATGGATTGCTTGAAGATGAAGCAAAGAATACTTGAAGAAGTAAAACAAAATTTATTTCTTTGTAAACATGAAATTTGTAATTCTTTGTAAACAAGATAAAAGTTTGTAATTTATTGCATTTGTAAACAAGAAATTTTTTTGTAAATTCAACTTGCTTGTAATGTAATGAACATAATTCCTTTGAATAAATTTTGTGTGAAATTAAAGTATTGTACCAATCTCAAACTTGAACTTTGAAATTCTTATTTGAATGTTTTGAGTAAAACACCTTGTTTTGGGTAACTTGTGTTTCAAGCAATCACCAAAAATGATCAAGCAAAACAAACACTTTGTACTCCAATCAAACTTTCAAGCAAAACAAACACTTTGTACTCCAATCAAACTTCCAAAACAAAATAAATGTTTAAGAATTTAATTCCACTTGATGAACTTAAATCCAAAGACTTATGGTCAGAAAGTCTTAATCTTCAACTTTTGTCCAATGGCTAACTGGTAATCAAAATGAGTTCGCATGTCATTCTTGATTCAAACGGGACTTCATTGTCTACCAAACATGTTTTAAGAACATTCGTCAGTCTTGTAGAATTAACAAACTTTAGCAAATTATTTTTTTAAGAACATTTGAAATTTTGAAGACTCAATTATCTCTGAGAAATCCCAAACCCTATTATTGATTTTCCGCCTAGAAAGAGAATCTGTCTGGTCGACTTTTGAGCCAATTGAGTGTACGAGAAACCCTAGGGTAAGCATCTTGCATGAAAAATTGGAGGGAAAATTTTGGGGTACAACAACTGCCCCTCTTCAATCTTCTTAAACTTGAAAAGTGAGATTGGCATGCTTGTCGTTCGTAGCTTGAAAGTGGAAGATGATTGAACACTAGAGTGCCCAAAAATTTGCACTCGCTGGTGTGGGAAGTAATGCTTTGAATCTATCGCATCGGGGATGGGCTTAAAGATGCCATTGGATGAACTGAGGGATAACTGTCGGAGATGGGCTTACAGATGCCATCCAAGGGTGACTGTTGACAGAAAATGGACTAAGTCCGGCCATGATTTCCATTGGGAACGAATCAGAATAAACCTTTGGAGTGATTTTATCTGAAACAGAAAAAGGACCTACTAGGAAGGAATCAAAATAATCGCTGATAGATTTATCTGAACCAGAAGAGGTCTTACATAAGCAACAGAATAATATTCATAGCTGAATTGTATCTGAAAGGTGAATCTGAATGAGTATCAGGATGGCATCCGTATTTGGAGCGTATCTGAACTGTATCTGAAAGTTGAATCTGAATGAGTATCAGGATGGCATCCGTATCTGGAGCGTATTTAAACTATATCTGAAATTTGAATCTGAATGAGTATCAGGATGGCATCCGTATTTGGAGCGTATCTGAACTGTATTTGAAATTTGCATCTGAATGAGTATCAGGATGGCATCCGTATCTGGAGCGTATCTGATCTATATCTGCAATCTGAATCTGAATGAGTATCAGGATGGCCTCCGTATCTGGAGCGTATCTGAACTGTATCTGCAATTTGAATCTGAATGAGTATCAGGATGGCATCCGTATCTGAAGCATATCTGAACTGTATCTTAAAGTTGAATCTGAATGAGTATCAGAATGGCATCAGTGTCTGGTGCGTATCTAAACTGTATCTGAAAGTTGAATATGAATGAGTATCAGGATGGTATTCGTATCTGGAGTGTATCTGAACTGTATTTGAAATTTGCATCTGAATGAGTATCAGGATGGAATCCATATCTGGAGCGTATCTGAACTGTATCTGCAATCTGAATCTGAATGAGTATCAGGATGGCATCCGTATCTAGAGCGTATCTGAATTGTATCTACAATCTGAATCTGAATGAGTATCAAGATGGCATCCGTATCTGGAGCGTATTTGAACTGTATCTATAATCTGAATCTGAATGAGTATCAGGATGGCATCCGTATCTAGAGCGTATATGAACTGTATCTGAAAGTTGAATCTGAATGAGTATCAAGATGGCTTCCGTGACTGCTGCATATCTGAACTGTATCTGAAAGTTGAATCTGAATGAGTATCAGGATGGCATCCGTGTCTGGTGCGTATCTGAACTGTATTTGAAATCTGTATCTGAATGAGTATCAGGATGGAATCCGTATCTGGAGCGTATCTGAACTGTATATGCAATCTGAATCTGAATGAGTATCAGGATGACATCCATATCTAGAGCGTATCTGAACTGTATCTGCAATCTGAATCTGAATGAGTATCAGGATGGCATCCGTATCTGGATCGTATCTGAACTGTATCTGCAATCTGAATCTGAATGAGTATCAGGATGACATCCGTATTTGGAGCGTATTTGAACTGTATCTGAAAGTTGAATCTGAATGAGTATCAAGATGGCATTCGTGTATGGAGCGTATTTGAACTGTATCTGAAAGTTGAATCTGAATGACTATCAGGATGGCATCCGTGTCTGGTGCGTATCTGAACTGTATCTGAAATCTGCATCTGAATGAGTTTCAGGATGGCATCCATGTCTGGTGCGTATCTGAACTGCATCTGAAAGCTGAATCTGAATGAGTATCAGGATGGCATCCGTATCTGGTGCGTATCTGAACTGTATTTGTAGATTGAACATTATTAATGGTAACTGTTAACCTTATCCTGAAAAGGGTAAAATGTTAGCTAAAATTCAAAGTCATGATTCATGAAATGTATTCATAACGGGATACATGTATTCAGGTTATCAATGTTTATGATATATGAATGTAATGTGTGCGTATGTGAGCTGATATGCTGCACTTTTGTTGGATTGGGGAAAATAAATCCCTGACTACTGCTGAGGATATAGAATGTAAGTCTCCATGTTGGGAATTTGAAGTGTTGATGAATTTTCTTTTAGAGAAATAAAATTTGTTGTAAGGGAAATACCGTATACTGCCTGTAAAATCCTGTTGGGGAATCCTGAGAATTCTGGTGACTTCTACCGGGGATTATTAACTGGAAGTTTTTTTGCTAGGGATTAAACGACATACTGCGGGGGATCTGTAGTTTGTTGGGGAAATAAACTCTGTTGTTGGTCTGTTGGAGAAATGTCTTCTTTGAGGGTTCTTGAGGTCGACTCTGCTGGTGAGGAAATTTCAGAGATTGAAACTCTGGTTGGGAGTTAGTCTATGAGAAGGATTTTGGGGAGATTTATCACTGCCCCTAGTAGGAAGTGTTGCAGTAATGCTAGAAAATGTTTGCTTGGTCGCACATGACCCTTTATGTGGGAGTCTGTTTGCCCCCTAGAGTTAATCTGATGCACCTCAACGCTTGATATTTTAATCATATTTTCGGTAGCCTTGAACTTCCTAGAGATATTTTTCTAAAGCTGAAGGCATGATACTGACACCATTTGATATTACTGGCGCAAACGAACGAATTGGTGATACCCAAGATCTTTGGTCAAGTCTCATAATTTTCTAAGAACTGTCATGGGAGGATCTGAAGACATGATACTGACACCATCTGATACTACTGGTACAGATGAATGAATTGGTGGTACCAAGATCTTTGGTCAAGTCTCAGAATTTTCTAAGAACTGTCATGGGAGGATCTGAAGACATGATACTGACACCATCTGATACTACTAGTACAGATAAGTAATTTGATGGTACCGAAAGTCTTCAAAGTGGATTTTGTTCGAACCCTTGATCAACGTAACATTTCCCTTTGAGTGATACATATGGAGATTTTCCCTTGGTTATTCAACAATTCTCTAAGAGATTCTTCGAATCTCGACTTGACTGCCCCAGACGTGTTTGACAAAGGTCATGTCGTGCCCCTTGATCATGAGAGATTTGTCTTTGGAAGTATCTTTCCAATTGAAGTGATTTTGTTCACTGAAAGAGCTTTCGTTCACTGGATATTCGTTGTGTGAATTTCTTCGCTGTCAAACAAATCAACATATGAAAACAATGATATTCAAGTAATGCAAAGTTTATGTTTGTCTTAAAAACTTTGAAAATGCATTTTAGCAAGTAAAGAAATTTTGTAAGAAAAATTCAACTCAGGATTTAGAGTAAAGCCCTACAGGAGTCAGGGTCCCTTTTGGTAACAGTATGCTTTCGAACTAACCCATGCTTCAATTAGGACTTTCGAAGGGTTGTAACGTGGCATGGTTCACGGTTTAAGAAACAAAGGATAAAGGCTCAAAGTATATTTGTACCCACCCGCTCTTCGTGATGTTCTTCGATCCTAAACTCAGTTAATTGTGCGTTTGAACTCCAATTGAGTTTGGAATGATGTTTTGGGTGATGGTTCAGACAAGTTAGGTTTGTCGGAAGGCAATCATTTTTTGTAACACACATTTTTTGTTGAGGATTTGTAGTGACCTATTTCTTTTGATTTGTTATCCCTAATGTTTTCCTGATTGTTCCTGTTTTGAGATTATGGTCAGTGGGATGCCCCAGTTTTTCTTAAGTCTTCTTTGACTTAATGGGCTTTTGAGAGATAATGACTGCCTATTTGGTAGGGAACCATCACTGTCTTTTGATTTTAGAGGAATTTTTTTGACGTCACTCATTGTATTACGAGATGAGAGTTTGCGATTCGAACGCGCATTTGAATTAACTAAGAGACTACCCTGCCCCAGGTTTTGATTAAAGGTTTCAATTTGTAGAAAAGGGAAAACTTATACTTCTTTGGCTTGAAGGGGTTGACTAGGGATTATCTTCCTTATAACTCCAGTGTTTAGGATTTGAAAGAACTCCTGTACATCGTCAGTAAAGTCTGTTCAAAAGCATACTGTATGACATTCATGGCATTGTTTTCGTCATCCTCCCTCTAAAGGCTTGTAACTTTTAGCAAGAGTCGAATGTCATAAAGAGAGTAAAAACATAGTTTAAATATAGTGAACGAATAGGCGGATTCAAGACAAACATATGCAATGCATTAATGAAACAAAGTTTGACATTAATAGATAGTTGTCTGAGCAACAAAAGAGATAACAATTGAAAATTCCACTGAACAGAAGCCTCTTTGTCTAGACTTGTTACTTTAAGTGGTGAGCCTTTGAGGGGTGATAGAAAAAATCTCCAGTTGACCTTCTTGTGTAAACTCCAATGCTCCTTCGTCGATCATGTTTTGAATCTTGTACTTCAATGCCCAACAATCGTTTGTATCATGTCCAGGACTTCCGAAATGATAGGAACACCTAGCATCAGGATTGTAGCTGGGAGCATAAGTTTTGGGATTTGGACGAGGTCTTATTGGTGTAATCAGATCCATCCTTAACATATGTTGCAAATCTTGAGACAGTGGCATGTTGACGTTAGTAAACTGTCTTTTTGGGCTCTTTTTGCCTTTGCTAATTTTCCAGTTGATGTTGACGAGGCCGTTGTTAGACCCGTGACTTGGCGGCAATTCAGAATGGTCTGTTTTCCCTTGAACTAGCTTCTTGTCTTGCGGGTGGCTGGATGATGATTTTACCCCTATTCCTATTTGTTCGCCCTGTTTGGTTACATCCGTTTTGATGAAGTTTGTTGACGAGGGTTCTTAGTTCTTCTTGTCCTTGAGCCAAGTTTTGGATAAGAGCCATCTGGCGTAACATTTGGATTCTCATTGCTTCCATCTCAACCTGCAGTTGTTCAACCTGGTCATCCTTGTTGTTATCAGGATGTTTCTTGGTCAGATTCCTAGCGAGGAGTGCTTTAAATTCTTCCTGTCCCTTGGATAGGTTAAGGAACATTTCCTTAAACTGAGCCTCTTGAGTTTGAAGATCTCCGTTGTCTTGTTGGAGAGCCATTGCTGAAATAAACAGCGAGAACATGAGACCGGTACTACAAACTACCTGTTATGCAATGACGTATATGATATGCAAATGTTTTCAAGGATCTCACGGGGAAAATGTTAGTAGTCAATCACAACTTTGATTGGAGAATTTTGTACCGGAGGATGTCCTTCCACGAGAATTAAGCTCACCATGGGTCATAGCCTTTGACTTAAGTTGTTGTACTTAATTTTTGACGTTGCTTGGTTAGAGGAAAGTAAATCCTCTTGCCCCTTGATAGACGTCTGGTTCAACGTGACCCTGCATCAAAAACCCTTGAGATCCTTGAAATTCTATGGTTCACTGTTATTGAAAATGCTTATGGTATGATGTCATGATGTTATGCACAAGTATGCAAAGTAAACCAATTTATATACAAATAATCATATACACGTAAAGCAGACAAGTCCTTAGGTTTAGGCTTGCATGGAGTTTGTAGGTAAGTACACTCTTGAAGTTTAGTTGGCTCAACTTGTCCTAGAAATAGTAACCGGGTTCTAAGGAGCTCAATATCATTGGTTTGTTTCCTTGGTCATTGTTTCAGCACAAGCCTCTTTAATGGCGACCGAAATATCCCAAGAAACCAAACCTCAATGAGTGTAGTATCGAGTATCTACCAACTTCGAACTGCACCAAAGCCGGTCATCTCACTACATCCTAGTGGCCAAGTTGGTCAAGTAAAGGTTCTAAAAGTTCATTACTGCTTCATGACATCACTCAGCGGCCTCGTATTCTCTTTGATTAACTCAAAGGCTACCGGTACCCACAAATATGTCGCACTAATGTAGATATTGCTTAGACCATGTCGGTATACCCCGCACAATTTCCACAATGTATTGCTACTTACCTATAATGTATCCCAAATCCGGGTAGAGCATTCGAACCCAAACAAAGAACCATAATGTAAAGCATACAAGTCAAACAATGTAAGCAAGTAAATATCATCTATCCCTAAGGTAACCCCACTTTTATAATTTTCCCCAGCAGAGTCGTCAGTTCTGTGGTAGGGTGGGAGAACTGACTTGAAGGTTTTGCGTTTGATCGTAAATGTTTCCGTTAGCAAGAGTTGCCACCGACTTTTCTTTTATCCAAAAGGAAAGGTGAAAAAGCACAGGAAAGACCTTTGAGATTGTTTCTTGAGTTCGGGGGTAGATTATGAAAAGGGAAGGTATTATCACCCTCTTCATCCATGGTTTTCCATGGGCTCTTAGTTAATTTCTAGATCACTTGCTTTTTGTTTGAAATTGTGCTTGATGTGGTTTTTGAAAGTATTTTGTAAAGAGGCCATTGTTTAGGCAATCTTTGTAATGATTCTTGTTTGTAAGAATGTATACAAAGATGTTTGATCTTTTGAAAATGTTTTCAATCTTGTAAGATGTTTGAAAGTGTAGGTGTTTGTTTTGAAAATAGCAAGGATGTTTGTTTTGAAATGGAGCAAGTAATTAAGAGCAATCTACCTACTCAAATGTCTTTTTTGTTCATTTTCTTTTCCTTTGACATTGTTGTCTTACCATTGATTTGGTAAACAACCCTATCTTTGGATGTAAACGGGACGAGCGTGGGTCATCGTATAACCATGATTAGTAATGTTGCAAGGTATCTTAGCATTCTTTTTGAGGGACTAAGATCATTTGTAATGAAATTTAGATAGCGTCATCGAGGGTCTATGATATGGTATTTGCTTGTTTTGGCTAAGATACCTTACATGCGTAATATGGCCATTTTGTATAAGGCAACCAAGTGGAATAACCCTAGGGGTGTTTGTGTGCAACTGTACCATTTTCATGCTTGTTTTTGTCTTGAATTAGTGTTTTCTAATAATTGGTTTTAGTCTTTCCATACAAACCCTAATTACTAGCATTTATATGAAAGCGATAAATTGCGGAAAATAAATGTCCTACGCTATTACATCATTTAGGGGTGGGGTGTACAAATTACAAATGAGGAATTGCAAGAACTTAAAACCCTAATTATCTATTACAACCATATCGAATTTAATAAATGTACAAAAACAAATGTAAATATAATGTACAAGAAGTGAAATGAATATAATGTACAAGTATGAATGGATAAGGAATAGATTTTTGTTTTGACCTAATTAACTTAAAATTAAAATAATTAACTAAAAGTAAGAAAATTAAAATTAAGTTAGTAAAAGAAATTAATTTAAAGAAAACAAATTTCTAAATAAATAATAAGAATAAACCTAAATCTAATTAGTTAATTAATTTTTAGAAAAGAAAATGAATTTAATAAGAAAATATTTTGGTCTTTTAGTCTAAAAGAAATAAATATGAGTATATTTAATATAAGTAAATAAATAAAATATTTTTGAGATTTTTATTAATAAAAATAAATATTGTAATAATATTAATAATAATAACTAAAAGAAAGAAAAGAAAAATAAAATAAATAAAATAAGTCAGGGGTGAAACTTTGATTTGGGGTGTTTTGTAGAAAACAAATTTTTTTGGTTAGAACCTGGCCCATTGGCAGTTTTTTTTGTATATAGCAAAAGAAAATAAAAAAAAGTGATTTGAGTCTGGTGTGGTATAATGAGTAATAGGGTGTGTGTGTATTAGTTAAGGGAGTTAAGGCCTGTATTGATTTGAGGGTGAGGGAATGGGCTTTAGCCCAGAAGCATTAAACAAACAAAATCAAAATGTGACTCATTTTGTCACAAATCTTCTCTCACTTGCTCTCTCTCTCATCCTCTGAAGCTCTCGTCGGAGAAGAGGATGCCACCGTGCCGAAAATCGCCTCACGGCGGCGGTGACGGAGGCTATGTCCCAAACCCAATTTTTCTTACATCAATTTCTTCCTCTCGTCTTCTCTGTTACTAATCTCAAGCTTGACTTTGCAGATTTTGCTTGGTTTCTCATAGATCTAAAAGGGGGGAAATGAAACCCTAGGGTCTGATTTGATAATTGGATTTACCTCAGTGAGATCTTTCCTATCTCTTTCTCTTCTTACGAATTCTGAAGGGTTGTGGTTTTTTATGTGAAAATGATGATGACAAAAAAGAAGTTTAGGGTTTTGTGTTGTTTGCATGCGATTTTGTTTCTATTTCCTTGTATATTTTTGTGGTGAAAGGAATTTGGGAAATGGTTTTGTTGGCTTGCTGTGATTTTGTTTCTGTTTCCTTGTATATTTTTGATGATGAAAAGAGCTTTTTGGGAAATGGTTGTGTTAGTTCTGTATCTGTATGAACCGAATTTGGTTTTGTTGATTCTGTTTTTATATTGAACAGAAACTGGCTTGGTATCTCTGTATATTCTCTTTGCTCCTTTTTCTGTGATATCTTTCTGCTAATTTTGTGTGTTTCAATTGGATTTGATGGCTCATCTTTGTACTTGGTGCCTTTTACTGATTTTATGGCTTTGCTGGTTTTTGGGGCTGTCTTTGTTGTACTGTTGTACCAGTTGCTTGTTGCTTTGGTATTGCTGGTTGTACTTGCTGGATTTCTCTTTTTTCATGATGGATGCTGGCTTGCTTTTGTACTTACTGACTTTGTGATTTTCTGTATGGCTTCTTTTCCAACTTGTATTTGCTGGTGACTTTTGTACTTTGTTGCTTGTGGACTTTTGCTATGAACCAAACAACTTTGTTTGTTTTTTTGAGATTTGTAGCAAAGTTAGGCCTGTGATTTTGACATTACAATTTTGACTTTGATTGACACAACAAATATGAGGCTTTTGGATTGTTGATGGTACTGGTTTTCTGATTTCCTCTTTATCTTTTGTGAACCAAAATTTGTCTTTGTGATTTGCAAAAGTTCTACTCCTAGCCAATGATAGAGTTCTGTATGAGGCTTTTATCATTCTGTTTTCCCTTGTTTGTGAACCAAGTTTTGTCTTGTGGTTTGCAATGATAATTGGCCCATGATAAAATTTGACATTGTTTGAGGCCTTAGAACATAAAACCTCATTTTCTGAACTCTTGATACTTTGTTCCTCTTTAGACTTTTGCACGGGTTTTGGTCTTGGCAGTTTGTAGTATTGTAGTTGCTTGTTGCCTGGTGCAGCCTGTTGCTGTTGCTATGTTTATGTTGTACTTGTTCTGTTTTGCTGGTTTGTATATTTGTTGCGGGTTTTAGTTGGCTTTGTTTGGCAGCTTATGCTGCAGCATTGCAGCCTGCTGCTGCCTGCTCTGATGTGTTGCTATTTGATTTACCTCCTTATTTTTTGTGAACCCACTTGGTGATTTGCAAGAGGCTGATTCTTTTTAATTTCTATTTTGTCTTTTTTGTGAACCAAACTTGTACCTTGTGATTTACAAACCATAAATTCTCAGGCCAATGATTAAACAAGAATTGTATGAGGTCTTTTGTTCATGTTGGGCTGAAATCTGTTGGATTTGAACTTGTGTTGGACTTGAAATTCTGTTTGCACCTTTTTGTCTATTGTGAACCAATTCCTTTGAGATTTTCAATAGGAACTTGGCCTATGATAAAAACTGAAATTGTTTGAGGCCTTAGAACACAAAACCCTTCTTTTCTGATTCAACAAAAATCACCCTGATGATGAATTAGAAAACTTTGTATCTTGTGTTCATTTCTGGATGTTTAAGTTGCTAACAAACTTCTCACTTTTTTTTCATGAACATGAGGCTTGGGTGGCAAGCGAAGATGGGATGGATTGTTTGAAGATGAAGCAAAGAAGACTTGAAGAAGTAAAACAAATTTTATTTCTTTGTAAACAAGAAATTTGTAATTCTTTGTAAACAAGATAAAAGTTTGTAATTTATTGCATTTGTAAACAAGACAAATTTTTGTAAATGCAACTTGCTTGTAATATAATGAACACAATGCCTTTGAATAAATTTTGTGTGAAATGAAAGTATTGTACCAATCTCAAACTTGAACTTTGAAATTCTTATTTGAATGCTTTGAGTAAAACACCTTATTTTGGGTAACTTGTGTTTCAAGCAATCACCAAAAATGATCAAGCAAAACAAACACTTTGTACTCTAATCAAACTTCCAAAACAAAATAAATGTTTAAGAATTTAATTCCACTTGATGAACTTAAATCCAAAGACTTATGGTCAGAAAGTCTTAATCTTCAACTTTTGTCCAATGGATAACTGGTAATCAAAATGAGTTCGCATGTCATTCTTGATTCAAACGGGACTTCATTGTCTACCAAACATGTTTTAAGAACATTCGTCAGTCTTGTAGAATTAACAAACTTGAGAAAATTATTTTTTTTAAGAACATTTGACATTTTGAAGACTCAATTATCTCTGAGAAATCCCAAACCCTAATTATTGATTTTCCGCCTTGGAAGAGAATATGTCTGGTCAACTTTTGAGGCAATTGAGTGTACGAGAAACCCTAGGGTAAGCATCTTGCATGAAAAATTAGAGGGAAAATTTTAGGGTACAACAATAGGTAATCTCTTCCCTAGTGGATTTGCAATCTCTTTTCCATTGCAATGATTATTCTTTCCCTAGTGGAGTTGGACCCCTTCTTCTAAATTGGACTAGGGTGTTTCTATTATTTATCCCTGAAGCAACCAGTACAAAACACAGAGTCGCCGCCGAGCATTACTTATCCCGAAGGAAAGGTAAATATCAATAAAATCCCAAAAGGAAGGATAAGATGCTCTCGCAACCAAGAGAAAGGGTACAGAAGTCGATTAAGCAAGGGGAAGGTATTAGCACCCCTCACATCCGTTATACTAAACGGGACCCACTTTGATTGTTTGTTTCTAAGGGTGTGTCTATCTAAAAGTATACTTGCTAAGGTAAATGCATGAATGAGTTAAAAGGAAAAAAGATAAGATTTTTATTATTGCGTTCGTGAGGGTCTCGCAACCATGTGCCTACGTATCCTCAGAAAGAATCAGAACACTGTAGTTCTTCTAAAAATGTTGGTTTATTGGTGTGTTTTAGTGGACAATGTTAACGTTCGTGTTCTAGCAATAGGCGCAACATGTATCACGGTAGAACAGAAATAACAAGTCCTTTTGAAAAGGTTAAATAGAAAATCCAAGTGGCAAACAAGTTTTTTTGTTAATTTGGTTTGTGTTTTTGTAAGGAGAAAAGTTTGTGATTTGAGTTACACTAAATTTTATGAATAGAAAATAAGTGCAATATAAGAATACACCGCATCATGCTCTTCCATTTGTTAAGGCTCAATGATGTACAACTCGCATCTCAATTATTAGGTGTTTTGTGTTTTTGATTGAGAAAATATTCTTAAAAATGCAATGCAATAGAAAAGAAAGTCTAAAGGGAAAACCCAAGTCCTAATATTGTCATGCAAAGTAGACCTAAAGTTTTGGATTAAAATTTGGGAAATTTCTAACCTAATGATGTTATCATGCATAGGTCGATCCTAAAGTTTAATTCAACATTAATCAGTAAAAAATGAATCTAGTTGTTAAATGGAATATCCTAAAGGAACATATTAAGAATCAAACACACAAACAAACATAAAAAATAGTATTCTAATTTTTTTTTGTGTGATCATTTTCAAGTAAATAAATATTAAACTCAAGAGAAAAATAAAATCTTAATTCTAATATTTTTTGTGATTTTTATCATATAAAGAAAATTAAAATAAAATCTAAGCAATTAATCAAGATAAATGAAATGAATTAGAAAATTAAAAGAGTTTGTAAGTGTTTGTTGGCAGCAATTTTGATAAAACAATGACTTGTTAATGTTTTGCTAAATATATTAATATTTGGAGCAAAACTGTTTTGAATGATGTCAAAGCAGATGTCTTGACATCTTCCTACTGAACTGATCTCAGCCAAAAATCAGTTAAGTCTTTTATTTCCTGATTTCCAACATTCTATAATTCAGGATTCGTGAACTACAGGTTACAAAAAATATGGAGGAATACTTTTCAAATTGCATAATTATGTCTTGGCCTGTTTTTATGGAAATATTCAAAAGATTTGAATATTTATTTTCAATCCCAAGCCCAAAGCTGCACATATATAAGGACTCACTTCCTTATCCAAAGATAGGCAATTTTTGAAGAAGAATACTTTCTTTCTGATTAGAAGTTTAGGCTTGTTATTTGTAATACACTCTAAGTATTAGTTTAAGTACTTGAGTTGTTATTTGGGTTGTTAATTGTGTATCATTCATAAGATTTTAAGCATTGAATGATTGAAGTGTTTCAAACTTATTAATTTTGTGAGTGATTGAAGGGATTTGAGAATGGCCTCATACCTAGGTGAGTCTTAGGTAGAAGTTTAGCTTGGGTAGTGATTAAGTGATTATATCGTAAACTGGTTGTTTACTGAGGGTCTATGAATTGATACTATTTAGTGAACTTGTCCCTGGCTTGATAGCCCCCAGAGTAGGTGTTGTTGTACATTGAACTGAGTGAACAATCTCTTGTATTTTTACTGCTTTTGACTTTACTACATCTTACTTGCAAACAGATATTTGTGTCGTGACATCTCTTTCGACATCACATATCTGATACCAGAATTTCAGAGTTGAACTAATTTAAATGGGCCAAAAATATAAGTAAACAGGGGGTGTGAGATGCTAAAAAAATGTTGCGCTTATGGATGAGTTGGGGTGACGCCCAATATGCTCTTTTTGTGCATTTGCTGAAATAATAGTAAAAAATAGGGTGCAACATGATTAATTCTGGATCAGGCCGAGCTTTGGGGAAATTCGATTGGTTTTAAAGGCTCCACCAACAACAAAAAAATAGAAAACACAATAGTAATAAAAAAAGCCGAACCGAGTTTCTTATGGTTGACCCAATGAAATTGAAATTGGATGAAAACCTTAGGATAACATGAGGAAGCCATTGTAGCATTTGAGTGTTGATTGTTCTGTTGGATTCGATTCTCACGATGCTGCCGCCCCGACACTGACACGTCGACATCAATAATAATATAGAAAAAATGATTAAGTTAAATGAAATCATAGGTGTTGGTGTCGGTTTCACAAAAAACATTTTTTTTACTTAGATATCGGTACTACATAGAAGATGAGTCTTGACTCAGATACTATGAGTTTTGTGAGAAACTGTAATACACGAATGAAAACCAACTAACTTGCTACTATCACTCACTTGTATATGTTTTAACAAATTTTGTATTGAATGGTTCTAAATGCAGAAAAGATGGTATTTCTGGAGTAAGCTCGGAGAATATGATTGAATTGATGAATTTTGGGCAAGGCAAGAGATCAAGAAAGGTATGATGTACACATGTTCAGTCATAATTGTGCAACATCTGGTTAAGAAAGTCACCACTCACCATTATATACTATGCTACCATTCATTAATTCCTTTAAGAAAGGTAGATGGCAAGCTTTAGACTCTAGCATTTCTCTTCTTTTACATTGGTTGCTCTCTACTACTTTTTTTATTCATTCTCTTGAAACTTTGGAGCAAGGTAGAAAATGTCCAACATTGGTTGATTTACTTTCAACTTCTTTGGATAGAGAGGTACAATTTCATTTAATCCTTTCACATGGAATGTTGAAACATGTAGTAAAAGGTACAAATATATCAGTTCAGGTTAAGAGTTTGACTTCAAAAATCCCAAAATAGATTTTAAATCTTCTAATGTACTGTCGTAAAATGATAAAAAAATATTACTAATAATAAATTTTATTTTTGTTAAACAACTTGGTGGATGTGAAAAATATTTTGGTGGAAAAGTATGGGTTTTGTGTAGGACAAGCATGTATAAAAATTGATTATGTCCTTGTAGAAAAGAGAATCAGTTCAAAATTGGTACAAAATCATCAATAAATGGTTTTTATTTTCTTCAAAAATTCTGTAATTTTACTTTGATTTTAAAGCATGTCTTTATATAAATATTAGTGTTAATGATGCCATTGCTAAAATGTTACCATGACATGTCTGTTAAATTGTAATTCAGTGTGTCGAAACTATGTGTCGAAAAGATTTGATTTGTTTAGATTTAAATAGATTTGATTTAAGTCTAGAATAAATTAGATTTGATTTAGTAACAAAATAGATATTTTGGGCTTTGGGCTTAGAGTGTAAGCTCAGTTATAAATAGAGGGAGTAACCCCTATTTTTGTAAGCAAGTCAAGCAAGTCATTCACAGTATTTTGCAGTTGCAAAGTGAATAAGAAAGTTTTCACAGTTTGTGAGCAGAGAGAAACTCTGCAGAAATTATTTGTCTTGTCTTCTTTTCTTTGTTTTTCTCATAATTAAATTGTCATTGTGGTAGAAATTCATCATAGAATTTGGTGGATTTCCAACATCTGGTATCAAGAGCTTTTGTTTTGATTCGAGGGAAGTATCAATCAAGAACGATTGAAGAATTCACGATGACAAGATATGGGAATGCAAACTATCTAGCAACCCTACCAATTCTGAAAGTTGACAACTATGAGAATTGGTGCAAACAGATGAAAGTATTATTCAGGTGTCAAGATCTTTGGGATCTTGTAAAAGATGGAGTCGAAGCGCTTGAAGAAAACGCTTCAGAAGAAGAAAATAAGAAATGCACAGAATCTGAGTGTTGTACCCCAAAAGTTTCCCTCTCATTTTATCAACATTTCTCATCACAAGGCTCTTGGTACTCAAGATCAAGTTAGGGTTTGCTCTGCTCAAGACACCTCCTTGCACTGTTGACCTAAATTAGGGTTTGAGTTTGCACAGAGATTTTTTGACCTTCAATTCCCAAAGTGACTTTCATACTTCATGTTGGACTCATAAGTTTGTCCATACCAAGTTTCAAGCCTTGAATCAAATTTTTTCCCAGTCAATTGGACAGTTGACCTATAAATCAGCTGTATTGGGGAAAAAGTCGATTGTGGCCAATTTACAGTCAAACCTCATGAATTTTGACCCACGTCAACATTATGAACTCATATGAACCATGTGATCAAGTTTGGATCACAATTCCATAAGAAATTTGATCAGATCACCAAAAGGGCAAAATGGTCATTTTTAGGGTTTTGACTGTACAAAGGCAATTTTTGACTGCTTGACCTAGCCAATGGCAAATCAAGCTCAACCATGGACTCAAGGACTCAATGACATCATCTTGACCTATTCAACAAGTTCAAAAGATCTCAAATGCATGGGATTGACAGATGAATTTTTCAGTCAACTGATCAAAATTTGACTGTATACTGAAAAGTCAAACTTTGACTTTTTGGTCAAAATCAAATGCCAAGGGTCATTTTTCATCAAGATGTGTCAAATTATGAAACATGTTAACCAAGAAACCCAAAATTGCAAATTAGGGTTTGAAATTAAAAATTTTCATAACTTAGAATTTTTTGAAGTTATGAAATTTTCTTAATTTTTCCTAACTTTGTCCCACATTTTCACCAAGATGAAAATGGATTCAAACAAAACTTACAACATGAAAGTTGTAGTCCTCCTCAAAGTCTACAACTTTGAGTCACAAAGTTTTCTCAAAAGAAGCTTGGATCTCAAGTTATGATTTTTGGAATAAGGGTCCCTAAAACTTTTAACTTAGAGAAATTTTGCCCTAGTTTAGGCAGGATTTTGACCCATCTTCTTGGCCATTTTTCACATAGTTCCACTTGGAGTATCAAGTTGCATTTCAAATATGGATTATAGAGCATGTTTCAAGCTTTCCAAATTGTCCAAGAAATCCTCAAACACATTTGTGGTTAGGGAGAATCGAATGCTTGAAGTTGGCAAAAACTCACTTTGTATCCATGGCAAATTCATGTTCACTCAAGTGGCATTTTCAAACCAGCATGCTTTATACTAGTTTTCAGGCCTCTAAACCATTTTACATTCCTTAATTTAATGAAAATCCACTGAGCTAATGCATTATCTTGGCCATTTGGACATTGCACACAAAACTAATCCCTAAATGGTAAAAGGCACATTTCCATTTTTGAAAAGGTATACTTTATTTCAAACCATGATCTTTGAAGCATAGGGCCAAGATCTCAGAAGCCAAATCAAATCCACAAATTCTAGCAACCAAGAGGATTGTATGCAGCATATTATATGGCTTGTACATGCCTGTAATACCAACTACACATCTTTGCTTCAAAAACAAGAAATTGTCCAAACACTTTCCAACTTGAAAACCAGCCATGGTTAGCTTACACAAACATTACAAACAACTTTCACACAACCCTTTGAGCAAGAAACACGAGCACTTGAGCCTCAAAACCTCCCATAGCCAGAAATCGCTCTTCTTTGGCAAAACAGGGCCAGTGCTGCAACTTAAGTGCCATAGCTCATTTGGCTCGTGCGTTTTGCTCCTTTTTGCTTGAAACCCCTTCCATTCAACTCACTCAAGCTATCTCAAACCTCCATTGCCAACTGTAACTCCATTTACAGTGATCACCATTTTCATTTCAAGCTTATGTAGGTTGAGTTCTAAAGGCTGATTCAAGGACTTTCAAGGCAAGCTAGCTGTTGGAAAAGATCAAGTGAAGTTCAGGCAAGCTACCAGACACCTCAAAACTTGTTGAAAAGCACTGCATTTCCCTACTCGAATCCAACTGAAACAGGTTTTTCATCACTTTCTATCTCTCTATTTAGGAACATTTAGCCTTAGGTTTGTGAATAAAAAATGTAGTATTCAATGCCATGAAGCCATACATATGCTCAAATTTCATTTATATTAAGTGTGCTAGGAGAATTTCATCCATGAACATGCTAAAATAACTAGGTCAGATTTTAGGGCCAGAGAAATTCTCTCTGGTCTTTGAGAGTTAGGATTAATGCTTTATATGGTTAGAATCGTATTGAAATTCTCTACAAGTTTGATGTTGTGAGTTTTGGCAAAAGACCACGTATACAGGATGTAGCATTTGAACAGGGCAAGCGCGCGTTTTTTGTCTAAAGGAAGAAGATGAAGTTGGCTTGGGCTGGGCCTGGCCAGTTCTGCTTCTAACACCCCTTTTTTCAGTTTCACACCCCGTGGCCCAATTTCTCATATTTTTGCATTTTTGAATTTTTGTTTTCTTTTCTGACTTTGTTATTTTATTTCCAAATATAATAAATGCTCAAAAAATATTTTCATAATTTTTTTTAATTTATTTGGCATTTTATTCTAATTTTTTCTAACCTTGAAAGTATTTAAATATTCTTTTATATTATAAAGACTTGAAAAATATTTACATTTTATACTTTTATTTTTGTTCTTTACTTTTATTTATATTAAAAATATTTTCTTGAATATATTTTATTTTTGTACATATTTTATTTTATTTTGTACATATTTAATTTGATTAATATACACATAATAAACATATATACTTTTATTTTATTAAATACTTAGAATAAAAATACAAAAATATTACATTTTTATTTTTATTATTATTTATACTAAAAAAATACCTTTTTAAGTATATTTCATTTTTTACACATATTAACATATTTTTGTATATAAATAATATATAATATTTATTCTCTTAAAGAAATTAGGGTTTACCCTTAAAACAAATAAAATTAACTTTTCTTTATTTATTTCTTTATACTTTTTTTTACATTAAAAATACTTTTACATACATAAACAAATTAAAATCTTTTTGCATAATACACATTATTTAATATTCATTTATTTTGTTTATTTAAATATTGTACATTTTATTGTTCATGCAATTAAATTCAATTGGGATGTAATAGTAAATTAGGGTTTATATTTCTTGTCAAATACCCCCCATTCAAAATTGCACCCCCATCCCCATAATCATGTTGTAATAGCTTAGAACTTTAAATTTTCGCATTTTACGCTTTCAAATATGCCATGATTAGAGAATTAGGGTTTGCATGCAAAAATCAAAATCAACAAATAATTTGACCTAATCAAAGACAAAAATGCATGAAAATCAAACACAATGCACACTTGCACCCCTAGGGTTACAATCCACTTGTTGCCTTCAAAAATGGGCCATGGTATGCATGTTGGGTACTTTGGAAAAACAAAAACAAAATAAAAGATCATAGTCCCTCGATGACGCTATCTTGGTTGCCTAAACAAAAATGATCAAGTCCCTCAAGAAAATTGCCAAAGATACTTGACACAATTGCTATCATGGTCTATACGATGACCCGCGCCTGTCCCGTTTAACATCCTAACACAAGGTTACTCACCAAATGCAATGGTGAAGCAACACTGTCAAAAGGGTTAAAAACATTAGGAAAGATCTTTGAGTAAAATAGGGTAGATAGCTCTTAGTTACTTGATCAAAAGCATGCAAAAACATCCTTGGTATTTTCAAACACACCTCACAACACAATTTCAAAATATTTCCCAAATCAAACTTTCAAACATTGAAATCTTTTCAAAAGACAAAAACACCTTTGTATACATTCAAACAAGAATCATTACAAAGGTTGCCACAATGATGGCCTCTTTTCAAAACATCTTTCAAAATCACACACAAAGCACCATTTCAAACAATTGAAAAGCACCATTTCAAATAATTGAAAAGCAAAGCAAGTGATCTAAACAAGTAACTAAGAGCCCATGGATAACAATGGATGAAAAGGGTGCTTGTACCTTCCCTTTTCATAATCTACTCCCCGAACCCAAGAAAACATCTCAAAGGTCTTTCCTGTGCTTTTTGACCTTTCCTTAGGATAAAATAAAAAGTCGGCGGCGACTCTTGCTAAACCGAAACATTTGCGAATACAAACGCAAAACCTCAAGTCAGTTCTTCCACTGTATCACAGAAATGGCGACTCTGCTGGGGAAATATTTAAAACTGGAGTAACCTTAGGGCTTTGATCACCTTTGCATGCTTATCTTGATTTCTTTGATTGCTTTACATTTGGTTCTCTTATTTGGGCTTGAAATCCTCTACCCGGATTTGGGAAACATTCATAGGTAAATAACAATACGTTGTGGAAACTGTGTCGGGTATACCGACATGGTTGAAGCAATAGCTATATTATTGCAACATATTTGTGAGTACCGGTAGCCTTTGAGTCAATCAAAGAGAATACGGGGCCGCTGAGTGATGTCATGAAGCACTAATGAACTCTTAGAACCTTACTTGACCATCTTGGCCTTTTTTAGGGGTAGTGAGATGACCGGCTTTGGTGCAGTCCGAAGTTGGTAGATACTCGATACTACACTCATTGAGGGTTATTTTCTTGGAATATTTTGGTCGCTAGTTAAGTGGCTAAACCAAAACAATGAACACAGAAAATAATCCAGTGATATTGAGCTCCTTAGAACCCGGTTACTATTTATAGGACAGGTTGAGCCAACTAACTTCAAGAGGTTACTTACCTATGAAACCTCATGCAAGCCTGAAACTAGGAACTTGTGTGACTTGTTTGTACATGTGCTTGTGCATACATCATGAACATCATAAAGCATCATATGCATCCACTAACCATTTCAAGGGTTTGGATCTTCATCTTTGTTCTTGTTTTGTAGGTCATGGAATCTCTTCGCAGGAAAACAATTCAGGTCAACCTTGTGAGAATCCCTCCTCAACTCAAGGAGCTTACTTCCAAGATTCCAGAGAATTATCTTTTCAGTGAAAGACATGGTAGACTTCTCAACTTGGTCAACTCCAACATTGAAGAAGACATGGTGAAAGTTCTCTTCCAGTTCTTTGACCCCCTACACCACTGTTTCACATTCCCTGACTACCAACTAGTACCTACTTTGGAGGAATTTTCTCAACTCTTGAGGATTCCTATTCTTCATCAACTACCCTACAACGGTACGGAAAAATAACCAAAGCCTGAAGATGTTGCTCAAGCATTACACTTGCAACCATCTGATATCAAAGGTCATTGGGAAACCAGAAGTGGTGTCAAGGGTTTCTTGGCTAAGTTTCTGTTTGAGAAGGCACAAGACTGCTGGAATTCTCTAGATCTACAAGCTTTTGAAGAGATTGTGTCACTCCTCATCTATGGGTTGGTCTTGTTCCCAAACCCTGGTCAGCTTATAGATGTGAACACTGTCAAGATTTTCATATCTCGGAATCCTGTGCCTACATTGCTTGGGGACATCCTACACTCATTTTACACATGAACAATGAGGAAAAGAGGTGTTCTCATGTGTTGTACTCCTCTTCTGGCAAGGTGGTTTATTTCTCACCTTCCCCAATCAGTTCTGAAGAATGAGCAGGGTTTAAGGTGGTCACAACGGTTGATGACTCTCACACATTCTGATGTTCATTGGTGTTCTCGGTCCAGAGAAAATGTCATCATCATTGATCGTTGTGGGGAATTCCCTAATGTCCCACTACTTGGCATTAAGGGAGGCATTACCTACAACCCATGTTTGGCTTTGAGACAATTTGGATATACTCGGAGGGATGGCCCTCATGATATGCTGATTCCTGATCTAGTTTTTGACTTTGACAATGATGCGCAAGGACTTTGATAAAGGTTCATCCGAGCTTGGAGGATGCCCAACAAAGTGGATAGTAAGACACTGGGGCACAAGAATTCCATCCCCCTTGAGCCTTATCTCAAGTGGGTATGAATCCCCGCCCCGAATCTTATGATGCCATACCCTCACATTCTCCCCGTGATCAAAGAGCCTGTTATGGAAGGAGAGGTTCCATACACCCTCCTACATCCTGACATGCCAACATCATTGGAAGAATTGCAAAAGAGTTGGATCCAACTCAAAGAGGAACGGAATACTTTTGAAGCCAGCTTCTATGCAAGTGAGAAGAAGGTTTTGGAGCTTACCCGCAGACTTCATGAAGAGGAAACTCTCAACACTTACATCTCTCCAAAGAGGATGCGCAATGTCTTTTTAAATTAAGAATTTTGTAATATTTTTCCCATAGGGCATTTATGTACTAACAAATTTCTTCTTAATATGACGTGTGTTCTTTTTGTTTGCAACAAATTTGAATTTTTGAATCCTTGAATGCATTACATGAATAACATATCATTCATCATATGCATAAACAGGTCTTCACACCAGGTTTCCTTATCTTTCTGCTGTTTATTTCAGCAAGATGGATTTGGAGAAGACAATTAAGGATCTGCAAGCACAAAATTCGCAATTCCAACAACTCCTCATGACCTTAGCAAAGGGTCAAGAGGACCTTAAAGCACTATTGGAGAAAGATAAAGAGAAAAAGAAGAAAAGGACTGGTATGGCCACTATGGGAAGAAGGTTTGAAAACCAGGCTAGAAAGGTTCTCGAGTTCCCCTCAACGTCTAATGAAGGGGCTGGTAAAGGAAAAGGAACTGCGATGCCTTTTGAATCTGAAGTTGAAGAAGAAGAAGTGGAAGAAGATGAAGATTACTCCGAACAGCAATATCCCCCGGCGGATGATAAGTATAAAAATCTTGAGGATCGGTTGGCAGCCATGGAGTTGCAAAGGGTTCCCAGGTTAGATTTCGAAGAACTAGGGTTGGTCGCTGGGATCGTCATTCCTCCCAAGTCCAAAGTACCTACATTTGCTAAGTATGACGGTTTGTCCTGTCCAAAGATACATCTGAGGTCCTACGTCAGAAAGATCCAACCCCACTCCTCTGATAAAGACTTTGGGTCCACTTATTTCAAGACAGTTTGTCAGGCACACAATTGGACTGGTTCTATCAACTTGAGAGGTCCGAGGTTCATAACTGGGAAGATTTAGTTGCTGCTTTCTACCGACAATACCAATACAACGCTGATTTAGCGCCTACTTGTACTCAGCTACAGAGTATGGGTATGGCCTCTAATGAGGGATTTAAGGAGTATGCCCAAAAGTGGAGGGATTTGGCTGGAAAGGTGCAATCACCATTGTCGGATAGAGAGCTGGTTGACATGTTTTTAGGGACCCTGTCTGGCCCTTTCTTCAATCATTTAATCGGGAGTTCCTCTACAGGATTCACCGAATTAATTCTGACCGGTGAAAGGGTCGAGGCTGGCATTAAAAGTGGTAAAATTCAGAAAGATGCCTCCGCTTCCACTGCTATTAAGAAGACTTTCCCAGCTAAGAAGGAAGCTTCTGCTGTTTATTCTCAGAAAAGTCAAGGAAGAACAGAGCGCCGAACAACGGTGGGGGCTGTGATGATCCAAAACTCTTCAACCGATCAACCTCGCAACAATCAACCAAGATCTAATCAGCAAAGGGTAGAAAGGCCATAACGGCAATTCACCCGAATCAACATGACACCAACTCAAGTCCTCCCTCATCTGTTAAAGCTGAACCTCACCAATTTGAAAGAAGCGCCGAAGAACCCTAATACCTCTTCTCCTTATTATCATTCCAATGCAAAATGTGCGTACCACTCTGACAATGTAGGGCATGATACCAACAACTGTTGGGCTCTTAAGAACAAGATCCAAGACTTGATAGACGCCAAGGAGGTAGAATTCGATGCGCCCGAAAAGCCGAATGTGATTTCTGCCCCAATGCCCAAGCACGGTCATAATGTTCATGCCGTTATGGAAGACCTTCATGTTACCAATGTTGCTGACCTTTTGACTCTGTTACCAGTGATTAAAGTGAATTTGATGAGAGCAGAGATAATCCCAGGCTGTGGAAAAGACTGTTACTTTTGCTCAAACTTGTAAGCTGACCGCCCACTGTTGAAATCAGGCATCTAACGCCTGATGGATACCCAAGAGATTCTCTTTCAAAAGACTCTTGTTGATACTATCACTCCTGTTACTTCTGCTACTTTTGTTACTTCAACCAATGACATTGCAATAATAATCATCTCCGACAATCTTCCCAAGACCTGCAAAAGGCCTGTCAAGATTACGCCTGATTCTAAGTTTATGCCGTTGAAAATCACCATGCCGGGGCCTGTCCCGTATAAATCTAACAAGACGATACCATGGAATTACGGAGGAGAAATCTTCTACCATGGTGTCAAACAGATTGAATCAGTCCAAGAGAATTCCGATGATAAAACCCCTGATATAGGGAATATTGCAGGAACGAGCAAGATAACTCGCAGCGGAAGGATCTTCTCTCCAGAGATTGCTCCACCACGAGCAGTTTTCGGACCCTCGAGAGTTTCTGTGCCTGTCAAGCCATCTGTGCAAAGCCCGGTAATTGAAGAATTGGATACTCCTGAAGTTAGACCCTCTGATGCTACTACCAAAGGTAAGGGGATACTAGAAGCTCCTGTCAGGATGAAGGCTCAGACTGTGGTAATCCCCGAGACCACCCAGAAAGAGATGGAAGAAATCTTAAAAATAATCAAGAGGGGAGACTACGATGTCGTGGAGCAGCTAGGGCAGACCCCTTCAAAGATCTCCATGTTGGCTCTCCTACTCTGCTCTGAGGCCCATGCCAAGGCCTTAATCAAATTTCTAAAGACGGCACACGTGCCTCAAGAAACTTCCGCAGACCAGTTTTAAGAGTGCATGGCTAGCCTTACTGCTGATAATGGTCTTGGTTTTTCCGATGCTGACTTGACCCCTAAGGGAAGAAAACCCAACGATGCGCTGCATGTCTCAGTAGAGTGCAGGGGAACCACACTTGTCTATGTCCTGGTGGATACCGGTTCATCTTTGAATGTGCTACCGAAAAAGGCGTTGGACAGATTGGACTGCGAAGGTTTGACCCTAAAGCCCAGTAACATCGTTGTTAGAGCCTTCGACGGTTATAAGAGGATGGTTCATGGAGAAGTGGACATCCCAATCAAAGTGGGCACATAAATTTTTAACTCTACCTTTTATGTGATGGACATCCGTCCTTCATATTCATGCTTGTTGGGAAGGCTGTGGATCCATAATGCTGGGGAAGTCACTTCCTCTCTGCACCAAATGCTAAAGTATCCAGTTCAGGGAAAGATCATAACGGTTCACAGTGAGGAAGAGTACATGATAAGTCACCTTAACTCCTTCCGCTATGTGGAGTTGGATGGCGAGTTCATAGAAACGCCTTTCCAACATTTTGAAGAAGTTTCTCCTGAAGTCGCAGTTGCAAAGACAATGATTGATGTGCCTATTGTTTCCAAGCCTGTGTCTAGGATGGAATCCCTCAAAGATGCGGAGGCTGTAATCAAAGAGGGAAGGAGTACAGTGTGGGGGAAACTGCCTGATTTTCCTCACAAGATGGACAAGTTCGGACTAGGTTTTACTGCTGCTGGCCAGAAAGCTGTGCGTCGCTCCAGGGCTGGAGGGCCAACCGTAAAAATCACTCACCATGGAATTAATGCCTTAGAAGATGATGATGAAGAAGACAACTTTGAAGATTGGATCTTTCCAACCGTCGAAGGAGGATTAAGCAACTGGGAAGCAAAGGACTTCGTTCCCATCACTTTCATCAACCAGTAATTTATCTTTGAACAATTTCCTATTTTGGTATGTAATAATTAAACAATTCGTACACTATTTTCACCTTATGCCGGGGCATATAGGTCCATTTGTAAGGGCTTGATTTCTTCATTATCATATGCCATGTTTAATGAATCATTGGAAGTTTTCATCTATAAACTGTTGTGTTCATTTTCTTTCCTTCTACATTTTGTTTTGTTTAAGGATGGCTATCCCTTACACACACCCACACTCACAAAATGCAGGTACCCATCCACTACGGATTCCATGGGTGACTATTCTGCTTTAGCCTTCGGTGACTCTGAAGATTTGGTCAATCATGCCGAGTAAGAAGGTGATGAAGACTGTGAAGTGCCTGGAGAGTTAGCCAGACTTTTGCAACAAGAAGAGATGGTTATTCTGCCCCATGAAGAGTTGCTAGAGACCATCAACTTGGGAATAGAGGAAGACAAGAAAGAGGTAAAAGTGGGTGCCAACCTGGAGCCAAGTGTCAAAGAGCGCTTAGTGCAGTTGTTGAATGAATATGTTGAAATCTTCTCCTGGTCCTATGAAGACATGCCAGGACTAGATACAAATATCGTGGTTCACCGTCTCCCTACAAGAGAAGACTGTCCACCGATCAAACAAAAGGTCCGCCGAATGAGGCCCGACATGTCTGAAAAGATCAAAGCTGAGGTGATGAAGCAGTTCAATGCTGGCTTTCTGGCTGTTACTTCCTATCCATGATGGGTTGCTAACATTGTGCCTGTGCCTAAGAAGGACGGCAAAGTCAGAATGTGTGTGGACTATAGGGACCTAAACAGGGCTAGCCCTAAAGATGATTTTCCACTGCCACACATCGACATCTTGGTTGACAACACAGCTCAATACAGGGTATTTTCCTTCATGGATGGATTCTCGGGATACAACCAGAACAAAATGGCCCCC
The DNA here is from genome assembly GCA_948472305.1 of Vicia faba. NCBI lineage: Eukaryota > Viridiplantae > Streptophyta > Magnoliopsida > Fabales > Fabaceae > Vicia > Vicia faba. The sequence continues at coordinate 1,035,056,349 of OX451735.1, forward strand.
AAAGACATGGAGAAAACTACTTTTGTCACGCAGTGGGGTACCTTCTGCTACAAAGTGATGCCATTCGAACTGAAGAATGTCGGGGCAACCTATCAACACACCATGGTAGCTTTGTTTCATGACGTGATACATTATGAGATTGAAGTCTACGTAGACGACATGATAGCCCGTTCACAGATAGAAGAAGAACACCTTGATCATCTGCAAAAGTTGTTTGTTAGGTTGAAGGAGTATAAGCTCAGACTGAACCCAAGCAAGTGCACTTTTGGAGTCAGGTCTGGTAAACTTTTGGGATTTATCGTCAGTAACAAAGGCATTGAGGTTGATCCTGCTAAAGTCAAAGCTATACAAGAAATGCCTGCCCCCCGCACTGAAAAGGAGGTTAGAGGTTTCTTGGGACGCCTAAACTATATTGCAAGGTTCATTTCTCACCTAATGTCTACCTGTGAGCCAATCTTCAAGCTGTTGAAGAAAGATCAGGTGGTTGAATGGAACAATGATTGTCAATTTGCTTTTGATAAGATCAAGGAGTATTTGCTGGAACCTCCTATCTTGATGCCACCCGTCGAAGGAAGGTCGTTAATCATGTATCTGACTGTTTTGGATAACTCAATGGGGTGCGTACTGGGCCAACATGACGAGTCTGGCCGAAAAGAGCATGCCATTTATTACCTTAGCAAAAAGTTTACCGACGGTGAGACTCGCTACTCACTGCTCGAGAAAACTTGCTGCGCTTTGGTATGGGCTGTTCGCCGGCTAAGACAGTATATGTTGACACATACCACCTTGTTGATTTCTAAAATGGATCCGATTAAGTATATCTTCGAGAAGCCTGCTTTATCTGGAAGAATCGCTAGATGGAAAATGATCCTGACAGAGTATGATATCCAATATACTACCCAAAAAGCTATAAAGGGGAGTGTACTAGCTGACCATCTAGCTCATCAAGCCGTCGAAGATTACCAATCTATGAGATTCGACTTCCGTGACGAGGGCATCATGCCATTGGACAACATTGAAGGTAACGGACCGTATGACGGACCTGAACAAGGATCCCGATGGACCCTGTACTTTGATGGTGCTTCAAATGCACTTGGCAACGGTATTGGTACGGTACTTATCTCTCCGGAAGGTTGCCATACACCCTTCACTGCAAGACTCTGCTTCAGCTGTACCAACAACATGGCTGAATATGAAGCTTGTATCTTTGGTCTCAAGGCTGCTATCGACTTGGGAATCAAATCTTTGGTCATATTTGGGGACTCGGCTTTGGTTATCAGTCAAATCAAAGGAGAATGGGACACTAGACATCCTAATCTTATCCCATACAAAGAACATGTCCTGACATTGTTGCCTCATTTTGAGCAGATTACCTTTGAGCACTTCCCGCGAGAAGAAAATCAACTAGCAGATGCTCTAGCTACAATGTCTTCCATGTTTAAACTCAACTAGGATAATGAGGCTCCCCAAATCACCATCGAGCGAATGGACGAACCTGCGCACTGTCATGAGATTAATACCGAAGAAGTAGTGGAACAACCCTGTTTTCATGAAATCAAAAGGTATCTCCAGACTCGAGAATACCCTGAAGGAGCTTCAGTCAATGACAAAAAGTTCTTAAGGAGATTTGCTGCCAAGTTCTTCCTGAGCAATGTTATCCTATATAAGCGCAACCATGATTGTGTTCTACTTTGTTGTGTGGACAAAGCTGAAGTTGAGTTGATCATGACTGAAACACATAGTGGCACCTTTGGCACCCACTTGAGCGGACATACGATGGCTAAGAAGATTCTAAGGGAAGGCTATTACTGGTCTACCATGGAAGCTGACTGTCAACAATACGCTCGTACTTGTCACAAATGCCAAGTCTATGCTGACAAGGTACATATTCCTCATGTTACTCTCAACGTTCTAACAGCTCCTTGGCCATTCGCAATATGGGGAATCGACATGATTGGAGAGATCAAGCCCACGACATCCAATGGACATCGCTTCATCCTGGTGGCTATTGATTACTTCACCAAATAGGTCGAAGCAGCTTCCTACGCCCCCGTTACAAAGAATGTGGTTGCCCGCTTCATCAAGCAGAACCTCATATGTCGGTATGGTATCCCCGACAGGATCATCACGGACAACGGTAAAAATTTGAATAACACTGTGATCACCGCTCTGTGCGAGCAATTCAAGATTCAACATCACAATTCATCTCCCTATCGGCTAAAGAGGAACAATTTTGTTGAAGCCGCGAACAAAAATATCAAGAAGATCATTCAAAAGATGACAGTCACCTACAAGGACTGGCATGAGATGTTACCATTTTCTCTAATGGATATCGTACCACGACACGTACTTACACTGGGGCAACCCCCTTTTCTTTGGTATATGGCATGGAAGCTGTTTTACCTATGGAAGTTCAGATTCCTTCCTTGAGGATTATGAAGGATACTGGTTTGAGTGAAGATGATTGGATTCAGACCCGGCTGGATCAACTTAACTTGATCGATGAGAAGCGACTTAGTACTGTTTGTCATGGTCAGACGTATCAAAAACGGATGATCAAGGCTTTCAACAAGAAAGTCAGGCGTCAGGTATATCAAGTCAGAGATCTTATAATCAAGCGGATCATCTTGCCGCAAAGTGATCCCAGGGGCAAGTGGACTCCTACTTATGAAGGACCATTTGTGATCAAGAACATCTTTTCTGGTGGGGCAATGATTCTGACCACCATGGACGGCGACGACTTGCCGCACCCTACGAACGCAAACATAGTCAAAAGATACTACGTATAAAACGACCTGACAAGTTGAAAACCTGAAAGGGTGACTTGGGAAAAAATAGGCATCCTGGTGAATCGAAAACCCGAAAGGGCGGTTCAAGGAAAAATTAGGGATAAACAAAAAATCTGTACACCCGGAAAGTTGAAAACCCGAAAGGGCGACTTGGGAAAAAAAAAGGGTTTCCCGGTGGATCGAAAACCCGAAAGGGCGGTCCAGGCAAAAGTTAGGGAATTAAAGCGTATGACTATGTCTCATCGGATCTCTTTAAGGACAATATCTTCACCAACAAGCTCCAAGCTTCTGATCTATCCCATCATCAGCGGACGAAGCAACGAATGGACAAGATACTCAGAGTTGTGAAGGCTATAGCAGAATGGGAACCCCATGGAATTGTTACACATAGCCATCTTTCTTTTGTATAAATTTTTCTCAATTTTTCGACAACATTCTCTTACTAGGATGTCTGTCTCCTTTGTACAAAGATACTTACAAAAGTTAATACAAAAATACTTCAAAGTGCAGAAATTTGCTTGCCTTTCTTTTCTTTTTTACACTTATGTTTTATTTGAAAACGTCCAATAATTGGTTAAATGAGCATATGCATTTTGAATATAGTCACTGCTTACAAATAAAACAAAATGAGAAAGGATAATTACTGGTAGGTCAAAGGTATAGGAAGACGTCTTTGTGCTATTCCAGAAGAAATTCCTCACAGTATGTCATTCAGATCCTCAATAAAGTTAAAACCTTGGAGTATATATCCCCAGCGGAGTTAAGTTTCAAAATTCCCATCAGAGTTAAGTTTCCAAACTCCCGATCCCCAGTGGAGCCCGAAAACCCTGAAATACATATCCCCATCGGAGCCAGAATACTCTAAACTTTCTTCCCCAGCAGAGTCAAATTTTCAACTATCAATCCCCAGCGGGAACCATTCAGCTTTCCCCAACTTCCCCAGCAGGTTATCTTAAAAGTCTGAGAATCAATCAAATAACAGTTAACTCTTGGTCTTATCCCCAGCTAGGTCAATTCTCCAGTAGATTGGCATACAACCCAAGCTCCTAATTTCCCAAGTAGAATAAACACTCTCCCCACAGAGTTATTTCCCAACAGAATGAAGATTCTAGTTCATGTTTCTCCATTTGAAGCCTCCCAGGTTTTAATTTCCCAGTAGAGATTATCGGATTTTTCCATATTTCCCCAGGAAAGTCATGAAGAATTCTCACATCCCCACAGAAGTTGTCAAAGCTCTTGTTAATCCCCACGAGTCACCAAGGATTTTCAATCCCCAGCCATGGTCCCAGGATTTCTCATCTTCAACAATCAAAGATTTTTGGAATCCCCAACATCGATCAAGGATTTACTTCCCCAGCAGCAGTCAAAATTTCATTATCTCCAGCTATCAAAGATTTATTTTCCTCAGCAAGACAGCTAATCAGCTTACATGCACATACATTACATTCATATATCATAAAAATTGATGGAACACGTTTCATTGCATCATACATATCATGCAACATAACTTTGTGCTAACATTCAACCCTTTTTAGGATAAGATTAAAAAGCTATCATTAACAACTATTCAGAGATTTCAGATACAATATGGATACACCCCCAAACACGGCGGTCATTCTATTACTCATTCAGAATTTCAAGTCAAGATACAGTATGGATACACCCCAGACGCGACGGTCATTCTACTACTCATTCAGACTCCAGCAATCAGATACAGACTAGATACGCTCCAGATATGGTGGCCATTCTATTTCTCATTCAGATTCAACTATCAACTTTAAGTTCAGATACACTCCAGACACAAAAGTCATTCTGTCACTTGTCCGGATCCCAGATACAGTACGGATACACTCCAAACACGGAAGTCATTCTACTACTCATACAAATCTCAACTTCAGATACAATCCATATACGCTCCAGATACGGTTGCCATTCTGCCACTCATTCAGAATTTATCCCCAACACATAGTTGCTCCATACACAGATGTTTCTCTGTTACCCATTCAAAATACAGATACACTCCAGACACGGCAGTCATTCTGATATTCATTCAAGAATCAAATACAATTACAGCTCGGATATGCTCTAGACACAGACACCATTCCCTTGCTCATACAAACCCAATCTCCAGATACAACTCAGATACGTTCCAAATACGGATACCATTCTGATGATTCATTCTACTGATTTTCAACAAACAAGTCTTGGATGGCATCTTTAAGCCCATCTGCAGCAAGATTCTACCATCACCAAATGGCATATTTAAGCCCATTCCCTCAGATACATTTTGACGAGTGCAAATTTACGGGCACTCTAATGTCCAATCCTCTTTTACCTTTGAGTCACGAAAGGCAAACTTGCCAATCTAACTCTTCAGGTTCAAGAAGATTGAACAGGGGCAACTGTTGTACCCCAAAATTTTCCCTCTCATTTTATCAACATTTCTCATCACAAGGCTCTTGGAACTCAAGATCAAGTTAGGGTTTGCTCTGCTCAAGACACCTCCTTGCACTGTTGACCTAAATTAGGGTTTGAGTTTGCACAGAGATTTTTTGACCTTCAATGCCCAAAGTAACTTTCATACTTCATGTTGGACTCATAATTTTGTCCATACCAAGTTTCAAGCCTTGAATCAAATTTTTGCCCAGTCAATTGGACAGTTGACCTATAAATCAACTGTATTGGGGAAAAAGTCGATTGTGACCAATTTACAGTCAAACCTCATGAATTTTGACCCACATCAACATTATGAACTCATATGAACCATTTTATCAAGTTTGGATCACAATTCCATAAGAAATTTGATCAGATCACCAAAAGGGCAAAATGGTCATTTTTAGGGTTTTGACTGTACAAAGGCAATTTTTGACTGTTTGACCTAGCCAATGGAAAATCAAGCTCAACCATGGACTCAAGGACTCAATGAAATCATATTGACTTATTCAACAAGTTCAAAAGATCTCAAATGCATGGGATTGACAGATGAATTTTTCAGTCAATTGATCAAAATTTGACTGTACACTGAAAAGTCAAACTTTGAATTTTTGGTCAAAATCAAGTGCCAAGGGTCATTTTTCATCAAGATGTGTCAAATTATGAAACTTGTTAACCAAGAAACCCAAAATTGCAAATTAGGGTTTGAAATTGAAAATTTTTCATAACTTAGAATTTTTCTAAGTTATGAAATTTTCTTAATTTTTCCTAACTTTGTCCCACATTTTCACCAAGATGCAAATGGATTCAAACAAAACTTACAACATGAAATTTGTAGTCCTCCAAAAAGTATACAACTTTTATTCACAAAGTTTTCTCAAAAGAATCTAGGATCTCAAGTTATGATTTTTGAAACAAGGGTCCCTAAAACTTTTAACTTAGAGAAATTTTGCCCTAGTTTAGGCAGGATTTTGACCCATCTTCTTGGCCATTTTTCACATAGTTCCACTTGGATTCTAAAGTTTCATTTCAAATATGGACTATAGATCATGTTGCAAGCTTTCCAAATTGTCAAGGAACTCCTCAAACACATTTGTGGTTAGGTAGAATCTAATGCTTGAAGTTGGCAAAAACTCACTTTGTATCCATGGCAAATTCATGTTCACTCAAGTGGCATTTTCAAACCAGCATGCTTTGTACTAGTTTGCAGGCCTCTAAACCATTTTACACTCCTTAATTGAATGCAAATCCACTGAGCTAATGCATTATCTTGGCCATTTGGACATTGCACACAAAATTAATCCCTAAATGGTAAAAGGCACATTTCCATTTTTGAAAAGGTATACTTTATGTCAAACCATGATCTTTGAAGCATAGGGCCAAGATCTCAGAAGCCAAATCAAATCCACAAATTCCAGCAACCAAGAGGATTGTATACAGCATATTATATGGCTTGTACAGGCCAGTAATACCAACTACACATCTTTGCTTTAAAAATAAGAAATTGTTCAAACACTTGCCAACATGAAAACCAGCCATTTTTAGCTTACACAAACATTACAAACAACTTTCACACAACCCTTTGAGAAAGAAACACGAGCGCTTGAGCCTCAAAACCTCCCATAGCCAGAAATCACTCTTCTTTGGCAAAACAGGGCAGGTGCTGCAACTTGAGTGCCATAGCTCATTTGGCTCGTGCGTTTTGCTCCTTTTTGCTTCAAACACCTTCGGTTCAACTCACTCAAGCTATCCCAAACCTCCATTGCCAACTGTAACTCCATTTACAGTGATCACCATTTTCATTTCAAGCTTATGCAGGTTGAGTTCTAGAGGCTGATTCAAGGACTTTCAAGGCAAGCTAGCTGTTGGAATAGATCAAGTGAAGTTCAGGCAAGCTACCAGACACCTCAAAACTTGTTGAAAAGCACTGCATTGCCCTACTCGAATCCAACTGAAACAGGTTTTTCATCACTTTCTATCTATCTATTTAGGAACATTTAGCCTTAGGTTTGTGAATGAAAAATGTAGTATTCAATGCCATGAAGCCATACATATGTTCAGCTTTCATTTATATTAAGTGTGCTAGGAGAATTTCATCCATGAACATGCTGAAAAAACTAGGTCAGATTTTAGGGCCAGAGAAATTCTCTCTGGTCTTTGAGAGTTAGGATTAATGCTTTATATGGTTAGAATCGTATTGAAATTCTCTACAAGTTTGATGTTGTGAGTTTTGGCAAAAGATCACGTATACAGGATGTAGCATTTAAACAGGGCAAGCACGCGTTTTTTGTCTGGAGGAAGAAGATGAAGTTGGCTTGGGCTGGGCCTGGCCAGTTTTGTTTCTAACACCCCTCTTTTCAATTTCACACCCCCTGACCCAATTTCTCATATTTTTGCATTTTTGAATTTTTGTTTTCTTTTCTGACTTTGTTATTTTATTTCCAAATATAATAAATGCTCAAAAAATATTTTCATAATTTTTTTTAATTTATTTGGAATTTTATTCTAATTTTTTCTAACCTTAAAAGTATTTAAATATTCTTTTATATTATAAAGACTTGAAAAATATTTACATTTTATACTTTTATTTTTGTTCTTTACTTTTATTTATATTAAAAATATTTTCTTGAATATATTTTATTTTTGTACATATTTTATTTTATTTTGTACATATTTAATTTGATTAATATACACATAATAAACATATATACTTTTATTTTATTAAATACTTAGAATAAAAATACAAAAATATTACATTTTTATTTTTATTATTATTTATACTAAAAAATACCTTTTTAAGTATATTTCATTTTTTACACATATTAACATATTTTTGTATATAAATAATATATAATATTTATTCTCTTAAAGAAATTAGGGTTTACCCTTAAAACAAATAAAATTAACTTTTCTTTATTTATTTCTTTATACTTTTTTTTACATTAAAAATACTTTTACATACAAAAACAAATTAAAATCTTTTTGCATAATACACATTATTTAATATTCATTTATTTTGTTTATTTAAATATTGTACATTTTATTGTTCATGCAATTAAATTCAATTGGGATGTAATAGTAAATTAGGGTTTATATTTCTTGTCAAATACGCCCCATTCAAAATTGTACCCCGATCCACATAATCATGTTGTAATAGCTTAGAACTTTAAATTCTCGCATTTTACGCTTTCAAATATGCCATGATTACAGAATTAGGGTTTGCATGCAAAAATCAAAATCAACAAATAGTTTGACCTAATCAAAGACAAAAATGCATGAAAATCAAACACAATGCACACTTGTACCCCTAGGGTTACAATCCACTTGTTGCCTTCAAAAATGGGCCATGGTATGCATGTTGGGTACTTTGGCAAAACAAAAACAAAACAAAAGATCATAGTCCCTCGATGACGCTATCTTGGTTGCCTAAACAAAAATGATCAAGTCCCTCAAGAAAATTGCCAAAGATACTTGACACAATTGCTATCATGGTCTATACGATGACCGCGCCTGTCCCGTTTAACATCCTAACACAAGGTTGCTCACCAAATGCAATGGTGAAGCAACACTGTCAAAAGGGTTAAAAACATTAGGAAATATCTTTGAGTAAAATAGGGTAGATAACTCTTAGTTACTTGATCAAAAGCTTGCAAATACATCCTTGCTATTTTCAAACACATCTCACAACACAATTTCAAAACATTTCCCAAATCAAACTTTCAAACATTGAAATCTTTTCAAAAGACAAAAACACCTTTGTATACATTCAAACAAGAATCATTACAAAGGTTGACACAACGATGGCCTCTTTTCAAAACATCTTTCAAAATCACACACAAAGCACCATTTCAAACAATTGAAAAGCACCATTTCAAAGAATTGAAAAGCAAAGCAAGTGATCTAAACAAGTAACTAAGAGCCCATGGATAACCATGGATGAAAAGGGTGCTTGTACCTTCCCTTTTCATAATCTACTCCCCGAACCCAAGAAAACATCTCAAAGGTCTTTCCTGTGCTTTTTGACCTTTACTTAGGATAAAATAAAAAGTCGATGGCGACTCTTACTAAACTGAAACATTTGCGAATACAAACGCAAAACCTCAAGTCAGTTCTCCCACCGTATCACACTGAGTTATAAAGAATTATTTATAATTCATCAATGTGTAAGCCCAGACAATTTCGAAAAGGTTAGTGATCCAGAATCTGCAAAAGAAGTTTGGGAAATCCTTGAGAAGTCTTTTGGAGGCGCTGAGAAGGTGAAAGAAGTGAGGTTACAAACTCACAAAAGGACGTATGATATGCTTCAGATGGAAGACAGTGAAAGCATATCTGATTTCTTCACTAGAGTTACAAAACTAGTAAATCAAATCAATATATATGGATAAGCGTTAACAACAAGAGATGTTGTTTCGAAGATCTTGAGATCTTTAGCTCCTAAGTTCGACCACATAGTGGTGGCGATAGAAGAGGGGAAAGACTTGTCGAAATTGAAAAAGGAAGAGCTTCAAGGGACGCTTGAATCTCATGAACAAAGTATGAATGAAAGAGCTGCAGGCAAATCGAAGAGTGATGTGGCCTTGCAGGCACATTCAGCAAAAGAAACCAAAGGCAAAGGAAAGTGTTTCGACAGAGGTAGAGCTGGCTACAACAAATCAAATGGTAGAGGAAACCAAACCGAAGGAAACATGTCGAATCAAAGAAAACCATACCAAGGTGTTGTACCCTAAAATTTTCCCTCTCATTCTATCAAGATTTCCCCTCACCAGACTCCTTGAGTTCCAGACAGGATTAGGGTTTTGCTCTGCTCGAGACATCTCCTTGCACTGATGACTTAAATTAGGGTTTGATTTTGCACAAAGATTTTGGACTTCCAATGCTCCAAGTGACTCTCATACTTTATGTTGGACTTATAATATTTCCTCTACCAAGTTTCAAGCTTTGAATCAAATTTTTGCCCAGTCAATTGGACAGTTGACCTAGAAATCAACTGTATTGGGAAAAAGTCAATTATGGCCAATGTACAGTCAAACCTTATAAATTTTGATCCACATCAACATTCTAGGCTCCTATGAACCATTTGATCAAGTTTGGACCACAACTCCTAAAGAAATTTGATCAGATCATCAAAAGGGCAAAATGGTCATTTTTAGGGTTTTGACTGCACAAGGACAATTTCTGATTTTTTACCTAGCCAATGGAAAATTTGGCTCAATCATGGATTCAAGGATTCAATGGCATCATCTTGACTTATTCACAAGGTTCAAAAGATCCCAATTGCATTGGATTGACAGATGAAATTTTCAGTCAATTGATCAAAATTTGACTATACACTGAAAAGTCAAACTTTGACTTTTTGGTCAAAATCAAGTGCCAAGGGTCATTTTTCATCAAGATGTGTCAAAATATGAAACTTGTTCATCAAGAAACCCAATTTTGCAAATTAGGGTTTAAAGTTGAAAATTTTCATAACTTAGAATTTTTCTAAGTTATGAAATTTCCTTAATTTTTTCCAACATCGCCCAATATTTTCACCATGATGCAATTGGATTCAAACAAAACTTTCAACATGAAAGTTGTATTCCTCCACAAAGTATACAACTTTGATTCACAAAGTTTTCCAAAAATAAGCTTGGATCTCAAGTTATGATTTTTGGAACAAGGGTCCATGAAACTTTTAACTTAGTGGAATTTTGCCCTAGTTTAGGCAGGATTTTGACCTATCTTCATGACCATTTTTCACATAGTTCCACTTGGAATCTAAAATTACATTTCAAATATGGATTGTAGAGCATGTTTCAAGATTTCCAAAATGTCCAAGAACTCTCCAAACTCATTTGTGGTTAGGGAGAATCGAAGGCTTGAAGTTGGAAAAAACTCATTTTTCATCCATGGCATGTTCATATTGATACAAGTTGCAAACTCTAATCAGCCTTGTTTGCACTAGATTACAGGTCTCAAAACCCTTCCATACTCAATAATTAAATGCAAATCCATTGGTCTAAGGCTTTGTTTTGGTCATAAGAGGATTACACAAAGAATTAATCCTTAAATGGTAAAAGGTAACATTGCCATTTTTGTCAAAAGTGCTTTATGTCAAACCACATCTCTTGAGCCTTGAACAAGATCTTGTACTGCACACATAATCCACCAACTTGAGGGGCCAAGAGCATGAGGTTCAGGCTGATAGATAACCTGTACAGGCTTGTCTTGCATCATGTTTTGCTTTTGGCTTCATATACAAGAAACATGTCAAAATTCACATAACTTGAACATCAGAGAGAACCAACTTGTGCAAGCTTTGGAGACAATTTTTACACATTGTATTGAACCTAAAACACGAGACTTTGAGTCCTGAGACCTCCCATAGCACAAAATCACCTTCCATTGGCAAAACAGGGCACTCCTTGCAGTTTGACTTCCATAGTAAAAATCCCTCGTGCGTTTTGCCTCAAACTGGTTCAAACACATTCTACATAACCTATCCAAGTTATCCCAACCCTTAAACACAGACTGTAACTCCCTTTACAAGGTTTTCCATTTTTAATTTCAGCTTGTGCAGGTTGAGTTCCACAGGCTTGTTCAAGCACATTCAAGGCAAGCTAGGAATTGGGGAAGGTCAGAGGAAGTTTAAGCAAGCTTCCAAACACCTCAGGCCTCATTGAAAAGCTTCACATTGCCATACACGATCTCAACTGAAACAGGTTTTTATCAACTTCCTATCTCTCTATTTAGGAATCATTAGGCTTAGGTTTATGAATAAATAATGTAATATTCATAGCCATGAAGCTGTACATATGCTCAGTTGTCATTTAAATTAAGTGTGTTAAGAGAATTTAATCCATGAACTTTCTGAAAAAATTAGGTTAGGGTTTAGGGCCAGAGAAATTATCTCTGGTCTTTGAGAGTTAGAATGAGTTCTTTACATGGTTGGATTCGTCTTGAAAAATGCTACAACTTTGATGTTTTGAGTTATTGCATTAGAGCACGTATGCAGGATCTAGCATTTTGTACAGGGCGCGCGTAATTTTGAGACAAAGGTTGACGATGAAGTCTGGTGGGCTGGGCTAGGTCCTGGCTTTGTTTTTGGCACCCCCTCATTACTAACTGCACCCCCTGGCCCATTTCTTCATGTTTTTGTATTTTTCCATTTTATTTTCCTTTCTGATTTTATTTTCTTATTTTTCAAACATAAAAAACACCAAAAATATTTTTTATAAATTTTCATATTTATTTTGTATTTTATTTTTATTTTTGCTAACATGAAAATAATTTAATTAATATATACTTTTATTTTGTTAATGAAAACTTAAAAATAATATATAATAATATTATACCTTTTTTATTCTTTATTTATTTATACCCCAATAATATTTTTCTAAATATATTTTTGTCTTGTATATATTTTATTTTATTTTTGTAACTAATATAATTAATATATATATACATACTTTTATTTTATTTAATGAAAACTTGAGAATAAAACATAAAAATATTGTACCTTTATTTTTTATCATTTATACTTAAATAATATTTTTCTAAATATATTTTATTTTTGTATATTTATTATTTTATTTTATTGTACATAAAAAGTATATAATATATATTTATTTTCTTAAAAGAAAATTAGGGTTTTTGCCCTTAATAAAAAATAATCTTTTTATTTCTTTTTTACATTAAATATTTGGCTTAAATGCAGTTTTGACCCCCCTAGTTTAATGTTTTTGGAGTTTAGATTCCCCTAGTTTAAAAGCCAGGTTTCTAGTCCCCATAGTTTTCAAATTTGGGATTTTTTAAGCCCCCCTCCACATGGCTGCCCAAAAAGTGACATGGCACAGGGAGAGTAATGCCACATATTTGCCACATATTATTTTCTTATTTCTTATTTAGAATAATATTTTTTAAACATTTAAATAAAGGATATTAATTTCCAAATGAATTTTTAATTTAATAATCCATATTTTCTGAAAATCCCAAATTGCCTTAACCTAATTTCATCTTCCATCCTTGCTTCTGATCATCTTCAACCCTCCTTCTTGGTACGACCTCCATCTACCTTCTATTCCATCTACCTTCTCTTCCTTCCTGCAAGCATCCAACATGTCTCAAAAATCCGTGTCGAATCCGAGCTACAGGAATCGTTCTGTTATACATGAATGCCACTGTGGTATCGATGCTCCGTTGATGACGGCTTGGACCGATTCAAACCCAGGACGACGCTTTTTCGGATGTGGGATGTACAAGGTATGATATTCTTCAATTACAAAATTTGCTCCTCAGAATTGAGTATAGACTGAATATTTTGTGACCTCCATTGTTGCAGGTTCAAGGTTTCAAGAAGTGTAGTAATTTTGTTTGGTTGGATGAGGAAATGAATCCTAGGGCAAAGGAAGTGATTGGGAACTTACTCCACAACTTGAATGAAGAAAAGCAGAGGGTTAAAGAGTCAATGGTAAAAGAAGAAGAAACAAGGATGAAGATCAAATTTTTAAAGAAACAGTTGAAGTTTAATTGGTTCATAACCATCTTTGTGTTGGTTGCATTTGTTGCAACAATAATAATGAAATGATGTAGGTTTATTAGTATTGGAGGTTCATTGTTGTCTGTAGGAGGTTCTTTGTGTTGGTTGAAATGATCTAGGTTTATTAGTATTGGAGGTTTATTTGTATTGTTGTGTGTAGGTTTATTAATGTTGGAGTTTCTATGTTGTTTAGTTCGTAATGATGTTTGAGGTGTATAACTACTCATGGTTTATAATGAAATGATGATGTTTGAGGTTTATAAATTGCAATTGCACTTGAATTTGTTTCATTATGTAGACCATTAAGTATAACTTCTCAGTGTAATAATGAAACATTATGTAGGCCATTACAAATGCAGAAAAAATGGTCTACCTAAATACAGAAAAAATGCAAGAATTTTTCAAAATGCAGATGCAGAAACAGATGCAGAATTTTTCAAAATGCAGATGCAGAAACATTGTGGCAACACAGAATTTTTTAAACACAGAATTTTGCAGAATTATTCAACACAATTTGTTGCATACTTGAGCAGCCAAGACAGTTTGTAGCAGAGTGTGTACCAAATTCATGATTGTACCAAAACATATCCATTACAAGATACATATCCATTACAACATATCCATTACAAAATATTCATTACAAAATATAACCATACTAAAGATATCCATTATAACCATACTAAAGATTTCCACTAATACATCAAGTTTCATTCCAAAAAAAAGCAACATCATTCCTAATTACTTCTACTCTTGACTAGGCTGAGGTGCTTGAGATCCCTGACCAATCTCAATCTGTTTTTCTGCATCTTTAGTCTTCTTAGTCTTGTTAGTCTTCTTAGTCTTGTTAGTCTTCTTTGCCTTCTTGGTTGTCTTTGTTTGCTTGGTCTTCTTATTGCCTCCTTTTGGTATCTGCCTATCAGCTGCCCTCTTGCCCTTACAAGTCCTACTGTTGTGTCCAGTTTGTCCACATTTATTGCAAGTGACAGTTGAAAAGCTTCTTGAAAGCACATGGGGGTTCTTTGGCTCATCACCTGTTTTAATTCTCATCTTTTTTGGACGTCCAATTGCTCTTCTCATGACAGGAGGACACATAGGCACATGATCAACATCAGTCCATAATTGTGGTCCATTGGTTGGCATGACAATATTAGCATAGCATTTCTCAAATGTAACTTTGCTGCAAAACAGAAATAATGTTACACATGCAAGAGTTAATAGAACATATCATAAACAGGACATAGAAATATGTTACATAACATGTGACTCACAAACCTATAATATGGAGAGACATATGCTTCTGGTTTTTTTCTTATGTTCCAAATGCAGGAGATAACATGACAACATGGGATTCCAAACAACTCCCATTTTCTGCAGCTGCATGATTCATTCTTCAGATTTACACAATATGTCTCAGTTCCATTGGTAACTCCAAAGATTGAGAGATCATCATCACCATGCCAAGTTGGGGTCCAGTCTTGTGCTTCCCTTTTGTGCTTCTCAATTAGCAATTGGATTCTAGGACATATTACTCCTTCATATCCCTGCAATAATCCCTTTTGTTTAGTTATCCTTTTAGTGATATAATGTTTGATTCCTTCCAATAAGGTTATGATTGGCTTGTCTCGATGCTCCAAAATTGCCCTGTTAAAGGCCTCACACATGTTATTCACTTGAATATCACATTTGGCATATGTCTTGAAATGTGATCTTGTCCAGAACATTGCTGGAATGTCATTCAAGTCCTTCCATGCTCCACCATCTAAAAGCTTCAATTTCTGCATTGCTCTTTCCCATATTGGAATTGAAGTTGCTCTGGCTGCTCCCCACATAGCTTGTTTTAGTACCACACCTCCATGTTTTTTCTTCCAATTACCATAAAGGTGTTTCACACACAGTCTCTGTTCCACATTGGAACTTAAGCCTTGGATAGCAGGAACCAAACCCTAACATAAAGCACACATAATTAAATGTTACATTCTATTAGTCATAAATAAAAGCACAGATAAGAATTAAATGTTACCTTCTGTTGGTCAGAAATAAAGCCATAACATCTATCATTGACTGCTCTTAAATCTTCTAGTAGTATATGCAAGAACCATTCCCACGAATCTTTGGTCTCAGCCTCAACCACTGCATAAGCAATTGGATATATTTGATTGTTTGCATCTCTGCCTATAGCAGACATCAATTGGCCACCATAATCCCCCTTCAAAAAACATGCATCCAAACCAATTATTGGTCTACAATACTTGGCAAATCCTGACTTACAAGCATCTAAACAAATATATATTCTTTCAAATGCAGGACTGCCATGGTTTTCTGAGCATTTTATAATAACTGTACTCTTTGGATTGGACTTCAATAACTCCTCTCCATAACTTCTCAAGTGCCTGAACTGGTCATAACCAGCACCTTGGATAAGGTCCAATGCCCTCCTTTTAGCTCTATATGCTTGATCTCTTGATATCTTTATTCCCCATCTCTGTAGTGCTTCAGCGACTAAACCAGCTGGTTTCATGTATGGGTTGTGCCTTAGAAGTTGTGTAAACCTTATAGCAAGCCATTGGGTCTTAGCATTCCTGTTGTCTGCAGTTCTGCAACAAGTATGGTCACTCTCATAACTTACAATTTGCCAATACTGTTGCCCATTCCTCAAACTGAACCTGAGGTGAAACTTGCAGCCATCCATACACTTAACTATAATCCTCTTTGCATCATTCTTCCTGATATAGACATTTTTTTGGTTTTCCATTCCATACTCTTTAATTGCATCTCTTATTGTTTCCTTGTTTGAAAACATCAATCCTATCTTGAACTGTAATCCCTGCCCACTTTTATATGTTGGGAACCTTTCTTGATCTTCTTCATCATCAGTACCAGGGGGTGTGTATAAATGTTCCTCATCCTCTTCATCTTCAGATTGTGATTGCAGGTTCACTACACTAGGTTCCTCACCTAAGGTCTCAGGAGGCAGCACTGACGTCCAGTCCATCTCATCACACTCTCCACCATCCTCACAATTGTTACTATCTTCACTGAAATCATTATTGGGTTGGCTCTCAGCATTTATTTGAGGTCCTTGTTCAGCATTTATTTGAGGTCCTTGTTCAGAAATATTGGGTTCAGCAGGTTCAGCAATATTGGGTTCAGTAGGTTCAGTAGGTTCAGTAGGTTCAGCAATATTGGGTTCAGTAGGTTCAGGTACAATTTCAGGTTCTTGTTCAACAGGTTCAGCAACAGCAATATTGGGTTCAGTAGGTTCAGGTTCATGTTCATGTTCATGTTCAGCAGTTTCAACAACATCAATATTTGGTTCTGGTTCAGGTTCATGTTCAGCAGTTTCAGGTTCAACTTCACAATGTTCAGCTACAGCAATATTTGGTTCTGCTACACCAATCAATTCTACATCATCATCTTCAATTACTTTATCCAACTCACTAGGATCCACAATTTCAGGTGGATCAGACACCTTATGCTCCACATAAACATCAATTACTTCATGACCTACAACATCTTGTCCAAATTGCAGTACATCCCTATCATTGTTTAATGGCCTTAGACCACGGGTAAAGCTAAATTTAGGGTTCCTATACCACAAAGATCCAATGTCTATATAACCCTGACCTTTAACCAGTGCCTCCAAATCCATGTATGACATAAAGTCAACATCAAACTTCCAATTCATCTCAGTAACCTCGCCCCCAACATACAAATGTACAGGTTCATTTACAAATCTACCCCTATGGTGTAATCTTAACCTCACTAATGTCTCTGGTGGTGGCCTGAAATTAACAATATTAAAATGCAATGTTAATAAACTAACCCACTAAAAGCCAAACATTGAATATTCGTTCATGGTGGACCACAAAAGAGAAAATACTAAACCCACTAATATGAGACAATGGTGGACCACACAGAACTATATAAAAACATGTTCAAGAAGACAACAAAACTTACCTCATAGAATATCTTTCTCCATCTTTCCTCATCGCTCTAAATATCAGAATGATTATACGAAGCTTTAAGAGAGAGTGCGAAGGTAGTATGTAGTAGGAGTGTGATGGTTGAAGCTGGTACCACAGAAGGAAGACGAAGATGGAGTGTTGGAGGTCGTACCAAGAAGGAGGGTTGAAGATGATCAGAAGCAAGGATGGAAGATGAAATTAGGTTAAGGAAATTTGGGATTTTCAGAAAATATGGATTATTAAATTAAAAATTCATTTGGAAATTAATATCCTTTATTTAAATGTTTAAAAAATATTATTCTAAATAAGAAATAAGAAAATAATATGTGGCAAATATGTGGCATTACTCTCCCTGTGCCATGTCACTTTTTGGGCAGCCATGTGGAGGGGGGCTTAAAAAATCCCTAATTTGAAAACTATGGGGACTAGAAACCTGGCTTTTAAACTAGGGGGATCTAAACTCCAAAAACATTAAACTAGGGGGGTCAAAACTGCATTTAAGCCTAAATATTTTTACATACATAAAAATAAACAAAACATTTTTTGCATATTCATAATATTTTGCATATTTGTTTAATTTATTCATTTAAATATTGCTCATTTATTATTTGTACCAATTATTCAATTTGGATGTAATAGTAATATTAGGGTTTAATTTTCTTGCAAATATCCCTCATTCAAAAATTGTATCCCTCTCCCCATATCAAATATTGTAATAGTGTAGATTTATTTTATGCATTTATGCTTTCAATTATGTCATGTTAGAGATTAGGGTTTGTATGCAAAAAATCTAAAATCAAACAAATAGCTTGACTAATGCAAAGACAAAAAGCATGTAAAATGACAACACAATGCACACATGTATCCCTAGGGTTTCATCCACTTGTTGCCTTTAAAATTGGCCATGTTAAGCATGTTGAGTACCTTGGCAAAACAAAAACAAAACAAAAGATCATAGTCCCTCGATGACGCTATCTTGGTTTCCTATACAAAAATGATCTAGTCCCTCAAAAATTACCAAAGATACTTAGCACAATTGCTATCATGGTCAATACGATGACCCGTGCCTGTCCCATTTAATATCCTAATACAAGGTTGTTTACCAAATGCAATGGTAAAACAACACTGTCAAAAGGGTTAAAAATGTATAGGAAAGATCTTTGAGTAAAATAGGGTAGACAACTCTTAGTTACTTGATCAAAACTTGCAAAATCATCCTTGCTATTTTCAAACACACCTCACAATACAATTTCAAAACATTTCCCAAATCAAACTTTCAAACATTGAAATATCTTTTCAAAAGACAAACACCTTTGTATATATTCAAACAAGAATCATTACAAAGGTTGCCACAATGATGGCCTCTTTTCAGAACATTTTCAAAACCACACACATAAATCACCATTTCAAACAAATGAAAAGCAAAAGCAAGTGATCTAAACAAGTAACTAAGAGCCCATGGATAACCATGGATGAAAAGGGTGCTAGCATCTTCCCTTTTCATAATCTACCCCCCGAACCCAAGAAAACATCTCAAAGCTCTTTCCTGTGCTTTTTGACCTTTCCTTTGGATAAAATAAAAAGTCGATGGCGACTCTTGCTAAATCGAAACATTTGCGAACACAAACGCAAAACCTCAAGTCAGTTCTCCCACCGTATCACAGAACTGGCGACTCTGCTAGGGACTATTTAAAAGTGGAGTAACCTTAGGGTTTAGATCACCTTTACATGCTTATCTTGTTTGCTTTGATTGCTTTACATTTGGTTCTCTTGTTTGGGTTTTGAATCCTCCACCCAGATTTTTGGGAAACATTCATAGGTAAATAGCAATACGTTGTGGAAACTGTGCGGGGTATACCGACATGGTTGAAGCAATAGCTATATTAGTGCGACATATTTGTGGGTATCGGTAGCCTTTGAGTCAATCAAAGATAATACTGGGTCGTTGATTGATATCATGAAGCACTAATGAACTCTTAGAACCTTTACTTGACCATCTTGGCCTTTTTAGGGGTAGTGAGATGACCGGCTTTGGTGCAATCCGAAGTTGGTAGATACTCGATACTACACTTATTGAGGGTTATTTTCTTGGAATATTTCGGTCTCCAGTTAAGTGGCTAAACTGAAACAATGAACACAGAAAATAATCCAGTGATATTGAGCTCCTTAGAACCCGGTTACTATTTATAGGACAGGTTGAGCCAACTAACTTCAAGAGGGTACTTACCTATGGAACCCCATGCAAGCCTGAAACTAGGAACTTGTGTGACTTGCATGTACATATACTTGTGCATACATCATGAACATCATAAAGCATCATATGCATCCACTAACCATTTCAAGGGTTTGGATCTTCATCTTTGTTCCTGTTTTGTAGGTCATGGAATTACTCCGCAGAAAAACTATTCAGGTCAACCTTGTGAGAATTCCTCCTCAACTCAATGAGCTTACTTCCAAAATTCCAGAGAATTCTCCCTTCAGTGAAAGACATGGTAGACTTCTCAACTTGGTCAACTCCAACATTGAAGAAGACATGGTGAAAGTTCTCTTCCAGTTCTTTGACCCCCTACACCACTGTTTCACATTCCCTGATTACCAACTAGTGCCTACTTTGGAGGAATTTTATCAACTCCTGAGGATTCCTATTCACCATCAACTACCCTACAACGGTACGGAAAGAGAACCAAAGCCTGAAGATGTTGCTCAAGCCCTACACTTGCAACCATCTGATATCAAAGGTCATTGGGAAACCAGAAGTGGTGTCAAGGGTTTCTTGGCAAAGTTTCTGTTTGAGAAGGCACAAGACTGCTGGAATTCTCTAGATCTGCAAGCTTTTGAGGAGATTGTAGCACTTCTCATCTATGGGTTGGTCTTGTTCCCAAACCCTGATCAGCTTATAGATGTGAATGCTGTCAAGATTTTCATGTCTTGGAATCCTGTGCCTACATTACTTGGGGACATCCTACACTCATTTTACACACGAACAATGAGGAAAATAGGTGTTCTCATGTGTTGTACTCCTCTTCTAGCAAGGTGGTTTACTTCTCACCTTCCCCAATCAGTCTTAAAGAATGAGCAAGGCTTGAGGTGGTCACAACGGTTGATGACTCTTACACATTCTGATGTTCATTGGTGTTCTCGGTCCATAGAAAATGTCATCATCATTGATCGTTGTGGGGAATTCCCTAATGTCCCACTACTTGGCATTAGGGGAGGCATTACCTACAACCCCTGTCTAGCTCTGAGGCAGTTTGGGTATGCCCGAAGGGATGATCCACATGACATGCTGATTCCAGATTTGGTTTTTGACTTCGACAATGACGCTCAAGGACTTCGACAAAGGTTTATCCGAGCTTGGAGGATGCCCAACAAAGTGGATAGTAAGACACTGGGGCATAAGAATTCCATCCCCCTTGAGCCTTACCTCAAGTGGCTACGAACTCGTGCCCAGAGTCTTATGATGCCTTACCCCTACATTCTGCCTATGATCAAAGAGCCTGTTATGGAAGGAGAGGTTCCATACACCCTCCTACATCCTGACATGCCAACATCGTTGGAAGATTTTCAAAAGAGTTGGATACAGCTCAAGGAAGAACATAATACTTTTGAAGCCAGCTTCTACGCCAGTGAGAAGAAGGTTTTGGAACTTACCCGTCAACTCCATGAAGAGAAGAATCTCAACACTTACATCGCACCAAAGAGGATGCAACGTCTTTTTACATTAATATTTTTTTTAATATTTTGCCCATTGGGGCATTTATGTACTAACAAATTTCTTCTTATTAATATGACGTGTGTTCTTTTTGTTTGCAACAACTTTGAATTTCTGAATCCTTGAATGCATTACATGAATACATATCATTCATCATATGCATAAACAGGCCTTCACACCAGGTTTCCTTATCTTTCTGTTGTTTATTTCAGCAAGATAGATATAGAGCATACGGTTAAAGATATGCAAGCACATAATTCGCAATTCCAACAACTCCTCATGACTTTGGCAAAGGGTCAAGAGGATCTTAAAGCCCTGTTAGAGAAATAAAAGGAAAAAGAAAATAAGAAAAAGAAAAGAGTGGGAGTAGCTACTTTGGGGAGAAGGTTTGAGAACCAGGCTAGAAGGGTCATAGATTTCCCCTCGACGTCTGATGAAGGGGTTGGTAAAGGAAAGGGAGTTGCAATGCCCTCCGAGTCTGAAGCTGAAGAGGAAGAAGAAGAGGAGGAGGAAGATTAATCTAAGCAGCAGTATCCTCCTGCGGATGATAAGTATAAAAATCTGGAAGACCGGCTGACAGCCATGGAGGTACAAAGAGTACCTGGGTTGGATTTCGAAGAACTAGGGTTGGTTGCTGGGATCGTCATTCCCCCCAAGTTCAAAGTTCCTACATTTTCTAAATACGACGGTTTATCCTGTCCGAAGATGCATCTGTGGTCCTACGTCAGAAAGATCCAACCTCACTCTTCTGATAAGGATCTGTGGGTCCACTTTTTTCAAGATAGTTTGTCGGGTACGCAATTGGACTGGTTCTATCAACTTGAGAGATCTGATTTACATAACTGGGAGGATTTGGCTGCTGCTTTCTACTGAAAATACCAATATAATGCAGATTTAGCGCCTACTCGTACTCAATTATAGAGTATGGGTATGGTTTCTAATGAAGGCTTTAAGGAGTATGCCCAGAAGTGGCGGGATTTGGCTGGAAGGGTGCAGCCACCATTGTCGGATAGAGAGCTGGTTGATATGTTTTTGGGGACCCTGTCAGGTCCATTCTTTAATCACTTGATCGAGAGCTCATCTGCAGAGTTCACCGAGCTAATTCTGACAGGTGAAAGGGTCGAAGCTGGCATTAAGAGCGGCAAAATTCAGAAGGATGCATCTGCTTCCACTGCTATCAAGAAGACCTTCCCAGCCAAGAAAGAAGCTTCTGCTGTTTACACCCAGAGAAATCAAGGAAGAATGGAGTGTCGACCAGCAGTGGGGGCTGTGATGATTCAGAACTCCTCAGTCGATCAACCTTGAAGCAGTCAACCTAGAGCTAACCAAATCAAGGTGGAAAGACCATAACGACAATTCACTCGAATCAATATGACACCTGCTCAGGTCCTCCCTCATCTGTTAAAGTTAAACCTTACCAACTTGAAAGAAGCGCCGAAAAACCCAAATACCTCTTCTCCCTATTATCATTCAAATGCAAAATATGCATATCATTCGGACAGTGTGGGGCACGACACCAACAACTGTTGGGCCCTTAAAAACAAGATCCAAGATTTAATAGATGCCAAGGAGGTGGAGTTTGATGCCCCCGAAAAACCTAATGTGATATCCGCTCCTATGCCAAAATATGGTCATAATGTCCATGCTATTGTAGAAGATATTCATGTTACTGTTGTTGATGACTTAATGACTCCGTTGCCAATGATCAAGACGAATCTGTTGAAAGCCTGGATTTTCCCAGGCTGTGAGAAAGATTATTACCTTTGTTCGACCTTGCAATCCGACTATCCGCTATTGAAGTCAGGCATCCAACGCCTGATGGATACTCAAGAAATCCTCTTCAAGAAAACTCTTGTTACTCCTGTTACTTCAATCAATGGTGTTGCTATAATCACCATTTCCGACAATCTTTCCAAGGTCTCCAAAAGACCTGTTAAGATTACACCCGATCCAAAGTGTGTACCGCTGAAGATTATTATGCCGGGGCCTATCCCATATAAGTCCAACAAGACAATACCGTGGAATTATGGAGGATAGATCTTCTACCACGGTGTTAAGCAGATCGAATCAGTTGAAGAAAGTTCTGATGAAGAAACTCCTGACATAGGAAATATTGCAGGGATAAGTAAGATCACTCGTAGTGGAAGAATCTTCTCTCCGGAGATTGCTCCTCCAAGGGAAATCTTCGGACCCTCAAGTGCTCCTGTGCCAGTCAAGATACCTGTATGAAGTCCAGTTATTGAAGAAATTGTTACTCCCGAAGCTATACCCTCTGTTGTTACTGTTGATAAATGTAAGGGGATCCAAGAAGCGCCCGTCAGGACGAGGGCTTAGACTTTGGTTATCCCCGAGACCACCCAAAAGGAAATGGAGGAGATTTTAAAGATAATTAAGAAGAGCGACTATGATGTCGTAGAGCAGCTGGGGCAAACCCCTTCAAAAATCTCTATGCTGGCTCTATTGCTCTGCTCCGAGGCTCATGCCAAAGCCTTAATCAAATTCCTGAAGATGGCGCACGTGCCTCAAGAAACTTCTACGGATCAGTTTCAAGAGTGTGTAGCCAGCCTTACAGCCGACAATGGTCTTGGCTTCTCTGATGCCGATCTGACGTCTAAGGGAAGAAATCATAATAATGCGCTGCATGTCTCGGTAGAGTGCAGAGGGACCACTCTCGCTCACGTTCTGGTTGATACGGGTTCATCTTTAAATGTCCTACCAAAGAAAGCATTGGACAGGCTAGACTGTGAAGGTTTGACCTTAAAGCCCAGTAATATCATTGTTAGAGCCTTCGACGGTTCTAAGCGGATGGTTCACGGAGAGGTGGACATCCCAATTAAGGTGGGAATGGAAATTTTCAACTCTACATTTTATGTGATGGAAATCCGTCCTTCATATTCATGCTTGTTAGGAAGGCCATGAATCCATAACGCTGGGGCAGTCACTTCTTCTCTACACTAGATGCTCAAATACCCAGTCCAGGGTAAGATCATAAGAGTTCATGGTGAGGAGGAGTATATGATAAGCCACCTTAACTCTTTCCGCTACGTGGAGTTAGATGGTGAATTCATAGAAACACCTTTCCAACACTTTGAAGAGGTTTCTCCTGAAGTTGCGGTAGCCAAAACAATGACTGATGTGCCCATCATTACCAAACCTGTGTCTCGGATGCCATCCCTTAAAGATGCATAGGCTGTAGTCAAGGAGGGAGGAAGCACATTATGGGGTCAACTGCCAGATTTTCCTTATAAGACAGATAAATTCGGTTTGGGTTTCACTGCTGCTGGTCAGAAAGTTGTGCGTCGCTCCCGGGCTGGAGGACCACCATTGAAAATCACTCATCACGGAGTTCATGCTTTAGAGGATGATGAAGAAGAAAGCAATTTTGAAGATTGGATCTTTCCAACTATTGAAGGAGGACTGAACAACTGGGAGGCGAAAGACTTCATTTCCATTACTTTCATCAATCAGTAATTTATCTTTTGAACATTTCTTGTTTGGTCTGTAATAATTATTAAACAATTCGTACACTCTTTTTGCCTTATGCCTTACCCGGGGCATATAGGTCCATTTGTAAGGGTTTTGATTCTTCATTTTCATATGCCATTTTTAATGAATCATGGACGTTTTCATATATAAACTTTTGTGTTCATTTTCTTTCTTTTTACATTTCATTTTGTTTAAAGGTGGCTATCCCTTACACACACCCACACTCACAAAATGCAGATACCCATCCACTCCGGATTCCATGGGTAACAATTCTGCTATGGCCTTCAGTGACTCTGAAGATTTGGTCAATCATGCCGAATACGAAGGTGATGAAGACTGTGAAGTGCCTGGAGAGTTGGATAGACTTTTGCAACAGGAAGAAAGGGTTATTCTGCCCCATGAAGAGTTGTTAGAGACTATCAATTTGGGATCAAAGGAAGACAGAAAAGAGGTTAAAGTGGTGCCAACCTGGAGCCAAGTGTCAAAGAGCGCTTAGTTCAGCTGTTGAATGAATATGTTGAGATCTTCTCCTGGTCCCATGAAGACATGCCGGGACTTGACACATATATTATGGTTCACCGTCTCCCTACAAGATAATATTGTCCACCAATCAAGAAAAAAGTCCGCTGAGTGAGGCCCGACATGTCCGAAAAGATCAAAGCTGAAGTGATGAAGCAGTTCAATGATGGCTTTCTTGCTGTTACTTCCTATCCACAATGGGTTGCTAACATTGTGCCCGTGCCTAAGAAGGACGGCAAAGTCAGAATGTGCGTGGACTACAGAGACTTAAACAGGGCTAGCCCTAAAGATGACTTTCCACTACCGCACATTGACATCTTGGTTGACAACACAGCTCAACACAAGGTATTTTCTTTCATGGATGGACTTTCAGGGTACAACCAGATCAAAATGGCCCCCGAAGATATGGAGAAGACTACTTTTGTTACGCAGTGGGGTACCTTCTGCTATAAAGTGATGCCATTCGGACTGAAGAATGTCGGGGCAACCTATCAGCGAGCCATGGTGTTATACCCCAAAATTTTCCCTCCCATATTCCTCAAGAAATTGCCAAGCCAAGTTACAAAATTTCCCAAGGGTTGTGCAGTGCAACAGTCTCCCATACAGTCAAAATTAGGGTTTTGAGTCTGATCAAGAAAAGGAAGTTTTCAAAGGCTCAATCAAGTCTCATATGCTTACAAACATGGTCAAACATCCTCATATCAAGTTTCAAGGCATTCAGCTCAAGATTGCACAGTCAAAACCCTAAATTGCACTATAGTCAACTGTAGGGGCAAAATGGTCATTTGGCAGTCAAAAGTTCAAATTTTTGGTCAATATATCATTTTGAAGCCACAAACATCATTTGATCAATGCTTGATCATGATTCTCAAAATTTGGCTCAGAAATCATCAAAGATGCAAAAGTTGCTATATTTGGACAGCTGAAAAAGTCAACTGAAATTGACCAGGGCATAACTTTCACATGGATTATCAGAAAAATTCCATCCAAAGCTCATTTTGAAGAGAAAGACATTTCCTACAACTCATCTTCATACTTCAAGTCCAAGAAATGCTCTCACAAAAAGTTATCAATTTCAACATTATAGGTCATTTTCAAAAGTCAACAAAAAGGGACTTTAAGTCAAAGGCCATAACTTGAGATTGGTAAATCAAAATGACATGGGACCAAAGGCATTGGTTAAAGGACTCAAAGACCTCTCCAAAATGTCCAAGAACATGTGAAAAGCTTAAAAATTGAGCAAGTTATGCTTTGTAGAAGTTGGGAAATTTTTGTGAAATGGCAAAAGTCAACTATCCTTGAAACTCCAATTTTTGACAAAAGGGCCCACTTTCTTCCACTTGATTCATCCTTGTCATGCCACACACGTGTCCCATGATTAATTTCAAGACCAAATATTGATTTTTCTATTTTATTTAATTTTTAATAATTTAATTCATTTTAAATCTTTGAAAATTCAAATAAAATTCAAAAAACCAATGGAATAGTGTCATGTGAATTTGGACAACTTCCATGTATCATGGGCCAACTCAAAAACTCAGGCTAGGGTTAAGTTACACACTAAGTCTTGGTCTTGGCTTAAAAGGAGGAAAATTTGTTAATGGAAAAAACCCTAGGACTAATTCCCTCATGAGCATGAATCTAGGTCAGTTAGCAAGCCAATTCCCTTCCATCATAAGCACCAAGTCAAACCCTAACCATAAGAGACCATATGCTGCGCTGAAAAGCCTATTGGAACTTTGAAAAATTAGCCATATAATGCAAAACTGATTTCAAAGTTAGGGAGATTTTTAGGCCTTAATTCTTTTTCCAATAGCATCCTGGACAAATTCTGAACGCATCCCAACTCCAAACATCTTTCAAAACCCCAGGAATTGGTAGGGAGAACTCAAACCGTGTCACATAATTTTTGAGATTGCATATCACGATTCATACGTCCTTTTGCATTTTTATTGATGAATCCTTGTTCCTTACCAAGTTTCTAAGCTCTCCATTGGGTTTAATTGCATTTTTGGTGATCATACGTGATTCTACCATTTTCATATTCTAGGGTTTTGTAGAACTCAATTTAGGGCTTTTGCAAATAAGAAAAATCAGAGCTCAAGACCATTGCCATTGCACTCAGTACATCCAAACGAAAAGATTCCAACCCTCGCGCTCAATTTATGAGCGACGAGGGCCTCTTCGCTATTTTCTGTTAGGTGGTATTAGGCAACGTTTGCCAAACTGTTGCCTTTGAGTTTGTATTACAGGGGACACGAGGAAGAAGAACGTCGTGGCGAAGCGTGATTCGTTCATTTGAATTTCGCGCGCCCTCCACTAACGTATCTATTTTTTCTTTTTATTATTTATGTGCCATAATATATTAACTAACGCGTGGTAGCTCAGCTGGCAGGGACATACGCTGTTGACCTTCATGACCTGGGTTCAAGTCCCAGGTCTACACAATTTCATATTATTTTTCACTTCAAGTTTCCATGCAGCGCTAACGTTAAGACACACCATATGCCTCCATCCTCAAGATATACACGTGTCCTAGGAGATCTATCAAAGGACTCAGAACAAAGGCGTATGGTAGATGCCAGTCAACATGCCACACCTGATCCAGAAAGGTCAATGAATTCAAGCAAATGGGCCTTAATCTTCCAGGCCTGAACCTCCTAATCTGGGGCTACACCCCACCCTGGTTTGCCAAATTTATTTATTTTTCTTATATCTTCATTTATTTTAATTGTTATGTTATTTTAATTATTTGTTTTATTTAATTGTTAATCAAAATACAAAAACATCATAAAAATAAAAAATGCCCAAATAAAAATATAATTTTTATTTTAATTATTTTCTAAATAAATGCTTGTAATTACTTAGTTTAATTAGGGTATAATTTTAATCTTTTTTAATAAAAATCCAAAAAAATAGAATTTAGGTTTAATAATTTTTATTTTCTCTTTTTCTTTTCCCTTTTTTCAGAATAATAATGTTATTTATTTATTTTCATAAATTAAAAAATGTACATAAATTAATTTAGAATTAAATTAGGTTAAAAGTCAATATTTTCATAATAAACTTAAAAAACAATAGAATTAGGTCTAATATTTAATTTAATTTCAATTAACTTCTTTTTTCTTTTAAATCGTAAAAAACACAAAAATACCAAAACATTTAATTTTTAATTTTTATTCTTCATTAATTTATTGCAAAAAGGGTCCAACGCCCGTCGCTTTAATTATTTTGTTTCGCACATTTATTTTATATCGTTTAAATAATTATGTACATGTCCCAAAGCCTTGTAATAATTTTTACCTTATTTCTCGCACTTTTATTTTATTGCTCTTTACTTTCAGTCAAATCGGGTTCGGTTTATTTTGGCGATGTGGACCCGCGCCATTTGTAATAGTTTAGATTTATTTTCTCGCAAATATATAACTGTTAATAAATATGCATGAAAGAATGTATGGACTTAAAAATAAAATCAAGCGTAGATCACAACAAACATGACAAGACAAAATAATTGAAACATGACACACGGACCGCACACACCACCCCTAGGGTACGCCTCACTGTTGCCTTTCGAAAGGTGATCGTCGAGTAGAGGATGTCTTAGTAAGTCCTCATGATCCGGGAACCTGGCATGAGGGTAGCTTCTAAGGTATCTTCCCATTGCTCCGGTGATCACCATGTCCCTACAAACTCGAATTGACCCGAACACCTCCAACGGTGGTGCTACCTACCTCTCAATGGTGGGATGGCACTACTTTAAAGGACATTTACACAGACGAATTCCTTAGGGTAGGTAGACGACTCATGGATACTTGCTCTCTTCAAAACAAAAATTCAAAGACTTTTCACACCAACACTTTTCAAAAGCTTTCAAAACAAACTTTTCAAACACTCTGACGTACGAGTCGAACTGAAATTTTTCAAAGAAACTTTTTAAAACCCACAATTGAAAAGCAAGCAAACATTTTTGAAAACACATTGAGCAAGTACCTAAGAGCCCATGGATAACCATGGATAGAAAGGGTGCTAACACCTTCCCTTTCTATAATCTACCTCCCGAACCGAGAGCAATCTCTTTTAAGGAATTTTTCTGTGCTTTTGTCCTTTCCCTTTGGAGAAAATAAAAGAAGGTGGCGACTCTTGCTTACCGCGACATTTCGCGAACCAGCGTTAAACAGTCAGTTCCAGATCCACCGATCACAGAACTGGCGACTCTGCTGGGGAATAATTTATAAAAGTGAGGTGTACCTTAGGACTAAGATCACTGTGTTTTCAATTGCTTTCCTTGTTTGCTTTATTATTGTGGGACTGTCTTGGGAGTTCTATAGATCCTAACCCGGATCTGGGGGATACCCTTTTAGAAAGTAGCAACAAGGCTGTGAGGGAACTGTGCGGGGTATACCGACATGGTTGAAACAGTCTGCTACGTTGATGTGGCACTTTGGTGTGTACCGGTAACCCTTGAGTTCAGTCAAGGAGAGTACGGGGCCTCCATGTGGTGTCATGAAGCATCAACAGACCTTAGGAACCTTAATTGAACCATCTTGGCCTCTTTAGGGTAGTGAGATAACTGACTTTGGTGCAGTCCGAGGTTGGTTGATACTCGATACTACACTCAATGGAGGGTTGCTTTCCTGGAATATTTCGGTCGCCAGTTCAGTGGCTAAATCGAAACGATGAACAATGAAAGCAATCCCGTGATATTGGGAACCTTAGAACCCGGTTACTTTGATTAGGACAGGTTGAACCCACCAACTTCAAGAGGGTACTACCCAGACCCCATGCTGGCCTTAAACCTTAAGGGCCTGTCTTGTGTGCCTTGTGTGCCTTACATGTTTGTCTTTGTAAATATCTGTGGTGTGTTTAATCATAGCATCATGACATCATCCAACATCATATGCATTGACTAACCATTTCAGGGGTTCGAATTTTCATCTTTGTTCTTGTTTTGTAGGACATGGAAACTGTTCGTAGAAAGACAATTCCAATCAGTCTTGTAAGGGTCCCTCCTCAGCTTAAGGAGCTTATATCCAGGATTCCCGAGAACTCTTCATTCAGTGAAAGGCATGGAAGTCTCATCAGCTTGGTCAATACCAACATTGAGGAAGATATGATGAAGGTCCTGTTCCAATTCTTTGACCCTCTGCATCACTGTTTCACCTTCTTGGACTATCAATTGGTACCTACATTGGAGGAGTTCTCCCGACTCCTGAAGATCCCTATCCTTGATCAGCTACCCTTCAACGGTACAGAAAAGGAACCTAAGCTTGAAGAGATTGCTAAAGCCTTGCACCTACAGTCATCTGACCTCAAGGGACATTGGGAAGTCAGAAGTGGTATTAAAGGGTTCTTAGCTAGGTTTCTGTTTGAAAAGGCCTATGAATGTTGGAATTCCCTTGACTTGCAAGCTTTTGAAGAGGTTGTGGCCCTCCTTGTTTATGGTTTGGTGTTGTTCCCTAACCCAGATCAGCTCATTGATATCAGTGCTGTCCAGATCTTTATGTCCAGGAATCCTATACCTACGTTGCTGGGGGACCTCCTTCACTCATGTTACACTCGAACCATGAGAAAAAGAGGTGTCCTTATGTGTTGCACTCCTCTCCTGGGAAAGTGGTTTATTTCGCACCTTTCACAATCAGTCCTGAAGAACGAGCGGGGTTTGAGATGGTCACAACGGTTGATGACTCTTACACATGCAGATATACATTGGTGCCCTAGGTCCAGAGAAGATGTCACTATCATTGATCGTTGCGGGGAGTATCCTAATGTTCCTTTACTTGGAATCAGAGGGGGTATTACTTATAGTCCATGCCTGGCTTGGAGACAATTTGGTTATGCTCGGAGGGATGGTCCTCATGACATGTTGATTCCTGACATAGTTTTTGACTTCGACAACGATACTCAAGGACTTCGCCAGAGATTTATCAGAGCTTGGAGGATGCCTAGTAGGATAGACAGCAAGACACTGGGGCACAGGAACTCCATCCCTTTGGAGCCTTACCTCAAGTGGGTACGAGCCCGCTCTCAGAAATTAGTAATGCCTTATCCTCACATGCTTCCAGTAATCAAAGAGCCTGCCTTGGAAGGAGAGGTGTCTCATGTTATTCAGCACCCTGATATGCCCACATCCTGGGAAGAGATGCAGAAGAGCTGGATCCAGCTTAAGGAAGAGCGGAATTCTCTTGAGACTAGTTTGCATGCCAGTGAAAAGAAGGTCTTGGAGCTCACCCGCCTGTTGCATGAGGAAAGGAACCTCAACACTTACATAGCTCCAAAGAAGATGCGCAACATATTTTGGGATTGATTTGATCTTTTTGTACTTTTGCCCATGAGGCTTTGATGTATTAAACAATGATTTTCTTAATAATAATGTGTGTTCCTTTTGGTCTACAACAAATTTGAATTTTCGAACTCTTGAATGCATTGCATAAACACATATCATTCATCATGTGCATCATAGGTACTCTTCTTTTCAGGTTGTTTACTGTTCTTCGCTGTTTATTTCAGCATCATGAATCCTGAATCATCAACCGAGGCATCTATCAAGGCTCTTCAGGCGCAAAATGTCCAATTTCAGGCGCAGAACGCCCAATTTCAGGAGCTGATCAAGGGCTTGGCTCAGGGTCAACAAGAGTTGAAGACCATGCTTCTGAAGAAGACTAAGAAGAAGAGGAGGACTGTGCTATTTAACACTGGGCGCAGACTCGGGAACACTTTGGTTGAAGCTGAAAGGACTCCTCCATCTGTGACGGAAGGTAGTCACCAAGAAAGGGAGGTCACTACTCCTGTGGGCTCTGATACTGAAACAGACTTCAACGACGAACAGTACCCTCCTGCTGAAGACCGGTACAAACAGCTGGAAGACAGATTAAAGGCTATGGAAGTTCAGCGGGTGCCTGGATTGGATTTCGGAGACTTGGGGTTATCTACTGGAGTGGTGATCCCACACAAGTTCAAAACACCTGCCTTCGTGAAGTATGATGGGGCTTCCTGTCCCAAGATGCACCTCCGTTCTTATGTAAGGAAGATCCAGCCTTACACAGCAGACAAGAACCTTTGGATCCACTTCTTCCAGGAGAGTCTTTCAGGGACTCACCTCGACTGGTTCTATCAGCTGGATGGAATCAGCATTCGTAACTGGGAGGATCTGGCCACTGCTTTTTACAAGCAGTATCAGTATAATGCCGACCTCGCTCCTACGCGTACCCAGCTCCAGGGTATGTCGCTAGGGTCGGGTGAAGGTTTTAAGGAGTACGCTCAGAAATGGAGAGACCTGGCTGGCAGGGTGCAGCCACCATTGACGGATCGGGAGCTGGTAGATATGTTCTTGGGGACCCTATCTGGTCCATTTTTCAATCATCTCATTGGTAATTCCTCTGCTGGGTTTACTGATCTGATCCTGACTGGTGAAAGGATCGAGGCCGGTATAAAATCGGGGAAGATACAGAAAGTTGCCTCCTCCAGTACTGAGAAGAAACCCTTCAAAAAGGAGGCTAGTGCTGTATATAGCTCCCGGAGAACAGAGCGACCTGAACACCGCCAATCTGTCAGTGCGGTAATGATTGCCAAACCTGCTGCCGCTCCTCGGCCAACTAATCCTCAAAAGTTTGAAAGACCCCGGAGAGAGTTTACCCGGTTAAGCATGACCTTATCACAGATCCTGCCACAGTTGCTATCCACCAATTTAGTGACTGTCAGGGAGGCTCCAAAGTTTCCCAATACTGCATCTCCCAAGTTCAATCCAAATGCTCGCTGTGCTTATCACTCTGATAGCCCGGGGCATAACACAGATGACTGTTGGGCCCTAAGGAATAAGGTTCAAGACCTCATTGATGCAAAGGAAATACAGTTTGAGGCGCCCGAGAAGCCGAATGTTGTAACTGCTCCCATGCCCCAGCATGGAGTGAATGCTGTTGAGGAGGATTTGTATGTAGCTTCGGTGGATGATGTTGCTACTCCATTGCTGATGGTCAAGAGGAATCTGTTGCTAGCCGGTTTATTTCCGGGATGTGGTGAAGGTTGCCCTCTATGTGTTGCTTCCCCTGCTGGTTGTTCTCTGTTGAAGTCAGGCGTCCAAAACCTGATAGATAGTAGAGAGATTTTGTTCAGAAAGACTGTTGTTCCTGCTGCTCCTGTTGAAGAAGTGTCGATCGTCACCATCTTCAACAACCATTCTGAGGCTCCTTCAAAGAAGCCTATACAAATTTTGTCAGTTCACAAGAGTGCTCCCATCACCATTACTGTTCCGGGGCCTATACCCTACAAATCTGATAAGGCTGTCCCATGGCACTATGGGGCGGATGTTTATGTTCTGGGTGTGAAACAAGAGTGCAACATTGATACTGGTGTCTCCAACATCACCGGGCCTGCTAAGGTCACTCGTAGTGGAAGACTGTTCTCGCCAGACATTGCTCCTCCGGCAATTCATAGGCCTTTGATCTTCACACCTGCCAGAGCGCCTGTTTCTCCCCCTGACCAAGTATCCACCCCTGCTACTGAGTCATCTGATACTCGGGGCAAGGGAATTGCTGCTGATGTGCCTGCCAGGACGGAGGCACCAAAGACCATTGTTGAGGCTTCCAAGCAGGAAATGGAAGAAATCCTCAAGATAATAAAGAAAAGTGATTTCAACGTTGTGGAACAGCTGGGGCACACCCCCTCTAAAATCTCCATGTTGTCACTGCTGCTGTGTTCAGAGGCTCATGCAAAGGCTCTGATTGCTTTCTTAAAGACAGCCCACGTACCCCAAGAGACGTCTGCTGACCAGTTCACCGACTGTGTGGCCAACCTAACTGCTGATAATGGCCTGGGTTTCTCTGATGCCGATCTGACAGCAAAGGGGAAGAACCATAATGATGCTCTGCATGTCTCCATTGAATGCAGGGGCACTACTCTTGCTCATGTGCTGGTTGACACAGGTTCTTCATTAAACGTGCTGCCCAAGAAGGCTCTGGATAGGCTGGATTGTGAGGGTCTAGAGCTCAAACCAAGTAACATTGTTGTTCGGGCCTTTGACGGGTCCAAAAGAATGGTGCATGGTGAAGTGGACATCCCAATCAGGGTTGGGCCACAGGTATTCGATTCAAAATTCTATGTGATGGACATCCATCCGTCCTATTCTTGTTTGCTGGGTCGCCCGTGGATCCACAAGGCTGGAGCTGTGACTTCCACATTGCATCAGAAGCTCAAGTACCCGGTCAGGGGGAAGATCGTAACAGTGCAAGGGGAAGAGGAGTACATGGTCAGCCACCTCAACTCTTTCAGATATGTAGAAATGGATGGGGAGTTCATTGAAACCCCCTTTCAACATTTTGAGGAAGTACCACAAACCTTGGCAGCAGCAGAAGCAGATGAAGAGGTTTCTCCTATGAAGATGGCCTCCTTAAAGGACGCCCGGGCTGTGATCGAAAAAGGTGAATGTGCAAACTGGGGCAAGCTCCCTGATCTTACTCCTAAGACTGACAAGTTTGGGCTGGGTTTCACCACAGAAGCTCAGAAAGCGGTGCGCAAGGCGAGAATTGGAAGACCTCCTGTGCTCATCACCCACTCAGAAGTGAATGCTATTGAAGAGGAAGTCAAAGTGGAAGAGTCAGAGTTCGATAGCTGGATCTACCCGACGACCGACGGTGGATTGACCAATTGGACTGCTAAAGATTTTACACCCATAACTTTTATTCCCCAGTAATGAATTTCTTTGTTTTTGATTTGTAATAAACAATAATTTGAAACTATATGGCCCGGTGTCTTACCTGGGGCACCGTGGTTTTATTTATGAGGGCTTTTGTTTGTCACTATCATATATCATGAATAAAAGCATTGGACGTTTTTCACAATTCAAATTTTGCGCTCCTTTTCTTTCCTTTCTTTACATATTGCAAAACAGCCGTATTTACACACACACTCACTCATACAGGTTTCAATCCACTCTGGATCTCACTGGTAACGACTCTACTACTGCCAGTTATGACTTCGAAAATCCGATCAACTTAGCCGAAGACGAAGGTGAAGATGATTGCGAAGTGCCTGGTGAACTTGCAAGACTGTTACAACAGGAGGAGAGGGCAATTCAACCCCATGAAGAGCCAGTGGAAATAATAAACTTGGGTACTGAGGAAGACAAGAAAGAGGTGAAGATTGGTGCCAACCTAGAACTCAGCGTGAAGCAACGGTTGATTCAGATGCTGCATGACTATAAGGAAATCTTTGCCTGGTCCTACGAAGATATGCCCGGATTAGATACCGACATTGTGGTCCATCACTTACCAACTAAAGGAGATTTCCCTCCGGTTAAGCAAAAGGTCCGCCGTATGCGTTCAGAGATGTCTGAGAAGATTAAAACCGAGGTTATGAAGCAGTTTGATGCCGGTTTTCTTGCAGTGACTTCTTACCCTCAGTGGGTTGCTAATGTGGTGCCGGTACCTAAGAAGGACGGCAAGGTCAGGATGTGTGTCGATTACAGGGATCTGAACAGGGCCAGCCCCAAGGATGACTTCCCTCTACCTCACATTGACGTCCTTGTTGATAATACAGCTCAACATAAAGTGTTCTCTTTCATGGATGGTTTTTCAGGCTACAATCAGATCAAGATGGCTCCGGAAGACATGGAAAAGACTACATTTGTTACTCAGTGGGGCACCTTCTGCTACAAAGTCATGCCTTTTGGACTAAAGAATGCTGGGGCAACCTACCAACGTGCCATGGTTGCTTTATTTCATGACATGATCCATCATGAGATAGAAGTGTATGTTGACGACATGATCGCTAGGTCCCAGACTGAGGGAGAACACCTTGATCATCTGCAGAAACTGTTTGACCGTTTGAAACTGTACAAGCTGAGGTTGAATCCGAACAAGTGCACCTTCGGGGTAAGATCGGGAAAGTTGCTAGGCTTCGTGGTAAGTGACAAGGGAATTCAAGTGGACCCTGCTAAGGTCAAAGCTATTCAAGAGATGCCAGTTCCTAAGACAGAGAAGGAAGTCAGAGGCTTTCTAGGACGTCTGAATTACATTGCCCGGTTCATCTCACATCTGACTGCTACCTGTGAGCCAATCTTCAAGCTGCTGAAGAAAGATCAGGTAGTACGTTGGAATGATGAATGTCAGGCTGCTTTTGACAGAATCAAAGAATATCTCCAAGAACCACCCATCCTTATGCCACCAGTTGAAGGGAGACCTTTGATACTTTACCTGACAGTGCTTGACAATGCAATGGGGTGTGTGCTGGGGCAGCATGACGAGTCTGGCCGAAAAGAGCATGCCATTTATTACCTTAGCAAAAAGTTTACCGACTGTGAGACCCAATACTCACTGCTTGAGAAAACTTGCTGCGCTTTGGTATGGGCTGCTCGCCGGCTGAGACAGTATATGCTGACTCACACTACCTTGTTGATCTCAAAAATGGATCCTATAAAGTACATATTCGAAAAGCCTGCTCTGTCTGGGAGAATTGCAAGATGGCAGATGATCTTGACGGAATACGACATTCAGTATACGACCCAAAAAGCCATCAAGGGAAGTGTATTGGCAGACCACTTAGCACATCAAGCTGTGGATGACTACCAATCAATGAACTTCGAGTTTCCAGATGAAAGCATTATGATAGTAACTGACTGTGAAATACCTGGGCCGGATGAAGGACCTGAACCAGGATCCCGATGGTCTATGCACTTTGACGGAGCCTCCAATGCTTTGGGAAATGGTATCGGCGCCATAATCGTATCTCCACAAGGTACTCATACTCCACTCACCGCCCGGCTGTGTTTCAACTGTACCAACAACATGGCGGAGTATGAAGCGTGTATCATGGGTCTTCAAGCTGCGATCGACCTGAGGATCAAATTTCTGAGTGTCTTCGGAGATTCCGCTCTTGTGATCAATCAGATCAAAAGAGAGTGGGATACGAAACACCCAAACTTGATTCCTTACAGAGAATGCGTGTTGGCCCTGATCCCCCACTTCACAGAGATAACATTTGAGCACTTTCCAAGAGAAGAGAATTAGTTGGCGGACGCGTTAGCTACAATGTCTTCAATGTTCAAGGTTAAATGGGATAATGAAGCTCCCCGGATCATCATCTGGAAACTGGACGAACCGGCATACTGTTGTGATCTCGAAACTGAATTGGTAACTGAGAAGCCTTGGTACCACGAAGTGAAGAGATATCTGGAAGCACAGGAATACCCTGAAGGAGCATCTGTCAATGATAAGAAATTCCTGAGGAGGTTTGCAGCCAAGTTCTTTCTTAGCAACGGCATCTTGTACAAGCGAAACCAGGATTCAACCCTACTGCATTGTGTAGATAAGACTGAAGCAGAAAGAATCATGGAGGAGCTACATGAAGGGACCTTTGGTACACACTCCAGTGGACATACCATGGCAAAGAAGATCCTACGGGCAGGGTATTACTGGTCCACCATGGAAGCTGATTGCTACCAACATTCTAGGACATGCCACAAATGCCAGATTTATGCAGATAAAGTGCATGTTCCTCCGGTTCCCCTGAATGTTCTGACTGCGCCTTGGCCGTTTGCAATGTGGGGCATAGACATGATCGGCGAGATTAAACCTACGGCGTCCAATGGACATCGCTTCATCCTAGTGGCGATTGATTATTTCACGAAGTGGGTTGAGGCAGCATCCTATGCTACGGTAACCAAGACTGTTGTGGCACGGTTCATTCGGCACAATCTGATCTGTCGGTACGGCGTCCCTGAGAGAATTATTACAGACAACGGTACCAATCTAAACAATAAGATGATCACTGAGCTCTGCGAACAGTTCAAGATACAGCACCACAATTCTTCTCCTTACAGACCGAAGATGAATGGGGCTGTAGAAGCAGCTAATAAAAACATCAAGAAGATCGGGCAGAAGATGACAGTAACGTATAAAGATTGGCACGAAATGTTACCGTTCGCTCTGCATGGGTATCGTACCTCAGCTAGGACGTCAACCGGGGCAACTCCCTTCTCTCTGGTTTATGGCATGGAGGCAGTCTTGCCGATCGAAGTACAAATTCCTTCTCTCCGGATAATGAAGGATGCAAATCTGAACGAAGATGATTGGATCCAGACACGACTTGATCAGCTCAACCTTATTGACGAAAAGAGACTTGCTGCTATCTGCCATGGTCAGACGTATCAGAAACGAATGATCAGGGCATTTAACAAAAAGGTCAGACCACAGGAATATCAAGTCGGGGATCTGGTGATCAAGCGAATCATCCTTCCTCAGAGTGATCCAAGGGGCAAATGGACCCCTACGTACGAAGGGCCATTTGTGGTTAAGCATGTGTTCTCAGGAGGAGCAATGATATTAACCAACATGGATGGTGACGACCTTCCTCACCCCGCCAATGCAGACATAGTTAAAAAATACTACGCATGAAAAAAGACCCGCTAGGCTGACATGTCTAGGCAAAAATTAGGGCTTCCCGTCGAATCAAAAGGGTTCGGGCAAAATGAAGGGATGAAAATGAAAAATCTGTACACTCGGCAAGTCGAAAACCTGAAAAGGCGGCTTGGGCAAAAATGGGTATCCCGGTGGACTGAAAACCCGAAAGGGCAGTCCAGGCAAAAATTAGGGATAAAAGCGTAATACTATGTCTCATTGGATCACTTTGCATCCAGAATCCGGTATCTACATCAAGACGGCATCGATCAGTCAGCTTCACTTTCAACCAAGGTCATCAAGTGACGAGACGCACAGAGTATAAAGGCAATAGCAGAGTTGAAACCCAGTGGATCATTCATATTTCACACAGCTGTTTATTTTCTTTTGTACAAAACTTGTATAAACTCTCTTGTTCGGCGACGTTCCGCTTACCAGGACGTCAGCCTCTTGTACGCAAAACGCCTATTCACAGGCTATTCAAAATCAATACAAATATACTTTTCAGTTAAACGTGCCAACTATTTTTCTTTTTTTTGTTTTGTTTTGTGAAGAACGTCCAAGGTTCAATTTGTGATATATGCATTGACAATAATTTGCTAGCTCATAAATATTTGCATACGAAACAAAGAATTAATTGCAGGTGACACTAGAAACAGGGGCAATAAAGAGTTGTCTGAGCAGTCTAATTGTTCTATCCTCCAAGGTACCAAGGTAGGTTCAGCTAAAAAACCTAACCAGACATCTTAAATTCCCCAGAGAGTGAGACAGCAAGTCAGTGCATTATTCCTCAAACAAAGTTAACAAGTCTCAAAGAAATTGGGTATCCTCCAGTAGATCCCAATGTTCCTCCAGCAGCACATATTCTTAACAAGCATCCCCGGCAGTCTTGGTCTAAAGATTGTTCCCCGGCGGCATACATCAACACTCAAAGGAATCACTTCCCCAGCATATCAAAACTTCCCCAGGAGAATCCCATCCAAGTTCCCCAGGAAAGATGGAATTCATCTCCCCAAGCAGTAAGCTTATCCCCAGTAAATTCTGGAAGCTCATCCCCTAGCAGAGCATGAACGCGTCGTCCGGCTTCATTTAAAGAGTTATTTCCTTAACAGGATATAACTGGGTTATCCTCAGCCAAAAGGCCACGGAAAGGTCGTCGTCAATATGGTTCTTTCCTATCCCCAGCGAAGTCCCTCAATACTTCCAATATAACAACGGTATCCTCAGCAAGTTATCAACACTCAGCAAGGCATCTCTCTTCCCACAGAGTATTGCTTCCCAGCATGATCACTAGAGTATTTTTTCTCCCCGCAGAATCTACCATTCGCCAAGTTCATTCCGCAACGGAGTCATCTTCTCCTACCGGTATTCTTGCAACTATCATCCCCAGCGGAAGCAAAATCTATTCTTCAACATCAGCCCAGGATACGACTTCCCGGCACCCGTCAAGGATTTACTCTCCTAGACAAAAACATACATAAAACATCACATACATCATTATAGCATGCATATACGTATCATATCTTACAAATCTCATTTATGTTGAGAACATCATTGCTTGATCCATATCATGCATTGCGTATGACTGACTTTTATCTTTCAGGAAAAATCCAGTTAAGTTCTCAAACTACATTTCAAGACCTAGACCGGTTCAGTTAAATCGTCCCAAGATTTTCCTGATGCTTATCTAGTCAAAGGCCTTCTCTGGTTCAGTCAGATCGACCCTAAGATCTCCTTGATGCTTATCCAGTTGAAGACATTTCAAGACCTAGACCGGTTCAGTTAAATCGTCCCAAGATTTTCCTGATGCTTATCCAGTCAAAGGCCTTCTCTGGTTCAGTCAGATCGACCCTAAGATCTCCTTGATGCTTATCCAGTTGAAGACATTTCAAGACCTAGACCGGTTCAGTTAAATCGTCCCAAGATTTTCCTGATGCTTATCCAGTCAAAGGCCTTCTCTGGTTCAGTCAGATCGACCCTAAGATCTCCCTGATGCTTATCCAGTCGAAGACATTTCAAGACCTAGACCGGTTCAGTTAAATCGTCCCAAGATTTTCCTGATGCTTATCCAGTCAAAGGCCTTCTCTGGTTCAGTCAGATCGACCCTAAGATCTCCTTGATGCTTATCCAGTTGAAGACATTTCAAGACCTAGACCGGTTCAGTTAAATCGTCCCAAGATTTTCCTGATGCTTATCCAGTCAAAGGCCTTCTCTGGTTCAGTCAGATCGACCCTAAGATCTCCTTGATGCTTATCCAGTTGAAGACATTTCAAGACCTAGACTGGTTCAGTTAAATCGTCCCAAGATTTTCCTGATGCTTATCCAGTCAAAGGCCTTCTCTGGTTCAGTCAGATCGACCCTAAGATCTCCCTGATGCTTATCCAGTTGAAGACATTTCAAGACCTAGACCGGTTCAGTTAAATCGTCCCAAGATTTTCCTGATGCTTATCCAATCAAAGGCCTTCTCTGGTTCAGTCAGATCGACCCTAAGATCTCCTTGATGCTTATCCAGTTGAAGACATTTCAAGACCTAGACCGGTTCAGTTAAATCGTCCCAAGATTTTCCTGATGCTTATCCAGTCAAAGGCCTTCTCTTGGTTCAGTCAGATCGACCCTAAGATCTCCCTGATGCTTATCCAGTTGAAGATATTTCAAGACCTAGACCGGTTCAGTTAAATCGACCCTAAGATTTTCCTGATGCTTATCCAGTCAAAGGCCTCCTCTGGTTCAGTCAGATCGACCCTAAGATCTCCCTGATTCTTATTCCAGTAGAAGACACCCAAGATTTTTCTCAACGAGCGTTGTTGAAGTTAAAATCGCCCAAGGTTCTCTTACCATCCATGCTGAGGCAGTAACCATCCCTGGTTCATTCATCAGCGTTTGAAGCTCCAGACTCAGCTCCTGTAACCAGTCAGGACACATCTATACCAAGCATCTAAAATCAGCTCCTGCAACGTGTCAGGTACTCATTTTTTCTTTTGCAGGTATGCAGGTTCTCGCTAAGGAATCTCTTACGCGATCAATCTCTAAATGGAATCTATAAGCCCATTTTCACCATCACTGCCACTATGTGAGCGCAAATTTCTGGGCATTCTAGTGTCCAATCATCTTCTACCCTCGGATTACGAAAGGCACGTCAGCCAATCTGCATCCTCAAGTCTAAGAAGATTGAACAGGGGCAACTGTTATACCCCAAAATTTGCCCTCCCATATTCCTCAAGAAATTGCCAAGCCAAGTTACAAAATTTCCCAAGGGTTGTGCAGTGCAACAGTCTCCCATACAGTCAAAATTAGGGTTTTGAGTCTGATCAAGAAAAGGAAGTTTTCAAAGGCTCAATCAAGTCTCATATGCTTACAAACATGGTCAAACATCCTCATATCAAGTTTCAAGGCATTCAGCTCAAGATTGCACAGTCAAAACCCTAAATTGCACTATAGTCAACTGTAGGGGCAAAATGGTCATTTGGCAGTCAAAAGTTCAAATTTTTGGTCAATATATCATTTTGAAGCCACAAACATCATTTGATCAATGCTTGATCATGATTCTCAAAATTTGGCTCAGAAATCATCAAAGATGCAAAAGTTGCTATATTTGGACAGCTGAAAAAGTCAACTGAAATTGACCAGGGCATAACTTTCACATGGATTATCAGAAAAATTCCATCCAAAGCTCATTTTGAAGAGAAAGACATTTCCTACAACTCATCTTCATACTTCAAGTCCAAGAAATGCTCTCACAAAAAGTTATCAATTTCAACATTATAGGTCATTTTCAAAAGTCAACAAAAAGGGACTTTAAGTCAAAGGCCATAACTTGAGATTGGTAAATCAAAATGACATGGGACCAAAGGCATTGGTTAAAGGACTCAAAGACCTCTCCAAAATGTCCAAGAACATGTGAAAAGCTTAAAAATTGAGCAAGTTATGCTTTGTAGAAGTTGGGAAATTTTTGTGAAATGGCAAAAGTCAACTATCCTTGAAACTCCAATTTTT
Source organism: Vicia faba (assembly GCA_948472305.1). Taxonomy (NCBI): domain Eukaryota; kingdom Viridiplantae; phylum Streptophyta; class Magnoliopsida; order Fabales; family Fabaceae; genus Vicia; species Vicia faba. The sequence continues at coordinate 1,035,099,152 of OX451735.1, forward strand.
GACAAAAGGGCCCACTTTCTTCCACTTGATTCATCCTTGTCATGCCACACACGTGTCCCATGATTAATTTCAAGACCAAATATTGATTTTTCTATTTTATTTAATTTTTAATAATTTAATTCATTTTAAATCTTTGAAAATTCAAATAAAATTCAAAAAACCAATGGAATAGTGTCATGTGAATTTGGACAACTTCCATGTATCATGGGCCAACTCAAAAACTCAGGCTAGGGTTAAGTTACACACTAAGTCTTGGTCTTGGCTTAAAAGGAGGAAAATTTGTTAATGGAAAAAACCCTAGGACTAATTCCCTCATGAGCATGAATCTAGGTCAGTTAGCAAGCCAATTCCCTTCCATCATAAGCACCAAGTCAAACCCTAACCATAAGAGACCATATGCTGCGCTGAAAAGCCTATTGGAACTTTGAAAAATTAGCCATATAATGCAAAACTGATTTCAAAGTTAGGGAGATTTTTAGGCCTTAATTCTTTTTCCAATAGCATCCTGGACAAATTCTGAACGCATCCCAACTCCAAACATCTTTCAAAACCCCAGGAATTGGTAGGGAGAACTCAAACCGTGTCACATAATTTTTGAGATTGCATATCACGATTCATACGTCCTTTTGCATTTTTATTGATGAATCCTTGTTCCTTACCAAGTTTCTAAGCTCTCCATTGGGTTTAATTGCATTTTTGGTGATCATACGTGATTCTACCATTTTCATATTCTAGGGTTTTGTAGAACTCAATTTAGGGCTTTTGCAAATAAGAAAAATCAGAGCTCAAGACCATTGCCATTGCACTCAGTACATCCAAACGAAAAGATTCCAACCCTCGCGCTCAATTTATGAGCGACGAGGGCCTCTTCGCTATTTTCTGTTAGGTGGTATTAGGCAACGTTTGCCAAACTGTTGCCTTTGAGTTTGTATTACAGGGGACACGAGGAAGAAGAACGTCGTGGCGAAGCGTGATTCGTTCATTTGAATTTCGCGCGCCCTCCACTAACGTATCTATTTTTTCTTTTTATTATTTATGTGCCATAATATATTAACTAACGCGTGGTAGCTCAGCTGGCAGGGACATACGCTGTTGACCTTCATGACCTGGGTTCAAGTCTCAGGTCTACACAATTTCATATTATTTTTCACTTCAAGTTTCCATGCAGCGCTAACGTTAAGACACACCATATGCCTCCATCCTCAAGATATACACGTGTCCTAGGAGATCTATCAAAGGACTCAGAACAAAGGCGTATGGTAGATGCCAGTCAACATGCCACACCTGATCCAGAAAGGTCAATGAATTCAAGCAAATGGGCCTTAATCTTCCAGGCCTGAACTTCCTAATCTGGGGCTACACCCCACCCTGGTTTGCCAAATTTATTTATTTTTCTTATATCTTCATTTATTTTAATTGTTATGTTATTTTAATTATTTGTTTTATTTAATTGTTAATCAAAATACAAAAACATCATAAAAATAAAAAATGCCCAAATAAAAATATAATTTTTATTTTAATTATTTTCTAAATAAATGCTTGTAATTACTTAGTTTAATTAGGGTATAATTTTAATCTTTTTTAATAAAAATCCAAAAAAATAGAATTTAGGTTTAATAATTTTTATTTTCTCTTTTTCTTTTCCCTTTTTTCAGAATAATAATGTTATTTATTTATTTTCATAAATTAAAAAATGTACATAAATTAATTTAGAATTAAATTAGGTTAAAAGTCAATATTTTCATAATAAACTTAAAAAACAATAGAATTAGGTCTAATATTTAATTTAATTTCAATTAACTTCTTTTTTCTTTTAAATCGTAAAAAACACAAAAATACCAAAACATTTAATTTTTAATTTTTATTCTTCATTAATTTATTGCAAAAAGGGTCCAACGCCCGTCGCTTTAATTATTTTGTTTCGCACATTTATTTTATATCGTTTAAATAATTATGTACATGTCCCAAAGCCTTGTAATAATTTTTACCTTATTTCTCGCACTTTTATTTTATTGCTCTTTACTTTCAGTCAAATCGGGTTCGGTTTATTTTGGCGATGTGGACCCGCGCCATTTGTAATAGTTTAGATTTATTTTCTCGCAAATATATAACTGTTAATAAATATGCATGAAAGAATATATGGACTTAAAAATAAAATCAAGCGTAGATCACAACAAACATGACAAGACAAAATAATTGAAACATGACACACGGACCGCACACACCACCCCTAGGGTACGCCTCACTGTTGCCTTTCGAAAGGTGATCGTCGAGTAGAGGATGTCTTAGTAAGTCCTCATGATCCGGGAACCTGGCATGAGGGTAGCTTCTAAGGTATCTTCCCATTGCTCCGGTGATCACCATGTCCCTACAAACTCGAATTGACCCGAACACCTCCAACGGTGGTGCTACCTACCTCTCAATGGTGGGATGGCACTACTTTAAAGGACATTTACACAGACGAATTCCTTAGGGTAGGTAGACGACTCATGGATACTTGCTCTCTTCAAAACAAAAATTCAAAGACTTTTCACACCAACACTTTTCAAAAGCTTTCAAAACAAACTTTTCAAACACTCTGACGTACGAGTCGAACTGAAATTTTTCAAAGAAACTTTTTAAAACCCACAATTGAAAAGCAAGCAAACATTTTTGAAAACACATTGAGCAAGTACCTAAGAGCCCATGGATAACCATGGATAGAAAGGGTGCTAACACCTTCCCTTTCTATAATCTACCTCCCGAACCGAGAGCAATCTCTTTTAAGGAATTTTTCTGTGCTTTTGTCCTTTCCCTTTGGAGAAAATAAAAGACGGTGGCGACTCTTGCTTACTGCGACATTTCGCGAACCAGCGTTAAACAGTCAGTTCCAGATCCACCGATCACACATGGTAGCTTTGTTTCATGACATGATACATCATGAGATCTAAGTCTATGTAGACGATATGATAGCCTGTTCACAAACAGAAGAAGAACACCTCGACCATCTGCAAAAGCTGTTTGTCAGGTTAAAGGAATACAAGCTCAGATTGAACCCTAGCAAGTGTACTTTCGGAGTCAGGTCCGACAAACTTTTGGGATTCATCGTCAGTAACAAAGGCATCGAGGTTGATCCTGCCAAAGTCAAAGCTATACAAGAAATGCCTGCCCCTCGCACTGAGAAGGAGGTCAGAGGTTTTTTGGGACGCCTAAACTACATTGCAAGGTTTATCTATCACCTAACATCTACCTGTGAACCAATCTTCAAATTGTTGAAGAAAGATCAGGTGGTTAAATGGAATGATGATTGTCAAGTTGCTTTCGATAAGATCAAGGACTATTTGTTGGAACCTCCTATCTTGATGCCACCCATCGAAGGAAGGCCTTTAATCATGTATCTGACTGTCTTAGATAATTCAATGGGGAGCATATTGGGCCAACATGACGAGTCTGGCCGAAAAGAGCATGTCATTTATTACCTTAGCAAAAAGTTTACCGACTATGAGACTCGCTACTTACTGCTCGAGAAAACTTATTGCGCTTTGGTATGGGCTGCTCTCCGGCTAAGGCAGTATATGTTGACACATACCACTTTGTTGATTTCTAAGATGGATCCGATCAAGTACATCTTCGAGAAGCCTGCTTTATCCGGAAGAATCACTAGATGGCAGATGATCCTTACCGAATATGATATACAGTACACGACTCAAAAAGATATAAAGGGGAGTGTGCTAGCCGATCATCTGGCTCATCAAGCTGTCAAAGATTACCAATCTATGAGGTTCGACTTTCCCGATGAGGATATCATGACTTTGGATAATATTGAAGAGAACAGACCATATGACGGACCTGAACAAGGATCCCGATGGACTCTGTACTTTGATGGTGCCTCCAATGCACTTGGAAATAGTATCGGCGCAGTACTTATCTCTCCAGAAGGTTGCCATACACCTTTCACTGCTAGACTCTGCTTCAGATGCACCAACAACATGGCCGAGTATGAAGCTTGTATCTTTGGTCTCAAGGCTGCTATTGACTTGGGAATCAAATCTTTGATTGTATTTGGGGACTCAGCTTTGGTTATCAGTCAAATAAAAGGAGAGTGTGATACTAAGCACCCTAACCTCATCCCTTACAAAGAACATGTCCTGACATTGTTACCACATTTCGAGCAGATTACCTTCGAGCACTTCCCGCGAGAAGAGAATCAGCTAGCAGATGCGCTAGCTACAATGTCATCCATGTTTAAACTTAACTGGGATAATGAGGCACCTCGAATCACCATTGAACGAATGGACGAACCTGCACATTGTCACGAGATTAATACCAAAGAAGTGGTGGGTCGACATTGGTTTCATGATATCAAAAGGTATCTCGAAGCACAAGAATACCCTGAAGGAGCTTCAGTCAACGACAAAAAGTTCTTAAGGAGGTTCGCTGCCAAGTTCTTTCTGAGCAATGGTATCCTATACAAGCGCAATCTTGATTGTGTCCTACTCCGTTGTGTGGACAAGGTTGAAGCTGAGCAGATCATGGATGAACTACATAATGGCACCTTTGGCACCCACTCAAGTTGTCATACGATGGCTAAGAAGATTCTAAGGGCAGGCTACTACTGGTCTACCACGGAAGCTGATTGTCATCAACATTCCCGTACTTGTCACAAATGTCAAATCTATGCTGACAAGGTACATATTCCTCCAGTTCCTCTCAATGTCTTAACGGCTCCTTGGCCATTCGCAATGTGGGGAATCGACATGATTGGAGAGGTCAAGCCTACAGCATCCAATGGACACCGTTTCATCCTAGTGGCCATTGATTACTTTACCAAGTGGGTCGAAGCAGCTTCCTTCGCATCCGTTACAAAGAATGTGGTTTCCCGCTTCATCAAGCAGAACCTCATATGCCGGTATGGTATCCCTGACAGGATCATCACTGACAACGGTACAAATTTGAACAATACTATCATCACCGCTCTGTGCGAGCAGTTCAAGATTCAACATCACAATTCATCTCCCTATCGGCCTAAGATGAACGGTGTTTTTGAAGCTGCGAACAAAAATATCAAAAAGATCATTCAAAAAATGACGGTCACCTACAAGGACTGGCATGAGATGTTACTGTTTGCTCTGCACGGGTACCGTACCACGGCACGCACTTCAACTGGGGCAACCCCTTTTTCTTTGGTGTATGGCATGGAAGCTGTTTTACCTATGGAAGTTCAAATTCCTCCCTTGAGAATCATAAAGGATGCTGGTTTGAGTGATGATGATTGGATTCAGACCCGACTTGATCATTTTAACTTGATTGACGAGAAGCAAATTACTGCTGTTTTCCATGGTCAGGCGTATCAAAAATGTATGATCAAGGCCTTCAACAAGAAAGTCAAGAGACAAATATATCAAGTCGGAGACCTTGTAATCAAGCGAATCATCTTGACGCAAAGTGATCTCAGGGGCAAATGGACCCCTACTTACGAAGGACCATTTGTGATCAAAAATATCTTTTCTGGTGGGGCAATGATTCTGACCACCATGGACGACGATGACCTGCCGCACCCTGCGAACACAGACATAGTCAAAAGATACTACGCATAAACGACCCGACAAGTTGAAAACCCGAAAGACCGACAAGTATATATATATACTTTTATTTAATGAAAACTTGAGAATAAAACATAAAAATATGTACCTTTATTTTTTATCATTTATACTTAAATAATATTTTTCTAAATATATTTTATTTTTGTATATTCATTATTTTATTTTATTTAAATAAAAACTATATAATATATATTTATTTTCTTAAAAGAAAATTAGGGTTTTTGCCCTTAATAAAAAATAATCTTTTTATTTCTTTTTTACATTAAATATTTTTACATACATAAAAATAAACAAAATATTTTTTGCATATTCATAATATTTTGCATATTTGTTTAATTTATTCATTTAAATATTGCACATTTATTATTTGTACCAATTATTCAATTTGGATGTAATAGTAATATTAGGGTTTAATTTTCTTGCAAATATCCCCCATTCAAAAATTGTATCCCTCTCCCCATATCAAATGTTGTAATAGTGTAGATTTATTTTATGCATTTATGCTTTCAATTATGCCATGTTAGAGATTAGGGTTTGTATGCAAAAAATCTAAAATCAAACAAATAGCTTGACTAATGCAAAGACAAAAAGCATGTAAAATGACAACACAATGCACACATGTATCCTTACGGTTTCATCCACTTGTTGTCTTTAAAATTGGCCATGTTAAGCATGTTGAGTACCTTGGCAAAACAAAAACAAAATAAAAGATCATAGTCCCTCGATGACGCTATCTTGGTTGCCTATACAAAAATGATCTAGTCCCTCAAAAATTGCCAAAGATAATTAGCACAAGTACTATCATGGTCAATACAATGACACACGTCTGTCCCATTTAACATCCTAATACAAGGTTGTTTACCAAATGCAATGGTAAAACAACACTGTCAAAAGGGTTAAAAATGTATAAGAAAGATCTTTGAGTAAAATAGGGTAGACAACTCTTAGTTACTTGATCAAAACTTGCAAAATCATCCTTGCTATTTTCAAACACACCTCACAATACAATTTCAAAACATTTCCTAAATCAAACTTTCAAACATTGAAATATATTTTCAAAAGACAAACACTTTTGTATATATTCAAACAAGAATCATTACAAAGGTTGCCACAACGATGGCCTCTTTTCAGAACATTTTCAAAACCACACACACAAAGTACCATTTCAAACAATTGAAAAGCAAAAGCAAGTGATCTAAACAAGTAACTAAGAGCCCATGGATAACCATGGATGAAAAGGGTGCTAGCACCTTCCCTTTTCATAATCTATCCCCCGAACCCAATAAAACATCTCAAAGGTCTTTCCTGTGCTTTTTGACCTTTCCTTTGGATAAAATAAAAATTCGGTGGCGACTCTTGCTAAACCGAAACATTTGCGAACACAGACACAAAACCTCAAGTCAGTTCTCCCACCGTATCACACAAGGTAACCAAAGAGGTGGTGTTGCAAATAGAGGATGAGGTGGTGGTCGAAAACCTGATAAGAGTCACATTCAATGTTACAATTGTCAGAAGTATGGTCACTATTTGAGTGATTGTCCAGAAAATGAAAGAATCAAGAAAGTGATGCCAAGCTTGCAAAACATGAAGAAGAAGAGATGATGCTGATGGTCACAACAAAATATGAAGATAGATTCAAGGACCAATGGTACTTGGATTCAGGATGTTCATCACATATGTCTGGAAGGAAAGACTGGTTTGTCAACATAAAGCCCTCAACAAAAAATATGGTAAAATTTGCAAATGACAATATCCTAGCAGCTGAAGGTATTGGTGATGTTATGATTATGAGGAAAGATGGCAAGAGGTCAGTAATTTCCAATGTATTGTACATACCAGGCATGAAGAGCAATTTTCTCAATATAGGGCAGTTGGTTGAAAAGAATTATGAAGTGCCAATCGAAGATAAGATGATGAGAGTCGTTGATGCAAATGGGAGATTAATCTTGAAGGCTCCTATGTCTCAGAATCGAACCTTCAAGATTGAACTAAATGTGATGGAGCACAAGTTCCTTTTGACTGCAGCTAGCAGAGATGAATGTATATGGCATTATAGACTAGGCCATCTCAACTTCAGAGACATCATAGATTTAAAGAGAAAAAATATGGTTTCAGGATTGCCTGAAATTGACATTCCAAATGAAGTATGTGAGGAATATGTGTAGGCGAAGCAACACAAGAATAGCTTCAGCAAGGATGCAGGAAGCAGATCGAAGGCTATTCTTGAGGTCATATACTCTGATGTATGTGGACCAATCCAGGTGGATTTGATGGGAGGTAACAAATACTTTGTTACATTCATAGATGACTTCAGTCGAAAGCTATGGACTTACCTGATCAAGAAGAAAAGTGAAGTGATCGAAGTATTTGCCAAGTTTAAGTCTATGGTCGAAAGACAAAGTGGTCCAAAGCTCAAAGTTTTGAGAACTGATGATGGTGGAGAATATATGTTGAAATAATTCGACACACTATGTGAAAAGGAGGAGATTGTGCATGAGGTGGTTCCATCCTATACTCCACAACAAAATGGAATTGCATAAAGGAAGAATCGAAACATCATGAATATGGTGAGAAATATGTTGAAAGGAAAGAATTTACCTAAAGAGTTTTTGGGTGAAGCTGTTTCGACTGCAACATACATTTTGAACAAATGTCCTACAAATAAGCTAGAAGGAATTACTCCAGAAGAATGTTGGTCTGGTGTGAAGCCTAGCTTGAGTCATCTGAAGGCATTTGGATCTATTGCACATAGACATGTGCCAGATCAGTTGAGAAGAAAACTTTATGACAAGTCAAGTCAAATGATTCTAGTTGGATATCATTCGACATGAGGCTACAAGTTGTTCGATCCAGTGAAAAATCAGATTGTGATCATCAAAGACGTGATCATAGACGAGTTTAAAGAATGGGATTGGACTGAAAATGTCAAAAAAGATTCAGTGGGAATCCTATTCGAAGAACCAAAAACTCAAGTTGAAAGAGAAGTTCGACAAGAGGAACCAGCAGATATACCAAGTACAAGCAGACCTCAAAGAACAAGACGCATGCCTGCAAGATTGCAAGATTGTGTGATTACATCAGATAATGTGATAGATGATGAAGGTGAGCTGGTACATTATACTTTCTATGCAAATGTCGAACCTGTTAATGCAGCTGAAGCATTGAAGGATTCGAAGTGGGTGAAAGCAACGAACGAAGAAGTGAAGTCTATCGAAGACAACAACACTTGGTCACTTGTCGAATTGCCTCAAGGCAAGAAGGCAATTGATGTCAAGTGGGTATACAAAGTGAAAACGAATCTGAAAGGTGAAGTAACTCGATACAAAGTAAGGCTTGTGGCGAAAGGATTTCTACAGAAAGAAGGAATAGACTTCGATGAAGTTTTTGCACCTGTTACTAGGATCAAAACAATCAGATTGGTTGTTGGTCTAGCAGAAATAAACAGTTGACACATATGTCAGATGGACGTAAAGTGTGCATTCCTGAATGGACCCTTAGAAGAAAAAGTTTATGTTAAAAAACCAGTTGGGTTTGTGAAACATGACGAAGAAAGAAAGGTGTACATGCTGCATAAAGCCCTGTATGAATTGAAACAAGCTCCAAGAGCTTGGAATAAGAAAATTGATAGTTTCCTAAGGGAGAAGGAATTTGTAAAATGTACAACTGAATATGGAGTATATGTAAGAAGAAGCAAGAGTGAATTGCATATACCATGTCTCTATGTAGATGATTTGTTGATAACAGGTAGCTGCAAAAGTGAGATCGAAGACTTCAAAGGTGATCTCAGCAAGGAATTTGAAATGTCTGATTTGGGTGAGATTTCATATTTCCTTGGTATCGAATTCTACAAGAGCAGTAGAGGTTTAATGATGCATCAAAGAAGATATGCAGGAGAAATTCTCAAGAGGTTTGAGATGGAAGAATGCAACTCAACTTCGACACCTGCAGAACTAAGACTGCAACTGGCGAAAGATGCAAATGAAGATGATGTTGATCCAACCCAATACAGAAGACTTATTGGATCATTAAGATATCTTTGTCATACAAGGCTTGACTTAGCATATAGTGTTGTTATGGTAAGTAGATTCATGCAGAAGCCAAAGGCATCACATCTAGCAGCAGTGAAGAGGATACTAAGGTATCTCAAAGGAACTTTTGATTATGGAATTTTGTTTCCTGCAGCTGATAAAGAAAAAGAATGCAAGTTAGTGGGATACACTGATTCGAGTTGGTGTAGTGATGCTGAAGATCGAAAGTCAACAACATGATATGCGTTTATGCTAGATGGTGCACCAGTTGCTTGGAATTTAAGAAAGGAACCAGTAGTGGCATTATCATCATGCGAAGCAGAATACATAGCTGCTTCTCTTTGTGCATGTCAAGCAACTTGGATGATGAACTTGGTCGAAGAGATAACAGAGAAAGATCATTGAGCAATTACCATGAAGATTGACAGCATGTCAGCTATCAATCTGGAGAAGAACCCAATAACACATGGTCGAAGTAAGCACATCGAAATGAGGTTCCATTATCTTCAAGAGCATGTAGCAGATGGGAAGATGAATTTGAAACACTGCAGAACTGAGAATCAGATTGCAGACATCATGACGAAGGGAGTGCAAGTCAAAGTATTCAGAAGACTAAGAGTCATGATGAACATAGATAGTTTAGACACAATAAATTAGGTGGTGTGTTAAATTGTAATTCAGTGTGTTGAAACTATGTGTCGAAAAGATTTGATTTGTTTAGATTTAAATAGATTTGAATTAAGTCTAGAATATATTAGATTTAATTTAGTAACAAAATAGATATTTTGGGCTTTGCGCTTAGAGTGTAAGCTCAGTTATAAATAGAGGGAGTAATCCCTATTTTTGTAAGCAAGTCAAGCAAGTCATTCATAGTATTTTACAGTTGCAAAGTGAATAAGAAAGTTTTCACAGTTTGTGAGCAGAGAGAAACTCTGCAGAAATTATTCGTCTTGTCTTCTTTTCTTTGTTTGTCTCATAATTAAATTGTCATTGTGATAGAAATTCATCATAGAATTTAGTGGATTTCCAATAGTGTCAACAATGAAGTTGGTTCTTTGCTTCCATAAAAGTCAAGAAAAAGACAATTAAGGATCATAAGCTTCATGACAAAAAAACACTTGTAATGAAGATATTAAACTGGTATACTTGTTAAGTACAATTGCCATTTACTTCGTCTACGAATGAGATGTTGTAAAATTTATTTATGTGAATAATCATTTTTCTATCTTCATCATTAACGTGAAAAGTCGGTATTTCTATAGATTGTCTCAACAAATTTGGCCGGTTCAATCCTTTGTATCCGAGAAGCCATGCGTATTATGAGAAATCAAGCCTAGCCAAACCACATATTTAATATGGAAAGTGCAGGTTCTGGAGGTTCTAGCAGACCTCTGACAATTGTGTGAGTTCTATCTTAAAATATCACTTTTGACACTATAAACCTGGATGCAACTTTTAGCCACTAGACACACAATCCTTTTAAGCTTTAACACACATATCATGCCTTGCAGGTCACCTTTTACTATGTTGGCTATAACAAATCTAGATGATGTATTGACAACTTATTTGCAAGGTTCTCCTGCCAAAATTCACATGGGTAACAAGGCATTGGTTTAAGATAATAAAGATTTACTATTATTGTTCCCTTGTGCAGATTGTACCACAAAAAGCATTCATCAATAGCCGACTTTTATCGTTTTTCACATTTACTAATGTAGGATTTGATGAACGAATTAGGGACATGAGAGCAGGTGGAAAGAGAAGAACAATTATCCCCCCTGATCTTGGACCCCCGGTACATCCCTTATTCTCTTTCATCTCCATTCCATAATGCACCTTTTACTCTTTCCATGTTGATTATCTCGCCTTATGTATAGGAAATTTCTTTCAATTATTGTTGCGATAATGTTGTGATTTTTAATACTTTTGATAAATGTGATTGGTGCAACATAAATATCTTTTATGGTGTAGTTGTTGAAATTACAAAAATCTTTACATTATTAGAAACAATTGTGGTTGTGAGGTAAAAATATGCATATATAAGCTTCGATCTTTTGCACCTTTTCTTAACAATAGCTCATAATTGTTACCAATAGTTTCCAAGTTGCATTTATTATAATGTAAAATGTTCTGAACTTCATAAAGAAACATGATTACATTTTCGCAAAGAAAATGTTCTATCATGAGTTGCATGGTGATTGATGTACGTAGGGCCTTCAACATTTTATAGCTCAAAACAATTTGAAGTTTTTGATGATGAATTATTAAGCATACAAAGTTATGAAAAAAGAAACATATGATTTTATTCTACTGTTGTATTCAATTGAGAAAAAATCTCTCATGTGATGTATACAAATATTAGCTAGTTACTAAATTATGATATTGCTTTGTAGAGTATTCTTTATTGTTTTGAATATGTACTATGAAAATACTAGAAATTTTCAGTTGAATCCTCTAATCTTCATTCAATTAGATGGTTCAGCAACAATGGATTTGTAGAATGGGCATGAAACTGTACTACACTTGTTTGTACTTGAAAAAAATTGCACCAAAATTACTAACATCCTTCATGTCACGGTGGATGATGGTTTCTAAGGATATTACTTCCTTTTCATAATGTCCAACAATGATCAGTGTCATGTCTGGTACTATTAGAGTGGTAAACACATTTGACATTCGGGTTATACTTTGGAGATGAAACATTGGGATTTGAAGGGGGATCACGCAATGTTACCAAATTAGCCTTTAACAGGTGTTTTAGGGCTTGAGATAGTGACATGTTGATCCTTGTAAATTGTCTTCTTGGAATATCAGGTGTTTGGTAGCCAACTTGTTGTTGTGGTCTTTGAGTAGAGGTCGGATTGGAGATTAGAACTGCATTTACAGATTGACGATGGTCCTTCTTGATATGGCCCCTTTACCCATACACAACATTAGTTTCTTTTTTACTGGTAAAATGTTTCTTCATAGTATTTGATGTAGAGGAAGAGCCCATGGGGAACTTTCCACTTTTAATACTGCTCTCGACCCTTTCACCAGTCAAAATTAACTCAGTGAAACCAGATGATGAGCTCCAAATTAGTAAGTTGAAAACTGATCCAGTCAATGTTCCCATGAACATATCTACCAATTCCCTGTCAGTCAATGGTGGCTACACCCTGCCAGCCAGGTCTCTCCATTTCTACGCGTACTCTTTAAAGTCTTCATTGGAACCCATGGTCATTCCTTGTAATTGTACTCTAGTTGGCGCCAGATCGGCATTTTACTGATATTAACGGTAGAAGGCGGTGGCCAAGTCTTCCCAGATATGGATGTTGGAACCCTCTAATTGGTAAAACCACTCCAATTGATTCCCATACAGACTCTCTTGAAATAAGTGCACCCACAACTTCTTATCAGTGGTATGCGGTTGAATTTTACGGACGTAAGATCTCAAGTGAAACTTTGGGTATGAAACACCATCGTACTTGACAAAAACTAGAATCTTGAATTTGTGGGGATTGCTACCCCAGGAACCAAACCCAAATCACCAAAACCTAGGCCAGGCACAACTTGAACTTCCATAGCCTTCAATTTGTCCTCCAGTTGCTTATACTTGTCTTCAGCCGGTGGATATTGTTCGTCAAAATATTCCTCATCCTTAGAGACTGGATTGTTACCACCCCCCAGCACGAGTGCTCCTTGCATCTTCATCCTGATTCCCATCCTCCTCGGAGGAGTCTTTTACCACTTCAACTTGTCGAACAGGGCCCTTGAACCTCTTCACCATGTTGATCAAAGCTTTCTTCTTGGTCTTCTTTTTTCCAACCAGAAGTGACATCAGCTCTTGCTGTCCTTTGGCCAAGTTGAGCAAGGTTTCTTGAAATTAAGAATTTTGTGTCTGCAAGTCCTTCACAGTCTGATCGAGATACATCTTACTGAAATAAATAGTAGAAAGATGAGGAAACCTGTGTTGTAAAACCTGCTTATGTTATGATGCATGTAATGTGAATGCAAATGTTTTCAAGGACCTTTAAGATTTTAAATTTGTTTAAACAAAGAAGGAACAAACATTAATAAGTTCAAACGGTTTACAAAAAATGCCTTTTGGGCTTACAATGTAAGAAGCACAAATAATACAAAATAAACTCCAAAAACAAAAAGGACTCAAGCTTCCCATGAGTGCATCCTCTTCGATGCTATGTAAGCATTCAAACTTTGCTCTTCATGAAGCTGTCTCGTGAGCTCCAAAACCTTCTTCTCGCTTGCGTAAAATTGGGTTTTAAAGGTGTCTCACTTCCCTTTGAGTTGAATCTATGATCTTTGCAACTCCTCGAGAGTAGTAGGCTTGTCAGGATGAAGAGTAGTGTAGGGAACATCTCCTTCGCAAATCGGCTCCATGATGATAGGTAGGATGGTCTCATATGGCATCATGAGGTTTTGAGCGTGAGCTTGCACCGACTTGAGATAAGGCTCCAAGGGAATGGAGTTTTTATGCCCCAACGTCTTGCTATCAACTTTGTTCACCATGCCCCAAGCTCGTACAAATCTTTGACGATAACCTTGGACATCATTCTCTTAGTCAAATATAATTCCTTGGACAAGCGCATCATGAGGGCCATCCCTTAGGGTATACCTAAACTGTCATAGAGCCAAGCAAGGATTATAAGTGATACCTCCCCTAACGCCAAGGAGAGGGACATTAGGGAATTCCCCATAACGGTCAATAATGATAACATCCTCCAAAGATCGAGAACACCAATGAATATCTGAATGTGAGAGTGACATCAACCTATTAGACCATCTCATGCCTTGGTCATTCTTCAAAACAGACCAAGGAAGATGAAAAATAAACCACCTAGCCAACAGAGCAGTGCAACACATAAGGGTCCCCCTTCTCTTCATGGTGCGAGTGTGAAGAGAGTGCAAAATGTCTCCAAGTAAGGTAGGCACCGGGTTACGAGATAGAAAAGCTTTGACCGCATTCACATCTATGAGTTGGTCTGGGTTAGGAAATAGTACCATACCATATATTAGAAGAGCCAAAATCTCTTCAAAAGCTTACAAATCCAGAGCATCCTAGAAGAGTTGAGCCTTCTCAAGCAGAAACTTGGCTAGAAAACCCTTAAAACCACTTCTTGTTTCCCAATTTGCCACAACATCAGACTATTGCAAATGTAAATCTAGAGCAATCTCCTCAAGTCTTGGGTATTTCTCAATACCAGTGAAGGGTAATTGATCAAGAATAGGCACTCCCAAGAGTTGAGAAAACTCCTCCATGGTGGGAACTAATTGGTAATCAGGAAATGTAAAGCAATGGTATAAAGGGTCAAAGAACTGAAAGAGCACTTTCATCATGTATTCATCAAGGCTTGAGGTAACCAGATTGAGAAGTCGACCATGTCTCTTGGTGAATGGATAATTCTCAGGAACCCTTGATGCTAACTCTTTGAGTTGAGGAGGCACTCTTACGAGGTTAACTTGGATAGTATTCCTATGAGTGGAAGCCATGTCCTACAAAATAAAACAAAAGATAAATCTCTAGGTCCTTGAAATGGTTAATGAAAATTCCATGGTATGATGTTATGATGTTATGTACAAATAATCATATACAAGCACACAAACAAGTCCTTAGGTTCAAGTTTGCATGGGGTTTATAGGGAAGTACCCTCTTGAAATTTAGTTGGTTCAACCTGTCCTAGAAAGTAACCGGGTTCTAGGGAATCTCAATATCATTGATCTTTCTTCATCGGGCATTGTTTCAGCGCAAGCCTCTTTATTGGTGACCGAAATATCCCGAAAGTATGATCTCAATGAGCGTAGCATTGAGTATCAACTAACTTCGGACTGCACAAAAGCCGGATATCTCACTACTTCCTAATGGCCAAATTGTTCAATTAAAGGTTCTATGGTCAGTTAGTGTTTCATGACACCACACAGCAGCCTCGTATTCTCCTTGACTGGACTTAAGGGATATTGGTACCAACAAATGTGTCACACTAACATAGCCATTACTTCAACCATGTCGACATACCCCACACAGTCCCCACGATATTTTGTTACTTACCTAATAATGTCCCCAGATACGGGTAGAGGATCAATACAAAACCCAAACAAAGACCAAAAATGTAAAGAAAACAAGTCAAACAATGAAAGCATTTCAAGGTGATCTAGTCTCTAAGGTAACCCCACTTTTAAGTAATCACTAGAAGAGTTGCCAGTTTTGTAATACGGTGGGAGAACTGACTTGGGTGTTTTGCGTTTTATTGCAATTATGCAGATAACAAGAGTCGCCACCGACTTTTTTTATCCAATAAAGGAAAGGGTGAAAAGAACAGGAAAGAACTTTTGAGAATTTTCTTGAGTTCGGGAGGTAGGTTATGAAAAGGGAAGGTGTTATCACCTTTTTCATCCGTAGTTATCTATGGGCTCTTAGTTTCTAGCTCACTTTGAAATGCTTTGTTTGAAATGTGCTTGTGATTGATTTTAAAAGTATTTTTGAAAGTGTCTTTGTTTAGGCGAACTTTGTAATGATTCTCGTCTCTATAAGAATGCATACAAAGTATTGACTTTTAAAAGATGTTTTTGAAAATGGTTGTGAGCAAGCAACTACGAACGTTATACCTACTCAAAAAGTCTTAGTTCTTTTCCTACTCCTTTATATATTGCCATCTTACCATTTATTAGTAAGAAGCCCTATCATTGGATGTGAAGGGACAGGCGTGGATCATCATATAGTCATAGAAAGCAACATTGTAGGATACCTTAGCAATTTTTGTAAGGGTCTAAGATCATTTATGAAGGCAACATTCGAAGGGTCATCGAGTGACTATGATCTTGTTTTTGATTGTTTTGTTAAAGTATCCCATGTTTGTGTAACATGACTATCTTTATCTTTAAGCAACAAATGAGGTTATCCCTAGAGGTGCAAGTGTGCAAAGTGTTTGTTTTCATGCTCTTTGTCTTTGAATTAAGGTTTTCTACTTGTTGATTTTGTCTTGCCATACAAACCCTAATTACTAGCAATTATATTGAAAGCGATCAATTGCGGAAATGTAAACTTTTACACTATTACATCATTTAGGGATAGGGTACAAATTTACAAATGAGGAGTGAAAGCAATTAAAACCCTGATTTACTATTACAATCATATTGAATATTGCAAGAATAAAATGTACAAGAATGTAAAATAATATGCGAGGAAAAGGAAATTGTTTTTTTTTTTTCAAGTTTTTTTATATGAAAAAGCTTAGCTTAATTAAATTACTAAAAAAAAGAAGAAATTAACTAATTATTATAACTTAATTGAAGGAAACTAAAACTAAATTAAATTAAGAAAAGAAATTAAATTAGTTAAGGAAACAATTTTTTTTTAGGTTTTTATATGAAAAGGCTTTTAATGAATATGAAGAAAGAAATTAATTAATAAAAATTCCTAAATCCTAAGTTAATAAAAATAAAATTAAAATAAAAAACTAAGTCTATATTAATTAAAAGAAAAGGAATTTATTAAGGAAAATGTTTTTGGATCTTTTGGTTTTTAGAAGAAATAAGATAAAAATACACTAAATATACAAATGATAAATATAAAATATTCTCTTATATTACTTTTGATTAATAAAAATAATAATAATAATAATAATAATAATAATAATAATAATAATAATAATAATAATAATAATAATAATAATAATAATAATAATAATAATAATAATAATGATGATGAAAATAAAAATATAAAATAAAATAAAATAAAATGAAAAAATATAGAAAGTCAGGAGGGTGTGAAAATGATTTGGGGTGTAAGTGTGTAAAACTGTTTTTGTTTGACTTTAGACCCAAAGTGTTTTGTTTTGTAATCAGAAAAAATAAAATAAAAGAGTTGGGTTGCGTGTTGTTAGCAATGCAGGGAGTGAGGAAAAATAAAATGACAAGGCCCAAAGACCTATGGCCCATGCACACTACCTGTTGGACAAAAATGAAGCAAAAAAATGTTAAGAAATGAAACAAAAGGTCCATTGGGTTCGGACCCAGGACCTTATAGGGTAATGCCTTACGCGTGCGCTCTCTACCACTGGGGTGGCTATACATCCGGTGTTATAAACAAAACCATAGATATATATTACAAGACCAGTTCTAGTGACAAACTTCATCTTCTTCCTTGCGCCAGCCGGAGCTTCTGCAACTCATTCATTTCTCAACCATTCTCAAAAGTATGAACATCAAACTTATTAGAAATAACATCACGATTTCAGAAATGTAAATAACTTAAGCAATGGCTCAAAGATGAGCATGGATTTTAACTAGCACCAATTTTAACCTAATTTTTTCAGAAAGTTCAGGTTCAAAATTCTCACTACTCAAGCAACATAAATGAATTCTAAGGACATGGTTAGTTTCAGGGCTATGATATCTACATTCTATCCTTGAAAATGGAAAGCTAATGATTCATGTATGAAGATTTCAAAAGTCAGAAAACTTACCTTGAAAATGGAATTCGTGTTTTGAGTTTGAGCTTGTTTCAAGGTGCTGCAATGATCAGGTTAGCTTCCTTGAGTCCCTAGGAAGCTAATGCAATGCTTAGCTTGAATGGAGAGTGGCTGAAATGGTATGGAGAAGTCAAGCTACATACCTCTATTTTTGGTTATGGGAGATGAGCAAGATGGTGTTACAGTTATATTGTAGGTATTAGAACAAACTCTATATGTGTATTAGAAGCTTTGTGATTGATTAGAACTAAAAACACACAAGTAGATTTTGTGTTTCAAGTTTCTTGGACAGAAATGACAATAATTTAGGTTTGTGTGCAGTTTTAAGTTTCAGGGAGTTTTGGGATGCTTGAGGGCTTGTGAACTCGTGTTTTAGCTCACAAATAGTGTCTTTATTTATAAGCAAGAAGTTTGGATGCTTGGAGAAGTCAAAAATCAAGAATCACATGTTTGTGGATTTGCCTTATTTTTGAAGCAACATTGATGAACATGGTTCCAATGCTTCTATCAGGCCCTCTAGAGTGGTTGAACACTTTAAACATATTTCTTATGGCCTAGTAAGTTAAGAGTGTGCAGAAGAAAAAAGTTAGAGGCTCAAGAAATTGACTTTGTGATTAAAATGATCTTTACAAGAATGGAATGATTACTTTATTCCCAAAGTGGCAATTTGGTTTGGATAATGCTTGAATCAATTGGATAATGGCTCAATTGGTTGTGTTAACCATTAATTATGGAGTGCAACACAAGTTTGAGGCCTGGAAAAAAAATATTATGCAGCATGGCTATGGATTTGGTCAAGTGTTCATCACAAAATTGACTTGTAATTCAAGTTTGAAACCCTAACTTCATCTCTTCGATTCTCCTAGCTCAATAATGATCTTAATGAGTAATTTGGACATTTTTAAAAGCTTGGAACATCCTATACAACATTCATGTTTTTCATTTTTGAAGAATAAATTTGGAACTATGTTAAAAATTGCCATGAAGTTAGGTCAAAAATCTGCCTAAACTAGGTCAAATTTTCACTAAGTGTTTTAAGAAAAAATGCATGACTTCATGAATTTATAAATCAAAATCCAAGCATTTCTAGGACTTGATAAGTAAAGAAAAGTTATAGATCTCATAAATGTCTACAAATTTCATTTTTTTTAAAAATTTGAATCATCTTGCATCTTGGTGAAAATTTGGCATGAATTCATGAAAAAAATAAGACTTAAAAACACTTAGAAAAATTCTAAGTCTTGAAAAGTTTGAATTTTTAAGATTAATTTTGAATTTATTGATTTCTTGATGATCAAGTTTCAAATTTTTGAATGTCTTGATGAAATGTGATCTTTGAAACTCAATTTTGATCAAAAAGTCAAAGTTTGACTTTTGGTGTATCAGTTGACTGAATTTCAACTATCAATCAATTGATCTTGAGAAATGAATTGAGATATGCAAATAGGTCAAAATGATCCATTTTAATCCTTGAGATCACGTTTCAAAAAAATAAGTCATGTATTAAGTCAAAAGTCAAAGATTAGTCATTCTCAATCAAAACCCTAATTTTGACCATTTTGCCCTTTTGGTGTTTTGAACAATTTTCTTGGGGAATTGTGATCCAAACTTGATCAATTGATACATATGACCTCAAAATGTTGATATTGGTCCAAAATATTAAAGTTTGACTGTAGGTTGACCATAGTTGACTTTTTACCCAATACAATTGATTTTAGGTCATCTGATTAATTGACTGAGCAACTTTGTGATCCAAGACTTGAAAATTGACATGAACAATCTTGAGGGTCCATAGTGATCCATGAAAGTAATTTGAAGTATTAAAAGTCCAATTGTTCTTGTGCAAACTCAAACCCTAATTTGAGGTATCAGTGTTAAGGAGATGACTTGACCTAGTCAACCCTTGTGTAAGCTTGAGCTTTTGAAGATCTTTATGAGAAATTTATTGAGAAAAGAGGGGGGGAATTTTGGGATACAACACGATTCAAAAAGAGTACTCCTCCAAAGTAGGAACTAGTTGATAATCGGGGAACGTGAAACAGTGGTAAGGGGATCATAGAACTGAACAAGAGTTTCAAGAATTCCATCTGGAACCTTGATCTGAAGAATACCCAAAAGCATCTTATAACATCCTCTGAAATCCTCATGACTAGATACCAAAGACCATTGATTTCTCAACTCTTGGAACTCAGGTTTCTTGAAATCGTAGTTCTTAGTGTTCCTCTTTCCAATATTCAGGATCACAAAACCTATGATGCTCGCAACGAAAATTTGTGAGTTCCTTGAAAACCAAGTGAAAAAAGAGATCTAAGGTACGGGGGTTGATTATACAATGCAAGAAGGGAAAAAGATCAAAACCATATATTTATCATGCAATGAAAGAAGAAGAAACTAAAAGCAAAGCACAAAGAAGAGATCTAAGGTACGGGAGTTGATTATACAAAGGGAAGGTATTAATACCCTATGTATATATAGTAATCTATAAGAACCTCTTGTAATATTTATTTTTTTGGTTAAAATGGTTTGTTTCCTAAAAGAGTGTGGAGTTGAGAAAATAAATTATTTTTTATTGATCTTTGATTTGGAAAGACTATAAGTCTTATACCTACGTACTAATGAAGGATCGAAACCTCGTAGTTCGGGGTAAAAATAACAAAAAGTTTATTGTGATTGATTTTTAGGAGAAGAGACAATTGTTGTCATATTAAGGAGAATACTTAACTAATTCCACCACAAGTATGAGAAGGTGGATCTTTTATCACTACGAAGGAAGAGTTCCTAACTTGGGTATAAGATTAACAAGTTTCCACTAGCTCCCTTAAATGGAAAGAATCACATTTACTTTAATCACTACCATGGGGATTGAAGAATTATATCTTAACTATAGAAATGACTCATGTCTAATCTCTTTGAGAAAATATTTTAAATTGAAAAGCCAAAGTGGTAAAAAGATTTGGGTGAGGTTGAACCTATTTTAGTCTTTTGAAATTGTTTAATATGTTTAAGTGTATTGGAGCATTTGTTAAAGAAAGAAAGTTTGAAAAGTCAATGAGATAAAGTCAAGGTTTTTTATATGAAAGTGGTGTAGGTTTAAAATTAGGGTTTAAAGGTATAAAGGTAAACATTTAAGCAAACAATTACAAAAGTAACATACATAGGTAAGCATATAAAGATGAACCTAAGAAAAATATATGCACATGACTATTAAGTCAACAATATGATCCCTTTCCTTGGATTTTGGCATAAATACTAGTATAATGAAGTATAAATATTAAGCATCATCACATAAACACTTAAGAAACAACATTAAAGAAAATAACATGCAAGTTTCATGTATTAGGTTTTAAGATTATTTCTCACGATCATACAAAGCATTAACATTAATCAAAAACCTCAAAAAAAATTGTAATATTTGTAAAGAGTCAACCAAGGACGCAACCCCTATGTTAGGGTTTTCGGTCGTTTCTCATGATAACATTGGCAGAAAGTCGCAGAAAGCAACAGCTACTGGTTCGCAGAATATAGGTGATGGCGAGGAGGTGGAAAAGAAAGTTGGGATGATTGTCAGGGAGGTAGAAGGTGAGACTGATTTTACTGCTAAAACATATAAGGAGGTGGTGGGGGGGATGCAAGTAATGGGGATAGGGAGAATGATATGGATGAGTCGGAGTCACAAGAGGATGAGGGTGGACCGAATATAGAGGATAAGGACGGAA
This sequence comes from Vicia faba, assembly GCA_948472305.1. NCBI lineage: Eukaryota > Viridiplantae > Streptophyta > Magnoliopsida > Fabales > Fabaceae > Vicia > Vicia faba. The sequence continues at coordinate 1,035,120,946 of OX451735.1, forward strand.
TAAGATTAGAAGAAACAAAATAGGAAATTATGATTGCCCTATATTTGTGCTTTCCAAAGCAGAGGAGAAGAGAATTTGTAAGCCATGGAAACGATGGGTTATTGTAAAATTGTTGGGGCGAAGGACTGGGTACAAAGCATTGGAGATTAGACTGAAATAGATGTGGGTGAAAATGGAATAATTAATATCATTTATCTCAGAAATGATTATTATCTTGTGACGTTCTCTCATGAATATGACCATACAACAGCTTTGACAAATGGTCCATGGTTCATATATGATCAATATCTTACAGTGAAGAAGTGGTGCCCGAATTTTCAGCCACAAAGTAATCAAATACATCCGGTTGCAGTGTGGGTGAGAGTTTCAGGTTTTCAAATTGAATACTATGATGCTAGGGTCCTAAAGTATGTTGGAAACAAGATTGGAACCATAGTGAAGGTGGGCAAAAATACTTTGAGACATGAGAGGAGGAAGTATGCTTGCATTTGTGTCGAAGTATATCTATCAAAGCCTTTGCTTCCTATGTTTACGATTAAGGATCGAAAATATAATGTTGAGTATGAAGGGTTGAATATGTTGTGCATAATCTGTGGGAAGTATGTGTTAGATTTACTTAAGCAGACTTCTGTATAAACTGACTTTTGTATATTGCTCTTAACAAAATAAGTTACACACTTGGTCCTTTATAGACCCAAATAAAACTAATACAATTCTAAACATAAATTCAAAACATAACGGCTACTATCATAACTAATAAAACTATTGCCTTTCCTACTACCATACTTAATACAAATCATTTATTTCAAACACATTTAATGTTTATTCAACAAAACTCCTCTTTAAACTTAAATGCTTCTTCGATCCAGCATTCCAATCATCTTCTTACCTCTTTCGAATACTTCTTTTGACAATGGCTTTGTGAAGATATCCGCTGCTTGGTTTCTGCTTGCTACATGCTTTAGTTCCACGCTTCCCTCCTTCACATGTTCACGTATAAAGTGAAATCGAACGTCTATATGCTTGCTTCGTTCATGGTTCACTGGGTTCTTTGCTAATTCAATAGCTGATTTATTGTCCACTTGTATTATTGTTGGACCTTCCTGTTTCAGTTCCATCTTACTTATCAACCTTCTGAGCCATACTGCATGACAGACGCACCAGGATGCTGCCACATATTATGCCTCACACGTCGAAAGTGTCACTATAGGCTGCTTCTTCGATAGCCAAGTGAAAGCTGTGTTTCCCATGAAAAACACATATCCTGCAGTGCTCTTTCGATCATCAATGTCTCCACACCAGTCACTGTCAGAGTAGCCCACTAGCTTGTAGTCTTCTGTCTTTGAATAAAACATCCCAAGTGATATTGTTCCTTGGATGTATCTTAGAATTCGTTTCAGCGCTTTCCAATGTGTGTGTACTGGCTCCTCCATAAATCTGCTCACTATGCCAACACTTAGTGAAATATCTGGCCTTGTGCATGTGAGATATCGAAGGCTACCTACCAAGCTTCGATATTTGCTTCCTTCGACCCGTTCTCCTCCATCAAACTTCGACAGCTTTGTACCTGGCTCCATTGGCGTCGAAGTTGGATTGCAATTCTTCATTTTGTATTTTTCTAGGATTTCCTTTGCATACTTTTCTTGTGATATGAAAATTCCAGCTTCTTCCTGTCGAACCTCCAGACCAAGAAAAAATTTCATCGGACCTAAGTCTGTCATTTCGAATTCGCTGGTCATGGTGCCTTTGAAGTCTTCGATCATCTGAACATTATTGCCTAAAAAAATAAGATCATCTACATAAAGAGCAACAAGTAATAAATCACTTCCATTTTTCTTCACATAGAGGGCTGGTTCATAAGGGCATTGCTTGAATCCATTCTCCTTGAAATATGAGTCAATACGTGTGTTCCACGCCCTAGGTGCTTGCTTCAGCCCATACAATGCTTTCTTCAGTTTCAGCACCTTCTTCTCTTCTCCAGTCCTCATATATCCAAGTGGTTGTTTGACATAAATTTCTTCTTCGAGCACACTATTCAAAAATGCTGTCTTGACATCCATTTGAAATATTTGCCATTTGAACTGAGCAGCTTGAGAGATGAGTAATCGAATTGTCTCCATTCTTGCAACAGGCGCGAACACTTCGTCATAGTCAATTCCTGCTTTCTGCTTGTATCCCTTCGCAACCAGCCTTGCTTTGAATCTTTCGATTTCTCCTTGAGCATTCATCTTCTTCTTAAATACCCACTTTACACCAATGGGTTGACTTCCTTTTGGTAGTTCGACCAGCTCCCAAGTATTGTTGCGTTCGATTGCTCTAATCTCTTCGTCCATGGCATTTTTCCACTTCTCATCTCTTAACGCTTCTTCAACACTGATGTCTTCAGCATCTTCCAGAAGGCACACAAGATGCACCTCACTTGTTGAATCATACAAGTCTTGCAAACTTCTCATTCTGGGTTGTAGAGGTTCATCTCCACCTTCTATTTCTTCATGTTCTTCTGGAATGCTTGTTGACACAGCTATAGTTGTTTCTTCGACTGTGTCAGCAGTCTCAGTCGAATTGTTCCAGTCCCACTTGTTGGCTTCATTCATTCGAACGTCTTTGCTTACAATCACTTTCTTGCTTATGGGATTAAATAGTTTGTACCCTTTCGTCTTCTCATCATATCCTATGAATATGTACTTCTGACTTTTGTCTTCAAGCTTTGTTCTTCGTTGGTCTGGTACATGTGCATAAGCTATGCTACCAAATACTTTGAGATGAGAGATTGTTGGCTTCTGTCCACTCCATGCTTCTTGTGGTGTTTTGTCTTCTAACTTCGAATGTGGACACCTATTCTGAATATAGACAACACATTGTACTGCTTATGCCCAGAACTCTTTCAACATGTTCTTGCTTTTGAGCATTGATCGAACCATGTAAAAAATAGTTCGATTTTTCCTTTCAGCCACACCATTTTGCTGAGGTGAATATGGTGCTGTTAGGAATCTCCTTATGCCCTGTTCTTCACGGTAATTCACAAAGGCCATCGAAGTATACTCTCCTCCTCTGTCAGATCGAATTGCTTTGATGTGTATGTCTGTTGCCTTCTCCACCATTACTTTGAATTTCTTGAATACTTCTAATGCTTCAGATTTTTCTTTCAGGAAGTAGACCCAGGTTTTTCTTGAGAAGTCATCAATGAAGGAAATAAAGTATCTTTTTTCACTGAAGGATTCTGGAGTGATTGACCCACATATGTCAGTATGTATTAATTCGAGTATATGTTTAGCTTGATACTCTGCCTTCTTTTGAAATGAAGTTCTTGTTTGTTTGCTGAGCACACATTCTTCACAGAATTTTCCTTCGAACTCCATGTCTGGTAATCCATGCACCATGTTCCTTTTCGCCAACCTTCTCAGACCAGCATGATGTAGATGACCAAAGCGCATGTGCCATAGTGACGCTTTGTCTTGCACTTCGATCTGCAGACATTTCTCTCGAATGTTCCTCAGGTTCAGTTTATACATTCGATTCCTTTCCATTTCGACAGCAGCAATCAGATATCCTGTTTTGTCCTTCAACTGAAGTGTTCGATCTTTCATCAGAATCGAAGCACCTTTTTCTGTGAGTTGTCCCAGACTTAATATGTTAGTCTTAAGGTCTGGTACATAATAGACATCTTCGATTGATCCAATCAGGCCATCCTTCTGCAAGTAGCTGATTGTGCCTTTTCCTTCAACTTTTACTTTCGATGCATCTCCAAAAGACACACTGACATCTTCAACTCCCTTCATATCTTTAAACAGGTGTTTGTAACCACACATGTGATTACTTGCTCCTGAGTCAAGATGCCAAATACTGTCATTGGTGTTGATTTCGTTTTGGGCCATCAGGAGAAACCCTTCATTCGATTCAGCTTCCAAGGCTAGATTGGTTGTCTCTTCAGTCTTCTTTTCATTTCGACAGTCTTTTGCAAGATATCCCACTTTGTCACAGTTGTAACATTTGTAGGAGTTGCAATCTTTCGCGTAATGACCATACTTCCCACACTTGTAGCATTCGAAATTGGAATAATTCGAACGACCACCTCTTTGACCACGTCCTCTGCCACGCCAATTTTGTTGGCTCGAATTTCCTCTTTCGAAGTTGCTACCTCTACCACTTCGACCACTATCACGACCTCCACGTCCACGTCCTCTTCCTCGAAAGTTGTGAGAAAAGAGTACCTTTTCATCTTTCGATTCTTTGGTTTGGTTTGCTTCTTCGTCTGCTTCTTCTTTCTTCTTCATCTTTCTTTGTTCATGTGCTTCGAGCGAACCAGTGAGCTCTTCGATTGAGAGCGTCGAAAGGTTCTTCAACTCTTCTATTGCACATACAAGATTTTCAAATTTGTCTATTAAAGATCTTAAGATCTTTTCAACAACTCTTGCATCAGCCACTGTCTCTCCATTTCTTGTGAGTTGATTCACCACCTTCTGCACACGAGTGGTGTAATCAGATACATTTTCTGTATCCTTCATCTGTATCCTCTCCAATTCGCCACGAAGTGTTTGGAGTCGAACCTGCTTCACTCTATCTGCTCCTTTGAACACCTTTTCTAACGTGTCCCACGTTTGTTTCGACGTAGTCGAACTAGCAATCTTCTCGAAGCCTGATTCATCCACAGTCCTGAACAACATATATAAAGTTGTTTTGTCCTTCGCTCGCGTCTCTTTCAACGCCTTTGTTTGAGCTGTTGTAAATCCCCCAACTTCTGTTGGTTCTTCAAACCCATCATTGGTCACTTCCCACGCGTCTAGAGATCCAAGAAGAGCTTTCATTTGGATACTCCAGTTTTCATAGTTTGACTTCGTTAGCCGTGATAACGGCATTTGGTTCATCATGTTCGCCATGAGCTCTGATGCCAAATTGTTAGATTTACTTAAGCAGACTTCTGTATAAACTGACTTTTGTATATTGCTCTTAACAAAATAAGTTACACACTTGGTCCTTTATAGACCCAAATAAAACTAATACAATTCTAAACATAAATTCAAAACATAACTGCTACTATCATAACTAATAAAACTATTGTCTTTCCTACTATCATACTTAATACAAATCATTTATTTCAAACACATTTAATGTTTATTCAACAGTATGGGCACTACAAAGAAGGCTGCTCTGAAAAAGCGTTGTCGAATGAAGCCGATGGTAGGGGGAGAATGCAAATAATTGTCAAGGAGGAAAAGAACTTATAGGAAGTGAAGTGGAGGGACCCTGGATGGTGGTATAGAAGCAACAGTGACCAAGGAAAGGGAAGGAGAAAAAGGTGGTGGTGGCAGGTGGAGGACGTAGAGGGCCAGAAGGGTTAACGGAGATAGTAGCAAATCGGGGTCGAGATTTGCAGCTTTAAATGATGTTCTCATGGATAATGGGAATATAAGTGTAGGGACTGAAGGTGTCATTAATGTGAAAGTTAATGCAAATAGCACGAGGAAAGATAGAGAAATAGTGGGAGGTACAAGAAAAGTTTTGCATTTAAGTCAACAAGAAGTGGAGCCAGAAAGGGAGAGGCAGCATGAGGAGGTAATCATTGGAAGAACAGAAACTGTCGGGGATCTTTTTCAGGACATTAACATGATGAGCACCAGTGGGAAGACAGGTGTAAATGCGGCACAAAACATGAGGAAAGAGAAAAACAATATTAAGAGTAAAAATATTGCAGCAAATCAGGAGAAAATGTAAAGATAACAAAACTTGGAGCACGTGCAACTGAAATGTTCAAAGGGAAGGTAATAAGCAGAAGCAATGGAAAGAATACAGTGGAAGAAAACAAGCTTGCAAACCTATTCAAACATCATTTCAAACACGTTGGAGATATGGAAGGCCCTTCGAGGAATCAACAAGGAAGCGATGATAGTGTGCCTAAGAAGGGTTTTTTCAAATCTGGTTTCCATAGTGAAAGGGATCCAAAGCAGTCAAAACCTTTGGATTTGCAAGGCATGGGCACTAGGGATGGCGTGTCTCAAAATAAAAGTGGAGACTCAACAAATGTGGGAACTGCACAGGATTGCGAAGAGCTAGAGAAAATGGATTTTGTGGCTGAAACTCCAGTGGGGAACCAATAAGGGAGTGCTCACTATTTATGCTTAGTTATTTAATGATTTAAAAAATAAAATAATGATTTGGAATTTCTGTGGGGCTGCGAGTCGTGGTTTCTTTCATTATTGCAAACAATATGTAGTAACTTGGAACCCTATTATGCTAGTGATTCTTGAAACAAGATGTGAACCTGACAGGTTGAAGAAATCGTTCAACTTATTAGGGTATGATGGTTTTATAGCTTCCAATAATGATGGTTATGCGGTGGAATTTGTGTTTCTTGGAGAATGGACTTTATGAATGTACAGGCTATTATTACTAAATTCCAGTTCCTACATTTGAAAATTAAGTAGGACAGGGGCTTTGACTGGTTTTTTACAATAATATATGCTAGCCCAAATGAGGAGAATATGAGGTTAATGTGGATAGACCTACAAAATATTGCGAGGAGTATGTCTGATGCTTGGATATTAGCAGGAGATTTTAATGGCATTTTGCTGTTAAATGAGAAGAGAGAGGGCTGCCATCTAGTTCCCGAAAATGTAATCAGTTTAAGCAAAGGATTGATGCTTGCAAACTATTGGATACGGGGTTTGTGGGATCTCAGTTTACTTGGCGGGGTCCGATGTATCATGGTGGACATAGAATTCTTGAGAGACTCGATAGAGGGCTACGTAATGCAGATTAGCGTCTTGCATTTCAGGATGGTTATGTTAAAGTGCTACCTCGATTGGATTTTTTAGATCATCATCTGTTACTTATTTTCCCTACGGATGGTTCACACACTAGAGCGTGAAAGCAATTTTGGTTTGAAAGTGCTTGGCTGCTAGATGAGAGCTATAATGGGATGATAGAAGAGAGGTGGGATAAGAATCAGATTGTGTGGCAGAACTTGAAGAATATTGAGATAGGGATTAGTGAATGGAGAATGATTATGCTTGATCAAGTTCAAAGGCTGAAGAAAGAGTTGGTTGCTAGAATTTGTGGCATTCAACAATGGATGCAGACGGGGAGTAGAGATCGTGGGCTTATTAATCTGGAGTTTAGACTGCAGAAGGAGTTGGATGGCATATTAAATCAAGAGGAGTTGATGTGGTATCAGAGGTCCAGAGCAAAATGGATTGAAGATAGTAATAGGAATACCAAATATTATCATACCAAGGCAGTGACAAGAAGAAGAAGGAACAATACTATCATGCTACGCGGGGAGGATGGCCAGTGGATTGAGAATGCGTATCAAATACAGAGGCTACAAAATGATTTCTATCAGAAAGTTGTTTTCAAGGGATCAAGTACAATGTAGTTGGCAGCCCTCCAAAATCACGTTTCCAGTTTTGAGTAGTGAATTAAGAGAGAAACTTAATGCTAATATAACTAATGAGGAGATTAGAAGTGTTGTGTTTAATATGAGCCTGTGGAAAGCGCTGGGGCCTGGTGGATTTCCGGTTGGTTTCTTCCAAAAGTCGTGGCATGTTGTGAAGGCTAAAGTTTGTGATTTTGTTAGGGATGTGTGGTTGCACTCGGAGAGGATAGCAGAAGTAAATCAAACTGATATATGCTTTATTCCGAAAGTCATGCAGCCTGAATATGTTACATAGTTTCAAACAATTTACAAAGTGGTTAGTATAGTTATAGTTGAAAGATTGAAAGTGTGCATCCCTCTCATCATTTCTCTGAATCAAGAGAGGTTTGTTCCGAGTAGAAACATGCATGAAAATATTATCGTAGCTCAAGAAATGATTCATTGCATGAATAAAGTGAAAGGTCAAAAAAGTTACTTTGCCATCAAAGCTGATTTAGTGAAGGCGTACGATAAACTCAATTGGGATTTTATTGAGAGAATTTTTGTGGAGTGTCAAATTCCTGGGGCCATGAGGAACGTTATTATGCAGCCGCTTACAAGTGTTGAGATAAATGTGAAATGGAATGGCTCAAGAGGGGGATCCAATCTCTCCTTTCCTTTTTGTTATGTGTATTGACAAGCTTTCTCATTTAATTGTTGACGCAATTGAAAATGGTGAATGAAAGGCGATTAAAGAAGGGCGGAAAGGTCTGGTAGTGTCTCAGTTAATGTTTGCAGATGATTTATTGCTATTTGGCGAGGCTACTGAGGCACAAATGACTCTTGTGGTGGATATCCTTAACAAATTTTGCACTCTCTCAGGGAAGCAGGTTAGTAAGGAGAAAGCAAGTGTTTTTTCTCTCCAAATACTGGTAGAAGTAAGAGAGAGCAGCTCACTATAATATCGGGTTTCAAAGAAACAAAGTCATTAGGGAGGTATTTGCGAATTCCGTTGACTGGTAGAGCGCCAAAGAGGAATGATTTTGCGTATATTATTGACCAGTTGAACAAAAAGCTTATGCATTGGAAGGCTAACCAGCTAGCATTTGCAGGGAGAGTGACTTTAGCCAAAAGTGTGATGGAAGCGATACTAATTTACCCAATGATGACTACTCTTATTCCTACGGGCTGCATTGACGATATTTATTGTATTTAACAGCGGTTTATTTGGGGAGATACTGAGCAAGACCAACGGTTCCATGCAGTGGGGTGGCACATGTTGACGAAGCCAAGGAAGTACGAGCGCCTTGAGTTATAGAGACTAAAAGAGATGAATGCAGCTTGTATTATGAAAACTGTGCGGAAATTTCAAGCTGGTTCAAAGGAGTTGCGGAGTGAGATGCTACTAGTCAAGTATAAGGTGGACCGGCAAAATGGTAGTGTAAATTACAAGGCAACATATTCACATTTGTGGAAGACAATTGTGAAGCTGTGGCCTAAAATGCTTGAGTACAGTTGCTGGAGCATTGGAAATGGCCAGAGTATCTGGTGGTGCACAGACGTGTGGATAGAAGAGGGCCTGAGACTGGATAAACAAAAGTTTCAAATTGCGGGTTAAAGCGGCTGAAACTATGTGACATAGTAACAGATGATGGAAATTGGAATTGGAGCGTAATGCATGATTGGCTGCCAATGGAAATTAGAATGAAGATAGCAACGATTAATCCACCTAAAGTGAGTAATGGAGCTGATATCCAAATTTTTAAAGATGACGGGAGTCGCAGGTTTTCAATTTCTGCTATGTATCGCGCTCTTTGCAATGAAGGCAGTGAGGAGGTTGATAGTACGTGGTAGAAAATCTGGAAGGTAAAAGTTCAGGAGCAGATGAGAGCCTTTATTTGGTTGATCATGCATGGTAGACTGTTAATAAATGAAATACCCTATTGCATGTGAATTGGTACTAGAAGGTGCAATCACTGTCGAGATTATTCGGAAACGGTTCTGCACGTATTGAGGGATTGTGTCCTTATTAAACAATTATGGTTAAGTGTGGTTCCATTTAGTCAAAGAAAAAGGTTCTTTACTATGCCTTTGAAGAAATGGAACAAAGCAAATTTGGTAGGAGTAGGAAGTTTACGAGTTAACAATGGTTGGAGCCAATTTTGGGCAATGGCTTGTCATGCGGCTTGGAGTTAGAGGAATAAAGAGAAACATGATGAAGGGTTTGTGAGATCCTGTAAACAAGAGATGGTGGTTAAGCAGATGTTCGAGATTGTTCTGCTAGAAGATTCCATCATCCAACCTAAAGAAATAGCTCCTCCGGTGGTGATTGCAGCCTCCTAGAGCAGGGTGGGTCCGCGTGATTGTTGATGGGGCAATGTCGTAATGGCTTGATTGGATATGGTGGGGTAATTCGGAGAAGCGATGGGGAATGGCTAAGAGGTTTCTCTAAAATCATTGGTAGAGGGGAGGTTCTTATGGCAGAGTTGTGGGAGGTGCTAGAAGGTATCAAATTGACTCAGAGCATGGAATTTACTAAGGCCGAGATCTGATCCAGGTGGATTCCAACAAAGTGAAAAAGCTATTACTAAGAAGTATATTTGCATTGGAAGATCTATTTCTGAAAAATTTAGAGTTTTTTAGATCTAGATTGGAAAGTGGTGGTTACTCACTCGCGTCAGGAAGCGAATAGGCTAGCAGATGCTATAACAAAGCATAGTTTTACGTTATATGATACGTGCATTTTTTTAAATTCTTGTCCAAAAGCTTATTCGCATATTCTAGAGGCAGATGAGCGAGGTTTTGTTACTCCAAGGGTTGTTGTTGTGTAATATGTTTCTCTTTGGGCTTTAAGCCCTCATTTCTATAAAAAAAAAACCTCATACACATGGTGAGAACAAACCCTAAAATTTTAATCAAGGCAACAAGACATTTGAATTAATTATATCCATGGTATTAAGAATCAATTAATAATGGTATATATAAAAAATAAATTCACAACCAAGTAAATACATCAAAACATCATGGTATTGAAGAGAGTCATTTAAGGAAAAATATTCACAAAGGATTTAATTGAAAGAAATATCAATATTTAAACTATTTAAACAAAGAAACTATTTTTTTTTTGGTTTTTATTAATTAACATATTAAATAAAATTAAATTAAAGATAAATAAAATATTTTTGTTGTTTTGAAATATTTATTTTGACAAAATAAAATCAAGAGAGAAAGATAAAATAATTAAATAAACTAAAACTAAAAAGAAAATACAAAGGAAAAGAAATAGAAACAAAAAAAAGGAAACTAGTGATACAAATAAGGTGTTGTGGTCAAGGAGTGTTGAACTCACGCCCTTAAGGTTGCTGCACAAAAGACTAGCCATTGGGTCACACGTTGTGGCTTTATATAACATACAGTATTGAGGGTGTGTTTCCCTCAAAGTCTTAGGTTCGAATCCTGCTAAACACAAATTTCTTATTAAAAAAAATAAAATACAAAACAAGCTTCAAAATGGTTTGAAAAAAAAATAAGCAAAAGGTCTGGGGCGAGGGGGATTTGAACCCCATACCCTTCGCTTCACACACAAACACACAAAAACCAGCGCATGACAACTGGGGCGCAATGCCAATTCGTTAACAAAATAACTTCTATTAAATATAATATAAACTGAGTTTTAAAATTTTGAAAAAAGGTGCCACTGACTTAATCTTCAACCTTGAGACATCATCCATGGTGCATTTTTGTATGTCTTCATTTCTCAACCAAATTCAAAAGTGTAAAAAGCAAACTTGCGTAAAATTTCACAAAGATTTCAGAAATATACTTAAAATTAATTTATATCCACTGTATCAAACTAATTTCAATCAAAAGTAGAAAACCCTAACTATTTCAAAGTTAAATTAAACGACGTATGCAATCAACCAATACTTATCTTCATAGGGCTTCAGTTCATGAGACTCAAATAAACACAACAGTATCAAGAAATGCTCAAAATGAGGCTTGGAATATGAAGCTCAAAGTACACAAAATATTAACTATTGGAGCAAGGTCCAATGCCTATTTCAGTGCTTGTAGAGATTAGATAATTATCCTCTTAGCTTCCTTGAAGTCTTAGGAACACAATGCAATAACTACTTTGCCTTAGAAACTTATCAAACTTTTTGACCAAGTCCACTTATAATGATAAATGAGCATAGGTTGAGTGGAGCAGTGAAGGTGTTCCAGTAATAAACTATGGCATACATAAGTGTATATGGGGTGTGTAGATGGTGTTTATATGGTTAGTTTGCAGAGAGGTTGCAAGGAATGAGAAATTCTAAGAAATGGATTTTGGTGCAACTATGGAGGTTTGTGATTTTTCTCTGAGTTTGTGAGTGTTTGAGGGGAAATTTATGTTTGTTTTGCAATGATAAGAGATCCTCTATTTATAGGAAAATTTGAGGGATCAATGGCTGGTCAGTTTTCAAGTTTACAAGTTTATGGTTTTGGTTGAAGTGTAAGTTGAAGTTGCATGAGTTATGTTGAAATGTAAGTTGAAGTTACAAGTTTATGGTTTTGGCTTGAGTGATTTGTGGAACAATAGGTAGACTTTTCTTCATAATAGGATATCGCTTCTAAGCATGCTTGATTAGAGAACAAAGTATGGGCTTAAAGCAAGATTTTGTGAGCTTTATGAAAGTGGATATGTGACTTTTTCCAAAATGCTCCATGAATGGGAATTAGATCGGATAAAGCATCAAGTATTTGTGTAATGCACTTAAGACTTGTGTAAAACACCAATTATGCTGAGATTTAGAAGCAACATAGGCTGGAAAAAAAGATCTCATGGTTTGAACAGGTACTTGAACCAAAAATTTGAAACATGGTGCTCAAGTAAAATAAATTCATGCTCTTGGTACCATTGGAAATATGGTCCCATCCTATACAACTTTCATGTTGATTACTTGGTTTGAATCATCTTGAATCAATGAGAAAACTGGACAACAAAATTGGTTTTTCAAGCTGAAAAACACTTAGAAAGTTTTCTAAGTATTTGAACATTTTAACAACTTTGAGATGCCAACTTGATCAACTCATATCTTCAAATTTTCATGATCTTTTGGGTAAACTACTTCTACAATGTTTAAGTATGTAGGATCATCTTTAAATACATCCCTTGGGCATGAAAAATGGATGCTTGAGGAGGAAGTTACAAGCTTGTCAAGTGGGCTAAATGAACATATTAGTAACTTGGAGAAATTTTCAACACTATAAATTTCACATCTTTGATTCTTTTTCTTGATTTTCTAGATTACACTTGATCAAATTAATTCATCAACCATATTTTTGTGATATTTGTCTTTAGAAGTCTATGGTTGACAAAAAAAACTTAAATGTCAAACTTTGAATGTGAGCAATTGACTTTTCATCAGATAAATTCCAAATCTTCAACTTATCAATGAATCATACTTCTTTAGCCAATTGGGACACGTGAGAGGGTCAAAAGGAAGCATATGATAACCTTGGATCAAGTTTCAAACCATTAGATCAAGCTTTATGTCAAAAGTAAATATTTAGTTAACTTTTATCATAAAACCCTTATTAGAGGTGCAGATGAATTTGAAACTTGATGAACTTGAAATGATGCACACTTGAGTTTGATTACTGATGAAGTGAAATAACTTAACTATCATGAATGAATGAGAATATTGAATCATTAAGGAATCCATATGTATCTGATCAATCAAATACTTGAACTTCTTGATCTAACACCTATCTTGTGAAAGAAGCAAACAATACTAACCCTTTCACATGCATGAGGTTAGTGATACTAAGATGAATGATATGATCTCTTGATGATATGTAAATGATGCAAAAGAAGGTGGGATCTTAGGTCAAAATTAGGGTACAAAAACGTGGATCCTATTTTTCCCACCTAAAAATACCATCAAAATGCATTTTACAATTTTAATTTTAGTCCCTGTAAATTAGGGTTTCATAAGAGGAAACATTTGAGAGGCCAATGAAGGCGATTACAAAAAAGGTAATTTATGTGGGAGGCGACTGTGGTAGACAAAGAAAACTCGCTTTTGAGCAAGAAAATAAATTAAACCAGGGATAATATTTACTGTGGACTTTCATTACAGGGGGAAATTTGTTAGGGACAATGTCGTATGTTACGTAGGTGGGCATGAACATATAGTAGACATTAATCCTGATAAGTGGAGCTTCTTTGAAGCTACTGGTATCATGAAAGAACTTTGTCAGCTTGAGTACTCAGGATATTAGTTATGGTGGCATAACAATGTATTGGGCAAGCCTAGAAGAATGTTTAGTAATAGTGATGCTAATGAGGTTTATGAATATGCTGTTGAAACGAATTATAATATGGACATATATGTCAAGCTTAAAGTAGTTAATGATAATGTTGATTGTGCTAATGTTAATGATGTTGATGTTGGTAATGTTAATGATGCTAATGTTGATGATAATCTTAATGTTAACGATGATGCTACCAGTGTTAATGATGTCGATGCTCCTAATCTTAATGATGTTGAAGAAGATGAACATGAGGATAGTAGTGACAATGATGACAGTGGTGATAGTTGTAACGCCCCGTTTTATTTAATATTATATTATATTAATATTTTCGAGTTACCGTTTGACGTTTATTTTTGCGATGAGAATATTTATATTAACCGGTATATCTGTTAATATATTCGACGACGTATTATTCGGACCGGTAATTATTTTATTCGGTCTGACATTTATTTTGAGGGACCGGTAATTATTTTATTCGGTCCGGTATTTATTTTGAGGGACCGGTAATTATTTTGTTCGGTCCGGTTTTTATTCCCTTCGGTTCGGTAAAATATTATTCGGACCGATATTTAATTATTCGGAGTTATTTTAATTATTTGGGTTAATAATATTATTTAGTGTTATTTAGTGGTGATATTTTAAGAAGGACATTTTAGTAAGTTTTCTTGTCTTGAAAGACCAAAATCAAACACATTCCTTGTTTTATGACATAACACTAAAAACACACTTAGAGGCATAGAGAGAGCTGGAGAGTCTTGGAGAAGAGAAGAACAAGAAGAACACAAAGCTTGGGTTTTGGATTGGTTGGAACATCAAGAATAATTTCAAACATCTAAGGTAAGGGGTTTGATTTTCCAATGCTTATAGTTAAGGTTTGATTTGGTATATTTTGATTTGGGATAAAATTGATGTTAGGGTTCTTGAGATTTGTTGAGATAAATTAGGAGAGTTAATTTAGGTGTTAGTGTTGTGGGATTGTTGCTATGTTAATAGAAATTAAATTAGAAAAACCAAATTATATTAATTAAATTTAGTTTTATAAACAAAAAAGAAAAAAAATAGCAGTACGTTGAATTTGCTAAAGAACCATGCTAGCAGTATATTGCTTAGATGAAGTTTAGAAAGACTAAAAGCTAGCTGTATACTAAAAGCTAGCAGTAAATTAACGTAATAGCAGTGTATACATTAGAATTAAGTTTAGAAACTAACTTGCAGTATATTCATTTTATTAAGTTTAGAAGCTAAGACTAAGTAATAGCATTATATAAATGAAGTTTAGAAACTAACATATGCAGTAATTGAAATGAAGTTAGAAAAACAAAAGGTAATAGCAGTATATTAATAGAAATTGAAATTAAGTTTAGGAAATTAATTAATTTATGTTTTGTTTTTCTTTTCTTAAATTAATATATTAAGTATTTATATTAATTAAATACAAATATGACATAAGTTAGTCGATTTAATTTGAAACCCGATTATTTTTCGATTTCCCGATTTCGGCAAATTTTGGCGACGGAGCAAGTTGCTCCGAATTTAACAAAAATTGACGTACTAGATAATTTTGATGTGTAGAACGCCGTGGTGAGGTTAATTTTTCGATATTACGAGTTTTTAACAGAGCGACCTGAAATAAGTCAATTTACGATTAAGTTGAAATGAGTTGCGTTTTAGTCGGTTTAAGTCGCGTATGGACAATCTGATTGTGACTTTAATGATTATGATTGATGCCGATTATTATGAATGACTTTCGCGACGATTATTGATGTTTGACTATTTTTCCGTGTTTGAAATTTAGTGAATTATTTGATAATGATGTGGTGTGATTAAATATGATGTTTCCGACGGTTTATTTATGATGAATACTTGATGATATACGATGCGATGATATGTTTATCTTGATGTGGATAAATATGGCGACGTGGGTTTTATACCAATTTTAATGTGTGATGATGATGTTTTGCTGTGTCGTGTTTGTGATGTCGTGTTGTCAAGTCACATACATTGCATTGGCGACGAGGGCTTTCATGCCAAGCGACAAGGGTTTTTATGCCAAAGCGACGATGGGCTTTTATGCCGAATGTCCCTAATTATGGACAAAGCGACGGGTACCACATGCATAACATAGTCGTGTCTCATGGAGTCGGTTATGTTTATTTTTGAGTCTTTTGGCGTTGAGTTTTATTTGATGACTTATAATGAATTGCGATGTTATATGATACTTTGTTTTGTGATGATTTTTATGTTCAACATAAAGTGATTATGATGTGATAATTTCATGAAAATTATGCGATGGATATAACATGACGGTAAAGCGATGATATGAGTTTATGGCGATGGAGTTTATGTCTTGTTTTGACATGATTATGTGATGATATTAAAGTGTTGATCTTATACACTAAATGATGATTTTAAAGTATGTGAGATTTGATATTTGTTGACATATTCTTATTAATCTATATCATTTATGATTCCAAAACTATTTATATATTTTATCATGCCTTTAATTATATATTTTGGAGTATCTCACCCTTTACTTGTTTCGCCGTTGCCTTTATATTGGTAACGTGCAGGTGATCCGCGAGGATGATGAGGATTAGCTCGAGTCTCTTTATTTTGAGTCGCTCTGCTCTGATAGTAGTAACACTCGAGATTTGGGCGACGTTATTATTTTGATAGGATAGTTTATGTATACTATCTTATGACTTTATGTATTGATGATAATATGATGATACGTACATTTTGTGAACACATCCGTTGTGTTGTGATTAGTCATATGTTTATATGATGATTTATGTTATGAATCGGTATATCCGACTTTTGATTTTGTGATGTGCATTATAATGCAAAGTGGTGAAAAACACGAATATGTGATACCTTAATTTATGTTTGGATGAAATTTTGAAACTCTGATTTTATTAATAATTAAGAGGGGTAGAATTGGGGTGTTACATTAGTGGTATCAGAGCAGGTCGGTCTGTCCGGCCAAGTTGTTGAGTTTGTTGTCGTCTATCAATCAAGTATTGTTATTTGTTGATTCTAATCCTTGTTTTGTTTTGAGAAGAAGTTGTTATGGCTGGAAGGAACACTGGTAGGAATGATGAGGCTCTTGCTGCTGCTATGCAGGCAATGGCTCAGGCTTTCCAAAACCCGCCGAATGCTGACGAGAATGCTGGGTCTCATAGTTTGGCAACCTTCCAAAGAGAGAATCCTCCTACTTTCCAAGGAAAGTATGATCCCGAAAGTGCTTTGGCGTGGCTGAAGGAGATTGAAAGAATCTTCTATGTGATGGATTTCACTCATGTGCAAAGGATCCGTTATGGTACTCATAAACTAAGTGCTGAAGCAGATGACTGGTAGGTTGAAACCCGCCAGATGCTTGAGGTTGCTGGTGAGGAAGTGACATGGGAAGTTTTCCGAAGGGAATTCATGAGGAAGTATTACCCGGAAGATGTTCGGGGAAAGAAGGAGATAAAGTTCCTTGAATTAAAGCAAGGAAGCATGTCTATCACTAATTATGCTGCAAGGTTCACTATGTTGGCCAAGCTCTATCCGCATTATGATGAGCCGATGGCGAGTTCTCTAAATGCATCAAGTTTGAAAATGGTTTGCGTCATGCGATTAAGAAAGCTGTTGGTTATCAGAAAATCTGTGTCTTTTCGGATTTGATGGATAGTTGTAGGATCTTTGAGGAGGACAGTAATGCCCATTATAAGATTATGTCTGATGAGAGAAACAAAGGTCAGCAAAGCCGTGGAAAACCGTATGATGCTCCAGCTGGTAAATGGAAATAGAAAGTGTTTCAAGGGCGAAGAACTAGTGGGGGAGATGCTCTTGCTATTATTGTTTGTTACAAGTGTGGGAAACCTGGCCACAAAAGTAATGTTTGTCGAAGCGATGTTAGAGCTAAGGAGAATGAGGTGAGATGTTTCCGATGTGGAGAAGTGGGCCATATGACTCGCGATTGTAGACATAAGGACGTGGTGTGTTTTAATTGTGGCAAGGGAGGTCACATCAGTGCTCAATGTAAGAATCCTAAGAGGACTCAAGGAGCAGGAAAGGTGTTTGCTTTGTCTGGTGCTCCGAAGGCAAAAGAGGATGGTCTTGTTCGAGGTACTAGTTTCATTAATAGCTTTCCTCTTATTACTATTATTGATATTGGTGCTACTCACTATTTTATTGTTGTTGATTGTGTAAAGAGATTGGGTCTCACTTTGTCGTCTCTGGATAGAGATATGGTGGTAGAAGTTCCGGCTAAGGGAACGGTTACTACTTATTTTGTGTGTGCAAGTTTCCCTTTATCAATATTTGATAGAGACTTTGTGGTGGATCTTGTTTGTTTACCGCTTGTCGGGTTGGACGTGGTTTTAGGTATCGACTGGTAAAAAGCTAATTATATCCATATCAATTGCTATGACAACACTGTGAAGTTTTCTTCCTTAGTAGAAGAAGAACAATCTATGTTGGTGTCAACGATGCAGTTGAATGAGTTCATGAAGGATGAGGCGTTGGTTTTCTTGTTGATGGTGACTCTTTCTGTGGAGAGTCAAGCTGTGATAGCAAACTTTCCGGTGGTGTGCAATTTTCCCGAAGTATTCCCCGATGAGATTCCTAGTGCACCTCCAGAAAGAGAAGTTGAATTTTCTGTGGATCTTGTCCCTGGTACCAGACCTATCTCTATGGCACCATACAGGATGTCCGCATCTGAGTTAGCAGAATTGAATAGCCAATTACAAGATTTTCTCGAGAAGAAGTTTGTTAGACCTAGTGTGTCATCGTGGGGAGCTCATGTGTTATTGGTGAAGAAGAAAGACGGTAGCATGAGACTTTGTGTTGATTATTGTCAGTTGAATAAAGTAACTATCAAGAATAGGTATCCACTTCCTAGAATTGATGATTTGATGGACCGATTGGTTGGCGCTCGCATGTTTAGTAAGATTGATTTGAGATCGGGTTACCATCAAATAAGGGTGAAAGAAGAAGATGTTCAGAAAACTGCTTTCAGAATGAGGTATGGACATTACGAATATTCGGTGATGCCTTTCGGTGTCACTAATGCACCGGGAGTATTCATGGAGTACATGAATCGTATTTTCCATCCTTACTTGGATCGTTTCGTGGTTGTTTTCATTGATGATATTCTGGTTTATTCTAAATCGAAAGAAGAGCACGCAGAACATTTGCGCATCGTGTTGGAAGTTCTGAAAGAGAAGAAGCTTTATGCTAAGTTGTCAAAGTGCGAGTTCTGGTTAAGTGAAGTGAGCTTTTTGGGGCATGTCATTTCTGGTGATGGCATTGCAGTTGATCCTTCTAAAGTTGATGCTGTGTTGAGATGGGAAACTCCTAAGTCTGTTACTGAGATTAGAAGTTTCTTAGGATTGGCTGGTTACTATAGAAGGTTCATTGAAGGTTTTTCTAAGTTGGCGCTCCCTTTGACAAAGTTGACTTGTAAAGGAGCTGCTTTTGTGTGGGATGTCAAGTGTAAAGAAATTTTTGTTGAATTGAAGAAAAGGTTAACAACGGCTCCGATCTTGATTTTACCTAATCCTGAAGAACCGTTTGTTGTTTATTGTGATGCTTATAAGATGGGTGTAGGTGGTGTACTTATGAAAAATGGCAAAGTGGTTGCTTATGCTTCTAGGCAATTGAAGATTCATGAGAAGAATTATCCTACGCACGATTTGGAGCTTGCAGCGGTTGTTTTTGTGCTTAAGATTTGGAGGCATTATCTATATGGTTCTAGATTTGAAGTATTTAGTGACCATAAAAGTTTGAAGTACTTGTTCGATCAGAAATAGCTTAATATGAGACAAAGACGGTGGCTTGAATTGTTGAAAGATTATGATTTTTGATTGAATTACCATCCTGGTAAAGCTAATGTGGTGGTCGATGCTTTAAGTCGAAAGACTTTGCATATGTCACTTTTGATGGTGAAAGAGTTGGAATTGATTGAGCAATTTAGAGATATGAGCCTTGTAGTAGAAGTGACACCGAAGAGTGTTATCTTGGGAATGTTAAAGATCAATAATGATTTCCTTGATAGTGTTAGAGAAGCTCAGAAGCTTGATGTGAAACTTGTTGATTTGTTGGTTGGTATTGGATAAACTGAAAATGAAGATTTCAAGTTAGATGCTCAGGGTGTTTTGAGGTTCCGTGATAGGATTTGTATTCCCGATGATATGGATTTGAAGAGAATGGTTTTGGAAGAAAGTCATAGAAGCAATTTGAGTATTCATCTCAGAGCGACCAAAATGTATCAAGATTTAAAGAAACTATTTTGGTGGTCGGGCATGAAGAGAGAGGTGGCTCAGTTTGTTTATGCTTGTTTGACTTGTCCGAAGTCTAAAGTGGAGCATCAAAAACCTGCGGGGTTGATGCAACCGTTAGAGATTCTAGAATGGAAATGGAATAGCATTTCTATGGATTTCGTAACGGGGTTACCTAATACACCAAGAGGACACGATGCGATTTGGGTGATTGTTGATAGGCTTACGAAGTCGACTCACTTTATTCCTATTAACATCACTTATCCCGTATCGAAGTTGGCGGAAATTTATACACATGTGATTGTGAGATTACATGGTATTCCTTTGTGTATTATTTCGGATAGAGATCTGAGGTTTACTTCTGAATTTTGGAAGAGCTTGCAAGAGGCTTTGGGTTCAAAGTTGAGGTTGAGTTCGGCTTATCATCCTCAAACTGATGGTCAGACGGAAAGGACGATTCAATCGTTGGAAGACTTGTTACGAGCTTGTATTCTTGAACATGGTGGTTCATGGGATACATATCTTCCTTTGATTGAGTTTACTTATAATAACAGTTTTCATGCTAGTATTGGAATGGCACTGTTCGAGGCTTTGTATGGTCGGAGGTGTAGAACTCCTTTGTGTTGGCATGAGTCGGGTGAAAGTGTGGTACTTGGACCAGAATTGGTTAGAGAGACTACTGAGACGGTGAAGATGATTAGAGAAAAGATGAGAATTTCTCAAAGTCGACAAAAGAGTTATCATGATAAAAGGAGAAAAGACTTGGAATTTCAAGATGGTGATCATGTATTTTTGTGAGTTACTCCTACAACCGGCGTTGGGCGAGCATTGAAGTCGAAGAAGCTAACTCCTTGCTTTATTGGTCCTTACCAAATCACTAGTAAAGTGGGAAAAGTGGCTTATAGAGTGGCGTTACCGCCAAATCTTTCGAACTTGCATGATGTGTTCCATGTGTCGCAACTTTGGAAGTATGTTCTGGATCCTTCACATGTGATTGAGATGGATGATATCCAAGTGCGAGACAATTTTACGGTGGAGACGATGCCATTAAGGATCGAAGATCGTGAGATAAAGTCTCTTCGTGGCAAAGAGATCTCCTTGGTTAAAGTTGTTTGGATAGGAGCAGCTGGTGAAAGTGCGACGTGGGAGTTAGAAAGCAAGATGCGGGATTCCTATCCCGAGATTTTCGAGTCAAGTAATTTCGAGGACGAAACTTTTATAAGTGGGAGAGAGTTGTAACGCCCCGTTTTATTTAATATTATATTTATATTAATATTTTCGAGTTACCGTTTAACGTTTATTTTTGCGACGAGAATATTTATATTAACTGGTATATCTGTTAATATATTCGATGACGTATTATTCAGACCGATAATTATTTTATTCGGTCCGACATTTATTTTGAGGGACCGGTAATTATTTTATTCAGTCCGGTATTTATTTTGAGGGACCGATAATTATTTTGTTCGGTCCGATTTTTATTCCGTTCGGTTCGGTGAAATATTATTCGGACCAATATTTAATTATTCGGAGTTATTTTAATTATTTTGGTTAATAATATTATTTAGTGTTATTTAGTGGTGATATTTTAAGAATGACATTTTAGTAAGTTTCCTTTTCTTGAAAGACCAAAACCAAACACATTCCTTGTTTTATGACATAACACTAAAAACACACTTAGAGGCATAGAGAGAGCTAGAGAGTCTTGGAGAAGAGAAGAACAAGAAGAACACAAAGCTTGGGTTTTGGGTTGGTTGGAACATCAAGAATCATTTCAAACATCTAAGGTAAGGGGTTTGATTTTCCAATGCTTATAGTTAATGTTTGATTTGGTATATTTTGATTTGGGATAAAATTGATGTTAGGATTCTTGAGATTTGTTGAGATAAATTAGGAGAGTTAATTTAGGTGTTAGTGTTGTGGGATTATTGTTATGTTAATAGAAATTAAATTAGAAAAACTAAATTATATTAATTAAGTTTAGTTTTATAAACAAAAAAAAGAAGAAATAGCAGTACGTTGAATTTGCTAAAGAACCATGCTAACAGTATATTGCTTAGATGAAGTTTAGAAAGACTAAAAGCTAGCTGTATACTAAAAGCTAGCAATAAATTAACGTAATAGCAGTGTATACATTAGAATTAAGTTTAGAAACTAACTTGCAGTATATTCATTTTATTAAGTTTAGAAGCTAAGACTAAGTAATAGCATTATATAAATGAAGTTTAGAAACTAACATATGCAGTAATTGAAATGAAGTTAGAAAAACAAAAGGTAATAGCAGTATATTAATAGAAATTGAAATTAAGTTTAGGAAATTAATTAATTTATGTTTTGTTTTTCTTTTCTTAAATTAATATATTAAGTATTTATATTAATTAAATACAAATATGACATAAGTTAGCCGATTTAATTTGGAACTCGATTATTTTCTGATTTCTCGATTTCGGTAAATTTCAGCGACGGAGCAAGTTGCTCCGAATTTAACGAAAATTGACGTGCTAGCTAATTTTGACGTGTAGAACATTGTGGTGAGGTTA
Source organism: Vicia faba (assembly GCA_948472305.1). Lineage (NCBI taxonomy): Eukaryota > Viridiplantae > Streptophyta > Magnoliopsida > Fabales > Fabaceae > Vicia > Vicia faba. Next base: position 1,035,143,400 of record OX451735.1, read on the forward strand.
GTTTTTCGATATTACGAATTTTTAACAGAGCGACCCGAAATAAGTCAATTTACGATTAAGTTGAAATGGGTTACGTTTTAGTCGGTTTAAGTCGCGTATGGACAATCCGATTGCGACGTTAATGATTATGATTGATGCCGATTATTATGAATGACTTTCGCGACGATTATTGATGTTTGACTATTTTTCTGTATTTGAAATTTAGTGAATTATTTGATAATGATGTGGTGTGATTAAATATGATGTTTGCGACGGTTTATTTATGATGAATACTTGATGATATGCGATGCGATGATATGTTTATCTTGATGTGGATAAATATGGCGACGTGGGTTTTATACCAATTTTGATGTGCGGTGATGATGTTTTGTTGTGTCGTGTTTGTGATGTCGTGTTGTCAAGTCACATACATTGCATTGGCGATGAGGGCTTTTATGCCAAGCGACGAGGGCTTTTATGCCAAAGCAACGATGGGCTTTTATGCTAAATGTCCCTAATTATGGACAAAGCGATGGATACCACATGCATAACATAGGCGTGCCTCATGGAGTCAGTTATGTTTATTTTTTAGTCTTTTGGCGTTAAGTTTTATTTGATGACTTATAATGAATTGCGATGTTATATGACACTTTGTTTTGTGATGATTTTTGTATTGAACATAAAGTGATTATGATGTGATAATTTCATGAAAATTATGCGATGGATACAACATGACGGTAAAGCGACGATATGAGTTTATGGCGATGGAGTTTATGTCTTGTTTTGACATGATTATGGTGATTATGTGATGGTATTAAAGTGTTGATCTTATACACTAAATAATGATTTTAAAGTATGTGAGATTTGATATTTGTTGACATATTCTTATTAATCTATATCATTTATGATTCCAAAACTATTTATATATTTTATCATGCCTTTAATTATATGTTTTGGAGTATCTCACCCTTTACTTGTTTCGCCGTTGCCTTTACATTGGTAACGTGCAGGTGATCCGCGAGGATGATGAGGATTAGCTCGAGTCTCTTTATTTTGAGTCGCTTTGCTCTGATAGTAGTAACACTCGAGATTTGAGCGACGTTATTATTTTGATAGGATAGTTTATGTATACTATCTTATGACTTTATGTATTGATGATAACATGATGATACGTACATTTTGTGAACACATCCGATATGCTGTGATTAGTCATATGTTTATATGATGATTTATGTTATGAATCGGTATATTCGACTTTTGATTTTGTGATGTGCATTATAATGCAAAGTGATGAAAAACACGAATATGTGATACCTCAATTTATGTTTGGATGAAATTTTGAAACTCTAATTTTATTAATAATTACGAGGGGTAGAATTGGGGTGTTACAATAGTGACTTTGATGCTAATGGTATATCACTTTATGATAATTAGGATGAGAAGAATCTTGGGTTGGATGATGGATTTGATTTAGAAGAAAAACAATCTGGGAGAAAAAGTAAAAGGGTTAAGTAGGTAGCAAGGAAACACAAACGTACTCCAAGAAAAATAAGAAATCTTGATGATAACTTAGGTTAATCGAATGGTGTTAATGATGATAATTAAGATATGGAAACTAATAATGTCAATGATGTTCTTAGTAGTAGTGATCCTGATGCCTCAGATAAAGAGAAAAGACCAAAGTATCCTAGGTTTAAGATGGAGGAGTTGGACAAGAACTACAAGTTCAAAGTGGGATTGGAGTTTGTATCACTAGCTGAATTCAAGGAGGCAATTACTGAATGGTCAATATTAAATTGTAGAGAGATAAAGTATGTGAAAATGAAAAAGTTAGAGTAAGGGTAGTTTACAAGGGCAAATGTGGATTTTTGGCAGTTGTTAGTAAGGTTGTGAATAAACACACATATATAATGAAGAGATGGGTTGGTTCTCACACGTGTGGTAGGGTATTGAATAATAGTTAAGCCAATTCCAAGTGGATTACTAAGACTATGGCGACTAGGATGACATCCTCTGATGGAATCAAGATTCGTGATATTGTTTATGAGATTAAGAGTACTTACTATGTTGGTATTACTATGAATAGGGCACGAAAGGAAAAGAAAATTGAAAAAGCTTTGGTTGAAGGTGATGTAGCAAAGAAGTATACCCTATTGTAGATATATTATGTATAATTAAGGAGGGAAAATGCATAGAACACTTGCAAAATTAATCTGACAAGAGTTAGATCCACAATACAACCAAGGTTCAGGTGTTTTTGCTTTTGCTTTGATGGAGTTAAGAAGGGATTCACTATATCTTGCAGGTCATTCATTGGTATTGATGGATGTCATCTTAAGATAAAATATGGAGGGACCTTGCTAATTGTTGTTGGAAGAGATCCCAAAGACCAATATTATCCCCTAGCCTTTGGTGTTTGTGTAACTGAAACAAAAAGTCATGCAGGTGGTTTCTGACTTTGCTTTTGGAGGATATTGGCCAAGAAAAAAGACAGGCTTTCATATCTGACCAATAAAAGTTACTTTTAAGATCTGGTTCTTTTTTCATAAGCATGTATTTTCTTTCTATCCCTCAAGTACTTTTTGTTCCTAATGCAAGTGGGTTAATGTTTCTCATCTTTTGTGAATAAGTTTGTGAATTCATAAATGCAAGTGGGTTAGGGTTCCTCATTCATGTTAGAGCTTGTTAACATTCTTCAATGTGAAGATTATGGTTGGAGTTTTATCTCGAGGATATTCTTCCATGCTTCGAGTCTCATTCATCTTCTTACAAGGATTGTTCAAAGGCATTATTTTGCGATTAAAGTTATCAAATGAAGAAAGACTTTGTCAAGGAAAAGGGCTTGTGGTTTGAGTTACAAAAGATTGAATCATGATACAAGAGATGATGATTATAGAATCATTTTTATGATCAAAGCATTGTCATTATCTTCTTTGTTTGTTGCTTTGTCGTGCAATTTGGTTTGGATTTGAATTGAGAATTAAAGTATGATGTATTTATTCAAGTGGTGTTTTTAGATTCATTCAAGTATTCAAGCATCATTCAAGATTCAATATTCATTCATCCATTACAAGTTTCATTCATATTCAAAGTTCATTCAAGCATTCTTCAGGCTTCATTCATGAGAAAGTTTTATTCATGACTTCAAGTTACAAGTTCAAATTAGCAAAGACATTAAGCATCCATTGCAAGCTCATTTAATATTTGAAGAATAATTCAAAGATTTCTTTTAAATTTCTATCAAATCGCATCCATAATCTCATTCCAATTTTCAAGCAACTTCCATTTATATTCATTCAAATATCAAACAAATTACAAGGTTCATTCATTACCAAATTACAAAGGAAGCCACAAGTTTCAATTACATAGTTCTAAAGTCTTAAACCTAAGTTCCTAATGTCTAGACCAAAATCCAATTTTCCGTCATCTTCATACTACCATTCATGCTTAGTCTTCCATTATTCTTCATGTTTCCAAAAGCCAAACAATGTCAAAAATCAGTCCATAAAAGCCCAAATATATTGTTGTCCAAGATACCTTGTTGTTGCTCCAAAACCATGACCTTGCTTTGCATTGAGAGAGAAGGAGATGAGCTAAAAGTGTTGGTTTTGTGTTTTTTCTCTCTGATCTCCGAATACAAACATGCTGGTAATATGCTTAAATTCTTTTTTTTAATAAAACAATGCCACGTGTCACTATATAGTTGAACCAATGTATCTGGTGGTTGAAAAGTCAAAGCATAACTCCTTGTATATATAAGTATACTGCCGGCCCTTATACACCAGTACATGATCTTCTTTTTTTTCTTTTGATTATTCTATTAATTTACTATCAAATGGGCCTTATTTACAGCAAATTCCTCCGGCCCATCAATTTGTTTTGATCTTTAAATATATAGATTAGTTAATTATTAGGAAATTTGGGAAAAAACTAAAACTTTGATAGGATTACTAACGTGGCTTTTTTCTAGAGTTTAGGTTTAGTTAGTTTTTTTCTTTCACTAAAAAATGATAATAATATAAAAAATATATAGTTTTTATTTTATTTTATTAGATTTATTTATTTGTTGTAAATAATTAATTTATTAAATTATTTAGGATAGTTAGTAAAATAATATTGAACACTTTTATTAATCAAAGTAATTAATTCAGACATCCTATAAATAATAGGATGTCCATTTTCGAGTAATTAAATCGATCGACACATCGTCTATCGGTTTATTATTTAAAATCAAATAATTAAAATACACATAAATTTACTAAATTCACCATCCGCGAATGACACGTGGCCAATATCTGGCCACATGATGAGGAGATTATATCAGACTCTCCCACTCCACGTCTTAATATAACTAACCAATTACAAACTAATTTTTTCTACTAACATAATCAAAATCAAGATATTTTCGAAAAAGGATTAAGGCGAATTACTTTCAAAATTAACTGCAAACTGTATCTACAATCACTCACTTACAATTCAAACAAGGTTCAAGGATAAATTTGAAAGCATTTCTATGCAATCCTCTAAAAAACACCAACCAAACTATGAACTACGAATTGAGACTCTGATTCCTCATAAGAGAATACATAGGCATACGATTAAAATTATGGTGAGTTCCCCTAATAAAAATAAAAACCCTTTTCCTAAAAAACGCACTTCTAAACCTAGTATTCTTGTGAACAAGTTGGATGAGGGGGTACCTAACACCTTTCCTTCGTCTAAGACCGAGTCCGAAAACTTAGAATCTCTAACTTTTCAGGTTATTCCTTTATATTCCCTTCCTTAAGATAAAAATTAAGGGTGACGACTCTACCTTTAAAACTAGTTACAACAGTTATATTAACCATGACTTATTGTCTACTTTTATAAAGAGAAGACTCGCTGAGCTGTCGCCATTTCATCTTTCAATCGATAAGAGATTCGTCACACTTGATGATGTCTCATGCCTTTTACATCTTCTAATCTATGTAAATTGTTAAACTACTCCATGACCAACAGACCTGAAGCACTGGATATGATGATGACTTATAATTTAAATTTATTGAAAAATGTCAAATTTCTTCTAACTTACGATTAAAGGGTGAAAAACTCGTTCAAGGGTTAATCCAAACATTGAATTCCGAACCTATGATAGATTGAATTTCAGACCAATTTTATGACAAAAATAAAATACCTCAATGATTTTATAATCCGAATGTTAAAATATAGAATAAAGAAAGAGTATTTTTGAAATTTCTATAGGATGTGTGATCACTACATGTAATGATTAGTGAGCAGGACCTATTAGAATTGTGATATAAGGTCCCATCCAACTGCTTCAGCCGCAAGGCCCAATATTAATGTTTAGGAAAAAAGAGATGCAAATAGCAATAAGATGAAAAGAGGATAAGAAGCCACGTAATGTGCATGTAAATCACTCACTCATGCATGTCTAAGAATAATCCAACGGTCACAATGTTATCATGTTCATAGAGTAAACAGATTTTTGGGCAGGAAAAAAGTAACACTAGCAGCAGAATAATGTCTTGCTGATTGAGAAGAATGATGACCAATTTTGTTGGAATAAGGTTACCTGTTTTGGCCTGTTGTTGTTCTTGTAATGTTGTTGTTGTCGCTTCCTCTTCTTCTCTATTAAACCGGACATTTAAGAATGCTCCTCGCCGCATGTTATTAGGCTTAGGAGCATCTTCATTTTTGTCTCATTTTATCACTAACATGTCTACTTCTGGTGCCAAATCCTTCGTTGCATCCGCCAGCATAAGCTCTGGCCCCTCCGTCGATCAGGTTTCTCATCATTCTCCACAATCAAATATGAACATAAATGATATTAGACCAGATACATCAACTTTCCAGTTTAAAGTTTAGGATTTAGGATTTAGGATTTAGACGAATATGAAGTAATATCATATTCCCTCATTGCATAATTGAACTTTCTTACTTGTTTGAAATTTGATGAAAATTCAATCATATTTGTGTTTTTTGTAGATACTGAAGAATGTTGAATGGCCAGAGAAATTCCCCTTTAAGGAGGAAGATTTCCAGAGATATGATGAGTAAGTTCAAACCCTACTTTTCACTTAAATTTTGTTAGTTTAGCATGTAATTTCAGAAATTTTTCCCTATTAGGTCATCAGATTCCACATTCTATGAAGCACCTCGATTCGTAACACACATTGATGATCCTGCAATTGCTGCTTTAACTAAGTATTACTCCAAGGTTTTTCCACCTAGCAACACTCCTGGAGTAAGCATTTTGGATATGTGTAGCAGTTGGGTAAGAGATTCAGATTTGTTACTCATTCTCTTTCTTTTCTCTGGCATTGCATACACATATTGTCATAATTCATGAATCTTCACTTTGCATTAGGTCAGCCATTTTCCATCCGGATACAAGCAAGAACGAGTCGTGGGATTAGGCATGAATGAAGAAGAATTGAAGAGGAACCCGGTAAGAAAAACCTAATTAATTTTAGAAGTGAATTTGGTACCCTAAGATTATTCTACTAGATTGGTTTTTCATTCATGTTTGATATTCCATAACATGAATATTATCTAGCCAAAACTTTAGTTCAATTGAAAACAAGATTCTTGATGTTTTTTTATTGGCTAGAGAAACATTACCTTACTGATATAAGCTGTTGCTTGCTGCTGTAGGTCCTCACGGAGTATGCTGTACAAGACTTAAATGTGAACCCTAAACTCCCATTTGAAGATAACTCGTTCGACGTCATCACTAATGTGGTAAAAATACTTCTTCATAAGTTTTAACGTTTGTGCTTGAAACTAGTGCAAGTGATGCATGCTATTGGTTGATACTTGTATTCTCTGAAGCACCAACACCTCTGAAAAAATCAAGTGATTACATTTAATTTATTCATTATTTCAAATTATTATCAGTGTCACTGTGTCGTGTTCAGGGTGTCCGTGCTTCATAACTTGTATTGTATGATGCGTAATTTTGCAGTAGTTTCTCTAAATTTCATATATCTATTAATCATTTTCAATATAAGTTTATCGTGTTAGTAGGTATAGCTTAGGATTCAGTAATTACTGTTGAGTTTAGTATTTTTTCATGAGAAATTCGGGTAACAACTAACAACATAACCAAATACCGATGATACTAATGCAATTATCAGTAATGATGGACAAGCTAACTCAAATCAAAGCACTATTAACTACTTGAGAATTGAATGTGCCCTGCAGGTCAGTGTTGATTACCTTACAAAGCCTCTTGATATTTTCAAGGAGATGAGCAGGATACTCAAACCAGGTGGATTGGCCATAATGAGGTGCATAATTGTTTCTTCAAAATCAAAATGCAGACAAATCTTCTCTGTTTCATATAATTGCATTAAAACAAGCACTTCATCATTTCTATTATTGGTCTCGTATCTCTGATGGTACTATTCAACTACGGATGAATTCGTCATGTTTTCAGCTTTTCAAACCGATGCTTCTGGACAAAAGCAATCTCTATATGGACATCAACTGGGGATGCGGATCATGTTATGATTGTTGGGTCCTATTTTCATTACGCAGGAGGATTTGAACCTCCTCAGGTAATTAATTCCCTGACTGATCATGGAGGGACACTTGTAATGATAATGCGTCACGTGATTTATGCGTCACATGGTTTTCTTTTACTAGTCATGAAACAAATATGAAAGTCTCTACAATGTTGTATATGATGGGATCATGTGATAGTGTTACCAATATTGAGGCTACTGTCCTTTTTCCCCCCTTCTTTGTAGGCTGTGGATATATCTCCGAATCCCGGACGTTCGGATCCGATGTACGTCGTGTACTCAAGGAAGCTCTCTGCCGCTTAAGAGAAATATGAAATCAGAATTTGTAGCAGTGTGTTTACCTATCAGCAGTAACTGTGATGGTGATTTATTTTAATGTTATAGCATTGTTTCTTGTGCATTAGTCCCTTCCTGCCAATTTCCTCAATCATCAAAAACACTGTTTTCATGTCACTATATGCAGTATATAAATAATTTATTGCACATAAGTTGAATTCAACATACAGACACACTCGCTGTCTGCTTGGAGGCTAACTCATTCGTAGTCGACTTGAATGAGTGAGACATGTCTGTAACATTATCTTCAAGATTGCAGGTTAAAGTTTTATTCAGTGTCTAGATTGATCATTGAGATTGTCGTGGAAAGATCGAAATACCATTAACACTTGTACATAAACATAAGATGGAAAATCCCGAAAAAAAAAGAAAACTCGGAAGAGAAAAGAATGGATAAAGAAAAGCTTTACTTATAGTTTTTCCCTTTATGGAATCAAAGAAAAAACATACATTTCTTTGTTATTCATATAACATGAAAAAAGAAAATAAAAGAAAAAGGAAACTTGTTGTTACATTTTCCTTTCTTGGCTATTTTGTTACATAAAATAGAAATTAAGGGTGTCAAGATTTTTTTTAAGGTACACAAGATTGTAACAGTACTAGTTTCTAGTAGTGTCCATTGGCCTTATTCTTGATGGATTCAAACCTAGGACCCTTTTCTCCAAACTTAGTTTTTCCATAAAGCTCCAAATAGTCTCCATAGCAATAATTACTTGGGTACAAAAGTTTAGGAGCTGGAGATATTATGGCTTCTCCAACTGGATTATAGAAACTAGCAATTGAGAGTCTACTTCCATTCTTATCAGGCATGACCCTATGCACAACACTTTTGTATAATCCATTGCTCAACACTTCAATTTGATCACCTGTTAATAAGATTTAGAAAATGATTAAAATGAGCTTCTGATTGTATACAATGTCTACTAAGATAACTGAGTTTCTAACCATAGTTATGTAAGTAACGATCTACTACGAAATATTGAAACAAACAGTCTGACACTAATACGTTTACACCAATAATATATCCGGTGGACATGTGTCAGACACCAGACACACATTTGATCATAAGTGTCTATGCTATACCTGTGTTGACAAAAATTGCGTTGTTTTTTGAAGGTGGTATCTCAATCCATTTTCCATCTTTGGAGAATTCAAGACCAGGTACTTTGTCATCTTGAAGCAATAGGATGATTCCACCAGCATCTGTGTGCTCTCTCAAACCTCTCACTAGTTCTGGGAATGGACATTCAGGGTACTTTGCCACTTTTGTTCCCAAAGCCGGTCCATTACTTCCCGAAAATGCTTTCTTTATGTATTCTTTCTCCAATCCAAGATTTTCACTCATTAGCTCAGATAATTTCTCTGCCAATTCAACTAGCTTTTCAATGTACTCATCCATTGTCTTGCTGCATTTACACAAAAACACTGTTAGAAAATTCAACCCAGTTCAAAAGTAGTATTAAGATAAAAAAACTTCAACCCAGAAACACACGATGTTTAGTAACAAAGTTCGACTAATTATTGAAGACTCGTGTTAAAATTTGAATTGACTAACCAAAGTTCCTCAGAGAGATTTGGAATTTTCCTAATGTTAGAGGTTGGGCGATGCCAAATGAAGAACGAACTTTCCCAGTCGATATCACAGGTGTTTTGCTTTTTCTCCAAACTTTTCGCTATCTCAGATTTATAGAAACTTTCCTTCAAATTTTCTTCATAGTAATTATTAATTTCCTTCTTCACTTTCTCCAACAGCTTCCCTTCAATTTCATGGTTCTCAATCTGCACAAGTAACATGTTACATTAAAATCACCAAAAAAAACTTTGTTACATTAAACAAATGTTACAGAAATGTTAATTCATGTTACCAGAAAGCAACCCCATTTTTGACAAGCTTGATGCAAAAGCGCCATGGTATCACCTCTTTTGTCTCCATTGAGAGTGCTGAAATCTATCACAGGAATTGCCATATCTATGTTAAGTATTTGTTTTTGTTAATTAATATGCTAATGATAAGTATTTGTTTGATGAAGTGATATAATTAGATGAGGTATATATAGTGGTACAAAAAGTGATAGAAACTGTCTTAACAGAATAACTAGATTAATTAATTAAAAAGTGTTGAGTCCAAGTTCAGCAAAGACTTCAAATGAGTGGTTATTTATTATATTTTATAGTAATATCATAGGAATCGTTTGGGTCATCTTAAAACCACAAAAAATTATATTTTTGTTTTGATGTCTATTTCTCATTCTACCACCTATCACAATTTATCTCCACTTTAACCACCACTCACGTTGTATCTGATAACCATTTTAATTATGGTCAACGACCATTACTAATATTATAATCGATCACTATCTATCTTCATTTTGACCATCACTCATGTTGCATCTAATAACCATTTTAATTGTGGTCGATGACCATTACTCATACTATCACCGTTCACTGTCTATCTCCACTTTGACCATCACTCATGTTGCATATAATAACCAATTTAATTGTGGTCGATGACTTGTGACCACCACTTTGATCCCACCTCAGATCACTGTAGTCACTTGTCTCAAAATTAACATTTCCACCATTACCACTATTGTCGATCACATTTGACCATTACTCTCATCTCTGTTGAAAATCATTTCAACAATTATCGACCAAAACTCTGACTATCACTCTAACTACCATTACTTTTATTATTTGTGACTATTGCTGTTAAGAGTCTCACATCGAATAATATATGACCTGAATATGTGCTAATAAGTGGGGACAATCCTCACCCTACAAGTCAGTTTTGTAGGGTTGAGTTAGGCCCAATCACATTTCTTAACACGGTACCATAGCCTCATCTAAGATCTATGGGGTCACCCACCATTTAGTTCCACGCTCCAGACGCAATTCCTGGACGTGAGAGGCTTACAAGCCGGTTTTGTAAGATTGAGTTAGGTCCAACCCAAATTCAGAGATTATATCAGAGTTTCGTTTAAGATCTGGTGGGCCACCTATTATGGTTACGCTCCAGTTGTCTAGTATTAATGGGGATCCCCGGATTCTCCGTTTGGGGCCCCAAATATGGAGAATTTCCCCCGCAGGGACGGGGATGGGGAATAAAGTTTCCTCGAAGGCACTTTGGGGATGGGGATGGCGAACATATCTCCCGTTCCGTGAAGTCCCCGCCCCGCACTAGAATATCATAATATCGTTAATTATAATATAATTTAACATTTATATGTAGGTTTTTTGGTCATTTCAAATAACTTGTTTTATAAAATGTAAAACACATATTTAATGTTAGTAAAAGAGAGAGATCTAAATGATTATTTTAAATTTTTTTAAGTTTGAAAATTTGGTGTTCATGAATTTCAAGATTAAATATTGTTTAAATAATATATTTATCGTAGATCATTAGTTTATTAATTTCTTGATGGTTAGTTTTTGAATTTTTTTCTATTAATTTAGTTAAAAATAATAAATAAAAATTTATGTTTATAGATTTTCGCAAATACCGTAGAGATCTGTGAGGATCCGCAGGAATCCGTGGGGACGAGAATGAGGGACAAAATCCTCCCGCAGCAAAGACCCGAGACGGAAATGAGAAATAAATTCGAGAGTGAAAATTGAGATGAAAATGTATCTCCGCTTCAGCCCCACTCCATTGACATCCCTGTTACCAACAACCAATCTAATTGTCCCTCTAATCAGTTGAACACGATTTTAACTACCAAGAACTACCACTCTGACCATTGACCATTCAACTACAACTCAAAAGTCCAATTTAGATTTTAAGTTTTATATTAAAAAAAAACACTTTTTGGAGCCTAAAGTTTGGACGGTCAATCAGATTTTCTCTTGTAAATCAAGTTTTTGATTCTTTATTATTGTTGTGTTGTACACAAAGATATTTCAAGTAGTACCTTTTTTTTAATTGAACAAAAAGCCATTGTGGATTTGGTCCAATAATTCAACATTTCAAAGATAATGTGTGTAAAAAACCATGGGCAGTGGCACAGAAAAAATAAAGACTTATTTGAATCAGAATCCAGAAAAGCAAATCAACCAGTGGGCGATTTTGGATGGATGCTTTTGAGCACATTGCAGTAATGAATCAATCAATCCTTTCAATTATTTTAGCTAAAACATAGATAACTGTAACTAGACAAGACATAATAATTGTAGAATTATAATCATTAGTTTATACCAAACCGCACATAGAATATGAAAAGTCTTAGAAAAATGAAACCAGGTTTTACATTTCATTCAATAGAAAAATGCAATAGGATATTTTCATTTGGAATAAAACCTAACTTTGTCCCTAAAATTGTGTCAAAAGCTTAAGATATTAATCAGACTAGTTTTTTTATAAATTAAATTAAGAATATCGGATTAGTTTTTGAAAGTAAAATATAGATAGATTCTTTGGTAAGTGTCAAGCACACAATGTTGTTAATTGGGTTAGTAGTGTGCTAATGTCATAATTAAGTGAGTAATTGACACTCGTTCATGTCATTGTTAACTAACATTGATGGACGACATTATTTAAAATTTAGCTAACATGTTTTTATAATTTCCTATACGAAATTGAAGTATTAGGGTGCATTTGATTCGATAAAAATAAAGGATTGGAAAATAGAATTCTAATTGATCTTCGTTTGATTTAAAAAATATTTATGGAATAAGATAAAAATCAGAATTAAAGACGGAAATAAAAACAAATTTTTTTGTCCCTCACTAAACCATAAACAACATTTTATCTATAATATAAGTTATTTAAAATAAGAAAAATCATTTTTAATGAGTATTTTCTACTAAAAATATATTTCTCTCTCTCTTATTCTCCTCTATTAATATCTACAATATAAAAAAATAAAAAAAATACTCTAGCACAAATTATTTAAAATACAAAAATATTTTCTTATTTTTTATTAAAAATATATATATTTTCTCTCTCTCATATCCTCCTCTATTAATATTTAAAATATGAAAATACTCTTTTGTTTCTAACACAAATTATTTAAAATACAAAAATATCATTTTATTTTATATTAAAAAAATAATTTTTTTTTTCAAATAACCAATTTTTTAAATAAAAAAAATCTTAAATAAACACATTTTCAAAATAAATATCAAACATTTTTCAAACAAAAAAATTTGTCACATAAAGGAGGTGCCACACTGTGGCGCATGCACTCTAATTAATAAGGAGGCGTCACACTAGATGACACATACACATATGTCATGTTATGCAGTGTGGCGCATGCAATATAGTTTTAGGTGCATGTGTCATGCAGTGTGACTACTCAGTTGTTTTGGTTTTTTTTATAAATACATCATCCATCTCCACCATTTACCATACATCTTCTCATTTCACTTTTAAATATGTCTTTCACAATGTTTCAAGTGTTTCCAATTACCAAGAGAAATGCTCAACTTTTATTTTCCGCCAACAAAGTCTCTGATGAAGGTTTGACTTTGGAACACGGAGACCTTCAAGCATTTTCAGAGGAGCTTGATGTGTTGGTTAGAAAGAGAGATTCTTGACGGTGAATGAATTAGAAGAATTGATAGACTTGTTACGATGGTCAACCAAAATGGAGAAACACATTCTTGGAATCCTGTTAAAACCGACAATGATGTCATTATGATAATGCATCGACCAGCTGGTGTTGTATTGATGGTTGTAATCTTCTAGATGTGTTGATGTGTTTAGTCATTTTATTTGATAATGATGTTGGTGTTTTATGCGTGGTTGTCTTTATTTTGTTGTACCCGAATGTTGTCTTGAATATAAAATGAAAGTCGATTTTAAAATGAAATTTCATGGTTACTACAAATAAATTACATATCAAGAGTGACATATAAAAATTATGTTATGGAGCAAGACCCAATATTCAGACAATTTTTTCGATTGTGTCCGGGTTGACGACGTGTACTGCATAATCTTACCATTTTGTTTGTTGTATCCATTTCGGTTCGAATATGTGTGCTATTTGAGTGTCCCTTTTTCTTCCTTCTCATTAGCTCATTGTGCCAAACAGAGTCCCCTGATAAGTAGACAAATAATCCTTTTTTGCTACCACCTAGAAGCTATTGTTTTACACATATAATACATTTATGACTTTGTAAACGAGGGATATATGTCCTTTAGGGTCCATATATGAAAATCAAGTACAATCACTATTATGAAACTTAAACTCAAACTTATCACAGTCGAACGTCTCACCGTTTATATGAGCATTGACCATATAATATTATGTATGATCCATTTTGTGTAAGTTTGGTTTAATTGGAATATGTTTTGGACATATAGTAGTGTCAATTATTCCAGAAAGGTATGCATGCACTTAAATAGACTGCACAAAGCATGATCCATAAATAACACATACGCCACCTAGTATGGTGCCTCTTTTGAAGTTTGTACATATGCGCCATTCACCTTGGCTTGTCACGTGAACTGCCATGTTGCATGCATGTCATATGAATCCTAACCTCTCTAGCCTTCCACCATGCTATTGCATGCATGCCTAAAGGACGAGCCACTTTGAAAGGCGATAAGAGTAAAAAGAAGAGCATGTGTCATAACCTTAGGTGCACGTGTGTTGTGTTGCATGCAGAAATTGCTTCACGTGAATTTCTCTACCTCCTATAAATATCTATAACACTCATCACAATTTCATCATCAACAATCATAATATACACACTATTTCTTCTTATATCATCAAGACCATACAAGAACACTCTAAAAACATGGCTCTCTTGACAATAGGTGAACAACATAGAGGAACCGTCAACAATATTGCTTCCTTTGTAAATTTCTATTTTTGTTTCATCTTTCATGTGGTGTCACCCTAGAGGGTGTGTACGTGTTATTGGGTCTATCTATCAATGGTAAGGATGTTAATGGTCGAGTTAACCAAGACAATGCAATATACGAGGAACTTTTGGGTACCCCTTTATTTTAAAAAACATCAAGGGACCAAGGTATTCATCTCAAGTACCTTAAACAACATTATCCAAGTATGATATTAACAAAAAATTCTACCGATCAAGAAAAAAATAATGAAAGCTCGGTGTTATATTATGATATTATTTTGTCACTTTTTATTTCCTGAAACAACTGGTAATACTGTAAATATTATATATTTATCTTTGATAAGAGATTTCGATAAAATAAGCCCATATAGTTGGGGTTCATCTATTTTTTGACATCTATATAGTTCTTTGTGTAAAAATGCATGAAATATTACTTGTTCGTTTTATTCCTGCACTTTTTTGCTCCAAACATGGAGTTGGTCGAGAATGCCGACACTCACCTTCGTCAAAGCAACAAAGTAATTTTATATCGTTAATAAATTTACTTACTTTATACCATAAACAACGATAAATTAATTTACTTTCACTATTTTCGATATAGATGGTTCGTTCCAGAGATGAACTAGAACAAAACTCCTAGAAACGCTATAGTAGTTTATCAAAATCTTCTATATCATATTGGACCTGATGAGGTATTACAAACTACATATTTCATTGATTTAGTTTGATATTACCATGATATTAATGTATTTTCCTATACAGTTTGTCTGGAGGCCGTATCTAGGTTTCAACCATGAGGTTAATCCCGAGGATGCTGCAATTTCTACTGTAAAACAACAATAATGAGGTTCACTAATGTAGAGATGCACTAGAGTGACCGTATGAAACTGCAGTTCGACATGCAAAAATGTATCACAGATCCACGAACGTGTTTGGGAGAATGGCATCAATTAAGAGTCGATGACCAACAAAAATATAGAGATTTTAAAGATTTCGCTAGGGATGCATTTCGTTAAGGGAGGCATCGATGAGAACTGGCCATAAATGAACCAATCATGCAAGATGTTTTAAACCAACTCACCATTATATAAATTGGTATACATCAATTTCAACAAATTTATTTCTGTCTCACCTAACATATTTGATCGACCCATGCCAAAGAGCTTCATCATATGCCCAACAACCAAACCGACAACATTACCAAAACCACCAACATTGTCACCCTACCCAAACTCAAAAATCTTACAAAACTACTTCCACCCCACCCCACAACCAATTCATTCCACACACTCAAACACAAAACCAAGAGAATGGCTCATACCACCACTAACCTTATGCTGCCACCACATCTTACCACAATATCGATGACACGTATGATACCACCACATCTTACCACAACACCCAACCAATGTTCAACCAAACATCACACCGCCAAAATACTCATCCAACATGTGTCTTTCAAACACCACAATAACCATTTCTTCATTTCCAAAATGATTCAACGTTCCAATTCAACCAACCACCTCACCCAGACGTAACCCAACCAACACGACCCAACTACGACAACATGGGCACCAAACTCTTTGGTACCACCACAAACTCAGAAGAAATAATCAACTAGTTACTCCCTCCATTCTCTTTTATAAGAAAATTTTGACTTTTTAGGTTCATTAAATAAATGATGTATTTAGACTATATATTGGTTAGATACATCAATTGTTCAATGAACCTAAAAAGTTAAAATTTTCTTATAAATAGGAATGGAGGGAGTATATGATAATCCATGACCATCAGACCAAGCACCTCTGACTCATAGGAATACTAGGAAACCCAAAACACCTCAGGGAAATCAAGGGAGACCTCGAACGCAATTACGGAGGCGAAACTATGGAACCAGTAGGCGTTTAGGTTAATACAAATATCTCCATTCATTGTGTATTTTTTTATAAATATTATTAAATATAAATATTTTTTTATATAATATTTGTATTTATTATTATTTTTTAAAATAAATTAAAAAATAAAAAGCCAAAATAACTGAGTAGCCACACTACATGGCGCATGAACCTAAAACTATATTGCATGTGTCACACTGTATGGCATGACAGAGGTGCATGTGTCATGCAGTATAGTGCCTCCTTGTTAATTTGATTGTATACGCCACACAGTGTGACATCTCTTCTGTGTGACGAGTTTTTTTATTTGAAAAGTGATTACTTTGGTATTTATTTTGAAAATGTAGTTATTTAGAGATTTTGTTTTAAAAAACTGGTTATTTGAAAGAAAAAAAAATTAAAAAACACTCTCTCTTCTATTAATATTTACAATATTAAAATAAGAAAATACCTTTTTGTCCTTAGTACAATTTTTAAAAAATATAAAAATACTCTTTTATTTTCTATTAAAAATATATTTTCTCTCTTTCTCTTTCTCACTCTCCTCTATTAATATTTACAATACGAAAATATTTTTTTGTCCCTAATGTAAATTATTTAAAATACCAAAATTTCTTTTTATTTTCTATTAAACATATTTTTTTCTCTTCCTCTATTAATATTTACGTTTACAAAGGTATTATAGTAAACTTACTTTATTTTATTTGTCTTGTTCATTGTTTTTCAAATACCACACAAGATAAAAAATTGTCCAGTATTTTAAAGGTTTGTATTGTACTCAGAGTCGGCCCTAGAGGTAGGCCACCAAGACTACCGCCTAGGAACTCATTTTTTTATATCTATATAATTCTAATGTATTGACTTTTAAAAGAAAAATTAAATCATTTTATATACTACTTAAATAATATCATCTATTCGGGATTTATAATAATAACAATAATGTGTATGGTATAATTGATTAGTTTAAAAATTAATATCGAGTTTTCAAAATGCTTTAGATAAATTTATTATGGTTTAATTACGAAAAATAAATAGGGGTTCTATTTTGTTATTGTTTAACTATAATTCCCATTATTGAAACTCTTTTTATCCATGACTTAATTGTGAAAATCTTTAGACCATGTATGATAGTCTGTTTTCAATGCCTTCAATATTAACAATCATATTTATAAATACTAAACTTTTAAGTTATCTTACATATAAAAGAATATTTTAAATTTAAGTTTTTTTAAAGGACTTTAGTAATGTTTTTTCAATTATGATTTTTTTAATGATAAGAAGAGTGTTTAAATATGTTGATTTTTTAATCAATTGAAAGGAAAATATTAAATAAGATTGATTAGAATAATTTAACGATTTTACATTCTAAAAAATTTAAAATTAAAATATTTTAATTATACTAAAAAAATTTAATTTAAAATTTTGCCTCAGGCTTCGAGATGTGTTGGGTCGGCCATGATTGTACTGTTTTGTTCAGTACTTATCCTTTTAAAAGTTGAATTTTATTATTGAGAAAAATAATATTTTGATTTTTTTTATAGGAAAAATCTTAATTCATTTAACTAGTAATAAGAATCTGAATACATGTTGGTACATCCGTAAAGTTATGAAAACTAGCAAGAGATGGAGCCACTTGTGTCAAAGTATGAGCAACTTTATTGACTTGTCTCCTGGTAAACTTAACACGATAGTTCGTAAGTGTTTACATTCACGCGTAATAGAGCCAAAATTTGTATTATTTGAATGTTGACTATTCACACTATTCACTAAGCTTTTAGCATCCAACTCAAAAATTACATTATCATAACTGAGTTCATACACCCACTCGATAGACGCCAATAGCCCTAAAGCTTCCCCAACCGCTACTTCTGTATTAGGGGAAAACCATTTTGTTCGGACTATAATGAAATAACCTTCATTGTCTCTAATGCAAGTACCTATACAACCTTATTATTAGAGAAAGAAGCATCGATATTACATTTGAGATTACCAACCGATGACTTACTCCACTTAGTATCAGTTGATATTTGAGATTGGGAGATATTACTTTTCCTATGTTGTTGGGCATTTCTCCATCCTAGTAGTAGTTGCAAAGTGTGACTGCAAATAGTGTCCTGAGAGTTTACAACCTGGTTTCAAATATGATTATTCATGCATTTCCATAAACTCCACAATATAGTAGAGAATATTGTTTGTTGTTCTTGATTAGTGATCTGAAAAAACGAGAACACAATAGTAACAAAAGGGACATGATTATTCTACAACTGTTGCTACATCAGCCAAAACCCCACTTTATCTCAACACTCTAAGCTCTTAGAGCATTAAAGAAATAAATGATTATTACTCTTCTCCTCTTCCCCACATACGCCATTATTGGCAGCATAATTAACTTCTTTATCTTTTAATCACGCTCTAGTTGGAACACAATTCATACAAAGGCGCCACAATTTTTTTTACCGTTGGCGAGGTATTTATCATCGAAATAAAGTCCCAATTCTTGTCAATTCTAAGGTGTGAGGTATCAATAACTTCATTTATACTGAAACGGTAAGCATTGCACACTAAATATTTACCATTCCTATCAAAATTCCACATTATTTTATCAGCCTAGACTGCCCTGAAATAGCGGAGTATTAAGAACTTTATCAGCTGCACCCTCCCCAACTAGAGAATAAATCAAATTTCAGTCCCACTGTTTACCATTTGTTCTCATCCAATCCGACACTTTCAGGTTGGCCACAACCGAAATATTTGGCCACATATTGATCAACACAGTGCTATCATGCAGCTAATTTTGACCCCAAACCAGAATACTCTCTCCCGAACCAATACTCAATTTATAACCTCATCGAACCATAAAATTAGAGCTCCAAATAATCCTCCAAATGAAACTAGGATTTTTCTCGATAATTGAGTCAAGAAAGCCACTTTTGGAATAATATCTAGCTTTATACAATCTAGTGACTAAATTATCTGGGTTCATCATTAGATTTCAAGCTTGTTTACCTAGCATTACATGGTTGAAAGAACTAAGATTTTTGAAACCCATTCCTTTGTCCTTCTTAGCCATAGACAAACGATCCCAAGAAATCCAATGCATTCCTTTTTCCCTATCTCGATTATGCCTCCGCCAAAAGGAATTAATCATTTTCTCAATTTCATCACTTAAAGAGAAGGCAATAAGAAGATACTCATTATGTAAGATGGGATTGCTTGGAGAACATATTTGATGAGAGTTTCTCTACCAACTTGAGAAAGACTTCTGCTACTCCAAGAATTGATATTTTTCCATACCTTGTATTTTATATACTTAAAGGTAGCTTTTCTACTTCTTCTAATCATGAAAGGAACAACAAGGTACTTACCCGTACCTAGCACCCGTTGAACCCCAAAAATCTGAGCCAATAAATTTTGAACTTCTGCAACGACATTCCTACTGCAATAGAATTGTGATTTTTGCAAGTTGATATCTTATCCAGATCTTCTTCATAGGCGGCTAGAATATTCTTCATCTCAATTGCTTCATTAGTGGATGCTTTGTAAAACAGAAAGAAGTTATCGACAAAGATCAAATGGGATATGATAGGAGCATTCTTATAGATTTTAATGTTGTGAATATCTCCCATGGCTTTAGCCTGTTTGATGAGAGCTGACAGGCCTTCAGAGCAAAGGATAAATAAGTACGAGGATAAGGGATCCCCTGCCTTAGACCCCTTCCAGGAGAAATAGGACCAACCATGTTAGCGTTAGAGCTCACATAGTAGTCAAATGTTTCCACATAAAGCATGATCCACCCTACCCACTGTTGACTCAAACCCATAGTGACAAGAACATCCTTTAAATAATTCCAATCAATCTTGTCGTAAGCTTTACTAGTGTCAAGTTTAAGAGCTATATCACCAACCTTACCATTTTTTTAGTCTTCATATGATGAACCACCTCTATAGCTGCCATAGCGTTATCCATAATAGATCTCCCAGGCACAAAAGTCGATTGGTTGTCTGAAATACACTTTAATAAAAATTTCTTAAGACGATTACCAAGAAATTTGTCAACCACCTTATACAAAACATTACACAACACCATAGGTATACAATCTTTAGCTGAGGTTTTAACTTCACCTTTAGGAACGATAGTGGTACTTTTCATATAGAGGCTTGGAGGAAACATTTTCTAACCAAGAAAAACTTGCGTTAAAAATCTCCATCCCATAGATATCCCAAAAGTGTTGATAAAATCCAGGATTGTGGCCATCAGGACTAGGACTCTTGTCATTGCTTAGAGTATATATCTTGTTTAAATTACTCAAAAACAAAGGGGGCCATAAACATGTTAGTATCATCATCTGAAATGGAAGTGCTTAGGGCATCTAATACTCTATCACGAGATATTGTCTTCTTCTGAAAAAGATCGAAAAAATAATCATGCACGATTCTGCATATCTTCTCAGGCGAGAAGCTATCTTCCCTAATATTATTGGTAAAAGATTTTATGGTATTGATTTTCTTCCTAGTTGTGGTTGTAATACGAAAAAAATCAGGTGTTAAGGTTGAAGGTAGAGAAAACACAAGAAAGGGGGGTTTGAATTGTGTTTATAAAATACATTCCCCTTTAGAAATTCTGATCAGTCAAATGATGAAAGCAATAAGGACAATGAAGAGTAAGTGACACAAGCGATTTATCCAAGTTTACCTTAACAAGGTTAATCCTATCCACCCCCTCAAGGATGATTTTTCCTTCAACAAGGACTTAATCCACTATAACCAAACTGATTACAAGTGCACGGGCGACCGACAGTGACTAACAAAAAATAACACGTTCAGTGATCCGATTTAATGAATATAACATTCATTGACCTAATGGAATCTGATCACTTAAGATCTCCTATCAGGCTTTCCCATAATGACCGCAACCATTGTCTTCTTGAGATCATACCTTCACAAAGGCACTCAAGGAACCTTTCAATGATATGTTCAATGATCTTATTTAACGGATATAACAATCATTGACCTAATAGAATCCGATCACTTAAGATATCCTATTAGGATTTCTAACAATGACCACAACAATTGTCTTCTTGAGATTAGACCTTCACAAAGTCACTCAAGGAATCAATCAACAATAGTTGATAAGGTTTTTTTGTTTACATGATTGCTTCTTCTAAGAAGATTACACAAATAATTAAGCACATATTGTTTAACACAATTTTGAGCAACAAATCTTGTGTTAAAACAATTTACATGAAGAGATCAGAACTATAACATCAGCTCTTGTGTATATTACATTATTCTATAAAGATGTATATGATCATAAGTTGAGTAGCATCTTGTAGTGTTCTTCTTCTTCTTCGTCTTCTTTTTGAGCAAGTTATGAGAAACAACTCCTTGCTTCTTATGAGATCTACCAAGATGTATATGATAATAGTTGATGATCATCTTGTAGAATCTTCTTCTTCATTGAGCATGCTACGAGCAATAACTCCTTGCTTCTTCATGTTTCATCCCAGATGTATATGATGAATAGTTGAATAACATATTTTTGAAATATTCTTTCTCTTCTTATTTCTTTTATCTCTTTTCTCTATGGTGGTCTTCATAATGTGTAGCTTTACAACTTTAACATCTTCAGCATCCACTGTATTCTTTTCACAGGTTAAAGCTATTTTTGGCAAAGGGAGTCTTTCTTAAAATCTTTGATCTTCTTTTATATCCTTGAGAGAGAGAGAGACGTTGTGAGGATAGAAAAGTCTTTACCTGTATCAATGGTTAGTTCTCAATAGATAGAAAAAGGTGTAAGAGTTTAGACAGTATAAAATAATATTTTCCATAGCCTGTCCTTTTTCAATGCTAGCTTTCCACCTTTTCTCTAAATAATATTTTTATAATAAGCTTGTAAATAAAGATCCGTTAGGGAAAGAAAGTAATTATAAATCCAGTTGTTTGTTCCCAACTGTCACAATGAGAGTGGTTGATAATGCAGTATGAAAGGATTGTCCTTATGTCACTCTAGAAGAGTAGAGGTCACAAACACTTTATGTACCTTTTGTACACCATCACACGTTAACCATTTTGAACTTCTTCTTATCTTCAGAGGCTTCAGATAATTTGAATGTTGAATCTTTTTGTAGAAGAATCACTCTTAAGTCTTAGAACCTAAGTCTAGGAGTCTTCAGAACTTATCATATTAGAACCTCGTCTTCAGAGTCTTCGGCACTTGGTTGTAAGAACTTGCTTTTCTTTAGATCATCAGAACTTGTTCAGCAGAACCTCGTCTTCATAATCTTCATAACTTGTAACACCTAGAAGCAAAGCTTTAGAAGGCCTCCAACGCTTAACCACCAAGTCACGATCAGAACCTCTTATACTAACATTCCTTAGACACGTTGCATAAGACGTATTCAAAATCTTGACTTCAACTGTAACATGTAACCACATGTTTTCTTTTAGTAGTGTTTATGTTCAGAACATGATGACGTCACACTCCTTGTACCAGAGTTAGAACATTATAGCAGTAACTACACACTAGAACAAAACCATTAGAGTATACAATTTTTCTCTATGATATCATGTAAAGTTATCATCAAAACTTAAGGCCAGATGTAGAAATACTTCTTATTCTTACGATATCCCCCTTTTTGATGATGACAAAACCATTATTTTTATAGAACAATTTATACAGGGTAATCACCATAACCGACAAATTTAGAGTTAAGCTCACAAATCCCACTGAATTTGTTAAAACCAAAATTCCATTTATGATTTTTCAGAGTCTCCCCCTGAGCCCAAGACTCAAAAAATAAATTTTGAGTATTCAGAACATAAGAATAGAGAAGGTACACTTCCCTACAAAAAATCATCATAGTCTGACTAGAACACCTGGTCTTCATCTCAAAACCTGGTTACTATCACAACTTAATGAAGCACACGTATCCGATCATATCTTCTGAATGACATCTTCGTATCTGAGCATTCATCACAATGTTAACTTGACTTCCTTTTGAGAGAGCACAACTTCTGAAGCTTTATGTATGAATTCCATATTTTCAGAAATTTCACAACTTCTGAACAATATGATATCAAGCAAGATTACCTTACTTTCAGTAAGTTTATAATTTATGAATTGTGTTTGGTACATCTGTTTGAATATTCATATATTCATAAAGTGTAAAACTTCTTATATATGAAATCAGAGTTGATTTCATCCATAAAGTTCTCAATCTTAGCATCAGGATCTTCATATTTAACCTGTCTTAGAATACTCAATAAACTTATTCAAAGTTCCTGGATTGAAACGTCAAATAAAAAGTTAGTAGCAACAACATTTTATATGTTTGAGTTTAAGATTCTGAGAATAAATATTATCAATTTTTTTTACTTTCTCTCCCTTTTTGTCAGAAATCAAAAAGGTAATAAAGAGACAAAAAAGTAAGCAAATTTCATTGATTGAAAATGAAGAAGTACAGACTCAATAGAACAACTAGAGCAAACAGACACGAGAAACCTAGACAATAAACAGACATCATTTAACCCTCAAAGACTTCACACTTTTTCTTCACAAGACCATTTGTAGGACCCGTTCTCTGGATGCATTCAACAATTCCTTCTTTAAAGAAGATCTCAGAAATAACTATTCCAAAAGGTATGAAGGACTTAACTTCATTTGTGGAGAAAGTGATGGATCTTTGCAGAAAATTGAAGATAGATTGTGGCAAACTTATCTGGATATCATTGACCAGCAAAAATAGATAAATACGATATTCATAAGACATCAAATTTGAGTGAACACTTCTAGGATAAAAATTGGTTAAAAGAAACTTGAACCAACTTTTTGAAATGGGAAGAAGAGATTCAGGATTATTAGGCCCATAACTGGATGTTGAGTTATGGGGAATAGCGAGCTTTTCATCAAGTCGATATCGAATTTTAACATGTTCCACAGTAAAGCCAACATTCTCACAACCAATTGCAAGGATAATTGAAAAAGAGTGATGGTTATGAGAACACTGAAGACACGAGAAGAAATGGAACATCCTTCACATACAACATAAGCATGTTTCCAGAAGTCCTTGACAAGGTTTGTGTAGACATGTTTATCTAACATGGAGAAATAATTTGTCTATTTTTGAAAGTAAATGACTGAGGAGATACTGCAAGCAATTTGACTGTCACCAAGATGAGAGAGCTTGATTTGTTCTTTAGTTATGACTTCAAGAAGACTCTCATCTCCATGGAATGTAACTAGAGACATGTTGTGATATGCAAGAGAGAATTTGAGAAATGGAAGGGATGGATATATTCAAGGAAGGATAAAAGAGATGAATATATAGATAAAAGATGGATGACATGATTGACTGGTCAAGTGACATAGGTTGAGAGGTAAATCACGCAAGAGATTTTAAAGGGACATTAAGACATAAAAATTTAAGGCTTGGTTCAGAATAAGTACGACAATGAGAGAAGCAAGATAGTTTTTATCTATTTCCAAGAAAATTATGTCTTTCAGGATATCACATCAAGTAAGAAGATTCAAAAGTGACAATGGATAAAACATATCATTTGAAGATTTTTTATTTATACTTAATATCATAAGGATTTTAATTTCTAGGTTTTTCTTGGTTTTCGACTAGAAAACAATGACATGTTTAGTGATCTGATTTAACGAATATAACATTCATTGACCTAATAGAATTTGATCAATTAAGATCTCTTATAAGGGTTTCCCACAATGACCGCAACCACTATCTTCTTGAGATTAGACCTTCACAAAGTCACTCAAGGAACCTTTCAATGATATGTTCAGTGATTCTATTTAACGGATATAACAATCATTGACCCAACAAAATCTGATCACTTAAGATCTCATGTTAGGATTTCCCATAATGACCGCAACCATTATCTTCTTGAGATCATACCTTAACAAAGTCACTCAAGGAATAAATCAATAACAGTTTATAAGGTTTTTGTGTTTACATGATTGGTTATTCTAAGAAGATTACACAAATGATTAAGCATATTTTGTTTAACACAATTTCGAGCAACAACTCTTGTGTTAAAATAATTTACATGAAGAGATCAGAATTATAACACAATATGAGCAATAGCTATTATGTACATTACATTGTTCTACGAAGATGTATATGATTAGAAGTTGAGTAGCATCTTTTAGTGTTGTTATTCTTCATCTTCTTATTGAGCAAGTTACGAGCAAAAAATCCTTGCTTCTTCTGAGATCTGCCAAGATGTATATGATAATAGTTGATGAGCCTCTTGTAGAATCTTCTTCTTCATTGAGCATGCTATGAGCAATAACTCCTTGATTCTTCATGTTTCATCCCAAATGTATATGATGAATAGTTGAATAACATCTTGTTGAAATCTTCTTTCTCTTCTTCTTTCTTTTCTCTCTTTTCTCTGTGGTGGTCTTCAGAATGTGTAGCATTACAACTTTAACATCTTCATCATCCACTGTTTTCTTTTCACAGGTTAAAGATTTTTTTGGACAAGGGTGGCTTTCATACAATCTTTGATCTTCTTTTATAGCCTTGAAAGAGAGACTTTGTGAGGATAGAAAAGTCTTTACCTGTATCAACGATTAGTTATCAACGGATAGAAAAAGATGTAAGAGTTTAGACAGTATAAAATAATTTTTTTCATAGCCTGTCCTTTTTCAATTCTAGCTTTCCACATTTTCTATAAATAATACTTTTCTAATAATCTTGTAAATAGAGATCTGTTAGGGAAAGAAAGTAATTATAAATCCAGTTGTTTGTTTCCAACAGTCACAATGAGAGTGGTTGATAATGCAGTACGAAAGGACTGTCCTTACGCCACTCTAGAAGAGTAGAGGTCACAAACACTTTATATACCTTTTGTATGCCATCACATGTTAACCATTTTGAACTTCTTCTTATATTCAGAGGCTTCAGATAATTTGAATGTTGAAGCTTGTTGTAGAAGAATCACTCTTAAGTCTTATAACCTAAGTCTTGTTGTCTTCAAAACTTGTCCTATTAGAACCCCGTCTTCAGAGTCTTCAACACTTGGTTGTAAGAACTTGATTTTCTTCAGATCATCAGAACTTGTTCATCAGAACCTCATCTTCATAATCTTCAGAGCTTATAACACACCCAAGCAAAGATTTATAAGGACTCTAAAGCTTAACCACCAAGTCACGATCATAACCTCTTGTACTAACATTCCTTAGACACGTTGCATAAGATGTATTCAAAATCTCGACTTCAACTGTAACACGTAACCACATGTTTTATTTTAGTAGTGTTTATATTCAGAACCAGATGACGTCACACGCTGTTGTACCCCAAAATTTGCCCTCCCATTTCCTCAACATTTTCTCATCACAAGACATTTAAAGATCAAGGTCCAATTAGGGTTTCCTCTGCTCAAGACTTCTCCTTGCACTGTGGACTCAAATTAGGGTTTGTGTTTGCCTAAAGATGTTTTGACCTAAAATGCCTAAGATGATTTTCATGCTTCATATTGGACTCCCAAGTTTACCCATACCAAGTTTCAAGTCTTGATTCCAAGTTTTTCCCAGTCAATTGGACAGTTGACCTAGAAATCAGCTGTATTGGGGAAAAAGTCAACTGTGGCCAATTGACAGTCAAACCTCATGAAATTTGATCCACATCAACATTATGAACTCACATGGACCATTTGATCAAGTTTGAATCACAATTCCCCAAGAAATTTGATCAGATCACCAAAAGGGCAAAATGGTCATTTTTAGGGTTTTGACTGCACAAAGGCAATTTTTGACTGTTTGACCTAGCCAATGGCAAACCAAGCTCACATATGGACTCAAGGACCCCATGGCATTATCTTGACATGTTCATCAAGCTCAAAAGATCCCAAGTACACAAGATTGACAGTTGAATTTCCCAGTCAATTGATCAATTTTGATTGTATACTGAAAAGTCAAACTTTGACTTTTTGGTCAAAATCAAGAGTCAAGATTCATTTTTCATCAAAACATGCCAAATCATGAAACTTGTTCACCAAGAAATCACAAAATGCAAATTAGGGTTTGAAAATGGAATTTTTCATAACTTAGAATTTTTCTAAGTTATGGAAAACCCTAATTTTTTCCCAACTTTGCCCCATCTTTTCACCATGATCCATTTGGATTCAAACAAAAGTCAAAACATGAAAGTTGTAGCTTGTTGCAAAATCTACAACTTTGATTCACAAAGTTTTCTCATTTGAAGCTTGTATCTCAAGTTATGATTTTTTGAATAAGGGCACTAAACCATCTTTTAACTTAGTGAAATTTGACCTACTTTGACAAGGTTTTCTACCCTACTTCAAGGCCACTTTTCATACCCTTCCACTTGGAATTTCAAATTGCATTTCAAAGATGGATTGTAGTACACATTCCAAGCTTTCCAAAATGTCCAAGAACTCATCAAACAACCTCATAACTTGAGAGATTCGAATTTTACAAGTTGGCAAAAATTCACTTTTGTTCTTCATCAAGACATGTTCACAATTTGCAAATTCGAATTCAGTTTGCTTTATGCTTAATTACAGGTCCTTGAACCAATCCATACTCAATAATTTAATGCATATTCAATGTGTTAAGGTCATGTTCTTTGTGTTCTAACATTGCATAATGGTTTAATCCTAAACTAGATAAAGTGGAATTTCCATTTTTGAAAAGTTTAGCTTTATGTCAAGTTTGTAATCCAACAAGTACAAAGAAGATCTGCCTAACACAAGATTATGGGCATAACACACTGATCAAGAGGAGTTGATGCAGCACATTAGGGGGTCCTATACTGACCTAGAACACCAATTTGCTTTTGGTAGCTTAAGTGTGAAGAAAGGTCCATAACATATGCTATCTCTCATATCAGTCAAGGAACACAGCACAAAAGATATCAAACACATTCCATAGACCACATTGAAGCTTTTGCTCGAGCCATTTGCCTTTCAAACCCTCTCCATCTCAGAATCATCCTCAAACTGCACAAACAGGGGTGCCCCTGCAGTTTGAGTGCAATCTCTCAATTCCTTCAAGCATTTCTGTCCAAACCTGTTCCTATACCTTCCTTACAACATATGCAAGCTATCCAGAAGCTAAGGCACGATCTGTAGTTGCTCTAACCACTTCCACCATTTTCACATCTTTGACTTGCAGGTGAAGTTCTATAGCTTGATACAAGAAGTTTCAAGACAAAGTGAGCATTGAAAAAGTATCCCTGGACTTCAAGGAAGCTTTTCCAATCATTACATTGCATTGAAAGTCTCTCATTCTCCACATAGAAGTTCAACTGCACAGGTAAAAGTTTGAATTCGTATCTCTCTTATTAGGCATATTTAGTCTTAAGTTTGTGAAGAAACAAAGTCCTACTCATAGCCCTGAACATGTACATAGCTTTACTTTTCATTTCTTTTGTCTGAGTAGAGAGAATTTGAGCTCTGAAAATGGTAGAAAAATTAGGTCAGGAAAGAGGGGGAGAGAAATTCTCCCTCATCTTAGAGAGATAGGACATGTTCTTTATATGGTTAGAACCGTCTCTTCATGCTTAACATCTTTTGTGTTGGAAGTTTGTTCAAAAAATCAAGGAATCAGGAGTTAGACATTGAAGCAAGAGGCGCGCGTTTTTTCAAAGTTTGAAGCTGGAGGTTGAAGACAGTGTGTTATTGGGCTGGGCTGTTGTTATTCTTTCTTTTCACACCATCCTTTTTGGCTTACACCCCCCTGAGCCCATTTGCTTATTTTTAAACATTTTTGACTTTTTTCTTTTTGGTTGACTTCATTTATTTTCTCTCATGCCATAAAAAATTAAAAAATATTTTTTTCATAATTTTTTGCATTTATTGCATATTTATTTGTTTAT
The DNA here is from genome assembly GCA_948472305.1 of Vicia faba. Lineage (NCBI taxonomy): Eukaryota > Viridiplantae > Streptophyta > Magnoliopsida > Fabales > Fabaceae > Vicia > Vicia faba. Next base: position 1,035,172,799 of record OX451735.1, read on the forward strand.
TTGTTTAGTTTGTACATAAATATAAATATATTTGATTATTAGAATAAATGTAAAAATAATATAAATACACTTTTTATTTTTTTATTTACTTTCTGAAAATATTTCATATAAAAAATACTCTTTTATTTATTTTACTAAAATATTAAATAAATATTTATTTTTGAATAATACATATTTAGGGTTATATATATATATTTGATTATTAATGTATTTAAGAAAAAGATATAAAAATACTTGATTTTTTTTTATTTTATTTTATTAACATTTGATACAAAAATACTTTTTTACAATATACTTCATTTTAGGTTATTTTTATAAATAATGAATAAATAGTAGAATTAAATTAGATAATAATACTTTTTATATAAAAATTAGGGTTTCTTACCCTAAGTTTCAAAATACTAAAAAATAAATACATTTTTTATTTTCTTTTTCCTTTTACATAAATATTTTCTCATACACATAAAAAAAAAACTTTCTTTTTTTTACATTTCACATATTTATTTTGTTTACATTTAAATTATGCAATTTATTTACCATGCAAATATCCAATTGTTGTAATAATCTAGATTTAAATTCTTGTCTATATCCCCATTTGAACATTTGTACCCCCCTTCCCATATTTGGTTGTGTAATAGCTTAGTAATTTAAATTTCGCACTTTATTGCTTTCTAAATAATAACATGCTAGAATTAGGGTTTGTATGCGAAAAAAAAACGATAAAAAATAGTTTGACCTAATACAAGATAAACAAGCATGAAAATGGACACACAAATCACACTTGCACCCCCTAGGGTATTCCACTTGTTGCCTTCAAATAAATGGGCCATATTGTATGTTGAACATCTTTGGGCAAAGCAAACAGTTTGAATGATCATAGTCCCTCGATAAAACTTTTCAAAAACAAACAAAACAAATGATCAAGTCCCTTAGAGAAATTGCCCAAAGACATTTAACGTTGTTACAATTATGGTCTAAACGATGACCCGCGCCTGTCCCTTTCACATCCTAACACAAGGTTGCCCACCAAATACAATGGTGGTGCAAACTTGTTAAAAGGGTTAAAGTATAGCAATAATCTTTTGAGAAATTTAGGAGTAGATAAGCTCTTAGTTACTTGAATCAAACTTGCAAAACAAAACACTTGCCTATTTTCTAAAACCATACCTCACATCACTTTCAAAACACCTTTCAAAAACAAATGAAAACCTTTTCAAAAGACATACATCTTTGTATACATCCCCACATGGATCATTACAAAGGTGGCCACCACATTGGCCTCTTTTCAAAACATTTCAAAACCCACACACTCAAGCACCATTTAAAACAATTGAAAACAAAAGGCAAGTGATCTAAGCAAGTAACTAAGAGCCCATGGATAACCATGGATAGAAAGGGTGCTAATACCTTCCCTTTCTATAATCTACTCCCCGAACCCAAGAAAACATCTCAAAAGGTTTTTGCTGTGCTTTTTAACCTTTCCTTAGGATAAAAATAAAAAGTCGGTGGCGACTCTTGCTAACCGCAACATTTGCGAATACAAACGCAAACCTCAAGTCAGTTCTCCCACCGTATCACAGAACTGGCGACTCTGCTGGGGAGACTTTTAAAAGTGGAGTAACCTTAGGGATTAGATCACTTTTGTTTTCAATTGCTTGCTTTGTTTGCTTTTATATTTGTGGGCTTTGCATCGGAGTTCATAGATCCTAACCCGGATCTGGGAAAAACCCTTTTTAGGTAGCATAATCTGTGAGGGACCTGTCCGGCGTAGACCGACATGGGTGAAGCAGTGGCTACGTTGGTGTGGCATCTTAGTCTGTACCTATATCCCTTGTGTTGTAACGGGGAGAATATAGGTCTTCTAAGGAGTCATTAAACACCAACCAACCTTAGAACCCTAAATTGACCAACTTGGCTATTAGGACAGTAGCAGTATGCTACACTCATTGAGGCTAAACTCTCGAGATGGTTCCGGCCGCGAGAAAAGATTGCGATGCTGGAGTTATGACCGATTGAGGGTAGCCAATGATTTGAGATCCGCTAGAACCCGGTTACTTTTGATAGGACAGGTTTTAACCAACAAAACCAAAAGAGGGTAATACCTGAAACTCATGCTGGCCTGAAACCTAAGGGTGTCTTGTGTGACTTGTGTGCTTTATTTGCCTATGTGAATACTTGTGATGTGCTTCATCATAGCATCATGCCATCATACCATTGCATGCATAAAAAGCTAACCCATTTCAAAGACAAAAAGGTTTCATCTTTGCTCTGTTTTGTAGGACATCATGATGCCCGTGCGTAGAAATACTGTCCGGCTCAACTTTGTTCAACCACCAGTTTTACTCAAAGATCTGGTTGAAAGAATTCCAAGCACTACCTCCTTCATCAACAAACATGGTTCCCTCCTTGGCTTGATCACTGCAAAATGGGACCAACAACTGATAAGTGTTCTGACCCAGTTTTATGACCCTCTGCATCATTGCTTCACCTTTCAAGACTTCCAGCTGGTTCCTACCCTGGAAGAGTTCTCTTATTTGCTTGGGATCCCTGTCTTGGAACAAACTCCATTCACTGGTTTGGAAAAGATTCCTAGGCCTGAAGAGATTGCTGCAATTCTCCCCCTGACCAAAGAAGAGGTATTGTCCAACTGGGAAACTAGAAATGGGATCAAGGGCTTTTTGGTCAAATTTCTGGTTGGCAAGGCTAATGATTTCTGGAATGACTTGGACTTCAAAGCATATGAAGATGTTCTGGCTCTTCTGATCTATGGTCTGGTATTGTTTCCCAACCCTGACACCTTCATCAGTATCCATGTCATAAGAATCTTCATGTCTCGAAATCCGGTACCCACTCTCTTGGGTGACATTCTACAACAACTCCATGCTCGTACTGCTCGAAAACGGGGAACTCCGTGGTGTTGTGCTCCTTTGCTGGTAAGGTGGTTTATTTCGCACCTTCCTAAGTCCGTGCTGAAGAATGAAGAAGGAAAAGGTTGGGCTTGGAGGTTAATGTCTCTCACAGATAAGGATATCACTTGGACTCTCAGAGGCTTGGATGAGGTAGCTGTTATCGACCGTTGCGGAGAATACCCTAATGTCCCGTTGATTGGTATCCAAGGAGGAATCTCTTACAATCCGTGTTTAGCTCTCCGTCAGTTCGGAAGAGCCAGAGGAGATGGGCCCCATGAAATGTTGGTTCCTCACTTCCATTTTGAGTTTCAGGCAGGCAGTGACAAACTACGCCAGGGATTCATTAGAGCTTGGGACAGAATCCACAAAGCTGACCCACATGAGTTAGGACCAAAGACTTCTTTACCATTGGAGCCCTATTGCAAATGGGTCCGCATCCGTGCTCAGAAGTTAGGTATGCCGTACGAAGCTGTCAGACCAATCATCCTTGAATCTCCCGATGAAGATGGGGTTCCTCCAACTGTCCTCCCTCCTCAGATACCTACTGATTTTGACACCATGAAGAGATCTTGGGCACAGCTAAAGGAAGAACGGGATTTCTATCGGGAGAAGTTCAACGAGCAGGAAAGGAAGGTCCAAAGGCTGACCAAGCAATTGGAGGAAGAACGTGTCCTGAACAACTACATCAGCACTGAGAGGAGGAGGCCATGGGAGCATTGATGAGCTTTGATTATTCCCTTTTGTAGTTTTATTTCCTTTTCCGTATTTTTCATTCCTGTAATGCCCAAGGGCAAATTGTTGAACAAATTGAAAAATTTTAATCTAATGAAGTGTGTTTCCCTTTTTGTCTACAAAGTTGGATCTTATTTGTCTTTGAAAACATAAAACATACGCATTCCATTACACCATATGCATAGCAGGTACCCTATTTCACAGGTTGCTTATTTTTTCTTCGCTGTTTATGTGCACAGTCATCATGAATTCGGAGTCTTCCAGTGAGCAAGCAATCAAGGCCCTTCAGGCCCAAAGTGCACAGTTTCAAGAGATGGTCCTAAGTCTAGCCCAGGGTCAGCAAGAGTTGAAGACTCTACTCCTGAAGAAGAAGAAGAAAAAGAGAACGGCAATGTTCAACACCGGACGCAGATTTGGGAACACACTCCACAATGAAGCTGATCCAACCACTTCTTCTGCTGAGAAAAACAGTCCCCAGGGGGGAGAAGCACCTAGTCCCGCAGTCTCCGACAACGAGACGGACTATAACGAGGAACAATACCCTCCTGCTACCGACAGATACAAACAATTGGAGGACCGTTTGAGCGCTATGGAAATTCAGAACGTGCCGGGACTGGATTTCGGGGATTTGGGATTATCTTCCGGAGTAGTAATTCCACACAAGTTTAAGGCGCCTGCCTTCGCCAAGTATGATGGGGTCTCCTGCCCAAAGCTGCATCTGAGGTCGTATGTAAGGAAAATCCAACCTTACACGGCGGATAAAAATCTCTGGATCCACTTCTTCCAAGACAGCCTCTCAGGGTCACAACTTGAATGGTTCTACCAATTAGACGGAGCTAGCATCCGGCACTGGGAGGATTTGGCGACTGCTTTCTACAGACAATACCAATATAATTCTGATCTCGCTCCTACGCGTACCCAACTTCAGGGTATGTCTCTAGGGACGGGTGAAGGATTCAAAGAGTACGCTCAAAAATGGAGAGATTTGGCTGGCAGGGTGCAGCCTCCATTAACTGATCGAGAGCTGGTTGATATGTTTCTGGGAACGTTGTCTGGTCCGTTTTTCAATCATTTGGTTGGAAACTCCTCTGCTGGGTTCACAGATCTGATATTAACAGGAGAAAGAATTGAGGCTGGTATCAGGTCAGGCAAGATACAGAAAGCTGCCTCTACAAGTGCTGAGAAGAGGCCGTTTAAGAAAGAAGCAAGTGCCGTCTATGGCCCTAGAAGACCAGTCAAGCCCGAAAGTCGCCAAGCTGTTAATGCTTTGGTCATCTCTAAACCTGTTGCTGCTCCTCAACAGTACAATCAGCAAAGAAGTGAAAGGCCCAAGAGATAGTATACCCGATTGAGTATGACATTATCTCAAATTTTACCCCAACTGTTATCCACCAACCTGGTGACCCTCAAAGAAGCTCCTAAGGTCGTCAACACTGCGTCCCCTAAATACAACCCGAATGCCCGGTGTGCTTATCATTCTGATAGTCCCGGGCACACTACTGATGATTGTTGGGCCTTGAGAAACAAAGTGCAAGATCTAATTGACGCAAAAGAAATTCAGTTTGAAGCGCCGGAAAGACCGAATGTTGTAACGGCTCCTATGCCCCAGCATAGGGTGAATGCCATTGAGGAAGAAGTGTATGCTGTTTCGATAGATGAAGTTGTTACCCCTTTGAAGACTGTTAAGAAGAACCTACTGCGGGCCGGTTTATTTCCGGGTTGCGGCGAAGGTTGCCCATTCTGTGCTATTTCCCTATCCGATTGTCCCTTGCTAAGGTTAGGCATCCAAGGCCTAATGGATAGCAAGGAGATTTTATTCAAAAAGACTGCTGTTCAATTGGTTCCAATGAAAGAGGTTTCCGTGATTACCATCTTCAAAAATCCAACCAAGGCTCCCCCAAAGAAGCCCATTCAAATCTTGACAGTTGCGCCTGTGATCATTACTGTTCCAGGACCCCTCTCCTACGTGTCTGATAAGGCTGTCCCCTGGCATTATGGGGCAGACGTATATGTAAATGGAATCAAGCAAGAATTTGATGCTAGTGCCAGTATCTGCGATATCACCGGTCCAGCTAAAGTCACCCGCAGTGGCAGGCTCTTCTCGCCCGACATTGCGCCGCCCGCTATTCGAAAACCCCTCCTCATAAAACCTGCAAGTTTATCAAGTCCTGTTGCTGATCAAATTGTGTCCCCTGCTGCCGAGTCATCAAATGCTCGGGGCAAAGGGATTGAAGAAGAGCCTGCCCGGATGGAGGCACCAATACCCGTGAATGCTGAGGCCTCCCGACAAGAAATGGAGGAGATTCTGAAAATAATAAAGAAAAGTGATTTTAATGTTGTCGAGCAATTGGGGCATACACCCTCCAAGATCTCCCTGCTTTCCTTATTACTATGTTCCGAGGCCCATGCAAAAGCCTTGATCTCATTTCTCAAGACGGCCCATGTGCCGCAGGAGACGTCTGCAGTTCAGTTCACTGACTGCATAGCAAATTTGACGGCGGACAACGGCTTGGGCTTTTCAGATGCTGACCTAACCGCAAAAGGGAGAAACCATAATGATGCCCTGCATGTCTCTATTGAATGCAGGGGCACTACTCTGGCACATGTATTGGTGGACACTGGTTCTTCCTTGAATGTTCTTCCGAAAAAGGCTTTGGATCGTCTGGATTATGAGGGCCTGGAGTTGAAACCCAGCAATATCATCGTCAGAGCTTTTGACGGTTCCAAGAGGATGGTTCATGGAGAGGTTAACATCCCAATTCGTGTGGGCTCTCAAGTGTTCGACTCTACCTTTTACGTGATGGATATACGTCCATCGTACTCCTGTCTGTTGGGTAGACCTTGGATCCACAAAGCTGGGGCAGTGACCTCCACCTTACACCAAAAGCTGAAGTATCCCGTCAGGGGGAAAATTGTCACTGTGCAAGGAGAAGAGGAGTATATGGTGAGCCATTTGAATTCCTTCAGGTACATCGAGATGGACGGAGAATTTATTGAAACTCCCTTCCAACATTTCGAGGAGGTACACCCAATTTCAGCAGCTGCGGAGACAATGGCCGAAGAGAATGATTCCTTGAAGATGGTTTCCCTAAGGGATGCCCGGGATGTGGTTCAGAAAGGCAATGGTGCACACTGGGGTCAGCTTCCTGACTTCACTCAGAAGAACGACAAGTTTGGGCTAGGCTTTACTACAGAGGCTCAGAAGGCAATGCGCAAAGAGAAGATTGGAAAGGCTCCGGTGTTTATTTCCAGCTCAAGAGTGAATGCTATCGAGGAGGATGTGGAGGAAGCTGAGTTTGATGATTGGATCTACCCGACTGCCAGCGACGGACCAAGCAACTGGACAGCAAAGGATTTTACCCCTATCACATTTGTCACGCAGTAATTGATTTCTTTTGATTTCCAAATTTGTAACAAACAATATGTTAAAACTCTGTTGGCTCGGTGTCCTGCCCGGGGCATCGTAGCTCCATTTGTGAGGGCTTTTTGTATGACATTTTCATATATCATCAATCAAAACATTGGACGTTTGTTGCATTTCGAATCTTGTGCTCCTTTTCTTTCTGTGTTATGTATATTGCGAAACAGCTATATTTACACACACTCACTTATACAGGTTTCAATCCACTCTGGATCTCACTGGCAACAGCTCTGCTACCGCCAGTTATGACTTCGAAAATCCGATCAACTTGGCCGAAGACGAAGGTGAAGATGATTGCGAAGTGCCTGGTGAACTCGCAAGACTGCTACTACAGGAAGAGAGGGCTATTCAACCACATGAAGAGCCTGTGGAGACAATTAACTTGGGTACTGAGACAGATAGGAAAGAGGTCAAAATTGGTGCCAATCTAGAGCTCAGCGTGAAGCAACGATTGATCCAGATGCTACAAGACTACATGGAGATCTTTGCCTGGTCTTATGAAGATATGCCTGGTTTGGATGCCGACATTGTAGTTCACCATTTGCCGACCAAGGAAGATTGCCCTCCAGTAAAGCAAAAAGTTCGACGAATGCGTCCAGAGATGTCTGAGAAGATTAAAGCTGAGGTGATGAAACAGTTTGATGCGGGTTTCCTTGCAGTAACTTCTTACCCTCAGTGGGTTGCCAATGTTGTGCCAGTGCCGAAGAAGGACGGTAAGGTCAGAATGTGTGTTGACTACAGGGATCTGAACAGGGCCAGCCCCAAGGATGACTTCCCCCTACCTCACATTGATGTCCTTGTTGACAATACAGCTCAACACAAGGTGTTCTCCTTCATGGATGGCTTCTCAGGGTATAATCAGATCAAGATGGCTCCTGAAGATATGGAGAAGACTACATTTGTAACTCAGTGGGGGACCTTCTGTTATAAGGTCATGCCATTCGGATTGAAAAATGCTGGGGCAACCTATCAGCGTGCCATGGTTGCTTTATTTCATGATATGATCCATCATGAGATTGAAGTATACGTTGATGACATGATCGCAAGGTCTCAAACTGAGGAGGAGCACCTTGATCACCTGAGGAAGTTGTTTGACCGACTCAAGTTGTACAAGCTGAGATTGAATCCCAACAAATGCACCTTCGGGGTGAGGTCCGGAAAATTGCTAGGTTTCATTGTAAGTGATAAAGGTATCCAGGTGGACCCTGCCAAGGTTAAAGCTATTCAAGAGATGCCGACCCCAAAAACAGAGAAAGAAGTCAGAGGTTTCCTGGGACGATTGAATTACATTGCCCGATTCATCTCACATCTGACTGCTACTTGTGAGCCAATCTTCAAATTACTGAAGAAAGATCAAGTGGTACGCTGGAATGATGAATGTCAGGCCGCCTTTGAAAGAATAAAGGAATACCTCCAAGAGCCACCCATTCTTATGCCACCAGTGGAAGGAAGACCTCTGATACTATACTTGACAGTGCTTGATAATTCAATGGGGTGTGTGCTGGGGCAGCATGACGAGTCTGGCCGAAAAGAGCACGCTATTTACTACTTGAGCAAAAAGTTTACCGACTGTGAGTCTCGTTACTCACTGCTTGAGAAAACTTGCTGCGCTCTTGTATGGGCTGCTCGCCGGCTGAGACAGTATATGCTGACTCACACTACTTTATTGATTTCAAAGATGGATCCCATCAAGTACATATTTGAAAAGCCCGCTTTGTCTGGGAGAATAGCGAGATGGCAAATGATCTTAACAGAATATGACATCCAGTATACAACTCAGAAAGCAATTAAGGGGAGTGTACTGGCTGATCATTTGGCACACCAACCTGTGGACGATTATCAATCATTGAACTTTGATTTTCCGGACGAAGACATCATGGTGGTAACTGACTGTGAAGTACCTGGACCGGATGAAGGACCTGAGGAAGGATCCCGATGGTCTATGCATTTTGATGGAGCCTCCAATGCTTTGGGTAACGGCGTCGGCGCTGTAATCATATCTCCCAAGGGGACTCATACTCCACTCACCGCCCGATTATGTTTCAGCTGCACCAACAACATGGCAGAATATGAGGCATGTATCATGGGTTTACAAGCTGCGATCGATTTGAGGATCAAGTTTCTAAGTGTCTTCGGAGATTCCGCTCTCGTGATCAATCAGATCAAAGGCGAGTGGGATACGAAACACCCGAATCTCATTCCTTACGAGGAGTATGTGTCGACCTTGCTCCCTCACTTTGAAAAGATAACTTTTGAGCACTTCCCTAGAGAGGAGAATCAGCTAGCGGACGCACTAGCCACGATGTCTTCGATGTTCAAAGTTAAATGGGATAATGAGGCTCCTCAAATCCTAATCTGGAAGTTGGATGAACCGGCATACTGTTGCGAGCTCGAGGCTGAGAAGGTGACTGAAAAGCCCTGGTATCACGAGGTGAGGAGGTACTTGGAAGCCCAGGAATACCCTGAAGGTGCATCTGTCAATGATAAGAAGTTCATGAGGAGATTTGCTGCAAAATTCTTCCTCAGCAACGGCATTCTCTACAAACGGAATCATGATTCAACTCTGTTACGTTGTGTGGATAAGGCTGAAGCAGAGAAAATTATGATGGAACTACATGAAGGTACATTTGGGACCCATTCCAGTGGACACACCATGGCTAAGAAAATCCTTCGGGCAGGATATTTCTGGTCCACGATGGAAGCCGATTGTTACCAGCACTCCCGAACTTGTCATAAATGCCAGATCTATGCTGACAAGGTGCATATCCCTCCGGTTCCTTTGAATGTCCTAACGGCACCTTGGCCTTTCGCAATGTGGGGCATCGATATGATCGGTGAGATCCGACCGACAGCGTCCAATGGACACCGTTTCATCTTGGTGGCAATCGATTACTTCACGAAATGGGTCGAGGCAGCTTCCTATGCCACAGTAACCAAGAGCGTCGTGGCACGTTTCATCCGGCATAATCTGATTTGTCGGTACGGAGTCCCGGAAAGAATCATTACGGACAACGGTACCAATCTCAATAACAAAATGATCACTGAACTCTGTGAACAATTCAAGATACAGCACCACAATTCTTCCCCCTATCGGCCGAAGATGAATGGGGCTGTAGAGGCAGCCAATAAAAATATCAAGAAAATTGTGCAGAAGATGACAGTGACCTATAAAGATTGGCACGAAATGTTACCGTTCGCTCTTCATGGGTACCGCACCTCAGCAAGGACATCAACCGGGGCAACTCCTTTCTCCTTGGTCTACGGCATGGAGGCAGTCTTGCCAATCGAAATCCAGATACCCTCTCTTCGGATAATGAAGGATGCAGACTTGAATGAAGATGATTGGATCCAAACTCGACTTGATCAACTAAATCTAATTGACGAAAAAAGGCTCACTGCTATCTGTCATGGTCAAACGTATCAAAAACGGATGATCAGGGCATTTAACAAGAAAGTCAGACCGCAAGAGTATCAAGTTGGGGACCTGGTAATCAAACGCATCATCCTTCCTCAAAGTGATCCCCGGGGCAAATGGACCCCTACGTACGAAGGGCCATTTGTGGTTAAGCGTGTGTTCTCTGGAGGAGCCATGATCCTAACCACCATGGACGGTGACGACCTTCCTCACCCCGCCAATGCGGACATAGTGAAAAAATACTACGCATAAATAAAAGACCCGCTAGGTTGACATACCTAGGCAAAAATAAGGGCTTCCCGGCGAACCAAAAGGGTTCGGGCAAAAATAAGGGATGAAATAAATAAAAATCTGTACATCCGGCAAGTCGAAAATCTAAAAGGGCGGCTTGGGCAAAAATGGGTATCCCGGTGGACTGAAAACCCGAAAGGGCGGTCCAGGCAAAAGTTAGGGATAAAAGCGTAACACTATGTCTCATTGGATCACTTCGCATCCGGAATTCGGCATCAACTATCTGGCTCAGATTACGGCATCGACCAATCAGCTTCATCTTCGACCAGGCAGCAAAGCGATGAGACGTTCGAAGACATAAAGGCAATAGCAGAGTTGGAACCCAGTGGGATGGTTCACATAGCTGTTTTGTTTTTTTCAAATTGTAAACTCTATGTTATTTGGCGGCGTCCTCTTACTAGGATGTCAGCCTCTTGTACAAAAAACGCCTATTCACAGGCAAAGTTTAAATCAATACAAATTCACTTGTCCATATAAATTGCCATTGTTTTTCTTTTTCTGTTTTGTCTTGCGAAGAACGTCCAATGTTCATTTTTGATATATGCATTTGACATTAAATTGCTGATTCATAAATGTTTGCATACGAAAAAAAAAAGATTAATTACAAGTGACATCAAAGGCAGGGGCAATGTGGAGTTGTTTAATGCGGTCTAGTTGTTTTGTCCACCAAGGCACCAAGGTAGGTTCAACTGAAAATATGGCCAAATCATCTTAGCTCCCCGCAGAATAAAACAAATTCAGCAGCACTCTCCCCAAGCAGGAGTCGATTCCCCGTCGATCCTGAAAAAGGCACAACATCCCCCGGCAGGTCTTAAAAGCTCATCCCCAGTAGATTCTGCGAGCTTATCCCCGGCGAAGTACGAACGTCTCGCCCAAGTTTTACTTAGAGTTATTTCCTCACAAGGACTTATAACTGGGTTATCCTCAGCTAAAAGCCACGGAAGACCGTTCCCGGCAAAAGTTCCTTCAATCCCCAGCGAAGTCTATCTTTGGTTTTCCCCAGCGGAGTTTATCATCATTATCCTCAGCGGAATCCATTGTTAAAGTCCTCAGCAGGCCTCTCATCAGAGCTTCGGTCAAGCATCTCTTCCGCAGAACAGCTTCCCGGTCATTCGTCAAGGATTTATTTTCCTAAGATGAAATTACACTCATAAACATGTCACATTTTCATACATCTTGCTTACATACATGATGAGACACGTACAACATCAAATGTTGAACATCATGACATCATGCATATCATACATCATGACATTGCATACAGCTTACGTCTTTGCCTTTTCAGGAAAAAGACAATCTCAAAAACGACTACCTTCAACTGTCACAATTCCAGATTCGATACCTGTATCTAGCCAGGGCACATCTGAGAGTGATCAGTTTCCAGACTCGATTCCTGTACCTAGCCAGGGCACGTCTGAAGAGTTCAAAGATTCGACTCCTGTATCCAGCCAGGGCACATCTATCAACTACAACAGCTCCAGATTCGATTCCTGTATCCAGCCAGGGCATATCTGTTGACCATATTTCCAGACTCGACTCCTGTATCTAGCCAGGGCACGTCTGCAGAGTTCAAAGATTCGACTCCTGTATCCAGCCAGGGCACATCTGTGAGCAACCGATTGAAGATTCGATACCTGTATCTAGCCAGGGCATATCTGCATAAGGAGACTGAAGATCAAACACCTGTAACAAGTCAGGAAAACATCTGTCTTTCTTAAAACACACAAGTTCTCGCTAAGGAACCTCTTATGCGATCAACACTTCCAAATGGCATCTATAAGCCCATTCCCGACAAAGTTCTATCACTTTTCCAGATGGCATCTATAAGCCCATTCCCGACACCACAATTGTTGAGACTCCAGCATGCGAGTGCAAATTTCCGGGCACTCTAGTGTCCAATCTCCTTTTACCCTCGAGTCACGAAAGGCAAAACTTGCCAATCTAACTCTTCAGGTTCAAGAAGATTGAACAGGGGCAACTGTTGTACCCCAAAATTTGCCCTCCCATTTCCTCAACATTTTCTCATCACAAGACATTTAAAGATCAAGGTCCAATTAGGGTTTCCTCTGCTCAAGACTTCTCCTTGCACTGTGGACTCAAATTAGGGTTTGTGTTTGCCTAAAGATGTTTTGACCTAAAATGCCTAAGATGATTTTCATGCTTCATATTGGACTCCCAAGTTTACCCATACCAAGTTTCAAGTCTTGATTCCAAGTTTTTCCCAGTCAATTGGACAGTTGACCTAGAAATCAGCTGTATTGGGGAAAAAGTCAACTGTGGCCAATTGACAGTCAAACCTCATGAAATTTGATCCACATCAACATTATGAACTCACATGGACCATTTGATCAAGTTTGAATCACAATTCCCCAAGAAATTTGATCAGATCACCAAAAGGGCAAAATGGTCATTTTTAGGGTTTTGACTGCACAAAGGCAATTTTTGACTGTTTGACCTAGCCAATGGCAAACCAAGCTCACATATGGACTCAAGGACCCCATGGCATTATCTTGACATGTTCATCAAGCTCAAAAGATCCCAAGTACACAAGATTGACAGTTGAATTTCCCAGTCAATTGATCAATTTTGATTGTATACTGAAAAGTCAAACTTTGACTTTTTGGTCAAAATCAAGAGTCAAGATTCATTTTTCATCAAAACATGCCAAATCATGAAACTTGTTCACCAAGAAATCACAAAATGCAAATTAGGGTTTGAAAATGGAATTTTTCATAACTTAGAATTTTTCTAAGTTATGGAAAACCCTAATTTTTTCCCAACTTTGCCCCATCTTTTCACCATGATCCATTTGGATTCAAACAAAAGTCAAAACATGAAAGTTGTAGCTTGTTGCAAAATCTACAACTTTGATTCACAAAGTTTTCTCATTTGAAGCTTGTATCTCAAGTTATGATTTTTTGAATAAGGGCACTAAACCATCTTTTAACTTAGTGAAATTTGACCTACTTTGACAAGGTTTTCTACCCTACTTCAAGGCCACTTTTCATACCCTTCCACTTGGAATTTCAAATTGCATTTCAAAGATGGATTGTAGTACACATTCCAAGCTTTCCAAAATGTCCAAGAACTCATCAAACAACCTCATAACTTGAGAGATTCGAATTTCACAAGTTGGCAAAAATTCACTTTTGTTCTTCATCAAGACATGTTCACAATTTGCAAATTCGAATTCAGTTTGCTTTATGCTTAATTACAGGTCCTTGAACCAATCCATACTCAATAATTTAATGCATATTCAATGTGTTAAGGTCATGTTCTTTGTGTTCTAACATTGCATAATGGTTTAATCCTAAACTAGATAAAGTGGAATTTCCATTTTTGAAAAGTTTAGCTTTATGTCAAGTTTGTAATCCAACAAGTACAAAGAAGATCTGCCTAACACAAGATTATGGGCATAACACACTGATCAAGAGGAGTTGATGCAGCACATTAGGGGGTCCTATACTGACCTAGAACACCAATTTGCTTTTGGTAGCTTAAGTGTGAAGAAAGGTCCATAACATATGCTATCTCTCATATCAGTCAAGGAACACAGCACAAAAGATATCAAACACATTCCATAGACCACATTGAAGCTTTTGCTCGAGCCATTTGCCTTTCAAACCCTCTCCATCTCAGAATCATCCTCAAACTGCACAAACAGGGGTGCCCCTGCAGTTTGAGTGCAATCTCTCAATTCCTTCAAGCATTTCTGTCCAAACCTGTTCCTATACCTTCCTTACAACATATGCAAGCTATCCAGAAGCTAAGGCACGATCTGTAGTTGCTCTAACCACTTCCACCATTTTCACATCTTTGACTTGCAGGTGAAGTTCTATAGCTTGATACAAGAAGTTTCAAGACAAAGTGAGCATTGAAAAAGTATCCCTGGACTTCAAGGAAGCTTTTCCAATCATTACATTGCATTGAAAGTCTCTCATTCTCCACATAGAAGTTCAACTGCACAGGTAAAAGTTTGAATTCGTATCTCTCTTATTAGGCATATTTAGTCTTAAGTTTGTGAAGAAACAAAGTCCTACTCATAGCCCTGAACATGTACATAGCTTTACTTTTCATTTCTTTTGTCTGAGTAGAGAGAATTTGAGCTCTGAAAATGGTAGAAAAATTAGGTCAGGAAAGAGGGGGAGAGAAATTCTCCCTCATCTTAGAGAGATAGGACATGTTCTTTATATGGTTAGAACCGTCTCTTCATGCTTAACATCTTTTGTGTTGGAAGTTTGTTCAAAAAATCAAGGAATCAGGAGTTAGACATTGAAGCAAGAGGCGCGCGTTTTTTCAAAGTTTGAAGCTGGAGGTTGAAGACAGTGTGTTATTGGGCTGGGCTGTTGTTATTCTTTCTTTTCACACCATCCTTTTTGGCTTACACCCCCCTGAGCCCATTTGCTTATTTTTAAACATTTTTGACTTTTTTCTTTTTGGTTGACTTCATTTATTTTCTCTCATGCCATAAAAAATTAAAAAATATTTTTTTCATAATTTTTTGCATTTATTGCATATTTATTTGTTTATTTGTTTAGTTTGTACATAAATATAAATATATTTGATTATTAGAATAAATGTAAAAATAATATAAATACACTTTTTATTTTTTTATTTACTTTCTGAAAATATTTCATATAAAAAATACTCTTTTATTTATTTTACTAAAATATTAAATAAATATTTATTTTTGAATAATACATATTTAGGGTTATATATATATATTTGATTATTAATGTATTTAAGAAAAAGATATAAAAATACTTGATTTTTTTTTATTTTATTTTATTAACATTTGATACAAAAATACTTTTTTACAATATACTTCATTTTAGGTTATTTTTATAAATAATGAATAAATAGTAGAATTAAATTAGATAATAATACTTTTTATATAAAAATTAGGGTTTCTTACCCTAAGTTTCAAAATACTAAAAAATAAATACATTTTTTATTTTCTTTTTCCTTTTACATAAATATTTTCTCATACACATAAAAAAAAACTTTCTTTTTTTTACATTTCACATATTTATTTTGTTTACATTTAAATTATGCAATTTATTTACCATGCAAATATCCAATTGTTGTAATAATCTAGATTTAAATTCTTGTCTATATCCCCATTTGAACATTTGTACCCCCCTTCCCATATTTGGTTGTGTAATAGCTTAGTAATTTAAATTTCGCACTTTATTGCTTTCTAAATAATAACATGCTAGAATTAGGGTTTGTATGCGAAAAAAAAACGATAAAAAATAGTTTGACCTAATACAAGATAAACAAGCATGAAAATGGACACACAAATCACACTTGCACCCCCTAGGGTATTCCACTTGTTGCCTTCAAATAAATGGGCCATATTGTATGTTGAACATCTTTGGGCAAAGCAAACAGTTTGAATGATCATAGTCCCTCGATAAAACTTTTCAAAAACAAACAAAACAAATGATCAAGTCCCTTAGAGAAATTGCCCAAAGACATTTAACGTTGTTACAATTATGGTCTAAACGATGACCCGCGCCTGTCCCTTTCACATCCTAACACAAGGTTGCCCACCAAATACAATGGTGGTGCAAACTTGTTAAAAGGGTTAAAGTATAGCAATAATCTTTTGAGAAATTTAGGAGTAGATAAGCTCTTAGTTACTTGAATCAAACTTGCAAAACAAAACACTTGCCTATTTTCTAAAACCATACCTCACATCACTTTCAAAACACCTTTCAAAAACAAATGAAAACCTTTTCAAAAGACATACATCTTTGTATACATCCCCACATGGATCATTACAAAGGTGGCCACCACATTGGCCTCTTTTCAAAACATTTCAAAACCCACACACTCAAGCACCATTTAAAACAATTGAAAACAAAAGGCAAGTGATCTAAGCAAGTAACTAAGAGCCCATGGATAACCATGGATAGAAAGGGTGCTAATACCTTCCCTTTCTATAATCTACTCCCCGAACCCAAGAAAACATCTCAAAAGGTTTTTGCTGTGCTTTTTAACCTTTCCTTAGGATAAAAATAAAAAGTCGGTGGCGACTCTTGCTAACCGCAACATTTGCGAATACAAACGCAAACCTCAAGTCAGTTCTCCCACCGTATCACACACGCCTTGTACCAGAGTTAGAACATTATAGTAGCAGCTACACACTAGAACAAAACCATTAGAGTATACAATTATTCTCTATGATATCATGTAAAGTTATCATTAAAACTTAAGGCCAGATGTAGAAACACTTCTTGTTCTTACAAAGGTCGACATCCTTGTACCAGTAAGCTTTTGACCTTTGCTTTAAAAACAAGTCATCTTTAACTAAAAGAGAGTTCATGCATCTTTTGAGAGCCATGAAATAATTTATATTTTCTTCCCCAAAATGATTATGAACTATATCAATCTTTCGATGAAGACTCTAAATTTCCTTTCTTACCTTGTGACAATTTTCTTTGATCCAGTTCAACATGTTCTCACCATAATTATCCAGCTTCCCTACAATAAGAACATTCTCTAGATTATGCCCTTGTTCACTAACAAAGTCGTCAAACCCCGATTTGGTTAACTAGGCATTCTCGAATCAGAACCCAATCCGAGCCATGTGCTTAACCTTTTATTTTGACACTATAACATATTAGGATAATGATATGAGGTAGTAGTCGTTAAAATTTTTGCATTTGCATCCAAAAATAAGGAACACCAATCATTATTTGACATAGCTCTATCTAATTTTTCTTCAACCGCTCTATTTGTACCAAGACTCTTGAGCCAAGTAAAGAAATATCCTTCTATTGGAATATCCACCAAACCCGCATCTTGTATGGCATGTCTAAACCCATTAATTAACCAATCGAGTCTTTCAACTCTCCCTTTTTTTCTTCATATGAGAGAATTCCATTAAAATCTCCCATAATACACCATGGAAGGTTGGAACTTTCAGGGAGATTGCAGATAAGTTGAGTGTACGACTTTTAAGAAGAATATTAATATATTGAGTTGTTGCTTAACTTGTGTTATAAGGGTACAAGATAATGTTCTCCTTTTATTTTTTAGAATGTTATTTTTAGTGATGGTTTTAAATCCTAGTTTGATTTCATGCTACTAAACTTGACTATATCATACTCCTATTTATTGATGTGAATGTATTTTGTCATCCCTGAAACCTCTTAGAAACTTTAAGTTTTGACAAAAATGTCCAACCAATTTTAAAATCCATAACGTGTTTCTGAAATATCATGATTATAAATTATGAAATTGTTGAACTTATATACAAATACAACAAACATTAATACTTCATTAAACTAGATAAAATTCATCAACATGCCAAACACCAAACTCACCGCAATCAAATCAAATATCATGGGAGGAATCATGCTTCAACAAATATCACATACATATCTGACTAAGGTAGTATATAACAAGACCAATCCTTTGATAATATGCTAATAAAAAAACTCTTGGATTTGGGCTTCCTTCCTATGTAGGGAAAGACTCAAATATGAGTTGCTAATTTGTCTCACTTATTTAAGTGGAGAGGATCAATTTAGGATTAAGAGAAATAGAGAGAAAATAAGGATTCAAAAGAGATAAAAGGGGAGAGAAACCTATTTCCGTTTTTTTAAAACCAGTCTCACTAAATCGACCCTTCCAATTTCGTTAACCGTCGGATCAAGCTGAAATTTGGAGGGCAGGTTCGCAACATCTGTATCTAAATTTTGACCGTTCAAAATTTCAAAACATGGTATGTGCTGAGAGATATATGCTTCACATTGAAGCTACAAATTTGGGTAATTTTTTAGCTTTTTTATTTTTATTTGTAAGATACTTTTCTTTGTGATTTTTGGTTGTTAGAATTAGTTTGTGAATCACTTTAAGACTCTCTTATACCCTTATTTGATTATCACAGAGCTATTTATTTGGTCTGGACGACTTAAGGTTTTTACTCTCATATTGAGGCATTTTCCATATTAAAATATCAGTGTTCTTTTGTGCTTTTATTTGTTTTATTCTTTCCATGTGTATATATATATATATATATATATATATATATATATATATATATATATATATATATATATATATATATATATATATATATATTGTTGGTCCTAATAGGTTCTTATGAGTTTAAGGAATTTTATATTTTTGTGTATTTGTCTATTATTGTTTGTTAATTTCCCATCAGAGTGACATCAGAGCTCTTGGTTAAGGTCCATTTTACTTGTTTGAATAATAAAGTTGAATAAAAATATGAGGATGATATTGTTGAATGGTTCTAATTACCATTTATGGAAGGGCAAGCCGAAAGCTTTGTTGTTTGTGAATAAATTACATTTAATGATTTTTAGTTCTACAAAGTCATATTCTGTGACTCATGAAGAATGAGAGTTTGAACATCAACAATTATGAGGTTTTATATGATCATATGTAGAAAATACCATTTATAGTTATATTTCTAATGAGGCACGTGCAACAACTTTCTGGGATAAGATAGAGTCCTTGTATGCCTCTAAATAAGGGAATAATAAATTATTCTTATTGAATAGCTTCATAAATTTAAAGTATAAGAAGGGGACTTCTATTTCAAATCACTTGAGTGAATTTAAAGGGCTCCTTGATCATATTTTAGGAATGAGTTTGTAATTTGATGATGAACTTTTGGGACTATTTCTATTTCTATCTTTACTAGAGTCTTAGGATACGTTTCAGGTTTCTATCACAAGTTCTTCTCCTAGATATGTTATTTTTTGGAAATGACTAAGGGTGGTATTCTTAATGAGGATATGAGAAGGAATGCATAATGTTTTTCATCTAAATCTGAGGTACTTGTCACTAAAAATAGGGGAGAAGTCAGAAAAAGGAACTTAAGGGTCGTAGAGAGAATATCATAAGCAAGTCCAAACCACAATACAAGAATCTGGAGTGTCATTATTGTCACAAAACATGATGTTAGACGATGGTAACGTATCTAGATGGGAGGTGTGTGTGTGGGGGGGGGGGGGGGGGGGGGGGTGAATAGATACCCCTTCAAAAATTACCAATAAAATTTGGTTTTGAAAAATATATTTTATCAAAGTACGACACGAAAGCTTTTTTAAAATGTCGTCTACACGAACGTTATTGAAGGCTCAGATATGCAAACAGTAATTAATAAAGACAATATGAAATAAGGAAAATAAATGAATTAATGAACTTGAATTAATCAATAACTTATTTATCGTTTATTGAAAATTACTTGCAAGGCTATTTCCCAATATTAAAAGAGCTAGTTAAATCAATTTATTAAACACTTGGTGTGCAAGTGAATTTTCAGAATTTCACCTTTAGTTGTGTTGATACACAAAAACACTTATAATCAAAAGTGATTATAAGCTATAGCAACACTAGATTTAAAATCAAAACCTGATTAGGAAAATGCTTACAATTTAATTGATAACGCAATATTCGATATCCACACGCGAGGACAACTATGGGGAATTGTGAAGACAAATTCCTTGTGTCTCTTTTATTTTTGCTTTTACTTGCTTTAATTTTAATTGATCAATTAAAACCTAAGCTTGTTGTTGATTGAAACCCTTCTCCTCTTTTGATCTTGAGCCAAACCAAGAAATAATAAATGCAACCAATTCGCCACTTAAGCTACTTCCATGCAAAGATTTCAAACACTCCAAGGAATTTAACTCGAGTAAATATGATTACACTCTATCAACACAAGATCTTCAATTCTATCTTTCATTACTTGCGACTTACTTGAAAAGATTTCAAACACTCTAAGGTTCCTTGCAAAGGTTTCAAACACTTCAAGGTGATTCACATTGACGATTCCTTCTCGAACGATCTTGCATGAAAACCCCCAAATCAACCAATGATCTTGAAGGACAAACCTGATGAATTTTCTTGGATGAAAACCCCTACAAAAATCAACCCAATACACAATTGGACACCAACAACCCTTGTCTAGATGGCACCCCAACAGAACATCCCTACAATGTAATGTCAGTGTGTATGTAGAGATTGGAGGTTGAAGATGATGAGAGAAATAGGATAATTTTTATGATTTCACCAAGTTATGAATGATTCAAGAAAGAGTATTTATAGTTTTGGAACATTTAGGGCAAAAGAGACAAATTCAGAATTAAAAGATTTAATGAAATTTGACCAAATAAGTAGTATGTGTCGATCTAAGTATCGTATGTGTCGATACATACATGATTTTTTAAACTGTATGTATCGACCTATAGAAGGCTATGTATCGACCGAAGAGAAACAAAGGGTACATGCTTTAAAACGCTAGTAAATGTGTCGACCTGAAAACATATGCGTCGACACATAAAATAATAATTTCTGCAATTTGAAACATGCTTCAGTATGTGTCGACCTAAATGCTTGCATGTGTCAATCTGTGACTTACAGAAGCTACAAGATTTAAAAATGAGTTGCATGTGTCGACCTGAAAAACAGATGTGTTGACACATGCGGTAAAAAGTCATGCAGAAAATTATTTTTAATAGCTTGGATAAATTTCAAAATGCTTTTTAATGATTCCTAAGACCTCTATTGCAGAGGAGTGCCACAATACACAAGGATATCATCTAATGTTCCTAAGTGTAAGCTTTTACCAGCTTTGACATCATTCAAAATGTTTGACAACAAAGTTTGTACTCACATACTCCCCCTTTTTGATGATTACAAAACTCGCGATGATGCATTCCTTGTATTTATTGAAGGCTCCCCCTGACTTTGTGCTTTCCTATTTCTACTCGCATATGCTTCTCTCCCTTTGAAAATATCAAAAAGAAAGATAGTAAACTGTAAGAAGTAACATAGTTCCATAACAATAATAATACAACAATTAAAGGCTATTTTGCATAGAAGAGCAAGTAACACATATCCCCATATATATATATATATATATATATATATATATATATATATATATATATATATATATATATATATATATATATATATATATATATATATGTGATAATGCAAAATTTTAAATAATGAACGAGCAACATTACAACAAATGTAATTAATTACATAATAAGTAAATAAGTAAGAAATGACAATAATGTCAAGTTGTTTGTGTAGCATCATTAACAAGTAACGCTTCACAATGGGACTATCGATGCCACATATGCATGTGCCTAGCATAGAAACAAGAATATGTCGCTACTAAAACCAAAATGAAGACGATTTTTATGCCATGAAATCAAGAAAATAAGAACATATATTGCATAACATGCATACAAATAATTCAAACACGAGTGAAAATGAATAAAACAAAAGCACACGTGAAATAAACAAAAGCACATGTTTGTGTAATAAGAACAAACTTATAAAAATGTGAACAAATTAATACATGAAGTCATTATAAACATATGTATCAAGAATACGCAATGGTTATTAATCAAGAAATTTTGGAAATGAACATTAATGGTTTTCATCATTTTAGAGAGAATATCAAGCATTTTTTGAAGATACTTAGTAACATACATAAAGGAAAATCTTACTTTCAAGGAGAAATTGAAATGATATTACCTCACTCTTGATTAGGATTGAAGTTGCACTCACATAATGTAAAATACTCAAATACGAAGTTAGAGTGAATGTATAAAGTGCAAGCAATAAGATAGAATTAAGCAATATTTGAGATATTGGTTATCCCCAATTCCCCATGTATATTGACAAAAGGTTAGTTTGCGAGAGGTTTAGTGAAAATACTGGCAAGTTGATTTTTACTATTAACATGCTCAAACGCAACATCCCCCTTTTCAATATGGTCACGAAGAAAGTGGTGATGTATCTCAATATGTTTAGTACGTGAATGCAATATTGTTAGTTAGATTAATGGCACTAGTGTTGTCACACATGATAGGAGTACATGAAAGTTTAATATCAAAATAGTGTAGTAGTTGTTTAAGCCATAATATTTGTGCATAACAACTACCGGTTGCCACGTATTCCGCCTCGGTGATTAACAGAGCAACAAAAACTTTCTTTTTACTATGCCAAATTAACAAGGATTTTGAAAACAAGTGACAAGTTCCACTAGTACTTTTCCTATCCAATTTACAATGGGAAAAATCAGAATCAGAATAAATAATTAAGCTACAATTGTTTCCTTTGAAATACCAAATCCCAAACTTAGAGGTATGAATGAGGTATCTAAGAATGCATTTAACGGATTTTAAATGTCATTCCTTGGGAACAAATTGATATCTTGCACACATGAAAACACTAAACATAATATCCGCTCTAGATGTCATAAGATAAAGAAATGAGCCAATCATACCTCTATACCTTTTTACCTCAACATCCTTACCATTTTCATATCTATCTAGATTACCATTTATTGCCATAGGTGTGGCAATTTATTTAGCACCATCCGTACCAAATCTTTTGAGTAATTCGAGACAATAATTTGTTTGCCATACAAATGTGTCTTCATCAAGTTGCTTAATTTGTAGTCCGAGAAAGTAGTTTAACTCTCCCATTAGACTCATCCCAAACTCTCCCTACATAAGCTTAAAGAACTCTTTGACAAGATGCATGTTAGTTGATCCAAAAATGATATCATCAATATAAATTTTAACTATTAAAGTATGTTTTCCTTGACGTTTAATAAAGAGTGTAGTATCAAATTTTCCTCTAGAGTATCCTTGTTTTACCAAAAACTTACTAAGTCGATCATACCATGCCATAGGGGCTTGTTTAAGACCATACAATGCACATTTTAGCTTGAAAACATGATTAGGAAACTCATCATTTTCAAAACTGGGAGGTTGAGCGACATAGACTTCTTCACTTATGTATTCGTTAAAGAACTCAACTTTTACATCCATTTGATATAATTTGAAGTTCTTTGAACATGCATAAGCTAATAAAAGGTGTATAGCCTCAAGTCGGGAAACCGGAGTATAAGTCTCCTCATAATCAATGCCCTCCTCTTGATTATAACCTTGAGCCATAAGACGAACCTTATTTCTTATTATCACACCATTTTCATCAAGTTTATTCCTAAATACCCATAAAGTGCCTATAATTTGATGATTTTGTGGACGAGGAACAAGTCTAAACGTCATTTATTTTAGATTGATTCAATTCATCTTGCATTTCCATAAGTTAATGCTCATTAAGTAAGGAATCTTTATCATTTTTAGGTTCAACTTGTGATACATATGCATGATGATAAAAGAAATTAATTATCTTAGAGCGAGTAGTTACCCCTTTGGTGATATCACCAATAATGTTGTCAATTGGATGATCCTTGAAGGTTCTCCACTCCAATAGAAGACCGTCATTTTATTCATGACTTTCATCATCCTTATTTCTTGGTAGTCATCTTCTTCTTTCTCAATTTCTACTGATTTAGGTTGAACAACTCCTTTGTCGGTGTCCTGAGTTTTTATTTTGTAGATTCACTTACACCATGAAAATAACTACCTTTCCCAACACTATTTTGGGAAGTATCATCAAAAGTAACATGGACCGACTCCTTAATAATAAGTAATATTTCATTATAAACTCTATATGCTTTGCTAGATTAAGAGTATCCAAGAAAAATTCCTTCATCGACTTTCGCGTCAAATTTTCCAAGATTATCTTTACCATTATTTAAAACAAAACATTTACATCCAAAGACATGAAGATGAAATAAACTTGGTTTTCTATCTTTTCAAAGTTTATAGGGAGTTTTGTCAAGAGAGGGACGAATAAGTATCTTATTCAAGACGTAACATTTCGTGCTAACAACATCGGCCCAAAAGTATTTTGATAGACAACAATCATTGAGCATCGTTCTTGCCAACTCCGCTAAAACACAATTTTTATGGTCCACAACACCATTTTATTGTGGAGTTCTAGGAGCTGAAAATTTATATTCAACTCCAAGTTTATCACAATATTCTTCAAAAATATTATTTTCAAACTCACATCCATGATCTTTTTGAATTGCAACAATTTTTGAATTTAACTAATTTTGAGCTAACTTGGTAAAACATGTGAAAGTCAAGAACGTTTCATCTTTGCTATATAAGAAAATAGTCCAACAAAATCTTGAGTAATCGTCTACAATTACAAGAACATAATAATTTCCACCTATGATTTTAGTCTGGGAGGGACCAAATAAATTCATGTGAAGGAGCTCAAGTGGTCTCGATGTTGAAACAACATTATTTAATTTAAAAGAGACCCTTTTTTCCTTACCCTTTTGACATGCATCACATAGATGGTCTTTTGAAAAATTCATTTTTGGTAGACCAATTACTAAATATTTTGTAACTATTTTATTAAGTAGATCAAAGTTGACGTGAGCCAAACGTCTATGCCATAGCCAAGAGTCTTCACTTAAGGTAACAAGGCATCAGGCATTATTTAAGGAAATTTCTCTTAAGTCAAGCATATAGATATTAATAACCCTCAAACCCTTAAACATACAATCTTTGTTTTTAGTATGTTCAATTATGCATCAATATTTGGCAAAAGTTACCTTGTAACCATTATCGCATAATTGACTAATACTAAGAAGATTATGTCTAAGACTTTCAACTAACATAACATTTGAGATAGTAATAGTTGAAGGATTAGCTATGCTACCTTTTCCGAGTATTGCACCTTTATTGTGATCACCATAGAATACAAAACCTTTCTTCTTCGCCACAAAGTCGGAGAAGAGAGATATGTCTCCTGTCATGTGTCTTGAACACCCACTATTGAGAATCCATTTTCCTATCATAACATCAAGACACTCATCCTACAAGAATCAAACAAAAGTGGTAGGTACCCAATTCTCATTGGGTCCTTGAAAGTGAGTTAAATAAATTTTGATTTTGGGAAACCATTTGAAATATTCTTTAGGAACCAAAAATCACCTAAATTTTCATTTTTCAATAGTATGTCCCTTTTTGCAACAATAGTGACAAAATAACCTATAATGTGAGTCACCTATACTATTAGACTCCTTCTTGATCAAGTTATAATTTTTATGAGGCTTTTCAACCTTTAAGCATCTAATAGCATTAGTATCAATAAGATGGTGTATTGTGTCTAATTTGGTTTCAAGATGACTCACTTCTTGTTGCCAAATTTGACATGTTTCACATCCAAATTTACAATATTGTTCATCCTCCTTTACACAATATGAATTCTCTATAATGAGTTTCTTTAATGCCTCAAATTTTTAATTTGTTCCTTCAACCTTGGCCTCTAAATAAGTAAAATTATTTTCTTGAGAGGCCAACTTTTTGTTATCATATAAAGTCTCTTTTTTGTAGATTTTCAAATTGGTTCTTCAAATCATTAAAAGAAAATTTTGAAAAATTAGAGTATTTAGAATGACT
This sequence comes from Vicia faba, assembly GCA_948472305.1. Classification (NCBI taxonomy): domain Eukaryota; kingdom Viridiplantae; phylum Streptophyta; class Magnoliopsida; order Fabales; family Fabaceae; genus Vicia; species Vicia faba. Next base: position 1,035,198,905 of record OX451735.1, read on the forward strand.
TACATCCTTTTTCTTGCCTTGTCGATGATTTGCCATGAAATAATAGTTTGCCTCTTCATCACTCTCGCTTGAGCTTCCATTGCTTGAGATATCATTATCACTATCCCAAGAAACATATGGTTGTCTATAATTTCTATAGTTGTTTAGTTGGCCCTTTCCTTTATTCTTAGCAAGATATGGACACTCCGATTTATAATGACTCAATTTTCCACATTTGTAACAAATACCCCTTGAATTGTCCTTTTTGTTGTCTTCATCTTTAGAGGAAGAATATTGTATTCTAAAATTTTCAAGATTATTTTCGGAGTGTTTGACACCATTCTTCCGAATGTATCGATTATATCTCCTTACAAATAATCCTATTTCTTCATCATATGAGTTCTCTTCATTACTAGAGTCACTATCATTAGTAGGATCATTCCTTGAGGACTTTGAACTTGAAGCCTTGAGAGCTTTAGACTTCAATACTTCCTCCTTAACAACCCCTTTTTCCTTTTTCTTGTTCTCAAGCTTCTTTTCATGTTTATCTGAGAAATTGAGTTCTTGCTCATGTTCTTCTAACTTTCCAAACAAAGCGTTGAGATCAAGTGTTGCAAGATTATTGGTTTCCTTGATCGCGGTGACCTTTGGTTCCCAATTTCTAGTAAGACATCTCAACACCTTGTTAGTATCAATAGCATATGAAATACGATTGCCTAGTAAATTTAAATGATTAATAAGATATGAGAATCTCTTTTGCATTTGAGAAATGGTTTCCCCTTACATCATGCGAAATATTTCAAACTCTTGATTAAGTGTATTAATTACAACTTGTTTGACCTTATTAGTTCCCTCATAAGTAACTTCTAGAGCATCCCACATAGCTTTAGCGGTTTGACAATGGGAAATGCGATAGAACTGATCAACACCAAGAGTGGATATGATGATGTTATTAGCCTTCCAATCATAAGACCACTTCTTAGTATCATTCTCATCCCATAAGTTTTCTGGCTTTGGTACGGTTGCACCATCAATATCATATGTCTCCGGTGTCAGACCATTTTGAATGGCTTCCTAAACACCTTTGTTATATGAGTTAACATGAATTCACATACAAGCTTTCCAATAACTATAATTTTCTCCTGTGAAAATTGGGGCTCTTTTATAACCCCCTTTAGGTTCGTAAGCCATTTTCTAAAAAGTGTCAAAGCTGAAATGAACCGAGCTCTTGATGCCACTTGTTAAATGATGACAACGTATTTCTATGGGGGGGGGGGGGGGGGGGTGAATAGATACCCCTTTAAAAATTACCAAATAAAATTTGACTTTGAAAAAGATATTTTATCAAAGTACGATGCAAAAGCTTTTTCAAAATATCGTCTATAAGAACGTTATTGGAGGCTCGGATATGCAAACCGTAATTAATAAAGACAATATGAAATGAGAAAAATAAATGAATTAATGAACTTAATCAATTAACAACTTATTTATCGTTTATTGAAAATTACTTGTACGGCTATTTCCAATGGAAATATTGAAAGAGCTAGTTGAATCAATTTATCAAACACTTAATGTGCAAGTGAATTTTCAGAATTTCTCCTTTAGTTGTGTTGATAAACAAAACCACTTATAATCAAAAGTAATTATGAGCTATATCAACACTAGATTTAAAATCAAAAACTGATTAGGAAAATTCTTACAATTAAATTGATAACGCAATGCTATTCTATAATTTGATCAATGAAAATTAAAGCAAGTAAAAGCAAAAATAAAAGAGACACAAAGAATTTTTCTTCACAGTTCTCCACTGCCGTCCTCGCGTGTGGGTATGTTTGTGCCTAATTCCAATGGAATTAGGATAATTCTTACTATATAAAATTATTGATACAATAGAAGTATTTTTGAGCAACTCCACAAACCCTAATCTTGTTGTTGATTGATTCCCTTCTTCTCTTTTGATCTTGAGCAAGACCAAGAAACAATAGATGCAACATATTCGACGCTTAAACTACTTACTTGTAAAGATTTCAAACACTCTAAGGGATTTAACTCTATCAACACAAGATCTTCAATTATATCTTCCAATACTTGCTACTTCCTTGAAAATATTTCAAACACTCAAAGGTTCCTTGAAAAGATTTCAAACACTTCAAGGTGATTCACATGGATGATCCCTTCTCAAACGATCTTGCACAAAAACCCCCCAAATCAACCGATGATCTTGGAGGACAAACCCGATATTTTTTCTTGGATGAAAACCCCTAAAAAACTCAACCTAATACACAATAGGACACTAATAATCCTCGTCTAGATGAAATCCCAACAAAACATCGCTACAATGTAATATCAGGTTTTTATGGTATGAATAGATTGGAGGTTGAAGATGATGAGAGAAATATGCTAACTTTTATGGTTTCACCAATTTATGAATGATGCATGAAAGAGTATTTATAGTTTTGGAACATTTAGGGAAAAATGGACAAATTCAAAACAAAAAGATTTAATGAAATTTGACCAAATAAGCAGTATGTGTCGACCTAAGTTTCATATGCGTCGACACATAACTGATTTTTTAAACTGTATGTGTCGACCTATAGAAGGCTATGTGTCGACCACAGAGAAACAAAGGCTACATGCTTTAAAATGCTAGTAAACATGTTGACCTGAAAAACGGATGTGTCGATACATTGTGATACGGTGGGAGGACTGACTTTTGGTTTTGTGTTTTATTACAAATGTTGCGGATAGCAAGAGTCATCACCGACTTTTATTTTATCCAATAAATGAAAGGGTGAAAAGAACCGGAAAGACCTTTGAGAATTTTCTAAGTAAGGGGGGTAGGTTATGAAAAGGGAAGGTGTTAGCACCCTTTTCATCCGTAGTTATCTACGGGCTCTTAATCGCTAGCTCACTTTAGAAAATGCTTTGTGAATGTGTAAGTTTGAAAATATTTTGAAAAGGGCCTAAGTGCGGAAAACTTTGTAATGATTCTCGTATCGTTGAGAATGCATACAAAGTGTTTGTTTTGAAATTTTTTTAGAAAAGAAGTGTCTTGTGTGAAAAATGTTTTGAAATTTTCGCGAGCAAGCGATTAAGAACTATCTACCTACTCAAAAGACTTTGTTCTTGTCCTCCTCCTTTAGATAGTGATATTCTACCATTGGTTAGTAGGAAGCCCTATAATTAGATGTTTGTGGGACAAGCGCGGGTCATCGTACAATCATAAAGGCAACTCGTAGGGCGCTTTAGCAATTTATCGTAAGGGACTAAGATCGTTTACCGAAGGCAGCATCGAAGGGTCATCGAGGGACTACGATATTTTTAACCGAGGGTCTTTGCTAAAGCGTCCCAGTTCGAGGGACATGACTGTTTTCCGAAGGCAACAAGTGGAGGTCACTCTAGAGGTACGCGTGTGCAAGGTGATTTGTTTTCAGTTAATTTGTCTTGATTAGGGTTATCTAGCGTTTGTTTTAGTTTTTCCATACAAGCCTATTAACATACATCTAGCAGTTATAAGGAAAGCGGTAGAGTTAGGAAATAATTTTTCTACGCTATTACAAAGCTTCGGGGAGGGGGTACAAACCATAAAAATAGGGGGAAAAGTAAAGTAAACCCTAATTAAAACTATTAAAATCCATCAACAATTACATAATGATAAAAAATTTGCATACACAACATTAAAGGAAAAAAGGAATTGACGGGAAAGGAAATGTTTTTTTTTTGGGTTTTTTTATGAGAAAGAGAAATATTTGTGATTAAAAAAAATCTAATTAATATTACTTAATTAAAAAAGAAATTGATTAATTTAAACCTAGAAAACCTAATTAATAAATTAAATAACTAATTAAACTAAATCATTTTATTTAATAAAATAATTAATAATATTAAATAAAACTTTATCAATTTAATTGTTTATTTAAAATATTTTTTGTGTTTTTATTTTGATAAAAATAATAATTAAATAAAATAATGCAAAATAATATAAAAAAAGTAAATGGGCCTGAAATGCAAAAGAAATATGGGGGGTGTGAGAAACCAATTGCTAAGCTCAACTTGACAAGACCCAAAATTTGCGTTGGATTCAGTGAGGGTGGTTCCTTGGGGTGCATCGTGGGGAGACCATCAGCAGCATTGTATCTGGACCCTTTGGGATTTGAAGGTCATGGCACGAGGACGTATGGGGAACACGCTGACCTGCTTGCACTGAATCTGTGAACAACAAAACATAAAAATAAAATATACCAGGGGAAGGGATCGAAGTCGTGCCATAGTATACCAATGCCTTCGATGCGCTTACTCTACCGATGGGGCAGCCATTACATCCGGTTATATAAATCAAATAATAAATACAAAAAATGAACAAAACACTATTAGTCGGAGAAGCGTCGGAGCCCTAGCTCCGGTCGTCTTCTCCGGCGACTTGTAAAATAAAAAAAAACACAAAAAGATCAATTTTAGGAATGCAAAACATTGTATCTCCCCTAATTTGACCCTCCTGAATCTGAATCCGACCTTAGTTTTGGCCAAAAACCCTTGGATTATGGGTTTCAAACCAAATTACACCGATCGGATAAAAAATGGCTTATAGCAAATTTGCGTGCATGGGACCATGTTAATGATCTAAACTTGTTCAAGCATCTCTCAAGATCATGTTAGAAGCATCAAATTGATTTAAAATAAAGCAAGATTACAGATATGATTTTTTGCAAAAAATGGAAATGGCAAGGCTATGTTTTACAATTTCATGCGTTTGGGATCTTCACAAATGATCTAAACCTACCCTTTGATGCTCCAGGAGGTGATTGGTATTGGAGTTTTGCACTGGGGAGGCTTGCAACAAGTGTTTTGAAGCTCGTGAGTTTTGAGAAAATTTGGAAAAAATCTTTGCAATTTTGAGGCAGGTATCTCGTGTCCTTTACATCTTATATGCTTGTACTTATATAGAGGAAGGAATGAGGCAACCAAAGATGGAATAAAATCAAGCAATGATGGCTTTGATAAAAAAAGATCAAACATGTTTAAAAAATTCCATTTTTGAGATATTTCTTGCCTTCTTCATATCACATGGTTTTGGCATGATTTGTAACATGCTAGCATGTGTTGTATTGGGCCTCTAAATGATTGAAACAAAAGCCTAAGCCCTCATACTATTATCTCATATTTTATTTAACTTTATTTGAATTTAAATGAATAAAAATTAAAATAAAAGAAATAAAAATCATAAAAAAATATGTGAATGGATTTAGAGGTCCTCTAACTCCTCATGAACATATTTGCACATCAAAAGTAAGGCCCACTAGTTCAAAATTTCAAGTTTGCTCACTTTGCACTTTATGCATTTCCTCCAAATTTCCCAATTTGCAATGGTCATAATTCTCTCAATTTTTATCTTTTGAATGTGATATTTGACTTTTTGGAAAGCTCAAGATCACCCCTTAAATTTCTCTTTTTATCATTTTTGCATTTGGAGACTTTATCTTGATGCAAGTTGCCTTGAAAAAAGTATCTTTTTGTTGACTTTTGAAATTACATGTAATGTATTAGCTCATATCTTTTAAATGAAGCACTTTTTGGACTTAAGAATACACATAAAAAGTTGTAGAGAATTGAATTTCATTCAAAATGGGCTTTGGTTGGGTAAAAGTTGATGAAGCATGTCAAAGTTATGCTTGGTCAAAGTTTAGTTGACTTCTCCTAAGGAAACCCTAATTTGGCAACTTTGGACTTTTGTTGATTTGAGGGCTTTCCTTGAGGAATTATGATCAACCCTTGATCAAATGATGAATATCACTTCAAAATGTTGATGTTGACCAAAAATCTTGAAGTTTTACTGTATGTTGACCATAATTGACTTTTTACCCAATATAGTTGATTTTCAATCATCTGAGCCATTGACTAAGCAAACTTGTGATGCAAGACTTGAAACTTGACATGAGCATTGTTGAAGACCTATGATGAACCATGAAAACCATTTGAGACCTTTGAAACCAATTCTTCCTTGTGCAATATGAAACCCTAGTTGTGGACCCATTGCTTAGGAGGAGGTTTATTTGATCAACTCTTGAGAATCGTTGAGCATTTGAGAACCCTAGAAGAATGTCTTGAAGAAAATGGGAGGGAAAATTTTGGGGTAAAACAGCTGCCCCTGTTCAATCTTCTTAAACGTAAAGAGTTAGATTGGCATGTCCACTATTCACGACTTGAAGGTGGAAGATGACTGAAAACTTAAGTGCCCGGAAATTTACACTCGCCTTTGCATGAAGTAACACTGTTGGTTGATTATACCAGGAATGGGCTTAAAGATGCCATTTGTAGAGATGATAGAGAGTCATAAGAGATGGGCTTATAGATTCCATCCAAAGTAATCGTTGATAAGAATTAGACTAGGTATACGCCCGACTTTGTCTTGGAAGATGTATTTGGAGTGAGTCTACACCCGGCTTGGTCCAAAAGGATAATCATAAGGAATCTACGCTTGATTTCATCTGAATGATGTACTAGAAGATGTCTACGCCCGACTTCAGTTGTTGAGAAGAGTCTACGGCCAACTTTTTCGAAGAATTATCAGAATAAATCTACGCTCGATTTAATTTGAGCCAGAAGATGTCTACGCCCGACTTCAACTAGAAAATATGTTGAAAAGAGTCTACACCCGATTTTTCCAAAGGAGTATCAAAATAAAATTATGCTCGATATCTGAGCCAGAGGATGTCTACACCCTTCTTCATCTAGAAGAAGTATCAGAATAAATCTACGCTCGATTTAATCTGAGCCAGAAGATATCTATGCCCGACTTCAACTAGAAAATATGTTGGAAAGAGTCTTTGCCCGACTTTTCTGAAAGAGTATAAGAATAAATCTACACTCGATTTAATCTGAGCCAGAAGATGCCTATGCCCGATTTTAACTGGAATAAGTATCAGAATAAATCTACGCTCGATTTAATCTGAGCCAGAAGATGCCTACGCCCGACTTCAACTAGAAAATAGGCTGGAAAGAGTCTACACCCAACTTTTCCGAAGAAGTATTAGAATAAATCTACGCTCAATTTAATCTGAGCCAGAATATGTCTACGCCTGATTTCAATTGGAATAAGTATCAGAATAAAGCTACACTCGATTTAATCTGAGCTAGAAGATGCCTACGTCCGACTTCAACTAAAAAATATACTGGAAAGAGTCTACGCCCGAATTTTCTGAAGGAGTATCAGAATAAATCTACGCTTGATTTAATTTGAGCCAGAAGATGTCTACGCCTGATTTCAACTGGAAGAAGTATCAGAATAAATCTACACTCGATTTAATCTGAGCCAGAAGATGTCTACACCCGACTTTAACTAGAAAATATGTTGGAAAGAGTCTACGCCCTACTTTTTCGAAGGAATATCAAAATAAATCTACGCTCGATTTAATCTGAGCTAGAAGATGTATATGCCTGATTTCAACTGGATGAAGTATCAGAATAAATCTACACTCGATTTAATCTAATCCAGAAGATGTCTATGCCTGACTTCAACTAGAAGATATGCCTCTTTGAGAATGAACCTCTGAGGAAATTGCTTAAGTAGCCATTTGTCATATGTAGCCTTTAAGAAGATTGTCTGGTCATATAAGTAGTTGATGATGTTTGTCTGTTGATTGATCTTTCCTAAAAAGGTAAAGAGTTAGCTGTATGCAATGTCATGATGTATGAAATGTATTGTGTAATGATATTCTCAAAATAAATGAGAGCGTGTTATATGCGTTTTGTATTTATATGCAATGTTATTTGTAAATGATGTATGAATGTGAAATGTTGTTGAAGTGTATTTGTAAACTCGTGCAACATCTTTGTCTGGGAACATAAATCCCTGACTGTTACTGGGGATGAAGAGTATGTGTATCTTCGATCTTGATGAGTATTCATGCTTTCTGTTTTGAGGAAACCTTGTTGGTGAATGTTAATTCCTGTTTGGGGAGAAGAGTCCAAAAACATTGGTTGTTCATTGCTCTATTGGGAATTTTAGTTCTTATATACCCTGCTTATGGATAAAAGAGATGGATATGCTTTCGAGGTGTTGTCTGACCGAGTTTCTGATATAGATACCGACTCGTCTAAAGAGAATATGGTTGAATGATATTTGATCTAGTTTTATATTCAGTAGCAACTCTCCGGGGATAGCAACCCGAACTGTCCTTTGTTAGAGATGGGAATCTTACTGGTAATTTATGGTAGAAACAGACTCAAGCTGGGGAGACTGTAATCTGTTGGGGAAATAAACCATGTTGGGGAAATAAACCTTGTTGGGGAAATAAACCCTATTAGTGAAATTAACCCTGTTGACAGAGAAATACTCTACTGAGGGAACACCCTTGGTGAGGAAATGAGCTCTGCTGGAGAAAAGAAATCTGCAGGGTTTTTACAGTTTTGGAGGAATAAACTCAGCTGGGGAAGAGAATTTCCATAAAATGTATTGATTGGGGCTCCGTAGGTTGGAAATATTACCAGGAAAAAGATCATATTCCTTTATCCGTTGGGGTGATTTGTTGGTGAGTATGATAAGACTACTCTGTGGGGATAATCCAGTGAGGATTTTTTCTGTGGGGATATGTAAATGAATTGAACATTATCCCAACTCCTAGAGTCTTGAGTAACTGCTTTTTCCTGATTTTATGCACACATTTGCTAAAAGTTAATCATATTCATATGCAATATTCATTCAATTTTAGTCATTGGACGTTTTTGCAAACAAAATAGAAAAAAGGTAAAATAAAAGGTTTGAAACTTGAAACTTGTATTTCTATTGATAGTTTGCCCATAAACATGCGATTTTTTACAGAGAGACATAAATCCTAATAAGAGGAAATTGTCGTGGAATGAAAAGAGTGCAAAGTGAAAACAAGATAATAGCTATGTGGAAATAGTCTCATTGGGTTCCAACCTTGCTATTGCCCCTATGTCTTCAAGCATTTCATCCCTTACTATCGGAAGAAAGTGATTGAACTCATATGTACCGTTTGAGCTTGACGTTGGTAATAAAGCTTGTTGTAAGTGATCCAACGGTACATAGTCATACACTTTAATCCCTAACTTTTGCATGGACCGTCCTTCTGAGTTTTCAGTCCACCGGGATACCCTTTCTTGCCCAAGCTGCCTTTTCAGGTTTTCAACTTGCCGGGTGTACATTATATATATATATATCCCTGATTTTTGCCTGAACCCTTTTGGTTCACCGGGATGCCCTTATTATTGCCTAGGCAAGTCAACCTAGCAGGTCGTTTTCATGCATAGTATCTTTTGACTATGTTTGCGTTCATAGGGTGCATAAAATCTATATCGTCCATGGTGGTCAGTATCATAGCACCGCCAGAGAATATCTTATTGACTACAAATGTCCCTTCGTAAGTGGGAGTCCATTTTCCTCTAGGATCACCTTGCGTTAGAATGATGCGTTTTATTGCCAAGTCATCAGCATGATATACCCGATGCTTGATTTTCTTGTTGAATGCCTTAATCATACGCTTCTGATACATCTGACCGTGACAAACAACCGTGAGTCTCTTCTCGTCAATCATATTGAACTGATCTATCCTGGTATGAATCCACTCATCTTCGTCTAAGTCTACATATTTCATAATTCTCAGAGATGGAATCTGAACTTCGACAGGTAGGATAGCTTCCATACCATAGACCAGAGAGAATGGGGTTGCCCCAGTTAATGTTTGAGCTGAAGTGCGATAGCCATGAAAAGAAAATGGTAACATCTCGTTCTAGTCTTTGTAGGTTACCACCAATTTCTGTATAATCTTCTTAATATTCTTGTTGGTGGCTTCCACTGTGCCATTCATATTTGGTTGATACGGAGAAGAGTTCTGGTGCTTGTTCTTGAACTGTATGCAGAGTTCAGTGATCATAGTGTTATTGAGGTTGGTACCATTATCCGTGATGATTCTCTAGGGGATACTATACTAACAGATAAGATTATGTTTAATGAACCGGGCGACCACATGCTTGGTAACAGAGGCGAACGAGGCTGCTTCAACCCACTTTGTAAAGTAATCAATGGTGACGAAGATGAAGTGATGTCTGTTATAGGCAGTAGGTTTGATTTCTCCAATCATATCAATGCCCCATATTACGAATGACCATGGAGCAGTCAAGACATTCAGAGGTACTAGAGGCACATGAACTTTATCAGCATAGATTTGACACTTATGATAAGTTTTCAAGTGGTGGTGACAGTCGGTTTTCATAGTTGACCAATAATAACCTGCCCTCAAAATATTTTTAGCCATAGTATGCCAACTGGAGTGGATACCAAAGATACCTTCGTGCATATCTTCCATAATTTCTTCTGCTTCCTTCTTGTCCATACAACAAAGCAAATTTGAATCATGATTGTGTTTGTATAGAATTCCATTGCTCAAGAAGAACTTAGCCGAGAACCTCCGTAGGAATTTCTTGTCATTGATCGATGCCCCTTTAGGGTATTCTTGAGCCTCAAGGTATCTTTTCACTTCATGAAACCAAGGTTTTTCTTTTACTCCGTCAATGTTGACTCCGTAGCAGTGTGTCGGTTCGTCTAATCTTTCAATGGTAATTCTGGGAGCCTCATTGTCTCATTTGACCTTGAACATGGATGACATGGTAGCCAATGCGTCCGCCAATTGATTCTCTTCTCTTGGGATATGCTCAAAAGAAATCTCTTCGAAATACAGAATCAAGGTTAGCACATGTTCTCGATAAGGGATAAGATTTAGATGCTTCATATCCCATTCTCCCTTGACTTGACTGATTACCAAGGCTGAATCCCTATATATGCTCAAGAATTTGATTCTCATGTCAATAGCAGCCTTAATACCCATGATGCACGCTTCGTATTCATCCATATTGTTGGTGCAGTCAAAGCAAAGTCTGTCAGTGAAGGGCGTATGACAACCCTGAGGAGAGATAATTACAACACCGATTCTATTACCAAGTGCGTTATAAGCTCCATCAAAAACCATAGTCCATCGGGATTCTGGCTCAGGTCCTTCATACGGTCTAGGTTCTTCATAATCTGTTACTAGCATAATGTTCTCGTCCGGGAATTCGAAATTTATAGATTGATAGTCGTCTACAGCTTGATGTGCCAAATGATCTTCCAATACACTTCATTTGATTGCTTTTTGAGTGGTGTACTGAATGTCGTATTCTGTTAAGACCATTTGCCATCGGGCTATTCTTCCGGAGAGAGTTGGCTTCTCGAATATGTACTTGATGGGATCCATTTTAGAAACCAACAAAGTAGTATGGGTCAACATATACTGTCTTAGTCAGCGAGCACCCCATGCAAAAATGCAGTAAGTTTTCTCGAGCAGTGAATATCTTGTTTCACAGTCGGTAAATTTTTTGCTAAGGTAGTATATTGCATGCTCTTTTCGACCAAACTCGTCATGTTGCCCCAGTACACACCCCATTGAGTTCTCTAGCACTGTTAGGTACATGATTAGAGGTCTTCCTTTAACTGGTGGCGTCAAAATTGGAGGTTGTTGTAAGTACTCCTTAATTTTGTTAAAGGCTGTTTGACAGTCGTCATTCCACTTTACTACTTGATCTTTCTTCAACAGCTTGAAGATTGGTTCACAAGTAGCAATCAGATGGGAAATGAATCGGGCAATGTAATTCAGTCGTCCTAAGAAACCTCTGACTTACTTCTCGGTACAGGGAGCCTAAATTTCTTGAATAGCTTTAACTTTTGCAGGATCAACTTCAATACCTTTACCGCTAACAACGAAACCCAAGAGCTTACCAGATCTCACCCCAAAAGCGCACTTGTTCAAATTTAACCTTAGCTTGTACTTCTTTAGACTTTCAAACACTTTATGCAAATGATCAAGATGCTCTTCTTCAGTCTGTGATCTGGCTATCATATCGTTGATGTAGACCTCTATCTCGTGATGAATCATGTCATGAAATAAGGCTATCATGGCACGCAGATAAGTTGCCCCGGCATTCTTCAAGCCAAAAGGCATAACCTTGTAACAGAAAGTTCCACACTGTGCGACAAAGGTAATTTTCTCCATGTCTTCAGGCTCCATCTTGATCTGATTATAACCCGAGAAACCATCCATGAAGGAGAATACCTTGTGCTGAGTGGTGTTGTCGACCAAAACATCAATATATGGTAGTGGGAAGTCATCGGGCTCGCCCTATTCAGATCCCTGTAATCTACACACATATGTACCTTGCCGTCTTCCTTTGGTACCAGAACAACATTAGCAACCCATTGAGGATATGATGTCACTGCTAAGAAACCTGCGTTGAATTGCTTCATAACCTCGACCTTAATCTTCTCTGACATCTCAGGATGCATGTGATGAACGTTCTGCTTAATCGAAGAACAACCTTCTTTCATTGGCAGACGGTGAACCACAATATCAATATCAAGCCCTACCATGTCTTTGTATGACCAAGAAAATATTTCAACATAGTCGTGCAACATTTGAATTAACTTGTTCTTGACACTACTCTCTAAGTTGGCACCGATCTTGACTTCTTTTCTGGATGTCTCCAGGTATTTCACAATCTTTCTCACCTTCATCCCTGGCTTGGTAGATCAGATTTTCGAAGTCATAAACGGAAATAGCAGAATCATTATCATCGAGATCCAGAGTGGATGGGGAACTGCAATGTAGTGTGTGGGTGTGTGTAAGAATCCATAGTGTGATACAATGGTATAACCGACTGTTAACACTGGTTTTGCATTTGTGTTTGCAAATTTTGCGGTAATCAAGAGTCGCCACTGGCTTTTCTTTTATCTGAATTAAGGAAAGGGTGAAAAGAACAGAAAAAGACCTTTTTGAGATTTTCTGAGTAAGGGGGTAGATTATGGAAAGGGAAAGTGTTAGCACCCTTTCCATCTGTAGTTATCTACGGGCTCTTAGTTGCTTGCTAGTTCACTTTGCTTTTGTTTGAAAATGTGCTTGTGGTGTGGGTTTGAAAATATTTTGAAAACGTCTTTGTAATGATTCTCGTTTCTATAAGAATGCGTACAAAGTGTTGGTTTTGAAAATAATTTAAAGAAGTGTTTGTGGAAGATGTTTTTGAAAGTGATTTTCAAAAGTTCCTTTGTAATTATTCTCATCTCTATAAGAATGCGTACAAAGGGTTTTGACTTTTGAAAATCTTTCAATTGAAAGTGTTGGTGTGTAAATGGTTTTTTTGTTATGAGAAATCAAGAAACTACGAGCGTCCTACCTACTCAAAAGGTCTAACGTTCTTTTCCTCCTCCTTTAGATGTTGCTATCTTACCATTGATTTGGTAAGAAGCCCCATCGTTGGATGTACGAGGGACATCAAAGGGACGTACATAAAGGCAAAAATTTAGAGACGCTTTAGCAATTTCTGTTTAGGGACTAGATCATTTACCGAAAGACAACTGTAGGGTCATCGAGGGACTATGATCTTTTGATTTATGGCTCTTTGCTAAAGCGTCCCTGTCTCGAGGGATATGACTGTTTTATTTCCGAAGGCAACCAAAGTGGGCGTACCTTAGAGGTGCATATGTGCCTGTGTGTTATGTTTAAGTTATTTTCTTGTCTTTTTGTTAGGTTTGCTAGTGCTTTGTTATTAGTCTTGTCGTTTAATCCTAGTTACTAGCAGTTAATATATATATATATATATATATATATATATATATATATATATATATATATATATATATATATATATATATATATATATATATATATATATATATATATATATATATATATATATATATATATATATACATGAATTAAAAATGCGGAAATGTAAAGTGCGAAAACATAAATCCTACACTATTACAGGGCTTTGGGGATTAATTACATGTCCGAAACTTGGAAAAATAAAGGAAAGCGATAAAAGGTCCTAGTTAATTTCAATTACATCCTGTGAGAAGTTACAATAAGTTGAAAAATGCAAAAGTAAATAAACGCGCAAATGAATTAAAAAGAAAGTCTAAAAATCCTAAGGTAAAAGGAAATCTTTTTGTTTGTTTTTTATTTATAAAAGAAAATAAAACTTAAGTCTATTTAACTTTAAATTAAGGAAAAGGTTAAAATAATTAATTAGTTAATTAAAAAAATTTAATTTGACTAAAAAAACACTAGCCTAATGTTTTTTTTTTGTGATTTTGATTTAATGGTTAGTTTAACAAGAGAAATAATGAAAACAAAAATAAAGATACAAAGAGGGCATCCTTCGATCCAGAGAGAAAAGGGGCTTTTTCGATCCAGAGGGGAATCTTCCTTTTGATCCAGGGAAAGATGAGATTTTCGATCCAAGAGGGATGTTGCCTTTCGATTCCGTGAAGGGTGTTACTCTTCGATCCAGTGGAAGGATGTGGCTTTCGATCCAGAGGGCGTTGCTGGAAGGGCCTGATGGATCATCTGTAAGGGCACTGAATCTGCAAAGATATGTTAACCAAAATAAAATCATGACCTGGGTGCAAAACCCATATCCTTAGATTATGTACGTATTGGCCTTATTTAGGCTTAATCTGCAACGTAAACGTTAGGGGCAAAAGAAACAAATAAGGACCTGGGTATCACACCCAGGTCCTTCGATCATGGATGAAAATCGAATGACTATGACATACAAAGCAACTATAGAACTTGATTCCTTACATTTTCCTTACCAATCGTGGTGTATGAACTTGTGTTGGAGATGCCTAGCGTTTGGGCACGCTCTCTGCAACCTTCAGGGAGTGAATGTAGTTAAAAATTATCTCAATCGGGATCACTTATGTGATTTTTGATAAACTTTGGCGTGGCTTCTGAGGCAGCATGTGCGTATGCAAGTAGTCTCTGGGCGTATGTGTGTAGTATGGGTAGTGGCGTGAATGTGACAAGAGTGTTTTTTATCTTTGTATATGGTTTCTTCTCTGCCTCTTTTCGTGTGTTTTTTTTCCTCCCTCTGCAATGTGCCTTAGGCCTGTTATTTATAGGAGTGTGATGGTAATGGCAAGAAATAATCCATTAACCATGGCTTTGAAAGCCATGAAACAAAAATCAGACATATTTAAAGACTTCCTTTTTTGAAATATCCACGCCCCTTTGAGGCTTGGGATGAACCTGGACATGTTATTCCTGGAATACCTTCCATCTATTCCCTTTGATTGGCCTTGACTTTCCTCCTTCGAAAGGCTCTGGTTTCATTCTTATAACTCTTTCGATTGAGCCCAATCGAAAGACTTAATTCTTGTCAGTCGAAGCTTCCTTTGGCATGATGTGCTTGTGTACGTTGGTTTGAAACTGGCAGTGTGTTTGATTTTGGGCCAGCAGGCCTCTTTGAATATTTTTATTTCGTTTTGACCAACTAGATCCATCCTTCGACCATACCCTCTTTTTAGACAACAATATGTGTTTCCCATCAAAGTGTCCTTCGAATGGGCCCTCTGTGTATTCTTCATTTTGAACCAATGTGTGTGTTCTTTTGAAGGGACCACATGCATGCTTTGTGCTTTCTTCGAATGACTCTCCAATGTGTGTCCTTCGACTGGACCTTTGGAATGCTCTTTCGAAGGGGCCATATTGTGTGCCATAGTGCAAAAACTATGTTGAGGAGTCTTGGCCTTGTGCATTGAAGGCAAGCACAAAGGAAGTATTTTTCTTATGCATTGAAGGCAAGTTGAAAGGAGCCTTAGACTTAGTGAATCCAAGGCAAGCATGAAGGGGATTTTGGCCTGATGAATTGAAACAAACTTGTAGGGGGTTCTTGCCTTGTGCATCAGAGGAAAGTCAAAAGAAGCCTTTTGCCTTATACACTGAAGGAAAGTCGACACGAGCCTTTGTTTTGTGAATCGAAGGCCCGTTGGAGAGGGAGCCTGGTGAATCGAAGCTTTTGTGAGTTTGATCAAAGGGGGTCCAGCTCTCAATCGAAGACTTGCGGACCAAATCTTGATCTAAGAGTGCCAAATGCCCAATCAAAGACTAGTGAGCCAAGCTTATATCGAATGATTTAAATGCCCAATCGAAAACTGTCAAGATGCCAATCAAAAGACCCTTTGACATGCCAATTGAAATACCTTATCCTAAGGCCAATCAAAGACTCCTTGTTTATCTTCAAAATTTTTATTTTTTCTTTAATCAAGTGTTTGTAATCACCTATGTAAGAGAAAAATCTTGGAAAAATATGAGAGGGCAAATTTTGGGGTACAACAGCTGCCCCTGTTCAATCTTCTTAAACCTGAAGATGTAGATTGTCTTATCTTCCTTTCGTGATCTGAAGGTGGAAGATGATTGAACACTAGAGTGCCCAGAAATTTGCACTCGCATGAGGTAACACTGATTGTTGATGATGGAGGGAATGGGCTTACAGATGCCATTTGGGTAAGATGAAGGAGAGCTATCGGATATGGGCTTAAAGATGCCATCCACATGTGATTTGTTGATAGAAATTAGACTAAATATAAGCTTGATTTCAACTGGAAAAGACTCAGAATAAATCTTTGGAGCGATTTAACTGAACCAGAGAAAGTGTCTACTGGAACAAAATCAGGATAAACCATTGGTCGATTTAAACTGAACCAGCAGAGGTTTTGAATAATCTTTAACTGGAAAAGAATCAAAATAAATCTTTGGAGCAATTTATCTGAACCAGAGAAAGTGTCTACCGGCACAGAATCAGGATAAAACATTGATCGATTTAACCTGAACCAGCATGGGTCTTCAATAATCTTTAACTGGAAAAGAATCAGAATAAATATTTGGAGCGATTTATTTGAACCAGAGAAAGTGTCTACTGGAACCGAATCAGGATAAACTATTGATCGATTTAAACTGAACCAACATAGGTCTTGAATAAACTTTAACTGGAAAAGAATCGGAATAAATCTTTGGAGCAATTTATCTGAACCAGAGAAAGTGTCTACTGGAATGGAATCAGGATAAACCATTGATCGATTTAAACATAACCAACAGAGGTCTTGAATAAACTTTAACTGGGAAAGAATCAGAATAAATCTTTGGAGCTATTTATCTGAACCAGAGAAAGTTTCTACCGGAACGGAATCAGGATGAACCATTGATCGATTTAAACTGGACCAGCAGAGGTCTTGAATAAACTTTAACTGAGAAAGAATCAAAATAAATCTTTGGAGCAATTTATCTGAACCAGAGAAAGTGTCTACCGGAACGGAATTAGGATAAACCATTGATCAATTTAAACTGAACCAACAGAAGTCTTGAATAAACTTTAACTGGGAAAGAATCAGAATAAATCTTTGGAGCGATTTATCTGAACTACAGAAAGTGTCTACTGGAACGGAATAGGGATAAACCATTGATCGATTTAAACTAAACCAGTAGAAGTCTTGAATAAATTTTAACTTGGAAAGAATCATAATAAATCTTTGGAGTGATTTATCTGAACCAGAGAAAGTGTCTATCGGAACGGAATCAGGATGGACCATTGATCAATTTAAACTGAACTAGCAGAGGTCTTGAATAAAATTTAACTGGGAAAGAATCAGAATAAATATTTGGAGCAATTTATCTGAACCAGAGAAAGTGTCTACCAGAACAGATTCAGGATGAACCATTGATCGATTTAAACTGAACCAGCAGAGGTATGAAGGAAGTGTTTGTCATGTAGCTAGCCACCCCGTCTTGTTTCGGGAACTGATCTGCAATTTGTTCATAAATAGTTTTCCTGTCTGGTCTCTTGAAAATTTTAGTCACATAGATAGTTTCCCTTCTGGTTTTGGGCATTAATCTTTGACCTGCTGTATAAGTTGGTAGTGTTTGACCTGAAAAGGTAAAACCAGTTTCATGCAATGTCATGATGTATGAATTGCATGATGCTCTCAAAATAAATGAGATTGTGATATATGCATTTGTGATGCATATTCCATGATGTTTGTAAAATGATGTATGAATGCAATGTATGAATGTGTCAGTCATTCTATTGCAGTGTTGTTGAACTAGGGAAAATAAATCCCTGATTGCAGCTGGGGGTGAAGAATGTAGGTCTTCAGATTTTGTTTGAAGTTGACATGCTGGGAGACGGATTTCCATTATTAAAGAAATAAACTCTGTTGGGGGAAGGGAAACTCCACGAGCTGTTTGGGGATTTTGTTGAAACCCTGCTGGAGAATCATGAGAAGCTTGACGACTTCACTGGGGAATTTTTTCCTCAAATGTCGGAGAAGTAGTTGGAGATGTATTGAATAAGTATCAGAATGACATCCGTATTTGGGTCGTTTATGAACCGTTTCTAGAAGAATATGGAATAAGTGTCAGGATGACATCCGTCTCTGGATAGTGCCTGAACCGTTTCTAAATGAGAATCTGGAGTAAGTGTCAGGATGACATCCGTCTTTGGATCGTACCTGAATCGTTTCTAGATGTGAAAGTGTGGAATATGTGTCAAGATGACATCCTCCCCTGGATCGTACCTGAACCGTTTCTAGATGACAATATGGAGTAAGTGTCAGGATGACATCCATCTCTGGATCGTACCTGAACCGTTTCTAGATGTGAAAGTCTGGAATAGGTGTCAGGATGACATCCGTCTCTGGACCGTACCTGAACCGTTTCTATATGAGAATCTGGAGTAAGTGTCAGGATGATATCCGTCTTTGGATCATACCTGTGCCGTTTCTATATGAGAATCTACTTTATTCATAATGTTTCCACTAGGGATTCCTGTTTTGTCGTTTTGAGAAGAAATTTGTTGGGGAACATGAAAAGCTTGTGAATTAGGCTAGAGAATTCTTTAAGATGCCGGAGCAGTGATTGGAGATTCTTGCTCTGTTGGAGATACAAGGATGCTTGACATCACTTGGATGTAAACTGAGGGTATGACAGTGACTTTTTAGTAGGATGGCCCGGCCTCTATACCTGCTGGAAAAAAGTATTTGCGGAGATTTTGTGGATGGTTTGAGTGTCATCCCAACTCCTGGGTTTTTGAGTGGATGTTGATCACGGAGTATTTTACTGATAGACAAATGACAAGATGACGGGACATAATCATGCGCTTTAATCCCTAACTTTTTCCTGGATTTCCCTTTCAGGTTTTTAGTCCACCAGGATACCCTTTTTTGCCCAAGCCTCCTTTTCAGGTTTTCAACTTGCCGGGTGTACATATTATTTTTATGTATATCCCTAATTTTTGCCCGAACCCTTTTGATTCGCCGGGATGCCCTTATTTTTTCCTAGGCCAGTCAACCTAGCGGGTCTTTGTTCATGCGTAGTATTTTCCGACTATGTCCATGTTCACCGGGTATAGAGGATTGTCATTGTCCATAGTGGTAAGTGTTGCCACACTGCCAAATGATGTTGGTTTGATCGTACAAGATTTATTGATGGAATTCATGTCCAATACCCCAAGTGATTCAGATGGAGGTATGCCCTTGGCTATTTTGCATTTTTGAGAGATTCCCCGAATCTTGACTTGACTGCCCCAAATCAGCTAGATACCGTGCCATGCCCCTTGATTGTGAAGGGCCTGTTATTGGAAATGTCTTTTCCGTCTGAGGTGATTGTCCATTGAGAGGATCTCCGTTCATTGAATATTCGTTGTGCGAATTTCTCTGCTGTTTGAACAATTAGCCATATGCAAACAATGTTATTTAAATAATGCAAAGCTTATGTTTGTATTGAAGTTTGAAAATTCATTTTTTAGTAAAACAAACAAATTTTGTAAGAGTGTGATATCAACTCCGGATTTATAGAAAACCTTATAGGAGTCAGGATACCTTTTGTAACAATATGCTTTTGAGCTAACCCATGCTTCAGCTAGGACTTTTAAAGGTTGTAGCGTGGCCTGGTTCACGGTTTAAGAAACAAAGGATAAATACTCAAATTTTATTTGCACCCAACCCGTTCTTCGTGATGTTCTTCAGTCCTATGCTCAGTTAATTATGCGTTTAAATCCCGATTGAGCATGGAATCTTTGCTCTGATACTTGGTGATGGTTTAGAAATTGAACATTTGTTTGAGAAGGCAGACATTTTTGTAACCTTTTCTTTTTGTTGAGGATTTTTAGGACCTCTTTTTTTTTATATATTTTTTTATCCCTACTTTTGCTTGAACTGGTTCTTTTGTGACTACAGTCAGCGGGATGCCCCAGTTTTTTCCTTAAGTCTCCTTCATAGATTTTGACTTAACGGGCTTTTATTTTGAGAGATAATGACTGCCTGTCTTGACGATTATGTGGAACCATCATCATCCTTTGGATGGCATCTTCTACACTATTTGTCGTGTATGAAGGTAGAGCTTGCGATTGAATGCATATCTGAACTAACTAAGAAAACTATCCTGCCCCAGGTTATGATTAAGGGTTTTAATTTCCGTGAAAATAAAAACTTCTACTTCTTAGGTTCAAAGGGGTTGACTAGGGATTATTGTCCTTATAACTCCACTATTTAGGATTTGAAACAACGCGTGTACATCGTCATCAGAGTCTGTTCAAAAGCATACTATAGAGATTATGGTATCATTTTCATCATCCTGCCTCTAAAGGCTTAGAGCTTTTGATCGAGAGTTGAATATTACAAAAAAGAAGTAAGAAAGCAGTTTAAGTGAATACAAATGAATTGATTCAAAACAGACATATGCAATGCATTGATAAAATAACGATGTTTGACATGAAATAAATGTTCGAACAATCAAAAGAAATTACAAATTGAAAATTCTAGATGAACAAAAAGCCTCTTTGTCTTGGCTTGTCACTTCTAATGATGTGTCTTTGAGGGATGGAAGAAAAATTCAGTCTGGCCATCTTGTGTGAACTCCAGCACTCCTTCGTTGATCAAGTCGTGAATCTTATTTTTCAATGCCCAACAATCATTCGTATCATGTCCAGGACTATTGGAATGGTAGACACATATTACATTAGGATTGTAGTTAGAGGAAAAAGTTTTGGGGTTTGGATAAGGTATTATCAACGTAACCAAATTTATCCTCAACATATGTTGCAATTCCTGAGACAATGGTATGTTGATTTTGGTAAAATGCCTCTTGGGCTTGTCTTGCGTTTTCTGGTTACCCCGTTATGGTTAGCGAGGTCGTTGTTGGACCCTTGGCGTAGCAACCGTCTTGAAGGGTGTTTTTTCAACCAAATCCTATTGTTTCAACTAAGGCTGATTAAAGACTCGATCCCCAATTCTAGTTGTTTGCTCCATGTGATTGTATCTATCTTGATGAAGTTTGCTGATAAGGGATCTCAGTTCTTCTTGTCCCCGGGCTAGATTTTGGATAAGAGCCATCTGCCCCAGCATCTGGATTCTCATTGTTTCTATCTCAGCTTGCAATTGTTCCAACTATTCATCCTTGTTGTCTTCAAGACTTTTCTTGGCCAAGTTCCCAACAAGGAGTGCTTTAAATTTTTCATGCCCATTGGATAGGTTTAGGAAAATTTCCATGAACTAAGCCTCTTGAGTTTGGAGATCTCTGTTGTCTTGTTTAAGAGCCATTTTCTTTGCTGAAATAAATAGTGATAAAATGAGAGACCTGTACTGGAAGACCTATTATGATATGACATGCATGCAATGTTTTCAAGAATCTCACGGGGTAAACAAGAAAATGTCAAGAGTTGAATTTTGAAGTTTTGATCGAAGAACTTCGTATCGTTGAAGGTCCTTCTACGAGAGTCAAGCTCACCATGTCGAGTGGGTCATAGCCCCTGACTCAATTTGTCGTGTTTTGGTCTTTTGACGACATTGGCTAGAGGAAAATAAATCCCTTTGCCCCTTGCTAGATGTCTGGTTCATCGTAACCTGCACCACAAGAACTTGAGATCCTTTAAATGGTTAAGGAAATGCTATGGTATGATGTTATGATGTGTATGTTATGCATCAAGAAAAAATGCAGGATGATGAAGACAAGTATGTCTTGCAAGAAATCTAGTTTATTGGATAATGACTGTAAACAAATCCTGCAAGGAAGTCATGTTGTTTAGATGATAAAACCCTGCAAGTAGTTCAAGTTGAAAGCAAACAAATTACACAAGCAGCCTTAGGTTTAGGCTTGCATGGGGTTTATAGGTAAGTATCCTCTTGAAGTTTAATTGGCTCAACCTGTCCTAGTAATAATAACCGGGTTCTATGGGATCTCAATATCACTAATTTTCCCCACAAGTTTTGTTCTGATCGACAACTGACTTGCCACCAAGCAAAACTCGGGAGTCAAATCTCAATAAGTGTAGTATCGGGTATCAACCGACTTAGAACTAAACCAAAGACGACTATCTCACTACCTCCTAATGGCCAAGTTGTTCAATTAAAGGTTCTAAGGTCAGTTGATGCTTCATGACACCACACAGCAACCCCGTATTCTCCTTGACTACTCAAGGGCTACCGGTACCAACCAAAGTGTCACATCAATGTATCTATTGCTTCAACCATGTCGATATACCCCACACAGTCCCCACAATCTATTGCTACTTACCTAAAAGGTTCCCCAGATCCAGGTGTAGGATCTATAGTAACCCAAACAAAGCCCTCAAAAGTAAAGCAAACAAAGCATACAAGATAAAGCAATTTACAATGAACTAAACTCTAAGGTAACCCCACTTTTATAAATCCCCAACTGAGTCTCCAGTTCTGTGATACGGTGGCAGAACCGACTATTAATACTGGTTTTACGTTTGTGTTTGCAAATGTTGCAGTAAGCAAGAGTCGTCACCGGCTTTTCTTTTATCCGAATTAAGGAAAGAGTGAAAAGAACAGAAAAATACCTTTTTGAGATTTTTTGAGTAAGGGGGGTAGATTGTGGAAAGGGAAAGTGTTAGCACCCTTTCCATCCGTAGTTATCTACGAGATCTTAGTTGCTTGCTAGTTCACTTTGCTTTTGTTTGAAAGTGTGTTTGTGGTGTGAGTTGGAAAATATTTTGAAAACGTGTTTGTAGTGATTCTCGTTTCTATAAGAATGCGTACAAAGTGTTGGTTTTGAAAATAGTTTAAAGAAGTGTTTATGGAATAGATTTTTGAAAGTGATTTTGAAAAGTTCCTTTGTAATGATTCTCGTCTCTATAAGAATGCATACAAAGGGCTTTGACTTTTGAAAATGTTTCAATTGAAAGTGTTGGTGTGTAAATGGTTTTTTTGTTATGAGCAAGCAAGCAACTATGAGAGTCATACCTACTCAAAAGGTATAAAGTTCTTTTCATCCTCCTTTCGGTGTTACTATCTTACCATTGATTTGGTAAGAATCCCCATCGTTGGAAGTATGAGGGACATCGAAGGGACGTACATAAAGGAAACAATGTAGATATGCTTTAGCAATTTCTGTTTAGGGACTAGATCATTTACCGAAATGCAACTGTAGGGTCATCGAGGGACTATGATCTTTTGATTTATGGGTCTTTGCTAAAGCGTCCCTGTCTCGAGGGACATGACTGTTTTATTTCCAAAGGCAACCAAAGTGGGCATACCTTAGAGGTGCATATGTGCCTGTGTGTTATGTTTCAGTTATTTTCTTGTCTTTTTTATAGGTTTGCTAGCGTTTTGTTATTAGTCTTGTCGTGCAATCCTAATTACTAGCAGTTAATATATATAGAGGAATTAAAAATGCGGAAATGTAAAGTGCGGAAACATAAATTCTACGCTATTACAGGGATTTGGGGATTAATTACATGTCCGAAACTTGGAAAAATAAAGGAAAGCGATAAAAGGTCCTAGTTAATTTCTATTACATCCCGTGAGCAGTTACAATAAGTTGAAAAGTGCAAAAGTAAATAAACACGCAAACGAATTAAAAAGAACGTCTACAAACCCTAAGGTAAAAGGAAATCTTTTTATTTGTTTTTTATTTATAAAAGAAAATAAAACTTAAGTCTATTTAATTTTAAATTAAGGAAAATATTAAAATAATTAATTAGTTAATTAATAAAATTTAATTTGATTAATAAAACATTAGCCTAATGTTTTTTTGTGATTTTGATTTAATAGTTAGTTTAACAAGAGAAATAATGAAAACAAAAATAAAGATACAAAGAGGGCATCCTTTGATCCAGAGAGAAAAAGGGCTTTTTCGATCCAGAGGGGAATCTTCCTTTCGATCCAGGAAAAGATGATATTTTCGATCCAGGAGGGATGTTACCTTTCGATTCTGGCGTTGGTAGTATGGCCGTGTTTGGGCATAGGGACATAAATGACATTTGGCTTTTCGAGCGCATCGAATTCAATCTCTTTGGCTTCAATGAGGTCTTATACTTTGTTCTTTAGATCCCAACAGTTGTTAGTGTCATGGCCGAGACTCTCAGAGTGGTATGCACAACGGGCATTAGGATGATAGTGAGGAGATGTTGTGTTAGGATTCTTTGGAGCTTCTTTCAAGGTCACTAAGTTGGATCTTAACAGATGTGGCAAGACTTGAGATAAGGTCATGTTAATTCTGGTGAATTGTCTGACTGGTCTTCCATCCTTGGTTGGTTGTTTCTTTGCTGATCAGGCGCAGGTTTAGGATTCATAACAGCCCTCACCATTGGACGGTGTTCGGCCCTATCTTGATTTCTCTGAGGATAAACAATAACCACTTCTTTCTTTCCGATAAATGGTTTCCTTATAACAGCAGAGGATGTATCTTTCTGAATCTTTCCACTCTTTATCCCGGCTTCTACCCTCTCTCCAGTCAATAACAGTTCAGTAAAACCCGCTGATGAACTCCCAATTAGGTGATTGAAGAAGGGACCAGACAAGGTGCCCAAAAACATGTCTACTAATTCTCTTTCATATAGGGGAGGTTGAACTCTTCCAACCAAGTCTCTCCATTTTTGCGCATAGTCCTTGAAGCCTTCATTGGAAACTGTGATACGATGGCAGAACCGAGTGTTTTTACTAGTTTGCGTTTTGCATTTTTTGTTTGCAAAATGTTGCGGTAAGAAAGATTCGCCACCTACTTTTATTTCATCCAATCATGGAAAAGGAAAAAGAACAGAAAAAACCTTTTTTTCGAGATTTCTAAGTACGGGGGGAAGATTATAGAAAGGGAAGGTGTTAGCACCCTTTCTATCCGTAGTTTTCTACGGGCTCTTAGGTACTTGCTCATTTTTTTAAATTTCTTGTGTATGTGCTTGTTTTGAAAATGTTTTACTTCGTGATAACCCTTGTATCAGTCCTCAAGGGTGTGACGAAGTTTGTTTTGAAAATTGTTTTGAAAGGTGTTTGTGTGAAAAGTTTTTTTGGGCAAGTACTTAAGATTCCACCTACTCGAAAAAAGATTATTCGTTCTCGTTTCCTTTAGACAACGCTATCCTACTATTAAGGAGTAGGTAGCCCCGTCATTGGAGTTTGTAAGGGACGTTCGAAAGGGACGAGTACAATCACTAAAGCAATGGGTAGGGAACCTTAGTAGTAACCCTAGAGTCTTAAGATATTTCCGAGGCAACCTTTCCGAGGCAACATTCGAATGAGACATTTGATCTTTTAGACAGGAGGGCAACCACTAAAATCTCCTATGCTTAATGACTGTTTTACCGAAGGCAACCGAAGTGATGCAAACACTAGGAGTGAATATGTGCATGTGAATTTTTTCAGTTAATTTAGTCTTTTCATATTAGGTGATCTACCGTTTTAATTTTCAAACAATCTTTCCATACAATCCTATTAGCCATGCATCTAGACAATTAAAGATTTACAGAAATTTAAAAGTGCGGGAAGTTTAAAGGTCCTAGCTATTACAAGGCTTTGGCAGTTACATAATTATCTTGACGAAAAATAAAAATGCGGAATTTAAAACCCTAATTACTATTACAAACTCGGAGCATTTACAATTATAATAAAAAGAATTAAAATGCGCACGGCGAATTAAATGCGAGAATAATTGGAAACACTAAAAATCTAATTGAGAAAATATTTAGGTTATTATTTGAAAAAATATTAATTAGGTTATGTACAAAATTAAAACCCTAATTCTAACTATTTTTAATTATAAAAAGAATTAAATTGCCCTAAATTAATTAAACTAAATTAATTAAGAAATAAAAAATATTTAAAAAAAATATTTTTGATGTTTTTGTGATTTTGATTAAATAAAAAAAATGATTTTAGGATTATTTGTAAAAAGGGAAAATAGTTAAGAATAATAAGAATAATAAAAATAGAAAAAGGAAAAAGAGTGGGCCTGTATTGTTGAATGAGGGAGGTGCATGTTGAATTATTAGGCCCAATAGTGTTGAGCCCAGTCAACGTGCTTGATTCCCTGTGATGCTCTCCCAATGGTGCATTATGGTCATCCCTTGATCTGATCGTTGGATCTGGATAAGCACTGATCCATTGGTTGGATGTTAGAAGTGTATGGAAGACGCTTGAGTGGGAGATACACAGGATCCTGCATTGGAGAATTAAAATAAGGAAAATGCTGGGACCTGGGATCGAACCCAGGTCCTCACGCTTACTAACATACGCCTTTGCCAGTTGCGCTGCGTTGTTTAGTTGTCAATATAATAAGGCCAGAACATAATATATCAAACAAAATAAATGAACCAAAAACGCGCGCGAATTTTGAATTGTTCAATGGTTGGCTGCCACGCCACCATCTTCTTTCTCCTCCGTCGTATTAGGTCCCTGAACTTTTACCTACGGACAATGTTTGTAGCTATAACCCTGTACAACTTAAAAACTCACAAAAGACAATATAAATGAAATTGAAGACCAGGGTTCAACTGGTCATGATGTCACAATCATCATGGTACCTTATTCGTGGCCGAATTTTACATGTGGACAAAAACCCTAAAACGAACATGAAAACCCTAGCAATGGCAATTGTCAGTATATGCGCTAAAACATCAATTAGACTTAACCAATACATTACAAACATGATAACAAACACATATATTCCATTAAAACATATTCATGATGCGTGAACCATAGTAATCGAATTTGGAAAAACAGGGCAAACCGTGTGAGTGATAGCTCGTGTTTCTGGATGCTTCAGGCCTTGCAAATGATTGGGATAGCTTTAGTGCACGCCTAGGATGCGATTGCTAGCCTTAAATTGCTTTGAAAGGTCATGTGGAATGAAAACCGGATCACACTTTTTTGCAAGAAATTTGGAATTCGTTCTTCCTCTTTCATGACTTCCAACCCTTGTTTTATGCTTGGTTCTTGTTCATTATATATGCTAGAACGAATTAGGGTTCTAAAAACCATATGTATCTTTGCAATTATGGAAGATTTGATTTAATTTCCATGCCATATGCAAACTTGCTATATTGAGCCAAATTATCCCTTTCTTGTACCAATCAGCCCTGATTCGTTTTGGTCTTGATATCTTAGCATAATTTGATTGAAATCCTGTTCAAAAATCATATCAAAATAAATCTTTGATATTATTTACCAATTATTTGATTTAATTCAATTTTTAATTAATAAAAAATCAAAATAAATTGAAAAATGAAGCAAGTGACATGTGGATGGATATTTGGGTCGTCGACCATGCTACAAGTGAGGTGCAATCATGAATTGCTAGGCCCATTTGATAAAAAATGCACTTTTGAGCATATTTGACTTTTAGCAATTTTGCAAAAAAGGTCAACTTTGACAAGGCATATTGTTAGAACAAAGTTTGAATCTACTACCCTAAGTTTAAGTTTTGATGATAACAAAATGAAAGGATATATTAATTATGTGATTCATGTATGAACTATTTTCTACCTTAAATATTACGTTCTGCTTTGCAGAAACTCTGATAGGTATCAGCAAGAGCACACTTAATCAGCATCAGAATATTGGTCTTTAACACCAGAATCGGAAGAATAACTCACGCGTATGCTGAAGCTTGATGAACATAACTGCGCTCAACACTCTGATAAAGACAACAACAGTTCATCAGCAGCTAAGCAGAGTCAGAATGAAGCCAAGCCAGAACATGCTTTAAGTAGCAACGGTACTGTGCATTGAAAGCTTATTATTACCAACGGCATCATTCCAGACAAGATCTGCTCAATAAGGAAAGTTTGTTATTAGCATTGAATCAAGATTATTGCTCCAACATTCAACAATCTCAGTGCTATATAAACAAGACTATGAAGATTGAATTGGCTAATGCTCTCCAACATATTACACGCCTACAAGCTAATCATAATCTTCCTTCTCTCAGTTTGCTAAACGCTACATATCTCCTTACTCAATCATTGTTTAGCAATCTAGTTTCATAAGCTTAAGTTGTGTAACATCACAGTTGTGATACAGTTTTGTAGAAAACATTCACACACCTGGTTTTATCTTCTTTGTAAGAAAGTGTTTCCTTGACAAACCAGATTGTGGTTTGCATCAAGAAGGCTTTAGCAGTTGTTAAAGCAGATTGTAATATTCAGTTGAATATAGTGGATTAAGACCTCGTTAGAGAGAGGCGAAATCACCTTGACGGTTGGACTGGAGTAGTTTGAGATCAAACGAACCAGGATAAAAATATCTTGTTCATTGCATTAAGTTTCAGTTTTACAATTCAACCCCCCCTTCTTGTGTTTTTCACTTCTTCAATTGGCATCAGAGCGCCTGGTTCTGAGCTAAAACACTTAACCGTGTCAGTACAAGATCCAGCGTCAGAAAAACACAATGGCAGGAAACTATTCTTACACCAGCAATGACAACCATGAGGACAGAGACAGATTCAGCGGCAAACCTCCAGTCTTTGATGGAGAAAACTTTGATTACTGGAAAGACAGAATTGAAAGCTTCTTTCTGGCACATGATGCTGATCTGTGGGATATGGTGACAGATGGATACACGCACCCTGTGAATGCAAGCGGTCAGAAGATTGATAGAAAAACAATGACTGACCAACAAAAGCGTGACTTCAAGAATCACCACAAGGCCAGAACCATCCTTCTCAGCGCCATCTCCTATACTGAGTATAAAAAGATCTCCAACAGAGACACATCAAAGAACATTTTTGACTCACTCAGAATGACGCATGAGGGAAACGTTCAGGTCAAAGAAACTAAAGCTCTGGCGCTCATTCAGAAGTATGAGGCGTTCAAAATGGAAGAATCTGAATCCATTGAAACAATGTTCTCAAGATTCCAGATTCTGGTAGCTGGTCTCAAGGTTCTGGACAAAGGATACTCTACTGCTGACCATGTCAAGAAAGTCATCAGAAGCTTACCCAAGCAGTGGAGACCAATGGTTACAGCTCTGAAGCTAGCAAAAGATCTCAACAAAATTACTCTGGAGGAACTTATCAGCTCCCTCAGAAGTCATGAGATAGAGCTAGAAGCTGACGAGCCTCAGAAGCAAGGTAAGCCTTTAGCTTTGAAATCTAACAAAAAATCTGAGTCTAAAGTTTTGCAGGCAGTTGAAGAAACATCTGATGGATCCTCATCAGAAGAAGACGAACTCTCCCTCCTCTCCAGAAGAGTAAATCAACTGTGGAAGCAGAGGCAAAGGAAGTTCAGGAATCCCAGAAGATCTGATCAGAACGAGTCTTCTTCCAGATACAGAAGGACAGATTCTTCTTCTGGATATAGAAGATCTGAAGGCTCCTCAAGTAGCAAAAAGCCAAACACCAAGGACATCATCTGCTATGAGTGCAATGAGCAAGGACACTACAAGAGTGACTGCCCAAAGCTTCATAGGGAAAAGCCCAAAAAGAAGTTTGGAAGAGAAAAGAAGAAAAGTCTCATGGCTACATGGGATGACTCTGACTCGTCTGAAGCTGACTCAGAATCAGATGATGAGAGGGCAAACATAGCTCTCATGGCTAACATTTCAGAAGATAGTGAAGCTTCTGAATCAGACTCAGAATCAGATACTGAAGAGGTATTTCCTAACTTTGCTGTTAATTTTACCAAGGCTGAACTTGCTGAAAGCCTTAATGAAATCCTGGAAAGGTATCAGCAGATTAGAGTGAAATTCAGAGACCTGAAAAGGAATCTTGAATCTGACTCTAATAAGACTGAGAGTCTTAAATTGGAGAATTCTGAGCTGAGAATTAAAATTTCAAAATTAGAAAATACTTTACAAAACTCTCAGAAGGAACCAATTTCTGAAACTCCCAGCAACGCTGATGAGATCATCAAGGAGTATGATCACAGTTTCCAGAAGTTCCTTGCTAAAAACATAGATAGAAGCAAAATGGCTTCAATGATCTATGGAGTTAGCAGCAACGGCAGGAAAGGAATAGGATACCAAGGTAAGGTTCCTACACCAAAGAATGTCATGGACTTAACCATTAAACACACTCCTCTGAATTCACATTTTGTGTATGGTCACACACATGATATTAAATACACTAGCAGTAAGTACTCTGTGAAACCAAAAATTCAACCAGAGTTTTGGTAAATCTAACAAATCAGGACCCAAGAAAATCTGGGTACCTAAGGATAAAATAATACATGTTGCAGATATCTTTAGCAGCAAGTCAGAAACACCAGTCATGGTACCTGGACTCTGGCTGCTCGCGACACATGACGGGAAGAAGGCATATGTTCCAAAGCCTGGAACTTAAGCCTGGAGGCCACGTTGGCTTTGGAGGCAATCAGAGGGGAAAGATCATTGGCTCTGGAACTGTAGGTAATGGAAATCTTCCCTCTATTAATAATGTTCTGCTAGTAGATGGATTAATGCATAATCTGTTATCCATAAGTCAATTAAGTGATAACGGTTATGATATAATCTTTAATCAAAAATCATGTAAAGCTGTTAGTCAGAAAGATGGGACTATCCTGTTTAATGGTAAGAGGAAAAACAACATTTACAAAATCAAACTTTCTGAACTAAAGAGTCAGAATGTAAAGTGCCTTCTGTCTCTTAACAACGAGCAGTGGATCTGGCACAGAAGATTGGGACATGTTAGTATGAGAAGAATATCTCATATTAACAAACTCAATCTGGTCAGAGGACTTCCTAATTTAAAGTTCAATTCAGATGCTCTGTGTGAAGCATGTCAGAAAGGCAAGTTTGCAAAACCTTCTTTTAAATCTAAAAATGTTGTTTCTACCTCTAAGCCATTAGAACTTCTGCACATTGACTTATTTGGACCAGTTAAAACTGCTTCAGTCAGTGGCAAGAAGTATGGGTTAGTAATCGTAGATGACTATAGCAGATGGACATGGGTAAAGTTCTTAAGACACAAGGACGAGTCACACTCTGTGTTTGTTACCTTCTGTAACCAAGTTCAGAATGAAAAGGATCTTAGAATCGTTAAAGTCAGAAGTGATCATGGTGGAGAATTTGAAAACAAAGATTTTGAGTCATTCTTTAATGACAGAGGCATTCTGCATGATTTCTCTTGTCCTAGAACTCCCCAACAAAATGGAGTTGTAGAACGAAAGAACAGAACATTGCAAGAAATGGCCAGAACCATGATCAATGAGACAAACGTTGCTAAGATATTCTGGGCAGAGGCAATAAACACAGCGTGCTACATTCAGAATAGAATCTCAATAAGACCTATTCTGGAAAAGACTCCATATGAATTGTGGAAGAACAGAAATCCCAACATTTCATATTTTCATCCATTTGGATGTACCTGTTTTATGTTAAATACAAAGAATTATTTGAACAAGTTTGAATCTAAAGCTCAGAAGTGTATTATGTTAGGATACTCTGAACGCTCAAGAGGGTACATAGTATACAATACAGAAACACAGATTGTGGAAGAATCAATCAGTGTTCGTTTTGATGATAAGCTTGACTCTGAAAAGTCAAAGCAGAATGAAGTTTTTGCAGGTATGGAAATTGAATTTACAGGTTCTGAAGATAAGTCATCAGAAGCTCTCAACACAGACACTCCTTCAACGTCTGAAAGGAGCGCTGCTAGAAATCCTACAACAGCTGCTGATCAACCTCAGAAGAGATTACCCAGAAGCAGTTTGGATCACCCAGAAGAGACTATCTTAGGAAGAAAGGAAGATCCAATCAGAACAAGAGCAAGCTTCAGAAACTCTGAAGAAACCCTTATGGGACTTGTGTCTCTGATTGAACCTTCTTCTATTGATGAAGCACTTCTGGATAATGACTGGATTCTGGCAATGCAAGAAGAGCTGAATCAATTCACCAGAAATGACGTATGGGATCTTGTTCCCAGACCAAAAGGATTCAACGTCATTGGAACAAGATGGGTCTTCAGAAAAAAGCTAAATGAACAAGGTGAAGTCATCAGAAACGAAGCACGACTGGTTGCACAAGGTTATAGTCAGCAAGAGGGGATAGACTATACAGAAACCTTTGCTCCAGTCGCCAGGTTAGAATCTATCAGACTTTTAATTTCATTTGCTGTTAATAGAGGCATCACTCTGTATCAGATGGATGTCAAGAGTGCATTCTTAAATGGTTATATAGAAGAAGAGGTTTATGTGCACCAACCCCCTGGTTTTGAAAATACAAAACATCCAGAACATGTTTTCAAACTAAAGAAGTCACTATATGGTCTGAAACAAGCTCCCAGAGCTTGGTATGAAAGGCTAAGTAACTTTCTGTTAGAAAATGAATTCACCAGAGGGAAGGTGGACACTACCTTATTCTGTAAATCAGTTAAGAATGACATCTTAGTATGTCAAATTTATGTTGATGATATTATTTTTGGTTCTACTAATCCTTCTCTTGGAAGAAAATTTGCTAAGTGTATGCAGGCAGAATTTGAGATGAGCCTCATGGGGGAACTGAAATTCTTTCTAGGAATTCAGATCAATCAAACTCCAGAGGGAACTTACATTCATCAGAGAAAATACATCAGAGATCTTCTGAAGAAATTTGACCTCTCAGAATGTAAGCCATCAAAGATTCCAATGCATCCCACGTGCATTCTGGAAAGAGAAGAGGTAAGCAAAAATGTAGAACAGAAAGTCTACAGAGGTATGATTGGCTCTCTCCTTTATCTGACAGCTTCAAGACCTGATATATTATTCAGCGTTTGTATTTGTGCTAGATTCCAATCAGATCCTAGAGAATCTCACTTAACAGCTGTTAAGCGAATTTTCAAGTATCTGAAAGGTACTACTAATCTGGGTTTGTTTTATAGAAAATCTAGTGATTACAGTTTAGTAGGCTACTGCGATGCTGACTTTGCTGGAGACAGAGTAGAGTGTAAAAGTACTTCTGGAAGCTGCCAGTTTCTGGGAGAAAATCTGATCTCTTGGTCCAGCAGAAGGCAATCAATAATTGCGCTATCAACAGCAGAAGCTGAGTACATAGCAGCAGCAGGATGTAGCACACAAATGCTCTGGATGTAAAGTCAGCTTGAAGACTTCCAAATTTTTGAGAATAACATTCCTATACTCTGTGATAATACTTCTGCTATTTGCTTAAGTAAGAATCCCATTTTACATTCTAGAGCTAAGCATATAGAAATAAAACATCACTTCATTAGGGACTATATTCAGAAAGGAATTTTGAATTTAAAATTTATAGATACAGACCATCAATGGGCTGATATCTTCACTAAACCCCTTTCTGAAGATAGGTTCAATTTCATTCTGAAACATCTCAGCATGAAAATCTGCCCAGAGTGAAAATGTTTTAATTCCATATATTTATCTTCAGAATGTATTTGTTTTACTGTGAAATTCTGATCAATCTCTTTTCAGAAAGATAGAACATGCAGATTGCATCAGATGCTAGTCTTAAAGATCTGAGAGTCTAAGCTCAAGGATAGACGTGCTGATCACTACATCAAACAAGTGTCATCCAATCATCAGCATATCTCTGAAGCAGAACGCGTGCACACTTCTGAGAAGGCAAAACGCTGATTGGGTGCATTGAGACACATGTCTGGTAACCGTTTTAAGTATCTTTCTCAAATCCCCCAAAATCAGCAATCATTAAATGAAAGTAATCATGTTTTTAAAACGTAATCATGACTTTATTTCTCTTTCTTGAAAACGTTTACAATTTCAAAATATTCTGAAGCCTATTTAAGCACGTTAACCTCTCACTTTAATCTTTTACAGTTTCTCATTATTTCTCAAGTATTCTCTGCATTTTTCTGTGTTCATCTCTCTCAAACCCATTTTCTCAGTCTTTCTCAAAATCCTTAAGTGTGAACATGGCAACCTCCAGCAGTGCTTCTGCATGTTCTCAGAAGAAAGCATCATCTGAACAGTATCAAGTGCCATTCAGAACACTCCTCACTCCTGTGAAGAATCTTGAAGTGTTATCTGAATTGATCATTGATTTTGGAAGCCTGAAGGAAAACAGTTTTGATTTAACAGAAGAAGTTAGGGCACCGAAATGGGAAAGGTATTTTGACAGGTTGGTTGGACCAACATTTCCAATGTTAGTCAAGGAGTTCTGGATTCATGCAACTGCTTCAATGCATCAAGTCACCTCCTACATTATGGGGAAGAAGATTGTGATCACTGAGGATCACATAGCAAGGTTAATTGGTTACAGTGGCGGTGGCGTCCGCTGTATTGATATGGCTGAGAGATGTGCTGACGTGGGCGTCATAGCAGAAAGGATTTTCACCCATGGGGTGCCCAGCAGCAAGATCAGAGATCTGAAAGATCACCACAGAGTTTGGGCGAAGATAATTCTGGGGTGTTTTAATCATAGGAAGCCAACTAGTTCCCCTGATTACATAAATGTAGATCAGCAGTTTCTGATCTATTTTATCAATCAGAAGGTAAAAATCAACTTGGCTCATCTTCTGTTTAATCACCTCAGAACAAGCGTGAAGGAAACCGGGGAAGAAGAAAGAAAAAAGAGGGATTGGATACCCTTTGGAAGGTTAATATCAGATATTCTGACTGAGAATAGGCTGATAGAGCACCTGATAGAAGCTCAAGAGTTAAGCACCATTGAACCAACGGTTGGGAAGCCTCTGAACGCGAAGAATCTGAAGAAAATGAAGTTGATAGAGAATATCAAAAAGGAACCCAGCGCTACTCCTATTGCTGATATCACCAGCAGAAGAGTCCCACTGAGTGACTTTCCTTTATTTTCTGAGATAGAATCCAAACCAGTGGTGGTTCTCAGATATCTGGACGCGTGCAAAGTTGATGGTACAAATCCCAATCTGAATATCAAAGATCTGCACCAACCTCAACCAGAAGTGACACTGAAGAAGACGAAGAAAAGGAAGGCACCTTCAGAAGGATCATCCCAGCAGACACCCAAGAAAAGAGGTAATTTATCTGCTGCTTCTGTTTTAAATTCTTCTACTATTCCAGCATCAATCCCATCTCCAACCTCTCATAGAATCTCAATCCCCATCCCAACAATAGATGAAACTGAACTAGAAGATGACCCTTCTGAGGCACTACAACTCAGAAGACCCCGAACCAAACATCCCAAACCAACAATCTCAACAACATCAGCAATTGACAAAGTGCTGTCTGACATTGATCAACACACCTCTGATCACTCCTCCAATAATCCAAACTCTGAACCACAAATTGTCCAATCTCCACAACCAGAACAACCTCTCTCATCCATTCCAGAAGAACCTCTTATCCCTGAACAACCAGAAATTCCAACAACTTCTCCACAACCAGCAATTCCTTCTCCCTCTCCTCAACCAGAAATTCATCCACCATCACCTCAACCTGAGTTTCATCATTATGAAACTCCAACTCCTCCACCTTCTGAACCTCATTCACCTCAATCTTCTCAACCATCACCTCTGGCAATCCAGCTGCCATGTGGAACAACAGTCACAATGGCCCAACTTCCATCCTCGCCTGAAACCACACCACCAAATACTCCCAAAACCCCAAACAGTCCAATCATAATTTCCGACTCCCCCACTCCACCTCCAAAACAAACAGCTCCTAAGCAAACCACCGAAAACCCCAGCAGGACCTTCATAGATTTAACAATCCTTGACCGTCTTGCTGATCTGAAAAATAAAATAGCCATTCCAAAACCAAAACAACCAGATGTTGGCTCTGGTATTATGAATTTTGAAACAGGTTTGCAGCAGTGGATTGCTTCTCTGAAGCAAGTCTGTCCTGGAATGATTGACCCAGCTGCCTCTGACCAGCTCTGGTCACAATTCAAAATTTGGGTACGTGCTGAAGCCCTCAAGTTGCAGGATATCAACTATGAGCAGGCACAACAGAACTTCAGCAAACTGCTGAAGGAAGTTGAAAGTCAGCTGCCACAGGAAGACGTGCTCCCTCTGGATAGTGAGCCATGGTCTGAGAAACAGCCAGCTTCAAAGGTGCAACACGAAGAAGACAAGACTATTCAAGCTGAAGCAAGTCAAGCAGAAGATGTTGCAGAAAGCTCTCAGAAGCTCCCTGCTTCTGATGTTTCTCAAGCTGCCTTGGACAGGCAGACTCTGGAAGAGCTGAAGCTGAATGACATCCGTCTGCAGCAAAGGATGGATGAAAATGACCAGAAGATGAAAGAAAGGATGGATGTGCAGGATATCAAGATAGACACAGTTGTCAGCATGGTGCACAAGCAGAATGAGACTGCTGATCAGATCAAAGCCATGCTAGAGAACCTGTTCACACGCCTTCCTCCCCAACCTTAGTTTTTCATTCATGTCATTTTCATGTTTTCTTTGATTATCTGTTGTACTGTTTTGTTTGATTCTGAACTTTTTAATATGACAAGTTTTTCCGCTCTAAATGTTTTAGCACATCACTTACACTTTTTGATTGCTGACAAAAAGGGGGAGAACAAGAATGATATTTTAAATAATAACGGATTACTAAGACAAAAAATCTCAAACATTCTAACTCTGATATACTTGAATATGTTTTCTGTTTTTGCTTAAGTCTACAGGTACAAGAATGCTCCATGATACTCTGAAGACTAAAGCTCTGATACTCTGACCCAAAGAAAAGCTCTGATAGAAAAGCTCTGATACGCTGATCTGAAGCTCTGCTCTGATATGCTGATCTAAAGCTTCTGATAGTCAAAACTCTGAGATTCTGATGTTCAAAGAATGGCAATAAAAATCTGATCCTGAAGAACTCTTGGAATTAAAAAGGGAAGCAATAAATTCAGGGGGAGTATCTCTCAACTCTGATATCTCTTTATCCCTTATCTTTGATAACCTCTTACTCTGATACATCTTTTCATTTAGTTATCTCTGATACTCTTTTCACGTTATTTTCAATTAAAAATATCTAGTTTTTGTCATCATCAAAAAGGGGGAGTTGTTAGAACAAAGTTTGAATCTACTACCCTAAGTTTAAGTTTTGATGATAACAAAATGAAAGGATATATTAATTATGTGATTCATGTATGAACTATTTGCTACCTAAAATATTACGTTCTGCTTTGCAGAAACTCTGATAGGTATCAGCAAGAGCACACTTAATCAGCATCAGAATATTGGTCTTTAACACTAGAATCAGAAGAATAACTCACGCATATGCTGAAGCTTGATGAACAGAACTGCGCTCAACACTCTGATAAAGACAACAACAGTTCATCAGCAGCTAAGCAGAGTCAGAATGAAGCCAAGCCAGAACATGCTTTAAGTAGAAACGGTACTGTGCATTGAAAGCTTATTATTACCAACGACATCATTCCAGACAAGATCTGCTCAATAAGGAAAGTTTGTTATTAACATTGAATCAAGATTATTGCTCCAACGTTCAACAATCTCAGTGC
Source organism: Vicia faba (assembly GCA_948472305.1). Taxonomy (NCBI): domain Eukaryota; kingdom Viridiplantae; phylum Streptophyta; class Magnoliopsida; order Fabales; family Fabaceae; genus Vicia; species Vicia faba. Next base: position 1,035,236,343 of record OX451735.1, read on the forward strand.
TATATAAACAAGACTATGAAGATTGAATTGGCTAATGCTCTCCAACATATTACACGCCTACAAGCTAATCATAATCTTCCTTCTCTCAGTTTGCTAAACGCTACATATCTCCTTACTCAATCATTGTTTAGCAATCTAGTTTCATAAGCTTAAGTTGTGTAACATCACAGTTGTTATACAGTTTTGTAGAAAACATTCACACACCTAGTTTTATCTTCTTTGTAAGAAAGTGTTTCCTTGACAAACCGGATTGTGGTTTGCATCAAGAAGGATTTAGCAGTTGTTAAAGCAGATTGTAATATTCAGTTGAATATAGTGGATTAAGACCTTGTTGGAGAGAGGCGAAATCACCTTGACGGGTGGACTGGAGTAGTTTGAGATCAAACGAACCAGGATAAAAATATCTTGTTCATTGCATTAAGTTTCAGTTTTACAATTCAACCCCCCCTTCTTGTGTTTTTCACTTCTTCACATATCTCTTCCAATTTTAACCATAGAGGGGTGTTTTTGGACTTTTTTAGAAATATTAGGATGTCCCCTAAGCAACCCTTTTGGTCTCATTTCAATTGGGTCTTCCATGTTCATATAAGAAGCTTTGACCCAAAAGGTGTTTTTGTTGACTTTTCAAAAGGACCTATAATGTAGAAATTTATATCTTTTGATGAGTGCATATTTTTAACTTGTGGGATGAAGATGAATTGTAGGGAATTGCATCCTCTTTGAAAGGAACCTTTGATGGAAAATTTCTGATAAAGTATGAAGAAGTTATGCTTGGTCAAAGTTTGGTTGACTTTTCCTGAGAAACCCTAATTTAGTAACTTTTGGGTTTTGATGAATTTAGGACATTCCTTGAAGAATCATGATCAAACCTTGATAAAATGATGGATGTCACTTCAAAATGTTGATGTTGACCCAAAATCTTGAAGTTTGACTGTATGTGGGCCACAGTTGACTTTTGACATAATATAGTCGATTCTCAAGCATCTGAGCAGTTGACTGAGAAAACTTCTTGTGCAGTGCTTGAAATTTGACATGGAGGGTCTCGAGAACATATTAGGACCATGGAGAGCATATGAGGTCTTTGGAGTTCGCCTATCTTAATGAAAGTGGAAACCCTAATTTGAGACACACTGCCTTAGGAGAGAGTTTGTCTGGTCCATCCTTGGGCAACCCTGAGCAAATTGAGGATCTCTAGGAGTATGTATGGAGTAAAATGAGGGGACCGATTTTGGGGTACAACAGCTGCCCCTGTTCAATCTTCTTAAACCTGAGGATGTAGATTGGCTCGTCTGCCTTTCGTGATCTGAAGGTGGAAGATGATTAAACACTAGAGTGCCCAGAAATTTGCACTCGCATGAAGTGATACTTGATTTGTGATATCGGGAATGGGCTTATAGATGCCATTTGGAAGTTGCTAGAGAATTGTCGGAGATGAGCTTAAAGATGCCGTCCAAAATGTGACGGAGTACTGTCGAAGATGGGCTTAAAGATGCCATATAGAGGATGTTGATTTCCTGAGACATTCCTTCATTGAGAGTTCCTGTTCCTATTGTTGATGAGGAATCTACTGAGGAATGTTGGTATCTGTCTTGGGAGAAATATAATTTTAGGAGCTTCAGTTGTCCGTTACTCTACTGGGGAAATAACTCCTGCTTGGGGAAGCGGAAGTGAACTGCATATCTGGTCAGGGTACAAGCTGCACCGCGACTTACTGGGGAAATGCGAAACCAATAGTGTTTGATCAGGTCTAGGTCTTACAGTGTTGTGGACTGCTGTCTGGAGGTAAGAGAAAAGAAACCTAGATGGTAAGGTTATGAGAGGGAACCAGGATAGTAGGGTTCCTTCGAAATGAAAGCCTGGATAGTAGGGTTGTGAGAAGGAACCTGGGTCGTAAGGTTACTTCGATATGAAATCCTGGGTAGTAAGGTTATGAGAAGGAACCTGGTCGTAGGGTTACTTCAAAATGAAAGCCTAGATAGTAGGGCTGTGAGAAGGAACCTGGATAGTAGGGTTACTTTGATATGAAAGCCTGGATATTGAGGTTGTGAGAAGGAACCTGGGTCACAGGGTTTCTTAGATATGAAATCCTGGATAGTAGGGCTGTGAGAAGGAACCTAGATAGTAGGCTTACTTAGATATGAAAGCCTGGATAGTAGGGCTGTGAGAAGGAACCTGGATAGTAGGGTTACTTCGATATGAAAGCATGGATAGTAGGGTTGTGAGGAGGAACCTGGATAGTAGGGTTACTTTGATATGAAAGCCTGGATAGTAGGGTTGTGAGAAGGAACCTGGATAGTAGGTTTACTTCGATATGAAAGCCTGGATAGTAGGGCTGTGAGAAGGAACCTGGATAGTAGGGTTATTTCGATATGAAAGCCTGGATAGTAGGGCTGTGAGAAGGAACCTGGATAGTAGGGTTACTTAGATATGAAAGCCTGGATAGTAGGGCTTGTGGGAAGGAACCTGGATCGTAGGGTTACTTCGATATGAAAACCTGGATAGTAGGGCTTATAGGAAGGAACCTGGATAGTAGGGTTACTTTGATATGAAAGCCTGGATAGTAGGGCTGTGAGAAGGAACCTGGGTCGTGGGATTTCTTCGATATGAAAGCCTGAATGGTAGGGTTGTGAGAAGGAACCTGGATAGTAGGGTTACTTCGATATGAAAGCCTGGATAGTAGGGCTTGTGGGAAGGAACCTGGATAGTAGGGTTACTTCGATATGAAAGCCTGGATAGTAGGGCTGTGAGAAAGAACCTGGATAGTAGGGTTACTTGGATAGTAGGGCTATGAGAAGGAACCTGGGTCGTAGGGTTACTTCGATATGAAAGCCTGGATAGTAGGGTTCTGGGAAGGAACCTGGATAGTATGGTTACTTCAAAGCAATATTGTAGATTAGTTGACCCGTTTGGTTTTGGGAACTGAGTTTCCGTTAGTCGTCTATAGATGTGACTTGTATAACTACTGAATTTTGTTGAACCTAATCCTTTTTTCCTGAAAATATATCAGGGTTAGTTATATGCGATGCATGAAATACAGGGTGAGATGATGTTCTCAAAATAAATGAGATTATGTTGTATATGATATGTATGCGTATGTCATGATGTATGTCCGCGAAATGCTGTCGGGGTAAGGCATCATAATCACAGGGAGAATGGAGGGGTAAGGCATCATAAGACTTTGGGAGCGGGTTTGTACCCACTTGAGGTAAGGCTCAAGAGGGATGAAATTCTTGTGTCCCAAGGTCTTACTGTCCACCTTGTTGGGCATCCTCCAAGCTCGGATGAACCTTTGTCGGAGTCCTTGGTTGTCGTTGTCGAAGTCGAAAACCAATCCTTGAATCAGCATATCATATGGGCCATCCCTGCAGGCATAACCAAACTGTCTCAGAGCCAAGCAAGGGTTGTAGGTGATGCCTCCCCTAATGCCTAGTAGAGGGACATTAGGGAATTCCCCACAATGGTCAATGATGATAACATTCTCTTTTGATTGAGAACGCCAATGAATATCTAAATGTGTAAGTGTCATCAATCGTTGTGACCACCTCAAACCTTGCTCATTCTTCAAAATTGATTGGGGAAGATGAGAAATAAACCATCTTGCCAGTAGAGGAGTGCAGCACATGAGAACACCTCTTTTCCTCATTGTTCGAGTGTGAAAAGAGTGGAGGATATCCCCAAGCAATGTAGGCACTGGGTTACGAGACATGAAAATTTTGATAGCATTCACATCTATGAGTTGATCAGGGTTAGGGAACAAGACCATCCCATAGATGAGAAGAGCTACAATCTCTTCAAAAGCTTGTAAGTCCAAAGAATTCCAGCAGCTTTGGGCCTTCTCAAACAGAAACTTTGACAAGAAGCCTTTGACACCACTTCTAGTTTCCCAATGTGTTGTGACATCAGAGGAGTGCAAGTGTAAGGCTTGAGCAATCTCTTCTGGCTTTGGATCTCTTTCCGTACCATTGAAGGGTAGTTGATTGAGAATAGGAATCCTCAGGAGTTGAGAAAATTCCTCCAAAGTAGGCACAAGTTGTTAGTTAGGAAATGTGAAGCAATGATGCAAAGGGTCAAAGAACTGGAAGAGAACTTTCAGCATATCCTCCTCAGTGTTGGCAGTGACTAAGTTGAGTAGACAACCATGTCTCTTGTTGAATGGAGAATTCTCAGGAATCCTTGAAGCTATCTCCTTGAGTTGTGGAGGAATTCTTACAAGGTTGACTTGGATGGTTTTCCTGCGAAGTGAATCCATAATCTACAAAACAAGAACAAAGATGAATCTCCAAAATCCTTGAAATGGTTAGTGGATGCATATGATGCTCATGATGTCCATGATGTTATGCACAAGTATATATGCACAAGAAAATCACACAAGTTTCTAGTTTAGGCTTGCATGGGGTTTCATAGGTAAGTACCCTCTTGAAGTTTAGTTGGCTCAACCTGTCCTAGAAATAGTAACCGGGTTGTAAGGAGCTCAATATCACTAGATTGTTTCCTTGTTCATTGTTTCAATTCAGCCTCTTTACTGGCGACTGAAATATTCCAAGGAACCAACCCTCAATGAGTGTAGTATCGAGTATCTACCAACTTTGGACTGCACCAAAGCCGGTCATCTCACTACATCCTAAAAGGCCAAGTTGGTCAAGTAAAAGTTCTAAAAGTCCATTAGTGCTTCATGACATCACTCAGCGGCCCCGTATTCTCTTTGATTGACTCAAAGGCTACTGGTACCCACAAATATGTCGCACTAATATAGCTATTTCTTAGACCATGTCAGTATACCCCATACAGTTTCCACAACGTATTGCTATTTACCTATGAATGTTTCCCAAATCCGGGTAGAGGATTCAAACCCAAACAATAGAACCAAGATGTAAAGCAAACAAGTCAAGCAAGATAAGCATGTAAAGGTGATCTAAAACCCTAAGGTAACCCCACTTTTATAAGTACTCCCCAGCAGAGTCGCCAGTTCTGTGATGCGGTGGGAGAACTGACTTGATGTTTTACGTTTGTGTTCGCATATGTTGCGGTTAGCAAGAGTCACCACCGACTTTTCTTTTATCCAAAAGGAAAGGTAAAAAATAACAGGAAAGACCTTTGAGATGTTTTCTTGGGTTCGGGGGGTAGATTATGAAAAGGGAAGGTGCTAGCACCCTTTTCATCCATGGTTTTCCATGGGCTCTTAGTTACTTGTTTAGATCACTTGCTTTGCTTTTTCAATTGTTTGAAATTGTGCTTTGTGTGGTTTTGAAAGTATTTTGAAAAGAGGCCTTTGTTTAGGCAATCTTTGTAATGATTATTGTTTGTAAGAATGTATACAAAGATGTTTGTCTTTTGAAAAATGTTTCAATGTTTTGAAATTTGTTTGGAAATTATTTTGAAATGTGTGTGTGTATTTGAAAATAGCAAGGATTGTTTTGCAAATTGATCAAGTAACTAGAAGCTTATCTACCTACTCAAAAGTCTTTCTTGTACATTTTTATTCCTTTGACATTATTGACCTACTATTGTTTTAGTAGACAACCCTATCTTTGGATGTTAAACGGGACGGGCGTGGGTCATCGTATGACCATGATAGCAATGGTGCCAAGTATCTTAGCAAGTTTGAGGGACCAAGATCATTTTGTTTTTTGGCAACTTGTGATAGCGTCATCGAGGGACTATGATCTTTTGTTTTGTTTGATTTTGCCAAGACACCTAGCATGCATACCATGGCCATTTTGTAAGGCAAACAAGTGGGTGAAACCCTAGAGGTGCTTGTGTGCAATGTGTTGTCATTTTTCATGCATTTTTGTCTTGTATTAGGTCATGCTATTTGTTTGATTTTGTCTTATCATACAAACCCTAGTTTACTAAACATGTATATAATGCGATAAATTGCGTAAAGTAAATCTAAGCTATTACAACAATATTATGGGAGGGGGGATACAAGTTTTTGAATGGGGATATTGCTCAAAATAAAACCCTAATTCACTATTACAACCCAATTGAATTTATTGTACAATAAATAAATAAACAATTATTTAAATATGCAATAAAATGTAAATATGCAAAAAATGTTTTGTAATTATTTTATGTATGAGAAAATAAAATTATCTAAGTCCTAAAAATAAGAAAAAATAATGTTATTATTTTTGAAAGGGGAAACCCTAATTTTGATTTAAAAGAAAATATTGTTTTCTGATATTGTTTTATTCATTTTTGTTCAAGAAAAATAATAATAATATTATGTATAAATATTAAAAACTAAATATATATGAAAAAATAAATATTTAATGTATATAAAATATGAAATAAAATATTAAGTATTTTATTATTATTTACAAGTTTATTCAAGAAAATAAATTCTATTAAACCTAATAAACAATTTTTATGCCAAAAAATAATAAAATAAAATGCAAAAAATTAAGAAAATATTTTTGGGATTTTTTAATGTTCATAAAAAAAATAATAAAGTCAATAAACACAAAAATAAAAATAAAATATGAAAAATATCAAAATATGCAAAGGGGGGTGCAAATGGTAAACTGGGGGGGGGGGGGGGGGGGGGTGCAAAAAGTCAGAAAAACAAGGGCCAGGCACGCCAGGCCCAGACAGGTCGTCCCTGTCCTCCAGCTCCTCTCAAAGGCGCACATATGTGTACAAACTTGTATCTTGCTCTAGCTTGCATGAAATCAAAAACTCATAACACAAAAATTATAGCTTATGAACTCACGATTCCAATGATATAAAATTCATGACCTAACTCTCAAAGATCAAGGAGAATTTTAATGGCCCTAATTTCTGACCTAGTTTTTTCAGCATGTTCAACAACCAAATACTCTTAGCTCAATTAACATAAATGGAAACTATGCATATGTACAACTTAAGCAAGTTAAGGACTACATTTTTGCTTCACAAACCTAAGCTTAAGGATGCCTAAATAGGGAGATAGAACTTTGAAAAATACCTGGTTCAACTGAGTTTGGATATGGCAATGTGGGGACTTTGAGTGAGGCCTGAAGATTGTGTGAGCTTCCTTGAAGTTCCCTCAACCTTTTCCAATGCTTAGCTGGTCTTGTAGATAGCTGAAACTCCTTGTAGAAGTCAACCTGCAGACCTCAAAAATGAAAACGGTGATCCTTGAAACAGGGGTTACAGTTGCAAGACAAGGGCCTGGACAACTTAGGTAGGATGTATGTAATGTGTTTGAAGTCTTAAAATGAGAAAAGCACGAGCCAATATTGATTTGGCAAAGGTTCTGCAGGTGATGCCCTGTTTGGGCAGAAAAATGTGATTTTGGTATTTGGGAGTGTTTGGGATGCTATGGATTTATGTATTGGCTTGTTACAAGGTTCTGAAGTTGTTTCAAATGCTAAGGCTTCCCTTTATCAGATACACAAGTTTACTTGACTTTTGCAAGTTTGCTTGCTTTTGAAGAAAGTTGAAAGTGACAATACCAAAATGTTGTACTTGCTAGTTCTAGGGCTGCAAGGAGTTGGTAAACTTTTTCTGATGTTTGTGGATCTTGCTTGCAACAAAAGATCAGGTCCATGGCTCAAGATTTACAAAGTTGGAAAAAGCAAGTTTTATCAAAGTAGTATTATGAACTTTATGCCATTTTTGGATTAATTCATTGTGCAATGCTTCAAAAGTCAGAACAAGACCATTATCCATTGTTTTAGCATTCAATTATGGAGTGTAGAAGGGATTAGGACCTGTAATATCAAGTACAAGCATGCTAGGATCTGATTTGTAACTTGAACCATTGTGAAAATGCCTTGAACAAAAGTGATAAATTGCCATTTTCCCTTCTTCGATTCTCCCTAAACATAAATGATCTTGGAGAGTTCTTGGACATTTTGGAAAGCTTGTAACATGCTCTAAAATCCATCTTTGAAATGCATTTTTAGATACCTCTTGGAACTAGGTGAAAAATTGCCATGAAGTTAGGTCAAAAACCTGCCTAAACTAGGGCAAAATTTCACTAAGTTAAAAAGTTTATGGACCCCTATTCACAAAATCATAACTTGAGATCCAAGCATCTTTTGGGAAAACTTTGTGAATAAAAGTTGTAGAATTCATAGAGGACTACAACTTTCATGTTTGAAGTTTTCTTTGATTCCAATTGTATCATGGTGAAAAAGTTGTGGAAAGTTAGGAAAAAATAAGAAATTTCCATAACTTAGAAAAATTCTAAGTTATGAAAAATTTCAAATTAAAACCCTAATTTTCAATTTTAGGTTTCTTGGTCAACAAGTTTCACATTTTGACACATCTTGATGAATTATGACCCTTGGCACTTGATTTTGACCAAAAAGTCAAAGTTTGACTTTTCAGTGTACAGTTGACTTTTAATCTGTTGACTGCAAAATTCATCTTTCAAACCTATGCATTTGAGATATTTTGAACTATGTGATTAGGTAAAGATGATGCTATTGAGTCCTTGAAATCATTCTTGAACCCAATTGGTCATTGGCTAGGTTAAAAATCAGAAATTGCCCTTTCTTAGTTAAAACCCTAATTTTGACCATTTTGCCCTTTTGATGATTTGATCAAATTTCTTGAGGAGTTGTGATCCAAACTTGATCAAATGGTTCATAGGAGCCTAAAATGTTGTTTTGGATAAAAAATTATGAAGTTTGACTGTAAATTGGCCATGGTTGACTTTTTCCCAAATACAACTGATTTTTAGGTCAACTGTCCAATTGACTGGGCAAAAATGTGATTCAAGGCTTGAAACTTGGTATGAACAATCTTAGGGGTCCAAGATGGTGTATGAAAGTCACATGAAGCATTGATGGTCCAAAAGTCCTTGTGCAAACTCAAACCATAATTTCAGGTCATCAGTGCAAGATGAGGTCTTGAGTTGAGCAAACCTTAATCCTGTCTTGAGTCCAAGAAGTCTTGTGAGGAAAAATCTTGATAATATGAGAGGGAAAATTTTGGGGTACAACACATTGCCTTTGGATACTTTTACTCTGTGGGGAGTGTATGTACCAATTATCATGTTCCTAAGTTGGCTCTATCCCGTTACCTGCTGGGCAGAGTAACCGTCAGGTTTGGAACTTCTTGTTTTTTCCCTGTTTCTGGAATTACGAGTAATTGTCTTTTGTTTCTTATGTAAATATTTAAGAGCATCAATCATTTTCAAACGCATATGTAAAAAATTAGTCATTGGACGTTCTTGCAAAATAAAACAGAAAAATAAAAAACAGATTGAAGTTTCTTGTGAAAATGATTTGTATTGATTTTTGAAGTTGGCCGGTAATAGGCGTTTTTGTACAAAGAGGTTGACGCTCTAGTAAGAGAGCGCCGTCAAAAGATAGAAATTATATAATTTGTGTAAAATAAAGAAAAACAGCTATGTGAAACAATACCATTGGGTTCCAACTCTGCTATTGCCTTTATATCTTCAAGCGTCTCATCACTTTGCTTCTTGGCCGAAAGTTGATCAGATTGATTGGCGCTGTCTGAGCTTGATAGCCGATACTGAAGTCTGGTCACAAGATGATTCAATGAGACATAGTGGTACGCTTTATATCCTTAACTTTTGCCTGGACCTCCCTTTCGGGTTTTCAGTCCACCAGGATACCCCTTTTTTCCCAAGCCGCCCTTTCGGGTTTTCAACTTGCCGGGTGTACAAATTTTTTTCATTTTCATCCCTTACTTTTGCCCGAACCCTTTTGGTTCGCTGGGAAGCCCTTATTTTTGCCTAGGCCAGTCAACCTAGCGGGTCTTTTAGTTAGGCGTAGTATCTTTTCACTATGTCTGCATTGACAGGGTGAGGAAGGTCGTCACCGTCCATGGTGGTTAGAATCATAGCTCCTCCCGAGAAAATGTTCTTAACCACAAATGGCCCTTCGTACGTGGGGGTCCATTTTCCCCTGGGATCACCTTGCGGCAGTATGATGCGTTTGATCACTAGATCCCCGACTTGATATTCTTGGCATCTGACTTTCTTGTTAAAAGCCTTGACCATTCGCTTTTGATACGTATGACCATGGCAGATAGCAGTAAGTCTCTTCTCATCGATTAGATTTAACTGATCAAGTCAGGTTCGGATCCAGTCGTCTTCGTTCAAACTCGCATCCTTCATAATCCTGAGAGAAGGTATCTGGACTTCAATGGGTAGGACTGCCCCCATGCCATATACCAAAGAATAGGGGGTTGCCCCTGTCGACGTCCGTGCTGAGGTACGGTACCCATGAAGAGCAAATGGTAACATCTCATGCCAGTCTTTATATGTCACCGTCATCTTCTGTATAATCTTCTTGATGTTCTTGTTAGTTGCTTCAACAACGCCATTCATCTTCGGCCGGTAGGGAGAAGAATTATGATGCTGTATCTCGAACTGTTTACAGAGCTCGGTGATCATCGTGTTGTTGAGATTCGTACCATTGTCAGTAATAATTCTCTCTAGCACACCATATCCATAGATCAGATTATGTCGGATAAACCGCACCACGACGTTCTTGGTTACTGTAGCAAAGGAAGATGCCTCGACCCACTTCGTGAAGTAATCAATGGCTACTAGGATGAAGCGGTGTCCATTAGAAGCGGTGGGACTGATTTCTCCGATCATGTCGATGCCCCATATTGCAAAGGGCCACGGAGCTGTCAAGACATTTAAGGGGACCGAAGGCACATGCACCTTATCAACGTAGATTTGGCACTTATGACAAGTTCGAGAGTGCTGATAACAATCGGCTTCCATAGTGGACCAGTAGTATCCTGCCCGCAGGATCTTCTTAGCCATGGTATGTCCACTAGAATGGGTTCCAAAGGTGCCTTCATGTAGATCTGTCATGATCCTCTCTGCTTCACTCTTGTCTACACACCGTAGTAGTGTGGAGTCATGGTTGCATTTGTAGAGGATTCCATTACTGAGGAAGAACTTTGCAGTGAACCTTCTCAGAAACTTCTTATCATTGACAGAGGCGCCTTCGGGATACTCTTGAGCCTCGAGATACCTTTTGACTTCGTGAAACCAGGGTTTGTCTGCCACTTCTTTGATATCGATTTCACAGCAGTGTGCTGGTTCATCCAACCTCTCAATGGTAATTTGGGGAGCTTCATTGTCCCACCTAACCTTGAACATAGAAGACATGGTAGCTAGCGCATCCGCTAATTGGTTCTCCTCTCGTGGGAAATGTTCGAAGGTTACCTCCTCAAAGTGTGGGAGCAATGTCAGTACATACTCTTTGTAAGAAATGAGATTCGGGTGTTTCGTATCCCACTCGCCTTTGATATGACTTATCACCAAAGCGGAATCCCCGAATACATTCATGAACTTGATCCTTAGGTCAATAGCAGCTCGAAGACCCATGATGCACGCTTCATACTCCGCCATGTTGTTGATGCAGTTGAAACATGATCGGGCAATGAACGGAGCATGACAGCCCTCAGGGGATATGATTACAACGCCAATTCCGTTACCCAGTGCGTTTGAGGCTCCATCAAAATACATAGACCATCGGGATCCTTCCTCAGGTCCTTCATCCGGTCCAGGTTCTTCATAGTCAGTTACCAACATAATATTCTCATCCGAGAACTCAAAATTCATGGACTGGTAGTCATCCACGTCCTGATGAGCCAAATGATCAGCTAACACGCTTACCTTGATTGCTTTTTGGGTTGTGTATTAGATGTCGTATTCGGTTAAGATCATCTGCCATCTTGTTATCCTTCTGGAGAGTGCGAGCTTCTCGAAAATGTACTTGATTGGATCCATCTTTGATATCAACAAGGTAGTGTGAGTCAGCATATACTGTCTCAGTCGGTGAGCAGCCCATGCCAAAGCGCAACAAGTTTTCTCGAGCAGTGAGTATCTTGTCTCACAGTCGGTAAACTTTTTGCTAAGGTAGTATATTGCGTGCTCTTTTCGACTAGACTCGTCATGCTGCCCCAACACACACCCCATTGAATTGTCTCTCACTGTCAAGTATAATATCAAAGGTCTTCCTTCAACTGGAGGCATCAAAATTGGTGGTTCTTGAAGGTATTCCTTGATTCTTTCAAAAGCGGTATGGCATTCATCATTCCACTTTACCACTTGATCTTTCTTCAGAAGCTTGAAGATTGGCTCACAAGTAGCAGTCAGATGTGAAATGAACCTGGTGATATAATTCAGGCATCCCAAGAAACCTCTAACTTCCTTCTCTGTATAGGGAGTTGGCATTTCTTGTATAGCCTTTACCTTTTCAGGATCTACTTGGATGCCTTTGTCGCTGACAATAAAACCCAGAAGCTTACCAGACCTTACCCCGAAGGTGCACTTGTTCAGATTCAATCTCAACTTGTACATCTTCAACTTTTCGAACAAATTTTGTAGGTGATCAAGGTGCCCTTCCTCAGTTTGAGACATGGCTATCATGTCATCAACATAGACTTCGATCTCGTGGTGAATCATATCATGGAAAAAAGCGACCATGGCGTGCTGATAAGTTGCCCCAACATTATTCAACCCAAAATGCATCACCTTGTAGTAGAAGGTGCCACACTGTGTAATGAAGGTTGTCTTCTCCATGTGTTCAGGAGCCATCTTGATCTGGTTGTAGCCAGAGAAACCATCCATGAAGGAGAATATTTTATACTGTGCGGTGTTGTCGACCAGAACATCAATGTGAGGAAGTGGGAAGTCATCCTTGGGGATTGCCCTGTTCAGATCTCTGTAATCCACACACATACGTACCTTACCATCCTTCTTAGGTACCGGAACGACGTTAGTAACCCACTGTGGATAAGAAGTGACAGCTAAGAATCCTGCGTCGAACTGTTTCATGACCTTTGCCTTGATCTTCTCTGACATTTCGGGACGCATATGGTGGACCTTCTGCTTAACCGGAGGACAGTCTTCTTTAGTCGGCAGACAATGTACCACAATATCAGTGTCTAAACCAGGCATTTCTTCATAGGACCAAGCGAAGATCTCAACATAGTCGTGCAACATCTGTATCAACCTCTATTTGACGCTAAGCTCCAGATTTACACCTATTTTAACCTCTTTTCTGTCTTCCTCAGTACCCAAGTTCACTGTCTCAACCGGCTCTTCATGAGGATGTATGGCCCTCTCTTCCTGCTGTAGTAGTCTAGCAAGTTCTCTAGGCACCTCACAATCATCCTCACTTTTGTCTTCGGCTTGGTTGATCGGATTTTTGAAGTCATAACTGGCAATAGCAGAGCTGTTATTAATGGGATCCAGAGTGGATATGGATCTGCATTATGATACATGAGTGTGTGTAAAAGAATAGCTGTTTTGATAAAGTGAAAATAGAAAAGAAAAACAGAGAGCGCAAAATTTGTATGCAAGAAATGTCCAATGCTTTATTAATGATATATGAAATGCCAAATAATAGCCCTCACAAGCAAAACCAATATGCCTTGGGCAAGGCACAAGGCCGTAAAGTTTTAAATTGTTAATTACAAATCTCAAAACATGTAAGTCAATTACTGCGGAATAAAAGAAACTGGTATAAAGTCCATAGCCGTCCAGTTACTCGGCCCACCGTTGGTAGTTGGGTAGATCCAGCTATCAATGTCTGACTCTTCCTCGCTGTCTTTAATGGCATTAATTCCCCGATTACTGATGCGTAGGGGAGGTCCTCCAGCCCGAGCGCGTCGAACAACCCTTTGAGCCCCTATAGTAAATCCCAAACCAAATTTGTCAGTTTTGTGAGTGAAATCAGGGAGCTGGCCCCAATTGGCACACCCACCTTCTTCAACCATAAACCTGGCGTCCTTGAGGGAAGCCATCTTCAGAGGAGGTTTGCTGTTAGTAGTAGTTTCAGTCGATGCTAAGATTTGAGGGACCTCTTCGAAGTTCTGACAAGGAGTTTCTATGAATTCCCCGTCTATCTTTACATACCGAAAGGAATTAAGGTGGCTCACCATATACTCTTCTTCACCCCGCACAGTGAAAATATTCCCTTTTACCGGATACTTCAACATTTGGTGGAGTGTGAAAGTAACCGCCCCAGCCTCGTGGATCCAAGGACGACCCAACAAACAAGAATATGATGGCCTGATGTCCATCACATAGAAGGTGGACCCAAAAGTATGAGAACCTACTTTGACAGGGATGTCCACCTCCCCGTGCACCATTCTCTTCGACCCGTCAAAAGCCCTTACCACAATGTTACTAGGCTTTAGAGTCAAACCCTCGCAATCCAACCGGCCAACGCCTTCTTAGGCAAGACATTCAGCGAAGACCCAATATCGACCAGCACATGAGCCATAGTGGTGCCCCTGCATTCAATCGAGACATGCATAACATCATTATGCTTCCTTCCCTTTGGTGTCAAGTCTGCATCTGAAAAACCCAACCCATTATCAACAGTCAGGCTGGCCGCAAAATCTTTGAACTGATCAGCTGAAGTTTCCTGTGGCACATGCGCAGTCTTGAGGAATGTAATCAAAGCCTTCGCATGCGCTTCGGAACACAATAACAAAGACAACATGGATATCTTTGATGGGGTCTGCCCCACCTTCTCGACCACATTGTAGTCGCTCTTCTTAATTATTTTCAGTATTTCCTCTATCTCTTGCTTAGAGGCTTCCACAACAATTTCCCTAGGCGCCTCCGTTCGGGCAGGCTCACCTATAATTTCTTTGCCGCGGGTATCAGACGATTCGCCGACAGGGGTAATAACTGGAGTAAGAACAGGAGCAGTAGTTGATTTACTAGCAGGAACAACAGATGGAATGACAATAGGTGTAATACGGTGGCAGAACCGACTGTTTTGAAATGCTGGTTTGCGTTTTGCGTTTTTTGTTTGCAAAATGTCGCGGTAAGCAAGAGTCGCCACCAACTTTTATTTCATCCAATCGAAAAGGAAAAAAGTACAGAAAAAAAATCCTTTTTCGAGATATTCTGAGTACGGGGGGTAGATTATAGAAAGGGAAGGTGTTAGCACCCTTTCTATCCATGGTTTTCCATGGGCTCTTAAGTACTTGCTCATCTTTTTAAAATTGCTTGTATATGCCCTTTGTTTTTGAAAAGTTTGACTTCGTGATAACCTTTGTATCAGTCCTCAAAGGTGTGACGAAGTTGTTTTGAAAGTTTGTTTGAAAAGTGTAAGTGTGAAAAGTTTTTGATTTGAGCAAGTACCTACTAGCATCTACCTACTCGAAAAAAGATTGTTTCTATTCTCGTTTCCTTTAGACAGCGCTTATCCTACTATTGAGAAATAGGTAGCACCGTCGTTGGAGTTTGTAAGGGTTAATTCGAAAGGGACATACGAACACTAAAGCAATATTAAGACACCTTAGTAATAACCCTAGAGTCTTAAGATTATATTCGAGGCAACATTTCCGAGGCAACATTTTCGAAGCAACATTCGAATGGGACGTTTTATCTTTTTTAGACAGGAGGGCAACCACTAAGACACCTTATCCTTAATGATCGTTTACCGAAGGCAACCAAAGTGAGGGTATACCCTAAGAGTTATATGTGCGAGTGATTTGTTTTCAGTTATTTAATCTTTGCACATTTGGGTTTTCTAATTGGATTAATTTATCATGCATTCTTGTCATGCAATCCTATTACCATACATCTAAACAATCAAATATTTGCGAGAATTAAAATGCGAGAAAGTAAATTTACGCTATTACAAGGCTTCGGGGAAAGGAATTAATTACATAGTCAAAAACCCTGGAAAAAATGATAAATAAAAACCCTAGATTAAACTATTACAAACCATGCATAGTTACAACAATATTGACAAAAAATAAATAATACGCGCGCGGTGAATCGAATACGAGATAATTAGGGTTTTGACCCTCGCCTAAACCTAATTGCGATTAATTAAGAAAATGCTTTTGTTATGTTTTAAGAAAATAATGGAATTGTTAAATTAAAGGAAAATCCTAAGTCTAATTAATTTAAAATTAAGAGAAATAAATTAATTTTTAATGTAAAACCTATTTTTGTATTTTTATTTTTGAAAAAGAAACAAATTACAATTTCCCTAAATTAGACTAAATTAAATTAAATTAATAATATTAATTTTGATAAAAAAAAGTCTAATTCTAATTTTTGTGAATTATTGATTTTATGATTTTATGAAAAAAAAGATTAATTAGTGAATTAAAATAAATAAAGAAAGTATTAAAAGAAAAAAAAATGAATAGAAAGATGAGATGGGCCTACATTAGCAATTGGGGGGGTGCTGTTTGAGATTTGAGCCCAAAAAAATCCTGGCCTCTTTGACTTTGCCCAATCCCATGTACACACTTGACTGGGGCGCATGGTGGTCCTCCAATGATGGCATGTTGATCTGAGGCGTTGATGGATTGAATGGCTAGATCCTGATGGTACATGGTGGGCCTTTTAATTTGCAAAGTATTGAATTTCCTGTTGAAAAATAACATGAATAAAGGTTGGGACCTGGGAATCGAACCCAAGTCCTTTGCATTTTCCCCCTGCACGCTTACCAACTGAGCCAAGTGTTTTGTTTGTATATACAATAAAACATAAATATTATATAATGAAAACACTAAATCCTGAAAAAAAACGCGCTAAATTTAAATGGCCCAACCAAAGGATGACACGCATCATCGTCTACCCGCCATCCGTCATTTTAGGTAAACAAACTTTTACCTACAGACACTGGCTGTAGGTATATCCCTGTCCATCTCTAAAATCGTGTGCGCTCAAGATAAATGGCCATGCTTGGTACCATTCTACTCGTTTCAACCTCACGAGTCTCCTGGTACCAGAATCATTACTCAATTTTGCCTCTCTTGCAAAGCCCTAATCAAGAACATAAAACCCTAGCTATGGCAACTTCATGTACAAGCGTTAGAAATACAATTAAATGGTACCAAAAGTTTGCAAACTCAATGACAAACACGAATATATCATTAAAATATGCAATGGATGAGTGAATCAATGAAACTGGATCTAAATTTGGAAGCGAGTCGTGATACCTATATCTTACAGTTCTAGGCGTGAAAAGGCTTGAATTTGATTGGAATATGCTCCTGGAATGTCCAACAACCTCTTGGCAATGTGAGAAAGGCACGATCCAGTCTCTAATATGGGAATTGGATTACCACTTTTCTTGAAATTTTTTGAGTTTTATTTTCTCTTTGCACGATTGATTCCAACCTCCTTATGCCTTGGTCTCCTTCTGTATATGTAATACAAGCTATTAGGTCAACAAAAACGACCTCAATCTTGCTCATCATGGAGATTTTATTTGATCTTTCAATGCATATGATTCCTTTCCAATTTTTCTCAAATCCAATCTTTTTCCAACCAAACCGACTTTGTACGAGTTGATCTTCAATTAACAGCATATGAGATCTTTTTTCAATGCAAAAATCATCCCTAAAATACAATATATGATTTATTAGGATTTATTGATTTTATTTGAATTTTAAATGAATAAAAATAAATATAAATTAAATAAATGAATAAATAAAGTATGGAGGGTCCCATAGGTCGTGGACTATGTTAGGAATGAGATGCAAGCATAAAAAGTTGGGCCCATTTAGCAAAAGATGCAAATTTGAGCATATTTGACTTTTGGCAATTTTGCAAAAAAGGTCAACTTGGCCAATGCATAACTCTCTCAATTTTAACCCTAGAGAGGTGTTCTTGGACTTTTTAGAAAGATTAGGATGTCCTCTAAGAAACCCTTTTGGTCTCATCTCAATTGAGTCTTCCATGTTCATGTTTGAAGCTTTGACCCAAAAGGTGTTTTTGTTGACTTTCCAAAATGACCTATAATATCCAAATTCATATCATCTTGTGAGTGCATATTTTGAACTTGGGGGCTGAAGATGAATTGTAGGGAATTTCATCCTCTTCCAAATGAGATTTGGATGGGTAATTTTTGATAAAGTATGAGGAAGTTAAGTTTGGTTAAAGTTGAGTTGACTTTTCCTACAAAACCCTAATTTAGCAACTTTTGGGTTTTGATGAATTGTGATAAATTCTTGATGAATCATGATCAACCCTTTATCAAATGATGAATAATACTTCAAAATTAGGATGTTGACCACAAATCTAGAGGTTTGACTGTATGTGGGCCACATTTGACTTTTGACCTAACATAGTCGATTTTCAGGCATTTGAGCAATTGACTTAGCAAACTTCTTCTGCAAGGCTTGAAAATTGACATGGATGATCTTGAGAACATATTAGGACAATAGTGAGAATTTGGAATCCTTTGGACTCAGGTATCTTGATGAAAAATGAAACCCTAATTTATGGTAGACTGCCTTAGGAGAGAGTTTGTCTGGTCAACTCTTGGACTTCCTTAAGTAATTTGAGGACCTCACTTGTCATGTATTGAGAAATATGGGAGTGAAAATTTTGGGGTACAACAGCTACCCCTGTTCAATCTTCTTAAACCTGAGGATATAGATTGGCTCGTCTGCCTTTTGTGATCTGAAGGTGGAAGATGATTGAACACTAGAGTGCCCAAAAATTTGCACTCGCATGAAGTGATACTTGACTTGCGATATCGGGAATGGGTTTATAGATTCCATTTGGAAGTCGATGACGGGAGATGGGCTTAAAGATGCCATCCTAAGAGGTTTTGATCGCATAAGAGATTCTTTTGCGAGATCCTGTATACCTGTTGTTGAGGAGGACTTCATTGGGGAATGCTGGTCTCTGTCTTGAGAGAAATAGAGTTTTAGGAGCTTCAGTTGTCCGTTACTTTACTGGGGAATAACTCCAGTTTGGAAAGTAGAAATAAACCGCGTGTTTGGTCAGGGGAAACGTGAAATCAATCGTGTTTGATTGGGTCCTGGTCTTACAGTGTTGTGGACTATTGTCTGGGGATAAGGGAGGAAGAATTCAGATAGTAAGGTTATGAGAAGGAAACTGGATAATAGGGTTACTTCGGTATGAAAGCCTGGATAGTAGGGCTGTGAGAAGGAACTTAGATAGTAGGGTTACTTCGATATGAAATCCTGGATAGTAGGGCTGTGAGAAGGAACCTGAATAGTAGGGTTACTTCGATATGAAAGCCTGGATAGTAGGGCTGTGAGTAGGAACCTGAATAGTAGGGTTACTTCGGTATGAAAGCCTGGATAGTAGGGCTGTGAGAAGGAACCTGGATAGTAGGGTTACTTCGGTATGAAAGCCTGGATAGTAGGGCTGCTTCAGAATGAGTTTGGGTAAAATTGTAGAGGGAACCTGGGTAAGGTTGTTCTTGTAGCACCAATGATTACTCTGTTTAGCTTTGAGTGTTGATCGTGGACCTGCTGGAAGTTGCTGATAATAACTGTCTTTCTTGAAAGAAATACATGGTTAGTTATGTGTGATGCATGAGATGCATTGCATGCTGACGTTCTCAAAATAAATGAGACCATGTTATATGTGATGTATGCATATGTCATGATGTATGAACATGAAATGTTGACATAACAATCTCAATCTGGTCCTTGATTGCTAGAAAAACCATAGTTCCTCTACTTTTGTTGGGGATGGTCAACAAAGATGATTATGCTGGGGATTTGCCCCTTGTCTTGGTGAATATTCTGTCGGACGAGACTCTGTCTGAGGATAACTCTGCGGGGAATAACTCTGTTAGAGAAGAGATACTCTGTTGATAGATATGCTGATTTGGAGAAATAAACTCCACTGGGGATGAATTCCCGTTGCTGGTGATAATGAATTCTGTTGGAGATCGAATTTCTGACTGTGAGAGAAATAAACTCTACTTGGGGAAAAATTTATTGACTCACTCGCGATTGTGAACCTCAGCTGGGGAGAGTTATGTCCAGTTCTGGAAAGCTAACACCACTGTCTTTGGATACTTTTTATTCTATGGGGAATACAGATACCACTGCTCATATTCTCAAGCTGGCTGTATCCCGGTACCTGATGGGTAGAGTAACTGTAAGGTTTGGGCACTTCTTGTTTGTCCCTGTTCCTGGAATTACGAGTAATCGTCTTTTGTTTCTCACGTAAACATTTATGAGCAGAAAATATTTTCAAATGCATATATCAAAAATGAATCATTGGACGTTCTTTGCAAAACAGAACAGAAAAAGGAAAACAATTTGAAATTTCTTGTGAAAATGAATTGTATTGATTTTTGAAGTTGGCCTGCAATAGGCGTTTTGTACAAGGAGGCTGACGTCCTAGTAATAGAACGCCGCTGAAGGATAGAAATTACAATTTGAGTAAAAGAAATAAAAGCATCTACGTGAAACAAATCCCATTGAGTTCCAACTCTGCTATTGCCTTTATATCTTTAAGCGTCTCGTCACTTTGCTACTTGGCCGAAGGTTGATCAGATTAAATGGAGCCGTCCGAGCTTGATCGTCCATACCAAAGTCTGGTTGTGAGGTGATCCAATAAGACATAGTGTTACGCTTCAATCCCTAATTTTTGCCTGGACCGCCTTTTCGGGTTTTCAGTCCACCGGGATACCCTTTTTTGCCCAAGTCGCCTTTTCAAGTTTTCGACTTGCCGGGTGTACAGTTTTTCATTTTCATCCCTTACTTTTGCCCGAACCCTTTTGGTTCACCGGGAAGCCCTTATTTTTGCCTAGGCCAGTCAACCTAGCGGGCCTTTGATTACGCGTAGTATCTTTTCACTATGTTTGCAATGACGGGGTGAGGAAGTTCGTCACCATCCATGGTGGTTAGAATTATAGCTCCTCCCAAGAAAATGTTCTTAACCACAAATGGACCTTCGTACGTGAGAGTCCATTTTCCCCTGGGATCACCTTGCGGTATTTGATCACTAGATCCCTGACTTGATATTATTGACGTTTGACTTTCTTGTTAAAAGCCTTGATCCTTCGTTTTTGATACGTCTGACCATGACATATAACAGTAAGTCTCTTTTCATCGATTAGATTTAGCTGATCAAGTCGGGTTTGGATCCAGTCGTCTTTGTTCAAACCTGTATCCTTCATAATCCTGAGAGAGGGTATCTGGACTTTGATGGGTAGGACTGCCTCTATGCCGTACACCAAGCAGTAGGGTGTTGCCCTTGTTGTCGTCCGTGCTAAGGTACGGTACCCATGAAGAGCGAATGGTAACATCTCATGCCAGTCTTTGTATGTCCTTGTCATCTTCTGCACAATCTTCTTGATGTTCTTGTTAGCCGCTTCAACATCGCCATTCATCTTCGGCCGGTAGGGAGAAGAGTTATGATGCTGAATCTTGAACTGTTTGCAGAGCTCGGTGATCACTGTGTTGTTGAGATTTGTACCATTGTCAGTAATAATCCTCTCAGGTACACCATATCGATAGATCAGATTGTGTCGGATAAACCGCGCCACGACGTTCTTGGTTACCGTAGCAAAGGAAGCTGCCTCAAACCACTTCGTGAAATAATCAATAGCCAGCAGAATGAAATGATTCCCGTTAGACGCAGTAGGTCTGATCTCGCCGATCATGTCGATGCCCCACATTGCAAAGGGCCAAGGAGCTGTCAAAACATTTAGGGGAACCAGAGGTACATGCACCTTATCAGCATAGACTTGGCAATTATGACAGGTTTGAGAGTGCTGATAACAATCGGCTTCTATAGTGGACCAATAATATCCTACCCGTAGGATTTTCTTCGCCATGGTATGTCCACTGGAATGAGTTCCGAAGGTACTTTCATGTAGCTCTGCCATGATTATTTCTGCCTCGTTCTTGTCTATGCACCGCAATAAGGTTGAATCATGGTTACGCTTATAGAGGATTCCATTGCTGATGAAGAGTTTCACCGTGAACCTTCTTAGAAACATCTTGTCATTAACAGATGCCCCCTCGGGGTATTCTTGAGCATCAAGATACCTCTTTACCTCATGGAACCAGGGTTTATCTGCTACCTCTTCAGTCTCAATGTCACAGTAATGTGCGGGTTCATCCAACCTCTCGATGGTAATCTGGGGAGCTTCATTGTCCCACCTAACTTTGAACATAGAAGACATAGTAGCTAGCGCGTTTGCCAACTGGTTCTCTTCTCTTGGGAAATGTTCAAAGGTTATCTCCTCAAAGTGTGGCAGCAACGTCAATACATACTCTTTGTAAGGAATAAGGTTCGGGTGCTTTGTATCCCACTCGCCTTTGATCTGACTTATCACCAGAGCGGAATCTTTGAATACACTCAAAAACTTAATCCTCAGGTCAACAACAGCTCGAAGACCCATGATACACGTTTCATACTCTGCCATATTGTTGGTGCAGTTAAAACAAAATCGGGCGGTGAATGGAGTATGAAAACCCTCAGGAGATATGATTACAGCGCCAATGCCATTTCCCAATGCGTTCGAGGCTCCATCAAAATACATGGACCATCAGGATCCCTCTTCGGGTCCTTCATCCGGTCCAGGTTCTTCGCAGTCGGTTACCAACATGATGTTCTCATTCGGGAACTCAAAATTTATGGACTGGTAGTCATCCACGGCCCGATGCGCCAAATGATCCTCCAACACACTCCCCTTGATTGCTTTTTGGATTGTGTATTGGATGTCGTACTCGGTTAAGATCATCTGCCATCTTGCTATCCTTTCGGAGAGAGCGGGCTTCTCGAAAATATACTTGATTGGATCCATCTTTGATATCAACAAGGTGGTGTGAGTCAGCATATACTGTCTCAGCCGGCGAGCAGCCCATGCCAAAGCGCACCAAGTTTTCTCGAGCAATGAGTATCGGGTCTCACAGTCGGTAAACTTTTTGCTAAGGTAATAAATGGCATGCTCTTTTCGACCAGACTCGTCATGCTGCCCCAGCACGTACCCTATTGAATTGTCCAACACTGTCAAGTATAAAATCAAAGGTCTTCCTTCAACTGGAGGCATCAAAATTGGCGGTTCTTGAAGATATTCTTTGATTCTTTCGAAAGCGGTCTGGCATTCGTCATTCCACTTTACCACTTGATCTTTCTTCAGAAGCTTGAAGATTGGCTCACAAGTAGCAGTCAGATGTGAAATGAACCGGGCGATGTAATTTAGACGTCCCAAGAAACCTCTAACTTCCTTTTCTGTGCGGGGAGCCGGCATCTCCTGTATGGCTTTTACCTTTGCAGGGTCTACCTGAATACCCTTATCACTGACGGCGAAACCCAGCAGCTTACCAGACCTTACCCCGATGGTGCAGTTGTTCGGATTCAACCTCAGTTTATACGTTTTCAACCTGTCAAATAGTTTCTGGAGATGATCAAGATGCTCTTCCTAAATCTGAGACCTGGCTATCATGTCATCCACGTAAATCTCGATCTCATGGTGGATCATGTCGTGGAATAAAGCAACCATGGCGCGTTGATAAGTTTCCCCAGCATTCTTCAATCCATAAGGCATTACCTTGTAACAGAAGGTGCCCCACTGCATAATGAAGGTTGTCTTCTCCATGTCTTCAGGATCCATCTTGATCTGGTTGTAGCCAGAAAAAGCATCCTGAAGGAGAAGATCTTATGCTGCACGGTGTTGTCGACCAAATCATCGATGTGGGGAAGTGGGAAATCATCCTTGGGGCTTGCCCTGTTCAGATCTCTATAGTCCACACACATCCGTACCTTACCGTCCTTATTAGGTACTGGAACAACGTTGGCAACCCACTGTGGATAGGAAGTGACAACTAAGAACCCTGCATCGAACTGTTTCATGACTTCTGCCTTAATTTTCTCTGACATTTCAGGGTGCATAAGGCGGACCTTCTGCTTTACCAGAGGGCAGTTTCCTTTAGTTGGCAGGCGATGTACCACAATGTCAGTGTCCAAACCAGGCATGTCCTCATAGGACCAGGCGAAGATCTCGACGTAGTCGTGTAGCATCTGTATTAACCATTGTTTGACACTAGGCTCCAGATTCGTACCTATCTTGACTTCTTTCCTGTCTTCCTCTATACCCAAATTCACTGACTCAACTGGGTCTTCATGAGGCTGTATGGCCCTTTCATCCTGCTATAATAGTCTAGCAAGTTCTCCAGGCACCTCACAATCATCCTCACCTTCGTCCTCGGCTTGGTTGATCGGATTTTCGAAGTCATAATTGGTAGTAGCAGAGCTGTTATCAATGGGATCCAGAGTGGATATGGATCTGCATTATGATACGTGAGTGTGTGTAATAAAAATAGTTGTTTTGATAAAGTGAGAGACAGAAAAGAAAAACAAAGAGCTCACAATTTGCAATGTGAGAACGTCCAATGCTTTATTAATGATATATGAAAATGACAAGTAATAAACCCTCACAAGCAAAGCCAAGGTGCCTCGGGCAAGGCACCGGGCCACAGAGTTCCAAACTGTTTATTACAAATCTTAAAACAAAAAGTCAATTACTGCGGAATAAAAGAAACATGTATGAAGTACTTCGCCGTCCAGTTATTTAGTCCATCATTGGTTGTTGGGTAGATCCAGCTGTCAATGTCAGAATCCTCTTCACTGTCTTCAATTGCATTAACTCCCTGATTGCTGATGTGTAGAGGAGGTCTTCCGATCCGTGCGTGCCCAACAGCCCTTTGAGCCCCTGTAGTAAAGCCCAAACCAAATTTGTCAGTTTTATGAGTGAAGTCAGGGAGCTGAACCCAATTGGTACACCCGCCTTCTTCAATTACAACCCTGGCGTCTTTGAGAGAAGCCATCTTCATTGGAGGTTTTTCGGTAGTAACTTCAGTGGACGCCAAAATCTGAGGGACCTCTTCGAAATTCTGACAAGGAGTTTCTATGAATTCTCCGTCCATTTCTACATAGCAGAAGGAACTGAGATGACTCACCATATACTCTTCTTTACCTCGCACCGTGACAATCTTCCCTTTCACCAGATATTTCAGCATTTGATGGAGTGTGGAAGTCACTGCCCCGACCTTATAAATCCAAGGGCGACCCATCAAGAAAGAATACGATGGCTTGATATCCATTACGTAGAAGGTGGACCCAAAGGTCTGAGAACCCACCTTGACAGAGATATCCACCTCCCCGTGCACCATTCTTTTTGACCCATCAAAAACCCTTCCTAAAATATTACTCGGCTTTAGAATCAAACCTTCACAATCCAGACGGTCTAACGCTTTCTTCGGCAGAACATTCAGTGAGGACCCAATATCTACTAGCGCATGGGCCATAGTGGCGCCTCTGCACTCGATCGAGACATGCAGAGCATCATTATGGTTTCTCCCTTTAGCAGTCAAGTCCGCGTCCGATAAACCCAACCCATTGTCAGCAGTCAGGATAGCAACGCAATCTTTGAACTGATTTGCAGAAGTTTCCTGCGCCACATGCGCAGTCTTGAGAAATGCAATTAAAGCCATGCATGGGCTTCAGAACACAACAACAAGGACAACATGGAGATCTTTGACAGGGTCTGCCCCAGCTGCTCGACTACGTTGTAGTCGTTTTTCTTGATAATTTTCAAAATTTCATCTATTTCTTGTTTAGAGGTTTCCACGATGATTTTATTAGGTGCCTCCATCCGGGAAGACTCACCTATGCTTTCTTTGCCCCGAGTCCCAGATGGCTCAGTGACAGGGGTGATGACTGGATTGAGAACTGGACCAGTAGTTGATGTACTAGCAGATGGAATGACAATAGGTTTGTGGACAGTTGGAGGGGAAATCTCGGGAGAAAAGAGTCTTCCACTTCGAGTAACCTTACTGGTCCTGACAATATTACTGATATCAGAACCAGCTTCTTCAGTTTGCAGATCTTGCTTAACACCATGGTAATATACATCAGCACCGTAATGCCATGGGATAGCCTTATTTGAGGTATATAGGATGGGACCCGGAGCGGTGATTATTAACGGAGCAATTCTTGGAACAGGTGTAACCCTAACAGGTTTTCTCGAGGAAACCATGGAAGGATTAGCGGAAATGGTGATAATGGCAACGTCTTCATTTGGAACAAACGGCGTCATAGTCTTCTCAAGCAAAATCTCTTTATTATCCATCAGGCACTGAACACCTGATTTCAATAAACAACAACCGGAAGGCAGAATCACACACATGTGGCAACCTTCACCACAACCCAGAAATAAACCGGCCAACAACAAGCTCTTCTTAACAGTCATCAGAGGAGTAGAGATTTCTTCCTTAGAGGTCATAAACGAATCGGCGTCCATAACATTGACTCCACGACCATGTTTGGGCATCAGAGCAGTTATGACGTTTGGCTTTTCCAGAGCATCAAACTCAATCTCCTTAGCTTCCAGCAAATCTTGCACTTTATTCCTCAAAGCCCAACAATCGTTTGTATCATGGCCTGGGCTCTCCGAATGGTAGGCGCACCGCGCGTTGGGATTGTATCTGGGAGAAGCAGTGTTTGGATTCTTGGGAGCCTCTTTCAAGGTTGCCAACTTGGATTTTAACAGATGAGGCAATACTTCAGCCAAAGTCATGTTGATGTGGGTAAACTGCCGTTGTGGTCTTTCCACCCTTTGTTGATTGTTGCATTGTGGAGCAACTGCGAGTCTTGATATCACTACAACATTTACCGCTTGACGGTGTTCAGGTCTTCTTTGGCCCCTCGGGACGTAGACTGCACTAGCTTCCTTCTTACCAGTGAAAGGATTCTTTGCTGCACTGGACGAAGCATCCTTCTGTATCTTACCACTTTGGATACTGGCTTCCACACTCTCTCCAGTCAAAATTAACTCAGTAAACCCAGATGACGAACTGCCGATCAAGTGATTGAAAAATGGACCAGATAGCGTCCCTAGAAACATATCAACGAAATCCCTATCAGAAAAAGGGGGTTGGACTCTTCCAGCCAAGTCTCTCCACTTTTGAGCATAGTTCTTAAAACCTTCACCTGCACCCATGGACATACCCTGGAGCTGAGTACGAGTGGGAGCAAGGTCGGTATTATACTGATACTGCTTGTAGAAAGCAACAACAAGCTTTTCCCAGTTTCGGACACTGGCTCCCTCCAACTGATAGAACCATTCAAGCTGAGTCCCTGACAGACTATCTTGAAAGAAATGCACCCACAAATTTCTATCAGCAGTGTGGGGTTGAATATTTTGGACATACAAGCGGAGATGGAGTTTTGGACAGGATACTCCATCGTACTTAGCAAAAACCAGAGCTTTGAACTTATGAGGGATCACCACTCCCGATACCAGTCCCAATTCTCCGAAATCCAAACCAAGGATTTTCTGAATTTCCATAGTGCTCAGATGGTCTTCTAGCTGCTTGTATCTATCCTCAGCAGGAGGATATTGTTCATCGTCGTAATCTGTATTGTTATCAGAAACTGCAGGACTAGGGTCCTTTGTCCTTTCTTGGTTCTCCTCGTCCTTGGATGAGGAGGTCAGATCAACTGATTTTCTTAACCTTTCTCCGAATCTTCTACCCATGTTCAGAATACCGACCTTCTTCTTTTTCTTCTTCTCTTTCAGAATAAGGGTCTTCAGATCCTCTTGCCCTTTAGCCAGACTTAGGAACATCTGTTGGAACTGGGTGTTCTGTGCCTGAAGATCTTTGATGGCTTGATCGGAATACATAACTGCTGAAATAAACAGCGAAGAAGATGAGAAACCTGTAAGGGTACCTGTAATGATGTGCATGATAATGGGATGCGCATGTAAAGATTTCAAAGACTTTGGGAGATTTAAATTTGTAAACCAAAAATGAACAAAACTTTATTAGATTAACTTTGAAAGGTTCAACAATTCCTTTAAGGCGTTACAAAGAAGTAAATAAAACAAGATCTAAAACTAGAAAAAGAAAAATCAAAAGTCTCACGGTCGCTTCCTCTTTGTGCCGATATAGTCATTGATCACTCTTTCTTCTTCGAGATTCCTGGTGAGCTTCAAAATCTTCCTTTCTTGTTCATGGTACTTTTCCCGGTAAATATCCCGCTCATTGTAGCTTAATCCAAGACCTCTGCAACTCCACAGGATCGGTGGGCATGTAAGGATAGAGAACTGTGTAAGGAATGCCCTCTTCATTAGTGGGTTCCACAATCACTGGTAATACGGCCTCATAGGGCATCCCGATTTTCTGGGCACGAGCTCGGACCCATTGGAGGTAAGGCTGCATAGGAAGGGAAGTATTTGGTCCCAAATCTTGGGGGTCAGATCTGTTCACCATGCTCCAAGCTCGTATAAACCTCCGACGGTGCTCCTTAACGTCCTCCTTGTAGTCAAATGCAATGTCCTCAAGAGGCAGTTCATGGGGACCATCTCTTCGAGTGCGACCAAATTATCGCAAAGCCAGACAAGGATTGTAAGTTATACTTCCTCTGATTCCAAGCAATGGGACATTAGGGTATCCCCCACAACGGTCAATAACAGCAGTGTCTTCCATAGCCCGGGAACACCAAAGAAGATCTGTATGAGCAAGTGACATTATTCTATAAGACCAACCCAAAACTTCTTCGTTCTTCAGCACAGACTTAGGGAGGTGAGAATTAAACCACCTCGACAGCAGTGGCATGCAACACATAAGAGTCCCTCTTCTCCTCACGGTACGAGTATAGAGGGCATGCAAGATATCACCCAGCAGGGTAGGCACAGGATTGCAAGAAAGGAATATCTTGACATTATTCACATCTACAAAGTAATTCGGATTCGGGAAGAGAACCAAACCATAGACAAGGAGAGCTAAGACATCTTCAAAAGCCTGAAAATCCAAATTATCCCAGAATAGCTGAGCCTGATCTATCAGAAATTTGGCTAGAAAACCTTCGACCCTGCTTCGTGTTTCCCAATTGGATACCACATCAGCCCGTTTCAAATGCATAGCTAAGGCAATGTCTTCTGGTCTAGGAACTTCTTCCATACCTGTGAAGGGTACTTGTTCAAGGATGGATATGCCCAATAGGTGAGAGAACTCTTCCAAGGTGGGAACCAGCTGGTAATCTGGAAAGGTGAAGCAATGATGCACGGGATCGAAGAACTGAAATAGCATGCTCATCATCTGCTCATCAAGATTTGAAGTAACCAGGCCGAGGAGTTGACCGTGTCTCTTAATGAACATATAAGTCTCAAAAACTCTTGAGGCTAGCTCCTTAAGTTGGGCAGGTATTTGCACAAAGTTGACTCGGATGGTATTTCTGCGCACGAAAGCCATGATCTACAAAACATAACAAAGATAAATTCCCTTGGTCTTTGAAATGGTTAGTGTAATGAAGCATGAATGCCATGTTATGATGCATGATATCATGGTAAACCATAGGTATATCAAACACAGATATTGCAAACATAGTCAAATCACACAAAACCCTTAGGTTTAAGGCTTGCATGAGGTCAAAGGTAGTACCCTCTTGAAGTTAAGTTGGTTTCAACCTGTCCTAGAAAAAGTAACCGAGTTCTAGAGGGTCTCAATATCACTGACCATCCTCCATCGGTCATGGTTTCAGCTAACACAATCTTTTCTTGCAGCCAGAACTATCTCGAGAGTATGGTCTCAATGAGTGTAGCATCGAGTATCAACCAGTTCCCAGCTTTATACCGAGCCTGGCTATCTCACTACTTTCTAATGTCCAAGTTGGTCGATTAAAGGTTCTAAGGTCAGTTGATGCTTAATGACACCATACAACGGCCCCGTATTCTCCTTATTTCTCCACAAGGGATACCGGTACCAACCAATGTGCCACATCAACGTAGCTACTGCTTCAACCGTATCGGTCTACGTCGTACAGTTCCCTCACAGTCTATTGCTACTTACCTAAAAGGTATCCCCAGATCCGAGTTAGGATCTATAGTAACCCCAAACAGAACCCTAAAAAATAAAGCAAACAAGGCAATCAAGAGAAGCAAACATGATGAAATAGATCCTAAGGTATACCCCACTTATTAATTCCCCAGAAGAGTCACCAGTTCTGTGATATGGTGGCAAAACCGACTATTTTGAAATGCTGGTTTGCGTTTTGCGTTTTTTGTTTGCAAAATGTCGCGGTAAGCAAGAGTCACCACCGACTTTTATTTCATCCAATCGGAAAGGAAAAAAGTACAAAAAAAAATCCTTTTTCGAGATATTCTGAGTACGGGGGGTAGATTATAGAAAGGGAAGGTGTTAGCACCCTTTCTATCCAAGGTTTTCCATGGGCTCTCAGGTACTTGCTCATCTTTTTAAAATTGCTTGTATATGTGCTTTGTTTTTGAAAAGTTTGACTTCGTGATAACCTTTGTATCAATCCTCAAAGGTGTGTCGAAGTTGTTTTGAAAGTTTGTTTGAAAAGTGTAAGTGTGAAAAGTTTTTGATTTGAGCAAGTACCTACTAGCATCTACCTACTCGAAAAAAGATTGTTTCTATTCTCGTTTCCTTTAGACATCGCTTATCCTACTATTGATAAATAGGTAGCACCGTCATTGGAGTTTGTAAGGGTCAATTCGAAAGGGACATACGATCACTAAAGCAATATTAAGACACCTTAGTAATAACCCTAGAGTCTTAAGATCATATTCGAGGCAACATTTCCGAGGCAACATTTCCGAGGCAACATTCAAATGGGACGTTTGATCTTTTTTAGACAGGAGGGCAACCACTAAGACACCTTATGCTTAATGATCATTTATCAAAGGCAACCGAAGTGAAGGTATACCCTAAGAGTGATATGTGCGAGTGATTTGTTTTCAGTTATTTAATCTTTGCACATTAGGGTTTTCTAATTGGATTAATTTATCATGCATTTTTGTCATGCAATCCTATTACCATACATCTAAACAATCAAATATTTGCGATAATTAAAATGCGAGAAAGTAAATCTACGCTATTACAAGGCTTCGGGGAAGGGAATTAATTACATAGTCAAAAACCCCAGAAAAAACGATAAATAAAAACCCTAGATTAAACTATTACAAACCATGCATAGTTACAACAATATTGACAAAAAATAAATAATATGCGCGCGGTGAATCGAATACGAGATAATTAGGGTTTTGACCCTCGCCTAAATCTAATTGCGATTAATTAAGAAAATGATTTTGTTATGTTTTAAGAAAATAATGGAATTGTTAAATTAAAGGAAAAATCCAAAGTCTAATTAATTTGAAATTAAGAGAAATAAATTAATTTTTAATCTAAAACCTATTTTTGGATTTTTATTTATGAAAAAGAAACAAATTACAATTTCCCTAAATTAGACTAAATTAAATTAAATTAATAATATTAATTTTGATAAAAAAAGTCTAATTCTAATTTTTGTGAATTATTGATTTTATGATTTTATGAAAAAAAAGATTAATTAGTGAATTAAAATAATCAAAGAAAGTATTAAAAGAAAAAAAAAAAGAATAGAAAGATGAGATGGGCCTGCATTAGCAATTGGGGGGGTGCTGTTTGAGATTTGAGCCCAAAAAAATCCTGGCCTCTTTGACTTTGCCCAATCCCATGTACACGCTTGACTGGGGCGCATGGTGGTCCTCCAATGATGGCATGTTGATCTGAGGCGTTGATGGATTGAATGGCCAGATCCTGATGGTACATGGTGGGCCTCTTAATTTGCAAAGTATTGAATTTCCTGTTGAAAAATAACATGAATAAAGGTTGGGACCTGGGAATCGAACCCAGGTCCTTTGCATTTTCCCCCTGCACACTTACCAACTGAGCCAAGTGTTTTGTTTGTATATACAATAAAACATAAATATTATATAATGAAAACACTAAATCTTGAAAAAAAATGCGCTAAATTTAAATGGCCCAACCAAAGGATGACACACATCACCGTCTACCTCCCGTCCGTCGATTTAGGTAAACAAACTTTTACCTATAGACACTGGCTGTAGGTATATCCCTGTCAATCTCCAAAATCGTGTGCGCTCAAGATAAATGGCCATGCTTGGTACCATTCTACTCGTTTCAACCTCACGAGTCTCCTGGTACCAGAATCATTACTCAATTTTGCCTCTCCTACAAAGCCCTAATCAAGAACATAAAACCCTAGCTATGGCAACTTCATGTACAAGCGTTGGAAATACAATCAAATGGTACCAAAAGTTTGCAAACTCAATGACAAACACGAATATATCATTAAAATATGAAATGGATGAGTGAATCAATGAAAATGAAACTGAATTTGGAAGCGAGTCGTGATACCTATATCTTAAAGTTCCAGGCGTGAAAAGGCTTGAATTTGATTGGAATATGCTCCTGGAACGTCCAACAACCTCTTGGCAATGTGAGAAAGGCACGATCCAGTCTCTAATATGGGAATTGGATTACCAGTTTTCTTGAAATTTTTTGAGTTTTGTTTTCTCTTTGCACGACTGATTCCAACCTCCTTATGCCTTGGTCTCTTTCTGTATATGTAATACAAGCTATTAGGTCAACAAAAACGACCTCAATCTTGCTCATCATGGAGATTTGATTTGATCTTTGAATGCATATGATTCCTTTCCAATTTTTCTCAAATCCAATATTTTTCCAACCAAACTGACTTTGCACGAGTTGATCTTCAATTGACAGCATATGAGATCTTTTTTCAATGCAAAAGTCATCCTTAAAATACAATATATGATTTATTAGGATTTATTTGATTTTATTTGAATTTTAAATGAATGAAAATCAAAATAAATTAAATAAATGAATAAATAAATCATGGAGGGTCCCATAGGTCGTGGACTATGTTAGGAATGAGATGCAAGCATAAAAAGTTGGGCCCATTTAGAAAAAGATGCAAATTTGAGCATATTTGACTTTTGGCAATTTTGCAAAAAAAGGTCAACTTGGCCAATTCATAACTCTCTCAATTTTGACCCTAGAGAGGTGTTCTTTGACTTTTTAGAAAGATTAGGATGTCCTCTAAGCAAACCTTTTGGTCTCATCTCAATTGAGTCTTCCATGTTCATGTTTCAAGCTTTGACCCAAAAGGTGTTTTTGTTAACTTTTCAAAATGACCTATAATGTCCAAATTCATATCATCTTGTGAGTGCATATTTTGAACTTGGGGGCTGAATATGAATTGTAGGGAATTTAATCCTCTTCAAAATTATATTTGGATGGGTCATTTTTGATAAAGTATGAGGAAGTTATGCTTGGTTAAAGTTGAGTTGACGTTTCCTACAAAACCTTAATTTAGCAACTTTTGGGTTTTGATGAATTGTGAGCAATCCTTGATGAATCATGATCAACCCTTGATCAAATGATGAATAATACTTCAAAATTAGGATGTTGACCACAAATCTTGAGGTTTGACTGTATGTGGGCCACAATTGACTTTTGACCTAGCACAGTCGATTTTCAGGCATTTAAGCAATTGACTTAGCAAACTTCTTCTGCAAGGCTTGAAACTTGACATGGATGATCTTGAGAACATATTAGGACAAAAGTGAGCATTTGGAATCTTTTGGACTCAGTAATCTTGATGAAAAATGAAACCCTAATTTGAGGTAGACTGCCTTAGGAGAGAGTTTGTCTGGTCAACTCTTGGACTTCCTTGAGCAATTTGAGGACCTAACATGTCATGTATTGAGAAATATGGGAGGGAAAATTTTGGGGTACAACAATAGGCTTGTTGACAGTCTTAGGGGAAATCTTGGGAGAGAAGACCCTTCCACTTCGGGTAACTTTGCTGATTCCGATAACGTTACCAATATCAGGACCAGCCTCTTCATTTTTCAAATCTTGTTTGATGCCATGATATTACACATCGACCCCATAATTCCAGGGGACAGCTTTGTCCGAGACATACAGGATAGGACCAGGAACAATGATTATTAGCAGAGCGATTCTTGGAGAAGATGTAATCCTAACAGGTCTTCTCGAGGAGCCCTTGGAAGGATTGGCGGAAATGGTTATAATGGCAATGTCTTCATATGGAACAACGGGAACCAAAGTTTTCTCGAACAAAATTTCTTTGCTGTCCATCAGGCGTTGAACACCTCACTTCAGCAAATGGAAACCAGAAGGCAGACATGAATACATGTGGCAACCTTCACCACAACCTAGAAATAAACCGACCAACAACAAATTCTTCTTTACAGTCATGAGAGGAGTAGAAACTTCATCCACCAAGGTCACAAATAAGTTGGTATCAAAAACATTAATTCCACGACTGTGCTTAGGCATGGGAGCAGTTATGACATTGGGCTTCTCCGGAGCATCGAACTTAATTTCCTTGGCTTCAATCAGATCTTGTACTTTATTCCTTAGAGCCCAACAGTCATTGGTATCGTGGCAAGGACTCTCATAATGATAGGCACACCGAGCATTTGGATTATATAGGGGAGATGTAGTATTTGGATTCTTGGGAGCCTCTTTCAAGGTTGCCAAGTTGGATCTCAGCAGATGAGTTAGAACTTCAGATAATGTCATGTTGATTTGGGTAAACTACCGTTGTGGTCTTTCCACTCTTTGTTGATTGTTGCATTGTGGAGCAACTACAGGCCTAGGTATCGTTACGGTACTTACTGTCTGACGATGTTCATCTATGTTTTGGCCCCTCGGGCTATAGATGGAACTCACTTCCCTCTTACCAGCAAAAGGCTTCTTTATTGAGCTCGAAGAGGCATCCTTCTGTATCTTGCCGCTCCGAATCCCAGCTTATACTCTTTCCCCAGTTAGAATCAGCTCGGTGAAACCAGCTGACGAGCTGCCGATCAAATGATTGAAAAATGGACCAAATAGCATCCCCAGAAACATATCAACCAACTCCCTATCAGACAATGGGGGTTGAACTCTTCCAACCAAGTCTCTCCATTTCTGTGCATAGTCTTTAAATCCTTCACTTGCACCCATGGACATACTCTGGAGTTGAGTACGAGTACAAGCAAGGTTGGCGTTGTATTGTAGTGCTTGTAGAAAGCAGCAACCAGATCTTCCCAATTTTGGACATTGGCTCCCTCCAGCTGGTAGAACCATTCAAGCTGAGTCCCTGACAGTCTATCTTGAAAGAAATGAACCCACAGATTTCTATCAGCGGTGTGGGGCTGGATCTTTCTGACATAAGAAAAGAGATGGAGTTTTGGGCAGGACACCCTATCATACTTAGCAAAAACTGGAGCTTTGAACTTCTGCGGGATGACTACTCCCGATACCAATCCCAATTCTTCGAAATTCAGTCCAGGTATCCTCTGAATTTCCATGGAACTCAAACGATCTTCTAACTGCTTGTATCTATCCTCAGCAGGAGGATATTACTCATCATTGTAGTCGGTATCATTGTCAGAAACTACAGGACTGGGATCCTTCTCTCTTGTCTCTTCTTCTTGATTCTCCCCTTTCTTAGATGAAGAGGTCAGATCGACTTGTCGCTTCAACCGCTCTCCAAACCTTCTGACCATATTCAGAATACCAGAAACCTTCTTCTTTTTCTTTTTCTCTTTCAGGATGAGGGCTTTTAGATCCTCCTGCCCTTTTTCCATACTTATGAACATTTGTTGGAACTGGGCGTTTTGTGCCTGAAGATCCTTGATGCTTTGTTCGGAAGACATTTCTGCTGAAATAAACATCGAAGAAGATGAGAAACCTGTAATGGTACCTGTACATGTAATGTTATAAATGGGACGCGCATGCAATGATTTCAAAGACTTTGGGAAATTTAAATTTGCAAACCAAAATAAAACAAAGACTTTATTAGCTGAATTCAAAGTTCAAACGCCTTTTAGGCATTACAATTAAAAACAAATCTAAAACTAGAAAAGAAATTAAAATTCCCATGGATGCTTCCTTTTTGTGCCGATATAATCATTGAGTCCTTTTTCCTCATGGAGCTTGTGATACGGTGGGAGAACTGACTTGAGGTTTTGCGTTTATGTTCGCAAATGTTTCAGTTTAGCAAGAGTCGCCACCGACTTTTTATTTTATCCAAAGGAAAGGTCAAAAAGCACAGGAAAGACCTTTGAGATGTTTTCTTGGGTTCGGGGGGTAGATTATGAAAAGGGAAGGTGCAAGCACCCTTTTCATCCATGGTTATCCACGGGCTCTTAGTTACTTGTTTAGATCACTTGCTTTTACTTTTCAATTTTTTGAAATGGTGCTTTGTGTGTGGTTTTGAAAATGTTTTGAAAAGAGGCCATCGTTGTGGCAACCTTTGTAATGATTCTTGTTTGAATATATACAAAGGTGTTTGTCTTTTGAAAAGATGTTTCAATGTTTGAAAGTTTGATTTGGGAAATGTTTTGAAATTATGTTGTGATGTGTTTGAAAATAGCAAGGATGTTTTGCATGTTTTTGATCAAGTCACTAAGATCTATCTACCCTATTTTACTCAAAGGTATTTCCTACACATTTTTAACCCTTTTGACAGTGTTGTTTTACCATTGCATTTGGTAAACAACCTTGTGTTTGGATGTTAAACGGGACATGCACGGGTCATCGTATTGACCATGATAGCAATATTGCCAAGTATCTTTAGCAATTTTCCGAGGGACTAGATCATTTTGTATAGGAAACCAAGATAGCGTCATCGAGGGACTATGATCTTTTGTTTTATTTTCGTTTTTCCAAGATACTCAACATGCATAACATGGCCCTTTTTTAAAGGCAACAAGTGGATGAAACCCTAGGAGTGCACGTGTGCATTGTGTATTAATTTCAAGTTGTTTATTCTTGGATTAGGTCATCTAGCGATTGATTTTGAATCTTTCCATACATGCCTAATTATTATACAGTATATTGAAAGCAATAAATTGCGGGAATTAAAAGTCTAAGTTATTACAAAAGTATCCGGGAATGGGGGTACAAATTATTACAAATGGGGATGAATCTCATAAGAATAATAATGTCCAAATATCAAGTATTACAACCAAATCGAATTGTCGCAATTCAATACAAAGTTATAACAAATGAAGAAATCAATAATATTATGAAATGCAAGTATTTACTTAAAAATAAATAAATAAAATCTATTCTAAAAAAGAAAGATTAAATATTTTATTATTATTATTCTTTGTATGTGTTTTATTAATGTTTAAAAGTTTAAAGGAAGAAAATTTAATCAAACAAAATTTCTATTATTTTTTCTACTTTGATTAATCAATAAAAAGGAGTTTAAAGAAAACAAAATTAATTAAATCAATTTAAAATTTTTTTTTGGTATTTTCATTATGTGCAAGAAAAAGAAAATGATTAAAACAAAAATCAAATTTTATTTTTACAAAAATGGAGTTTTAATATATTTACTTAGTGTTATTATTAACTAAGAGAAAAGAAAACAAATTAAAAAAAATGAATTAATTAAAAACATTAGTATTTAAACAAAAGAAAAGAAAAAGAAAATAAA
Source organism: Vicia faba (assembly GCA_948472305.1). NCBI lineage: Eukaryota > Viridiplantae > Streptophyta > Magnoliopsida > Fabales > Fabaceae > Vicia > Vicia faba. Next base: position 1,035,273,382 of record OX451735.1, read on the forward strand.
TTGAGTTAAGATGGGCTTAGGCTTGTACAGATTAGGCCCATAACCAAAATAAAAACAAATGGTCAGAAAGAAGGGGGGGGGGGGGGGGGGGGGGCGCTGGTTAGCAATTAGAAGGGCTTATGGCATTTGGGGCCAGAAAGGACCAATTCCAATGTTGCAGCGTTTTTTGTTAGGGTTTGGGAAAGTTAGGGTTTGTGTGCTTTACAACGGCTCCGTTCTTCTCCCTCTTCATCTTTCTCACTCAAAAGCGCTCTGACCTTCCCTTAAGCCCTATCCGCTGGAACACTGTCCTTCATTCTCTCATCTCCTCACAATGATCCATGGCTTTATTGTAACGGTATGATTCATCTCTGAGTTTTACAGTTTGTTTATGTTTGTTTGATTTTTTACAGTTGGCTAATCTATTGTATTGCATGGCTTATTGAGGTGCAGAAAAGGGTTTGAGAAGAAACGTACCTTTGGGTTTTCTCTGTGACAAAAGAGAGTGGTGAGGCTTGAGGGAGGTGATGGTGTTCCTTGGTGGCTAGAGGCAGAGGGGAGATGATGGTTTACGCGCTTTTTTGGTAATGTTTATGAAACTTGTGATTATTGGTAGTTAATGATGAAAATCGCTTCTAAAACTTGATTGTTGTTGCTTCTGAAACTCTTTCCTCTCTCTTGAATTGATGATGCTATTCTAAAACTTTGATTGTTGTTTGCTTTTTTGTTAACGATGATAATAGTTCTGAAACTCTTTGTTGGTTATTGCTTTTGAAACTCTTTCCTCTCTCTTGAATGTTGATGATGCTATTCTAAAACTTCTTCCTCCCTCTTGAATTTAAATGTTGATGAGATGTATGCTTTGAAACTCTTTTCCTCTCTCTTTGAGTTTGAATGTTGATGAGGATAATAGTTCTAAAACTGTGTTTGTTTATTGCTTCTCCTGATGATTGAACTGATTTGAACTTGAATGCTAAGTTGTTCTTTTGATACTCTAATGTTGGATAATGGTTTGTGATGATGATTCTGAAACTCTGAGTTTAGAAACTATGGTACAAGCTTTTTTTTGAAACTAGCTTGGTGGTTTGATGCTATGAAGGTTTTGGGTTTTGTAAGTTTTTTTTGTTGTTGCAGTTTTTGACTGGCTTGGGAATTGCAGGTTTCTTTTGTGGTTTGACAGGATTTTGATTAATTGTTTCTGAAACTGATTCGTTGGTTTAGATTTTGTTTGGACTGAGTTTTGTTGTTTGTAAAATGGTGGCCTTGGTTTGGAGATTGGTTATGCAGTTTGGATTTGGTTGTGCAGTTCTTGCTGTTTTTTTTGTTACAATTGATGCTTTGACTGGCTTGTTACAATCTTGTTGTAACAGTCTTGGATATTTTGCAGCTTGTTGGTTCACAAGGATTTGGTTGTGCAGTTGGTGAGCCTTATAGTTTGGCAAGTTTTTGCAGGTTTTGGAAGTTTTGTTGCAGTTTTTGGTTTGCAGTTTGGAACTGCAGGTTTGGTGATTTTCTGTTTGATTGTTACACAGGTTTTTGATGTTGTGCAGGGTTTTTGTGATTGTTACAGTTTGGAAAGCTTTATTTTGGCTTGGCTGTTTGTGGTTTGTGAAATGTTTTTGACCTGTTTGCTTGGTTTGCTTACTTGTTAACAGGTTTGTAGAGTTTTTGAGTTTGTTGCTCTCAAACTGTTATGCTATTTATGGTTTTTTTTTTGGTTTACAGTTTGGATGGCTTGGAGATATATGTTTGAACTTCTGAGTTTTCAGGGTTGGCTAAATGTTCTCTTCTTCTTTCACTTTGTGATGTTTGATGGTATTATACCCTTTTTCCTTTTTATTTTGCAACTTGTGACAACCTTTTTGCCAAACTATACAACCTCCAAAAGGTGATATCTTTTCTCTCTTTATCTCTCCATGGCAAAGCACTTTTGCTTTTCCCCCTTATTTTCTGAAAAGTTTTGCCTAAAGTCTGGAAAATCATGAAAAGCTGTGACAAGTCTTTGACTTGTGATTTGGTTTACCTCCTGCTTTGTACTTTTGGCCTGCTACATGTCTGCACTTGTACTTGCTGCATTGGTTCAGTTTGCATCAAATTTGCTTTGTTTAGTTTGCTTCAATATTCCAGTTTGCTTACTTAGTACAGTTTGCATTCAGTTTGTGCTGCCTTGGTTTGCCTTGTTGCAATGTTTTAGTTGCTATGCTTAGTACAGTTTGCATCCAGTTTGGTTTTGTTTTGTATTCTGCATTGCTTGCCTTTGTATGCTTGCTTTGCTTACCTTTGTATGATTGCTTTGCATAGCATGTCTTGCATTTGAAACTTGCTTTATACAATTTGGCGCCTTGCTATTTTTTTTGAATAATTTGCTTTGTTTGCATTCTTCTTTTGCACTTTTATTTTTCTCTTTGTGAACCAAGAAGAGCAATCTTCTTGTGATTTGCAAAGAGAAAAATAAAACGTGATGAAAAATAGCACTCTGATTCCAGGCGACAAACTTTAATGATGAATATTTTCTTTCTTTTGCTGTTTGAAAAATCTAGCTAATCAACTGTACTAATCCTTTTTCCTTTGTGTATTTTTCATGTGAGCACAAATTGGGTGATGACAAAGCAAAGGAAGCAGAAGACTTTGAGCATGGGAGCAATGGCTTAGACTTAGATTTTTAACTTAGATAGATTTTCCATTTATTGTAATAATTTATTTTTCCAAGTACTATAAGTTGTAAAACCTACAATATTCAAATAATAAATTATTTTTGTATCAACATCTGAAAAATCTTTGTGAGGCAATCTAACATCCAATACAATCTTTTACTGTCCAATAATCTTGCAATTCTTTCTTCAAGTCTTCACCTAATCTTTTAAGATTCTCATATCAAAATAATTGAAATTGAATTCCAACAATTCTAATACAGATAACTTAAACTTTAAGTAATCCAATAACTTTGCAATCTCGTAACCTTGCAACAGCCTTTCAATCAAAATACGCATTGTGTATTCCAATAAACAAGCAAACCTTTCATTCCATTAACAAGAAAACATTTTAACATACGCACATTATCTGGTCAACCTGGATCAGATAAAACCTGAATATTCCAAATGACAGTCTCAGCTCCCATTTCTTGTCCCAGATAAACAAGCCTTGAGAACAACCAGTAACCTTTCAGCAAACTCGAAAAAGTGTGAAAACAAGTGACAGTTAATTTGAATTTCTGAGAATTCAGTTTCTTCTGAGAAATGCGAGAGAAACCCTAATTCTTGATCTACTGCCAAAGAAAAGTCTGTCTGATCGATTCTTGAGCCAATCTTAAAAATCTGAGAAAACCCTAGGGTTGTGATTTCTTGTGAAAAAGGGAAGGCAAATTTTGGGGTACAACAGAGCTGCTTTGTAAGCTCTAAAACCTTCCTCTCCTGAGCATGGAACTGATCCCTGTAAGTATCCCGCTCCTTCATCAACTGAATCCAAGACCTCTATAATTCCCCAAGATCACTGGGCATATAAGGATAGATAACCGTGTAAGAAATACCCCCTTCAGTAGTGGGTTCCACAATCACTGGTAAAACGGCCACATAGGGCATCATAAGCTTATGGGCGCGAGCTCATACCCATTGGAGGTAAGGTTCCATAGGAATGGAAGCCTTTGGCCCCAAAGCCTTGGCGCCAGATCTGTTTACCATGCCCCAAGCTCGTATGAACCTCCGACGATACTCTTGAACATCATCCTCATAGTTGAATACATTGCCTTTGATAAGTAACTCATGGGGACCATCTCTTCGAGCGTAACCAAATTATCACAGATCTAAACAAGGATTGTAGGTTATACCCCCTCTGATACCAAGTAATGGGACATAAGGGTACTCCCCGCAGCAGTCAATAATAGCAGTGTTTTCCATAGCTCGGGAACACCAGAGAATATCCATGTGAGCGAGTGATATTATCCTTTGCGACTAACCCAAACCTTCTTCACTCTTTAGTATGGACTTAGGGAGGTGAGAAATAAAGCACCTCGACAGCAATGGCATGCAACACATAAGAACCCCTCTTCTCTTCATGGTACGAGTATGGAGAACGTGCAAAATATCTTCGAGCAAGGTAGGCACAAGGTTGCGGGAGAGGAAGATCTTGATAGAATTCACATCTGTGAATGAGTCCGGATTAGGGAATAGGACTAACCCATAGATTAGAAGATCCAAAACCTCCTCAAAAGCCTGAAAATCCATATCATCCCAAAACAGCTGGGCCTTGTCTATCAGAAACTTAGCTAGAAAACCCTTGACTCCGCTTCTTGTTTCCCAACTGGATACCACGTCGGCCCGTTTCAAATGCAAAGCTGAGGCAATGAATTCTGGCTTAGGAGCTTCTTCTAGACCTGTGAAGGGCAACTATTCAAGAATGGTTATATCCAACAGCTGAGAGAATTCTTCCAAGGTAGGCACCAAATGGTAGTCTGGAAAGGTGAAGTAGTGGTGCTTGGGATCAAATAACTGAAAGAGTACCCTCATCACCTTTTCATCAAAATTTGAAGTAACCAGGTTGAGGAGTCGACCATGTCTCTTAGTGAACGCAGAAGTTTCAGAAACCCTTGATACTAGCTCTTTGAGTTAGGAAGGTATCTTTACAGAGCTGATTCATAGAGTATTTCTATGAACGGAAGCCATGATCTGCAAAACAGAACAAAGATAAATTCTCTTGGTCTTTGAAATGGTTAGTGCAATAAAAATGGATGATATGTTATGATGCATGATGTCATGATAAACCACAGGTATAACAAACACATACAAATCACACCAAGTTCTTAGGTTTAAGGCCTGCATGAGGTTAAAGGTCATACCCTCTTGAAGTTTAGTTGGTTTCAAACCTGTCTTAAAAAGTAACTGGGTTCTAAGGGATCTCAATACCACTAACCATTATTTATCGGGCATTGTCTCAGCTCAAGCAATCTTTTCTTGCGGCCGAAATATCCAGAAAGTCTGATCTCAATGAGTGTAGTATCGAGTATCAACAAACCCTCAGCTCTATACCGAGGCCGGCTATCTCACTACTTTCTAATGGCCAAGTTTGTTCAACTAAGGTTCTAAGGCCCGTTAGTGCTTCACGATACCACGCGGCGGCCCCGTATTCTCCTCGTTTCCCCATGAAGGATACCGGTACCAATCAAAGTGCCACACCAACACAACCATCGCTTAAACCATATCGATCTACGCCGTACAGTCTCCATGATCTATTGTTGTTTACCTAATGAGTGCCCCCAGATTCGGGTGTAGGATCTATAGTGACCCAAGCAAAAACCCTTTAAGAATAAAGAAAGCAAGAAAGAAAACCATTTTAAATGACCAAGATCCTAAGGTAAACCCCACTTTATTTATCTCCCAGTAGAGTCACCAATTCTGTGATACGGTGGTAGAACCGACTGTTTTTACTGGTTTGCATTTTGCGTTTTTTGTTTGCAAAATGTCGCGGTAAGCAAGAGTCACCACCGACTTTTATTTCATCCAATCATGGAAAAGGAAAAAGAACATAAAAAACATTTTTTCGAGGTTTCTGAGTACGGGGGGTAGATTATAGAAAGGGAAGGTGTTAACACCCTTTCTATCCGTAGTTTTCTACGGGCTCTTAGGTACTTTCTCTTTTTTTTTTTAAATTTCTTGTGTATGTGCTTGTTTTGAAAATGTTTTACTTCGTGATAACCCTTGTATCAGTCCTCAAGGGTGTGACGAAGTTTGTTTTGAAAATTGTTTTGAAAAGTATTTGTGTGAATTTTTTTGTTGAGCAAGTACTTAAGATTCTACCTACTCGAAAAAAGATTGTTCGTTCTCGTTTCCTTTAGACAGCGCTATCCTACTATTAAGGATTAGGTAGCCCCGTCGTTGGAGTTTGTAAGGGACGTTCGAAAGGGACGAGTACAGTCACTAAAGCAATGGGTAGGGAACCTTAGTAGTAACCCTAGAGTCTTAAGATCTTTCTAAGGCAACCTTTCCGAGGCAACATTTTTGAGGCAACATTCGAATGGGACATTTAATCTTTTAGACAGGAGAACAACCACTAAAATCTCCTATGCTTAATGACTGTTTTACCGAAGGCAACCTAAGTGAGGCAAACCCTAGGAGTGAATATGTGCATGTGAATTTTTCAGTTAATTTAGTCTTTGCACATTAGGCGATCTACCGTTTTAATTTTCAAACAATCTTTCCATACAATCCTATTAGCCATGCATCTAGACAATTAAAGATTTGCAGAAATTTAAAAGTGCCGGAAGTTTAAAGGTCCTAGCTATTACAAGGCTTTGGCAGTTACATAATTATCTTGACTGAAAATAAAAATGCGGAATTTAAAACCCTAATTACTATTACAAACTCGGAGCATTTACAATTATAATAAAAAGAAGTAAAACGCACGGTGAATTAAATGCGAGAATAATTGGAAACCCTAAAAATCTAATTGATAAAATATTTAGGTTATTATTTGAAAAAAAACTAATTAGGTTATGTACAAAATTAAAACCCTAATTCTAACTATTTTTAATTATAAAAAGAATTAAATTGCCCTAAATTAATTAAACTAAATGAATTAAGAAATAAAAAAAGATTTTTTATTAAAAAAAGATTTTTGATGTTTTTGTGATTTTGATAAAATAAAAAAAATGATTTTAGGATTATTTGTAAAAAGGGAAAATAATTAAGAATAATAAGAATAATAAAAATAGAAAAATAAAAAGAGTGGGCCTGTATTGCTGAATGAGGGAGGTGCATGTTAAATTATTAGGCCCAATAGTGCTGAGCCTAGTCAACGCGCCTGATTCCCTGGGATGCTCTCCTGATGGTGCATTATGGTCATCCCTTGATCTGATCATTGGATCTGGATAAGCACTGATCCATTGGTTGGATGTTGGAAGTGTATGGAAGACGCTTGAGTGGGAGATACACAGGATCCTGCATTGGAGAATTAAAATAAGGAAAATGCTGGGACCTGGGATCGAACCCAGGTCCTCACGCTTACCACCATACGCCTTTGCCAGCTGCGCTGCATTGTTTAGTTGTCAATATAATAAGGCCAAAACATAATATATCAAACAAAATAAATGAATCAAAAACACATGCGAATTTTGAATTGTTCAATGGTTGGCTGCCACGTCACCATCTTCTTCCTCCTCCGTCGTATTAGGTCCCTGCACTTTTACCTACGGACAACAGATGTAGCTACAACCTTGTACAACTCAAAAACTCACAAAACGCAAGATAAATGAAATTGAAGACCATGGTTCAACTGGTCATGATGTCACGATCATCATGGTACCTTATTCGTGGCCTAATTTTACCTGTGGACAAAAACCCTAAAACGAACATGAAAACCCTAGCAATGACAATTGTCAGTATATGCGCTAAAACATCAATTAGACTTAACCAATACGTTGCAAACATGATAACAAACACCTATATGCCATTATAACATATTCATGATGTGTGAATCATAGTAATCGAATTTGGAAAAACAGGGCAAACCGTGTGAGTGATAGCTCGTGTTTCTGGATGCTTCAGGCCTTGCAAATGATTGAGATGGCTTCAGTGCACGCCCATGATGCGATTGCTGGCCTTAAATTTCTTTGAAAGGTCCTATGGAATGAAAACCGGATCACACTTTTTTGCAAGAAATTTGGAATTTGTTCTTCCTCTTTCACGACTACCAGCCCTTGTTTTATGCTTGGTTCTTGTTCATTATATATGCTAGAACGAATTAGGGTTCTAAAAACCATATGTATCTTTGCAATTATGGAAGATTTGATTTGATTTCCATGCCATATGAAAACTTGCTATATTGAGCCAAATTATCCCTTTCTTGTACCAATCAGCCCTAATTCGTTTTGGTCTTGATATCTCAGCATAATTTGATGGAAATCCTGTCCAAAAATCATATCGAAACAGACCTTTGATATTATTTACCAATTATTTGATTTAATTCAATTTTTAATTAATAAAAAATCAAAATAAATTGGAAAATGAAGCAAATGACATGTGGATGGATATTTGGGTCGTGGACCATGCTACAAGTGAGGTGCAATCATGAAATGCTAGGCCCATTTGATAAAAAAATGCACTTTTGAGCATATTTGACTTTTGACAATTTTGCAAAAAAGGTCAACTTTGACAAGGCATATATCTTCCAATTTTAACCCTAGAGGGGTGTTTTTGGACTTTTTAGAAAGCTTAGGATGTCCCCTAAGCAACCCTTTTGGTCTCATTTCAATTGGGTCTTCCATGTTCATATAAGAAGCTTTGATCCAAAAGGTGTTTTTGTTGACTTTTCAAAAGGACCTATAATATAGAAATTTATATCTTTTGATGAGTGCATATTTTGAACTTGTGGGCTGAAGATGAATTGTAGGGAATTGCATCCCCTTTGAAAGGATCCTTTGATGGAAAATTTCTGATAAAGTATGAAGAAGTTATGCTTGGTCAAAGTTTGGTTGACTTTCCTGAGAAACCCTAATTTAGCAACTTTTGGGTTTTGATGAATTTAGGGCATTCCTTGAAGAATCATGATCAACCCTTGATAAAATGATGGATGTCACTTCAAAATGTTGATGTTGACCCAAAATCTTTAAGTTTGACTATATGTGGGCCACATTTGACTTTTGACCTAATACAGTCGATTCTCAAGCATTTGAGCAGTTAACTGAGCAAACTTCTTGTGCAGTGCTTGAAATTTAACATGGAGGGTCTTGAGAACATATTAGGACCATGAAGAGCATATGAGGTATTTGGAGTTCACCTATTTTAATGAAAGTGGAAACCCTAATTTGAGACACACTGCCTTAGGAGAGAGTTTGTCTGGTCCATCCTTGGGCAACCCTGAGCAAATTGAGGATCTCTAGGAGTATGTATTGAGTAAAATGAGAGGGAAAATTTTGGGGTACAACAGAAACCATGGCCATACTCTGGAGTTGAGTACGGGTAGGCGCAAGATCAGCATTGTATTGGTATTGTTTGTAAAAGGCTGCAGCAAGATCTTCCCAGTTATGAACATTGGCTCTTTCTAACTAATAAAACCAATCAAGTTGAGTTCCAGACAGACTGTCTTGGAAGAAGTGTACCCAAAAATCTTTGTCAGCAGTATGGGGCTGGATTTTCCTCACATAGGACCGGAGATGCATTTTTGGACATGAGACTCCGTCATACTTGGCGAACTCAAGTGCTTTGAATTTTGGAGGAATGACAATCCTCGATACTAAACCCAATTCCTCAAAGTCCAATCCAGGCACTTTTTGGATTTCCATTGCGCTCAACTGCTCTTCAAGATGTTTATACTTGTCATCAGCTGGAGGGTATTGTTCTTCAGAATAGTCTTCTTCTTCCTCTTCCTCTCCTGATTCTGACTGGACAACTGTTTCCTTGCCCTTCCCATCTTGGTTGTCTTTCTCACCGGATGTTGTTGCAAAGTCTAAGGCCCTTCTTGTCTATGCTTGGAATCTTTTTCCCATGTTTAGAACTCTGGTTATCTTCTTTGTCTTATTTTTCTCCTCCTCAACCAGCAAAGTCTTCAACTCTTCTTGTCCTTTGGCCAGAGTTAGGAACAACTGTTGAAACTGTGCATTCTGAGCTTGGAGGTCCTTCACCGTTTGCTCGAGATCCATTTTACTGAAATAAACAGTAGAGAGATGAGGAGACTTGTTGCAAGAAACCTTCTTATGTTATGATGAATGATAAATGCATATGTAATGATTTCAAGGATTTTAAGATTCAAATTTGTTTTAGACAAAAAGGAAACACATGTTATATTAATAAGTTAAAGCTTTTGAGTACATCAATGCCTTCTTGGGAAAAATAATACAAAAAACTCTAAGATAAAAAGGTGGTCCGCATCCTCTTTGGTGCAATTTAAGCATTCAGAGTTTGCTCCTCATGAAGTAGCCTATTGAGTTCCAAAACCTTCTTCTCGCTTGCGTAGAATTGGGCTTCGAAGGTATCTTGCTCCCCCTTGAGTTGTATCCAATCCCTTTGTAGGTCTTCAAGATAGGTAGGCATGTGAGGATATAGGATAGTGTATGGAACATCTCCTTCCATGACATGCTCAATGATTACTGGGAGAATGTGAAGAAGTGAAAAACACAAGAAGGGGGGTTGAATTGTAAAACTTGAAATCAAATGCAGACAACACGTTATTTTTATCCTGGTTCGTTTGATCTCAAACTACTCCAGTCCACCCGTCAAGGTGATTTCGCCTCTCTCCAACGAGGTCTTAATCCACTATATTCAACTGAATATTACAACTGCTTTAACAACTGCTAAAGCCTTCTTGAGTCTAAACCATAGACCGGTTTCTCAAGGAAATTCTTTCTTACAGATAAATGAATACTATGTGTGTTGAATGTTTTCTACAAAAAATTTATATCACAACTGTGATAATACACAAATTAAGCTTATGTGAAACTAGGATGCTATAACTATAGAGTAAGCAATTTGAGAGATATAGCAAACTGTATGAGTGAGGATGAAGATGATTTGCTTTATGCGTGTGAAGAGTTGTAGAGCATTAGCTAATTCATTTCTCACTGACTTGTTTATATAGCCTTGGAAAAGATACGTTGTAGTCAATTATTCCATTTCAATGCCCATTACGTTCTTTCCATATTGAGAAGATCTTTGTCTTGGAATACAACCATTGGTAATAAAGTGTCTTGAATGCACAATACCGTTGTCAATTAAGCGTGTTATTGGCTTTGGCTTATTCTAACGCTTCTAGGTGCTGATGATATTGTTTTGGTCTTGATCAGAGTTTAGAGTATGTTAGGCGCAGATCTGTTCATCAAGCTTCAGCGTAAGCACATGCTTTGATCTTCTGATGCTGGCATATGATATTTCATCTTCTGATGCTGGCATATGATATTCTTATGCTGATATCCATCAGAGTTTCTGTAAATGCACAATATAATTTTTAGGTAGCATATATGTCTCATATGAATTATACAATTTATTTAATCTAGCATTTTGTTATCATCAAAACTTTAACTTAGGGTAGTAGATTCAAACTTTGTTCTAACAATCTCCCCCTTTTTGATGATGACAAAAACCGGATATTTTCATTTGAAATTTAAAGAAAAAAATCAGAGATAACCAAATAATAAATTTGTATCAACGATAAACAGAAAGGTATCAAAGATAAGAAGATAGGGAATAGAAAGGTATCAGAGTTATGATCAGAAAAACTCCCCCTGAGTTTATTACTTACCTTTTAATTCCATGAGTCCTTTAGCATCAGATCTTTATTGAACTTTCTTTGAGCATCAGATCTTTCCTTTACTAGAGCAGAGCTTCAGTGTATCAGAGATAATCAAATTCTTGTACCTGTAAGCTTATGCAGAACAAGGAAACATTCAAGTATATCAGAGTGTTAGAATGTTTGAGACTTTTGTCTCAGTAATCCGTTATTAACAAATATCATTCTTTCTCCCCCTTTTTGTCAGCAATCAAAAAGTGCAAATAATTGAAGTTAAAAACGATCAGTGCAGAAAAACGATTGTATTCAGTTCAGAGCTCAGAAAATATTACAGATAACATGTAAAGAAAACAATGAAAGCATCAAGAATCAAAATCTAAGAATGGGGAGGAAGGCGTGTGAATAGAGCTTCTAGCATGTTCTTAATCTGATCAGTGGTTTCCTTCTGCTGATGCACCATGCTGACTACTGAGTCAATCTTAGTATCCTAAACATCCATCCTTTCCTTCATTCATTGATCATTCTCATCCATTCTCTCCTGCAGTCGAAGATCATTTTGCTTCAGCTCTTCAAGAGTCTGTCTGTCCAATGCAGCTTGAGAGGTGTCAGAATCAGGATGCTTCTGAGAGCTTTCTGCAATAACTTCTTCTTGGCTTAAATCTTCAGCTGTAATCGTATGTTCTTCTGCTGGTTGAACTGTTGAAGCTGGACGCTTTTCAGACCAAGGCTCACTGTCCAGATGAAGCACTTCCTCCTTCAGCAGCTGACTCAAAATTGGACCTTCAATTTCTTTCAGCAGATTGCTGAAGTTCTGTTGAGCCTGTTCATAGCTTAGGTCTTGCAGCTTAAAGGTTTCAGCGTATACCCATCCTCTGAATTGTGTCCAGAGTTGGTCTGAAACAGCAGGATCAATCACTCCCAGACTAGCCTGTTTTAGAGAGGAAATCCACTTCTGCATGTCTGTTTCAAAATTCAAGATGCTAGAACCAACATCTGGTTGTTTGGGTTTGGGAATGGCGGTTTTATTTTTAAGGGCAGCAAGGCGGTCAAGGACTGTTAGATCAATGAAGGTCTTGCTGTGGTCATCTGGATTTTGCTTGGGTGAGGGAGTAGGAGAATCAGGAATGATTATTGGACTGGATGGGGTATTAGGTGGAGTAATTTCTGGTGAGGATGGTAGTTGAGGGATATTAACAGTGGTACCACCAGGAAATTATATGGCTAAGGGTTGTGGTTCAGAGGATTCAGATGATTGAGGTTCAGGGGTTTGAGCCTCAGAGTGTTGAAACTCAGGTTGTTGAGATGATTCATGTTGAGGTGAGGGTGGATTAAGTTCTGGTTGTGGAGATAGAGGTTGTGGAATTTCTGGTTGTGGTGAAAGTGTAGTTTATGGTTAAGGTGAGTGAGGAGTTTCTGGTTGAAGTGAGTGGGGAGTTTCTGGTTGAAGATATGGATTTTCTGTATGGGGAGCGGAAGAGTGTTGATCTATTTCTGAAAGAACTTTTTCAAGTTCTGGTTCTGTTGTGGTTGTAGGTTTTGGATTGTGAGGTCTGGCGCAGGATCTTCTGAGGGTTAATGACTCAGAAGGGTCAAACTCAGGTTCAGTATCATCAATGGTGGGAATGGGAATTGGGATTTCAAATGAAGTTGGGGTTGGAATAAATGTTGGAACAACAGATGAATTTAAAACATTAACAGAAGAAATGTTACCTCTCTTCTTTGGGGTCTGCTGAGACGATCCTTTTGATGCAGCCTTTCTCTTCTTAGTCTTCTTCAGAGTAACCTCTGGTGTTTGCTGGTGCAGATCTTTAATGTTCAGATCAGGATCTGTGCCATCAGCTTTACAAGCATCCAAGTATCTGAGAACAATGACTGGTTTAGAGTCAATCTCAGAGAACATAGGAAAGTTGTCCAGAGGGACTCTTCTGCTGGTGATTTCAGCATGAGGAGTGACGCTGGGCTCCTTCCTTATATTCTCTATCAGCTTCATCTTCTTCAGATTCTTGGCATTCAGTTGCTTGCCAACAGAAGGTTCTAGTGAGCTTATTTCCTGTGCCTCTGTTAGGTGTTCAATCAGCCTATTCTCCATTAGAATATCTGATATCAATCTGCCGAAGGGTATCCAATCCCTTTTAGTCCTTTCTTCTTCTCTCGTTTCCTTGACGCTTGTCTTTAGATGATGGAACAGAAGATGAGCTAGGTTGATCTTGGACTTCTTTGCAATAAAATAAATCAGAAATTGCTGATCTATGTTTATATAGTCAGGAGAGCTTGTAGGCTTCCTGTGGTTGAAGCAGCCCAGAATAATCTTTGCCCAAATTCGGTGCTGATCTTTCAAGTCTCTGATTTTGCTAGAGGGAACCCCATGTGTGGAAATCTCTCTTGCAATTAGGGCAAAGTTTGCACATCTATCTGCCATGTCAATACAACGGATACCACCACCAGTGTATCCAATCAGCCTTGCGATGTGATCTTCAGTAATCACTATCTTCTTTCCCATGATATACGAAGTAACCTGATGAGTTGATGAAGACGCATGTATCCAGAATTCTTTAACCAAAATTGGGAACGTTGGACCCACCAACCTATCAAAGTACCTTTCCTAACCTTGTGCCTTAATTTCTTCAGACAAATCAAAGCCATTTTCCTTCAAGTTCTTGACCGGAGTGAGGAGCGTTCTGAAAGGAGTCTGATACTGTTCAGAAGAAGCATCTTGCTGGGAACCTGCAGAAGGAGTGCTAGAAGATGCCATGTTCACACACAAGGGTCTTTGAGAAAAAGCTTTGAAAAGGGTTTCTTTGAGAAAAGATAAACACACAGTAAGAACACATAAATATTTTGAAGATGTAAGTGACGGTAAAAATGAATGAATGATGTTTAAGGCGTTTAAATAGGTTTCAAGAAATGTTTTGAAAACATAAACGTTTTAAGAGAGAGAATTAAATCATGATTACTCGCATTTAATGTTGGATGATTTTGGGGGATTTAGAAAGATATTTGGAACGGTTACCCATGACATGTGTCTCAATGCATCCAATCAGCGCTTTGCCTTATCAGAAGCGTGCACGCGTGTTCTGCCTCAGGAATTAGCTGATGACTGGATGACACTTGTTTGATTTAGTGAACAGCACATCTATCCTTGAAATGAGACGCTCAAATCTTTATGGATAGAATCTGATACAATCTGCATGTCTAAATTTCTGAAAGAAGATTGATCAGAAGTTCACAGTAAAATAAAACAAATTCTGAAGGTTAATATATAAGATTAAAACATTTTCACTCTGGGCAGAGCTTCATGCTGAGATGATTCAGAATGAAGTTGAACCTATCTTCAGAAAGTGGTTTTGTGAAAATATCATCCCATTGATGGTCTGTATCAATAAATTTTAAGTTTAAGATGCCTTTCTGAATATAGGCCCTAATGAAATGATGTTTTATTTCTATATGCTTAGCCCTAGAATGCAAAATTGGATTTTTACTTAAGCAAATGGCAGAAGTGTTGTCACAGAGTATAGGAATGTTACTCTCAAATATCTGGAAGTCTTCAAGCTGACTTTTCATCCAGAGCATTTGTGTGCTGCATCCTGCTGCTGCTATGTATTCAGCTTCTGCTGTTGATAGGGCAATTGTGGATTGCCTTTTGCTGGACCAAGAGATCAGATTTTCTCCCAGAAACTGGCAGCTTCCAGAAGTACTTTTACGCTCTACTCTGTCTCCAGCAAAGTCAGCATCACAGTAACCTACTAAGTTGTAATCACTAGATTTTCTATAAAATAAACCCAGATTAGTAGTACCTTTCAGATACTTGAAAATTCGCTTAACAGCTGTTAAGTGAGATTCTCTAGGATCTGATTGGAATCTTGCACAAATGCATACACTGAATAAAATATCAGGCCTTGAAGCAGTCAGATAAAGAAGAGAACCAATCATACCTCTGTAGACCTTCTGTTCTACCTTTTTGCTTACCTCTTCTCTTTCTAGAATGCACGTGGGATGCATTGGAATCTTTGATGACTTACATTATGGGAGATCAAATTTCTTCAGAAGTTCTCTGACATATTTGCTCTGATGAATGTAAGTTCCCTTTGGAGTTTGATTGATCTGAATTCCCAGAAAGAATTTCAGTTCCCCCATGAGGCTCATCTCAAATTCTGCCTGCATACACTTAGCAAATTTTCTTCCAAGAGAAGGATTAGTAGATCCAAATATAATATCGTTAACATAAATCTGACACACTAAGATGTCATTCTTAACTGTCTTACAGAATAAGGTTGTGTCCACTTTCCCTCTGGTGAATTCTTTTTCTAACAGAAAGTTACTTAGTCTTTTATACCAAGCTCTGGGAGCTTGTTTCAGACCATACAGTGACTTCTTTAGTTTGAAAACATATTCTGGATTTTTTGTACTTTCAAAACCAAGGGGTTGGTGCACATAAACCTCTTATTCTATATAGCCATTTAAGAATGCACTCTTGACATCCATCTGATATAGAGTGATGCCTTTATTAACAACAAAAGAAATTAAAAGTCTGATAGATTCTAACCTGGCGACTGGAGCAAAGGTTTCTGTATAGTCTATCCCCTCTTGCTGACTATAACCTTGTGCTACCAGTTGTGCCTTGTTTCTGATGACTTCACCTTGTTCGTTCAAGTTGTTTCTGAACACCTATTTTGTTCCAATGACGTTGAATCCTTTTGGTCTGGGAACTAGATCCCACACGTCATTTCTGGTGAATTGATTCAGCTCTTCTTGCATTGCTAGAATCCAGTCATTGTCCAGAAGTGCTTCATCAATTGAAGAAGGTTCAATCAGAGAAACAAGTCCCATGAGGGATTCTTCAGAGTTTCTGAAGCTGGCTCTTGTTCTGATTGGATCTTCCTTTCTTCCTAAGATTGTTTCTTCTGGGTGATCTAAGCTGCTTCTGGCTAGTCTTTTCTGAGGTTGATCAACAGATGTTGCTGGATTGCTCGCAATGCCTCTTTCTGATGTTGAAGGAGTGTCTTTGTTGAGAGCTTCTGATGACTTGTCTTCAGAACCTGTGAATTCAACTTCCATACCTGCAAAGACTTCATTCTGCTTTGACTTTTCAGAGTCAAGCTTATCATCAAAACAAACACTGATTGATTCTTCCATAATCTGTGTTTCTATATTGTATACTCTGTACCCTCTTGAGCGTTCAGAGTATCCTAACATAATACACTTCTGTGCTTTAGAGTCAAACTTGTTCAAATAATTTTTTGTATTTAACATAAAACAAGTACATCCAAATGGATGAAAATATGAAATGTTGGGCTTTCTATTCTTCCACAATTCATATGGAGTCTTTTCCAGAATATGTCTTATGGAGATTCTATTCTGAATGTAGCACGCTGTGTTTATTGCCTCTGCCCAGAAGATCTTAGCAACTTTTGTCTCATTGATCATGGTTCTGGCCATTTCTTGCAATGTTCTGTTCTTTCGTTCTACAACTCCATTTTGCTGGGGAGTTCTAGGACAAGAGAAATCATGCAGAATGCCTCTGTCATTAAAGAATGACTCAAAGTATTTATTTTCAAATTCTCCACCATGATCACTTCTGACTTTAACGATTCTAAGATCCTTTTCATTATGAACTTGGTTACAGAAGGTGACAAACACAGAGTGTGACTCGTCCTTGTGTCTTAAGAACTTTACCCATGTCCATCTGCTATAGTCATCTACGATTACTAACCCGTACTTCTTGCCACTGACTGAAGCAGTTTTAACTGGTCCAAATAAGTCAATGTGCAGAAGTTCTAATGGCTTAGAGGTGGAAACAACGTTTTTAGATTTGAAAGCAGGTTTTGCAAACTTGCCTTTCTGACATGCTTCACACAGAGCATCTGAATTGAACTTCAGATTAGGAAGTCCACTGACCAGATTAAGTTTGTTAATCTGAGATATTCTTCTCATACTAACATGCCCCAATCTTCTGTGCCAGATCCATTGCTCGTTGTTAACAGACAGAAGACACTTTACATTCTGACTTTTCAGTTCAGAAAGTTTGATTTTATAAATGTTGTTTTTCCTCTTTCCATTAAATAGGATAGTCCCATCTTTCTGACTAACAGCTTTACATGATTTTTGATTAAAGATTATATCATAACCGTTATCACTTAATTGACTTATGGATAACAGATTATGCATTAATCCATCTACTAATAGAACATTATTTATAGAGGGAAGATTTCCATTACCTACTGTTCCAGAGCCAATGATCTTTCCCCTCTGATTGCCTCCAAAGCCTACGTGGCCTCCAGGCTTAAGTTCCAGGCTTTGGAACATATGCCTTTTTCCCGTCATGTGTCGTAAGCAGCCAGAGTCCAGGTACCATGACTGGTGTTTCTGATTTGCTGCTAAAGATATCTGCAACATGTATTATTTTATCCTTAGGTACCCATATTTTCTTGGGTCCTGATTTGTTAGCTTTACCAAAACTCTGGTTGAATTTTGGTTTCACAGAATAATTACTACTAGTATATTTAATGTCATGTGTGTGACCATACACAAAGTGTGAATTCAGAGGAGTGCGTTTAATAATTAGATCCATGGCATTCTTTGGTGTAGGTACCTTACCTTGGTATCCTATTCCCTTTCTGCCGTTTCTGCTAACTCCATAGATCATTGAAGCCATTTTGCTTCTATCTATGCTTTTAGCAAGGAACTTCTGAAAGCTGTGATCATACTCCTTGATGATCTCATCAGTGCTGCTGGGAGTTTCAGAAATTGTTTCCTTCTGAGAGTTTTGTATAAAGATTTCTAATTTTGAAATTTTATTTTTCAACTCAGAATTTTCCAATTTAAGACTCTCAGTTTTATCAGAGTCAGAATCAAGATTCCTTTTCAGGTTTCTGAATTTAACTCTAATCTGCTGATATCTTTCCAAAATTTCGTTAAGGCTTTCAGCAAGTTCAGCCTTAGTAAAATTAATTGCAAAGTCAGGGAATACCTCTTAGGTGTCTGATTCAGAGTCTGATTCAGAAGCTTCAATGTCTTCTGATATGTTAGCCATGAGAGCTATGTTTGCTCTATCATCATCTGATTCTGAGTCAGCTTCAAACGAGTCAGAGTCATCCCATGTAGCCATGAGACTCTTCTTCTTTTCCCTTCCAAACTTCTTTTTGGGCTTTTCCCTCTGAAGCTTTGGACAGTCACTCTTGTAGTGTCCTTGCTCGTTGCATTCATAGCAGATGATGTCCTTGGTGTTTGGCTTTCTGCTTCCTGAAGAGCCTTCAGATTTTCTGTATCCAGAGGAGGAGTCTGACCTTCTGTATCTGGAGGAGGACTCATTTTGATCGGATCTTCTAGTATTCCTGAACTTTCTTTGCCTCTGCTTCCATAGTTGATTCACTCTTCTGGAGAGGAGGGAAAGATCGTCTTCTTCTGATGAGGACCCATCAGAAGTTTCTTCAACAGCCTGCAAAACTTTGGAGTCAGATTTTCTGTTAGATTTTAAGGCTAAAGGCTTACCTTGCTTCTGAGGTTCATCAGCTTCTAGCTCTATCCCGTGACTTCTGAGGGAGCTGATAAGTTCCTCCAGAGAGATTTTGTTGAGATCTTTAGCTAGCTTCAGCGCTGTAACCATTGGCCTCCACTGTTTTGGCAAGCTTCTGATGATCTTCTTGATATGATCAGCAGTAGAATACCCTTTGCCAGAACTTTGAGACCAGCCACCAGAATTTGAAATCTTGAGAACATCGTTTCAATTGATTCACTTTCTTCCATTTTGAATGCCTCATACTTCTGAATGAGCGCATGAGCTTTAGTTTCTTTGACCTGAATGTTGCCTTCATGCTTCATTCTGAGAGAGTCAAACATACTCTTTGCAGTGTCTCTGTTAGATATCTTTTCATATTCAGCGTAAGAGATGGAACTGAGAAGAATAGTTCTGGCCTTGTGGTGATTTTTGAAGTCACGCTTTTGTTGATCAGACATTGCCTTCCTGTCAATCTTCTGACCACTTGCATTCACTGGGTGCATGTATCCATCTGTCACCATGTCCCACAGATCAGCATCATGTGCCAGAAAGAAGCTTTCTATTCTGTCTTTCCAGTAATCAAAATTCTCTCCATCAAAGATTGGAGGTTTGCCGCTGAATCTGTCTCTATCTTCATTATTGTCATTGCTGGTGTGTTGATATGTTCCTGCCATTGTGTTTTTTTGACGCTGGATCTTGTACTGACACGGTTAAGTGTTTTAGCTCAGAACCAGGCGCTCTGATGCCAATTGAAGAAGTGAAAAACACAAGAAGGGGGGTTGAATTGTAAAACTTGAAATCAAATGCAGACAACACGTTATTTTTATCCTGGTTTGTTTGATCTCAAACTACTCCAGTCCACCCGTCAAGGTGATTTCGCCTCTCTCCAACGAGGTCTTAATCCACTATATTCAACTGAATATTACAACCGCTTTAACAACTGCTAAATCCTTCTTGAGTCTAAACCACAGACCAGTTTCTCAAGGAAATTATTTCTTACAGATAAATGAATACTATGTGTGTTGAATGTTTTCTACAAAAACTTTATATCACAACTGTGATAATACACAAATTAAGCTTATGTGAAACTAGGATGCTATAACTATAGAGTAAGCAATTTGAGAGATATAGCAAACTGTATGAGTGAGGATAAAGATGATTTTCTTTATGCGTGTGAAGAGTTGTAGAGCATTAGCCAATTCATTTCTCACTGACTTGTTTATATAGCCTTGGAAAAGATACGTTGTAGTCAATTATTCCATTTCAATGCCCATTACGTTCTTTCCATATTGCGAAGATCTTTGTCTTGGAATACAACCGTTGGTAATAAAGTGTCTTGAATGCACAGTACCGTTGTCAATTAAGCGTGTTATTGGCTTTGGCTTATTCTGACGCTTCTAGGTGCTGATGATATTGTTTTGGTCTTGATCAGAGTTTAGAGTATGTTAGGCGCAGATCTGTTCATCAAGCTTCAGCGTAAGCACATGCTTTGATCTTCTGATGCTGGCATATGATATTTCATCTTCTGATGCTGGCATATGATATTCTTATGCTGATATCCATCAGAGTTTCTGTAAATGCACAATATAATTTTTAGGTAGCATATATGTCTCATATGAATTATACAATTTATTTAATCTAGCATTTTGTTATCATCAAAACTTTAACTTAGGGTAGTAGATTCAAACTTTGTTCTAACAGAATGGAGGGGTAAGGCATCATAAGACTCTGAGCACGAGTTCGTACCCATTTGAGGTAAGGCTCAAGAGGGATGGAATTATTGTGCCTCGAGTCTTGCTATCTACCTTGTTTAACATCCTCCAAGCTCGGACAAATCTCTGGCAAAGACCTTGATCGTCGTTGTCGTAGTCAAATACCAAACCTTGCATAAGCATCTCATGCGGGCCATCCCTTCGGGCATAACCAAACTGTCTTAAGGCTAAGCAAGGATTGTAGGTGATACCTCCCCTAATGGAAAGTAAATGGGCATTAGGAAATTCCCCACAACGGTCGACAATAGTAACATTCTCTATGGATCGGGAGCACCAATGAATGTCTGGATGTTTGAGCGTCATCAACCTTTGTGACCACCTTGAACCTTGCTCATTCTTTAATACAGATTGGGGAAGATGCGAAATAAACCATCTTGCCAAGAGAGGAGTGCAACACATAAGGACGCCTCTTTTCCTCATTGTGCGAGTGTGAAAAGGGTGTAGGATATCCCCTATCAATGTAGGCACCAGGTTGCAGGATATGAAGATTTTGACGGCATTTACATCTATGAGTTGGTCAGGATTTGGAAACAAAACCATCCCATAGATGAGGAGAGCCACAATTTCCTCAAAGGCTTGCAAATCCAAGGAATCCCAACAGTTTTGTGCTTTTTCAAACAAGAACTTTGCTAGGAAACCCTTGACACCACTTCTTGTTTCCCAATGAGTTGTGACATCAGATGAGTTCAAGTGTAGAGCTTGAGCAATCTCTTCTGGCTTTGGGTCTCTTTCCATACCGTTAAAAGGTAGTTGATTGATAATGGGAATCCTCAAGATTCGGGAGAATTCTTCTAAAGTAGGCACAAGTTGATAGTTGGGAAATGTGAAGCAATGGTGTAAAGGATCAAAGAATTGAAAGAGCACCCTCATCATGTCCCCATTTGTGTTGGAGGTGACCAAGTTGAGTAGGAGACCATGTCTCTCGGTGAATGGAGAGTTTTCAGGAATCATTGAAGCTAGATCCTTAAGTTGTGAAGGTATCCTCACAATATTGACTTGAATAGTTTTCCTGCGAAGTGAATCCATATCCTACAAAACAAGAACAAATATGAATCCAAAAATCCTTGAAACGGTTAGTGAATGTGTATGATGTTTATGATGTTCATGATGTTATGTACAAGTATGTATATACAAACAAAGCAAACAAATCCTTAGTTTTAGGCTTGCATGGAGTTTTATAGGTAAGTACCCTCTTGAAGTTTAGTTGGCTCAAACCTGTCCTAGTAATAGTAACCAGGTTCTAAGGAGCTCAATATCACTGGTTTGTTTCCTTGGTCATTGTTTCAGCACAAGTCTCTTTAATGGCGACCGAAATATCCCAAGAAACCAAACCTCAATAAGTGTAGTATCGAGTATCTACCAACTTAGGACTGCACCAAAGCCGGTCACCTCACTACATCCTAAAGGCCAAGTTTGTCGAGTAAAGGTTCTAAAAGTTCATTAGTGCTTCGTGACATCACTCAACGGCCCCGTATTCTCTTTGATTAACTCAAAGGCTACCGGTAACCACAAATATGTTGCACTAACGTAGCTATTGCTTAAACCATGTCGGTATACCCCGCACAGTTTCCACAATGTATTGCTACTTACCTATAATATATCCCAAATATGGGTAGAGGATTCAAATCCAAACAAAGAACCATAATGTAAAGCATACAAGTCAAACAATGAAAGCAAGTAAATGTGATCTAGCCCTAAGGTAACCCCACTTTTAGAATAATCCCCAGCAAAGTCGCCAGTTCTGTGATACGGTGGGAGAACTGACTTGAGGGTTTTGCGTTTGATCGCAAATGTTGCGGTTAGCAAGAGTCGCCACCAACTTTTCTTTTATCCAAAAGGAAAGGTGAAAAAGCACAAGAAAGACCTTTGAGATTGTTTCTTGAGTTCGGGGGGTAGATTATGAAAAGGGAAGGTATTAACACCCATTTCATCCATGGTTTTCCATGGGATCTTAGTTACTTTCTAGATCACTTGCTTTTTTGTTTGAAATTATGCTTTGTGTGGTTTTTTGAAAGTATTTTGTAAAGAGGCCATTGCTTAGGCAATCTTTGTAATGATTCTTGTTTGTAAGAATGTATACAAAGATATTAATCTTTTGAAAATGTTTTCAATGTTTGTAAGATGTTTGAAAGTGTGTTTGTTTATTTTAAAATGTAGCAAGGATGTTTGTTTTGAAATGGATCAAGTAATTAGGAGCAATCTACCTACTCAAATGTCTTTCTTGTTCATTTTCTTTTCCTTTGACATTGTTGTCGTACCATTGATTTGGTAAGCAACCCTATCTTTGGATGTAAACGAGACGAGTGTGGGTCATTGTATAACCATGATTAGCAATGTTGCAAGGTATCTTAGCATTATTTTTGAGGGACTAAGATCATTTGTAAGGCAACTTAGATAGCGTTATCGAGGGACTATGATCTTGTTATTTCTTGTTTTGGCTAAGATACCTTACATGCGTAATATGGCCATTTTGTATAAGGCAACCAAGTGGAATAACCCTAGGGGTGCTTGTGTGCAAGTGTATTTTTTTCATGCTTGCTTTTTTCTTGAATTAGGGTTTTCTAAGCATTGATTTTAGTCTTTTCATACAAACCCTAATTACTAGCATGTTATATGAAAGCGATAAATTGCGAAATTTAAAGTTACTACGCTATTACAACATTTGTGGGGAGGGGGTGTACAATTTGTAAATGGGGATTGCAAGAATTTAAACCTAATTAGTCTATTACAACCATAATGACTTGGCATGAATATACAAGGAATTTAAATACAAAGTATAAAAATGAATAAATGTACAAGGATGCAAAATATGAAGAAAATGAATTTTGTTTGGTTTTCATGAAAAAAGATTTTGTCTTAACCTAATTTAAATAAATAAAATAGTTAATTAAGTTTGAATTTATTAAGGAAAAGATTTTAAAAGAAAACCCTAATTCTATTAATTAATCGTAAGAAAATAAGTTTAAGAAAAGTATATATTCTTTGTATTTTTTATCTTGAAAATATTTGTAGTATTATAAAATATTTTTAGTCCTTTTTTATATTAAAATAATGTATTTTAAATGGTGTGAAGAAAAATAAACAAACAGTATAATATTAATTAGGTTTATAAAATCTACTTAATAAAATGAATGAAGTATACAAATATTTTTATTTATGGAAAAAATAAAAATAAAAAATGTCAAAATATAAATATATCATTTTTTTTGTATTTTTATGATTTTTTTAATATTAAAAAAATAATTTAAGAAAATAAATAAAATGAAAATAAGAAAATAAAATAAAATTGGACCAGGGGTGTAAATGGGAAACAAGGAGGTCAACTAGCAAAAAATAAAATGAGCCAGGCCCAAAGGGCCCAGCGCCTGCCAAACAAAAAAAGGGTCAGAATTGTCAAAATATGAAAAAAAACTGCAAAAGGTTACCACTGGGGCTCGAACCCAGGTCCCAAAGGTTACAGGCGCGCGCTTCTACCACTGGGGTGGCTATACATTCGTTAATACAAATGAAATCATAAATATGTAAGGCAAAACGTGTTCTGAAGACTTCATCTTCAACCTCCAGCCAGACCAACTGTAACTTGCTTATTTCTCATGAAAAATGAAAACTGAAAACTGGAAACCGTGTTTGGATTTTGAGCTTAGTGATGGTGATGATCAAGTTAGCTTCCTTGAGGTCCTATGCAGCTAATGCAATGGTTTGCTTGAGTAGAGAGTTGCAGAAATGACTTGGAGAAGTCCAACTGTAATGCTTTGTTTTTAGCTATGGAAGTTGAGGAAGATGATGTTACAGTCGTGTAACAGGGACAGGGACAAGTTATATTTGATGTATAGGAACTTTATGAACTAAAAGGCCAACGAACGCACGAGGGAAATAGAAGATAAAAGTTCAAGGTCAGAACCTGCACAAAAATGGAGTTTTCTATGCAATTTCTGGCTAGAGGGATTTTGAGAGAGTTTCAGGCTTACCAAAATCGTGTGTTGTGTTTCCATTGACTTGTTAATATGTATGTAAAATATTATAGGACAAAATCACTCCAAGTTTCTGAGTTATAGGGTTATGGCTCTATAACTTGCTTTTTAAGAAAAGTGAAGTGACAAATCTCAAGTATTGTACAAGCATGTTCTGAGCTTCTTGAGACCTTAGACACATTGATTTTGGTTTATAAGGGTTGTGTGTGCAAAAAGAACAAGTTAGAAGCTCAAGACAAGTTGACTTTGTGATTAAAGCAACTTTTCAAGAATGGAATGGTAACTTTCTTCCTAAAATGGCAAATTGGTTTGGACAATGCTTGGAACACTTGGATAATAGCTCAAAAGCAAGTTTAATCTTCTGATTATGGATATATCTTGAGGTTTAGAGGCCTGCAAAACAAGATTGTGCAGCATAGGTTTGAAATTGACTTCTTGTTCATCACAAAATGACTTGTAAATTAAGTGACAAAACCCTAACTCCATCTCTTTGATTCTCCCTACTCAAGAATGATCTCAAGGAGTTCTTGGACATTTTGGAAAGCTTGTAACATTCTCTATAACCCATCTTTGAATTGATTTTGAATATTAACCTTGTAACTATGTTAAAAAGTGTCATGAAGTTTGGTCAAAATCCTGTCCAAATTAGGGCAAAATTTCACTAAGTGTTTTGTTTCATGACCCTATGTTCATAAAATTGTAACTTGAGATCCAAGAATTTTTGGAAGAAGTTGTGTGAAGAAAATTTTTATATTTCATGGAGATCTACAACTTTCATGTTGGAAGTTTGTCTTGAATCATCTTGCATCATGGTGAAAATTTGGCTCAAAGTTATGAAAAAAAAAGAAATTTTCCATACTTAGAAAAATTTCTAAGTTAAGAAATTTTAACATTTCAAGATGAAATCTTGAATTCTTGATTTCTTGATGAACAAGGTTCATATTTTGACATGTTTTGATGAACTGTGATCTTTGGTACTTGAATTTGACCAAAAAGTCAAAGTTTGACTATTTATTATACAATTGACTTTTGATTAGTTGACTGAAAAATTCATCTGTCAATCCAATGGACTTGCAATGTTTTGAACCATGTCATTAGGTCAAAATTATGAAATTTCACTCTTGAGATCATGCCTTAAACCAATTGACCATTTGCTAGGTAAAAAAAAGAAATTTCCCTTTCCCAGTTAAAACCCTAATTTTGACCATTTTGCCCTTTTGGAGATTTGATCAAATTTCTTGATGAGTTGTGGTCCAAAATTGATCAAATGATACACATGAGTTTAAAATGTTGATGTGGACCAACAAAATATGAAGTTTGACTGTGAATTGGCCATAGTTGACTTTTTCCCCAATATAGCTGATTTTTAGGTCAACTGCTCAATTGACTGATCAAAAGTGTGATCCAAGGCTTGAAACTTGACATAAGTAATCTTGGGGGTCCATAATGATCTAAGAAAGTCATATGGGGCATTGGAAGTTCAAAAATCCTTATGTAAACTCAAACCCTAATTTTGGTCATCAGTGCTTCAGGAGATGTCTTGAGCTGATCAACCCTAGTGCAGTCTTGGGTCAAAGGAGATCTTGTGAGTAAATTCTTGATAAGTGAGAGGGAAAATTTTGGGGTACAATAACTACCCCGATTAAATCTTCTTAAGCCTGAAGAGTTAGATTGGCATGTTTTGCCATTCGTGACTCGAAGGTGGAAGATGATTGGACACTAGAGTGCCCAGAAATTTTCACTCGACGATGTGATGGTAGAGGGAATGGGCTCAAAGATGCCATTTGGAGAGGTGATAGAAAGTTGTTGGAGATGGGCTTGTAGATGCCATCCAAAAGTGATTGCTGAATCTGAAAGAGAATCTGACTGAGTATTAGAATGGCCTCTATATCTGAACTGTATCTGGAAACTGATTTTGAATGAGTACTAGAATGGAATCTGTGTCTGGAGCATATCTAAACTATATCTAAAAGTTGAATGAGTTTCAGGATGGAATCCGTGTCTGGAGCGTATCTGAACTATATCTGAAGACCGAATCTGAATGAGTATCAGGATGACATTCATGTCTGGAGCATATCTGAACTGTATCTGAGAGATGAATCTGAATGAGTTTCAGGATGGCATCCGTGTCTGGAGCATATATGAACTGTATCTAAAGATCGAATCTGAATGAGTATCAGGATGGCATCTGTGTTTGGAGCGTATCTGAACTGTATCTGAAGATCGAATCTGAATGAGTATCAGGATGGAATCCGTGTCTGGAGCGTATCTCAACTGTATTTGAAGATCGAATATGAATGAGTATCAAGATGGAATCTGTGTCTGGAGCGTATCTGAACTGTATCTGAGAAGTTGAATCTGAATGAGTATCAGAATGGCATCCGTGTCTGGAGCGTATCTGAACTGTATCTGAAGATCGAATCTGAATGAGCATCAGGATGGCATCCGTGTCTGGAGCGTATCTGAATTGTATCTGAAGATTGAATCTAAATGAGTATCAGGATGGCATTCGTGTCTGGAGCGTATCTGAAATGTATCCGAGAAGTTGAATCTGAATGAGTATCAGAATAGCGTTCATGTCTGGAGCGTATCTGTACTGTATCTAAAAGTTGAATTTGAATGAGTATCAGAATGGCGTCTGTGTCTAGAGCGTATATGTACTGTGTTTGAAAGTTGACTCTGAATGAGTATCAGAATGGCGTTCGCGTCTAGAGCGTATCTTAACTGTATCTGAAAGCTAACTTTGAATGAGTTATCAGAATGGCGTCCGTGTCTGGAGCGTATCTGAACTGTATCTGAAAACTTTGATCATTGTTAATGGTAGCTGTTAACCTTATCCTGAAAAGGGTAAAATGTTAGCTAAAATGCAAAGTCATGTTGTATGAAATGCATGGTATGATTCATTTGTGTAACCAATGTTTATGATATATGGGTGCGATGTATGCGCATGTGAGCTAATTCAGCTGTACTGCTATTAGAATGGGGAAAATAAATCCATGTCCGCTATTGAGGATTATAAGTCTTCATGTTGTGAAGTTTGAAGTGCTGATGAATTTCCCTTAGAGAAATAAACTTTGTTGTAAGGGAAATGCCATGTACTGTTTGAAAAATTCTGGTTGGGGAATTCTGAGAAATTTGGATGACTTCTACTGGGGATTGATAATTGGAAGCTTTGTTCTGTTGGGGATTAAACTGCTCACTGTGGGGATTTTTCAGGAGATAAACTTAGAGAGATTTCCCTATCCCTTAAAGCCATCAGTGATTGTCTTTTATTTTGTTTATTTGTAAACAGTAATTATGTTCAAATGCATATGTTCAACAATGAATCATTGGACGTTTTTGTAAACAAAACTAAAGCGAAAATAAAAAAACAGATAGTTTTTGCACTTTCAAAGGGATATCTTTGTATTGACTTTGAGTAAGTATTTTTGTACAATGAGACAAACATTCTAGTAAGAGAATACCGTCGTAAAAAATGAAAATTTTAATACAAATAAAAGATAGATATGTGCAACAATCCCATGGGGTTCCCATTCTGCTATAGCCTTTGTATCTCTGAGCATTTTGTCCATTTGTTGCCTTGTCCGAAGATGATTGAATTGGTCAAAAATGTCGAGTTTGCAAGTTGTCCGTAAGGTGATCCCACGGGACATAGTCATACGCTTTAATTCCCTTACTTTTGCCTAGACTGCCCTTTCGGGTTTTCAGTCCACTGGGATACCCTTTTTTGCCCGGGTGTACAAATTTTTTTGTTTTTATCCCTAATTTTTTCCGAACCTTTTTTGGTTCGCCGGAATGCTCTTATTTTGCCTAGGTGTGTCAACCTAGCGGGTCTCTTATGCGTAGTATCTTTTGACTATGTTTGCGTTCGCAGGGTGTGGCAGGTCGTCGCCATCCATGGTGGTCAAGATCATTGCTCCACCAGAAAATATGTTTTTGATTACGAATGGTCCTTCTTGATACACTTGGCGTCTGACCTTTTTGTTGAAAGCCTTGATCATCCGTTTTTGATACATTTGACCATGGAAAACAGTAGTAAGCCTTTTCTCGTCAATAAAGTTTAGTTGATCAAGTCGAGTCTGGATCCATTCTTCTTCATTCAGCCCTGCATCCTTCATAATTCTTAGAGAGCGGATTTGGACCTCAATAGGCAAGACAACCTCCATGCCGTATACCAGAGAGTAGGGTGTTTCCTCGGTTGATGTGCAAGTTGTGGCACGATATCTGTGGAGAGAAAATGGTAGCATATCATGCCAGTCTTTATATGTGACCGTCATTTTATGTATGATCTTTTTAATGTTCTTATTCACAGCTTCGACAACACCATTCATCTTTGGCCGGTAAGGGGAAGAATTGTGATGCTGGATCTTGAATTGCTCGCACAAGGCGGTGATCATAGTATTATTCAAGTTTGTACCATTGTCTGTAATGATCCTCTCTGGGATACCGTAACGACAAATGAGATTCTTCTTGATGAACCGGGCGACAATGTTCTTGGTAACGGAAGCGAAGGAAGCTGCCTCCACCCATTTTGTAAAGTAATCAATGGCTACTAGGATGAAGCGGTGTCCATTGGAGGTTGTTGGCTTGATTTCCCCAATCATATCAATCCCGCACATAGCAAAGGGCCAAGGAGCTGTCAAGACATTCAGAGGAACCAGAGGTACGTGCACCTTGTCAGCATAAATCTGACACTTGTGGCAGGTGAAATTCTGGCTGCAGATACTCAATGTCATGTTCAATGTTATGACACCGTATCTGACTTTCTATAAGACAGTAAATACAAAAACAGTAAAGAACACAGTCAATTGTTTACCCAATTCAGTGTGCAACAACACCTACTCTGGGGGCTACCAAGCCAGGGAGGAAATCCACTATAAGAGATATTAATTCAGGAATAAACCAACCAGTTTATCTCCTTCACTTAAGACCTACCCAATGCAACTTCAATCTAAGTACAACTTAAACTAGAGTTCCTACTCACTCCCCATCAATCACAGCAGTGATACATAAAACAATTTGACTAATGAATTGATGAAGACACTCTTCAAAACATACACTTGATTATGCTTCACAGCTTTTTAATCAAGCAACACAAACACTCTTGCTTCACAGCTTTGAGTGATACACAAACCTAACTTGACTTTGCTTCAAAGCTTTAGTCAAGAGACATACAAACACTCTTGCTTCAAAGCTTTGAGTGATACACAACCCTTACAATTAAAACCTATTCCAAGTCACTTATCACAATGATAATTGCTTGGATTACAATAGTTAAAACTATACAGCTTCTAAATGATCTTTTGTCAAAAAGGGATTGCATTCCAAAACAGCAGCTCTGTTGAATATATAGCAGCTGCATCTTCAATTAGGGTTTCCACAAAAAGCTAGGGTTAATTCCGTTTGACCTTAAGACTAGGTCACAGGACTTTATCAACCAGGTTAGGGTTGAGCTAGGTTAACCCCAAGTCCACGACATTTTCTGTTCTGGAAAGACTGAGTCATAATCCTGAAAAAACTCAGAATTACCCAAACTGCATAACTGTTAGTTCAGAACAGGATGTCTTAACATTTGTTATGACATCTGAAACCCTGTCTACTGATTTAGGTAAATGTGATCTTTTTGCAAAATGCTCAGATACACACTTATAAACAGCAGCACTTGTATGACAATATTTTTCTGCAAAGGTACCTAATGAATCAGTACATACTAAACTAGAATGTTATGACATCAGTCATGACATTCTCACACACACCTGGTTTTACCAAAAATGCAAGCCAATAACTAAACAACTACAAACTCCCCCTTTGGCAGATTTTTGGCTAAAGACCCTAAGCAATCAGAGATAGATAGCAGCAGCAAGAAATGACTGCAGAAAAATAGAATGAAAAATTAAGTCTACCAAAATATATCTCCCCCTCATTAGCCACAAATGGGCCAAAGATACATGTTCATAAAAATTATACAGTCATCCAGAAACAGTAATAAGAGCAGTAACTAAAAACTGAACACACTTCCAAACTCTACCAGGGACCAGCATCAACTCCACCAATCAGCAACTCCACCAACCTTTAAGCACTGTCATCAGACTCAGAGGATTCAGGCTTCTTCCTTTTCTTGTGAGCAATGTCAGCATTCTTCTCTTTGTCTGATGTCTCAACATCCTTAGAGACATCTGGATTTGTTTCAACATTTGAACTTTCTTGATTTAAAGGAACAGAAATGCCAGGAACTAAGTGGTTCTCGTTCAGAATTCTTGAAACAGTTTTAGCTATTGCTTGACGAACATAGGCTGACCCTTCCCTATTTGCAATTTCAGGGGGAACTGAAGAAGAAGGATGAGATGGATTACCAGAGGCAGAAGCTTGGGACCTTCCTGCATGTCTTGTTCTCAGCTCTTTGACCTTGGTGGGGTTAGTTTCCACTTTTCTAAGAGAAGAGATCTCCAGGACTTCAGAGTCCAGACAAGAAGAGATTTTCCTAGAATCTTGATCAGAGGAAGAGGTTGAAATAGTCGTATTGGATGATGATGGTGTTTGAGACATTTTGACAGTTTTAGAGGACCAACAACAACTGAAGAGAAAATTCTGATTGAGAGACTGGGTTTTGATGAGGAGACGAGAGGGGAAGGAATAAAAGGAGTGTCTATTCAACTTCTTAAAAGAATTGAAGGAAATGGGAAAATATAATTTTAACCCAATCAGAACAAGCATAACTCCTTTAACCCTTGTTTTAAGCAAAATTAATTGCTACAATTCCTCATGTTGGCAAATACCCAACTTACCCCTCAAGTTTTCAAATTGATTTGCATCAAGAGCCTTGGTAAAAATGTCAGCCAGCTGTAGCTCAGTGGCAACATGTTCCAATTTGATTGTCTTCTCTTCTACAAGGTCTCTGATAAAGTGATGTCTTATGTCAATATGTTTGGTCCTACTATGCTGAATGGGATTCTTGGAAATGTTGATTGTACTCAGATTGTCACAGTACAATGTCATAACATCTTGTGTGACATTATACTCAGTAAGCATCTGTTTCATCCAGATCATTTGAGAACAACTACTACCAGCTGCAATGTATTCAGCTTTAGCAGTAGAGAGAGACACACAATTCTGTTTCTTGCTGAACCAGGAAACCATATTATTTCCCAAGAAGAAACATCCTCCAGAGGTGCTTTTTCTATCATCAGCACTACCAGCCCAATCAGCATCACAGTAACCAGTCAGAGTTGGTTCACAGCCATGAGAATATAGCAACCCATAGTTGTAAGTTCCACTCACATACTTCAAAATTCTCTTCACTTGGTTGATATGACTGACTTTGGGATCAGCTTGGTATCTTGCACAAACTCCATCTGTTCTTAGCATACTTGCTTTGAGATAAGAAGATTGAGTCCTCCATCTGTGAGACTTGCAGTCCAAGAAAATAAGTTAGTTCTCCCATGAGACTCATTTCGAATTCAGCCTGCATCTGGTCAGCAAAATGTTTAACCATAGGTTCTGACATTCCTCCAAACACTATGTCATCAACATATATTTGGGCAACCATCAACTTCCCTCCTTCAGTTTTGACAAAGAGTGTTTTGTCCAAGCCTCCTTTTCTGTATCCTTTGTCTGAGAGAAACTTTGTTAACCTGTCATACCATGCTCTAGGAGCTTGTTTCAGGCCATATAGAGCTTTTCTTAATTTGTAGACATGATCAGGGTGATTTGGATCCACAAAGCCTTTAGGCTGTTCCACATAAGCTTCCTCATTCAAGTACCCATTTAGAAAGGCACTTTTCACATCCATCTGAAATAACTTGAACTTCAGAAGACAAGCAATTGACAATAGGAGTCTACTTGATTCCAGCCTGGCTACAGGTGCAAAGGTTTCATCAAAATCAACCCCTTCAACCTGAGTGTATCCTTGAGCAACAAGTCTTGCCTTATTCCCGGTAACAACTCCTTCAACATCTGATTTGTTCTTGAAAATCCATTTTGTGCCAATGATGTTAGTTCCTTCAGGTCTAGGAACCAGTTCCCAAACTTCATGTTGCTTGAATTGGTTTAGTTCATCTTGCATTGCTCCAATCCAGTATTCATCAGTTAAAGCTTCTTTGACATTTCTTGGTTCCATTTTGGACACAAAACAAGAGTTTGAGATGATTTCTCTAGATCTTGTAATGACTCCACTGTTGAGATCTCCTATGATGAGCTCTTTTGGATGATCCTTCTGAATTCTGATGGAAGGGATCTTGCTAGCTTCCTTTGATTTAGATTCTGTTGTGGTGGTGTTGGGTAGATCATTCTGTTGGGTTGAAGTCTCAAAGAATGTCTCAACATTACAAGGGACATCTATTTCTTCATGATAATCATCAATTATAACATTTATTGATTCCATCATGGCTTTGGTCCTGGAATTGAATACTCTCTAAGCTCTGCTGTTTGAGGAGTATCCTAGAAATATGCCTTCATCACTTTTAGGGTCCAGTTTTCTTCTTTGTTCACGATCTGCCAGAATATAGCATTTGCTGCCAAACACATGGAAGTACTTCACAGTTGGTTTTCTTCCTTTCCAGAGTTCATATATGGTGGATGAGGTTCCCTTTCTCAAGGTGACCCTGTTATGGACACAGCAGGCTGTATTCATAGCTTCAGCCCAAAAATACATAGGAAGTCTTTTGGCATGTATCATTGCTCTGGCAGATTCCTGTATGGTCCTGTTTTTTCTTTCCACAACTCCATTTTGCTGAGGAGTTATAGGAGAAGAAAATTCATGACTAATTCCTTCTGAGGAACAGAAATCATCAAACTTGCTGTTTTCAAATTCCTTGCCATGATCACTTCTGATTCTGACAATACACCCTTCCTTTTCTCTTTGAGTTCTTTTGCACAATTCTTTAAAAACTTCAAATACATCAGATTTTTCCCTAATGAAGTTAATCCAGGTGAATCTGAAAAAATCATCCACAACCACATAGGCATATCTTTTTCCACCAAGACTCTCCACTTGCATTGGTCCCATCAGATCCATATGAAGAAGTTCTAGAACCTTAGAGGTGGTCAGATGTCTTGACTTTGGATGTGACATCCTAGTCTGCTTACCAACCTGACATTCACCACAAACTCTTCCTTCATCAATTTGCAGTCTTGGAATCCCTCTGACTGCCTCCATGGAGATAATCCTTTTCATACCTCTTAGATGAAGATGGCCAAGTTTTTGGTGCCACAATTTCACCTCTTTTTCTTCTTTTGCAATGGAACACACAGAGGAGAAATTAGTGTCCTCAGGCTCCCACAAGTAACAGTTGTCTTTAGATCTGACTCCTTTCATTACAATTTCTTGTTTTTCATTAATTACAAGACATTCAGATTTTGAGAAATTGACCTTGAATCCTAGATCACACAATTGACTGATACTAATGAGATTAGCAGTCAGCCCTTTTACCAGCAGTACTTCATTCAGACTTGGAACTCCAGGGCAGTCCAAATTACCAACTCCTTTGATTTCACCTTTAGCACCATCTCCAAAGGTCACAAAACTGGTGGTGTGAGGTTTAACATTATTGAGGAGGTTCTTGATTCCAGTCATGTGTCTGGAACACCCACTGTCAAAGTACCAGTCTTCCTTTGCAGAGACCCTCAGGGAAGTGTGGGCTATCAGAGCAGTAGCCTTTTTCTTCCATTTAGGAGCATGTGGTACATTTTTAGACTTAGGTTTGACACCTGAGTTCTGATTAGGGTATCCATGCAATCTGAAGCAGAAAGGCTTTATGTGGCCATATCTCCCACAATGATGACATCTCCATCTTTGGTACCTTTTCTTCATATGTCTCTGTTCCTGATGTTGAGAGTTGTGTTGAGACATCTGTTTTGACATTTGCTTATCAGGCCTGATCTTCTTATCTGTACCAGATTTCTTTGCTTCCATAAATCCTAGTCCAGATTTATTTCCCACATTTTGTCCAACCTGAAGGATCTCTTCCAATTTGTCTGTTCCATTAGTCAGCATCTTGACAGATTTGGTCATTTGATTCAGTTGTGAGTTCAGCAATTGAACTTCCCCTTCTAGATGACTTATAGTTTCAAGGTTTGCCCTTTTTTCAGCCTCCAGCTTTATGATGAGTTTTGATTGTTTCTCATTCTGCACACAGACTTCAGTACTTCTGATACACAATTTCTTGTAAGTATCAGCTAGTTCTTCAAATGTCACTTCTTCATCACTAGTGTCACTTTCAGAGGTACAGACACCAGTTAGAGCAGTAACTAGTTTGGCAGATTCTTCTTCAGAATTACTTTCTGAATCACAGTCAGACCAAGTAACAGTCATTCCTTTCTTTTGTTTCTTAAGAAAGGTAGGACATTCAGCTCGAATATGCCCATATCCTTCACAGCCATGGCATTGAATTCCTCTGCCTTGATTTCCCTTCTCTTCTGACCTTGGTCTTCTGCTGGAACTGTCAATGTCAGAGGGAATGTTATGAACATTAGACCTTGACTTTGGATCTATTCTTTTGATAAGTTTGTTGAACTGTATTCCAAGCATGGCTATAGCTTCTGAAATATTTTCTTCTTCATCCTCCTTGTTTTCAACATCAGTGTTGGATACAAGTGCTATGCTCTTGTTCTTCTTGTCACCATTTTCAGTGATCCCCATCTCAAAATTCTGAAGAGACCCAATTAGTTCATCCACTTTCAACTTGCTGATGTCCTGGGCTTCCTCTATGGCAGTTACCTTCATAGAAAATCTTTTAGGCAAGGATCTGAGAATCTTTCTCACCAATTTTTCTTCTGACATCTTTTCTCCCAGTGCTCCTGAGGTGTTGGCAATCTCCAAGATGTTCATGTGAAACTCATGAATGGTTTCATCTTCCATCATTTTTAGATTCTCAAACTTGGTAGTCAACATCTGAAGCCTTGACATTTTCACTTTGGAAGTGACCTCATGAGTAGTTTTGAGAGTGTCCCAAACTTCCTTGGCCAATTCATATTGATGTACTAGTCTGAAAATGTTTCTATCAATTCCATTGAACAAGGCATTTAAAGCTTTGGAATTTCCCAGGGCTAACTCATCTTCTTCTTTACTCCAATCTTCCTCAGGCTTCAAACTGATTGTCCCATCTTTCTCAGTTATGGTGGGATGGATCCATCCTTTGTCAGCAGCTCTCCAAGCCTTTTTGTCCAGAGATTTTAAGAAGGCAATCATACGAGGTTTCCAGTAGTCATAATTTGTTCCATCCAGAATGGGTGGTCTATTTCCAAAAACTCCTTCTTTGTCCATAGTGCCAGAAAGTGATATCCCTAGATCTCACCCAGTAATACAGGCAGGGTGCCTGCTCTGATGCCAATTGAAATTCTGGCTACAGATACTCAATGTCACGTTCAATGTTATGACACCGTATCTGACTTTCTATAAGACAGTAAATACAAAAACAGTAAAGAACACAGTCAATTGTTTACCCAGTTCATAGTGCAACAACACCTACTCTGGGGGCTACCAAGCCAGGGAGGAAATCCACTATAAGAGATATTAATTCAGGAATAAACCAACCAGTTTATCTCCTTCACTCAAGACCTACCCAATGCAACTTCAATCTAAGTACAACTTAAACTTGAGTTCCTACTCACTCCCCCTCAATCACAGCAGTGATACATAAAACAATTTGACTAATGAATTGATGAAGACACTCTTCAAAACATACACTTGATTATGCTTCACAGCTTTTTAATCAAGCAACACAAACACTCTTGCTTCACAGCTTTGAGTGATACACAAACCTAACTTGACTTTGCTTCAAAGCTTTAGTCAAGAGACATACAAACACTCTTGCTTCAAAGCTTTGAGTGATACACAACCCTTACAATTAAAACCTATTCCAAGTCACTTATCACAATGATAATTGCTTGGATTACAATAGTTAAAACTATACAGCTTCTAAATGATCTTTTGTCAAAAAGGGATTGCATTCCAAAATAGCAGCTCTGTTGAATATATAGCAGCTGCATCTTCAGTTAGGGTTTCCACAAAAAACTAGGGTTAATTCCGTTTGACCTTAAGACTAGGTCACAGGACTTTATCAACCAGGTTAGGGTTGAGCTAGGTTAACCCCAAGTCCACGACATTTTCTTTTCTGGAAAGACTGAGTCATAATCCTGAAAAAACTCAGAATTACCCAAACTGCATAACTGTTAGTTCAAAACAGGATGTCTTAACATTTGTTATGACATCTGAAACCCTGTCTACTGATTTAGGTAAATGTGATCTTTTTGCAAAATGCTCAGATACACACTTATAAACAGCAGCACATGTATGACAATATTTTTCTGCAAAGGTACCTAATGAGTCAGTACATACTAAACTAGAATGTTATGACATCAGTCATGACATTCACACACACACACACACACACACACACACCTGGTTTTACCAAAAATGCAAGCCAATAACTAAACAACTACAGCAGGTTCGATAGTGTTGATAGCAATCTGCTTCCATGGTAGACCAGTAATAGCCTACCCGTAGGATTTTATTTGCCATCGTATGCCCACTGGAATGGGTGCCAAAAGTGCCTTCATGTAATTCAGCCATGATCCTTTCAGCTTCAACCTTGTCTACGCATTGAAGTAATACAGAGTCATGGTTGCGTTTGTAAAGAATGCCATTACTAAGGAGGAATTTAGTTAACTGAAGCTCCTTCTGGGTATTCTTGAGCCTTGAGATACCTCTTGACTTCGTGAAACCAAGGCTGGTCCACTACTTCTTCAGTATTAATCTCGTGACAGTGTGTTGGTTCATCCCTTTGTTCAATGGAGATCTGGGGAGCCTCATTATCCCACTTAAGCTTAAACATAGATGACATTGTGGCTAGTGCGTCTGCTAGCTGATTTTCTTCTCGGGGGAAATGCTCGAAGGTAATTTTCTCAAAATATGGGAGCAATGTTAAAACATGTTCTTTGTAAGGGATAAGGTTAGGGTGTTTGGTGTCTCATTCCCCCTTGATCTGGCTAATAACCAAAGCTGAATCTCCAAATACATTCAAAGATTTGATCCCCAAGTGTATGGCAGCTTTGAGACCAAAGATGCACGCTTCGTATTCCGCCATGTTATTTGTACAATTGAATCAAAGTCTTGCTGTAAATGGAGTATGACATCCTTTCGGAGATATAATTACAACACCAATACCATTGCCGAGTGCGTTAGATGCCCCGTCAAAAACCAGGGTCCATCGGGATCCTTGTTCAGGTCCGTCATATGGCCTGAGTTCTTCACAGTTGTTTACCATCATGATGTCCTCATCCGGGAATTCGAACCTCATGGACTGGTAATCTTCCACAGCTTGGTGAGAAATGTGATCAGCTAGTACACTTCCCTTTATTGCTTTATGGGTAGTATACTATATGTCATATTCCGTCAGGATCATCTGCCATCTCGCTATTCTCCCAGAGAGAGCAGGTTTCTCGAAGATGTATTTTATTAGATCCATTTTAGATATCAACAAGGTAGTATGAGTCAGCATATACTGTCTTAGCCAGCGAGCAGCCCATGCTAGACCGCAGCAAGTTTTCTCGAGCAGTGAATATCTTATTTCATAGTCGGTAAACTTTTTGCTCAGGTAATAAATAGTGTGCTCTTTTCGGCCAGACTCGTCATGTTGCCCCAACACGGACCCCATTGAATATTCCAAAACGGTTAGATACATGATCAATTGTCTCCCCTCAACCAGTGGCATCAACACAGGAGGCTCTTGTAGGTACTCTTTGATCTTGTCAAAAGCAGTTTGGCACTCATCATTCCATTTGACTATTTGATCTTTCTTCAATAATTTGAAGATTGGTTCACAAGTAGCTGTTAGGTGAGAAATGAATCTGGCAATGTAGTTCAAACGTCCTAAGAACCCTCTGACTTCTTTTTCAGTACGAGGAGCAGGTATCTCTTGTATCGCTTTCACCTTAGCAGGATCTACTTCAATACCCTTATTGCTGACAACAAAGCCTAGGAGTTTACCAGACCTCACTCCAAACGTGCATTTATTTGGGTTCAACCTCAGCTTGTACTTCTTTAGTCTCTCAAAGAGTTTTTGTTGATGGTCAAGATGCTCTTCTTCTATTTGAGATCTAGCTATCATGTCGTCCACATAGACCTCTATTTCGTGATGTATCATGTCGTGAAATGGAGCTACCATGGCACGCTGATAGGTTGCCTAAGCATTCTTCAGTCCGACCGGAATCACCTTTGTTGTACCCCAAAAATTTCCCTCCCATATTTCTCAACACATGTCGAGTAAGGTCCTCAAGTTGCTCAAGGAAATCCAAGAGTTGACCAGACAAACTCTCTCCTAAGGCAGTCTACCTCAAATTAGGGTTTCATTTTGCATCAAGATG
This sequence comes from Vicia faba, assembly GCA_948472305.1. Taxonomy (NCBI): domain Eukaryota; kingdom Viridiplantae; phylum Streptophyta; class Magnoliopsida; order Fabales; family Fabaceae; genus Vicia; species Vicia faba. The sequence goes on from OX451735.1 coordinate 1,035,312,171, forward strand.
CTTGATCCCAAAGGATCCCAAATGCTCACCATTGTCCTAATATGTTCACAAGATCATCCATATCAAGTTTCAAGCCTTGCAGAGGAAATTTGCTCAGTCAATTGCTCAAAGGCCTGAAAATCGACCATGTTGGGGCAAAAGTCAACTGTGGCCCACATACAGTCAAACTTCAAGATTTTTGGTCAACATCCTCATTTTGAAGTATTATTCATCATTTGATCAAGGGTTGATCATGATCCCTCAAGGATTTCTCACAATTCATCAAAACCCAAAAGTTGCTAAATTAGGGTTTAGTAGGAAAAGTCAACTCAACTTTGACCAAGCATAACTTTTTCTTACTTTATCAAAAATGACCCATCCAAATCTAATTTTGAATAGGATGTGATTACCTACAATCCATCTTCATCTCCCAAGTTCAAAATATGCACTCACAAGAAGATATGAATTTGGACATTATAGGTCATTTTGAAAAGTCAACAAAAACACCTTTTAGGTCAAAGCTTCATACATGAACATGGAAGGCTCAATTAAGATGATACAAAAAGGGTTGCTTAGAGGACATATTAAGCTTACTAAAAAGTCAAAGAACACCTCTCCAGGTTCAAAATTGAGAGAGTTATGCATTGGCAAAGTTGACCTTTTTTGCAAAATTGCCAAAAGTCAAATATGTCCAAAATTGCATTTTTTGCTAAATGGGCCCATCTTTTTATGCTTGCACTGAGTTTGAAATGTGACCCACGACCCATGAGCCCTTCCACTTGTCATTCTTTTATTTTGATTTTATTTCATTTAAATCAAATAAAATCAATATAAAATAGTGAAAATATCAAAAACTAATTAAATCTTGAGATTTTGTGCATGATTATGTCCATTACACAGCTGGAAACAAGATCAAATCATGAAAGGTTCAAAATGGACAGAAAAAGATTGAATTTTCTTGTTTTGGAAAGATTTGGTACAAGGATCAAATCATGAATTAATATTCATAATTAGAAGAGATTTGATACAAAATTGCAACCCTAATGCACTCTAGTATACATAAGGAACAAAAACAGATCAAAAGAAAGAGGCTAGAGGTGTGCAAAGGCAGAGAACCAATTTCAAAAATTCAAGAAAAAGTTGCAAACCAATTTCCAAGTTTCAGGCCATCTCAAGCCATTCTAATCATACCAATCGTTTGCTGGACATCCCAGGATCGTGTTTCAATTGCTAGCAAGCCTCCCCACACTCAGAATCACTCTGTAAGAGTCACACGGTTTTTCTCTTTTCTTGAAATCGAATACATTGATTCTGGCATATTTAGCATGATTAATTGACATGTTTATAATCCTTGAGATGTTTGCAAGCTAATGGTTGTATTCAATTGCATTTTTATTAACTGTACAACAAAATGCCATGGCTAGGGTTTTTTCTTCGTTTTTAGGGATTTCTTGTACAGGAACAATTAGGCATGGATAATGGTACCATGATGCTCGTGAGGTTGAAACAAGTTGATTGGTACCATTGGTTTTCATTTATCTTGCGTATACAAGATTTTAGAAATGTACAGAGACTATACCTACAGTGAACGTCCGTAGGTAAAAGCTTTGATTTCTAAAACGACAAGCCAGTGAAGGAGACGATGGCGTGGCAGCATGTGACTCGTCCATTTGAATTTTGCGTGTTTCAGAGTTTGGCCTTTTGTTTTTATCATATAATATTTATTTGTTATTGTTTACACAACTAACACAGCCAGCTCAGTTGGAAAGCGTGTAGTGGGAGAATGCTTAAGGGACTGGGTTCGATCCCCAGGTCCCAACTTTTATTCTTGCTTTTCTTGAATAGGCAATCCAGCGTGTTACATGGCAGGGGGTCCATCGTGTACTACCCAGATCTGGCCGTCCCATCCATCAACACCCCAGATCCAAGGCTATCCTTTGAAGGTCCACCATGTGCCTGAGTCAAGCATGCCCACAGGATCTAGCAAAGTCAATGGGGCAAGGAGCTTATTGGGCTTAGAATTGCAAATAGCACCCCCTTGCTAAAACAACATCATGCCCATTTTTCTTTCTTTTCTATTTATTTCTTTTATTTAATTTAAATTTGCTTAATTATTTTTAACCAAAATTAATTTCTTTTTCACAAAAATCATGAAATCAAGAGTTTGTAAAAAATTAGAATTAGTTTGTTTTTTTTTATCAAATTTAATTTAGTTTCATTTAATTTAGGGAAATTATAACCTTTTTTTTAAAATTAAAATCAATTAGAAAAATTAGGGTTTGACTCTTGATTTAATTTTTATTTCCTTTCTCAAAAATAAAAAATACAAAAATAGGTTAATTTAATTATTTTTCTTAAATAAAAAATTAATTAGTAATTAGGTTTTTACTTAATAAAGCTTTATTTTCTCAAATAAACAAAAAAAAGACAAAAATGATTTTCCCTTTAAATTGCAATTAGGTTTAGTCGGGGTCAAAACCTAATTATCTTGTATTCGATTCATCGCACGCGTTTGTGTTTTTTACGATATTGATGTAACTGTCCACGGTATGTAATAGTTTAAATCTAGGACTTTCTTTTATTTTATCGGTTTTTACGGGTTTTTTTGGCTATGTAATTAATCCCTACCCCGAAGCCTTGTAATAGCGTCGGTTTTATTTTCTCGAATTTCAATTCTCGCAAATATTAACTGTTTAAATGTATGTTGATAGGATTGTGTTGTACCCCAAAATTTGCCCTATCATATTATCAATATTTTCCTTACAAGACTTCCCGGGCTCAAAACCAGATTAGGGTTTGCACAGCTCAAGACATCTCCTTGCACTGATGACCTGAAATTAGGGTTTGAGTTTGCACAAGGATTTTTGGACTTCCAATGCCTCATGTGACTTTCATACTTCATGTTGGACCTCTAATATTTCCAATACCAAGTTTCAAGCCTTGAAACAAATTTTTGCCCAATCAACTGGACAGTTGACCTAAAAATCAACTGTATGGGGGAAAAAGTCAACTGTGGCCAATTTACAGTCAAACCTTATATTTTGGTCCACATCAACATTATAGACTCATATGAACCATTTGATCAAGTTTGGACCACAACTCCTCAAGAAATTTGATCAGATCTTCAAAAGGGCAAAATGGTCATTTTTAGGGTTTTGACTGTAGAAGGGCAATTTCTGATTTTTAACCTAGCCAATGGAAAATTGGGTTCAAGCATGGTTTCAAGGACTCAATGGCATCATCTTGACCTATTCACAAGGTTCAAAAGATCTCAATTGCATTGGATTGACAAATGAATTTTCCAGTCAACTGATCAAAAATCAACTGTACACTGAAAAGTCAAACTTTGACTTTTTGGACAAAATCAAGTACCAAGGGTCATTTTTAATCAAGATGTGTCAAAACATGAAACTTGTTCACCAAGAAACCTAATTTTGAAAATTAGGGTTTAAGTTTGAAAATTTTCATAACTTAGATATTTTCTAAGTTATGAAAATTTCTTATTTTTCCCCAACTTTTCCCAACTTTTTGACCATGATGAAATTGGATTCAAAGAAAACTTTCAGCATGAAAGTTGTAGTCCTCCACAAAATCTACAACTTTTATTCATAAAGTTTTCTGAAAAGATGCTTGGATCTCAAGTTATGATTTTGTGAATAAGGGTCCATGAAACTTTTAACTTAGTGAAATTTTGCCCTAGTTTAGGCAGGATTTTGACCTATCTTCATGGCAACTTTTCACCTAGTTCCAAGTGGAATCTCAAAATGAATTTCAAAGATGGATTTTAGAGCATGTTACAAGCTTTCTAAAATTTCCAAGAACTCTCCAAAATCATTTGTGGTTAGGGAGAATAGAAAGTTTGAAAATGGAAAATTATCACTTTTGTCCAAGACATTTTGCACATTGCTACAAGTTGCAAATCTGTCCTTAGCATGCTTGTACTTTATTTACAGGTCTTAAACCTTTCCACACTCCTTAATTTAATGCAAATACAATGGATATTGGTCTTACTCTGAGCTATGGAGCATTACACATTGAATTAATCCATTTTTGGCAAAAAGATAACGTTGCTACTTTGATAAAGTTCACTTTATGTAACTTTGTTTATCTTGAGCCATGGACCTAGCCTTTTGCTGCAAACAAAGTCCATGAATATCAGGCAAAGTTCACCAACAATGTGCAGCTAGCAAACAGGCCTGTACAGGCCTTGGCATTGTCAATTCCAATTTTTCTTCAAAAGCAAGCAATTGTGCAAAAGTCCACATAACTTGTGCATCTGTTAAAACCAAGCATTGTAACATTTTCAAACAACCTCAGCATATTGTAACAAAGCCAAAACACAATTTGCTAACCTCTCAAACACCCAAATACACTAAAAACTCCATTTATGCCCAAAACAGGGCAAGCTCTGCAGAATTCAAGCCAAAACCAAATTGCCTCGTGCGTTTTGCTTGAAACCGCTTCCAACACACTCCATACAACACACCTAAACTGTCCAGGCCCTTACTTTGCAACTGTAACCTCGTTTACACACTTCACCATTTTCATTTTGAAGCTTTGCAGGTTGAGTTCTACAAGGAGATTCAAGCCATTTCAAAGCAAACTAAGAATTGGGAAAGGTCAAGGGAACATCAAGCAAGCTCAAAAGTCCTTCAGGCCTCATTCAAAGTTGCTGCATTGTCATATTCGAACTTGACTGAACAAGGTAATTTCTGACTTTCTATCTCCTTATTTAGACATCCTTAGGCTTAGGTTTATGAAGCAAAAATGTAGTCCTTAAGTTGCTTGAACTGTACATATGCATAGCTTCTATTTATATTAACTGAGCTAGGAGAATTTGGATGATGAACTTGCTGAAGATTTTAGGTCAGAAATTAGGGATGACAAAATTCTCTCTGGTCTTTGAGTGTTAGGTCAAGTTTTTTATATCAATGGAATCGTGATTAAAAATACTACAAGTTTCATGTTGCAAGATTTTGTTTTTAATCACGTATGCAGGAGATACAATTTGAAGTACAGGGCGCGTGCATTTTTGTTCAGAGGTTAGGGACGAATTGACATTGGGTTGGGCGTAGCTTTTTCTGACTATTGACACCCCCCTGTTTACTTCCTGCACCCCCTTGGCCCATTTTCTTCATTTTTGTATATTTTCTCATTTCTTTTATATTTTTTGACTTTTATTATTTTTTCTAAATATTAAAAATCACCAAAAATATTTCCTTAATTTTTACATTTTTATTTTATTATTTTTTATTATTTTTTGGGCATAAAAATAGTTTACTAATTATAATATACTTTTATTTTCTTAAATAAACTTATAAATATTATAAAAATATTATACATTTTCATTTTTATTATTTATACACTTAAATTAATATTTTCATACAATATTTAATTTTTTAACATTTTTGTATATATTTTTGTTTATTTTCTTGTACATAAATGAAACAAATAAATAATATAAAGCATAATTTCTTTTAAAACAAAACTAGGGTTTTCACCTTTTCAATAAAAATAATCATTTTTATTTTCTTATTTTTAAGACATTAAACAAATTTATTTTACATACATAAAATAAATATATAAAAACATTTGTGCATATTTACATTTATTTGCATATTTAAACATTTTCCTATTTATTTATTTGTACAATAAATTCAATATGGTTGTAATAGTTTTAGGGTTTTTATTTTGAGCAATATCCCTCTATTCAAACTTGTACCCCCCTCCCCATAATAATGTTGTAATAGTCTAGATTTACTTTACGCATTTATTGCTTTTATATACCATGATAGTAAAAACTAGGGTTTGTATGCAAAGACCAAAATCAAACAAATAGCATGACTAAACACAAGACAAAAATGCATGAAAAATGACAACACAATGCACACAAGCACCCCTAGGGTTTCATCCACTTTGTTGCCTTAAAATGGCCATGGTATGCATGCTAGGTATCTTGGAAAAATCAATGCAAAAACAAAAGGTCATAGTCCCTCGATGATGCTATCTTGGTTGCCTAAACAAAAATGATCTAGTCCCTCAAAAAACTTGCTAAGATACTTGGTAATATTGTTATCATGGTCATACGATGACCCACGCCCGTCCCGTTTAACATCCAAGGATAGGTTTTGTGATCGGTGGATCTGGAACTGACTGTTTAACGCTGGTTCGCGAAATGTCGCGGAAGCAAGAGTCGCCACCGTCTTTTATTTTCTCCAAATGGAAAGGACAAAAGCACAGAAAAATTCCTTAAAAGAGATTGCTCTCGGTTCGGGAGGTAGGTTATAGAAAGGGAAGGTGTTAGCACCCTTTCTATCCATGGTTATCCATGGGCTCTTAGGTACTTGCTCAATGTGTTTTCAAAAATGTTTGCTTGCTTTTCAATTGTGGGTTTTAAAAAATTTCTTTGAAAAATTTCAGTTCGACTCGTACGTCAGAGTGTTTGAAAGATTTGCTTTGAAAGCTTTTGAAAAGTGTTGGTGTGAAAAGATTTCAGTTTGTTTTTGAAATTAGAGCAAGTATCCTTGAGAACCTACCTACCCTAAGGAATTCGTCTGTGTAGATGTCCTTTAAAGTAGTGCCATCCCACCATTGAGAGGTAGGTAGCACCACCGTTGGAGGTGTTCGGGTCAATTCGAGTTTATAGGGACATGGTGATCACCAGAGCAACGGGAAGACACCTTAGAAGCTACCCTCATGCCAGGTTCCCGGATCATGAGGACTTACTAAGACATCCTCTACTCGACGATCACCTTTCGAAAGGCAACAGTGAGGCGTACCCTAGGGGTGGTGTGTGCGAATTGTGTGTCATGTTTCAGTTATTTGTCTTGTCATGTTTATTTGTGTTCTACGCTTGGTTTTAATTAAGACATTCATTCTTGCATGCTTTTTAACAGTTTAAATATTTGCGGAAAAAATAAATCTAAGGCTATTACAAATGGCGCGGGTCCACATCGCCAAAATAAACCGGACCCGATTTGACTGAAAAAATAAATAAAGCGAATAAAAAGTGCGAGAAATAAAATTATTACAAGGCTTTGGGACATGTACATAATTATAATAAGCGACAAAGTAAAATGCGCGAAACAAAATAATTAAAGCGACGGGCGTTGGACCCTTTTACAAACAATTAAGATTAATGAGGAATTAATTAATTAGAATTAAATGTTTTTGTATTTTTGTGTTTTTTAAGATTTAAAAGAAAAAGAATTAATTAAAACAAAAAAATTGGATGTAAACCCTAATTCTAATGTTTTTTAAGTTATTAAGAAAAAGATTGAATTTTTAACCTAATTTAAATCTAAGTTATTTATATACAAAACTTAATTTATGAAAATAAAATAAACATTATTATTATAAAAAGGGAAATTAAAAAAAGAATCAAAATTAACAATTAAACCTAAATTCTATATTTTTGGATTTTTGTTATTAAAAGAATTAAAATTTAAAACCTAATTAAAACTAAATTTATTTACATGTTAAATTATGAAAATTACTAATATTATGGCAAAAAACAAGGAAAGTTAAAAGGAATAAAAAGTCATTAACCTAATGCTATATTTTTGGATTTTTTTATGGAAGAAAGAATTAAAGTTAAAACCTATTTTACTAAATTTATTTACATGTTAATTATTTACAAGAAAATAAACAAAATAAATATTTTTTATGTTTTTATCCTTTTTCTGATTTTTTGTGATGTTTTTATATTTTGTAAAGAAAACAATTAATTAATTAAAACAATGAAAATAAATAAAAAAAATAAATTATGAAAAGCAAAGCAAACCAGGGGGGGTGACCCCAAAATTGGGGGTAAGGCCTAGCATTCTGGCCCATTAACATTGAAATCCACTTGACTTTTCAGTTCACGTGCCAACGCGTTGACCATAGTGTATCATGTGCCTTGAATCTGAGCCCTCTGATTGATCTACTGGGACGCGTGGACGATGAGTTTTGAGTGTGCATGGTGCGTCTTAGGATTGTGCCTGCATATGATTATCAATGAAAAAATAGTAACGAAATTACTCAGACCTGGGATTCGAACCCAGGTCTTGGACTTTGCAAAGTGACACCTGCACCACTGAACCAAACGCTTTTAATTTAACATATAACAACATATAAATATAATAAGTAAAACATAATGTTAGTGGATTAAAAACGCGCGAATTTCAAAAGCACCAATGACCATTGGACACGAGGTCATCTTCTCCACTTTTCCTGAAACCACAAAACAAAGGCCACGGTTTTTTATGCGTGGGTTTAGGCACCTTTAGAAGAAATAGCGAATAGCGCTATGTAGCTCATAAATTGTTCGCGAATGGTGGTTTACGTCCGTCTCAATGCACTGAACTCAATGGCCATGGTCTGAAGCTTTGATTTTTCTTCTTTGCAAAAGCCCTAATTTTAAAAACCTGTAACCCTAATATTCGAAAATGGTAGAATCGCATATGGCTTATGAAAACTCAATTAAACACATCAGTTAGCTTGGAAACTTCACATTAAACAAGAATTCACAAAAAAAAATGCAAAAGAATGTATGAATTATGATATAGGATTTCAAAAATTTCTCTGTACAGGGGAGGTCTTTGCTGCCAGTTCTTTGCGTTTGGACGGATGTTTGGAGTTGGAATCGCTTCAGGGAGCCTTGAGGAAGCCTTTAGAAAAAGAATTAGGGATTAAAACTCACTTGAACCTTGATTTCAGAATTGAATTATATGGCCAATTTTTCAAGTTTTCAATAAGCTCTTTGGCGCAGCCTTTGATGTGTTATGGTTAGGGTTTGACTTGGTGCTTATGATGGAAGAGAATTAGCTTGTTATTTGACCTTGATTCATGCTCATGAGAGAACTAGTCCTAGGGTTTTTTCATTAACAAACTTTTCCTTCTTTTAAGCCAAGACCAAGACTTAGTGTGCAATTTAACCCTAGCCTGAGTTTTTGAGTTGGCCCATGATACATGGAAGTTGTCCAAATTCAAATGACACTATTCCATTGGTTTTTGAATTTTATTTGAATTTTTAAAGATTTAAAATGAATTAAATTATCAAAAATTAAATAAAATAGAAAAATCAATATTTGGTCTTGAAATTAATCATGGGACACGTGTGTGGCATGAAAAGGATGAATCAAATGGAAGAAAGTGGGCCCTTTTGTCAAAAATTGGAGTTTCAAGGATAGTTGACTTTTGCCATTTCACAAAAATTTCCCAACTTCTACAAGGCATAACTTGCTCAATTTTTAAGATTTTCACATGTTCTTGGACATTTTGGAAAGGTCTTTGAGTCCTTTAACCAATACCTTTGGTCCCATGTCATTTTGATTTTCCAATCTCAAGTTATGGCCTTTGACTTAAAGCCCCTTTTTGTTGACTTTTGAAAATGACCTATAATGTTGAAATTGATAACTTTTTGTGAGAGCATTTCTTGGACTTGAAGTATGAAGATGAGTTGTAGGAAATGTCTTTCTCTTCAAAATGAGCTTTGGATGGAATTTTTCTGATAATCCATGTGAAAGTTATGCTCTGGTCAATTTCAGTTGACTTTTTCAGCTGTCCAAATATAGCAACTTTTGCATCTTGATGATTTTCTGAGCCAAATTTTGAGAATCATGATCAAGCATTGATCAAATGATGTTTGTGGCTTCAAAATGATATGTTGACCAAAAATTTGAACTTTTGACTGTCAAATGACCATTTTGCCCCTACAGTTGACTGTAGTGCAATTTAGGGTTTTGACTGTGCAATCTTGAGCTGAATGCCTTGAAACTTGATATGAGGATGCTTGACCATGTTTGTAAGCATATGAGACTTGATTGGGCCTTTGAACACTTCCTTTTCTTGATCAGACTCAAAACCCTAGTTTTGACTGTATAGGAGACAGTTGGACTGTGCAACCCTTGGGGGAGTTTTATGACTTGGCCTGGCAATTTCTTGAAGAATATGGGAGGGCAAATTTTGGGGTACAACAGTTGCCCCTGTTCAATCTTCTTAGACCTGAGGATGCAGATTGGCGGACGTGCCTTTCGTAATCCGAGGGTAGAAGATGATTGGACACTAGAGTGCCCAGAAATTTGCGCTCACATGGTAGCAGTGTGGCGGGAATGGGCTTATAGATGCCATTTAGAGATTGATGGGTAGGATGATGGGCTTATAGATGCCATCTGGATGTTGATCGCGTAAGAGATTCCTTAGCGAGAACCTGCATACCTGCAAAAGAAAATGAGTACCTGACACGTCGCAGGAGCTGGTTTTCAGATGCTTGGTATAGATATGTCCTGACTGGTTACAGGAGCTGAGTCTGGAGCTTCAAACGGCGATGAAAGAACCAGGGATGATTACTACCTTAGCATGAATGGTAAGAGAACCTTGGGCGACTTTAACTTCAACAGCGCTCGTTGAGAAAAATCTTGGGTGTCTTTAACTTCAACAACGCTTGTTGAGAAAAATCTTGGGTGTCTTCTACTGGAATAAGAATCAGGGAGATCTTAGGGTTGATCTGACTGAACCAGAGAAGGCCTTTGACTGGATAAGCATCAGGAAAATCTTAGGGTCGATTTACTGAACCGGTCTAGGTCTTGAAATGTCTTCAACTGGATAAGCATCAGGGAGATCTTAGGGTCGATCTGACTGAACCAGAGAAGGCCTTTGACTGGGTAAGCATCAGGAAAATCTTGGGATGATTTAACTGAACCGGTCTAGGTCTTGAAATGTCTTCAACTGGATAAGCATCAGGGAGATCTTAGGGTCGATCTGACTGAACCAGAGAAGGCCTTTGACTGGATAAGCATCAGGAAAATCTTGGGACGATTTAACTGAACCGGTCTAGGTCTTGAAATGTCTTCAACTGGATAAGCATCAGGGAGATCTTAGGGTCGATCTGACTGAACCAGAGAAGGCCTTTGACTGGGTAAGCATCAGGAAAATCTTGGGACGATTTAACTGAACCGGTCTAGGTCTTGAAATGTCTTCAACTGGATAAGCATCAGGGAGATCTTAGGGTCGATCTGACTGAACCAGAGAAGGCCTTTGACTGGATAAGCATCAGGAAAATCTTGGGACGATTTAACTGAACCGGTCTAGGTCTTGAAATGTCTTCAACTGGATAAGCATCAGGGAGATCTTAGGGTCGATCTGACTGAACCAGAGAAGGCCTTTGACTGGATAAGCATCAGGAAAATCTTGGGACGATTTAACTGAACCGGTCTAGGTCTTGAAATGTCTTCAACTGGATAAGCATCAGGGAGATCTTAGGGTCGATCTGACTGAACCAGAGAGGCCTTTGACTGGGTAAGAATCAGGAAAATCTTAGGGTCGATTTAACTGAACCGGTCTAGGTCTTGAAATGTCTTCAACTGGATAAGCATCAGGGAGATCTTAGGGTCGATCTGACTGAACCAGAGAAGGCCTTTGACTGGATAAGCATCAGGAAAATCTTGGGACGATTTAACTGAACCGGCCTAGGTCTTGAAATGTAGCTTGAGAACTTAACTGGATCTTTCCTGAAAGGTAAAAGTCAGTCATATGCAATGCATGATATGGATCAAGCAATGATGTTCTCAACATAAATGAGATTTGTATGATGCAGTGCGTTATGCATGCTATAATGATGTATGTGATGTTTTATGTATGTTTTTGTCTAGGAAAATGAATCCTTGACGGGTGCCGGGAAGTCGTATCCTGGGCTGATGTCGAAGAATAGATTTTGCTTCCGCTGGGGATGATAACTGCAAGGATACCGGTAGGAGAAGATGACTCCGTTGCGGAATAAACTTGGCGAATGGAAGATTCTGCGGGGAGGAAAGATACTCTTAGCGATCATGCTGGGAAGCAATACTCTGTGGGGATAGAGATGCTTTGCTGAGTGTTGATAGTAGTAATTTGCTGGCGATATCGTTGTTATGTTGGAAGTATTGATGGATTTCGCCGGGGATAGGAAAGAACTACGTTGACGATGACCTTTCCGCGGCTTTTGGCTGAGGATAACCCAGTTATATCCTGTTAAGGAAATAACTCTTTGAATAAAGCCGGTTGACGCGTCCGTGCTCTGCGAGGATAAGCTTCCAGAATTTACTGGGGATAAGCTTTTTGTTTGGGGAGATGGATTCCAACTTTCCTGGGGAAACTGGGTTGGACTCTCCTGGAGAAGTTTTGATATGCTGTAATTTTGTAAGTTGCGAGAGGGAACCTATGTAGGGTCGCCTGCTGATGAGCTCGTGTAAAACTGTATCTGAAATGGAGAAGGAACCTGGGTAGGGTTACTTGGCGAGGTAAGTTCATGTAAAACTTCTTGATGAACCGGGGTGAGGTTATCTTGAGCTAAATCCATGTAAGACTTCTGGGGGGAACCGGGGTTAGGTTACTTGGATAAGTTTGTGTAAAAACTTCTGGAGGAACCGGGGTAAGGTTACCTGGATAAGTTTGTGTAAAAACTTCTTGATGAACCGGGGTTAGGTCATCTTGAGATTAATCCATGTAAGATTTCTGGAGGAACCGGGGTTAGGTTACTTGGATAAGTTTGTGTAAAAACTTCTGGAGGAATCAGGGTAAGGTTACCTGGATAAGTTTGTGTAAAAACTTCTTGATGAACCGGGGTTAGGTCATCTTGAGATAGGTCCATGTAAGACTTCAGGAGGAACCGGGGTTAGGTTACTTGGGTAAGTTTGTGTAAAAACTTCTTGATGAACCGGGGTTAGGTCATCTTGAGATAGGTCCATATAAGACTTCAGGAGGAACCGGGGTTAGGTTATTTGGGGATAAGTTTGTGTAAAAACTTCTTGATGAACCGGGGTTAGGTCATCTTGAGATAGGTCCATGTAAGACTTCAGGAGGAACCGGGGTTGGGTTACCTTGGGATAAGTTTGTGTAAAAACTTCTTGATGAACCGGGGTTAGGTCATCTTGAGATAGGTCCATGTAAGACTTCTGGTGAAACCGGGGTTAGGTTACTTCGGGATAAGTTTGTGTACAAACTTCTTGATGAACTTGTGGAGGAGGAGTCTGTGTATGACTTTGTCTGAAGTTTGAGAAGAAACCGGTGTTGGGTCGCATGACTTTGACTAAGTGGATGATTGTCCTGTTTGGTCTCGGACGTTAGCCCACGATCTGGAATTCGTAAAGGTAGATGATAATCATTCTTATGCTGATCTGTCCTTTGTAATTTGGTTGACAGAGCAATTGGATCGCCTGGATAGCTCATTATTGCCCCTGCTTCGGAGGTGAGGGAAGAGGATACCTGTGGGGGTGATTGACAAATCTTCGGGTAGGCAAGTGACGAGATACCGGAACATAGTCGTACGCTTTGATCCCTAACTTTTGCCTGAACCGCCCTTTCGGGTTTTCAGTCCACCGGGATACCCATTTTTGCTCAAGCCGCCTTTTCGGGTTTTCGACTTGCCGGGTGTACATGTTTTTTCATTTCATCCCTTCATTTTGCCCGAACCCTTTTGGTTTGCCGGGAAGCCCTTATTTTTGCCTAGGTGTGTCAACCTAGCGGGTCTTTGATTAGGCGCAGTATTTTTCGATTATGTCCACGCTCTCAGAATGTAGGGAGTTGCCCCTGTTGGAAGTATTCTGCCATGCCCCAGATAATGGGCAATGCTCCTACTGTGCCCCTTGATTGGAGGTACTTCTGTTCACAAGGTGTTCATCATGCGAATTTCCCTATTGTTCAAACAAATAGTCATATGCAAACAAGGTTATTTTAAGAATGCAAAAGTCTATATCTGTCTTGAATTTTGAAAATGCATTTTTTGTAATACTGTGCGATGTCAACTCAAGATTTTACAGCAAACCTTCAGGAGTCAGGATACCTTCGTAACAGTATGCTTTCGAACTAACCCATGCTTCAGCTAGGACTTTTAAGGGTTGTAGCGTGGCCTGGTTCACGGTTTAAGAAACAAAGGATAAAGGCTCAAATTATTTGTACCCACCCGCTCCTCGTGATGTTCTCCAAACCTAAACTCAGTTGATCATACGTTAGACCTAGTTTGAGTCTTTGTTCTGATTTTCCAGTGATGGTTCGGATATTGATGATTTATTCTGAATAGGCAGTCATCATTTTTTGTCGAGGGTTTGTGGGACCTCTTTCTTTTTGATTTTGTTATCCCTATTTTTTGCCTGAACTGTTTCCTTTTTTGGAATTACAGTCAGCGGGATGCCCCAGTTTCATAAGTCCCTTTTCATAGGTTTTGACTTAATGGGTTTTTCGTTTATGAATTTGATGATGACTGCTTGTCCTTTTGATTGTTCTGAACCATCACTGTCTTGGTGCCATTCGTTATGCACTTGGATCAACTGAGAGACTACCCTGCCCTAGGTTATGATTAAGAGTTTTGATTTTCGAAAATAAAAAACTCCTACTTCTTTGGCTCAGATGGGTTGACGAGGGATTATCTTCCTTATAACTCCAGTGTTTAGGAATTGAAACAATGCCTGTACCTCATCAGCGGGGTCTGTTCAAAAGCATACTGTAGATCGTGGTATCATTTTCGTCATCCTCCCTCAAGAGGTTTAGAATTTTCAATTAAGAATTGACCATCGCAAAAAATATGAAAGCAGTTTTAAGCATAGTACACATAATTAATTCAAGACAGACATGTGTAATGCATTCATGAAATAAAAGAGTTTAACACAATAATTGTTTATCTGAACAAGAAAAGGAAAAATACAACTTGAAATCAAATGAACAAAAATCTAGCCATGCTTTGGCAATGGAGCGGTGATCACGTTGGGAGTCTCCGCAGGCTCGAACTCGATCTCTTTGGCATCGATCATGTTCTGAATTTTGTACTTCAGTGCCCAACAGTCCTCAGTATCGTGCCCCGGGCTATCAGAATGATAAGCACACCTTGCTTCTGGATTGTAGCTAGGAGAGGAGGTCTTAGGATTGGCAGGAGGGTTGATTACTGCAATCAGGTTCATCTTCACCATATGCTGCAATGCTTGTGACCAAGGCATGTTAATGTTGGTGAATTGCCTTTTAGGCCCTTCCGGCCTTTGCTGGTTTCCCCTTTGTGGTTGACGGCGTGGTGCAGAACCAGAGATCATGACTGCCCCTGCATGTTGATCACGGCGACTCTTTTGACTGTATACAGCATTGGATTCCTTCTTTCCCGTGTAAGGCTTTTTATGAATATCAGAAGGTGTGGCCTTTTGAATCTTCCCCGACTTGATACCAGCTTCAATTCTTTCGCCAGTCAGGATGAGGTCGGTAAATCCAGCAGATGAGTTACCAATGAGGTGATTGAAGAATGGCCCGGATAGGGTCCCCAAGAACATATCAACGAGTTCCCGGTCAGTTAACGGAGGTTGCACCCTTCCAGCAAGGTCTCTCCATCTTTGTGCGTACTCCTTGAAACCTTCACTTGACCCCAACGACATACCCTGGAGTTGGGTACGTGTGGGAGCAAGGTCGGCATTGTACTGGTACTGCTTATAGAAAGCAGTCGCCAACTCCTCCCAGTTACGAACTTTGGTCCCATCCAGTTGATAGAACCATTCGAGGTGAGTCCCTGAAAGACTTTCCTGGAAGAAGTGGATCCACAAGTTCTTGTCTGCTGAGTATGGTTGGATTTTCCGAACATAAGACCTGAGATGCAGCTTGGGACAAGACGCCCCGTCATACTTGGTAAAGGATGGTGCCTTGAACTTCCGAGGAATAATCACACCAGTTGACAAACCCAGATCTCCAAAATCCATCCCAGGTACCTGTTGGATCTCCATAGCATTCAGCCTATCCTCCAATTGTTTGTACTTGTCCTCAACCGGAGGGTACTGTTCGTCGTTGAAATCTGTCTCGCTGTCGGAGACCACTGGACTAGGCACCTCTCTCTCATGGTGACTGCTTTCCCTCACAGATGGGGTTGTCCTCTCAGTTTCCTCCTGCGGTGTATTCCCAGATCTGCGTCTAGGGCTGAACAGAACAGTCCTCTTCTTCTTCTTGTCCTTCTTCAAAAGCAAAGCCTTCAGATCTTGTTGACCCTGAGCCAAGCCCTTGATCAGCTCCTGAAATTGGGCGTTCTGCGCCTGAAATTGGGTGTTCTGCGCCTGAAGAGCCTTGATAGATGCCTCGGTTGATGATTCAGGATTCATGACGAGACTGCTGAAATAAACAGCGAAGAAGGTAATCAACCTGCAGAGAAAGGGTACCTGTCATGCAATGATATGTATGACATGCATGCAATGATTTCAAGGGCCTCGCGGGGTAAACAGAGAAACTTGTTAGAGTTGAAAACCGGTAACTTGATTGAAGGTACTTCATTTTGTTGAGAGTCCTTCTTCAAGGGTCAAAGGCTCACCATATCCAGTGGGTCATAGCCCCTTACGGCCTTGGCTAGAGGAAAATAAATCCTCTTTGCCCCTTGCTAGATTTTTGATTTATCATGACCTGCATCACAAGCCCTTGAGATCCTTGAAATGGGTTAGGATGTATGCAATGGTATGATGTTATGATATGCATGGGGTAATGTAGGTAACCCTGTTATGAGTCCCAATTAAGGACTACAAACCAAAACCTGCAAGGAACTTAGGGTACTCTGTTAGGAGTCCTGCAAGAAACAAGTGTCAGGTAACAAGCATACAGATAGTCAAGTACGAAGGCACACAAGTCACACAAGAGAAGCCCTTAAGGTTTAAGGCCAGCATGAGGTTTGGGTAGTACCCTCTTGAAGTTGGTGGGTTCAACCTGTCCTAATCAAAGTAACCGGGTTCTAAGGTTCCCAATATCACGGGATTGCTTTCATTGTTCATCGTTTCGATTTAGCCACTGAACTGGCGACCGAAATATTCCAGGAAAGCAACCCTCAATTGAGTGTAGTATCGAGTATCAACCAACCTCGGACTGCACCAAAGTCAGTTATCTCACTACCCTAAAGAGGCCAAGATGGTTCAATTAAGGTTCCTAAGGTCTGTTGATGCTTCATGACACCACATGGAGGCCCCGTACTCTCCTTGACTGAACTCAAGGGTTACCGGTACACACCAAAGTGCCACATCAACGTAGCAGACTGTTTCAACCATGTCGGTATACCCCGCACAGTTCCCTCACAGCCTTGTTGCTACTTTCTAAGAAGGTATCCCCCAGATCCGGGTTAGGATCTATAGAACTCCCAAGACGGTCCCACAATTTAAAGCAAGCAAAGAATACAATTGAAAACACAGTTGTGAACTATCCCTAAGGTACACCTCACTTTAAGTTTATCCCCAGCAGAGTCGCCAGTTCTGTGATCGGTGGATCTGGAACTGACTGTTTAACGCTGGTTCGCGAAATGTCGCGGAAGCAAGAGTCGCCACCGTCTTTTATTTTCTCCAAATGGAAAGGACAAAAGCACAGAAAAATTCCTTAAAAGAGATTGCTCTCGGTTCGGGAGGTAGGTTATAGAAAGGGAAGGTGTTAGCACCCTTTCTATCCATGGTTATCCATGGGCTCTTAGGTACTTGCTCAATGTGTTTTCAAAAATGTTTGCTTGCTTTTCAATTGTGGGTTTTAAAAAATTTCTTTGAAAAATTTCAGTTCGACTCGTACGTCAGAGTGTTTGAAAGATTTGCTTTGAAAGCTTTTGAAAAGTGTTGGTGTGAAAAGATTTCAGTTTGTTTTTGAAATTAGAGCAAGTATCCTTGAGAACCTACCTACCCTAAGGAATTCGTCTGTGTAGATGTCCTTTAAAGTAGTGCCATCCCACCATTGAGAGGTAGGTAGCACCACCGTTGGAGGTGTTCGGGTCAATTCGAGTTTATAGGGACATGGTGATCACCAGAGCAACGGGAAGACACCTTAGAAGCTACCCTCATGCCAGGTTC
The DNA here is from genome assembly GCA_948472305.1 of Vicia faba. NCBI lineage: Eukaryota > Viridiplantae > Streptophyta > Magnoliopsida > Fabales > Fabaceae > Vicia > Vicia faba. The sequence goes on from OX451735.1 coordinate 1,035,329,939, forward strand.
CCGGATCATGAGGACTTACTAAGACATCCTCTACTCGACGATCACCTTTCGAAAGGCAACAGTGAGGCGTACCCTAGGGGTGGTGTGTGCGAATTGTGTGTCATGTTTCAGTTATTTGTCTTGTCATGTTTATTTGTGTTCTACGCTTGGTTTTAATTAAGACATTCATTCTTGCATGCTTTTTAACAGTTTAAATATTTGCGGAAAAAATAAATCTAAGGCTATTACAAATGGCGCGGGTCCACATCGCCAAAATAAACCGGACCCGATTTGACTGAAAAAATAAATAAAGCGAATAAAAAGTGCGAGAAATAAAATTATTACAAGGCTTTGGGACATGTACATAATTATAATAAGCGACAAAGTAAAATGCGCGAAACAAAATAATTAAAGCGACGGGCGTTGGACCCTTTTACAAACAATTAAGATTAATGAGGAATTAATTAATTAGAATTAAATGTTTTTGTATTTTTGTGTTTTTTAAGATTTAAAAGAAAAAGAATTAATTAAAACAAAAAAATTGGATGTAAACCCTAATTCTAATGTTTTTTAAGTTATTAAGAAAAAGATTGAATTTTTAACCTAATTTAAATCTAAGTTATTTATATACAAAACTTAATTTATGAAAATAAAATAAACATTATTATTATAAAAAGGGAAATTAAAAAAAGAATCAAAATTAACAATTAAACCTAAATTCTATATTTTTGGATTTTTGTTATTAAAAGAATTAAAATTTAAAACCTAATTAAAACTAAATTTATTTACATGTTAAATTATGAAAATTACTAATATTATGGCAAAAAACAAGGAAAGTTAAAAGGAATAAAAAGTCATTAACCTAATGCTATATTTTTGGATTTTTTTATGGAAGAAAGAATTAAAGTTAAAACCTATTTTACTAAATTTATTTACATGTTAATTATTTACAAGAAAATAAACAAAATAAATATTTTTTATGTTTTTATCCTTTTTCTGATTTTTTGTGATGTTTTTATATTTTGTAAAGAAAACAATTAATTAATTAAAACAATGAAAATAAATAAAAAAAATAAATTATGAAAAGCAAAGCAAACCAGGGGGGGTGACCCCAAAATTGGGGGTAAGGCCTAGCATTCTGGCCCATTAACATTGAAATCCACTTGACTTTTCAGTTCACGTGCCAACGCGTTGACCATAGTGTATCATGTGCCTTGAATCTGAGCCCTCTGATTGATCTACTGGGACGCGTGGACGATGAGTTTTGAGTGTGCATGGTGCGTCTTAGGATTGTGCCTGCATATGATTATCAATGAAAAAATAGTAACGAAATTACTCAGACCTGGGATTCGAACCCAGGTCTTGGACTTTGCAAAGTGACACCTGCACCACTGAACCAAACGCTTTTAATTTAACATATAACAACATATAAATATAATAAGTAAAACATAATGTTAGTGGATTAAAAACGCGCGAATTTCAAAAGCACCAATGACCATTGGACACGAGGTCATCTTCTCCACTTTTCCTGAAACCACAAAACAAAGGCCACGGTTTTTTATGCGTGGGTTTAGGCACCTTTAGAAGAAATAGCGAATAGCGCTATGTAGCTCATAAATTGTTCGCGAATGGTGGTTTACGTCCGTCTCAATGCACTGAACTCAATGGCCATGGTCTGAAGCTTTGATTTTTCTTCTTTGCAAAAGCCCTAATTTTAAAAACCTGTAACCCTAATATTCGAAAATGGTAGAATCGCATATGGCTTATGAAAACTCAATTAAACACATCAGTTAGCTTGGAAACTTCACATTAAACAAGAATTCACAAAAAAAAATGCAAAAGAATGTATGAATTATGATATAGGATTTCAAAAATTTCTCTGTACAGGGGAGGTCTTTGCTGCCAGTTCTTTGCGTTTGGACGGATGTTTGGAGTTGGAATCGCTTCAGGGAGCCTTGAGGAAGCCTTTAGAAAAAGAATTAGGGATTAAAACTCACTTGAACCTTGATTTCAGAATTGAATTATATGGCCAATTTTTCAAGTTTTCAATAAGCTCTTTGGCGCAGCCTTTGATGTGTTATGGTTAGGGTTTGACTTGGTGCTTATGATGGAAGAGAATTAGCTTGTTATTTGACCTTGATTCATGCTCATGAGAGAACTAGTCCTAGGGTTTTTTCATTAACAAACTTTTCCTTCTTTTAAGCCAAGACCAAGACTTAGTGTGCAATTTAACCCTAGCCTGAGTTTTTGAGTTGGCCCATGATACATGGAAGTTGTCCAAATTCAAATGACACTATTCCATTGGTTTTTGAATTTTATTTGAATTTTTAAAGATTTAAAATGAATTAAATTATCAAAAATTAAATAAAATAGAAAAATCAATATTTGGTCTTGAAATTAATCATGGGACACGTGTGTGGCATGAAAAGGATGAATCAAATGGAAGAAAGTGGGCCCTTTTGTCAAAAATTGGAGTTTCAAGGATAGTTGACTTTTGCCATTTCACAAAAATTTCCCAACTTCTACAAGGCATAACTTGCTCAATTTTTAAGATTTTCACATGTTCTTGGACATTTTGGAAAGGTCTTTGAGTCCTTTAACCAATACCTTTGGTCCCATGTCATTTTGATTTTCCAATCTCAAGTTATGGCCTTTGACTTAAAGCCCCTTTTTGTTGACTTTTGAAAATGACCTATAATGTTGAAATTGATAACTTTTTGTGAGAGCATTTCTTGGACTTGAAGTATGAAGATGAGTTGTAGGAAATGTCTTTCTCTTCAAAATGAGCTTTGGATGGAATTTTTCTGATAATCCATGTGAAAGTTATGCTCTGGTCAATTTCAGTTGACTTTTTCAGCTGTCCAAATATAGCAACTTTTGCATCTTGATGATTTTCTGAGCCAAATTTTGAGAATCATGATCAAGCATTGATCAAATGATGTTTGTGGCTTCAAAATGATATGTTGACCAAAAATTTGAACTTTTGACTGTCAAATGACCATTTTGCCCCTACAGTTGACTGTAGTGCAATTTAGGGTTTTGACTGTGCAATCTTGAGCTGAATGCCTTGAAACTTGATATGAGGATGCTTGACCATGTTTGTAAGCATATGAGACTTGATTGGGCCTTTGAACACTTCCTTTTCTTGATCAGACTCAAAACCCTAGTTTTGACTGTATAGGAGACAGTTGGACTGTGCAACCCTTGGGGGAGTTTTATGACTTGGCCTGGCAATTTCTTGAAGAATATGGGAGGGCAAATTTTGGGGTACAACAGTTGCCCCTGTTCAATCTTCTTAGACCTGAGGATGCAGATTGGCGGACGTGCCTTTCGTAATCCGAGGGTAGAAGATGATTGGACACTAGAGTGCCCAGAAATTTGCGCTCACATGGTAGCAGTGTGGAGGGAATGGGCTTATAGATGCCATTTAGAGATTGATGGGTAGGATGATGGGCTTATAGATGCCATCTGGATGTTGATCGCGTAAGAGATTCCTTAGCGAGAACCTGCATACCTGCAAAAGAAAATGAGTACCTGACACGTCGCAGGAGCTGGTTTTCAGATGCTTGGTATAGATATGTCCTGACTGGTTACAGGAGCTGAGTCTGGAGCTTCAAACGGCGATGAAAGAACCAGGGATGATTACTACCTTAGCATGAATGGTAAGAGAACCTTGGGCGACTTTAACTTCAACAGCGCTCGTTGAGAAAAATCTTGGGTGTCTTTAACTTCAACAACGCTTGTTGAGAAAAATCTTGGGTGTCTTCTACTGGAATAAGAATCAGGGAGATCTTAGGGTTGATCTGACTGAACCAGAGAAGGCCTTTGACTGGATAAGCATCAGGAAAATCTTAGGGTCGATTTACTGAACCGGTCTAGGTCTTGAAATGTCTTCAACTGGATAAGCATCAGGGAGATCTTAGGGTCGATCTGACTGAACCAGAGAAGGCCTTTGACTGGGTAAGCATCAGGAAAATCTTGGGATGATTTAACTGAACCGGTCTAGGTCTTGAAATGTCTTCAACTGGATAAGCATCAGGGAGATCTTAGGGTCGATCTGACTGAACCAGAGAAGGCCTTTGACTGGATAAGCATCAGGAAAATCTTGGGACGATTTAACTGAACCGGTCTAGGTCTTGAAATGTCTTCAACTGGATAAGCATCAGGGAGATCTTAGGGTCGATCTGACTGAACCAGAGAAGGCCTTTGACTGGGTAAGCATCAGGAAAATCTTGGGACGATTTAACTGAACCGGTCTAGGTCTTGAAATGTCTTCAACTGGATAAGCATCAGGGAGATCTTAGGGTCGATCTGACTGAACCAGAGAAGGCCTTTGACTGGATAAGCATCAGGAAAATCTTGGGACGATTTAACTGAACCGGTCTAGGTCTTGAAATGTCTTCAACTGGATAAGCATCAGGGAGATCTTAGGGTCGATCTGACTGAACCAGAGAAGGCCTTTGACTGGATAAGCATCAGGAAAATCTTGGGACGATTTAACTGAACCGGTCTAGGTCTTGAAATGTCTTCAACTGGATAAGCATCAGGGAGATCTTAGGGTCGATCTGACTGAACCAGAGAGGCCTTTGACTGGGTAAGAATCAGGAAAATCTTAGGGTCGATTTAACTGAACCGGTCTAGGTCTTGAAATGTCTTCAACTGGATAAGCATCAGGGAGATCTTAGGGTCGATCTGACTGAACCAGAGAAGGCCTTTGACTGGATAAGCATCAGGAAAATCTTGGGACGATTTAACTGAACCGGCCTAGGTCTTGAAATGTAGCTTGAGAACTTAACTGGATCTTTCCTGAAAGGTAAAAGTCAGTCATATGCAATGCATGATATGGATCAAGCAATGATGTTCTCAACATAAATGAGATTTGTATGATGCAGTGCGTTATGCATGCTATAATGATGTATGTGATGTTTTATGTATGTTTTTGTCTAGGAAAATGAATCCTTGACGGGTGCCGGGAAGTCGTATCCTGGGCTGATGTCGAAGAATAGATTTTGCTTCCGCTGGGGATGATAACTGCAAGGATACCGGTAGGAGAAGATGACTCCGTTGCGGAATAAACTTGGCGAATGGAAGATTCTGCGGGGAGGAAAGATACTCTTAGCGATCATGCTGGGAAGCAATACTCTGTGGGGATAGAGATGCTTTGCTGAGTGTTGATAGTAGTAATTTGCTGGCGATATCGTTGTTATGTTGGAAGTATTGATGGATTTCGCCGGGGATAGGAAAGAACTACGTTGACGATGACCTTTCCGCGGCTTTTGGCTGAGGATAACCCAGTTATATCCTGTTAAGGAAATAACTCTTTGAATAAAGCCGGTTGACGCGTCCGTGCTCTGCGAGGATAAGCTTCCAGAATTTACTGGGGATAAGCTTTTTGTTTGGGGAGATGGATTCCAACTTTCCTGGGGAAACTGGGTTGGACTCTCCTGGAGAAGTTTTGATATGCTGTAATTTTGTAAGTTGCGAGAGGGAACCTATGTAGGGTCGCCTGCTGATGAGCTCGTGTAAAACTGTATCTGAAATGGAGAAGGAACCTGGGTAGGGTTACTTGGCGAGGTAAGTTCATGTAAAACTTCTTGATGAACCGGGGTGAGGTTATCTTGAGCTAAATCCATGTAAGACTTCTGGGGGGAACCGGGGTTAGGTTACTTGGATAAGTTTGTGTAAAAACTTCTGGAGGAACCGGGGTAAGGTTACCTGGATAAGTTTGTGTAAAAACTTCTTGATGAACCGGGGTTAGGTCATCTTGAGATTAATCCATGTAAGATTTCTGGAGGAACCGGGGTTAGGTTACTTGGATAAGTTTGTGTAAAAACTTCTGGAGGAATCAGGGTAAGGTTACCTGGATAAGTTTGTGTAAAAACTTCTTGATGAACCGGGGTTAGGTCATCTTGAGATAGGTCCATGTAAGACTTCAGGAGGAACCGGGGTTAGGTTACTTGGGTAAGTTTGTGTAAAAACTTCTTGATGAACCGGGGTTAGGTCATCTTGAGATAGGTCCATATAAGACTTCAGGAGGAACCGGGGTTAGGTTATTTGGGGATAAGTTTGTGTAAAAACTTCTTGATGAACCGGGGTTAGGTCATCTTGAGATAGGTCCATGTAAGACTTCAGGAGGAACCGGGGTTGGGTTACCTTGGGATAAGTTTGTGTAAAAACTTCTTGATGAACCGGGGTTAGGTCATCTTGAGATAGGTCCATGTAAGACTTCTGGTGAAACCGGGGTTAGGTTACTTCGGGATAAGTTTGTGTACAAACTTCTTGATGAACTTGTGGAGGAGGAGTCTGTGTATGACTTTGTCTGAAGTTTGAGAAGAAACCGGTGTTGGGTCGCATGACTTTGACTAAGTGGATGATTGTCCTGTTTGGTCTCGGACGTTAGCCCACGATCTGGAATTCGTAAAGGTAGATGATAATCATTCTTATGCTGATCTGTCCTTTGTAATTTGGTTGACAGAGCAATTGGATCGCCTGGATAGCTCATTATTGCCCCTGCTTCGGAGGTGAGGGAAGAGGATACCTGTGGGGGTGATTGACAAATCTTCGGGTAGGCAAGTGACGAGATACCGGAACATAGTCGTACGCTTTGATCCCTAACTTTTGCCTGAACCGCCCTTTCGGGTTTTCAGTCCACCGGGATACCCATTTTTGCTCAAGCCGCCTTTTCGGGTTTTCGACTTGCCGGGTGTACATGTTTTTTCATTTCATCCCTTCATTTTGCCCGAACCCTTTTGGTTTGCCGGGAAGCCCTTATTTTTGCCTAGGTGTGTCAACCTAGCGGGTCTTTGATTAGGCGCAGTATTTTTCGATTATGTCCACGCTCTCAGAATGTAGGGAGTTGCCCCTGTTGGAAGTATTCTGCCATGCCCCAGATAATGGGCAATGCTCCTACTGTGCCCCTTGATTGGAGGTACTTCTGTTCACAAGGTGTTCATCATGCGAATTTCCCTATTGTTCAAACAAATAGTCATATGCAAACAAGGTTATTTTAAGAATGCAAAAGTCTATATCTGTCTTGAATTTTGAAAATGCATTTTTTGTAATACTGTGCGATGTCAACTCAAGATTTTACAGCAAACCTTCAGGAGTCAGGATACCTTCGTAACAGTATGCTTTCGAACTAACCCATGCTTCAGCTAGGACTTTTAAGGGTTGTAGCGTGGCCTGGTTCACGGTTTAAGAAACAAAGGATAAAGGCTCAAATTATTTGTACCCACCCGCTCCTCGTGATGTTCTCCAAACCTAAACTCAGTTGATCATACGTTAGACCTAGTTTGAGTCTTTGTTCTGATTTTCCAGTGATGGTTCGGATATTGATGATTTATTCTGAATAGGCAGTCATCATTTTTTGTCGAGGGTTTGTGGGACCTCTTTCTTTTTGATTTTGTTATCCCTATTTTTTGCCTGAACTGTTTCCTTTTTTGGAATTACAGTCAGCGGGATGCCCCAGTTTCATAAGTCCCTTTTCATAGGTTTTGACTTAATGGGTTTTTCGTTTATGAATTTGATGATGACTGCTTGTCCTTTTGATTGTTCTGAACCATCACTGTCTTGGTGCCATTCGTTATGCACTTGGATCAACTGAGAGACTACCCTGCCCTAGGTTATGATTAAGAGTTTTGATTTTCGAAAATAAAAAACTCCTACTTCTTTGGCTCAGATGGGTTGACGAGGGATTATCTTCCTTATAACTCCAGTGTTTAGGAATTGAAACAATGCCTGTACCTCATCAGCGGGGTCTGTTCAAAAGCATACTGTAGATCGTGGTATCATTTTCGTCATCCTCCCTCAAGAGGTTTAGAATTTTCAATTAAGAATTGACCATCGCAAAAAATATGAAAGCAGTTTTAAGCATAGTACACATAATTAATTCAAGACAGACATGTGTAATGCATTCATGAAATAAAAGAGTTTAACACAATAATTGTTTATCTGAACAAGAAAAGGAAAAATACAACTTGAAATCAAATGAACAAAAATCTAGCCATGCTTTGGCAATGGAGCGGTGATCACGTTGGGAGTCTCCGCAGGCTCGAACTCGATCTCTTTGGCATCGATCATGTTCTGAATTTTGTACTTCAGTGCCCAACAGTCCTCAGTATCGTGCCCCGGGCTATCAGAATGATAAGCACACCTTGCTTCTGGATTGTAGCTAGGAGAGGAGGTCTTAGGATTGGCAGGAGGGTTGATTACTGCAATCAGGTTCATCTTCACCATATGCTGCAATGCTTGTGACCAAGGCATGTTAATGTTGGTGAATTGCCTTTTAGGCCCTTCCGGCCTTTGCTGGTTTCCCCTTTGTGGTTGACGGCGTGGTGCAGAACCAGAGATCATGACTGCCCCTGCATGTTGATCACGGCGACTCTTTTGACTGTATACAGCATTGGATTCCTTCTTTCCCGTGTAAGGCTTTTTATGAATATCAGAAGGTGTGGCCTTTTGAATCTTCCCCGACTTGATACCAGCTTCAATTCTTTCGCCAGTCAGGATGAGGTCGGTAAATCCAGCAGATGAGTTACCAATGAGGTGATTGAAGAATGGCCCGGATAGGGTCCCCAAGAACATATCAACGAGTTCCCGGTCAGTTAACGGAGGTTGCACCCTTCCAGCAAGGTCTCTCCATCTTTGTGCGTACTCCTTGAAACCTTCACTTGACCCCAACGACATACCCTGGAGTTGGGTACGTGTGGGAGCAAGGTCGGCATTGTACTGGTACTGCTTATAGAAAGCAGTCGCCAACTCCTCCCAGTTACGAACTTTGGTCCCATCCAGTTGATAGAACCATTCGAGGTGAGTCCCTGAAAGACTTTCCTGGAAGAAGTGGATCCACAAGTTCTTGTCTGCTGAGTATGGTTGGATTTTCCGAACATAAGACCTGAGATGCAGCTTGGGACAAGACGCCCCGTCATACTTGGTAAAGGATGGTGCCTTGAACTTCCGAGGAATAATCACACCAGTTGACAAACCCAGATCTCCAAAATCCATCCCAGGTACCTGTTGGATCTCCATAGCATTCAGCCTATCCTCCAATTGTTTGTACTTGTCCTCAACCGGAGGGTACTGTTCGTCGTTGAAATCTGTCTCGCTGTCGGAGACCACTGGACTAGGCACCTCTCTCTCATGGTGACTGCTTTCCCTCACAGATGGGGTTGTCCTCTCAGTTTCCTCCTGCGGTGTATTCCCAGATCTGCGTCTAGGGCTGAACAGAACAGTCCTCTTCTTCTTCTTGTCCTTCTTCAAAAGCAAAGCCTTCAGATCTTGTTGACCCTGAGCCAAGCCCTTGATCAGCTCCTGAAATTGGGCGTTCTGCGCCTGAAATTGGGTGTTCTGCGCCTGAAGAGCCTTGATAGATGCCTCGGTTGATGATTCAGGATTCATGACGAGACTGCTGAAATAAACAGCGAAGAAGGTAATCAACCTGCAGAGAAAGGGTACCTGTCATGCAATGATATGTATGACATGCATGCAATGATTTCAAGGGCCTCGCGGGGTAAACAGAGAAACTTGTTAGAGTTGAAAACCGGTAACTTGATTGAAGGTACTTCATTTTGTTGAGAGTCCTTCTTCAAGGGTCAAAGGCTCACCATATCCAGTGGGTCATAGCCCCTTACGGCCTTGGCTAGAGGAAAATAAATCCTCTTTGCCCCTTGCTAGATTTTTGATTTATCATGACCTGCATCACAAGCCCTTGAGATCCTTGAAATGGGTTAGGATGTATGCAATGGTATGATGTTATGATATGCATGGGGTAATGTAGGTAACCCTGTTATGAGTCCCAATTAAGGACTACAAACCAAAACCTGCAAGGAACTTAGGGTACTCTGTTAGGAGTCCTGCAAGAAACAAGTGTCAGGTAACAAGCATACAGATAGTCAAGTACGAAGGCACACAAGTCACACAAGAGAAGCCCTTAAGGTTTAAGGCCAGCATGAGGTTTGGGTAGTACCCTCTTGAAGTTGGTGGGTTCAACCTGTCCTAATCAAAGTAACCGGGTTCTAAGGTTCCCAATATCACGGGATTGCTTTCATTGTTCATCGTTTCGATTTAGCCACTGAACTGGCGACCGAAATATTCCAGGAAAGCAACCCTCAATTGAGTGTAGTATCGAGTATCAACCAACCTCGGACTGCACCAAAGTCAGTTATCTCACTACCCTAAAGAGGCCAAGATGGTTCAATTAAGGTTCCTAAGGTCTGTTGATGCTTCATGACACCACATGGAGGCCCCGTACTCTCCTTGACTGAACTCAAGGGTTACCGGTACACACCAAAGTGCCACATCAACGTAGCAGACTGTTTCAACCATGTCGGTATACCCCGCACAGTTCCCTCACAGCCTTGTTGCTACTTTCTAAGAAGGTATCCCCCAGATCCGGGTTAGGATCTATAGAACTCCCAAGACGGTCCCACAATTTAAAGCAAGCAAAGAATACAATTGAAAACACAGTTGTGAACTATCCCTAAGGTACACCTCACTTTAAGTTTATCCCCAGCAGAGTCGCCAGTTCTGTGATCGGTGGATCTGGAACTGACTGTTTAACGCTGGTTCGCGAAATGTCGCGGAAGCAAGAGTCGCCACCGTCTTTTATTTTCTCCAAATGGAAAGGACAAAAGCACAGAAAAATTCCTTAAAAGAGATTGCTCTCGGTTCGGGAGGTAGGTTATAGAAAGGGAAGGTGTTAGCACCCTTTCTATCCATGGTTATCCATGGGCTCTTAGGTACTTGCTCAATGTGTTTTCAAAAATGTTTGCTTGCTTTTCAATTGTGGGTTTTAAAAAATTTCTTTGAAAAATTTCAGTTCGACTCGTACGTCAGAGTGTTTGAAAGATTTGCTTTGAAAGCTTTTGAAAAGTGTTGGTGTGAAAAGATTTCAGTTTGTTTTTGAAATTAGAGCAAGTATCCTTGAGAACCTACCTACCCTAAGGAATTCGTCTGTGTAGATGTCCTTTAAAGTAGTGCCATCCCACCATTGAGAGGTAGGTAGCACCACCGTTGGAGGTGTTCGGGTCAATTCGAGTTTATAGGGACATGGTGATCACCAGAGCAACGGGAAGACACCTTAGAAGCTACCCTCATGCCAGGTTCCCGGATCATGAGGACTTACTAAGACATCCTCTACTCGACGATCACCTTTCGAAAGGCAACAGTGAGGCGTACCCTAGGGGTGGTGTGTGCGAATTGTGTGTCATGTTTCAGTTATTTGTCTTGTCATGTTTATTTGTGTTCTACGCTTGGTTTTAATTAAGACATTCATTCTTGCATGCTTTTTAACAGTTTAAATATTTGCGGAAAAAATAAATCTAAGGCTATTACAAATGGCGCGGGTCCACATCGCCAAAATAAACCGGACCCGATTTGACTGAAAAAATAAATAAAGCGAATAAAAAGTGCGAGAAATAAAATTATTACAAGGCTTTGGGACATGTACATAATTATAATAAGCGACAAAGTAAAATGCGCGAAACAAAATAATTAAAGCGACGGGCGTTGGACCCTTTTACAAACAATTAAGATTAATGAGGAATTAATTAATTAGAATTAAATGTTTTTGTATTTTTGTGTTTTTTAAGATTTAAAAGAAAAAGAATTAATTAAAACAAAAAAATTGGATGTAAACCCTAATTCTAATGTTTTTTAAGTTATTAAGAAAAAGATTGAATTTTTAACCTAATTTAAATCTAAGTTATTTATATACAAAACTTAATTTATGAAAATAAAATAAACATTATTATTATAAAAAGGGAAATTAAAAAAAGAATCAAAATTAACAATTAAACCTAAATTCTATATTTTTGGATTTTTGTTATTAAAAGAATTAAAATTTAAAACCTAATTAAAACTAAATTTATTTACATGTTAAATTATGAAAATTACTAATATTATGGCAAAAAACAAGGAAAGTTAAAAGGAATAAAAAGTCATTAACCTAATGCTATATTTTTGGATTTTTTTATGGAAGAAAGAATTAAAGTTAAAACCTATTTTACTAAATTTATTTACATGTTAATTATTTACAAGAAAATAAACAAAATAAATATTTTTTATGTTTTTATCCTTTTTCTGATTTTTTGTGATGTTTTTATATTTTGTAAAGAAAACAATTAATTAATTAAAACAATGAAAATAAATAAAAAAAATAAATTATGAAAAGCAAAGCAAACCAGGGGGGGTGACCCCAAAATTGGGGGTAAGGCCTAGCATTCTGGCCCATTAACATTGAAATCCACTTGACTTTTCAGTTCACGTGCCAACGCGTTGACCATAGTGTATCATGTGCCTTGAATCTGAGCCCTCTGATTGATCTACTGGGACGCGTGGACGATGAGTTTTGAGTGTGCATGGTGCGTCTTAGGATTGTGCCTGCATATGATTATCAATGAAAAAATAGTAACGAAATTACTCAGACCTGGGATTCGAACCCAGGTCTTGGACTTTGCAAAGTGACACCTGCACCACTGAACCAAACGCTTTTAATTTAACATATAACAACATATAAATATAATAAGTAAAACATAATGTTAGTGGATTAAAAACGCGCGAATTTCAAAAGCACCAATGACCATTGGACACGAGGTCATCTTCTCCACTTTTCCTGAAACCACAAAACAAAGGCCACGGTTTTTTATGCGTGGGTTTAGGCACCTTTAGAAGAAATAGCGAATAGCGCTATGTAGCTCATAAATTGTTCGCGAATGGTGGTTTACGTCCGTCTCAATGCACTGAACTCAATGGCCATGGTCTGAAGCTTTGATTTTTCTTCTTTGCAAAAGCCCTAATTTTAAAAACCTGTAACCCTAATATTCGAAAATGGTAGAATCGCATATGGCTTATGAAAACTCAATTAAACACATCAGTTAGCTTGGAAACTTCACATTAAACAAGAATTCACAAAAAAAAATGCAAAAGAATGTATGAATTATGATATAGGATTTCAAAAATTTCTCTGTACAGGGGAGGTCTTTGCTGCCAGTTCTTTGCGTTTGGACGGATGTTTGGAGTTGGAATCGCTTCAGGGAGCCTTGAGGAAGCCTTTAGAAAAAGAATTAGGGATTAAAACTCACTTGAACCTTGATTTCAGAATTGAATTATATGGCCAATTTTTCAAGTTTTCAATAAGCTCTTTGGCGCAGCCTTTGATGTGTTATGGTTAGGGTTTGACTTGGTGCTTATGATGGAAGAGAATTAGCTTGTTATTTGACCTTGATTCATGCTCATGAGAGAACTAGTCCTAGGGTTTTTTCATTAACAAACTTTTCCTTCTTTTAAGCCAAGACCAAGACTTAGTGTGCAATTTAACCCTAGCCTGAGTTTTTGAGTTGGCCCATGATACATGGAAGTTGTCCAAATTCAAATGACACTATTCCATTGGTTTTTGAATTTTATTTGAATTTTTAAAGATTTAAAATGAATTAAATTATCAAAAATTAAATAAAATAGAAAAATCAATATTTGGTCTTGAAATTAATCATGGGACACGTGTGTGGCATGACAAGGATGAATCAAATGGAAGAAAGTGGGCCCTTTTGTCAAAAATTGGAGTTTCAAGGATAGTTGACTTTTGCCATTTCACAAAAATTTCCCAACTTCTACAAGGCATAACTTGCTCAATTTTTAAGCTTTTCACATGTTCTTGGACATTTTGGAAAGGTCTTTGAGTCCTTTAACCAATGCCTTTGGTCCCATGTCATTTTGATTTTCCAATCTCAAGTTATGGCCTTTGACTTAAAGCCACTTTTTGTTGACTTTTGAAAATGACCTATAATGTTGAAATTGATAACTTTTTGTGAGAGCATTTCTTGGACTTGAAGTATGAAGATGAGTTGTAGGAAATGTCTTTCTCTTCAAAATGAGCTTTGGATGGAATTTTTCTGATAATCCATGTGAAAGTTATGCTCTGGTCAATTTCAGTTGACTTTTTCAGCTGTCCAAATATAACAACTTTTGCATCTTGATGATTTTCTGAGCCAAATTTTGAGAATCATGATCAAGCATTGATCAAATGATGTTTGTGGCTTCAAAATGATATGTTGACCAAAAATTTGAACTTTTGACTGTCAAATGACCATTTTGCCCCTACAGTTGACTGTAGTGCAATTTAGGGTTTTGACTGTGCAATCTTGAGCTGAATGCCTTGAAACTTGATATGAGGATGCTTGACCATGTTTGTAAGCATATGAGACTTGATTGGGCCTTTGAACACTTCCTTTTCTTGATCAGACTCAAAACCCTAGTTTTGACTGTATAGGAGACAGTTGGACTGTGCAACCCTTGGGGGAGTTTTATGACTTGGCCTGGCAATTTCTTGAAGAATATGGGAGGGCAAATTTTGGGGTACAACAGGTTTGTTTACCAAATGCAATGGTAAAACAACAATATCAAAGGAATAAAAATGTGTAGGAAAGATCTTTGAGTAGGGTAGACAACTCCTAGTTACTTGATCAATTTGCAAACCATCCTTGCTAATTTCAAAAACACTCACACAATTACAAAACATTTTCCAAAACAAACTTTCAAACATTGAAACATTTTTCAAAAGACAAACACCTTTGTATACATTCAAACAAGAATCATTACAAAGGTTTCCTAAACAAAGACCTCTTTTCAAAATACTTTCAAAACCACATACAAAAGCACCATTTCAAAAAATTCAAAAGCAAAAGCAAGTGATCTAAAACAAGTAACTAAGAGCCCATGGAAAACCATGGATGAAAAGGGTGCTAGCACCTTCCCTTTTCATAATCTACCCTCTGAACCCAAAAACAATCTCAAAGGTCTTTCCTGTGCTTTTTTACCTTTCCTTTTGGATAAAATAAAAGTCGGTGGCGACTCTTGCTAAACCGAAACATTTGTGAACAAAAAACGCAAAACCTCAAGTCAGTTCTCCCACCGCATCACAGAATTGGCGACTCTGCTGGGGAAAATATAAAAGTGGGGTTACCTTAGGGTTTTAGATCACCTTTACATGCTTATCTTGCTTGACTTGTATGCTTTACACTTTGGTTCTATTGTTTGGGTTTGTATCCTCTACCCGGATTTGGGAAACATTCATAGGTAAATAGCAATACGTTGTGGAAACTGTGCGGGGTATACCGACATGGTCTAAGCAATAGCTATATTAGTGCGACATATTTGTGGGTACCGGTAGCCTTTGAGTCAATCAAAGAGAATACGGGGCCGCTGAGTGATGTCATGAAGCACTAATAGACTTTTAGAACCTTTACTTGACCAACTTGGCCTTTTTAGGATGTAGTGAGATGACCGGCTTTGGTGCAGTCCGAAGTTGGTAGATACTCGATACTACACTCATTGAGGATTGTTTTCTTAGAATATTTCGGTCGCCAATAAAGTGGATAAACTGAAACAATGAACACATAAAATAATCCAGTGATATTGAGCTCCTTAGAACCCGGTTACTATTTATAGGACAGGTTGAGCCAACTAAACTTCAAGAGGGTACTTACCTATGAAACCCCATGCAAGCCTGAAACTAGGAACTTGTGTGATTTGTTTGTACATATATACTTGTGCATAACATCATGGACATCATGAAGCATCATATGCATCCACTAACCATTTCAAGGATTTGGATCTTCATCTTTGTTCCTGTTTTGTAGGTAATGGATTCACTTCGCAGGAAAGCAATTCAAGTCAACCTTGTGAGAATTCCTCCTCAACTCAAGGAGCTAGCTTCAAGGATTCCTGAGAATTATCCATTCACCGAGAGGCATGGTCATCTTCTCAACTTAGTCAACACCAACATTGAAAAAGACATGGTGAAAGTTCTCTTCCAGTTCTTTGATCCCCTACACCACTGCTTCACATTTCCTGACTACCAGCTAGTGCCTACTTTGGAGGAATTTTCTCAACTCCTGAGGATTCCTATTCTCCATCAAATACCCTACAACGGTACGGAAAGAGATCCAAAGCCTGAAGATGTTGCTCAAGCCTTGCAGTTGCAACCATCTGATGTCATAGGCCATTGGGAAACCAGAAATGGTGTCAAAGGTTTCTTGTCAAAGTTTCTATTTGAGAAGGCCCAAAGCTGCTGGAATTCATTGGACTTAAAAGCTTTTGAGGAGATTATAGCTCTTCTCATCTATGGGATGGTCTTGTTCCCAAACCCTGACCAACTCATAGATGTCAATGCTGTCAAAATTTTCATGGCTCGCAACCCGGTGCCTACATTGCTTGGGGATACCCTCCACTCATTTCACACTCGAACAATGAGGAAAAGAGGTGTTCTCATGTGCTGTACTCCTCTACTGGCAAGATGGTTTATTTCTCATCTTGCCCAATCAGTTTTAAAGAATGAGCAAGGTCTGAGGTGGTCACAATGGTTGATGATCCTTACACATTCAGATATCCATTGGTGTTCTCGATCAAAAGAGAATGTTATTATCATTGACCATTGTGGGGAATTCTCTAATTTCCCTCTACTTGGCATTAGGGGAGGCATCACCTACAACCCTTTCTTGGCTCTGAGATAGTTTGGGTATGCCCGAAGGGATGGCCCGCATGACATGCTGATTCCAGACTTGGTTTTTGACTTCGACAACGACGATCAAGGACTTCGACAAAGGTTCATCCGAGCTTGGAGAATTCCCAACAATGTGGACAGTAAGACATTGGGACACAAGAATTCCATCCCCCTTGAGCCTTACCTCAAGTGAGTACGAACCCGCTCCAAAAGTCTTATGATGCCTTACCCCTACATGCTTCCTGTGATTATAGAGCCTGTTATGGAAGGAGAGGTTCCATATACCCTCCTACATCCTGACATGCCAACATCACTAGAAGATTTACAAAGGAGTTGGATACATCTCAAGGGAGAGCGCGATACTTTTGAAGCCCAATTCTACGCAAGCGAGAAAAAGGTTTTGGAACTCACTCGTCAACTTCACGAAGAGCAGACTCTCAACACCTACATTGCACCAAAGAGGATGCGCAACGTCTTTTTACCTTAGAATTTTGTATTATTTTGCCCATGGGGCATTGATGTACTAACAAATTCTATCTTATTAATATGACGTGTGTTTCTTTTTTGTTTAAAACAAATTTGAACTTCTAAATCCTTGAATGCATTACATGAATACATATCATTCATCATATGCATAAACATGTCTTCACACCAGGTTTTCTTATCTCTCTGCTGTTTATTTCAGCAAGATGGATATTGAGCAGACGGTCAAAGACTTGCAAGCGCAGAATTCACAGTTCCAACAGCTACTCATGACCTTGGCTAAGGGTCAGGAGGAGCTCAAGACTCTACTAGAAAAGGAAAAGGAGAAAAATAAAAAGAAGAGAGTGCCTGGGCTGGACTTCGAGGAGCTAGGTTTGGTTTCTGGAATTGTCATTCTCCCTAAGTTTAAGGTGCCTCTTTTTGCTAAATACGATGGGTTGTCTTGTCCCAAGATGCACCTACGATCTTATGTCAGGAAAATCCAACCATATTCTTATGACAAAGACCTGTGGGTTCATTTCTTCCAGGACAGTCTGTCGGGGACGCAGCTAGATTGGTTTTACCAGTTGGAGAGGTCTGATGTGCATAATTAGGAAAATTATAACTGTTCATGGCGAAGAGGAATACATGATGAGCCATCTAAATTCTTTCCGCTATGTTGAATTGGATGGCGAATTCATCGAAACCCCTTTTCAGCATTTTGAGGAGGTAGCTCAGGAGATTCCGGAAACCAAGACAGTGTCTTCTGTACCCATGATTACCAGACCTCCGCCTCGGATGTCGTCTCTCAAAGATGCGAAGGCTGTGATTGAGGAAGGAGGAAGCACAATCTGGGGGCAACTTCCCGACTTTCCTTTCAAGGCAGATAAATTTGGCTTGGGTTTCACTTCGGCTAGTCAAAAGGCTGTGCGTCGCTCCCGGGCTGGAGGGCCACCAGTAAAGATCACCCATCATGGAGTCAATGCTTTGGAGGATAGTTAAGAGGAGAGCAACTTGGAAGACTGGATTTTCCCTACTGCGGATGGAGGACTGTGCAATTGGGAAGCAAAAGACTTTGTTCCCATTACTTTCATGAATCAGTAATTTATCTTTCAAACATTTCTGTTGGTTTATAATAATTCCTAAACAATTCGTACACTTTTAGTCTTGTGCCTTACCCGAGGTGCATAGGTCCATTTGTAAGGGTTTGATTTTTTCATCTTCAAATGCCATTTTAATGAATCATGGACGTTTTCACATATAAACTTTTGTGTTCATTGTCTTTCTTTTTACATTTTTATTTGTTTAAAGGTGGCTATCCCTTACACACACCAACACTCACAAATGCAGGTACCCTTCCATTCCGGATTCCATGGGTAACAATTCTGCTATGGCCTTCAGTGACTCTGAAGATCTGGTCTACCATGCCGAATACGAAGGTGATGAAGACTGTGAGGTACCGGGAGAATTGGCTAGGCTGCTACAATAGGAAGAAAGGGCTATTCTACCTTTTGAGGAGCTGTTAGAGACAATCAACTTGGGTACTAAGGAAGACAGAAAAGAAGTTAGAGTGGGTGCCAACCTAGAGCCAAGTGCCAAAGAGCGCCTAATTCAGTTGTTGAATGATTATGTTGAGATATTCGCTTGGTCATATGAAGACATGTCGTGACTCGATACAAATATTATGGTTCACCGTCTACCCACAAGAGAAGACTGTCCACCAATTAAACAGAAAGTTTGCCGCATGAGGCCCGACATGTCTGAAAAGATCGAAGCTGAAGTTATGAAGCAGTTCAATGCTGGATTTCTTGCTGTTACTTCCTATCCACAATGGGTTGCTAACATTGTGCCCGTTCCTAAGAAGGACAGAAAAGTGAGAATGTGCTTGGATTACAGAGACTTAAACAGGGCTAGCCCTAAAGATGAGTTTCCACTTCCGCACATTGAAATCTTGGTTGACAACACAGCTCAGCATAAGGTATTTTCTTTCATGGACGGATTTTCAGGTTACAACCAGATCAAAATGGCACCTGAAGACATGGAGAAAACTACTTTTGTTACACAGTGGGGTACGTTCTACTACCAAGTGATGCCATTCAGACTGAAGAATGCCGGGGCAACCTATCAACGCGCCATGGTAGCTTTGTTTCATGATATGATACATCATGAGATAGAGGTATACGTAGATGACATGATAGCCCGATCACAAATGGAAGAAGAACACCTCGACCATCTGCAAAAGCTGTTTGTCAGGTTGAAGGAGTACAAGCTCAGACTGAACCCTAACAAGTGCACTTTCAGAGTCAGGTCCGGTAAACTGTTGGGTTTCATTGTCAGCAACAAAGTCATCGAGGTTGATCCTTCCAAAGTCAAAGTTATACAAGAAATGCCTGCCTCTCGAACTGAGAAGGAGGTCAGAGGTTTCTTGGGACGCCTAAACTACATTTCAAGGTTCATTTCTCACCTAACATCTACTTGTGAGCCAATCTTCAAGATGTTGAAGAAAGATCAGGTGGTTAATTGGAATGATGACTGTCAAGTTGCTTTCGATAAAATCAAGGAGTATTTGCTAGAACGTCCTATCTTGATGCCACCCGTCGAAGGAAGACCGCTAATCATGTATCTGACTGTCCTAGAGAATTCAATGGGGTGCGTGCTGGGCCAACATGACGAGTCTGGCCGAAAAGAGCATGCCATTTATTACCTTAGCAAAAAGTTTACCGACTGTGAGACCCGATACTCACTGCTCGAGAAAACTTGTTGCACTTTGGTATGGGCTGCTCGCCGACTAAGGCAGTATATGTTGACTCATACCATTTTGCTGATATCTAAGATGGATCCGATCAAGTACATCTTTGAGAAGCCTGCACTATCTGGAAGAATAGCTAGATGGCAGATAATCCTAACCGAATACGATATACAATACACTACCCAAAAAGCTATAAATGGAAGTATGCTAGCCGATCATCTAGCCCATCAAGCTGTTGAAGATTACCAATCCATGAAGTTCGACTTCCCCGACGAGGACATTATGACATTGGACAACATTGAAGATTTCAGACCGTATGATGGACCTGAACAAGGATCCCGATGGGCCCTGTACTTTGATGGTGCCTCTAATGCACTTGGCAATGGTATCAGTGCTGTACTTATCTCTCCAGAAGGTTGCCATACACCTTTCACCGCCAGACTCTGCTTCAGCTGCACCAACAACATGGCCGAGTATGAAGCTTGTATCTTTGGTCTCAAGGCTGCCATTGACTTGGGAATCAAATCCTTGATTGTGTTTGGGGACTCAGCTTTGGTCATCAGTCAGATCAAAGGAGAGTGGGATACTAAACATCCAAACCTCATCCCTTACAAAGAACATGTCTTGACATTGTTACCACACTTCGAGCAGATTACCTTTGAGCACCTCCCGCGAGAAGAAAATCAGCTAGCAGATGCTTTAGCTACAATGTAATCCATGTTTAAACTTAACTGGGATAATGAGGCTCCCCAAATCACCATTGAACGGATGGACGAACCTGCACATTGTCACGAGATTAATATCGAAGAAGTAGTTGACCGACCTTGGTTTCACGAAGTCAAAAGGTATCTCGAGGCTCAGGAATACCCTGAAGGAGCTTCAGTCAACGACAAAAAGTTCTTGAGGAGGTTCTCAGCTAAGTTCTTCTTGAGCAATGGTATCATGTACAAGCGCAATCATGATTGCATTCTACTCCGTTGTGTGGACAAGGTTGAGGCTGAACAGATCATGGTTGAACTGCACAATGGTACCTTTGGCACTCACTCTAGCGGACATATGATGGCTAAGAAGATTCTACGAGCAGGCTATTACTGGTCTACCATGGAAGATGACTGCTATCAACATTCCTGTACTTGTCACAAATGTCAAATCTATGCAGACAAGGTACATATACCTCCAGTTCCTCTCAATGTCTTAGCAGCTCCTTGGCCATTCGCTATGTGGGGAATCGACATGATTGGAGAGATCAAGCCTACAACATCCAATGGACACTGTTTCATCCTGGTGGCCATTGACTACTTCACCAAGTGGGTCAAAGAAGCTTCCTTCGCATCCGTCAATAAGAATGTTGTTGCCCGCTTCATCAAGCAGAACCTCATTTTCCGGTACGGCATCCCCAAATGGATCATCACCGACAATAGTACAAGCTTGAACAATACTATGATTACTGCTTTGTGCGAGCAGTTCCAGATTCAACATCATAATTCATCTCCCTATCAGCCAAATATGAACGGTGTTGTCGAAGTTGCGAACAAAAATATCAAGAAGATCATAAAAAAGATGACAGTCACCTACAAGGACTGGCATGAAATGCTACCGTTTGCTCTGCACGGGTACCGTACCACGGCACGCACTTCAACTAGGGAAACACCTTATTCTTTGGTATATGGCATGGAAGTTGTTTTACCTATCGAGGTTCAGATTCCCTCCTTGAGAATCATGAAAGATGCTGGTTTGAGTGAAGACGATTGGATTCAGACCCGGCTTGATCAATTTAACTTGATTGATGAAAAGTGACTTACTATTGTTTGCCATGCTCAGGCGTATAAAAAACGGATGATCAAGGCATTCAACAAGAAAGTCAGACGCCAGGTATATCAAGTCCGAGATCTTGTAATCAAGTGGATCATCTTGCCGCAAAGTGATCCCAGGGGCAAATGGACTCCTACTTACGAAGGACCATTTATGATCAAGAACATCATTTCTGGTGGGGCAATGATTTTAACCACCATGGACGACAACGACCTGCCGCACCCTGCGAATGCAGACATAGTCAAAAGATACTACGCATAAATGACCCGGCAAGTTGAAAACCCGAAAGGGCGACTTGGGCAAAAAAAAGGGCATCCCGGTGAATCGAAAACCCGAAAGGGCGGTTCAGGCAAAAATTAGGGATAAATAAAAAAAATAAAACACCCGGCAAGTTGAAAACCCGAAAGGGCGACTTGGGAAAAAAAGGGTTTCCCGGTGGATCGAAAACCCGAAAGGGCGGTCCAGGCAAAAGTTAGGGAATTAAAGCGTATGACTATGTCTCGTCGGATCACTTTAAGGACAATCTCTTCACAGACAAGCTCCGGGCTTATGATCAATCCAATCATCTTTGGACGAAGCAACGAATGGACAAGATATCCAGAATTACGAAGGCTATAGCAGAATGGGAACCCCATGGAACTGTTACACATAACCATCTTTCTTTGTATAAATTTTTCTCATTTTTTATGACAACGTCCTCTTACTAGGATGTCTGTCTCCTTTGTACAAAATACTTACACAAAGTTAATACAAAGTGCAGAAAACTATTTGTCTTTTCCTTTTTACACTTGTGTTTTATTTGAAAACGTCCAATGATTTATAAATAAGCATATGCATTTGAACATAATCACTGTTTACAAATAAACGAAATGGGAAAGAACAATTACTGACAGGTTGAAAGTATAGGAAAACGTCTTTAGGCTATTCCAAGAGAAATCCCCTGCAGTGCATCATCTAAATCCCCAGCGGGGCTAAAACCTTGAAATACATATCCCCAGCGGATTTAAATTTCAAAATCCCCGCCAGAGTCAAAATTTCAAACTCTCAATCCCTGGCGGAGTTATATTTTCAAACCTTTAATTCCCATCAAAGTTAAGTCTTCAAACTCCCAATCCAGCGGAGCAAAAACTTTGAACTACAGACCCTCAGTGAAGATGAAACCTTCTTCCCCAGTCAAGTCAAATTTCCGACTATCAATCCCCAGCAGGAACCATTCAGTTTTCCCCAATTTCCCCAACAAGTTGTCTTAAAGTCTGAGAATCAACCAGATAACAATTAACTTTTATCCCCAAACTAGGATAATTCCCCAGTAGATTGGCATACAACACCAAACTCCTGATCTCCCCAGCAGTATAGCTACTCCCCCAGAGTTTTCACTTACTCTCCAACAGTAAGCCCTCTTCCTCACAGAGTTTTTACTCCCCAACAGAATGAATATTCTCATTCTTAACTCCCCAGCATGAAGTCCCCAAGGATTCAAATTCCCCTAGCAGATTGAAGATTCTCATTCTTAATTCCCCAGTAAAGTTGCCAGGGTCTTCATTACTCCCCATCATGAATTTGTCAGAATTTTTAATCCCCTACAGATCAAAGATTCTCATTCACCACTCCTTAACAGATTGAAGATTCTCATTCTTAATTCCCCGCAGAGGCCATCAGAGTCTTCCTTATTCTCCAGCAGATCAAGGTTTTCCTTTATTTGATCCCCGGTAGAGATTGCCATAGTTTTCCCTATTCCCCAGCCGAGTAAGGATTCCAATTATTTAACCCCCAGTAGAAGTCTTCAAAGTTCTTTGGACTCCCCAAGCAGGTTTCTTAAGCAACACTTGGCATTATTTTCACAACAGAATGATTATCATATTCCAACTCCAAAGACTTGAAGGATCCCTATATCCCCAGGAAAGTCATGAAGGATTCTCACATCCCCACAGAAGTTGTCAAGGATTTTGAATCTCCAGCAGCGGTCAAGGATTTATTTTCCCCGGTAGCAGTCAAAGATTTTATCATCCCCAACAGTCACCAAGGATTTCTCATCCTCAGCAATCAAAGATTTTGAATCTCCAGCATCGGTCAAGGATTTATTTCCCCCGACAGCAGTCAAAGATTCCATTATCTCCAGCTATCAAGGATTTATTTTCCTCAGCAATACAACAAATCAGCTTACATGCGCATACATTACATTCATATATCATAAACATTGATAAGACACATTTATTGCATCATACATGTCATGCAGCATAACTTTGTGTTTCAGCTAACATTTTACCCTTTTCAGGATAAGATTAAAAGCTATCTTTAACAAATATTCAAAGATTTCAGATACAGTACGGATACACTCCAGACACGGAAGTCATTCTGTTACTCATTCAGATCTCTTATTCAGATACAGTACGGATACACTCTAGACACGGAAGTTATTCTGTTACTCATTCAGAATTCAAAGTCAAGATACAGTACGGATACGCTCCAGACACGGATGCCATTTTGTCACTCATTCAGACTTCAACAATCAGATACAGATTAGATACACTCCAAACACGGAAGCTATTCTATTTCTCATTCAGATTCAACTATCAATTTCAAGTTCAGATACACTCCAGACACGGAAGTTATTCTGTCACTTATTTAGATCCCAGTTACAGTTCAGATACACTCCAGACACGAAAGTCATTCTTCTACTCATACATATCTCAACTTCATATACAGTCTAGATACGCTCCAGACACGGTTTCCATTCTGCCACTTATTCTGACCTTTTCCCCAGCCCAGAGATGCTCCAGACACGGATGCCATTCTGTCGCTTATTCAGATTTCAGATTCAGATACAATACAAATACACTCCATACACAATAGTCATTCTGTTATTCATTCAAGAATCAAATACGGTTATAGCTCGGATACGCTCCAGACACGGACACCATTCCATTGCTCGTACAAATTCAATATCCAGATACAACTCAGATACGTTCCAGATACAGATACCATTCTGATGTTCATTCTCCTGATTCAACAAACATTCTTGATGGCATATACAAGCCCATCTCCGACAAGATTCTGTCACCTTTCCAAATGGCATCTTTAATCCCATTCACTCAACTACATTCTGACGAGTGCAAATTTACGGGCACTCTAGTGTCCAATCATCTTTTACCTTCGAGTCACGAATGGCAAACTCGCCAATCTAACTCTTCAGGTTCAATAATATTGAACAGGGGCATCTTTTGTACCCCAAAATTTTCCCTCTCATATTATCAATATTTTCCTTACAAGACTTTCTGGGCTCAAGACCAGATTAGAGTTTGCACAGCTCAAGACATCTCTTTGCACTGATGACCTGCAATTAGGGTTTGAGTTTGCACAAGTATTTTTGGACTTACAATGCCTCATGTGACTTTCATACTTCATGTTGGACCTCTAAGAGTGCCCATACCAAGTTTCAATACTTGAATCAAATTTTTGCCCAGTCAACTGGACAGTTGACCAAAAAACCAGCTGTATTGGGGAAAAAGTCAATTGTGGCCAATTTACAGTCAAACCTTATAATTTTTGGTCCACATCAACATTATAGACTCATATGAACCATTTTATCAAGTTTGGACCACAACTCCTCAAGAAATTTGATCAGATCTTCAAAAGGGCAAAATGGTCATTTTTAGGGTTTTGATTGTAGAAGGGCAATTTATGATTTTTAACCTATCCAATGGAAAATTGGGTTCAAGAATGGTTTAAAGGAATCAATGGAATCATATTGACCTATTCACAAGGTTCAAAAGATCTCAATTGCATTGGATTGACAGATGAATTTTCCAGTCAACTGATCAAAAATCAACAGTACACTAAAAGTCAAACTTTGACTTTTTGGTCAAAATCAAGTACCAAGGGTCATTTTTCATCAAGATGTGTCAAAACATGAAAATTTTTCACCAAGAAACCTAATTTTGAAAATTAGGGTTTAAGTTTGAAAATTTTCATAACTTAGAAATTTTCTAAGTTATGAAAATTTCTTATTTTTTCCCAACTTTTCCCAACTTTTTCACCATGATGCAATTGGATTCAAAGAAAACTTCCAACATGAAAGTTGTAATCCTCCACATAATCTACAACTTTTATTCACAAAGTTTTCCCAAAATATTCTTGGATCTCAAGTTATGATTTTGTGAATAAGGGCCCATGAAACTTTTAATTTAGTGAAATTTTGCCCTAGTTTAGGCAGGATTTTGACCTATCTTCATGGCAACTTTTCACCTAGTTCAAAGTGTAATCTAAAAATTCATTTCAAATATGGATTGGAGAGCATGTTACAAGCTTTCCAAAATGTCCAAGAACTCTCCAAAATCATTTGTGGTTAGGGAGAATCGAAAGTTTGAAAATGGCAAATTATCACTTTTGTCCAAGGCATTTTGCACATTGCTACAAGTTGCAAATTTGTCCTAAGCATGCTTGTACTTATTTCACAGATCTTAAACCTTTCCACACTCCTTAATTTAATGCAAATACAATGGATATTGGTCTTACTCTGAGCTATGAAGCATTACACATTGAATTAATCCATTTTTGGCAAAAAGATAACATTGCTACTTTGATAAAGTTCACTTTATGTAACTTTGTTTATCTTGAGCCATGGACCTAGCCTTTTGCTACAAATAAAGTCCATGAATATCAGGCAAAGTTAACCAACTATGTGCAGCTAGAAAACAGACCTGCACAGGCCTTGGCATTGTCAATTCCAACTTTTCTTCAAAAGCAAGCAATTGTGCAAAAGTCCACATAACTTGTGCATCTGTTAAAACCAAGCATTGTAACATTTTCAAACAACCTCAGCATATTGTAACAAAGCTAAAACACGATTTGCTAACCTCTCAAACAGCCAAATACACTAAAAACTCCATTTCTGCCTAAAACAGGGCAAGCTCTGCAGAATTCAAGCCAAAACCAAATTGCCTCGTGTGTTTTGCTTGAAACCACTTCTAACACACTCCATACAACACACCTAAACTGTCCAGGCCCTTACTTTGCAACTGTAACCTTGTTTTCACACTTCACCATTTTCATTTTGAAGCTTTGCAGGTTGAGTTCTACAAAGGAGATTCAAGCCATTTCAAAGCAAGCTAAGCATTGGGAAAGGTTAAGGGAACATCAAGCAAGCTCAAAAGTCCTTCAGGCCTCATTCAAAGTTGCTGCATTGCCATATTTGAACTTGACTGAACAAGGTAATTTCTGACTTTCTATCTCCTTATTTAGACATCCTTAGGCTTAGGTTTGTGAAGCAAAAATGTAGTCCTTAAGTTGCTTGAACTGTACATATGCATAACTTCCATTTATATTAACTGAGCTAGGAGAATTTGGATGATGAACTTGCTGAAAATTTTAGGTCAGAAATTAGGGTTGACAAAATTCTCTCTGGTCTTTGAGAGTTAGGTCAAGTTTTTTATATCAATGGAATCGTGATTAAAAATGCTACAAGTTTCATATTGCAAGATTTTGTTTTTAAGCACGTATGCAGGAGATACAGTTTGAAGTACAGGGCGCGCGCATTTTTGTTCAGAGGTTAGGGATGAAGTGACATTGGGTTGTGCCTGGCTTTTTCTGACTATTGACACCTCCCCTGTTTACTTCCTGCACCCCCTTGGCCCATTTTCTTCATTTTTGTATATTCTCTCATTTCTTTTATATTTTCTGACTTTTATAATTTTTTCTAAATATTAAAAATCACCAAAAATATTCCCTTAATTTTTACATTTTTATTTTATTATTTTTTATTATTTTTTGGGCATAAAAATAGTTTACTAATAATAATATAATTTTATTTTCTTAAATAAACTTATAAATAATATAAAAATATTATACATTTTCATTTTTATTATTTATACACTTAAATTAATATTTTCATACAATATTTAATTTTTTAACATTTTTGTATATATTTTTGTTTATTTTCTTATACATAAATGAAACAAATAAATAATATAAAGCATAATTTCTTTTAAAACAAAACTAGGGTTTTCACCTTTTCAATAAAAAAATCATTTTTATTTTCTTATTTTTAAGACATTAAACAAATTTATTTCACATACATAAAAAAAATAATAAAAAATATTTGTGCATATTTATATTTATTTGCATATTTAAACATTTGCCTATTTATTTATTTGTATAATAAATTCAATATGTTTGTAATAGTTTTAGGGTTTTTATTTTGAGCAATATCCCTCTATTCAAACTTGTACCCCCCCTCCCCATAATAATGTTGTAATAGTCTAGATTTACTTTACGCATTTATTGATTTCATATACTATGATATTAAAAACTAGGGTTTGTATGCAAAGACCAAAATCAAACAAATAGCATGACTAAACACAAGACAAAAATGCATGAAAAATGACAACACAATGCACACAAGCACCCCTAGGGTTTCATCCACTTTGTTGCCTTAAAATGGCCATGGTATGCATGCTAGGTATCTTGGCAAAATCAATGCAAAAACAAAAGATCATAGTCCCTCGATGACGCTATCTTGGTTGCCTAAACAAAAATGATCTAGTCCCTCAAAAAACTTGCTAAGATACTTGGCAATATTGTTATCATGGTCATACGATGACCCACGCCCGTCCCGTTTAACATCCAAGGATAGGTTTGTTTACCAAATGCAATGGTAAAACAACAATATCAAAGGAATAGAAATGTGTAGGAAAGATCTTTGAGTAGGGTAGACAACTCCTAGTTACTTGATCAATTTGCAAACTATCCTTGCTAATTTCAAAAACACACACAATTTCAAAACATTTTCCAAAACAAACTTTCAAACATTGAAACATTTTTCAAAAGACAAACACCTTTGTATACATTCAAACAAGAATCATTACAAAGGTTTCCTAAACAAAGGCCTCTTTTCAAAATACTTTCAAAACCACATACAAAAGCACCATTTCAAACAATTGAAAAGCAAAAGCAAGTGATCTAAAACAAGTAACTAAGAGCCCATGGAAAACCATGGATGAAAAGGGAGCTAGCACCTTCCCTTTTCATAATCTACCCCCGAACCCAAAAACAATCTCAAAGGTCTCTCCTGTGCTTTTTTACCTTTCCTTTTGGATAAAATAAAAGTCGGTGGTGACTCTTGCTAAACCGAAACATTTGCGAACAAAAAACGAGAAACCTCAAGTCAGTTCTCCCACCGCATCACAGATTGTATGACAAGATTGCATTAAAAATTTAAAACGGCTAGAAAACCCTAATGTGCAAAGATAATAACTGAAATCAAAACACTCGCACATGTACACTCCTAGGGTATACTCTCACTTCGGTTGTCTTCGGTAAACAATCATTAAGTATAGGGTGTCTTAGTGGTTGCCCTCCTGTCTAACAAATATCAAAAGTCCCATTCGGAAATGTTGCCTCGGAAACGTCGCCTCAGAAATGTTGCCTCGAATATGATCTTAAGAATTTAGAGTTATTACTAAGACATCCTAACATTGCTTTAGTGATCGTACGTTCCTTTCGAATTGACCCTTACGAACTCTAACGACGGTGCTACCCATTTCTCAATAGTAGGATAACACTGTCTAAAGGAAACAAGAACAAAAACGATATTTTTTCGAGTAGGTAGATAACTGTTAGGTACTTGCTCAAAACAAAAAATCTTTTACACAAACACTTTCAAAACAAAGTTTTTCAAAAACAACTTCGTAACACTCTTGAGGACAGAAACAAGGGTTAAAACGAAGTAAAACAAAACTTTTCAAAACAAGCACACACAAGCAATTTTAAAAAGATGAGCAAGTACCTAAGAGCCCATGGAAAACCATGGATAGAAAGGGTACTAACACCTTCCATTTCTATAACCTACCCCCCGTACTCAGAATATCTCGAAAAAGGATTTTATTTCTTTACTTTTTTCCTTTCCGGTTGGATGAAATAAAAGTTGGTGGCAACTCTTGCTTACCGCGACATTTTGCGAACATAAAACGCAAAATGCAAACCAACGTTTTCAAAACAGTCGGTTCTGCCAGCGTATCACAGAATTGGCGACTCTGCTGTGGAAAATAAGTGGGGTATACCTTAGGATCTAGTTCATCATAATTGCTTCTCTTGTTTGTTTTGGTTGCTTTACTTTTAAGGGTTTTTGTTTGGGAGTTACTATAGATCCTAACCCGGATCTGGGGACACCTTTTAGGTAAGTAGCAATAAACTGTGAGGGAACTGTATGGTGTAGACCGATACAGTTGAAGCAGTAGCTACGTTGATGTGGCATATTGGTTGGTACCGGTATCCCTTATGGAGAAACGAGGAGAATACGGGGCTGCTACGTGTGTCGTCAAGCATCAACTGACATTAGAACCTTTAATTGACCAACTTGGCCATTAGAAAGTAGTGAGATAGCCGGCCTCGGTGTAAAGCTGAGAACTGGTCGATACTCGATGCTACACTCATTGAGACCATACTCTCGAGATAGTTCTGGCTGCAAGAAAAGATTGCGTGAGCTGAAACCATGACCGATGGAGGATGGTCAATGATATTCATAACCTCTAGAACCCGATTACTTTTGCTAGGATAGGTTGGAACCAACTAAACTTCAAGAGGGTAATACCTTTGACCTCATGCTAGCCTTAAACTTAAGGGATTTGTGTGACTTGTTTGCCTTTGCCATACCTGTTATCTGCTATACATGTTGTTTTTTTATCATAACATCATGCATCATAACATGGCATTCATACTTCATTGTACTAACCATTTCAAAGACCGAGGGAATTTATCTTTGTTCTGTTTTGCATATTATGGCTTCCGTACATAGAAATACCATCCGAGTTTACTTTGTGCAAATACCTGCTCAACTTAAAGAGTTAGCCTCAAGAGTTTCTGAGACTTCTATGTTCATTAAGAGGCATGGTCAGCTTCTTAGCCTGGTCACCTCAAAACTTGATGAGCAGATGATGAGTGTACTTTTCCAGTTCTTCGATCCTGTGCATCATTGCTTCACCTTTCCAGATTATCAGCTGGTTCCCACTTTGGAAGAGTTCTCTCACTTATTGGGCATATACATTTGTTGTACCCCAAAATTTTCCCTCCCATATCTCTCAATACATTTCAAGTGAGATCCTCAAATTGCTCAAGGGAAGTCCAAGGGTTGACCAGACAAACTCTCTCCTAAGGCAGTTTACCTCAAATTAGGGTTTCATGTTGCATCAAGATACTTGAGTCCAAGGGATCCCAAATGCTCACCATTGTACTAATATGTTCTCGAGATCATACATGTCAAGTTTCAAGCCTTGCAGAGGAAGTTTGCTCAGTCAGTTGCTCAAAGGCTTGAAAATCGACTATGCTAGGGCAAAAGTTAACTGTGGTCCCCATACAGTCAAACTTCAAGATTTTTGTTCAACATCCTAATTTTGAAGTATTATTCATCATTTTATCAAGGTTTGACCATGATTCATCAAGGGTTGCTCACAATTCATCAAAACCCAAAAGTTGCTAAATTAGGGTTTTGTAGGAAAAGTCAACTCAACTTTGACCAAGCATACCTTTCTCATACTTTATTAGAAATGACCCATCCAAATCTCATTTTTAAGAGGATGGAATTCCTTACAATTCAATTTCATCTCCCAAGTTCAAAATATGCACTCACAAGAGGTTATGAATTTGGACATTATAGGTCACTTTTAAAAGTCATCAAAAACACCTTTTTTTTCAAAGATTCATACATGAACATGGAAGACTCAATTGAGATCATACCAAAAGTGTTGCTTAGAGGACATTTCAAGCTTTCTAAAAAGTCCAATAACACCTTCATAGAGTCAAAATTGAAGAAGTTATGCATTGGTGAAGTTGACCTTTTTTGCAAAATTGCCAAAAGTCAAAAGTGCCTCAAATTGCAATTTTTGTCAAATGGGCCCAACATTTTGTACTTGTTTTGAGTTTGTAACATGGTCCACGACCCATGATCCTTCCCACTTTCCTTTATTTTATTTTTTCCATTTATTTTGATTTTATTTCAATTAAATCAAATTAAATCAAAATAAAATCCTGGAAATATCAAAACCATTTAAATTTTAAGATTTTGTGCACATTTCAGGTCTCTTATACAACTAGCAACAAAATCAAATCGTGCAAGGCATGTTGTACACAAAAAGATTGGTTTTTGGCTTATTTTGGAAAGATCTTCATGGGAATCAAATCGTGATCAAAGACCATAATTGAAAAGATTGGATGCACATTTGCAAGCCTAATTCACTCAATGATATATATTGAACAAATTCAGATCAAAAGAACAAGGTTTTGAGGCGTGTAGAGTGAAGAACAATCTTGAAAAAACTCAAGAAAAGTGGTGATTTGTTTTCATATTTCCAGGTACTTTCAAGCCTTGCCAAGCATTCCTTTCGTTTCCTGGGCATTCAAGGAGTCCATAGCAATCAAAAGCAAGCATTTCGTGCACAAAAACTCGCTGTAAGTGATTCACGACCTTGACATTTTCTTGAAATCGAATCTCATTATTTTGACATTTGTAGCATGAATCATTTATATATTCTGAATCCTTGAAGCATTTGCAAGCTAATGGTAACAATTAATTGCGTTTTGGCTAACTGTATAGAGATCCACCATTGTTAGGGTTTCTTGTTGCGTTTTAGGATTTTCTTGTAAAGGTAAAATTGGCCTAAAAGAAAGGTGCCATGATGTTCACAAGGCCAAGACGAATTGGTCTATAGCATTAGATTTCATTTATCATGCCTGTATGAGATTTTGGAAATTACAGGGGTTATAGCTACGAATTTTCGTCTGTAGGTAAAAGTCCCTGACTTTTACCAACGAAGAGGGGAAGAAGAAGGTGGCGTGGCACCACCCCATTCGCCCGTTTGAATTCTGGCGCGTGTTTGGTAGCTGGCATTGTTTTGTTCATTTTATTGTTTTTTATTTCATATACTAACAAATCAAGTCAAGTGGCCCAGTGGTAGCCAGGGAGAGCGCTAAGGTCTTACAGGCATGAGGTCAGGGGTTCGACCCCTGCCTCCATTATTTGCAATTTTTCTTAATTATTCATTACAGATCCAGTGCACCCTTGGTCCAAACATCCACCATACGCCTTCAACGCTTAGCCAACCAGATGTCCATGAGCTAGATCCAAAGTTCATTATCTGAGGGTCTACCAAAGGCCCTAGTCAACTTGCAACATTGGAATCTGAAAGTCAAACGTGGACCCTTGTCTTTGGGCTCAGAATTGCTTTTGGCACCCCCCAAATTGCTGATCACCAGGCCCAATTTCTCTCTTTCTTTTCTTTTTATTTTTATATCTTTCTTTTATTTAATTATTTTGATTGTTTTCTAACATAAAAATTAATTCTTTTTTATACCAAAACTCATAAAAATCAATTTTCATCAAATTAGAACTTAGGTTTTTTTTTGTTTGTCAAAATTAATTTAATTAGTTTAATTTAATTTTAGGGTAATTTTAATTCTTTTGTAAAATAAATTAAAATCAATTAGAAAATTAGGGTTTTTGTTTAATTTAATTTTAATTTTAATTTTCTTAAAAATAACCAAAATACAAAAATAGGTCAAAATTAATTATTTTCTTTAATTTAATTTAGTTAGTAATTAGGTTCATATTTAACTTAAAACCTTATTTTTCTAAAAAATAATCAAAAGCAACCAAAAAATAATTTTTCTTTTAATTAGGTTAGACGGGGTCAAAACCCTGATTTTTCTTGTTCTTAATTCATCGCGCGTGTTTATTTATTTATTTACAATATTGATGTAACTTCTCATGGGATGTAATAGCTTAATTAGGACTTTTCGTTTATTTATCGTTTTGCGGGTTTTTGGCTATGTAATTAATCCCCCTCCCCGAAGCCTTGTAATAGCGTAGTTTTATTTCTCGCATTTTAATTTTCGCAAATATTAACTGTTAGATGTATGACAATAGGATTGCATGACAAGAATGTATGTTAATTTAAAAAGGTTAGAAAACCCTAAATGTGCAAAGATAATAACTTGAAATCAAATCACTCGCACATGCGCACTCCTAGGGTATACTCTCACTTCGGTTGCCTTCGGTAAATGATCATTAAGTATAGGGTATTTTAGTGGTCGCTCTCTTGTCTAAACAAAGATCAAAAGTCTCGTTCGGAAATGTTGCCTCAGAAAGGTTGCCTCGGAAATGTTGCCTCAAATATGATCTTAAGACATTAGGGTTATTACTAAGACATCCTAACATTGCTTTAGTGATCGTACGTCCCTTTCGAATTGACCCTTACAACTCCAACGATGGTGCTACCTACTCTTTAATAGTGGGATAGCGTTGTCTAAAGGAAACAAGAACATAAACATTCTTTTTTCGAGTAGGTAGATGCTAGTAGGTACTTGCTCAAAATCAAACTTTTTTCACATTTACACTTTTCAAACAAAAAAATTTCAAAAACACTTTGTAACACTCTTGAAGACAGAAGCAAGAGTTAAAACAAAGTCAAACAAAACTTTTCAAAACACACAAACACGGAAGCAATTTTAAAATGATGAGCAAGTAGCTAAGAGCCCGTAGAAAACTACGGATAGAAAGGGTGCTAACACCTTCCCTTTCTATAACCTACCCCCATACTCAGAATATCTCAAAAAAGGAATTTTTCTGTGCTTTTTTCCTTTCGAATTGGATAAAATAAAAGTCGGTGGCGACTCTTGCTTACCGCGACATTTTGCAAACACAAACGCAAAATGAAAACCAGCATTTTCCTAAAATAGTCCGGTTCTGCCACCGTATCACACCATCCTTGAACAGGTGCCCTTCGCAGGTATGGAAGAGACTCCTAGACCAGAAGACATTGCCTCAGCTCTGCATCTGAAACGAGCTGATGTAGTATCCAATTGGGAAACACGAAGCGGGGTCGAAGGTTTCTTAGCCAAATTTCTGATAGATCAGGCTCAACTATTCTGGGATAGTTTAGATTTTCAGGATTTTGAAGATGTCTTGGCTCTCCTTATTTATGGGTTAGTCCTCTTCCTGAATCCAGATTCCTTTATAGATGTGAATGTGGTCAAGATTTTCCTTTCTCGCAATCCTGTGCCTACTCTACTGGGTGATATCTTGCATGCCCTCTACACTCGTACTGTGCAAAGAAGAGGGACTCTTATGTGTTGCATGCCATTGCTGTCGAGGTGGTTTATTTCGCACCTCCATAAGTCTGTGCTAAAGAACGAAGAAGGTTTAGGTTGGTCCTACAGGATAATGTCACTTGCCCATACAGACATTCTTTGGTGTTCCCGGGCTATGGAAGACACTGCCGTCATTGATCATTTTGAGGGATACCCTAATGTCCCATTGCTTGGAATCAGAGGGGGTATAACCTACAATCCCCGTCTAGCTTTGTGATAATTTGGTCGTGCTCGGAGAGATGGTCCCCATGAGCTACTTCTTAAGGATATTGCATTTGACTACAAGGGGGATGTTGAGGAGCATCGCCGAAGGTTTATACGAGCTTGGGGCATGGTGAACAGATATGACCCCCAAGAGTTGGGACCAAGGACTTCCCTTCCTATGCAGCCCTACCTCTAACGGGTCCGAGCTCGTGACCAGAAGCTTGGGATGCCTTATGAAGCCATATTGCCAGTGATTGTGGAGCCCACTAACGAAGAGGGCATTCCTTACACAGTTCTTTATCCTTACATGCCCACTGATCCTGGGGCATTACAGAGGTCTTAGATTCAGTTGAAAGAGGAAAGGGATACTTACCGGGAAAAGTACCATGAGAAAGAAAGGAAGATTCTGAAGCTCAACAGGCAGCTCGAGGAAGAAAGAGTGATCAACGACTACGTCAGCACAAAGAGGAAGCGTCCATGGGAATTTTGATTTTGCTTTTTCTAGTTTAGATTTGTTTTCCATTTACTTCTTTGTAACTCCTTAAAAGGCATTGTTGAACCTTTTACAAGTTAATCTAATAAAGTTTGTTTATATTTTTTTTGCAAATTTAAATCTCCCAAAGTCTTTGAAATCATTACATGCGCATCCCATTATCATGCACGCCATTACAGACACCCTTATAGGTTTCTCATCTTCTTCACTGTTTATTTCAGCAGAAATGTCTTCTGATCAAGCCATCAAAGATCTTCAGGCACAGAACGCCTAATTCCAACAAAGGTTATTGAGTTTGGCTAAAGGGCAAGAGGATTTGAAGACCCTGATTCTAAAAGAAAAGAAGAAGAAGAAGAAGGTGGGTATTCTGAACATGGGTAGAAGATTCGGAGAAAGGATAAGACAATCAGCTGATCTGACCTCCTTATCCAAAGACAGGGAGAACCAAGAAAGGACAAAGGACCCTAGTCCAACAGTTTCTGATAATGATAAAGATTATGATGATGAGCAATATCCTCCTGCCGAGGATAGGTACAAGCAGTTAGAAGACCGTCTGAGTGCTATGGAGATTCAGAAGATCTCTGGTTTGGATTTCGGAGAGCTGGGATTGGCATCAGGGGTGGTGATCCCTCATAAGTTCAAAGCTTCAGTTTTTTCCAAGTATGATGGAGTATCTTGTCCAAAGCTCCATCTCCGCTCGTACGTCGAGAAAATCCAACCCCATACCGCTGATAGAAATTTGTGGGTGCATTTCTTTCAAGATAGTTTGTCAGGGACTCAGCTTGAATGGTTTTATCAATTGGAAGGAGCCAGTGTCCGAAACTGGGAAGACCTTGCTGCTGCTTTTTACAGGCAGTATCAGTATAATACCGACCTTGCTCCCACTCGTACTCAGCTTCAGGGTATGTCTATGGGTGCAAGTGAAGGTTTTAAGGACTATGCTCAAAAGTGGAGAGACTTGGATGGAAGAGTCCAACCCCCTTTGTCTGATATGGAGTTGGTTGACATGTTTCTAGGGACGCTATCTGGTCCATTTTTCAATCATCTGATCGACAATTTGTCATCTGGGTTTACTGAGTTGATCTTGATTGGAGAGAGAGTAGAAGCTGGTATCCGAAGTGGAAAAATATAGAAGGATACTTCATCAAGTGCAGTAAAGAATCCTTTCACCAGTAAGAAGGAAGCTAGTGCAGTCTACGGCCCGAGGGGCCAAAGCAGACCTGAATACCGTCAAGCAGTAAATGCGGTAGTGATATCAAGGCCCACAGTTGCTCCACAATGCAACAATCAACAAAAAGGGGAAAGACCATAGAGGCAGTTCACTCGGCTCGATATGACCTTGCCTCAAATTCTACCACAATTATTGAAGACCAATCTGGTAACTCTGAGGGAAGCCCCGAAGAATCCCAACACCACTTCTCCTCATTATAACTCGAATGCCCGCTGCGCCTATCACTCCGAAAGTCCAGGTCATGATACAAACAACTGTTGGGGCTTGAAAAACAAAGTGCAAGACTTGATCGAAGCCAAAGAGATTGAGTTTGACGCTCCGGAGAAGCCCAACGTCATAACTGCTCCCATGCCCAAACATGGTCATGGAGTAAATGCTATAGGCGATGATTTATTTGTGACCTATGTGGAAGAAATTTCTACTCTGTTGACAATAGTTAAGAAGAATTTGTTGTTGGCCGGTTTATTTCCGGGCTGTGGTGAAGGTTGCCACATGTGTTTGATTCTGCCTGTTGGTTGCCACTTATTGAAATCAGGTGTTCAGCACCTGATAGATAATAAAGAGATCTTGTTCGAAAAGACTATGATTCCGTTGGTTCCAATTCAAGATGTTGCCATCATAACTGTTGTACCCCAAAATTTTCCCTCCCATATTCTTCAAAATTTTGACAAGCATCATCTCAATTTGCTCAAGTCTACTCAAGGGTTGCACAGGTCAAACACCCTCCTAAGCCAGTCAAATTAGGGTTTTGGTTCTTGCAAGGAAGTTGAGGTTTTCAAGGGCTCAATCAAGTCCCATATGCTCATATACATTGTCAAACATCTTCATGTCAAGTTTCAAGGCTCACAAGGTCAAGTTGCACAGTCAAAAACCCTAATTACTTCACAATCAACTGTAGGGGTAAAATGGTCATTTGGCAGTCAAAAGTCAAAAATTTTGGTCAACATCTTATTTTGAAGCCACAATCATAATTTGATCAAGTCTTGATCATGATTCCACAAGAATGGCTCAAAAATTCATCAAGATGCAAAAGTTTCCATTTTTGGACAACTGAAAAGTCAACTGTAACTTGACCAAGGCATAACTTTTTCATGGTTCATCAGAAAAATCCCATCCAATGCTCATCTTGAAGGGGAGGACATTTCCTACAACTCATATTCACATTCCAAGTCCAATAAATGCTCTCACAAAAAGTTATCAATTTCAACATTATAGGTCATTTTTAAAAGTCAACAAAAAGGCATTTTAAGTCAAAGACCATAACTTGAGATTGGTAAATCAAAATGACATGGGACCAAAGGCATTGGTTAGAGGACTTCAAGACCTTTCCATAATGTCCAAGAACATGTTCATATGATCAAAATTGAGCAAGATATGCATTGGAGAAGTTGGGAAATTTTTGTGAAATGGCAAAAGTCAACTAACCTTGAAACTTCAATTTTTGACAAAAGGGCCCACTTTTTTCCACTTAATTCAGCCTTGTCATGCCATCCACGTGTCCTGTGATTAATTTCAAGATTAAACATTAATTTTTCTATTTTTATTTAATTTTATTGGTTTAATTCATTTTAAATCCATAAAATTCAAATAAAAAACAAAAAAATTAATTAAGTGATATCTTGTGGTTTGAATGACCTTGATGCATCATAAGTCACATACCAAATTCGTGCCAAGCCTATTATGAGCATGAAAATTCAAATTTGGACCAAACATGGCAAGACCTTTAATGGTGGTAAAGAGGAAATCCAAAACATCATTGCATTGGTTAAAGGCTCATAATGTTGACTGATTCTCATTCATACACATATATGCAAGCCTCTCCAACAGAAAGCACAAGAAAAAGCTCTCTAAAACGGCAACCCTAATTCTCTCAAATTTTCCACAAAGTTGACAAATTCGAATTTGTTTTTTTAGCAAGTTTCAAGGAGTTTTAAGCATTCAATCGTGTTCCTGGGCATAGCAGTAATCATTCCCAACTCTTACACGAAGCAAAATCATCCCAGATCGTGCTCCCTAGCTCTCACTGGTTTGGTAAATTTCTTGAATTCGGTTTTCGTATTTCATGCATCATTAACTGTTTTTGATTGTTTGTGTGAACTCAGGATACCTATTAGAATGTATCTGATGCATAGCATGTAAGCTTTAACGCAGGAGTAAGGACTTGCCATTGTTAGAGAAGTTTTTGTTATCTTCTTCGAAACTCACCGTACAGTCGTTTTCAGGCCAAAACAATGACACCATTGAATCCGCAGGGGTTGAATTAGGGTGATAAGGTCTTTCTTTTGCTTTGATTTTGCCTATTTTGCAGGATCGGCCATTGTGCTTGCCGGAGAAGACGACCGGAGCTAGGGCTCCGACGTTGTTGACTGGATTGGACTCCGGCGTGGCTGGCGTGGCACGATAACGCGTTCTGATTCGCTCCCATGTTACACCTGGGCCCCACGCGTGTTGACTGTGTTTGAAAATTCAAAATATGCGACGTTTTTTCACTTTTAACCCATTGATTGCAGATTACAAACACCAAAGACAGCTAGCTCAGTTGGCAACGTGTTGGTTGATTTCTCCAGAGGGCATGAGTTCGATTCTTGGCCCTGACATTTTCTTTTTACCACTTTTCATAACTAACATGTTTTCTCTATTTTCTTTTTAATATTTTCATCCTAATTTAATTTATCTTTAAATAATTTTCTCATGCATTTAAAAAATCACAAAAATATTTTCCTTTTGCATTTTAATCAGAAAAATGTTTATTTAATTTTTGACATTAAAATTAATATTTTTGCATGCATATTTTAATTAATTGTTAAATAATCATTAAATTGACTTTTAATTGCTTTTAATTATCAAAATCGATCCAGAAAATTACCAAAAAATTATTCTATCATTTAATTATCATTACTAACCTAAAATGTTTTTCCTCATTCAAAAATCTTATTTTTACTAACATTTTTTTCCTCTTATGCGAGTTTCTTATATTTTCCGATGTATCTGCTTACAGGTTGTATTGGTTTGAATTATTTTCTCGCATTTTTTTCCATTATAATGTAACTGCTTCTGGAAATGTAATAGTTAATTAGGACCTCCTTTATTGCTTTATATTCTCGCACTTTATTTACCAAAAACGGGTCTTTGTTTTTTTGGCGATGTATAGACCCGCGCCTTGTAATAGTTAGAATTTACATTTCTGCAATTTACTTTCCGCATTCCTAACTGTTAACAATGCATGAAAGAATGTATGTAAATAAAATCAATCTGTAGCTCACAAATAACATGTACAAAGACAAATAACATGAAAACAACACACAAAGCACATGCCACTTCTAGGGTACGCCTCACTGGTTGCCTCGAACGTGGTCATCAAGTATAGGGTGTCTTAGAGGTCGCCCTCCTGTCTAAGATCCAGTTGCCTCGAAACGGTTGCCTCGGATAAAAGGATCTAGGACATTAGGGTTACCACTAAGGTGTCCTACCATTGCTTTGGTGACCACACTGTCCCTTAATCGAATTGACCCGAACACCTCCAACGATGGTGCTACCTACCTCTCAATGGTGGGATGGCAATATCTAAAGGGCTCTTACACAGCTTAATTCTTTAGAGTAGGTAGATTTCTCTTAAGTACTTGCTCTTTTCAAAACAAACAAACAAAACAACTTCGCACTCACACTTTCTAAAAGTTTTCAAACAAATTTTTCATACACTCTTGAGGACAGATACAAGAGTTACTTAGAAATCTTTCAAACGAAACTTTTTCAAAATCCACACACACTTGAAAAGCAAACAATTTTTGAAAACATAGAGCAAGTACCTAAGAGCCCATGGATAACCATGGATAGAAAGGGTGCTAACACCTTCCCTTTCTATAAATCTACCTCCCGAACCGAGAGACATCTCGAATAAGGAATTTTGCTGTGCTTTTGTCCTTTCCATATTGGAGAACATAAAAGACGGTGGCGACTCTTGCTTACCGCGACATTTCGCGAAACCAGCTTAAAAAACAGTCAGTTCTATTTCCACCGATCACAAGAAGTTTTACACGAACTTACCCTGCAGTAACCTTACCCCGGTTCCTCCAAAAGTCTTACACGGACTTATCTCAAGATAACCTTACCCCGATTCATCAAGAAGTTTTACACAAACTTACCCTGCAGTAACCTTACTCCGGTTCCTCCAGAAGTCTTACACGGACTTATCTCAATATGACCTTACCCCGGTTCATCAAGAAGTTTTACACGAACTTATCCTGCAGTAACCTTACCCCGGTTCCTCCAGAAGTCTTACACGGACTTATCTCAAGATGACCTTACCCCGGTCCATCAAGAAGTTTTACACGAACTTACCCTGCAGTAACCTGACCCCGGTTCCTCCAGAAGTCTTACACGGACTTATCTCAAGGTAACCCTACACTGGTTCCTCCCAAAGTCTTACACAGATTTATCCTAAGGTGACCTTACCCCGATTCCTCAAGAAGTTTTACACGAACTTATCCCAAAAAAAAACCCTACACAGGTGCTCTCTTTCCAAAAGATGAAGTTTTACACGGACTCGTCACCCAGAAACCCTACACAGGTTCTCCATTTCCAAGGATGCTGTTTTACACGGACTCGTCATCAGTAAACCCTACACAGATGTAGCTTCACATGGGCTCATCATCAGTCAACCCTACACATGTTTCCTTCTTTCTAAGATGCAGTTTTACACGAGCTCATCATCAGGCAACCCTACACAGGTTACCTCTTTCAACTCACAAAATTACAACTCAACAGATAGTCTCCAAATGGCATCTATAAGCCCATTCCCGACAAGGTTCTGTCACATATCCAGATGGCATCTATAAGCCCATCCTCCCATCCATCACATTTCCAAATGGCATCTATAAGCCCATTCCCGACAAGGTTCTGTCACGCCTCCAGATGGCATCTATAAGCCCATCCTCCTATCCATCATCTCTCCAAATGGCATCTGTAAGCCCATTCCCGACATCACACTGCTGATATTCTACTATGTGAGTGCAAATTTCTGGGCACTCTAGTGTTCAATCATCTTCCACCTTCGGATCATGAAAGGCACGCAAGCCAATCTACGTCCTCAGGTATAAGAAGATTGAACAGGGGCAACTGTTGTACCCCAAAATTTTCCCTCCCATATTCTTCAAAGTTTTGACAAGCATCATCTCAATTTGCTCAAGTCTACTCAAGGGTTGCACAATAACCATTTCCGCCAATCCTTCCAAGGTTTCCTCGAGAAAACCTGTTAGGATTACACCCGTCCCAAGAATTTCTCTGTTAATAATTACTGTCCCTGGTCCTATCCCATACACTTCGAATAAGGCTGTCCCTTGGCACTATGGTGCTGATGTGTATTACCATGGAGTTAAACAAGATTCAAGAGTGAGGAAGTTGCTGTTAATGTCAGCAATATTGTCGGGGCTAGCAAGGTCACCAGGAGTGGAAGACTCTTTTCTCCTGAGATCTCCCCTCTGACTATCCACAAACCTGTTGTCATTCCATCTGCTAGTACATCAACTACTGTCCTGGTTCCTATTCCAGTTATCACCCCTATTGCCGAGCCATCTGGGACTCGGGGAAAAGAAATCACAGGTGATCCTATCCGGACGGAGGCACCTAAGAAGATCATTGTAGAAACCTCTAAGCAAGAGATAGAGGAAATTTTGAAGATTATCAAGAAGAGCGACTACAATGTGGTCGAACAGCTGGGGCAGACCCCGTCAAAAATCTCCATGTTGTCCTTGTTGTTGTGTTCTGAATCCCATGCAAAGGCTCTGATTGCATTCCTCAAAATTGTGCATGTGTCGCAGGAAACTTCATCCGATCAGTTCAAAGATTGCGTAGCTAGCCTGACTGTCGACAATGGGTTGGGTTTCTCAGATGCAGATCTAACTGATAAAGGAAGGAATCATAATGATGCTCTACACATCTCGATCGAGTGTCGGGGCACTACTATGGCCCATGTACTGGTGGATATCGGGTCCTCATTGAATGTTCTGCCAAAGAAAGCATTAGACCGTCTGGACTGTGAAGGTTTGATTCTAAAGCCGAGCAATATTGTGGTCAGGGATTTCGACGGGTCAAAAAGGATGGTGCATGGGGAGGTGGACATCCCTATTAAAGTTGGTTCTCAGACTTTCGCATCCACCTTCTATGTGATGGATATCAGACCATCATATTCTTGTTTGTTGGGTCGCCCTTGGATTCATAAGGTTGGAGCAGTGACTTCCACACCCCATCAAATGTTGAAATATCCAGTAAAGGGGAAGATTGTCACAGTACAAGGTGAAGAGGAGTATATGGTGAGCCATCTCAATTCCTTCCGCTACATGGAGATGGATGGGGAATTCATTGAAACCCCTTGTCAGAACTTTGAAGAGGTCCCTCAGACCTTGGCGTTAATTGAAGTTACTACCGATAAACCTCTTATGAAGATGGCTTCTCTCAAGGATGTCAGAGCTGTAATTGAAGAAGGTGGGGGTACCAATTGGGGCCGGCTCCCTGATTTTACTCACAAAACTGACAAATTTGGTTTGGGCTTTACTACAGGGGCTCAAAGGGTTGTTAGGCGCGCGCGGATTGGAAGAACTCCTCTGCACATCAACAATCAGAGAGTTAATGCAATTGAGGACAGTGAAGAAGATTCAGACATCGACAGCTGGATCTACCCTACAACTAATGGTGGACTAAATAACTAGACGGCGAAGGACTTCATACCTGTTTCTTTTATTCCACAATAATTGACTTTTGTTTTAAGAGTTGTAATAGACAGTTTGAAACTTTACAGTCGGGTGCCTTGCCCGAGGCATCTTGGCTCTGTTTGTGAGGGCTTATTATTTGTCATTTTATATATCATTAATAAAACATTGGAAGTTTCTTGCATTACAAATTTTGCGCTCCTTGTCTTTCTTTTCTATCTCTCACTTTATCAAAACAGCTATTCTCTCACACACACTTATGTATCATAATGCAGATCCATATCCACTCTAGATCCCATTGATAACAACTCTGCTACTGCCAGTTATGACTTCGAAAATTCGATCAACCAAGCCGAGGATGAAGGTGAGGCTGATTGTGAGGTGCCTAGAGAACTTGCTAGGCTGTTACAGCAGGAATAGAGGGCCATACAACCTCATGAAGAGCAAGTTGAGTCAGTGAATTTGGGTACAGAGGAAGACAGGAAAGAGGTCAAGATAGGTGAAAATCTGGAGCCTAGTGTCAAGCAACAGTTGATACAAATGCTACACGACTATGTTGAGATCTTCGCTTGGTCTTATGAAGACATGCCTGGTTTGGACACCGATATTGTGGTTCATCGCTTGCCAACTAAAGAAGACTGTCCTCCAGTAAAACAGAAGGTTCTCCGTATGCACCCTGAGATGTCTGAGAAAATCAAAGCTGAAGTCATGAAACAGTTCGATGCGGGATTTTTAGCTGTCACTTCTTATCCGCAGTGGGTTGCCAATGTTGTTCCAGTACCTAAGAAGGATGGTAAGGTACGGATGTGTGTGGACTATAGATATCTGAACAGGGCAAGCCCCAAGGATGATTTCCCACTTCCTCACATCGATGTTCTGGTCGACAACACCGCACAACATAAGATCTTCTCCTTCATGGATGTTTTTTTTGGCTACAACCAGATCAAGATGGCTCCTGAAGACATGGAGAAGACAACTTTCGTTACACAGTGGGGCACCTTTTCCTACAAGGTAATTCCTTTCGGGTTGAAGAATGCTGGGGCAACGTATCAGCGCGCCATGGTCGCTTTGTTCCACGACATGATTCACCATGAGATTGAGGTTTATGTTGATGACATGATAGCAAGGTCCCAGACTGAGGAAGAGAACCTTGACCATCTCCAGAAACTGTTCGACAGGCTGAAGACGTACAAACTGAGGTTGAACCCGAACAAGTGCACC
Organism: Vicia faba; assembly: GCA_948472305.1. Taxonomy (NCBI): domain Eukaryota; kingdom Viridiplantae; phylum Streptophyta; class Magnoliopsida; order Fabales; family Fabaceae; genus Vicia; species Vicia faba. The sequence goes on from OX451735.1 coordinate 1,035,374,426, forward strand.
TTCGGGGTAAGGTCTGGTAAGCTGCTGGGTTTTATCGTCAGTGATAAGGGTATTCAAGTGGATCCCGCAAAGGTAAAAGCCATACAAGAGATTCCAGCTCCCCACACAGAAAAGGAAGTTAGAGGTATCTTGGGACATCTAAATTACATTTCCAGGTTCATTTCACATTCGACTGCTACTTGTGAGCCAATCTTCAAGCTGCTGAAGAAAGATCAAGTGGTAAAATGGAATGAGGAATGCCATACCACTTTCGAAAGAATCAAAGAATACCTTCAAGAGCCACCAATTCTGATGCCTCCAGATGAAGGAAGACCTTTGATTTTATACTTGACAGTGCTGGACAATTCAATAGGGTGTGTGCTGGGGAAGCATGACGAGTCTGGCCGAAAAGAGCACTCTATTTACTACCTTAGCAAAAAGTTTACCGAATGTGAGACCCGATACTCATTGCTCGAGAAAACTTGCTGCGCTTTGGCATGGGCTGCTCGCTGGCTGAGACAGTATATGCTGACTTACACTACCTTATTGATATCAAAGATGGATCCAATCAAGTATATCTTCGAAAAGCCTACCCTGTCCGGAAGAATAGCGAGATTGCAGATGATCCTAACTGAGTATGACATCCAATACACAACCCAAAAAGCAATCAAGGGGAGTGTATTGGCGGATCATTTGGCGCATCGGGCTGTGGACGACTACCAATCCATGAATTTCGAGTTCCCGGATGAGAACATCATGTTGGTGATCGACTGTGAAGAACCTGGACCGGATGAAGGACCTGGGGAAGGATCCCGATGGTCTATGTATTCTGACGGAGCCTCAAACGCGTTAGGTAATGGAATTTGCGTTGTAATTATATCTCCTGAGGGCTATCATACTCCGTTCACCGCCCGATTATGTTTTAACTACACCAACAATATGGCGGAGTATGAAGCATGTATCCTGGGTCTTCGAGCTGCTATTGACCTGAGGATTAAGTTCTTGAGTGTATTCGAAGATTCTGCTCTGGTGATCAGTCAGATCAAAGGCGAGTGGGATACGAAGCACCCAAACCTTATTCCTTACAAAGAGTATGTATTTACATTGCTCCCACATTTTGAGGAGATAACCTTGGAACACTTCCCGAGAGAAGAGAACCCGTTAGCGGACGCGCTAGCTACCATGTCTTCTATGTTCAAGGTCAGGTGGGACAATGAAGCTCCCGAGATTACCATCGAGAGGATGGACGAACCCGCACATTGTTGTGACATTGAGACTGAAGAGGTAGTAGATAAACCCTAGTTTCACGAAGTAAAGAGGTATCTTTAGACTCAAGAATACCCCGATGGTGCATCTGTTAATGATAAGAAGTTTTTGAGAAGGTTCGCTACGAATTTCTTCATTAGCAATGAGATCCTTTATAAGAGTAACCATGATTCAACCTTACTGCGATGTGTGGACAAAAGCGAGGCAGAAAAGAACATGGCAGAGTTACATGAAGGTACCTTCGAAACTCATTCTAGTGGACATACCAAGGAAAAGAAAATTCTACGGGCAGGATATTACTGGTCTACTATGGAAGTCGACTGTTGTCAGCATTCTTGAACCTGTCATAAGTGCCAAGTCTATGCAGATAAGGTGCATGTACCTCCGGTTCCTCTGAATGTTTTGACAGCTCCTTGGCCTTTCACAATGTGGGGCATCGATATGATAGGTGAGATCAGAACTACTGTGTCTAACGAGCATCGCTTCATTTTGGTGGCTATTGATTACTTTACGAAGTGGGTTGAGGCAACTTGCTTTTCTACAGTGACCAAGAACGTTGTGGCACGGTTTATCCGACACAATCTGATTTGTCGATATGGTGTACCAAAGAGGATCATCACGGAAAATGGTATAAATCTCAATAATACGATGATCACCGAGCTCTGCAAACAATTTAAGATTCAGCATCATAACTCTTCTCCCTACCGGCCGAAGATGAATGGAGCTATCGAAGCGGCTAACAAGAACATCAAGAAGATTGTGTAGAAGATGACAGTGACATACAAAGACTGGCACGAGATGTTACCACTCGCTCTTCATGGGTACCACACCTCAGCAAGGACATCAACAGGGGCAACACCCTACTCTTTGGTGTACGGCATGGAGGCAGTCTTACCCATCGAAGTCCAGATACCCTCTCTCAGGATTATGAAGGATGCGGGTTTGAGTGAAGACGACTGGATCCAGACCTGACTTGATCAGCTGAATTTAATCGATGAAAAGAGGCTTACTGCCATTTGTCATGGTCAGACGTATCAGAAGAGAATGATTAAGGCATTTAACAAGAAAGTCAGACGTCAAGAATATCAAGTCAGGGATCTAGTGATCAAACGCATCATACTACCGCAAGGTGATCGCAGGGGCAAATGGACCCCCACATACGAAGGGCCATTTGTGGTTAAGAACATTTTCTTCGGAGGAGCTATGATTCTAACCACCATGGATGGTGACGACCTTCCTCACCCCGTCAATGCAGACATAGTGAAAAGATACTATGCATAATCAAAGACCCGCTAGGTTGACTGGCCTAGGCAAAAATAAGGGCTTCCCGGAGAACCAAAAGGGTTCGGGAAAAAGTAAGGGATGAAAATGAAAAAACTGTACACTCGGCAAGTCAAAAACCTGAAAAGGCAGCTTGGGCAAAAAAGGGTATCCCGGTAGACTGAAGACCCGAAAGGGCGGTCCAGACAAAAATTAGGGATCAAAGCGTAACACTATGTCTCATTGGATCATCATGTGACCAGACTTCGATATTGACTATCAAGCTCGGACGACGCCAATCAATTTGATCCACCTTCGACCAAGCAAAGTGATGAGACGCTCGAAGATATAAAGGCAATAGCAGAGTTGGAACCCAATGGGATTGTTTCACATAGCTGTTTTTCTTTCTTTTTCACAAATTATATAATTTCTATCTTTCAGCGGCATTCTCTCACTAGGACGTCAGCCTCTTGTACTAAATGCCTATTACAGGCCAACTTCAAAGATCAATACAATTCGTTTTCACAAGAAATTTCAAATTGTTTTTCTTTTTCTATTTTATTTTGCAAGAACGTCCAATGGTTCATTTTTTATATATGCATTTGAAAATAATTGCTGCTCATAAATATTTACATAAGAAACAAAAGACAATTACTCGAAATTCCAGGAACAAGGGCAAAGAAGAAGTGTCTGAACCTTACAGTTGCTCCACTCACCAGGTACAGGGACAGAGCCAACTTGAGAATTTGACTAAAGGTATATAGACTCCCTGCAGAGTAGGAAGTATCCAAAGACAGTGGTGTTAGCTCTCCCCAGTCGAGGTTCATAATCGCAAATGAGTCAGCAAAATTCTCCCCAAGCAGAGTTCATTTATCACCAGTAATAGAAGCTCACCACCAGCTGAGTTTATTTCTCCAAATTAGCAGATTGTCCAATAGAGTATCTCTCTTCCCCACAAAGTCATCCCCCTACAGGATTATTCTCAAACAGAGTCTCTCCCTGCAGAATATTCTCGAGCATAACGGACGCAAGTCTCCAGATAATCATCTTCGGTCACTATCCCCAGCGGGAACGAAGAACTCAACTCCTTATACTCTCCAACAGTAGTCCAGGATTTATTCTCCCCAGCCGGAGAACATCACAAGAACATTGAATATCCATACATCATGGCATGCGCATATGCATCATACAACACAATCTCATTTATTTTGAGAACATCATTACTCAATACATTCCATACATCATGACATTACATACGACTAACTCTTTACCTTTTAGGGAAAGATGCAATCAAGTTCTCGCAAGTTTTCTCTAGTTCAGTCAAATCAATACTAAGATTTCTATTCCAGTTCAAGCTTCGAAGCCCGGAAATCGACCGAAAAATAGCTTAACCCTCAGCAAGTTATTGTGAAGCCTGGAAATCGACCAGATAGTCGTAAAGGATACCATGAAGCCTAGAATCGACCATACAGTGGTATAAGACACCGTGAAGCCTGGAGCACGACCAGATAACAGTATAAGACGCTGTGAAGACTGGATCGCGAACAGATAGCGGCAAAGGACACTGAAACCTGGGACACGACAAGATAACAGTATAAGGTACTGCGAAGCTTGGAATTCGACCAAATAGAAGTTTACTCGGCCAATTACTATGAAGCCTGGAAGTCGACCAAACATTAGTATACCTTAAAATTCAAGTTGAAACCCGAATGCGACCGAATAACCACTTAATTCCTTTTGAAGCCTAGAGCACGACCAGATAAGAATTGAAATTGCAAAGCCTGGAGGACGACCAGATAGCAAGTTTAATCTCATCTTCCCAGTAATTCACTATAAAACCTGGAACACGACCAGATAACAGTCAGTCTTATTTTCCTCAACAAATCACTATAAAACCTAGAGCATGACCAGATAGCAATCAGTCTTATTTTCCTTAGCAAATCACTGTAAAACCTAGAGCACGACCATATAGTAGTTCCTTGCCACCTCCTCGACTTAGAGATGATTCCCTAGTAGAGTAACGGACAACTGAAGCTCCTAAAATTCTACTTCTCCCAAGACAGAGACCAGCGTGTCCCAGCGAAATCCTCCTCAACAACAGGTATATGGGTTCTCGCAAAGGAATCTCTTATGCGATCAACACTTCTTCGGATGGCATATTTAAGCCCATCTTCCTTCATTGACTTCCAAATGGCATCTATAAGCCCATTCCCGATATCGCAAGACAAGCACCACTTCACGCGAGTGCAAATTTCTATGCACTCTAGTGTTCAATCATCTTCAACCTTTAGATCACGAAAGGCAGACAAGCCAATCTACATCCTCAGGTTTAAGAAGATTGAACAGGGGAAGCTGTTGTACCCCAAAATTTTCCCTCCCATATTTCTCAACACATGTCAAGTAAGGTCCTCAAGTTGCTTAAGGAAATCCAAGAGTTGACCAGATAAACTCTCTCCTAAGGCAGTCTACCTCAAATTAGGGTTTCATTTTGCATCAAGATGCTTGAGCCCAAAGGATCCCAAATGTTCACCATTGTCCTAATATATTCTCAAGATCATCCATGTCAAGTTTCAATCCTTGCAGAGGAAATTTGCTCAGTCAATTGCTCAAAGGCCGGAAAATCGACTATGCTAGGGCAAAAGTCAACTGTGGCCCACATACAGTTAAACTTCAATGGTTTTGGTGAACATCCTCATTTTGAAGTATTATTCATCATTTGGTCAAGGGTTGATCATGATTCCTCAAGGATTGCTCACAATTCATCAAAACCCAAAAGTTGTTAAATTAGGGTATAGTAGGAAAAGTCAACTCAACTTTGACCAAGCATAACGTTTCATACTTTATTAAAAATGACCCGTCCAAAGCTCATTTTGAAGAGGATGTGATTCCCTATAATCCATCTTCATCCCCCAAGTTCAAAATATGCACTCACAAGAAGATATGAATTTGGACATTATAGGTCATTTTGAAAAGTCAACAAAAACACCTTTTAGGTTAAAGATTCATACATGAACATGGAAGACTCAATTGAGATGATACCAAAAGGGTTGCTTATAGGACATCTTAAGCTTTCTAAAAAGTCCAAGAACACCTCTCTAGGGTCAAAATTGAGAGAGTTATGCATTGACAAAGTTGACCCTTTTTGCAAAATTGCCAAAAGTCAAATATGTCCAAAATTGCATTTTTTTTGCTAAATGGGCCCAACTTTTTATGCTTGCACTGAGTTTGTAATGTGACCCACGACCCATGATCCCTTCCACTTGTCATTATTTTATTTTTGTTATTTATTTTGATTTTATTTCATTTAAATCAAATAAAATCAATATAAAATAGTGAAAATATTAAAAACTAATTAAATCTTGAGATTTTGTGCATGATTATGTCCATTACACAGCTGGAAACAAGATCAAATCGTGCAAGGTTCAAAATGCACAGAAAAAGATTGAATTTGCTTGTTTTGGAAAGATTTGGTACAAGGATCAAATCATGAATCAATATTCATAATTGGAAGAGATTTGATACAAAATTGCAACCCTAATGCACTCTAGTATACATAAGGAACAAAAACAGATCAAAAGAAAGAGGCTAGAGGTGTGAAAAGGCAGAGAACCAATTTCAAAAATTCAAGAAAAAGTTTCAAACCAATTTCCAAGTTTCAGGCCATCTCAAGCCATTCTAATCATACCAATCGTTTGCTGGACATCCCTGGATCGTGTTTCAATCGCTAGCAAGCCTCCCCACACTCAGAATCACTCTGTAAGAGTCACACGATTTGTCTCTTTTCTTGAAATCGAATACATTGATTCTGGCATATTTAGCATGATTAATTGACATGTTTATAATCCTTGAGATGTTTGCAAGCTAATGGTTGTATTCAATTTCATTTTTATTCACTGTACAGCAAAATTCCATGGCTAGGGTTTTTCTTCGTTTTTAGGGATTTCTTGTACAGGAACAATTAGGCATGGATAATGGTACCATGATGCTCGTGAGGTTTAAACGAGTTGATTGGTACCATTGGTTTTCATTTATCATGCATATACAAGATTTTGGAAATGCACAGAGGCTATACCTATAGTGAACGTCTGTAGGTAAAAGCTTTGATTTCTAAAACGATAGGCCAGTGAAGGAGACGATGGCGTGGCAGCATGTGACTCATCCGTTTGAATTTTGCGCGTTTCAGAGTTTGGCATTTTGTGTTTATCATATAATATTTATTTGTTATTGTTTACACAACTAACACAGCCAGCTCAGTTGGCAAGCGTGTAGTGGGAGAATGCTTAAGGGCTTGGGTTTGATCCCCAGGTCCCAACTTTTATTCTTGCTTTTCTTGAATAGGCAATCCAGCGTGTTACATGGCAGGGGGTCATCGTGTACTACCCAGATCTGGCCATCCCATCCATCAACGCCCCAGATCCAAGGCTATCCTTTGAAGGTCCACCATGTGCCTGAGTCAAGCATGCCCACAGGATCTAGCAAAGTCAATGAGGTCAGGAGCTTATTGGGCTTAGAATTGCAAATAGCACCCCCCTTTCTAAAACAACATCATGCCCATTTTTCTTTCTTTTCTATTTATTTCTTTTATTTAATTTAAATTTTCTTAATTATTTTTAACCAAAATTAATTTCTTTTTCACAAAAATTATGAATTCAAGAGTTTGTAAAAAATTAGAATTAGTTTGTTTTTTTTATCAAATTTAATTTAATTTAATTTAGTTTCATTTAATTTAGCGAAATTATAACCTTTTTTTTTTAAAAAGTTAAAATCAATTAGAAAAATTAGGGTTCAACTCTTGATTTAATTTTATTTCCTTTCTCAAAAATAAAAAATACAAAAATAGGTTAATTTAATTATTTTTCTTAAATAAAAAATTAATTAGTAATTAGGTTTTTACTTAATTAAGCTTTATTTTCTCAAATAAACAAAAAAAAACGACAAATATGATTTTCCCTTTAAATTGCAATTAGGTTTAGTTGGGGTCAAAACCCTAATTATATTGTATTCGATTCATCGCGCGCGTTTGTGTTTTTTACGATATTGATGTTACTGTCCACGATATGTAATAGTTTAAGACTAGGACTTTCTTTTATTTTATCATTTTTTACGGGTTTTTTGGCTATGTAATTAATCCCTACCCCGAAGCCTTGTAATAGCGTAGGTTTTATTTTCTCGCATTTCAATTCTCGCAAATATTAACTGTTTAGATGTATGTTGATAGAATTGTATGACAAGATTGCATGATAATTTAAAACGGCTAGAAAACCCTAATGTGCAAAGATAATAACTGAAATCAAAACACTCGCACATGTACACTCCTAGGGTATACTCTCACTTCGGTTGCCTTCGGTAAACAATCATTAAGTATAGGGTGTCTTAGTGGTTGCCCTCCCTACTAACAAAGATCAAAAGTCCCATTCGAAAATGTTGCCTCGGAAACATCGCCTCGGAAATGTTGCCTCGAATATGATCTTAAGACTTTAGGGTTATTACTAAGACATCCTAACATTGCTTTAGTGATCGTACGTTCCTTTCGAATTGACCCTTATGAACTCCAACGACGGTGCTACCCATTTCTCAATAGTAGGATAACGCTGTCTAAAGGAAACAAGAATAGAAACGATCTTTTTTCGAGTAGGTAGATAACTGTTAGGTACTTGCTCAAAATAACAAATCTTTTACACAAACACTTTCAAAACAAAGTTTTTCAAAAACAACTTTGTAACACTCTTGAGGACAGAAACAAGGGTTAAAATGAAGTAAAACAAAACTTTTCAAAACAAGCACACACAAGCAATTTTAAAAAGATGAGCAAGTACCTAAGAGCCCATGGAAAACCATGGATAGAAAGGGTGCAACACCTTTCCTTTCTATAATCTACCCCCCGTACTCAGAATATCTCGAAAAAGGATTTTTCTGTGCTTTTTTCCTTTCCGTTTGGATGAAATAAAAGTCGGTGGCGACTCTTGCTTACCACGACATTTTGTGAACATAAAACGCAAAATGCAAACCAGCATTTTTAAAACAGTCGGTTCTTCCACCGTATCACAACCTTGTAGCAAAATATTCCCCATTGTATGACAAAGGTTTTCTTCTCCATGTATTCAGGCGCCATTTTGATTTGGTTGTAACCTGAGAAATCGTCCATGAAGGAAAACACTTTGTGTTGTGCAGTACTGTCAACTAGGATGTCAATGTGGGGAAGTGGGAAATCATCCTTAGGGATTGCTCTATTCAATCCTCTATAGTCCATGCACATTAGTACCTTGTCGTCCTTCTTAGGCACGGGAACAACATTGGCAACCCATTGAGGATAGGAGGTGACAACCAAGAATCCAGCATTGAATTGCTTCATGACTTCAGCTTTAATCTTCTCTGACATATCTGGTCGCATGCGACGGACCTTTTGTTTTACTGGTGGGAAATCCTCTTTTGTAGGTAGACGATGCACCACAATATCTGTATCAAGTCCTGGCGTGTCTTCATACGACCATGCAAAGACCTCAACATACTCGTGTAGCAACTGAATCAGACGCTCCTTGACACTGGGTTCCATATTGGCACCCATCTTGACTTCTCTTTTGTCTTCCTCGGTACCTAGGTTGATTGTATCCACGGGTTCCTCGTGAGGCTGAATGGTTTTCTCTTCTTGTAGTAGTAATCTGGCAAGTTCCCCGGGTACTTCACAATCTTCCTCACCTTCATCTTCAGCTTGGTAGATTAGATTTTTAGAGTCACAGAAGGCCGTAGTAGAACCATTACCCATGGGATCCCGAATGGATGTAGACCTGCAGTGTGAGTGTGTGTAAGGGTATAGCTATCTTTGAAAGAAATGAAAATGTAAAAAAGAAAAACAATGAGCACCAAGTTTGTATGCAAAACATCCATGATTCATTGATGTCATATGGAAATGAGATAATAACCCTTACAAATGGACCATTGCGCCTCGGGTAAGACACAAGGTTTTAAGAGTTTGAATTGTTTTAATATTAAATATCCAACAAAATGTAAAGACAAATTACTGTGGGATAAAAGTGAACGGGACAAAATCTCTAGCCTTCCAATTGCTGAGCCCTCCACTGACAGTTGGGAAGATCCAATCCTCCAGGTTGCAACCATCTTCATCATCCTCTACCGCGTTGACTTCACGGTTGATGATCTTCAGGCGTGGTCCTCCAGCACGAGCGCGACGTACAACCTTCTGAGCAATTGAAGTGAAACCCATGCCAAATTTGTCAGACTTGTATGGGATATCTGGGAGTTTCCCGCAGATAATGCACCCACCTTATTCTATCACTGCCTTTGTATCCTTCAAAGATGACATTCTGAGTGGAGGCCTTGAGATTTTGGGAACAGCCCTGGTTGTTGCCACATCTTGCGGGACTTCCTCAAAGTTTTGGAATGGAGTTTCAATAAATTCACCATCTAACTCCACATATCTGAAGGAACTGAGATGGATGATCATATACACTTCTTCTCCATGAACGGTGATAATCTTCCCTTGGATTGGATACTTCAGCATTTGGTGCAACATAGAAGTGACAACGCCAGCATTGTGAATCCACGGCCTGCCTAGCAAGCAGAAATATGAGGGGCAGATATCCATTACATAAAAAGTTAAATCAAATGTTTGGGTTCCAACTTTTATGGGGATATCCACTTCCCCATGCACCATCCTTTTTGAGGCGTCAAAGGCCCTTACTACTATGTTACTCGACTTTAATGTCAATCCCTCACAATAAAGCCTATAAAGAGCTTTTTTAGGCAATACATTTAGAGATGAGCCAGTGTCCACCAAAACATGAGCCAAAGGTTGTGCCCCTACATTCAACTGAGACGTGCAATGCCTCATTATGCTTCCTTCCTCTTGGCGTTAAATCAACATCCAAAAAACCTAGACCATTATCTGCAATCAAGCTGGCTATGCAGTCTTGGAACTGATCGGCAGATGTTTCTTGGGGTACATGGGCAGTTTTCAGGAATTTTACCAAGGCTTTTGCATGTGCCTCAGAACATAGTAGTAAAGCCAGCATGGAAATTTTGGATGGAGTTTTCCCCAGTTGCTCAACTACATCGTAGTAGCTTCTTTTTATGATCTTTATAATTTCCTCCATCTCTTTCCGGGAGGTTTCAGGGATAGCCAATGATTGTGCCTTTGTCCGGACAGGCTCAATCAAAATACTTTTACCTCGAGTCTCGGTTAAATCGGCAGCAGGAATATCAGTAGGAGTGATAGCATCGATTGTAATAGCTTTGTCAGTTGGAGTATTGGTGGAGATGATTGTAGGACTTGGAATAGCCTTCGGAGGAGCAACAACAACAAGAATGATTACGGGTCCAGAAACTGCTTTTGGGGGAGCAATTTCTGGAGAGAATATCCTTCCGCTTCGGGTAATCTTACTAGTCCCTGCAATATTACTGATATCGGGGTCAACTTTTTCAGAACTTGAATCTTCGGCAGCTGTCCATTCTTGTTTGATATCGTGGTAGTAGACATCCCCTCCATAATTCCATGGTATGGTTTTTTCTGACGAATACGGGACTTGTCCAGGCATTGTAATTATCAAATGAGCTGCTTTTGGAACTGATGTAATTCTAACGGGTCTTTTGGTGGAGACCCTAGAAGAATTGGCGGAAATGGTAATGATAGACACATCATTAAGAGGAACAGGTGGAACAGAAGTCTTTTCAAACAAAATTTCCTTGTTATCTATTCGGCACTGAACGCCTGCTTTCAACAAAGGACAGTTGGTTGGTGAGGAAAAACAGAAATGAAAGCCATTATCACAGCCTGGGAATACACCAACAATCAACAAATTCTTTTTGATAATTAGAAGTGGGGTCACAAGTTCATCAACTAAAGTAACAAATATATCTTCTCCAATGGCGTTGGTAGTATGGTCGTGTTTGGGCATAGGGGCAGAAATGACATTTGGCTTTTCAGGTGCATCGAATTCAATCTCTTTGTCTTCAATGAGGTCTTGTACTTTGTTCTTTAGAGCCCAACAATTGTTAGTGTCATGGCCGAGACTCTCCGAGTGGTATGCACAACGGGCATTAGGATGATGGTAAGGAGATGTTGTGTTAGGATTCTTTGGAGCTTATTTCAAGTTCACTAAGTTGGATCTTAACAGATGTGGCAATACTTGAGATAAGGTCATGTTAATTCTAGTGAATTGTCTAACTGGTCTTTCCATCCTTGGTTGATTGTTTCTTTGCTGATCAGGCGCAGGTTTAGGAATCATAACAGCCCCCATCATTGGACGGCGTTCGGCCCTATCTTGATTTCTCTGAGGATAAATAGTAACCACTTCTTTCTTTCCGATAAATGGCTTCCTTATAAAAGCAGAGGATGTATCTTTCTGAATCTTTCCACTCTTTATCCCGACTTCTACCCTCTCTCGGTCAATATCAGTTCAGTAAAACCTGCCGATGAACTCCCAATTAGGTGATTGAAGAAGGGACCGGACAAGGTGCCTAAAAACATGTCTACTAATTCTCTTTCAGATAGGGGAGGTTGAACTCTTCCAGCCAAGTCTCTCCATTTTTGCGCATAGTCCTTGAAGCCTTCATTGGAAACCATGGCCATACTCTAGAGTTGAGTACAGGTAGGTGCAAGATCAGCATTGTATTGGTATTGTTTGTAAAAGGCTGAAAGAGATCTTCCCAGTTATGAACATTGGCTCTTTCTAACTGATAAAACCAATCAAGTTGAGTTCCAGACAGACTGTCTTGGAAGAAGTGTACCCATAAATATTTGTCAGTGGTATGGGGCTGGATTTTCCTCACATAGGACCAGAGATGCATTTTTGGACATGAGACTCCGTCATACTTGGCGAACACAGGTGCTTTGAATTTTGGAGGAATGAAAATCCCCGATACTAAACCCAATTCCTCAAAGTCCAATCCAGGCACTTTTTGGATTTCCATTGCGCTCAACTGCTCTTCGAGATGTTTATACTTGTCATTAGCTGGAGGGTATTGTTCTTCAGAATAGTCTTATTCTTCCTCTTCCTCTTATGATTCTGACTGGACAATTATTTCCTTGCCCTTCCTATCTTGGTTGTCTTTCTCACCGGATGTTGTTGCAAAGTCTAAGGCCCTTCTTGTTTGCCCTTGGAATCTTCTTCCCATGTTTAGAACTCCAGTTATCTTCTTTGTCTTCTTTTTCTTCTCCTCATCCAGAAAAGTCTTCAACTCTTCTTGTCCTTTGGCCAGAGTTAGGAACAACTGTTGAAACTGTACATTCTGAGCTTGGAGGTCCTTCACCGTTTGCTCGAGATCCATCTTACTGAAATAAACAGTAGAGAGATGAGAAGACTTGTTGCAAGAAACCTTCTTATGTTATGATGAATGATAAATGCATATGTAATGATTTCAAGGATTTTAAGATTCAAATTTTTTTTAGACAAAAAGGAAACACACGTTATATTAATAAGTTAAAGCTTTTGAGTACATCAATGCCTTCTTGGGCAAAATAATACAAAAAACTCTAAGATAAAAAGGTGGTCTGCATCCTCTTTGGTGCAATGTAAGCATTAAGAGTTTTCTCCTCATGAAGTAGCCTAGTGAGTTCCAAAACCTTCTTCTCGCTTGCGTAGAATTGGGCTTCAAAGGTATCTCGCCCCCCCTTGAGTTGTATCCAATCCCTTTGTAGGTCTTCAAGAGAGGTAGGCATGTCAAGATGTAGGATATTGTATGGAACATCTCCTTCCATGAAAGGCTCAATGATTACTGGGAGAATGGAGGGGTAAGACATCATAAGACTATGAGCACGAGTTCGTACCCATTTGAGGTAAGGCTCAAGAGGGATAGAATTATTGTGCCCCCGAGTCTTGCTATCTACCTTGTTTAACATCCTCCAAGCTCGGACAAATCTCTGGCGAAGACCTTGATCGTCGTTGTCATAGTCAAATACCAACCCTTGAATCAGCATCTCGTGGGGGCCATCCCTTCGGGCATAACCAAACTGTCTTAAGGCTAAGCAAGGGTTCTAGGTGATACCTCCCCTAATGCCAAGTAAAGGGACATTAGGAAATTACCCACAACGATCGACAATAGTAACATTCTCTATGGATCGGGAGCACCAATAGATGTCTGGATGTTTGAGCATCATAAACCTTTGTGACCACCTTGAACCTTGCTCATTCTTTAATACAGATTGAGGAAGATGCGAAATAAACCATATTGCCAAGAGAGGAGTGCAACACATAAGGACACCTCTTTTCCTCATTGTGCGAGTGTGAAAAGAGTGTAGGATATCCCCTAGCAATGTAGGCACCGGGTTGCGGGATATGAAGATTTTGACGGTGTTTACATCTATGAGTTGGTCAGGATTTGGAAACAAAACCATCCCATATATGAGGAGAGCCACAATTTCCTCAAAGGCTTGCAAATCCAAGGAATCCCAACAGTTTTGGGCTTTCTCAAACAGGAACTTTGCTAGGAAACCCTTGACACCACTTCTTGTTTCCCAATGAGTTGTGACATCAGATGAGTGCAAGTGTAGAGCTTGAGAAATATCTTCTGGCTTTGGGTCTCTTCTGTACCGTTTAAAGGTAGTTGATTGAGAATGGGAATCCTCAAGAGTCGGGAGAATTCTTCCAAAGTAGGCACAAGTTGATATTCGGGAAATATGAAGCAATGGTGTAAAGGATCAAAGAATTGAAAGAGCACCTTCATCATGTCCTCATCTGTGTTGGAGGTGACCAAGTTGAGTAGGCGACCATGTCTCTCGCTGAATGGAGAGTTTTTAGGAATCCTTGAAGCTAGCTCCTTAAGTTGTGAAGGGATCCTCACAAGATTGACTTGAATAGTTTTCCTGTGAAGTGAATCCATATCCTACAAAACAAGAAGAAAGATGAATCCAAAAATCCTTGAAACAGTTAGTGAATATGTATGATGTTTATGATGTTCATGATGTTATGTACAAGTATGTATATACAAACAAATCAAACAAATCCTTAGGTTTAGGCTTGCATAGAGTTTTATAGGTAAGTACCCTCTTTAAGTTTAGTTGGCTCAAACTTGTCCTAGTAATAGTAATCGGGTTCTAAGGAGCTCAATATCACTAGTTTGTTTCCTTGGTCATTGTTTCAGCACAAGCCTCTTTAATGGCGACCGAAATATACCAAGAAACCAAACCTCAATGAGTGTAGTATCGAGTATCTACCAACTTTGGACTGCACCAAATCCGGTCATCTCACTACATCCTAAAGGCCAAGTTGGTTGAGTAAAGGTTCTAAAAGTTCATTGGTGCTTCGTGACATCACTCAGCGGCCCCGTATTCTCTTTGATTAACTCAAAGGCTACCAGTACCCACAAATATGTCGCACTAACGTAGCTATTTCTTAGACCATGTCGGTATACCCCGCACAGTTTCCACAACGTATTGCTACTTACCTATAATGTATCCCAAATCCGGGTAGAGGATTCAAACCCAAACAAAGAACCATAATGTAAAGCATACAAGTCAAACAATGAAAGCAAGTAAATGTGATCTAGCCCTAAGGTAACCCTACTTTTAGAATAATCCCCAGCAGAGTCGCCAGTTCTGTGATATAGTGGGAGAACTGACTTGAGGGTTTTGCGTTTGATCGCAAATGTTGCGGTTAGCAAGAGTCACCACCGACTTTTCTTTTGTCCAAAAGGAAAGGTGAAAAAGCACAGGAAAGACCTTTGAGATTGTTTCTTGAGTTTAAGGGTAGATTATGAAAAGGGAAGGTATTAGCATCCTTTTCATCCATGGTTTTCCATGGGCTATTAGTTACTTGCTAGATCACTTTATTTTTTGTTTGAAATTATGCTTTGTGTGGTTTTTTGAAAGTATTTTGTAAATAGGCCATTGGTTAGGCAATCTTTGTAACGATTCTTTTTTGTAAGAATGTATACAAAGATGTTAATCTTTTGAAAATGTTTTCAATGTTTGTAAGATGTTTGAAAGTGTGTGTGTTTGTTTTGAAATGTAGCAAGGATGTTTGTTTTGAAATGGAGCAAGTAATTAGGAGCAATCTACCTACTCAAATGTCTTTCTTGTTCATTTTCCTTTCCCTTGACATTGTTGTCGTACCATTGATTTGGTAAGCAACCCTATCTTTGGATGTCAACGGGACAAGTGTGGGTCATCGTATAACCATGATTAGAAATGTTGCAAGGTATCTTAGCATTCTTTTTGAGGGACTAAGATCGTTTGTAAGGCAACTTAGATAGCGTCATCGAGGGACTATGATCTTGTATTTGCTTGTTTTGGCTAAGATACCTTACATGCGTAATATGGCCATTTTGTATAAGGAAACCAAGTGGAATAATCCTAGGGGTGATTGTGTGCAAGTGTATTGTTTTCATGCTTGATTTTGTCTTGAATTAGGGTTTTCTAAGCATTGATTTTAGTCTTTTCATACAAACCCTAATTACTAGCATGTTATATGAAAGCGATAAATTGTGAAATTTAAAGTTACTACGCTATTACAACATTTGTGGGGAGGGGTGTACAATTTGTAAACGGGGATTGCAAGAATTTAAACCTAATTAGTCTATTACAACCATATTGAATTGACATGAATATACAAGGAATTTAAATACAAAGTATAAAAATGAATAAATGTACAAAGATGCAAAATATGAAGAAAATGAATTTTGTTTGGTTTTCATGAAAAAAGATTTTGTCTTAACCTAATTTAAATAAACAAAATAGTTAATTAAGTTTGAATTTATTAAGGAAAAGATTTTAAAAGAAAACCCTAATTCTATTAATTAATCAAAAGAAAATAAGTTTAATAAAAGTATATATTCTTTGGTATTTTTTATCTTGAAAATATTTGTAGTATTATAAAATATTTTTAGTACTTTTTTATATTAAAATAATGTATTTTAAATGGCGTGAAGAAAAATAAACAAACAATATAATATTAATTAAGTTTATAAAATCTACTTAATAAAATGAATGAAGTATAAAAATATTTTTATTTATGGAAAAAATAAAATAAAATATGTCAAAATATAAATATATCATTTTTTTGTATTTTTATGATTTGTTTAATATTAAAAAATAATTTAAGAAAATAAATAAAATGAAAATAAGAAAAGAAAATAAAATTGGACCAGGGGTGTCAATGGGAAACAGGGAGGTCAACTAGCAAAAAATAAAATGAGCCAAGCCCAAAGGGCCCAGCGCCTGCCAAACAAAAAAAGGGTCAGAATTGTGAAAATATGAAGAAAAAAATGCAAAAGGGTACCACTGGGGCTCGAACCCAGGTCCCAAAGGTTACATGCGCGCGCTTCTACCACTGGGGTGGCTATACATCCGTTAATACAAATGAAACCATAAATATGTAAGGCAAAACGTGTTCTGAAGACTTCATCTTCAACCTCCAGCCAGAACAACTGTAACTTGCTTATTTCTCATCAAAAATGAAAACTCAAAACTGGAAATCGTGTTTGGAGTTTGAGCTTATTTCAAGTGATGGTGATGATCAGGTTAGCTTCCTTGAGGTCCTAGGAAGCTAATGCAATGGTTTGCTTGAGTTGAGAGTGGCTGAAATGACTTGGAGAAGTCCAACTGTAATGCTCTGTTTTTGGCTATGGAAGTTGAGGAAGATGATGGTACAGTCGTGTAACAGGGACATGGATAAGTTATATTTGATGTATAGGAACTTTAGGAACGAAAAGGTCAAAGAACGCACGAGGGAAATAGAAGATACAAGTTCAAGGTTAGAACCTGCACAAAAATGGAGTTTTCTGTGCAATTTCTGGCTAGAGGGATTTTGAGAGAGTTTCAGGCTTGCCAAAATCATGTGTTGTGTTGCCATTGACTTGTTAATATGTATGGAAAAGATTAGAGCATAAAATTACTCCAAGTTTCTGAGTTATAAGGTTATGGCTCTATAACTTGCTTTTTAAGAAAAGTGAAGTGACAAATCTCAAGTATTGTACAAGCATGTTCTGAGGTTCTTGAGACCTTAGACACATTGATTTTGGTTTATAGGGGTTGTGTGTGCAGAAAGAATAAGTTAGAAGCTCAAGACAAGTTGACTTTGTGATTAAAGCAACTTTTCAAGAATGGAATGGTAACTTTCTTGCTAAAATGGCAAATTGGTTTAGACAGTGCTTGGAACACTTGGATAATATCTCAAAAGCAAGTGTAATCTTCTGATTATGGATAGATCTTGAGGTTTAGAGGCCTGCAAAACAATATTGTGCAACATAGGTTTGAAATTGACTTCTTGTTCATCACAAAATGGCTTGTAAATTAAGTGACAAAACCCTAACTTCATCTCTTTGATTCTCCCTACTCAAGAATGATCTCAAGGATTTATTAGACATTTTGGAAAGCTTGTAACATGATCTACAACCCCTCTTTGAATTGCTTTTGAAGATTCCCCTTGGAACTATGTGAAAAAGTGTCATGAAGTTAGGTCAAAATCCTGTCCAAATTAGGGCAAAATTTCACTAAGTGTTTTGTTTCATGCCCCTATGTTCATAAAATTGTAACTTGAGATCCAAGCATTTTTGGAAGAAGTTGTATGAAGAAAAGTTGTAGATTTCATGGATATCTACAACTTTGATGTCAGAAGTTTCTCTTGAATCATCTTGCATCATGGTGAAAATTTGGCTCAAAGTTATGAAAAAATAAGAAATCTTCCATACTTAGAAAAAATTCTAAGTTAAGAAATTTTAACATTTCAAGATGAAATCTTGAATTCTTGATTTCTTGATGAAATTTTTTCATATTTTGACATGTTTTGATGAATTGTGATCTTTGGTACTTGAATTTGACCAAAAAGTCAAAGTTTGACTTTTTAGTATATAGTTGACTTTTGATCAGTTGATTGAAAAATTCATCTGTCAATCAATGGACTTGCAATGTTTTGAACCATGTAATTAGGTAAAAATGATGCAATTGGACTCTTGATATCATGCCTTAAACCAATTGACCATTTTCTAGGTAAAAAAAAGAAATTGCCCTTTCCCAGTCAAAACCCTAATTTTGACCATTTTGCCCTTTTGGAGATTTGATCAATCTTCTTGAGGAGTTGTGGTCCAAACTTGATCAAATGATACACATGAGTTTAAAATCTTGTTGTGGACCAAAGATTATGAAGTTTGACTATAAATTGGCCATAGTTGACTTTTTCCCCTATATAGCTGATTTTTAGGTCAACTGCTCAATTGACTGATCAAAAGTGTGATCCAAGGCTTGAAAATTGACATAAGTAATCTTGGGGGTTAATAATGATCTATGAAATTCATATGGGGCATTGGAAGTTCAAAAATCCTTTTGAAAACTCAAACCCTAATTTTGGTCATTAATGCTTAAGGAGATGTCTTGAGCTGATCAACCCTAGTGCAGTCTTGAGTCAAAGGAGATCTTGTGAGTAAATTTTTGATAAGTGAGAGGGCAAATTTTGGGGTACAACAAACAATATGTTGGATTTTGGGCCAACGGGCCTCTTTGAATATTTTTCTTTCGTTTTGACCAACTAGATCCATCCTTCGACCAGACCCCCTTTTTAGACAACAATATGTGTTTCCCATCAAAGTGTCCTTCGAATGGGCCCTCTGTGTATTATTAGTTTTGAACCAATGTGTGTGTTATTTTTAAGGGACAACATGCATGCTTTGTTCCTTCTTCGAATGACTTTTCAATGTATGTCCTTCGACTGAACCTTTGGAATGCTGTTTCGAAGGGACCATATTATGCGCCATAGTGTAGAAACTGTGTTGAGGAGTCTTGGACTTGTGCATTGAAGGCAAGAACAAAGGAAGTATTTGTATTATGCATTGAAGGCAAGTTGAAAGGAGCCTTTGAGTTAGTGAATCCAAGGTAAGCATGAAGGGGCTTTTTGCCTGATGAATCGAAACACACTTGTAGGGGGTTCTTGCCTTGTGCGTTGAAGGCAAGTCGAAAGGGGCCTTTGTTTTGTGAATCGAAGGCCCGTTGGAGAGGGAGCTTGGTGAATCGAAGCTTTTGTGAGTTTGATCAAAGGGGGTCCAGAAATCAAAGACTTGCGGACCAAAGCTTGATCGAAGAGTGCCAAATGCCCAATCAAAGACTAGTGAGCCAAGCTTGTATCGAAGGATTTAAATGCCCAATCGAAAACTATCAAGATGCCAATCGAAAGACCCTTTGACATGCTAATCGAAAGACCCTTTGACATGCCAATCGAAAGACCTTGTCCCAAGGCCAATCCAAGATTCCTTGTTTATCTTCAAAAAATTTATTTTTTCTTTAATCAAGTGTTTGTAATCACCTATGTAAGAGAAAAATCTTGGAAAAATATGAGAGGGAAAATTTTGGGGTACAACACATAGCTATTTTGAAAATGCAATAAGTAAAATAAAAATAGGGAGCACAAAATTTGAATGCAAAACGTCCAATGTTTTTATTAAATGAACAATGTTTATGAATTATCAACCCTTAACAAATGAACCATTGTGCACCAGGTAAGACACGAGGTCTAAAATCATTCTTTTATTACATAACCAAAATATTTTAAAAGCAATAAGACAAAAATGTATCTATTACTCCTGGCTAAAGGAGATAGGGATAATGTCTTTCGCTTTCCAATTGTCGAGTCAGTTGCCAATGGTAGGGAATATCCAGTTGTCGAAGTCACAATCACTGTCAGCATCTTCTATATCGTTAACTCTGTTGTTGCTGATACAGAACGAAGGTCTTCCAGCCCGAGCACGACGAACATCCCTTTGACCCTCTGCAATAAAGCCCATACCAAACTTGTCAGATTTATAAGGAATATCAGGAAGCTGGCCCTAAATAGTATAACCACCTTCTTCTATAGTAGCTTTGGCATCCTTCAAGGAAGCCATCTTGTGTAGAATCCTGGTGGTGTTTGGAATGGCAAAAACATATTTAACAACAGCAGGGGAAATCACTTCAAAAGTATGACAAGGAGTCTCGATGAATTCCCCGTCCATATCTATGTACCAAAATGAATTCAGGTGGCTGACCATGTACTCCTCTTCTCCACAGACAGTAACAATCTTTCCCCTTACAAGATACTTTAATTTTTTGTGCAAGGTGGAGGTAACAACACCTGCCCCATGGATCTAGAGGTGCCCCAATAGACAAGAATAAGATTACCGGATGTCCATTACATAGAAGGTAGATTCAAAGGTCTGTGAACCCACTTTGATCGGGAGGTCCACTTCTCTATGTACCATTCTTCTTAATCCGTCAAAGGCTCGAACTATGATGTTACTGGGTTTCAGCACAACCCCTTCACAATCCAGTCGGCCAAGAGCGCCTTTTGGTAAAACATTCAGCAAAGAACTAATATCAATCAACACGTGAGCCAATATAGTGCCCTTGCATTCAATGGAGACATACAAGCCTTTATTATGATTTCTCCCCTCCGGAGTCAGGTTAGCATCAGAGAAACCTAATCTATTATCAGTTGTTAAGCTAGCCACGTAACTTCCAAATTGATAAGCTGAAATCTCTTGTGATACGTGAGCAGTCTTCTAGAATTTTACTAAATCCTGTGCATGGGCTTCAGAACGCAGCAGTAAAGATAACATGGAGATTTTGGACGGGGTTCGCCCCAGCTGTTCAATAATCTTATAGTCACTTTTACTAATGATCTTCAAAACTTCTTCCACCTCTTATCTTAAGGCCATTTCTGTAGCGATAAAAAATGTAGCGGGGTAAATCAGAGATCGAGATATTAATTAACTTGTCTCACAAAAGCAAGAGTCGTCACCGCGCTTTATTATTTCCAAGGGAAAAGGGAAAAGAGCGAAATAAAACCCTAAAATATGCAATGTAAAATAATACTTAAAAGTAATGAAAATACAAGGCGTTTTGAAAAGAGATCTAGAGTTTGGGGGTTGGTTATACAATGGGAAGGTATTAGCACCCAATGTATCTATAGTATCCTATAGGAACCTTTTGAAATATCTATTTATTAAAATTGTTTGTTTGATTAAAATGGTTTGTTTGGCCAAAAATGGGTATGGACGAGATTTTGAAGATACGACGACCTAACGTCGAAGTTTTGACTTAAAAGGTGTGAGTTTGAAAATTGAACATTTGGGAAAATTATCTCAAGTGTTTAACAAAATAATAAACGAAAGGTGAATGAGGGTATTCGCACGATTAGATGATACGTGTTTGATGACATGAAGTCAACAAAGTTAAAACATTTCCCTTGGATTTGAGACGGACGAAAGATATAAAGATTAAACGATCGATGAAAAAATTAATTAAAATGACAATTGAACAATTAACTAATGAAAATTAAATTATACTAGCATGCATTTTGAACGATTAAGTAAATAACCAAAATTACATAAACACTAAATTACAATATCATGGATTTTTTTAATAATAAAACAAATAGCAAGAATTAAATCATGAAACATGTATTTTTTGAATAATTAAATAATAAAAGGTTAATAGCAAAAATTAAATAGAGATTAGATTATAAAAGCATGTTTTATGTTTTTTTTAACTAATAATTATAACCTAAACTATATGTAATTAAGTTTCGAAGGAATTGAAAAAAGAGAAATGCAAAAAAGCAAAAAAGAAAACGTCCCCACCAAGGATCGAACTCGGCTACTTTAGATTACAGCCCTTTGGCCCAGCCACCAAATCATTAATGTCTTTCTATTATATCTACATCTCATTTATATTAAAAGGAAAAAACTTAAAATTAAACTGGACCAAACAGGCCCAATGGGCCAACCGGGTATATTGATTAGAAGAGGGAAATAAGTGTTCATGAAACCCTAAAAAACCAAGAGGCGCCGCGGCGATATGGCATTGGAAAGGCCAAAGCAGATTTAATAATCATTATTTATAAACAATTAAAAGAAAAAAACTAAAATAAAAAAAACTTCTCTCTCTCTTTTACGGATTAACACCATCAATCTGGTACCTTATGCACTTCCCTATCGGAGTCTCTCCGATGGAGCTTCAAAAAAACAATAAGTTCTCCCAACTTTAATCTTCTATGTTTGTTTTCTTCTCTTCTCTTGATGGATTTTTGAACAAAAATCTCTCTTTCTATTTCTTCACCCTTGCTGAATTTTAGAACAAAACTATCTTTTTCTGTTTTCACTCTCTTGCTGGATTTTTGACTTCTCTTGGTGTCTCCTTTTTTGTGTTGATAAAAGCCTCTATTTATAGTGAAATGTGTGGGGTTTTAGGGGGAAAATAGTAGAAGTTTGAACTATTCTAGACCATGTTTTGATGTTTTATGGGATAACTTTTTGAAGTATCCATTTTAATTCAATATTTGGAGCTTTACAAAATGTTTTTGTAGCAGCAAAATGTGCAGATTTTTGTCTTATGGGCTGCATTCTGGGCTGTTTTGCAGGGCAGATTTGGACAGCAGCTTGGCATGGTATTTGTTGACACAAGGTTGGAGAAAATGGACAACACTACACTCAAAAAATGGACTGTTATGGATTAATATAGTGCTGGAAAAATGGGCAGCATTGGGACTGTTTTGTAGCAAGAATAATAGTTTGATTTTCATGTACAAAACTTGTATTTTATTTTGTAACTTTGTAACAATAAATCCCAATAAATTGTAATATGAATAAACATATATTCTCAATTCCTTTTGTAATTATAAATAACCTTGAATCTTCATATGATCATGAATCTTGATATGTCTTGATAACAATTCAAGGCCTTCCATTTGAATTAGGAAAGAGTTGAACAATACTTGAATAAATTGTTGAATGATGAATAAATAATAATGCAAGTCTTAGACTTTAATCTTGCATTTTTGTAATAGAGATACAAATAGATCACATGAATTAATTTTGTAATCAAATAGAATTCCTCATGTGATTAGTCTTGTGATGACCGATTAAATGGATCGAATTCCTTTTCTCAATAGCTTCTTGAATAAATGCTTCATGCAAGTCCACCAAAATAATCACAAAAATAATCTTGAATAAATAATTCATGCGATAAATGATTATTCTTGGAAGAGATCTCTTGATAGCTCCTCTTTAATTATCACTTGAATTCAAATAAAGAAAATTCCAAATATTCCGAATAAATTCTTCTAGAACGGTTTTGAATTTAATCATCCCATTTTGGCAAAATTCAACCCGCGTTATGAGAAAATTTGCAGATGACTTTTGGTCAAAGAAATCGAAAATGACGGCATAGCTTGGTTTTCTTGTATTTTAGAACAATGTGAAACACACATGAACCAAAGACAATAGAACTTCGACCGTTCTTTCTGAAAAAATATTCAGAGGAACTGGAGACCATCTGTTGGACAAAGTGTGGAAATAAACGCACAATTCTATGAAATTCTTTGATGAACCAGCCTTTGAGAATTAACGACCGACCGCATTTCTTCCTCGAGACTCGAAACACTAATCGATGTATGACATCCGATGCTCTTCTTTCAGACCTATTTCCTGCACATGAAAACAAAATAACAAAACATACACTTCGGGCTTGATTAGTGGTTAGTCATTCGTAAGATAAAATGCTCACAACACTTGATAATCTCTACACAGTCAAAGCTCGAAAGCGAAACGTTCGGAACCTACCATATTATGTGACCTTGATGCATATAAAATAGTGTAAATGAAACAGGGATCTTAGGTCAAAAATTGGGGTATGACAGTCTTCAACTGTGATTTCTTTAGGCACCTTTGTCTGGGCAGGTTCTACTATTGGTTTTTTACCCCGTGCTTCAGCCGCTTCCTTAGTAACAACAATTCGAAGAGGTGTAGCAACATTTTTCAAAGAGATTTCTGGGGAGAAAATCCTTCCGCTTCTAGTAACTTTGTTGGTCCCTGCAATATTGTCAAAATTGGGATCAACCTCTTCAGTATCTTCATCAGACAACTCTTGTTTAATGCCATGGTAGTAGACGTCGGATCCATAGTTCCATGGAATAGCCTTTTTTGTGGAATATGGGATGGGTTCAGGTGTTGTAATGATCAAAGGAGCAGCTTTTGGATTGGCGGTAATCCTTACAGGACCCTTGGAAGTGGTCCTGACAGGAGTACCGGATACGACAGACAAATCTTGGCATAAATTCTCAGTATACAGAACTTTCTTGATCAAAATTATATGTTCATCCATCAGGCGCTGAGCGTCTTCCTTCAGTAACCCGCATCCATTGGGTTGGACTGCACAACAATAACATTCTTTAACACAACCCGGAAATGAATCGGCTTGTAACAAATTATTTTTGATTTTTGAGAGAGGAGTAACCACATCACTTACAGAGGCAACATACATAACATCTTCAATATCACTTATACCTTTGTCATGCTTCGGCATAGGTGCAGTAATCAAATTCGGAGTCTCTGGAGGATCGAACTCAATTTCCTTATTCTCAATCATGTCCTGAATTTTGTTTTTCAGAGCCCAGCAGTTGTTGGTGTCGTGCCCAAGACTGTTAGAATTATAGCCACACCTCGCGCTCGGATTGTACTTAGGAGAGGATGTGTTGGGATTCTGAGGAGGATCCCGCGGTGAAATGAGTTCAACTTTTAACAAATGTTGTAGCGCCTGAGATAAAGGCACACTGATCTTGGTAAACTACCTTAATGGAGCGTCTGGCCTTTGTCGGTTTCCTTGTTGTTGTTGTTGTTGAATAGGCACCGGATTAGAGATCAACACCACTCCCATAGACTAATGGCAGTCATTTTTACTATGGCTCTTTTGGCCATAGACAACATTGGCTTCTTTTTTACCATTGAATGGCTTCTTCATAACATTAGTAGACGTAGCCATCAGAATCTTCCCACTTTTAATACCACTTTCAAATCTTTCTCTTGTCAGTATCAACTCAGTAAAACCAGCTGAGGAACTCCCAATAAGCAGATTAAAGAATGGATCTGTTAGAGTGTCCATGAACATATCTACTAGCTCCCGGTCATACAAGGGAGGTTTCACCCTTCCAGCTAAATCCCTCCATTTTAGTACATATTCCTTGAACCCTTCATTCGAGCCCATGGACATATTTTGCAGTTCCACTCGAGTCGGTGCTAGGTCAGCATTATATTGATACTGTTGATAAAAATCAGCATCCAAGTCTTCCCACGTGGGAATGTTGGTTCCTTCAAGCTAATAGAACCATTCAAGTTGAGTGTCGTACAAGCTTTCTTGAAAGAAATGAACCCATAATTTCCTGTCAACAGTATGAGGTTGGATCTTTCGAACATATAACCTCAGATGAAGTTTGGGACAAGAGACCACATCATATTTAGAAAAGATGGGGACTGTTGTACCCTGAAATTTTCCCTCCCTTTTCTTCAAGATAGTTCTCAAAAAAAGTTCTCAAATGCTCAAGGATCCTCAAGAGTTGATCAGACAAGCTCACCTCCTAAGCACTGGGTCCAAATTAGGGTTTTGGTTTTCTCAAGGATAATTGGACTTTTAATACCTCAAGTGACGTTCATGGTTCATTATAGGTCTTCAAGAATGCTCATACCAAGTTTCAAGTCTTGCACCACAAATTTGCTCAGTCAATTGCTCAGATGAGTGAAAATCAGTTGTATTGGGTAAAAAGTAAACTGTGGTCAACATGCAGTTAAAATTCATGATTTTTGTCCCAAATCAACATTTTTAAGTCATATTCATCAATTTATCAAGGGTTGATCACAATTCCTCAAGAAAAGCATTCAAATCATCAAAGTGGCAAAATTGTCAAAATTATGGTTTTGACTAAGAATAGTTGATCATTGACTTTTGACCTAGTATATGACCTAATGGCTTCAATCATAATCTTAAGGACTCAAACACAACATATTGACCTAATTTCATGGCTCAAATCATCTCAAAGATCAAGTGATTGATAGTTGAAATTTGGACCAACTGATGAAAAGTCAACTGACACACAAAAAGTCAAACTTTGACTTTTTGGTCAACATTGAGTTTCAAAGATAAAGATTCATCAAGACATTCAAAAATATCATACTTGATCATCAAGAATCAAGAAAGTCAAGATTTTCAATACTTAGAAAAAATTTAAGTGTTTTTGACCTTGATAATTTCACTACTTCATGACAATTTTTCACCAAGATGCAAGATGATTCAAGGAAAACTTTCAACATGAAAGTTGCAGATCTTGATGAATTCTACAACTTTGTCCTTGAGGGTTGATGTCCAAAAAATACTTGGATTAGGAGATATAGGCCTATGAAGTTATGACTTTTTAACAAAACACTTAGTGAAATTTTTAGCAAGTTTGGTCAGATTTTTGTCCCAACTTCTTGTCAATTTTTCACCAAGTTCCAAGTTGATTTAGCTAAAATGGTAAACATGAAGGTTGTAAATAATGTTCCAAACTTTCCAAAATTTCAAAGAACTTGAAGAGATCATGCTTGAGCTAGAAGTTTCGAAGAGATGAAAATGGCATCATAAACTTGAATTTTAGGTCATTTTGTGATGAACCTTATGATCCAATATTCAAGCATGCTGCATAAATATTGCTTTGCAAACTTCTAACTTGAAAATCACTCCATAATTAATTGTTTATATAACTGACTGAGCTATGATCCAAGTGCTTGAGCCATTGTCCAAGTGATTATTCCATTTTTGGCACAAAGTTAGCATTGTCGTTCTTGAAAAGTTGCTTTATACACAATGTCAACTCTCCTTGAGCCCATACATTGTTGCTTCTGATTCCAAAACATTTCAAAGAAAGAAGCAACCATCTACAAGCCTGTCAACCACCCTACAAGTCCTTGTACTATGCATTGAAACTATGTATTTCAAGTTTTCTTCAAAATCAAGTCACATAACCATAACATGCGATCTTTGATTTCTGATTACTTGAGCCTCTAAAACCTTTTCTTTATAAATAGATAAGTTTTTTTGCAAGCCTTAACACAAATTCACAAGCCCTGAAACACTCTCATACTCCCTAAAACCAGAATTTGCATCAAAAACCTCCATTGCTTGCCCTTTCTGACTTTGAACACCAAATTCAAAATCCAATCGTGCGTTTTCCATCTTAATCAATCAAACATCATCTATACACCATATAGAAATGATCCAAACACTTGAACCACTTTTGTAATCCCTCTATCACCATCCACCATTTTCAAAACTCAGCTCTGCAACTTGACTTATCTAGAAAGATTCAGACACTTTCAGCTCAAAGTAAGCATTGCAATAGCTTCCTAGGAGTTCACTGAAGCTATCCAGATTATCACAACACCTCCAGGAGTGCTCAAAATTCAAATACAATTTCCAATTTTGAGGTAAGTTTTCTCAACTTTGAACTCCTTATACAAGCATCATTAATGGTTACTTTATGAATAAAAAATGTAGACATCATTTCTCTGAAGCTAACCATGCCTTTAGTTTTCATTTATGTTAATTGTACATGGAGAATTTTGAATTTGAACTTTCAGAAAAATTAGGTTTTAATTTGGTACCAAACAAAATTCATGCCCATCTTTGATTTATAGTTTAAGTTATTTACATGGTTGAATGCTTTATGAAATTTGGAGCAACTTTCATGTTTACATTTTTGGAAATGGTTGAGAAATGAAGAAGTTACAGTTTTGAGCAATGGAGTTGTCATCCTTGCGTCCGTGAAGGAGGAAAAAGATAAAGTTCAAAATTCAGAAACAAGTTTATTTTATATTTAGTTGAAGTTGTATTATGAACGGATGAAGCAACGACCCCAGTGGCAAAGAAGCGCGCGTTAAGGCATTTGTGTATAGGGACCTGGGTTCGAGCCCCAGTGATACCCTTTTGTTTATTTCATATTTTCTTGTCTTAGATCATGTGAAGGCAAGCCTAAGGCGCGCATGTTCCACCCCTCATCCACACCATCAGATCTTCTAGGCAATCAAATCAAGCGCCTCAAGATGGATGCCCATGATACACTCTCAAAATGCAATCACACTAGATCTCCCAGGCGTTGGGCTCTTTGATTTTGGGCCTCATTATTTTTATTCTTGCTATTTGTGATCGGTGGAAATAGAACTGACTGTTTTGGAATGCGGGTTCACGTTTGCGTATGTTTTCGCAAAATGTCGCGGTAAGAAAGAGTCACCACTGTCTTTTATTTTATCCAACAAGGAAAGGACAAAAGCATAGAAAAATTCCTTTTTGAGATGTTTCTCGGGTTCGGGAGGTAGATTATAGAAAGGGAAGGTGTTAGCACCCTTTCTATCCGTGGTTATCCACGGGCTCTTAGGTACTTGCTCATTGTGTTTTCAAAAAGTTTTGCTTTTCTTGTGTTTGTGGGTTTTGAAAAGAGTTTTGTTTGAAAACTTTCTAAGTAACTCTTGTATCTGTCCTCAAGAGTGTATGAAATATTTGTTTGAAAACTTTTTGAAAGTGTCAGTGCGAAAAGTATTTTCTTTGTTTTTGAGAGAGCAAGTACCCAGGAGAATCTACCTACTCTAAGGAATTAGGCTGTGTAAGAGTCCTTTAGACAGTACTATCCCACTATTGAGAAGTAGGTAGCACCGTCGTTGGAGGTATTCGGGTCAATTCGATTATTAGGGACATGTGTGGTCACCAAAGCAATGGTAGGACGCCTTAGCGGTAACCCTAATGTCCTAGATCCTTTTTATCCGAGGCAACCGTTTCGAGACAACTGGATCTTTAGACAGGAGGGCGACCTCTAAAACACCCTATACTTGACGACCACGTCGAGGCAACCAAGTGAGGCGTACCCTAGGAGTGGCATGTGCATGTGTGTTGCTTTATCTTGTACATGTTATTTGTGAGCTACGGATTGATTTTATTTGTTCAGACAAGTCTTTCATGCATTTTTAACAGTTAAGAGTGCGGAAAATAAATTGCGGAAAGGCAAATCTACGCTATTAGAAGGCGCGGGTCTATACATCGCCAAAAACAAAAACCCGTTTGGAAAATAAATGCGAGAAAGTAAAAGAAAGCGGTAAACCCTAATTAACTATTACATACTAGGAAGCAGTTACATCAATATGATCAAAAAGAATTAAAGCGCGAAATAAATTAAATCGGGACGTCCTTAGGGTTTTGACCCTTTTTTGAGAAAAGAATTGAAATTGTCCTTTTTTGCAATTTAATTAAAATTAAACCTAATAACTAATTAATTAATTAATTAAGGAAAAAAAGTGTTTTTTATGTTTTTATGTTTTAATAAAAATAAGAAATTAAAAGTCAAAAGAAAAACCCTAATTCTAAATTTATTTTAGTTATTATGAAAAAGATTAAAAACTTCACCTAATTACACTAAATTAATTTGGTTAGTATTTATTTACAAATTAATGAAGTGAAATTAATAATTAATAATAATAATAAAAATATTTAGTTTTCTGATTTTTTTTGTGAAGAAAATTAATTAAGTTAATTTTAGTGATAAGAATAATAATTAGAAAAATAGTTAAATAAATAAAAGAAAAAATAGAAAACAAAAAGAAAATATGAAAGAACCAGGGGGTATTGGGCCCTGATGGAGGTGCATCTGGAAATGGATGGCCCATTAACGCATAAGCCTGTTTGACTTGGGAAGTTATCTGCGCGTGCTTTGACCAGGGAATATGGTAGTCTGCACCTCAGGGCCATCAGATCTGTGAGAGTGGCCACTTGGCGCGCTTGGAGGTGAGATACATGGTGAAACACATTGGGCATCCTGCATAGAATCATATTATGAAAAATAGAAACAAATATTGGGGGACCTGGGAATCAAACCCATGTCCCAATAGTTCTTGGACAAATCACCAACCACTAGGCCACTTGAACGCGTTCGTTATTACAGTGGATAATGAAAATAATATATAAAGAATCAATTATACTGGAAACCAAGAAAAAGCGCGCATTATATTTGAATCTTCCAACCATGTGTAAACACGTCAGTCATCTTCTTCCTTTTGCCTGTAAAAAACAAAACAGATAGCGGGATTTTTAACCCCCACAAATTGCAAATGCAAAAAATAGCGATTAGATGTACGAGCTATATAAATAGGGCGCGAGGGTTGGGTTTGATTCGTCTGGCCTTGACGAATTCAACCATATGCGTCTCAAGGTCTGATTTTTCCTCAATAGCAAACCCCTAATTTTGAAGCTTGGAAACCCTAGAACGTGTTCATGGCAACTTCTGATTTAAGACATCTTAATCCAATTGACTTATGCCAAAAGCTTCATATGATTGCTAGCAACACAAAACACACAGTAAATCATGTTAATGATGCATAATTTTGGAGTTTCGGTTCTGAAAAATATTGACAAACCGTGAGTTCGTGTATGGGGATTTCTTGAGTGTTGGCACGTGATTTTGATTGCAAAAGGCTTCTGGGAATCCCTGCAATAGGTTTGAATCAATAGAAAGCTTTGAATCGTGATGGAAGGTGGAATTCAGTTTTGACTTTGTTCTTGATTTTTTTCCAATGTGTTTATGGTTTCTGCAACAGTTTTTCACGTTTATGCCATTAGGTTTAGCTTCAGTATATGTATTGGAATGGAATTAGGGTTCAATCTTGGTCAAGGATCCATGGCATTATGATTTCAATAATTGATTTCCAATCACATAATTTTGCATCTTTTTGATTGATAAAACTTGCCAAACATGGAGATTTTGGTCCCCTTGATTGATACACGAAATCTTCAGCATGTGTTGAGTTTATTTGCATCACAAAAAGATTTGAAAACCATATCTTGGTATTTTCCTACAATTAAATCAATTAAATGAATTAATATTAATAAAAAAATTCAATTAATTAATTAAAAATAAGAAAATAAATCAATTTAAGCTCAATGGGTCGTGCATAGGCCTTGGACAAAGATTCAAGAAGAAATTTGAGGCCCATTAGCAAAAACAAGGTGTTTTAGGCAAAGTTGACTTTTGCAAATTCCCAAAAATTTCCCAACTTCTCCAATGCATATCTTGCTCAATTTTGATCATATGAACATGTTCTTGGACATTTTGGAAAGGTCTTGAAGTCCTCTAACCAATGCCTTTGGTCCCATGTCATTTTGATTTACCAATCTCAAGTTATGGTCTTTGACTTAAAGTGCATTTTTGTTGACTTTTGAAATTGACCTATAATGTAGAAATTGATAACTTTTTGTGAGAGCATTTCTTGGACTTGTAATGTGAATATGAGTTGTAGGAAATGTCAACCCCTTCAAAATGAGCATTGGATGGGATTTTTCTGATGAACCGTGAAAAAGTTATGCCTTGGTCAAGTTACAGTTGACTTTTCAGCTGTCCAAAAATAGCAACTTTTGCATCTTTGATGATTTTTGAGCCATGCTTGAGGAATCATGATCAAGGCTTGATCAAATGATGATTGTGGCTTCAAAATAAGATGTTGACCAAAAATTCTGACTTTTGACTGTAAAATGACCATTTTGCCCCTGCAGTTGATTGTGAACCAAATAGGGCTTTTAACTGTGCAACTTGACCCTGTGAGTCTTGAGACTTGGCATGTAGATGCTTGACAATGTATATAGGCCTATGGGACTTGATTGAGCCCTTGAAAACCTCAAATTCTTTGCAGGAACCAAAACCCTAATTTGACTGGCTTATGAGGCATGTTTGGACTGTGCAACCCTTGAGAGATCTTGAACCACTTGAAGATGATTCTTGATAAATTTTGAAGAATATGGGAGGGCAAATTTTGGGGTACAACACTATTTCTTCACCCCCCCCCCCCCCCCCCCCCCCCAATCACTCATAACAATGTAGGCCCATTTTCTTTTTTATTTTATTTAGTGATTCCAATAAAAACCTGTTTGGGCCTAACAAAAAATGATTTCTCACCCCCATTTTTCTTTTCAGCACCTAGGCCCAACATTTTTTCATATTCTTTATATTTTCATTATTTTTATTTATTCACTTATTTATTTAACCAAAAATACCAAAAATACCAAAAATATATTTCCTTAAATAATTAAATTAAAAATATTTTAATTTAAACATTTTATTTTACTAAATTAAATTTTATTATTTCTTTTACAAATTGATATTAATATCCAAATTATTTTACAAACAAATTATTAGACTTAGGTTTAATTTTTTCTTAATTTCCATTAATTTATATTTTTAGGGTTTGTCAAATAATTGATTAATCTCTCTTGTAATTAAAATTAATTAGTTTAATCAGGTTAATTATAAAACCTCTTTCACCAAAAACCATAAAAACAATTTCTTTTTCTTCTTCATCTTTACATTTTGTGCATTTTATTATTATTTATATTCAATGGTTTGTAATAGATAATTAGGGGTTTATTGCTTTTCTCCCCTCATTCACAAAATTGTACCCCCATTCCCAAAGCATTGTAATAGCGTAGGACATTTAAATTCCGCAATTTATTGTTTTCCTTATTATTTCTAGTAACTAGGGTTTGCATGACAAGACTTAAAAATCAAACATTAGACAACCCTAAATTCAAAATAAAATAATTGAATCAAACACACTTTGCACACATGCACCTCTAGAGTAAACCTCACTCGTTGCCTCGAATATAAACAGTCATGTCCCTCGAGTGTGGGATGTTTAGAAAAGAACCTCGATTAAAAGATCGTAGTCCCTCGATGACCCTTCAATGTTGCCTTCGGTAAACGATCTTAGTCCCTTACGACAATTGCTAAAACATCTTACAAGTTTCCTTCTATGAATTTACGATGACCCACGCTTGTCCCTCACATCCAATGATATGGCTTCCTACTAACTAATGGTAGACAAGCACTATCTAAAGGAGAAGGAAAATAACAAAAAAAAATGAGTAGGTAGATTGCTCGTAATTGCTTGCTCAAAAACAAAACCACTTCCATATATCACACTTTCAAAAACAAACATCTTTTCAAACACTCTCTTTTCAAACAAATATTTTCAAAACAAACATTTTGTATACATTCTCAACAATACGAGAATCATTGCAAAATTTCCGTACTAAGGTGTTTTCAAAGTATTTCCAAAAAAACAAACATTTTGTATACATTCTCAACAATACGAGAATCATTACAAAATCACTATATTCAAAAACATCTTCAAAACATCTTCAAAACATCTTTCAACTTACACAAAACACAAAACATTTTCAAAGTGATCAAGCAATTAAGAGCCCATAGATAACTATGGATGATAAGGATTCTAATACCTTCCCTTTTAATAACCTACCCCCGGAACTCAATAAAATTCTCAAAAGGTCTTTCTTGTTCTTTTCACCCTTTCCTTTATTGGATTAAAGAAAACTCGGTGGTTACTCTTGCTATCTACAAAATTTGCGATAAAATGCGAAACACCCAAGTCAGTTCTCCCACCATATTATAGAACTGGCGACTCTGCTGGGGAGTATTGATTAAAGTGGAGTTATCTTAAGAGCTAGATCACCTTTATTGTTTTACTTGTTTTCCTTGTTTTCTTTACATTTTAGGGTTATGCTTGGGTTTATTTCTTGTATAGATCCTATACCCGGATCTGAGGCATTTTAGGTAAGTAGCAATAGATTGTGGGGATTATGCGGCATAATACCGACATGGTTGAAGCGATGACTACGTTAGTGTGACACATTTGTTGGTACCGGTGTCCCTTGAGTCCAGTCAAGGAGAATATGGCCCCGTTGTGTGGTGTCATGAAGCACTAATTGACCGTAGAACCTTAGTTGAACAACTTGGACATTAGAAAGTAGTGACATAGCTGGCTTTGGTGCAAGACTAAAGTTTGTTGATACTCGATACTACACTCATTGATATTGTACTTTCGGGATATTTTAGCCGCAGTTTGGATGCTTGAGCTAAAACAATGCCCGATGAAGAAAGATCACTGATATTGAGGCTCCTAGAACCCGATTACTTCTTTTAGGACAGGTTGAGCCAAGTAAAACTTCAAGAGGGTATTTACCTATAAACTCCATGCAAGCCTAAACCTAAGACCTTGTGTGATTTGTTTGTGTATGATTATTTGATCAAGCATAACACCATGACATCATGTCATAGCATTTTCACTAACCATTTAAAGGACCTAGGGATTTATCTTTATTCTGTTTTGTAGGATATGGCTTTCGCTCGCAGAAATACCATATGAATTAACTTCATAAGGGTGCCTCCTCAACTCAAAGAGTTAGCATCAAGGGTTCTTGAAAATTCTCCGTTCACCAAAAGATATGGTCGACTTCTCAATCTGGTTTTCTCAAGCTTTGAAGACGACATGATGAGGGTGCTCTTTCAGTTCTTTGGCCCTGTACATCATTGTTTCACCTTCCCCGATTATCAATTGGTGCCCACAATGCAATAATTCTCTCAACTACTAGGAGTATTTGTTCTTGATCAAATACCCTTCACTAGTTTAGAAGAAGCTCTAAGACCTGAAGTTATTGCAACGACCTTACATTTGAAGAGTTCTGACATTGTAGCTAATTGGGAGACAAGAAGTGGGTCAAAGGCTTTTTGGCTAAATTCCTGATGGAGAAGGCTCATTTGTTTTCGGATGCCATGAAATTTCAAGATTTTGAGGAGATCTTGGCTCTTCTAATCTATGGGTTGGTGCTTTTTCCTAACCCTGAAAACTCATAGATGTGAATGCTGTCAAAATTTTCCTTACTCGTAACCATGTGCCTACATTGCTTGGAGACGCTTTGCACTCTCTTCATACTCGCACTATGAGGAAGCGAGGGACTTTTATGTGTTGCTTGCCTTTGTTTTCTAGGTGGTTTATTTCGCACCTTCCCCGATCAGTATTGAAGAATGAGCAAGGTTTGAGGTGGTCGCAAAGGATAATGTCGCTTTCTCATACATATATCTATTGGTGCTCTCGATCTCAAGAAGACATTACTATCATTGACCGTTGTGGAGAGTTACCTAATGTTCCACTCTTGGGAATTAGGGGAGGTATTACTTATAACCCTTCTCTAGATCTACGACAATTTGGCTATGCTCGAAGAGATGGTCCCCACGACGCACTCATTCAAGGTATTATATTCGACTATGAGAACGAGGTTCAAGGTTATCATTGAAGGTTTGTACATGCTTGGGGCATGGTGAGCAAGTTTGATAGCAAGACTTTGGGGTATAAGAATTCCATCCCTCTTGAGCCTTATCTCAAATGGGTACGAGCTCATGCTCAAAGTCTCATGATGCCATATCCAGCCATCCTACCAGTGATTATAGAGCCTATTACCGAAGGGGATATTCCTTATACCATTCTCCATCCTGACATGCCTACCGACCTCGAAGAGTTGTAGGCGTCGTTGATTCAACTCAAAAGAGAACGAGACACCTTTGAAGCTCGATTTTATGCAAGCGAGAAGAAAGTGTTAGAGCTCACCAAGCAACTTCACGAGCAGTAAAGCCTAAATGCCTACATAGACACAAAGAGGAAACGACTGTGGGAGACCTGAGTGTTAGGTTTTAGGAGTTTTTATTTTGTTGTCTCTTTATTGTAAGCCCAAGGGTAAATTGTAACTCTTGAACTAATTAATGAAATTGTTGTTTTTGTTTCCTTTTTGGCTAGCGAATTTAAATCTCTTGAGGTTCTTGAAAACATTGCATCCACATAGCATGCATCATATCATAAGCAGGTTTTGTGATACAGGTTTCCTCATCCTTTTATTGTTTATTTCAGTATAAGATGGCTCTAGAGCAAACCGTCAAAGATCTGCAAACTCAACAAGCACAGTTCCAAGAGACTCTCCTTAACTTAGCTAATGGGAAGAAGGTTCAAGGGGCCCGCCCGACTGGCTCAAATAGAAGAGGCTTCTTCTGAGGAAGAAGACAATCAAGATGAGGATGTTAGAAGCACCAGGGCTAGGGGTGGAAATAACCAGATTTCTGAGGATGAAGACTACTCCAATGAGCAGTACCCACCGAAGAGTGACAAATACAAACAGCTGGAAGACCGAATTAAGGTTGTGGAGATCCAAACAGTGCCTGGTTTGGACTTTGGAGACTTACGTTTGGTCCCTGGGGTGGTCATTCCACACAAATTCAAGGTCCCCATCTTCGCCAAATATGATGAGGTCTCTTCTCCGAAGATCCACTTAAGGTCATATGTCTGCAAGATTCAACCACACACCACTGATAGGAAGTTATGAGTTCATTTCTTCCAAGAGAGCTTATCCGGGACACAATTGGAGTGGTTCTATCAACTAGAGGGAACTAATATCCACACATGGGAGGATCTAGCTGATGCCTTCTACAAACAGTACCAATATAATGCTGACCTTGCACCAACTCGCGTGCAATTACAAAGTATGACTATGGGCTCAAGCAAAGGCTTTAAGGAATATGCTCAAAAATGCAGGGACCTGGCTAGAAGGGTGGAACCCCCTTTAACTAACAGAGAATTAGTGGACATGTTCATGGGAACTTTTTCGAGTCCATTCTTTAATTTGCTGATTGGGAGTTCTTTATCAGGGTTTACTGAGCTGATTTTGACTGGCGAACAAGTTGAAAGCAAAATCAAAAGTGGAAAAATCACAATGGCATCAACCTCTAATGCTATAAAGAAACCGTTTGTTGGTAAGAAGGAAACTAGTTCTATTTATGGACAAAGTAGCCATATCAAGAATGATCGTCATCAGTCGGTAGGAGCAGTATTGATTTCTAACTCGACCCCAGTTTAACGACCACAACAATAAAACAATCAGCATAGGCCAGTCGCTCCGAGGAGGCAATTCACCAAAATTAATATGCCATTGGCTCAAGCATTATAACATCTATTGAAATCAAAATTGATAATTGTGATCGGTGGATCTGGAACTGACTGTTTAACGCTGGTTCGCGAAATGTCGCGGAAGCAAGAGTCGCCACCGTCTTTTATTTTCTCCAAATGGAAAGGACAAAAGCACAGAAAAATTCCTTAAAGAGATTGCTCTCGGTTCGGGAGGTAGATTATAGAAAGGGAAGGTGTTAGCACCCTTTCTATCCATGGTTATCCATGGGCTCTTAGATACTATATCATTTGTGTTTTCAAAAATGGTTTGTTTGCTTTTCAATGTGGGTTTAAAAAAAGTTTCTTTTGAAAATTTCAGTTCGACTCTTGTATCGGTCCTCAAGAGTGTTTGAAAAGTTGCTTTCGAAAGCTTTTTGAAAAGGTGTCGGTATGAAAAGTATTTTTGAATTGTTTTGAAATTAGAGCAAGTATCTAGAGTTTTCTACCTACCCTAAGGAATTCGTCTGTGTAAATGTCCTTAAAGTAGTGCCATCCCACCATTGAGAGGTAGGTAGCACCACCATTGGAGGTGTTCGGGTCAATTCGAGTTTGTAGGGACATGGTGATCACCAGAGCAATGGGAAGATACCTTAGAAGCTACCCTCATGCCAGGTTCCCGGATCATGAGGACTTACTAAGACATCCTCTACTCGACGATCACCTTTCGAGGCAAAGCAACAGTGAGGCGTACCCTAGGGGTGGTGTGTGATTTGTGTGTCGTTTTCAGATATTTTGTCTTGTTCATGTCAAAGTGATCTATGCGTTTGTTTTTATTTTTTGTCATTCATTCTTTCATGCATTTATTTAACAGTTAAAAAAATTGCGAAAAATAAAAGTTCCTAAACTATTACAAAGGCGCGGGTCCACATCGCCAAATTAAATCCAGGACCCGATTTGACATAAAATAAAGAAATAAAATGCGAGAAATATAAAATGTCCGAGTTACATGGCTTTGGGAGAATTACATAAATATTATAAGAAACGAGATAAATGTGCGGATTGAATTAAGATTGGAAACGAGGGCGTTGGACCATTTTTAATGAAATTAAATTAAATTATTAAATTAATTAAAATTAAAATGAAAATAAAAAGAGAAAATATTTTTTTGAGTTTTTTAGAGTTGTGAATTTTTATGAGAAAGATTAACTGAAAGTATTAACCCTAATTCTACTTTTTATTTATTAAGAAAACATGTTAAAATTTAAACCTAAAATTAAATTAATTATTCACATGCAATTTGATTTATAAAAATAAATAATATTTAATTATTAGTGAAAAGAAAAGAAAAAGGATAAAAATTGATTAAAATCCTAATTCTACAAATTTTAAGTTAATTAAGAAAATGTTTGAATTAAACCTAATTTAATAGCTAAAATTAATGAATAGTATTTATTTACAAAATATTAAAATAAAATATATTTTTAATTTTTATGGCCTTTCTGATTTTTTTTTTGTGTTTTTTATATTATTACGAAAATATTAATTAAAGAATCAAATTAAAAAGCTAAATAAAACAAGAAATAGAAAAATATGAGAAAAGGAATTAGGAATGCAAACCATGGGGGTCTGTCCCCAAATTAGAGGGTTTGTTAGCATTTTAGGCCCATTAAACTCATGGCCTCGTTTGACTCTTGGGCTGGCATACATGTGCATTGACTGAGGCACACCCTAGTCTCTGAATCCTGGCCCTTGATTGAGTGCAGTGGGACGGGTGGCACGCCTGGATGCAAGGCCATAGGGTGGACGCTGGCAAGGGAGTTACACAAGAACACAATTATGAGAAAAATATAAGGAAAGGGAGGGGGACCTGGGATCGAACCCAGGTCCTGTTGGTTACCAATCAACTGCCTTGCCAACGGAGCTCCTAGCGCGCTTTGAATGTAATAGAGAAAACAATTAATATAATTCAAAACAATGGTTAATAGTATTTTTTCGCGCGAAATTCAAATCAACCACTTATGCCTCGCCACCTAAGCGTCTTCTTCCTCGTTTTATTTTTTCCTGAAACAAAAAAACAATTAGCAACGGTTTTGAACCGTCCCCAGATGTGTCGTTTCCAAGAATAGCGAATAGCTCATCTTGGAATATAAATTGGGCGCGACCGTGGCAAACAATTCGTCCAAGTCCCCTGATTTTAATGGCCTAGGTTTCGTGTCCTGATTTTTCCATAACTGGGAAACCCCAATTCAAGGTTCTGAAAACCCTAAGCATCGTCCATGGTAGTTTCGCGTATAGGTGATGAAAACTCAATCAAACAACTGGGTTAACTTCAGAATGATGCAAATAACACAAACCAAACATTAAAAATCAAGAATAATGCAAGAATCATGATAAGTGAGTATGGAAAAAATCATGAACAGGGCTCAGTCGTTCTACCAATTCTGGGCGTTAGAGGTAGTGATTTTGATCCAGGAGCCTTCCTTGATGTCCCAGGAAGGTGATAGAATGGTTGTTTTGGCTTGAAAACCCTTGCAATGGTGATTTCAGTTTTAGAATTTTCTTTAAAAAATGTCAACTTGGTGATGGCTTTTGGGCGCGGCTGGGAGGTTTTTTCCATTAGGTTTGCACTATGTATTTATGTGTGAATGATTTAGGTCAAAGAAACCAAACAAAAACCTTTGCATTCATGATTTTCAGGATTTGATTTTCAAGAATCTTTTCCAATATTTCTTCATGCCTATTTGATACAAATCATGGCCAATCACTTCAATTCCTTCTATATCTGATCATGCACGAAATCTTGAGCCTATTCCATGCATAAAAAGATTTAAAAAGTTAGGTTTAGTATTTTCCACATATTTATTTTAATTAAATGAATTATTAGTTATTAAAAATCCAACTAAATAAATAAAAATGATGAAAAACTTCCCTTTGGGCCAAATGGTCGTGCACATGCTTTGGGTGATGAATTTTGGAAGAAAAAGAGGCCCATTAGCATTTTTAAGACTTTGGAAGCAATGTTGACTTTTCAAAATATCCAAAAATTTCCCAACTTCCACAAGGCATAACTTGCTCAATTTTTAAGATTTGCTCATTTTCTTGGACATTTTGGAAAGGTCTTTGAGTCCTCTAACCAATGTATTTGGTACCATGTAATTTTGATTTACCAATCTCAAGTTATGGCCTTTGACTTAAAGTCCCTTTTTGTTGACTTTTGAAAATGACCTATAATGTTGAAATTGATAACTTTTTGTGAGAGCATTTCTTGGACTTGAAGTGTGAAGAAGAGTTGTAGGAAATGTCTTTATCTTCAAAATGAGCTTTGGATGGAATTTTGCTGATAATCCATGTGAAAGTTATGCCCTGGTCAAGTTACAGTTGACTTTTTCAACTGTCCAAATATGGAAACTTTTGCATCTTGAGACTTTTTGAGCCAAGCTTTGAGAATCATGATCAAGAATTGATCAAATGATGTTTATGGCTTCAAAATGAGATGTTGACCAAAATTTTGAACTTTTGACTGTCAAATGACCATTTTGCCCCTGCAGTTGACTGTTGAGCAATTAGGGTTTTTGACTGTGCAATTTTGTGTTGTAGGTCTTGAAACTTGGTATGAGGATGATTGACCATGTTTGTAGGCATGTGGGACTTGATTGGACCCTTGGAAACTTCATTTTCTTTGTCAGAACCAAAACCCTAATTTTTGACTGTTAGGAGGCCCTTGAACTGTGCAACCCTTGGGGAGATTTTGAAGCTTTGACTTGGCAAATCTTGAAGAATATGGGAGGGCAAATTTTGGGGTACAACAGTTGCCCCTGTTCAATCTTCTTAGACCTGAGGATGCAGATTGGCTGACGTGCCTTTCGTAATCCGAAGGTGGAAGATGATTGAACACTAGAGTGCCCAGAAATTTGCGCTCACATAGTAGCAGTGTGATGATGGGAATGGGCTTATAGATGCCATTTGGAGATTGATGGATAGGATGATGGGCTTATAGATGCCATGCTAAGAGATGATGGATAGGTGGATGGGCTTATAGATGCCATCTGGATGTCGATCGCGTAAGAGATTCCTTAGCGAGAACTTACGTACCTGCAAAAGAAAAATGATTACCTGACCTGTTACAGGAGCTGGTCTTCAGATTCTTTGTATAGATGTGTCCTGACTGGTTACAGGAGCTGGATCTGGAGCTTCAAAAGGTGATGAATGAACCAGGGATGGTTACTACCTCAACAGGAACGGTGAGAGAACCTTAGGCGACTTCAACCTCAACAGTAATCATTGAGAGAATCTTGGACGACTTCAACCTCAACAGTAATCATTGAGAGAATCTTGGACGACTTCAATTTCAATAGTAACGCTGAGCGAATCTTGGGGTGATTACTACCTCCGCAGTATCGGGGAGAGAACCATGGGCGACTACAACCTCAACAGTAATCATTGATAGAATCTTGGACGACTTCGACTTCAACAGTGACGCTGAGTGAATCTTGGGATGATTACTACCTCCGCAGTATCGGGGAGAGAACCATAGGCGACTACAACCTCAACAGTAATCATTGAGAGAATCTTGGACGACTTCGACTTCAACAGTAACACTGGGCGAATCTTGGGATGATTACTACCTCTGCAGTATCGGGGAGAGAACCATGGGCGACTACAACCTCAACAGTAATCATTGAGAGAATCTTGGACGACTTCGACTTCAACAGTAACGCTGAGCGAATATTGGGATGATTACTACCTCCGCGGTATCGGGGAGAGAACCATAGGCGACTACAACCTCAACAGTAATCATTGAGAGAATCTTGGATAACTTCTGCTGAGTCTTTATCAGGAAAATCTGTTAGGGGTCGATTTAACTGGACTAGAGAAGGCCTTGGACTGGATAAGAAACAGAAAATCTTAGGGTCGATTAACTGAACCGGTCTAGGTCTTGAAATCTTCAACTGGGTAAGAAACAGGGAGATCTTAGGGTCGATCTGACTGAACCAGAGAAGGCCTTTGACTGGATAAGAAACAGAAAAGTCTTAGGGTCGACTTAACCGAACCGTTCTAGGTCTTGATGTCTTCAACTGGATAAGAAACAGAGAGATCTTAGGGTCGATCTGACTGAACCAGAGAAGGCCTTTGACTGGATAAGAAACAGAAAAGTCTTAGGGTCGACTTAACCGAACCGGTCTAGGTCTTGAAACATAGTTGAAAATTTAATTGGATCTTTCCTGAAAGGTAAAGGTCAGTCATATGTCATGCATGATATGAATCAAGCAATGATGTTCTCAACATAAATGATATTTGTAAGATGTGATGCGTATATGCATGCTATAATGATGTATGGCAGTGCGATGTTTATGAACGTATGTTTTTCGTCTAGGAAAGTAAATCCTTGACGGGTGCCGGGAAGTCATATCCTGGGCTGATGTTGAAGAATAGATTTTTGCTTCCGCTGGGGATGATAGTTGCAAGAATACCGGTAGGAGAAGATAACTCCGTTGGGGAATAAACTTGGCGAATGGATTACTCGAGGAGAAAAATACTCTGACGATCTTGCTGGGAAGCAATACTCTATGGGGAGAGAGGTACTTTGTTGAGTTGTTGATAATAACTTGCTGGGGATATCTTTGTTGTGTTGGAAGTGTTAATAGACTTTGCTGGGGATAAGAAGATTTCGTCGACGACGGTCTTTCCGTGGCTTTTGGCTGAGGATAACCCAGTTATATCCTGTTAAGGAAATAACTCTTTAAATAAAGCCGGGAGACGCGTTCGTGCTCTACGAGGATAAGCTTCCAGAATCTACTGGGGATAAGCTTACTGCTTGGGGAGATGGATTCCAAATTTCCTGGGGAACTAGATTGGACTCTCCTGGGGAAGTTTTGAAATGTATCGGAAGTAACTCCACTGAATGTTTGATGTACCGCCGGGGAACAATCTTTAGACCAAGACTGCCGGGGATGCTTGTTAAGAATGTATATACTGCTGGGGAAGGTTGAGATCAGCGGGAGGATACCCAACTTCTTTAAGGTCGATAGCGTAGTTTTGCTTGGGGAGAGTGTACTGACTTGTTGGCTTACTCTCTGGGGAATTAAGATATCTGGTTGTGTTCTTTAGCTGAACCTACCTTGGTACCTTGGAGGACAGAACAATTAAATTGCTTAGACAACTCTTTATTGCCCCTGTTTCTAACGTTACCTGTAATTAATCCTTTGTTTCGTATGCAAACATTCATGAGTTAGAAAATTATTGTCAATGCATATATCACAAATTGAACCTTGGACAATCTTCGCAAAACAAAACAGAAAAGGAAAAACAATTGGCAATTTTAACTGAAAAGTATATTTGTATTGATTTTTGAATGGCCTGTAAATAGGCGTTTTATGTACAAGAGGCTGACATCCTAGTAAGAGAACGCCGCCGCACAAAAGAGTTTATACAATTTGTACAAAAGAAGATAAAACAACTGTGTGAAGTGAATGACCCCACTGGGTTTCAACTCTGCTATTGCCTTTATATCTCCGAGCGTCTCATCACTTGATGACCTTAGTTGAAAGTGAAGCTGACTGATCGGTGCCGTCTGAACTTGATGCAGATACCGGATTCTGGATGCAAAGTGATCCAATGAGACATAGTATTACGCTTTATCCCTAACTTTTGCCTGGACCGCCCTTTCGGGTTTTCAGTCCACCGGGATACCCATTTTTTGCCCAAGCCGCCTTTTCAGGTTTTCGACTTGCCGGGTGTACAGATTTTTTCCATTTCATCCCTTCATTTTGCCCGAACCCTTTTGATTCGCCGGGAAGCCCTAATTTTGCCTAGGCATGTCAGCCTAGCGGGTCTTTTTCACGCGTAGTATCTTTTTACTATGTCAGCATTGGCGGGGTGAGGAAGGTCGTCACCATCCATGTTGGTTAGAATCATGGCTCCTCCTGAGAACACATGTTTAACCACAAATGGCCCTTCGTACGTAGGGGTCCACTTGCCCCTTGGATCACTTTGAGGAAGGATGATTCGCTTGATTACCAGATCCCCAACTTGATACTCTTGTGGTCTGACCTTCTTGTTAAATGCCCTGATCATCCGTTTCTGATACGTCTGACCATGACAGATAGCAGCAAGTCTCTTTTCGTCAATAAGGTTTAGTGGATCAAGCCGTGTCTGGATCCAATCATCTTCGTTCAGATTTGCATCCTTCATTATCCGGAGAGAGGGTATTTGCACTTCGATCGGTAAGACTACCTCCATACCGTAGACCAAGGAGAAGGGAGTTGCCCCGGTTGACGTCCTTGCTGAGGTACGGTACCCGTGTAGAGCGAACGGTAACATCTCGGGCCAATCTTTATAAGTCACTGTCATCTTCTGTACGATTTTCTTGATATTTTTATTTGCTGCTTCTACAGCCCCATTCATCTTCGGTCTGTAAGGAGAAGAATTGTGGTGCTGTAT
Organism: Vicia faba; assembly: GCA_948472305.1. Classification (NCBI taxonomy): domain Eukaryota; kingdom Viridiplantae; phylum Streptophyta; class Magnoliopsida; order Fabales; family Fabaceae; genus Vicia; species Vicia faba. The sequence goes on from OX451735.1 coordinate 1,035,418,916, forward strand.
CTTGAACTGCTCGCAGAGCTCAGTGATCATCTTGTTATTAAGATTGGCACCGTTGTCTGTAATAATTCTTTCTGGGACGCCGTACCGACAGATCAGATTATGCCGAATGAATCGTGCCACAACAGTCTTGGTTACCGTAGCGTAGGAAGCTGCCTCGACCCACTTCGTAAAGTAATCAATCGCTACCAGGATGAAGCGATGTCCGTTAGATGCCGTAGGCTTAATCTCACCGATCATATCTATGCCCCACATTGCAAACGGCCAAGGCGCAGTCAGAACATTTAGAGGAACTGGGGGAACATGCACCTTGTCTGCGTATATCTGGCATTTGTGGCATGTCCGAGAATGTTGGTAGCAGTCAGCCTCCATGGTGGACCAGAAATACCCTGCCCGAAGGATTTTCTTCGCCATAGTGTGTCCACTGGAGTGTGTACCGAAGGTCCCTTCATGTAGCTCTTCCATGATCCTTTCTGCTTCAGTCTTATCCACACACCGCAGTAAGGTTGAATCATGGTTTCGCTTATACAAGATGTCGTTGCTAAGGAAGAACTTCGCTGCGAACCTTCTCAGAAACTTCTTATCATTGACAGAGGCGCCTTCAGGGTATTCCTGAGCTTCCAGATATCTCTTCACCTCATGATACCAAGGCTTCTCAGTCACCAATTCAATCTCGAGATCACAACAGTATGCCGGTTCGTCCAGTTTCCAGATGATGATTCGGGGAGCCTCATTGTCCCATTTGACCTTGAACATAGAAGACATCGTAGCTAACGCGTCCGCCAACTGATTCTCCTCTCTTGGAAAGTGTTCAAAGGTTATCTCTGTGAAGTGGGGGATCAGGGTCAACACACATTCTCTGTAAGGAATAAGATTCGGATGTTTCGTATCCCACTCTCCTTTGATCTGATTGATCACAAGAGCGGAATCTCTGAAGACACTCAAATACTTGATCCTTAAGTCAATCGCAGCTTGAAGACCCATGATGCACGCCTCATACTCCGCCATGTTGTTGGTACAGTTGAAACATAGTCGGGCAGTGAGTGGAGTATGAGTGCCTTGAGGGGATATGATTACAGCGCCGATACCGTTACCCAAAGCGTTGGAGGCTCCGTCAAAGTGCATAGACCATCGGGATCCTTCCTCAGGTCCTTCATCCGGTCCAGGTACTTCACAATCAGTCACTATCATGATGCTCTCATCTGGAAACTCGAAGTTCATTGACTGATAATCGTCGACTGCCTGATGTGCCAAGTGGTCTGCCAATACACTTCCCTTGATGGCTTTCTGGGTTGTGTACTGAATGTCGTATTCCGTCAAGATCATTTGCCATCTTGCTATTCTCCCAGACAGAGCAGGCTTTTCAAATATGTACTTTATAGGATCCATCTTTGAGATCAACAAGGTAGTGTGAGTCAGCATATACTGTCTCAGCCGGCGAGCAGCCCATACCAAAGCGCAGCAAGTTTTCTCAAGCAGTGAGTATCGGGTCTCACAGTCGGTAAACTTTTTGCTAAGGTAATAAATGGCATGATCTTTTCGGACAGACTCGTCATGCTTCCCCAGCACACACCCCATTGAGTTGTCAAGTACTGTCAGGTATAGTATCAGAGGTCTCCCTTCAACCGGTGGCATAAGGATGGGTGGTTCTTGGAGATACTCCTTGATTCTGTCAAAAGCAGCCTAACATTCATCATTCCAACATACTACCTGATCTTTCTTCAGCAGCTTGAAGATTGGTTCATAAGTAGCAGTCAGGTGTGAGATGAATCGGGCAATGTAATTCAGGCGTCCTAAAAAGCCTCTGACCTCTTTCTCTGTCTTAGGAACTGGCATCTCTTGAATAGCTTTAACCTTGGCAGGATCCACTTGAATGCCCTTATCACTTACAACGAAGCCTAGCAACTTCCCAGATCTTACCCCGAAGGTGCACTTGTTCGGGTTCAACCTCAGCTTGTACAGTTTCAACCGGTCAAACAATTTCTGCAGATGATCAAGGTGTTCTTCCTCAGTCTGGGACCTTGCAATCATGTCGTCAACATACACTTCTATCTCATGATGGATCATGTCATGAAATAAAGCAACCATGGCACGCTGGTAGGTTGCCCCAGCATTTTTCAGTCCAAAAGGCATGACCTTGTAGCAGAAGGTGCCCCACTGAGTAACAAAGGTAGTTTTCTCCATGTCTTCAGGTGCCATCTTGATCTGATTGTAACCTGAAAAGCCATCCATGAAAGAGAACACCTTATGCTGAGCTGTATTATCAACAAGGACATCAATGTGAGGTAAAGGGAAGTCATCCTTGGGGCTGGCCCTGTTCAGATCCCTGTAGTCGACACACATTCTGACCTTTCCATCCTTCTTAGGTACTGGCACCACATTAGCAACCCACTGAGGGTAAGAAGTCACTGCAAGGAACCTAGCATCAAACTGTTTCATAACCTCGGCTTTAATCTTTTCAGACATCTCTGGACGCATACGGCGGACCTTTTGCTTAACCGGAGGGCAGTCTTCCTTAGTAGGCAAGTGATGGACCACAATATCGGTATCCAACCCGGGCATGTCTTCGTAGGACCAGGCAAAGATCTCCATATAATCATGTAGCATCTTAGTCAACCGTTGCTTCACGCTGAGCTCTAGGTTGGCACCAATCTTTACCTCCTTTCTGTCTGCCTCCGTACCCAAGTTTATTATTTCCACTGGCTCTTCGTGTGGTTGAATTGCCCTCTCTTCCTGAAGTAACAGTCTTGCAAGTTCGCCAGGAACTTCGCAATCATCTTCACCTTTGTCTTCGGCTAAGTTGATCGGATTTTCGAAGTCATAATTGGCAGTAGCAGAGTCGTTACCAGTGAGATCCAGAGTGGATTGGAACATGTATGAGTGAGTGTGTGAAAATACAGCTGTTTTGAAATATATAAAGGAAGGAAAGACAGAAAAGGAGCATAAGATTTGAAATGCGAGAAAACGTCCAAGATTTTTATTCATGATATATGAAATGACAATTTATATGCCCTCACAAATGAAGCCAACGGTGCCCCGGGTAAGACACCGGGCCATAGAGTTCAATTTATTGTTTATTACAAAATGCCAAAAACATAGGAATTCATTACTCAGTAACAAGAGAAACAGGTAGATTGTCCTTTGCACTCCAATTGCTAGGTCCACTGTCGGTTGCCGGGTAGATCCAGCTGTCAAACTCAGCTTCATCCACTTCATCTTCGTCCCTAATAGCATTCACTCCATGAGCAGGCAGGGGAGCTGTCACTACATTAGGCTTCTCAGATGCCTCAAACTGTACCTCCTTTGCATCAATAAGGTCCTGCAGCTTATTCCTTAAGGCCCAACAGTCATCGGTGGAATGCCCCGGGCTATCGGAGTGATAAGCACAGCGGGCATTTGGGTTGTATTTGGGGGAGACAGTGTTCACAACTTTTGGGGCCTCTCTGACAGTTACTAGGTTGGTGGAAAGCAACTGTGGCAAGATCTGCGACAGGGTCATACTCAAGCGGGTAAACTCTCTCCGGGGTCTTTCAGCCCTTTGAGGATTGGTTGGCCGAGGAGCGGCAGCAGGCTTAGCAATCATTACCGCACTGACAGATTGGTGGCGCTCAGATTTCTCTTGTCTTCTAGAGCCATATACAGCACTAGCCTCCTTCTTGAAGGGTTTCTTCTCAGAGCTTGTAGATGCACCCTTCGGAATCTTACCGGACTTCAACCCAGCCTCAATTCTCTCTCCAGTCAGAATAAGATCAGTAAACCCTGCAGACGAGTTACCAATAAGATGGTTGAAAAATGGCCCAGATAGGGTCCCCAAGAACATGTCTACCAACTCCCGATCAGTCAACGGAGGCTGCACCCTGCCAGCCAGATCCCTCCACTTCTGAGCGTACTCTTTAAAACCTTCACTTGAACCTAACGACATACCCTGGAGTTGGGTACGCGTAGGGGCAAGGTCGGCATTATATTGATACTGGTTATAGAAAGCAGTAGCCAACTCCTCCCAGTTACGAACCTTGGTCCCATCCAGCTGATAGAACCATTCGAGATGAGTCCCTGAAAGACTCTCCTGGAAGAAGTGGATCCACAAGTTCTTGTCCACGGAGTACGGCTGAATCTTCCGCACATACGATCTGAGGTGTAACTTGGGACAGGATGCCCCGTCATATTTGGTAAAGGATGGTGCTTTGAATTTACGAGGAATGATCACACCAGTAGACAAACCCAAATCTCCGAAATCCAGCCCAGGCACTTGTTGGATCTCCATAGCATTCAACCTGTCCTCCAGCTGTTTGTATCTGTCTTCTGCAGGAGGATATTGTTCCTCATCAAAATCAGTCTCGTTGTCAGAGACTACCGGACTAGGACCTTTTTCCCCTTGAGGAGTACCCTTGCCAATGGAAGAACCAGTCTCTTCATTTTGCAGAGTGTTGCCAAACCTTCGGCCCGAGCTGAAAAGAACAGTCCTTCTCTTCTTCTTCTTTTCCTTCTTCAAGAGCAGAGCCTTCAGCTCTTCTTGGCCCTGAGCCAAACCCATGATTAATTCCTGAAATTGCACATTCTACGCCTGAAGAGCCTTGATGGACATCTCAGTTGATGATGAGTCAGGATTCATGATGCTAAAATAAACAGCGAAGAACGGTAAGCAACCTGAAAAGAGGAAAACCTGCTATGCACATGATGAATGGAATGCATATGATTTATGTTTTCAAAGACAATCGGGAATCAACTTTGTAAACAAAAAGGAACACACTTCATTAGATTCAACTTTGAAACTTAAATTGTTCAACAGGTTGCCCTTAGGCGTTACATGAAAGGAAATATTGAGAAGGGAAATAAAACTGTAAAAGAACATCCAGAGCTCCTTATTGATCCCATGGTCTCCTCTTCTCAGTACGGATGTAGTCATTCAGAGCTCGCTCATTCTCCAATTGCTTTGTCAGCTTCTGGATCTTCAATTCCTGCTCGTTGAACTTTTCCCGGTAAGAATCTCGTTCTTCTCGCAGTTGCGACCAAGATCTCTTTAATGTCTCATAATCAGTAGGTATCTGAGGAGGAAGGACGGTAGGAGGAACACCATCTTTGTCAGGACACTCAAGAATGACGGGTCTGACAGCTTCATACAGCATACCTAACTTCTGAGCACGGATGCGAACCCATTTGTAGTGGGCTTCCATATGTAAAGAAGTCTTTGGCCCTAACTCTTGTGGGTCAGCTTTATGAACTTTGTCCCAAGCCTTGATGAACCTACGACGCAACACGTCACTATCCACCTGAAACTCAAAACTGATGTGAGGTACCAACATCTCATGGGGGCCTGTTCTTCTGGCTCTTCCAAACTGACCGAGCGCTAGACATGGATTGTAAGAAATTCCTTCTTGGGTACCAATCAGAGGAACATTAGGGTATTCCCCGCATCGATCAATAATAGCTATCTCATCCAAACCTCTGCAAGTCCAAATGATGTCTTTATCGGTGAGAGACATTAACCTATGAGCCCAACCTCTTCCTTCTTGGTTCTTCAGTACGAACTTAGGGAGGTGCGAAATAAACCACCTCACGAACAAAGGGATACAACACCATAGGGTTCCTCGTCTTCGGGTAGTACGAGCATGAAGTTGTTGCAAGATGTCACCCAAGAGAGTGGGCACAGGATTCTGAGACATAAAGATCCTTATGGCAGTGACATTGATGAAGTTGTCAGGATTAGGAAACAAGACTAACCCATAGATTAGGAGAGCCAAGATGTCTTCATATGCACTAAAGTCCAGGTCATTCCAGAGACTGTTAGCTTTACCAATCAGAAACTTGGCCAAGAAACCCTTGACTCCGCTTCTAGTTACCCAGTTGTCCATTACCTCTTGATGTGTCAAGGGAAGAGCTGCAGCAACATCCTCAAGCCTGAGGGTCTTTTCCCAACCAGTAAAGGGAGTCTGATCCAAGATAGGGATACCAAGCAAATCAGAGAACTCTTCCAGGGTAGGGACCAGCTGGAAGTCTTGAAAGGTGAAGCACTGGTACAGAGGGTCGTAGAACTGGGTCAGAACACTCATCAACTGTTGATCCCGCTTTGCAGTGACTAAACTGAGAAGAGAACCATGCCTCTGAATGAAGGAAGTGGTATTTGGAATTCTGCTAACCAACTCTTCGAGCAACTCAGGTGAGTGAACAAAGTTGAACCGGATAGTATTCCTTCGCACAGGCATCATGATGTCCTACAAAACAGAGCAAAGGTGAAACCCTCTTGTCTTTGAAATGGTCAGTCCTTATGCAGGATGCATGCAATGCTCATGATGTTATGATGTTATGATAAAGCACACCACAAATAGATACAAAGGCAAACATGGTAAGGCACACAAGTCACACAAGGCAAGCCCCTAAAGTTTAGGCCAGCGTGAGGTCTAGGTACTACCCTCTTTCAGTTTGTTGGTTCATACCTGTCCTATCAAAGTAACCGGGTTCTTAGAGGATCCCAATATCATTGACTACCCTCAATCGGTCATAACTCCAGCATCACAATCTTTTCTTGCGGCCAGAACCATCACGAGAGTTTAGCCTCAATGGGCGTAGCATACTGCTACTGTTCTAATGGCCAAGTTGTGTCATTTAAGGTTCTAAGGTTGTTGGTGCTTAATGACTCCTCAGAAGACCCATATTCTCCTCGTTGCAACACAAGGGATATCGGTACAGACCAAGGTGCCACACCAACGTAGCCACAATTTCACTCGTGTCGGTCTACGCCGGACAGGTCCCTCACAACTTATGCTACCTAAAAAGGGTATCCCCAGATCCGGGTTAGGATCTATGTAACTCCCATGCAACCCACAAATTTAAAGCAGACAAGTCAATACAATTGAAAACACAGTTATGAACTAACCCTAAGGTACACCTCACTTTAAGTTTAATTGTCCCCAGCAGAGTCGCCATTTCTGTGATCGGTGGATCTGGAACTGACTGTTTAATCCTGGTTCGCGAAATGTCGCGGAAGCAAGAGTCGCCACCGTCTTTTATTTTCTCCAAATGGAAAGGACAAAAGCACAGAAAAATTCCTTAAAGAGATTGCTCTCGGTTCGGGAGGTAGATTATAGAAAGGGAAGGTGTTAGCACCCTTTCTATCCATGGTTATCCATGGGCTCTTAGATACTTGCTCATTTGTGTTTTCAAAAATGGTTTGTTTGCTTTTCAATGTGGGTTTAAAAAAAGTTTCTTTTGAAAATTTCAGTTCGACTCTTGTATCGGTCCTCAAGAGTGTTTGAAAAGTTGCTTTCGAAAGCTTTTTGAAAAGGTGTCGGTATGAAAAGTATTTTTGAATTGTTTTGAAATTAGAGCAAGTATCTAGAGTTTTCTACCTACCCTAAGGAATTCGTCTGTGTAAATGTCCTTAAAGTAGTGCCATCCCACCATTGAGAGGTAGGTAGCACCACCATTGGAGGTGTTCGGGTCAATTCGAGTTTGTAGGGACATGGTGATCACTAGAGCAATGGGAAGATACCTTAGAAGCTACCCTCATGCCAGGTTCCCGGATCATGAGGACTTACTAAGACATCCTCTACTCGACGATCACCTTTCGAGGCAAAGCAACAGTGAGGCGTACCCTAGGGGTGGTGTGTGATTTGTGTGTCGTTTTCAGATATTTTGTCTTGTTCATGTCAAAGTGATCTATGCGTTTGTTTTTATTTTTTGTCATTCATTCTTTCATGCATTTATTTAACAGTTAAAAAAATTGCGAAAAATAAAAGTTCCTAAACTATTACAAAGGCGCGGGTCCACATCGCCAAATTAAATCCAGGACCCGATTTGACATAAAATAAAGAAATAAAATGCGAGAAATATAAAATGTTCGAGTTACATGGCTTTGGGAGAATTACATAAATATTATAAGAAACGAGATAAATGTGCGAATTGAATTAAGATTGGAAACGAGGGCGTTGGACCCTTTTTAATGAAATTAAATTAAATTATTAAATTAATTAAAATTAAAATGAAAATAAAAAGAGAAAAGATTTTTTTGAGTTTTTTAGAGTTGTGAATTTTTATGAGAAAGATTAACTGAAAGTATTAACCCTAATTCTACTTTTTATTTATTAAGAAAACATGTTAAAATTTAAACCTAAAATTAAATTAATTATTTACATGCAATTTGATTTATAAAAATAAATAATATTTAATTATTAGTGAAAAGAAAAGAAAAAGGATAAAAATTGATTAAAATCCTAATTCTACAAATTTTAAGTTAATTAAGAAAATGTTTGAATTAAACCTAATTTAATAGCTAAAATTAATGAATAGTATTTATTTACAAAATATTAAAATAAAATATATTTTTAATTTTTATGGCCTTTCTGATTTTTTTGTGTTTTTTATATTATTACGAAAATATTAATTAAAGAATCAAATTAAAAAGCTAAATAAAACAAGAAATAGAAAAATATGAGAAAAGGAATTAGGAATGCAAACCATGGGGGTCTGTCCCCAAATTGGAGGGTTTGTTAGCATTTTAGGCCCATTAAACTCATGGCCTCGTTTGACTCTTGGGCTGGCATACATGTGCATTGACTGAGGCACACCTTAGTCTCTGAATCCTGGCCCTTGATTGAGTGCAGTGGGACGGGTGGCACGCCTGGATGCAAGGCCATAGGGTGGACGCTGGCAAGGGAGTTACACAAGAACACAATTATGAGAAAAATATAAGGAAAGGGAGGGGGACCTGGGATCGAACCCAGGTCCTGTTGGTTACCAATCAACTGCCTTGCCAACGGAGCTCCTAGCGCGCTTTGAATGTAATAGAGAAAACAATTAATATAATTCAAAACAATGGTTAATAGTATTTTTTCGCGCGAAATTCAAATCAACCACTTATGCCTCGCCACCTAAGCGTCATCTTCCTCGTTTTATTTTTTCCTGAAACAAAAAAACAATTAGCAACGGTTTTGAACCGTCCCCAGATGTGTCGTTTCCAAGAATAGCGAATAGCTCATCTTGGAATATAAATTGGGAGCGACCGTGGCAAACAATTCGTCCAAGTCCCCTGATTTTAATGGCCTAGGTTTCGTGTCCTGATTTTTCCATAACTGGGAAACCCTAATTCAAGGTTCTGAAAACCCTAAGCATCGTCCATGGTAGTTTCGCGTATAGGTGATGAAAACTCAATCAAACAACTGGGTTAGCTTCAGAATGATGCAAATAACACAAACCAAACATTAAAAATCAAGAATAATGCAAGAATCATGATAAGTGAGTATGGAAAAAATCATGAACAGGGCTCAGTCGTTCTACCAATTCTGGGCGTTAGAGGTAGTGATTTTGATCCAGGAGCCTTCCTTGATGTCCCAGGAAGGTGATAGAATGGTTGTTTTGGCTTGAAAACCCTTGCAATGGTGATTTCAGTTTTAGAATTTTCTTGAAAAAATGTCAACTTGGTGATGGCTTTTGGGCGCGGCTGGGAGGTTTTTTGCATTAGGTTTGCACTATGTATTTATGTGTGAATGATTTAGGTCAAAGAAACCAAACAAAAACCTTTACATTCATGATTTTCAAGATTTGATTTTCAAGAATCTTTTCCAATATTTCTTCATGCCTATTTGATCCAAATCATGGCCAATCACTTCAATTCCTTCCATATATGATCATGCACGAAATCTTGAGCCTATTCCATGCATAAAAAGATTTAAAAAGTTAGGTTTAGTATTTTCCACATATTTATTTTAATTAAATGAATTATTAGTTATTAAAAATCCAAATAAATAAATAAAAATGATGAAAAACTTCCCTTTGGGCCAAATGGTCGTGCACATGCTTTGGGTGATGAATTTTGGAAGAAAAAGAGGCCCATTAGCATTTTTAAGACTTTGGAAGCAATGTTGACTTTTCAAAATATCCAAAAATTTCCCAACTTCCACAAGGCATAACTTGCTCAATTTTTAAGCTTTGCTCATGTTCTTGGACATTTTGGAAAGTTCTTTGAGTCCTCTAACCAATTTCTTTGGTCCCATGTCATCTTGATTTACCAATCTCAAGTTATGGCCTTTGACTTAAAGTCTCTTTTTGTTGACTTTTGAAAATGACCTATAATGTTGAAATTGATAACTTTTTGTGAGAGCATTTCTTGGACTTGAAGTGTGAAGAAGGGTTATAGGAAATGTCTTTCTCTTAAAAATGAGCTTTGGATGGAATTTTTCTGATAATCCATGTGAAAGTTATGCCCTGGTCAAGTTACAGTTGACTTTTTCAACTGTCCAAATATGGAAACTTTTGCATCTTGAGACTTTTTGAGCCAAGCTTTGAGAATCATGATCAAGAATTGATCAAATGATGTTTATGGCTTCAAAATGAGATGTTGACCAAAAATTTGAACTTTTGACTGTCAAATGACCATTTTGCCCCTGCAGTTGACTGTTGAGCAATTAGGGTTTTTGACTGTGCAATTTTGTGTTGTAGGTCTTGAAACTTGGTATGAGGATGATTGACCATGTTTGTAGGCATGTGGGACTTGATTGGACCCTTGGAAACTTCATTTTCTTTGTCAGAACCAAAACCCTAATTTTTGACTGTTAGGAGGCCCTTGAACTGTGCAACCCTTGGGGAGATTTTGAAGCTTTGACTTGGCAAATCTTGAAGAATATGGGAGGGCAAATTTTGGGGTACAACAATAACACTGCAGGATCCTCCTCAAAATACCAACACATCATCTCTGAAGTATAATCCAAATGCAAGGTGTGCATACCATTCCAATAGTCCTGGGCACGACACCAATGATTGTTGGACCCTAAAAAGCAAAATCCAAGATTTGATTGACAACAAAGTGATTGAGTTTGACCCTCTAGAAACCCCTAATGTGATTACTGCACCCATGCCCAGTCATGGTAAAGGTGTTAATGCTGTTGACGATGTTTCCTATGTCTCCTCCATCAGTGATTTGACTACTCCCTTGATGATCGTTAAGAAGAATTTGTTAAGAGCCAGTTTAGTCCCGGGCTGCCCTGAGAATTATTACCATTGCGATTCCTAAACTAATGATTGTATATGGCTGAAGAGAGGTATCCAACACCTGATTGATAGCCATGAAATTTTGTTCGAGAAAACTATGTCCATGAAAAGCTTGCATGAAGATATAACCCAAGAGTTGAGACTTAAAGATGTTTCCATAATCACCAATTCCAATACTCCTATTAGGATCACCTCTAGAGGACCTATAAGGATTCCTGCTGAGCCGAGGGTGGCTCCCTTGATCATCACAACACCGGGGCCAGTCCCCTATTCCTTTGACAAAGTTGTTCCCTAGAACTATGGGTCAGAGGTTTATTATCATAGTGTCAAGCAAGAGCCATGGATTAATGAAAATGAAGATCCTGAAATTACAAATATTTCCATAACTATTAAGGTCACTGGGATAGGAAGGATCTTCTCTCTGAAGATCTCTCCTCCAACAACTACTACAACACCCGTTCATATTCCTACTGTTGGGCCAACTGCTGATGCCCGAGGTAAATAGAAAGTATATGAGCCTGCCCAGATGGAGGATCCATCCAAAGATGTTACAATTGAAGACCCATCTAGACAAGAGATGGAAGAAATTGTGAAGATCATTCATAAAAGTGACTACAAAATAGTTGAGCAACTGGGAAAGACACCCTCCAAGATATCCATGTTGTCTTTGTTATTATGCTCCGAAGCATATGCCCAAGCTTTGTTGAAATTTCTGAAGAATACCCATGTACCACAAGAACCCAGTGCTGATCAATTTGAGAATTGTGTTACAAGCCTAACTGCTGATAATGGTTTAGGCTTCTCTGATGTAGATTTAACCCTGGTGGAGAAGAATCATAACAAAGCTCTACACATATCTATTGAATGCAAAGGCACTACTTTGGCGTATGTGTTAGTAGATACAAGGTCCTCCCTAAATGTTTTACCCAAAGATGATTTGGATAGATTGGACTATGAAGGGCTGGTGCTGAGACCTAGTTGTATTGTGGTAAGAGCCTTTGATGGTTCAAAAAGAATGATCCACGGAGAGGTTGATCTTTCGATCAAGGTGGGATCTCAAGTTTTCAATTTAATTTTTTTATGTAATGGACATCCGTCCGACCTATTCTTGCTTGCTCGAGCGCCCATGGATCCATGGGGCAGGTGCGGTTATCTCTACATTGCATCAAAAGATGAAGTACCCAGTAAAAGGGAAGATTGTCACAGTCTATGGAGAGGAAGAATATATGCTCAGTCATTGGAATTCTTTCAAATATGTTGAAATGGATGGAGAATTCATTGAAACCCCCTGTCAAGCATTTGAGGTAATCTCTCTGGAAATTTTTGTTGCTAAAGCTATTATTCCTGAGGTCTCTAAAAACCCACCAAGATTAGAAGGATGCAGGGGCTGTAGTAGAAGATGGAGGTTGCACTATTTGGGGATAACTTCCTGATATCCCCTACAAATTCAAAAAATTATGGTTGGGTTTCACTTCAAAGGCTCAGAAAGAGGTTCGTTGTGTTCGTGCTGGAAGACCACCCCTCCTTATTAGCAACAATGAAGTCAATTCTTTGGAAGACACTGACAGTGACAGTGACTTAGATAACTGGATATTCCCAACTACTGACGGCAGACTCAACAACTGAAAGGCCAAAAACTTCATCTCAATCTCCTTCAGCCAGGAGTAATTTCTATTTCTTATTTTATTGCTTTAAGAAGTTTGTCTGTAATTTATTTTAAAACAATGACTTTAAACCATGTGCCTTGCCCGGGGCACAATGGTCCATTTGTTAAGGGTTGTCATTTCATATACCATATGCTCATTTAATGAAAACATTGGAGGATTTTGCATTCAAATTCTGTGCTCCTTCTCTTTCTTTTACTTTACTGCATTTTCAAAATAGCCATATGATCTTACATGCATACATACACACATTTGCAGATTCACATCCACTCCGGATCTCATTTACAACAATTCTTCTATTGCCGTTTATGACTTCGAAAATCTAATCTATCAAGCCGAAGATGAAGGTGAAGAAGATTGTGAGATAATTGGAGAACTTGCCAGACTCCTGATACAAGAGGAAAAGGATATCCAATCGCACGAAGAACTGGTCGAAGTGATAAGCTTGGATACTGAGGCAGATAAGAAAGAAGTCAAGATTGGCGCTAACCTGGAAGAAAGTGTCAAGAGCATATTGGTTCAGATGTTCACGACTATGTTGAGGTATTCGATTGGTCATACGAAGACATGCCAGGGCTCGATACCGATATTGTGGTTCATCGTCTGCCAATGAAAGAGGGTTGTTCTCTGATCAAACAAAAGGTTTGTTTCATGCGTCCTAATATGTCAGAGAAGATCAAGCCTGAGGTAATGAAATCGTTCGATGCAGGTTTCTTGGCAATAACACCGTATCCCCAATGGTTTGAAAATGTTGGTCCAGTGCCGAAGAAAGACGATAAGGTTAGTATTGTGTAACTACATGGATTTAAATAGGATGAGCCCCAAAGATGACTTTCCACTACCACATATTGATGTCTTGGTTGACAACACTACTCAACACAAGGTATTCTCCTTCATGGATAGCTTCTAAGGGTTCAACCAAATCAAAATGGCGCCTGAAGACATGGAGAAAACTACCTTTGTCACACACTGGGGCATTTTCTGTTATAAGGTCATGCCTTTTAGGCTGAAGATCGTAGGTGCAACTTATCAACGATCTATGGTGGCTTTTGAAATTCTGGTATCAGATATGTGATGTCGAAGGAGATGTCACGACACAAATATCTAAGGATAATATAAAATGCAACAATATTAAAAGCAGTAAAAACACAAGGGATTGTTAACCCGGTTCGGTGTACAACAACACCTACTCCGGGCTACCAAGCCAGGGACAAGTCCACTAAATAGTATCAATCCTTAGACCGTTAGTAAACAACCAGTTTACAATCTAATCACTTAATCACTACCCGTGCTAGACTTCGACCTAAGACAAACCTAGGTATGAGGCCCTCCTCAAATCCTTCAATCACTAACAGTGAAGAATAATAGAATTATTAAGTTTTAAAGACTTTAATCATTCAATACTTAAAAGCTTATGAATGATGCACAATTAACAACTCAAATTAAAACTCAAGTATTAAACCAATACTTAAAGTGTATTACAATTAAAAAGACTTGGACTTATAAAACAGAAAGAATATCTTCTTCTTCAAAAGTTGGAGTTAAACGAATAAGGATACAAGTCCTTATAAAGGCGTAGCAGTGGGATTGGGATGAAAAACAAATATTCCAATCCCTTGAATATTTCCATGAAAACTGGCCAAGATTTAATCCATAAGGATAATGCAAATAGAAAATATTCCTCCATATTTTTCGCAAACTATGAGTGAAAAGTCCTGAATAATGGCGTGCATAAAAACAGGAAACAAAATATTGGAAACAAATATTAAGTCTCGTTCAGATCAGGAGGCAGATTTCAAGACATCTGCTTTGACATCATTCAAAACCAGTTTGCTTTAAATGTCAAGACATTTAGAAACACATTATCAAGTTAGTGTTTTACCAAAATTGTTGCCAACAAACACTTACAAACTCCCCCCTTTGGCAAATTTTGGATAAAACATTATTTGAGCACATTATCAGAGCAGAAACACAAGCAAAAACAAAACTCAATTAGTAGTTAGTAAAAGTAACTCAGTCAGCTGTTAGCAGAGGAAGATGTTAGAACATCTTCAAAGACATGAGGCTCCCCCTCAAACATTTATCTCCCCCTCAGTCAATGGTCAGTCAGTTTCTCTCCCCCCCCCCCCCCCCTTTTTAAACATAATATGCCAAATAAAACATGCATTCAAGAGAATAGAAGTAATAGAATATTCCAAATAAGTACATACCATAGAACCCAAGAGCCAAGCACATACAAGTTCCAAAAAGGAACAAATGGGTCAAAGCAAATAAACAGCAAATGGTCTAACTGTCTTCAGGACCAGTAGAATTGGCAGAGTCAGAACTTCCTTTATCATCAGAATTTCCTCCTTCAGTGCTCACTCTATCATCAAAATTGTTGTCCTTCTGCAGCTCTTTGATCATGTTTTCAAAAATTAGCTTTCTTATTGAGCTAACTATGATCACATCATCAAGTTCTTTGCAGGCTTCCCTTAATTTAGTAATCATGACATCCTTGGTTAAGTTCTTGATTTCAGAAGATGCAGATGTCAAAACAATGTCTGGGATATGTTTTCCTGAAAACAGCTTGAAGTGAAGGGTCAAAGCAGACTCCCTCTTGCAAACTATATCATTTCCACTCAGAATTCCAGGATGTTGATTAAGAATAATTCCACAAATAAAAGATGGAAAGGCAATAGGCATTTTGATAGCACATGTTCCTGCATGCTCAATAGTCTGATAAAAAATGTAAGCACCATAATCAAACAGTTTCTTATTTCTAGCAGCATAAATAAACTTTCCTAAGCCAATTGTAATGGTTGAGGTATCATTGGTAGGAACCCAGTTAGAAGCTCCAATTCTATGCAAGATAGAATATTTCACACTTATCTTGCTAACAGGAAGTTTATTCTTCATGGGCCACTCACTCACTTGGTTTGCAGTGATGACTTTGCACACTTGATTATCAGTTACTTCCAGCTCACAATAATCATCTCCAGACCTATCCAGAAATCTATTGATGACAGCAGGGGAAATTCTACACACCTACCTCTAACCAACACCTTCCTATACTCCTTACTTTTATGATCAACACAGTCAATAAGAATATTAACAATAAATTCCTTAACAAAAGTCTCATAACATTTTGCAAACCTGGTGATAGTTTTCATCAAGCCAACATAAGAAATCAACTCCATAATCTCTTTGCACTCCAGTGCACCAGCTCCCAACTCTCTCTCAAGGGCAATTCTTCTTTGAAATACATATTTCCACTTTTCAGCATTTCCAACAAAATGGAAGGAGATGTTGTCAAGAGGAGCATTAGGCACCCTAACAAAAAGCTTCTTGCTTACAAATTTCTTCACATGAGATATGTCCTAGACATCTTCCTCGACATCATAATCAGAGTCAGTTTCTTTTACTAATGCAGATTTCTTCTTACTTCTGGATCTCTTCACAGGAGAAATGTGTTGGATATCATCCTCATCATCATTTGAGGAGTTATCAGGTCTAACTTTTATTTTGTTGGAGGGAGGAACCACTTTACTTTCGGGCTTTGGGGGACCATACATAGTCTTCTTCTTGATACTCTTGACAGGGGGTGTGACATTCAAATCCTTCACTTTCCTAGATTTGAGCCTTTCAGCAATCCCAGGCACCATATTGGTAATAAGGTCATTGTCCGATAACTCATCAACATTCACCACATTCTCAACATTTGGATTCCTTGCAGTTTCCTTAACAAAAGGGTCCTTCTCAGCAGATGATGTCTCAACATCTTGTTTAACATTAGCTTCCACTTCTTCTAGAGCATAAGTAGCAAGCTTGCCAAGTTTGCTTTCAGCAGCATCTTTCTTCAAGATGGATGATTCAACAACACTTTTAGGATCATTTCCTTTGTCAGCCGGAGCAGGCATACAAGCAAGAGGAGTAGAAATCTCAGGCACAACAAAACCATCATTTAACATCCTATCTACCAGCCTTCTAATACTTCTATCAACATTAAAATGTCTTCTTCTGACCTATCATCAGCATCAGTAGAAGCATTACCTTTAGAAGTGTCAAACTCGTCTTTGGATTTCTTTACATAGGACGATCTGGGTTTCTTGACCTTCTTCTCAAGAGGTGGAATAGTTGGCAAAGGAGCGACAACCAATACTTTATCAAGGGAGAGGTCCTCAGGACGATTGGCATTCTTTGACCTAGAAGCCTTGGCTTCCTTAGAAGAGAACTTTGAGGGAGATGAATCATGATGTTGTGACATCTTTGAAAAGTTATGAACAGTGAGATGGAGAATAATAAGGGTTCTTTTTCTATAAAGGAGAATGAAGAAGTTGTGAAAATAGAATGAGTTAATGTCGTAGCGTGTGGGAGAGTATTTGAGATAGTCTTGAAAAGATTGCTTACGAAATTTGATTTGTTGGAAACATAAATAATATAATATCACTTTAATAATATTCCCACACGCCCTTAATTGCTAAAAACCCTCATATATGCAGATCCCTAGTTTTCCTCTTAAGTTCTCAAACTTATTTGCATCTAAAGCCTTAGTGAAAATGTCAGCCAGTTGTAATTCAGTAGATACATGTTCTAAGGTAACAATCTTTTCTTCTACAAGCTCTCTTATGAAGTGATGACGGATATCAATATGTTTGGTCCTGCTGTGTTGAATAGGATTTTTTTAAATATTTATGGCACTTAGATTATCATAGAATATTGTCATGAAATCTTGTTTGACATTATATTTTGTTAACATTTGTTTCATCCAAACCAATTTAGAAAAACTGCTTCTTGCATCAATATACTCAGCCTCAACAGTGGAAAGAGACACACAATTTTTCTTCTTACTGAACCAAGATATGATATTATTTCCCAGAAATAAACATCCTCCTGATGTACTTTTTCTATCATCAGCACTTCCTGCCCAATCAGCATCCCAACAACCAATTAAGGCAGAGCTAGATCCATGAGAATATAGCATACCATATTCATTTGTCCCATTCACATATTTAAGAATTCTCTTCACATGGTTGGCATGGCTAACTTTAGGATTAACTTGATATCTATCACACACCCCTACAACAAAGGCAATGTCAAATCTGCTAGTTGTGAGGTATAAAAGACTACCTATCATACTTTTGTAAAGACTTTGATCCATATTGTGATACGGTGGGAGAACTGACTTGAGGTTTTTGTGTCTGTTCTTGCAAATGTTGCGGTTTAGAAAGAGTCGCCACCAACTTTTCTTTTATCCAAAAAGGAAAGGTGAAAAAGCACAGGAAAGATCTTTAGATATGTTTTTGAGTTTGGGGGGTAGATTATGAAAAGGGAAGGTATAAGAACCCTTTTCATCCATGGTTTTCCATGGGCTCTTAGTTACTCGCTAGATCACTTGCTTTTGTTTGAATGTGTGCTTGTGATGTGGGTTTTGAAAATATTTTGAAAATGTAACTTTGTAACGATTCTCGTTTCTATAAGAACGCATACAAAGTGTTTGTTTCGAAAATAGTTCAAAGAGGTGTTTGTGAGATATGTTTTTTGAAAGTATATGTGATTGTTTTGAAAATAGAAGGGATATTTGTTTTGAGAGTGAGCAAGTAACTAAAAGTAATCTACCTACTCAAAAGGTCTTAGATGTGCTTTTTCGCCTCCTTTAGATGTTGCTATCTTACCATTGATTTGGTAGGAAGCCCCATCGTTGGATGTGAAGGGACGAGTATTGGGTCATCGTATGACCATGATAGAAATGTTGTGAGATGACTTAGAACTTTTTATTTAGGGACTAAGATCATTTTGAAAGGCAACTTTGATAGCGTCATTGAGGGACTATGATCTTGTATTTTTCTATTTTGTTTGTGCTAAGACATCCCACATGCATAACATGGCCATTTTTGTAAGGCAACAAGTGAGATTACCCTAAGGGTGCATGTGTGCAAGTGTGTTTGATTGCATGCATTTGTCTTTTATTCTTAGTGGTCTACTTTTTGATTTTATCTCTTGCCATACACGCCTAATTACTATACAGTATAAGGAAAACAGTAAATTGAGAAAAATGAAATTCTACGCTATTATAATATTTAGGGGATGGGGGTACATATGTACGAATGGGGATTGCAAGTAAAAATAAGCCCTAAGTTATTATTACAACCATATTGAAATGTATAATATAAGAAAGAAATAGACTTGTTTAGAAAATGTTTTGTCTTAAGGAAATAAATTAAAAGGAAAATATTTTTATGTTTTTTATGTTAATAAAAGAAAAGAGTTGAAAAGGAAAATAAATGCAAAATAGAAAAAGCGTGTTGCTGCAAGAAGAACAACTAGGATAAGAAGTTCTGAAGCCAATAGTGTTGTGACTCAGCAGGAGATGTCGGTGGGCATCAGAAGTTCTGAGTTGGTACACTCTAAGTTCCTGCAAGAAATGTTAGAGGGAAAACACAGAAGTTCTGGGTGGTATTCAGACAGTGGGCCACAAGTCAGAAGTTATGTATTACACTAAAATAGTGAGCAAACGTCAGCAGTTCAGTACATTGTTAGCATGTGAAAGTCATAAACTCTGAGTGTTTGAAAACAGTTGATGGAAACATCAGAAGTTCAGTGTATTTGACATGTGAAGAGAACTCAGAAGTTTTGTGTTGTGTTAACATCATGTAAGCATCAGAAGTTCAGTGTGTGTTAATAGTGAGTGAAAAAACAGAAGTTATGTGTTATGTTTCAAATCTTAATAAGCACATCAGCAATTTATTCAATTCAATGAATCATCACAACAAATCATATAAATTCTAATCCTAAGTCTGAGCCTAGCATTATTCTAGAAGTTTTGATCCATAGTTTTTCTATTCATACAATGATATGTACAATATTATTACTATGATATTTACATGCTAATGATGTTCAGAAAGAAAAGCAAGTAAAGTCAGAAAGACTTACCTGGAACGTGCTTGGAGCTTTGAGTGGCTGCCTTTGGATGTTCTGAGTCAGCAAGGGTGATGGAACAGTGGTTGTGTTCTTTGACTCAAAGAGAGGAACAAATGTTTGTTTTTGTGTATGAGAAATCTGGATTTTTATGAAGGTTTCACAACTTCCTTTTCTCTCTTGATCGTTCTCCCTTTCCAAAAGCCAGCCTCCTGAACGTGTGATGGAGCCAAGTATTTATAGATGAATTTGCTGTGATTTTGGGGGGGAAAACAAATGGGATTTGAACCTGTTTTGGCATCCTGTTCCTTTGCTTTTTCATCACAGTTTTCGTATGCTAGTTTGGTGCAATCATGGGACGCAGGTGTAGGCTGAACCAGCTGTTGGTCATAGGTCTGTAGCAAGTTATATAAACAAGGTTTTGGGATTTGGCCATGTTCTGACCAAAGCGTTGAATATATCCCTCATGTGCTGAAGCGCTGCCTTGTTTTTGAAGTAAGCATGGTGGTTGTCAGCAGGAATTAAGGAAAAGCAAAAAGCAAAGCATGGGCTTAGTAGCAAAGTTGCTATCCCAAGACAGTAGAGGTACACGTGGTAAAAATCCTTTGGATAAAGACTCAAAAGGTGGTTGTGAGCATTAAATGAGCATTAAATGATTATGAGACTTATCACAACCAGAAATCCTGCAACGTGAAACTCTACACCAAGGTTTAGTTCTGGATCAGAAGTTCTGCTGCAGCGTAGCATCCAATCTTCTGATCCTCTTATCTTCTGGCTCCAGCATGTTCTGAAGGAGCTTTCAGACTTTCTAAAAAGCTTGCAGCACGCTTATTAACCTTCTTTAATTTATCCTAGCAAACTCTAACTAAAGCTTTTGTGAATGGCTTGCCCAGAAGTTCCGACCAGACTCTGTCTTGAGAATATCCAGAATCTACTGAGTGCTTATGGTGATAACCTGGTCAGAAGTTCTAAAATTGTCGTATTTTCTTAAACACTTAGAAAAAAATTCTAAGTATTTAGAATTTTGACTTTTTGGATTTTGATGAAACAAAATTTCATATTTCAACATGTCTTGATGAAATATGATTCTTGAAGCTTGATTTTGATCCAAAAGTCAAAGTTTGACTTTTCAGTGTGCAAATGACCATTTTGCCCTTGTGAATGGTTTGCTTGGGTAAATTGATAATTCAAGGCTTGGAAACTTGATAGAAGAAAACTTGGGATCCAGGGTGATCCCTTGTGAAATGAGAGGGCAAATTTTGGGGTGCGACACATACTTACTCCTTTTTCATCTTTAGACAACTTCAGATGTGTGGGATAAGGTGTTCTTTTGTGACTGGCATTTTCCATCCCAAATTTATTTACTATATTCTTCACATACTTGCTCTGAGATAAGAATATGGAATCTTCCATTTGTTTAACTTGCAGGCCAAGAAAGTAGGTTAATTCACCAATAAGGCTCATCTCAAATTCTTACTGCATTTGCCTGACAAAATGTTGAACCATCTCATTTGACATCCCACCAAACACAATATCATCAACATAAATCTTTGCAATCATGATATTCCCTTCTTCTTCCTTGACAAAAAGATTGTTGTCTATGCCACCTTTCCTATATCCATTCTCACCAAGAAATTCTGTCAATCTCTCATACCAAGCTCTTGGATCCCGCTTTAATCCATACAAAGCTTTCTTCAGTATGTACACATGGTTAGGAAGGCTTGGATCAACAAATCCTTTATGTTGTTCTACATAGGCTTCCTCATTCAGATGGCCATTTAAGAAGGCACTCTTTACATCCATTTGAAACAATTTAAATTTCAGAATGCAAGCAACTCCAAAGACTAGTCTGATTGATTCAAGTCTGGCCACAGGAGCAAAGGTTTCATCAAAATCAACTCCTTCAATTTGAGTGTATCCTTGTGCAACTAACCTTTCCTTATTTCTAGTAACCACCCAATTTTCATCAGATTTATTCTTGTACACCCATTTAGTGCCAATCACATTTGTCCCTTCAGGCCTTGGAACCAGATCCTGAACTTTATTTCTACTAAATTGTTCTAGCTCTTCTTGCATAGCATTAATCTAGAACTCACCAGTTAAGGGTTCTTTGACATTCCTAGGCTCAATTTTTGAAACAAAGCAAGAGTTTGATATCCCTTCTCTTGATCTAGTAGTAACTAATTTATTTAGATCTCCTATGATAAGCTCCTTAGGATGATCTCTCTGAGTTCTAATTGAAGGCCCTTTATTGAGATGACTAGGTTCAGGATCTTCTTTAGGTGGATTAGAATCAATAATTCTGTTATTAGATTCTGTTGGAATATCAGACAAAGATGTTCCAACATCTTCTAAGACATCTTATTCATCATTCCATCCTCTATCATCAATAATAACATTTATGGATTCCATCATAACCTTGGTTATGGAGTTAAAGTCTCTGTAAGCTCTGATATTTATAGAGTAACCCATGAATATTCCTTCATCACTCTTGGGATCCATCTTCCTTCTTTGTTCACGGTCTGCTAAGATGTAACATTTTCTTCCAAAAACATGAAAATATTTGACAATAGGTTTTCTTACCTTCCATATTTCATACAATATGGATAAGGTTCCTTTCCTTAAAGTGACTCTGTTATGGATATAGCACGCAATATTCATAGCTTCAGCCCAAAAGTGGCAGGGTAACTTCTTATCATGAATCATAGCTCTGGCATATTCTTGAAGGGTTCTGTTTTTGTGTTACACAATCCCATTTTTCTAAGGAGTAATAGGAGAGGAAAATTCATGACTGATTCCTTCATAAGAGAAAAAATCGGTAAATTTATTGTTCTCAAATTCCTTTCCATGATCACTTCTGATTCTGATGACATGACTATCTTTTTCCCTTTGAAGTTTTTGACAAAGATCTTTAAACACTTCAAAAGTTTCTAATTTTTCTCTGATAAAACGTATCCATGTGTAGCTAGAGAAGTCATCTACAACAACATAGGCATACTTCTTTCCACCAACACTTTTAAGTTGTATGGGTCCCATCAAGTCCATGTGAAGAAGTTCCAAAACTTTTGATCTAGTGAGATGTTGGATCTTCTGATGTGACATCTTAGTTTGCTTTCCAATCTGGCATTCACCACATACTATCCCTTCTTCTATATTGAGCTTAGGAATCCCTCTAACGGCTTCAATAGATATGATTCTTTTCATTCCTTTCAGATGCAAGTGTCCCAGTTTTTGATGCCACGATTTAACTTCATTTTCGTTGGCTAAAGCACATATTGAGGAGAGGCTTAACTCTTGGGGAACCCATAAATAATAGTTATCTTTAGATCTGATTCCTTTCATAATAACTTCATTCTTCTCATTGCAAACGAGACATTCTTCTTTGGTGAAGTTAACTTTGAATCCTTGATCACATAGTTCGCTTATACTTATTAGGTTAGCTGTTAACCCTTTAATAAGTAACACATTGTCAAGTTTTGGGACTCCTGAACATTCTAGATTTTCAACTCCTTTGATTTACCTTTGGCTCCATCACCAAAAGTCATATAACTGGTATAATGAGATTTGATATCTACCAATAGATTCTTGACATCTGTCATATGTCTAAAACAACCACTGTCAAAGTACCAGTCATCTTTGGTTGATACTCAGAGAGAGGTATGAGCTATGAAACTAGCAACATTAGACTTGGGAACCCACTATTTCTTCTTTTTGCTATTTTAAGAGATCTGATCAGTCTTGAGAAGAGGAGTAGTTTTAGGATACCCATACAACTTGAAATAAAAAGGTCTTATGTGACCAAATCTTCCACAGTGATGACACCTAAAGGGCTGGGATTTCTCTATGGTAAACTTTTTCTTACCATGATGTTCGCCATGATGTTCAGACATTTGATTCAACATCTTTGGTTTAGACTTGCCATGAGTGGAATTTGACAAAGGTTCTTCTGAAACAGGTTCCTTTTTCTCATTAAACCTTAGACCACTCTTATCTCCTGTCACTCTTCCCACTTGAAGAATTTCATCTAATGTGTCAGACCCATTATTCAACATCTTGAGAGATTTGACCACTCTATCAAGATTTGAATTCAGAGAAGTCACTTCACTTTCCAGGTTAGAAATAGTTTTCAAATGCTCTTTCCTTTCAGCCTTCAGCTGGGTTATGAGTGCTTTTCGTTTCTCCCCTTCTAGGCAAACTTCTGCACTTCTGAGACACATTTATTTGCACAAGGCAGCTAGCTCATCAAAGGTTAGTTCACCATCACTATAATCTACATCAGACACATATTTGTCTGTCAATGCTTTAACATACTTTGCAGAATCCTCTTCAAGATCGGAATCCTCTTCAGACCAAGTAATAGATAGATTCTTCTTCTGTTTCTTAAGATATGTAGGACATTCAGCTCTAATGTGACCAAAACCTTCACATCTATGACACTGTATTTCCATCCCTTGAGTGAATTTTTCTTCAGCCCTTTTTCTTCCAAACTCATTTGACTTAAGGATGTAAGATGAGATGTTCTTGACATTTGATCTTGGATTCCTATCCATCTTTTTTATCACTTTGTTAATTTGTCTTCGAAGCATAACTAAGGCATTAGATATTCCTTCATCTGTATCCAAATCACAATCCTCCTCTTCATCTTTAGTATTGGTTACAAAAGCTATGCTTTTGTTCTTCTTTTCAGATCTTTCATTGATGCTTAATTCAAATGTCTGAAGTGATCCAACAATTTCATCCACTTTCATATTGTCAATGTCTTGTTCTTCTTCTATGGTAGTCACTTTCATATCAAATCTCTTGGGAAGATACCTAAGCATCTTTCTCACAAATTTGTCTTCTGGAATTTTTTATCCTAAAGCACTGGCAGCATTAGCAATCTCAAGGGTGTTCATATGGAAGTCATTAATGCTTTCATCATCCTTCATTCTCATATTTTTAAATCTGGTGGTGAGAAACTGAAGTCTTGACATCTTCACTTTGGATGTGCCTTCATGGGTAGATTGAATAATCTCCCAGGCATCCTTAGCTACTTCACATGTGTTCACTAATTTAAAAATGTTCTTGTCAATTCCATTCAATATATAATTCAAGGCTTTATAATTTCCAAGAGCAATTTCATCCTCTTCTTTAGACCAATCTTCTTCTGGCTTTAACTCGGAAGTAGGTTCTCCATTTTCTCCCAATTTGACAGGGTGTTTCAATCCTTTTAAGACAGCTTTTCAAGCCCTGTTGTCCAGAGACTTTAGAAAGGACACCATATGTGGTTTCCAATAGTCATAACTGCTTCCATCCAGAATGGGTGGTCTCCTCACAAATCCTCCTTCCTTGTCCATAGTACCAGAAAGTATCTTCCCTAAATCTCACCCAGATATAGAGCAGGATGTCAGCTCTGATACCAATTGAAATTTTGGTATCAGATATGTGATGTCAAAGGAGATGTCACGAAACAAATATTTGAGGACAATATAAAATGCAACAATATTAAAAGCAATAAAAACACAAGGGATTGTTAACCCAGTTCGGTGTACAACAACACCTACTCTGGGGGCTACCAAGCCAAGGACAAGTCCACTAAATAGTATTAATTCATAAACCCTCAGTAAACAACCAGTTTATGATCTAATCACTTAATCACTACCCATGCTATACTTCTACCTAAGACACACCTAGGTATGAGGCCCTCCTCAAATCCTTTCAACCACTAACAATGAAGAACAACAGAATTATTAAGTTTTAAAGACTTCAATCATTCAACACTTAAAAGCTTATGAATGATGTACAATTAATAACTCAAATTACAACTCAATTATTAAACCAAAACTTAGAGTGTATTACAATTAAAAAGACTTGGACTTCTAAAACAGAAAGGATATCTTCTTCTTCAAAAGTAGCAGTCAAACGAATAAGGATACAAGTCCTTATAAAGGCGCAACAGTGGGCTTGGGCTGAAAAACAAATATTCCAATCCCTTTAGTATTTCCATGAAAACAGGCCAAGATTTAATCCATAAGGGTAATGCAAATAGAAAAATATTCCTTCATATTTTTCGCAAAATATGAGTCACAAATCCTGAATAATTGCGTGCATAAAAACAGGAAACAAAATATTGGAAACAAATATTAAGTCTTGTTCAGATCAGGAGGCAGATGTCAAGACATATGCTTTGACATCATTCAAAACCAGTTTTCTTCAAATGTCAAGACATTTAGCAACACATTATCAAGTCAGTGTTTTACCAAAATTGCTGCCAACAAACACTTACAACTTTATTTCATGACATGATTCATCATGAGATAGAAGTCTACGTTGATGACATGATAGAGAGATCACAAACCAAGGAAGAACACATTGATCATCTGCACAAGTTGTTTGAGAGGCTGAAGAAATACAAGCTGAGGTTGAATGCCAAGAAATTCATCTTTTGGGTAAGGTCTGGAAAGCTCATAGACTTCATCGTCAGTGGCAAAGGTATTGAGGTTGATCCCGCAAAAGTCAAAGCTATCCAAGAAATGTCAGCTCCTCGTACTGAGAAGGAGGTTAAAGGTTTCTTAGGACGACTTAACTACATTGCCCGATTCATCTCTCATTTGATTGCTACTTGTGAGCCAATCTTAAAGCTACTGAAGAAAGATCAAGTAGTCAGGTGGAATGACGACTGTCAAATAGCTTTTTACAAGATCAAAGAGTATCTTCAAGAACCTCCAATTTTGATGCCACCAGTTGAAGGAAGACCCGTGATCATGTACTTAACCGTGTTAGAGAATTCAACGGGGTGTGTGATGGGAAAGCATGACGAGTATGGTCAAAAAGAGAATGCAATATACTACCTTAGCAAAAAGTTTATCGACTGTGAAACAAGATATTCACTGCTCGAGAAAACTTGTTAAGCTTTGGCATGGGCTGCTCGCCGACTAAGACAATATATGCTGACTCATACTACTCTGTTAATCTCTAAAATAGGTCCCATCAAGTACATATTTGAGAAGCCATCTCTCTCTGGAAGAATATCCCAATGGAAAATGATCTTAACTGAATACGATATCCAATACACTACTCAAAAATCAATAAAAGGAAGTGTACTGGCAGATCATTTAGCGCATCAAGCTGTGGATGATTACAAATCTATGAACTTTGAATTCTCGGATGAGAATATCATAATGATTATAGATTGTGGAAAGCATGGACTGTATGAAGGACCTGAGCAAAGATTCATTTGGACTATGTTTTTTATGGAGCTTCTAACGCACTGGGTAACAGAATTGGCGATGTGATCAATTCCACCGAAGGTTGCCATACGCCTTTCACTGCCAAACTCTGCTTTGACTGAACCAACAACATGGCTGAGTACGAAGCATGCATCTTGGGTTTGAAAGATGCTATTGACCTAAGAATAAAATTCTTAAGTGTATATGGAGACTCAGCTTTGGTAATCAATCAAGTTAAAGGAGAGTGGGATACAAAACATCCAAATCTTATCCCTTACAAAGAACTTGTGCTAACCTTAATCCCGTACTTTGAAGAGATTACCTTTGAATATATCCCGAGGGAAGAGAATCAGTTGGCAGATGCCTTAGCTACCATGTCATCCATGTTCAAATTCAAATGGGACAACGAAGCTCCCATAATTACTGTCAAAAGATTTAACAAACTGACGCACTGTTATGAGATTAACACTGATGGAGTAGAGGAGAAGCCTTGGTTTCATGAAGTGAAAAAGATATCTTGAAGCTCAAGAATATCCCGAAGGGGCGTCAATCAATGACAAGAAATTCCTACAGAGATTCTCTTCCAAGTTCTTCCTAAGCAATGGGATTTTGTACAAGTGCAACCATGATTCAATCCTGCTTTGTTGTGTGTATAAGAAGGAAGCAGAGAATATTATGGAGGATATGCATGAAGGCATCTTTGGTACTCACTCCAGTGGACATACTATGGCCAAGAAGATTCTGAGAGCTGGTTATTATTGGACGACCATTGAAACCGACTGTCATCACCACTCAAGGACTTGCCATAAGTGTCAGATTTATGCTGATAAAGTCCATGTACCTCCAATCCCTTTGAATGTCATGACTGCTCCTTGGCCATTTGTAATGTGGGGCATCGACATGATCGGAGAAATCAAGCCTACTGCCTCTAATGGACATCGTTTCATTCTTGTCTCTATTGACTACTTTACCAAGTGGGTTGAAGCAACTTCATTTGCCTCAGTTACCAAGAACTTTATGGCCCGTTTCATCAAGCATAACCTCATCTGTCGGTATGGCATCCCTGAGAGGATCATCACTGACAATGGTATCAACCTCAACAACGCCATGATCATTAAACATTGCACGTAGTTCAAGATCAAACATCATAACTCTTCTCCATACAGACCTAAGATGAATGGCACAATGGAAGCTACCAACAAAAATATAAAGACGATTATGCAAAAGATGGTGGTGATCTACAAAGACTAGCATGAGATATTACCATTTTCTCTTCATGGCTATCGTACTTCGGTGTGAACATCAACTGGGGAAACCCCATTCTCTCTATTTTACGGTATGGAAGTTGTCCTGCCTATCGAATTTCAAATCCCTTCTCTAAGGATTATGAAAGAAGTAGACTTAGACAAAGACGAGTGGATTCAGACTAGGTTGGACCTGTTGAATTTGATTGACAAAAATAGGCTGGCGGCTTTCTTTCATGGTTAGATGTATCAAAAACATATGATTAAGGCATTCAACAAGAAGATCAAGCATTGGGTATACCAGGTTGATGACTTGGTAATAAAGTGCATCATTCTACCACAAGGCGATCCCAGGGGAAAATGTACTCCCACTTATGACGGACCATTTGTTATCAAGAAAGTATTATCGGGTGGTGCTATGATACTAACCACTATAGACGGCGAAGATTTCCCACACCCTGTGAACGCGGAACTAGTTAAAAAATACTACGCATAAGAATGACCCGCTAGATTGACATACCTAGGCAAAAATAAGGGCGTCCCGGCAAACCAAAAGGGTTCGAGAAAAATTAGGGATATATACAAGAGATTATACATCTGGCAAGTCAAAAACCTGAAAAGGAGGCTTGGGCAAAAAAGGGTATCCTAGTGGACTGAAAACCTGAAAGGGCAGTCCCAGCAAAAATTAGGGATTGAATCATACGACTATGTCCCGTTGGATCACTTACATGCAAGCTTTGTTACCAAAGTCGAAAGTTCAAATGGTTCAATCAACTTCTTCCGATGGCAAGGAACGAGATATTCGAAGACATAGGGGCAATAGCAGAGTTTGGAACCCAATGAGATCACTTCCACATGGCTATACATTTTTTTCACTTTGTACTCTTTTCATTTCACGACGACTTCCTCTTACTAGGATTTCCGTCTCTTTGTACAAACTCGTCTGTTTATAGGCAAATTATCAATACAAATACACCTTAAAGTTTAAACTTTTGGTTTTTTCTGTTTTGTTTGCAAAAACGTCCCATGAATAAATTAGATGAACATATGCATATGAACGTGATTAACTGTTAATGAATATATGCATAAGAACAAGAATAAGAATTTACTCAAGATTCTGGGAGCTGGAATGACACTCAAGTTGTCCATAAATCCCCACAGAATAATCTTCATAAGAATACACTCCCCACAATTTCCCCAACCTATGAAGTTCCAATCAATATAGTTCATGGAAATTCTATTTCCCAGCTGAGTTTTAAAACTGTAAAACCCCTGCAGATTTCTTCTCTCTAGCAAAATTCAATTCCCCCAAGAGAGTTTGTTTCCTCAACAGAATATTCTAACAGGGTTTATTTCCCCAACAGACTACAATTTCCCCATATTGAGTCTATTCCTTAGACTACCACAAATCACTGATAAAATTCCACTCCATAGTGAAGTCACCACAATCCCTATCCAGGGTGTATAAATATTTATTCTGATACTTCTCTCAGTAGACCTTTTCTGGCTCAGATTAAATCGACCAAAGATTTATTCTGATACTTCTCCCAGTTAAAGATTTAAAGACCTCTGCTGGCTCAGATTAAATCGACCAAAGATTTATTCTGATACTTCTCTCAGTAGACCTTTTCTGGTTTAGGTTAAGTCAACAAAATATTTATTCTGATGCTTCTCCCAGTTAAAGATTTAAAGACCTCTGCTGGCTCATATTAAGTCGACCAAACATTTACTCTGATATTTCTCTCAGAAGACCTTTTTTGGCTTAGATTAAATTAACCCAAGATTTATTCTGATACTTCTCCCAGTTAAAGTCGAGCGTAGACTTAGTCTAATTTTTCTATCAAAAGTTACTTTGGATGGCATCTATAAGCCCGTCTTAGACAACTCTTCATTGCTTCTCCAAATGTCATCTTTAAGCCCATTCCCAGCATAATCAACAAACAGTTTTACTTCATGCACATGCGAGTGCAAATTTCTGGGCACTTAAGTGTTCAATCATCTTGCACCTTCAAGTCACGAATGGCGAACGAGCCAATCTAACTCTTGAGGTTTAAGAAGATTGAACAGGGGCAGCTATTGTACCCCAAAATTTTCCCTCCCTTTTCTTCAAGATAGTTCTCACAAAAAGTTCTCAAATGCTCAAGGATCCTTAAGAGTTGATCAGACAAGCTCACCTCCTAAGCACTGGATCCAAATTAGGGTTTTGGTTTTCTCAAGGATAATTGGAATTTTAATACCTAAAGTAACTTTCATGGTTAATTATAGGTCTTCAAGAATTCTCATACCAAGTTTCAAGTCTTGCACCACAAATTTGCTCAGTCAATTGCTCAGATTATTGTAAATCAACTATATTTGGTAAAAAGTCAAATGTGGTCAACATATAGTCAAAATTCATGATTCATGTCCAACATAAACATTTTTAAGTCATGTTCATCAATTTATCAAGGGTTGATCACAATTCCTCAAGAAAAGCATTCAAATCATCAAAGGGGCAAAATTGTCAAAATTAGGGTTTTAACTGAGAATGGCTGATCATTGACTTTTGACCTAGTACATGACCTAATGGCTTGAAGCATGATATTAAGGACTCAAACATAAAATATTGACCTAATTTCACGTCTCAAATCATCTCAAAGATCAAGTGATTGATATTTGAAATTTGGATCAACTGATGAAAAGTCAACTGACACACAAAAAGTCAAACTTTGACTTTTTGGCCAACATTGAGTTTCAAAGATCAAGATTCATCAAGACATTCAAAAATATCAAACTTTATCATCAAGAATCAAGAAAGTCAAGAAAAGTCAACAAAAGTCAAGATTTTCAATACTTAGAAAAATTCTAAGTGTTTTCGACCTTGATAATTCCACTACTTCATGATAATTTTTCACCAAGATGCAAAATGATTCAAGGAGAACTTTTAACATGAAAGTTGTAGATCTTGATGAACTCTAAAAATTTGTAATTGATGGTTGATGTCCAAAAATGCTTGGATTAGGAGATATAGGCCCATGAAGTCATGACTTTTTAACAAAACACTTAGTGAAATTTTTAGCAAGTTTGGTCATATTTTTGTCCCAACTTCTTGGAAATTTTTCACCAAGTTCCAAGTTGATTTAGCCAAAATGGTCAACATGAAGGCTGTAGAAAATGTTCCAAGCTTTCCATAATGTTAAAGAACTTTAAGAGATCATGCTTGAGCTAGATGTTTCGAAGAGATGAAGATGGCATCATAGACTTGAATTTTAGGTCATTTTATGATGAACCTTATGATCCAATCTTCAAGCATGCTGCATAAATCTTGCTTTGCAGGCTTCTAACTTGCAAATCACTCCATAATTATTTTTTTACAAAACTGATTAAGCTATGATCCAAGTGCTTGAGCCATTGTCCAAGTGATTATTCCATTTTTGGCACAAAGTTAGCATTGCCATTCTTGAAAAGTTTTTTTATGCACAATGTCAACTCTCCTTGAGCCCATACATTTTTGCTTCTGATTCCAAAACATTTCAAAGCAAGAAGCAACCATCTACAAGCCTGTCAACCACCCTACAAGCCCTTGTACTAAGCATTTAAACTATGTATTTCAAGTTTGCTTCAAAATCAAGTCACATAACCATAACATGGGATCTTTGATTTCTGATTACTTAAGCCTCTAAAACCTTTTCTCTATAAATAAAGAGGTTGTTTGCAAGCCTTAACACGAATTCACAAGCCCTGAAACACTCTCATACTCCCTAAAACCAGAATTTGCATTAAAAACCTCCATTGCTTGCCATTTCTGACTTTGAACACCAAATTCAAAATCCACTCGTGCGTTTTCCATCTTAATCAATCAAACATCCTCTATACACCATATAGAAGTGATCCAAACACTTGAACCACTTCTGTAATCCCTCCATCACCATCCACCATTTTCAAAACTCAGCTTTGCAACTTAACTTCTCCAGAAAGATTCAGACACTTTCAGCTCAAAGTAAGCATTACAATAGCTTTCTAGGAGTTCAGTGAAGCTATCCAGATCATCACAACACCTCCAAGAGTGCTTAAACTTGAAATACAATTTCCAGTTTTTAGGTAAGTTTTCTCAACTTTGAACTCCTTATACAAGTATCATTAATGGTTACTTTGTGAATAAAAAATGTAGACATCATTTCCCTGAAGCTAACCATGCCATTAATTTTCATTTATGTTAACTGCACGTGGAGAATTTGGAAGTTGAACTTTCAGAAAAATTAGGTTTTAATTTGGTACCAAACAAAATTCATGCTCATCTTTGATTTATAGTTTAAGTTATTTACATGGTTGAATTCGTTGTGAAATTTGGAGCAACTTTCATGTTTATATTTTTTAAAATGGTTGAGAAATGAAGAAGTTGCAGTTTTAAGCAATGGAGTTGTCATCCCTGTGCGCGCGAAGGAGGAAGAAGATGAATTTCAAAATTCAGAAACGAGTTTATTTTATATTTAGTTGAAGTTTTATTTTGAACGGATGAAACAGCCACCCCAGTGGAAGAGAAGTGCGCGTTAAGGCAATTGTGTATATTAGACTTAGGTTTTATTTTCTTCTTAATTTTAATTAATTTAGATTTTTAGGGTTTGTTAAATAATTGATTAATCTCTCTTGTAATTAAAATCAATTAGTTTAATTAGGTTAGTTATAAAACCTCTTTCACCAAAAACCACAAAAATAATTTCTTTTTCTTCTTCATCTTTACATTTTGTACATTTTATTATTATTCATATTCAATGGTTTGTAATAGATAATTAGGGCTTTATTTCTTTCCTCCCCTCATTCATAAAATTGTACCCCCATTCCAAAGTATTGTAATAACGTAGGATATTTAAATTCTACAATGTATCTCTTTCCTTATTATTGTTAGTAATTAGGGTTTACATGACAAGACTTAAAAATAAAACATTAGACAACCCTAAATTCAAAATAAAATAATTGAATCAAACACACTTTGCACACATGCACCTCTAGAGTAAACCTCACTCGTTGCCTCGGATATAAACAATCATGTCCCTCGAATGTGGGATGTTTTAACAAAGACCCTCGATTAAAAGATCGTAGTCCCTCGATGAACCTTCAATGTTGCCTTTGGTAAACGATCTTAGTCCCTTACAACAATTGCTAAAACATCTTACAAGTTTCCTTATATGATTATGCGATGACCCACGCTTATCCCTCACATCTAATGATATGGCTTCCTACTAACTAATGGTAGACAAGCACTATCTAAAGAAGGAGGAAAAGAACAAAGACTTTTTGAGTAGGTATATTACTCGTAATTTCTTGCTCATAAACAAAACCATTACCACATCTCACACTTTCAAAAAGAAACATCTTTTCGAACACTCTCTTTTCAAACAAATGTTTTCAAAACAACCATTTTGTATACATTCTCAACAATATGAGAATCATTGCAAAATTGCCGTACTAAGGTGTTTTCAAAATATTTCCAAAAAAACAAACATTTTGTATACATTCTCAACGATACGAGAATCATTACAAAATTACTACTTTCAAAAACATCTTCAAAATATCTTTCAACTTACACAAAACACAAAGTATTTTCAAAGTGATCAAGCAATTAAGAGCCCATAGATAACTATGGATGAAAAGGGTTCTAATACCTTCCCTTTTCATTCCTACCCCCGAACTCAAGAAAATTATCAAAAGGTTATTCCTATTCTTTTCACCCTTTCCTTTATTGGATAAAAGAAAAGTCGGTGGCGACTCTTGTTATCCATAACATTTGCAATAAAACGACACCCAAGTCAGTTCTCCCACTGTATTACAGGGACCTTGAATTTGTGAGGGATGACCACCCCCTATATCAGACCTAGTTCTCCAAAATACAGTCCAGGCACTTTCTGGATTTCCATAGCTTTGAGACGGTCTTCCAACTGCTTGTACTTGTCATCTACAAGAGGGTACTATTTGTCGGAATAGTCTTCATCTTTAGAACCATTATTATTTCTACCTTCAGGATTGATTCATCTACCATCCTCTTCTTGGTTGTCATCTTCCTCTGAGGAAATATCATCCACTTGAACTGGTTGAGTAGGACCTTTTAATCTTCTCCCCATATTGAGGATAACAGACGGTTTTTTAGTCTTCTTTTTCTTGGTGAGGAGTGCCATCAAATCTTTTTGTCCATGTGCCAAATTCAGAAGAGTCTCTTGAAATTGTGCATGCTGAGCTTGGAGGTCCTTAACAGTTTGTTTGAGGGCCATCTTATACTGAAATAAACAGTAAGTAGATGAGAAAACCTGTATGGAAAACTTGTTATGTAATGATGCATGATATGTAAATGCAATTTTTTCAAGGACCTTAGGAGATTTAAATTTGCTAACCAAGAGGAAACAAAAACAATGATTTTATTAGTAAGTTCAAAATTATAATTTCCTCTTAGGATTACAATGAAAACAAGAGGGTATCAAAGAGACAACAATATAAACTCCTAAAACCTAAGACTCAAGTCTCCCACTGACGCTTCCTCTTTGTGTTGATGTATGCATTAAGACTCTGCTCCCCATGAAGTTGCTTTGTGAGCTCAAACACTTTCTTTTCACTTGCATAGAATTGAGTCTCAAAGGTGTCCCGTTCTTCCTTGAGTTGAAACTAGGACTTCTGCAATTCTTCAAGGTCAGTGGGCATGTCTGGATGGAGGATGGTGCAAGAAACGTCTCTTTTGACAATAGGTTTCATGATTACTGGTAGGATAGCATGGTATGGCATCATAAGGTTTTAAGCCCGAGCTCCTACCCATTTGAGATAGGTCTCCAGAGGGATGGAGTTCTTTTGTCCTAAAGCCTTACTATAAATCTTGCTCACCATGCCCCAAAGATGTATAAACTTTTGATGATAACCTTGAGGATCATTTTCGTAATCGAACCCAATACCCTGGATAAGTGTGTCATGAGGACCATCTCTTCGATCATAACCAAATTTACGTAGAGCAAGATAATAGTTGTAAGTAATACCTCCCCTAATGCCAAGGAGTGGAACAATAGGGAATTCCCTACAGTGGTCAATGATAGGGATATCCTTATGAGATCGGGAATACCAATAGATGTATGTATGAGAAAGTGACATTATCCTTTGAGACCACCTCAAACCTTGTTCATTCTTCATTACTGATCGGGGAAGGTACGAAATAAACCACCTGGATAGTAAAGGCATGTAACATATGAGGGTTTCCTCTCCTCTTCATGGTACGAGTGTGAAGAGAGTGTAGAGTATCTCCGAGCAAGGTAGGCACGGGATTACGAGTAAGAAATATTTTGATGATGTTCACATCTATGAGTTGGTCTAGATTAGGGAATAGTACCAATCCATAGATTAGAAAAGCCAAGATCTCCTTGAAAGCCTGAAAAATTATAGCATCTAGAAATAGTTGAGTCTTCTCTATCAGAAATTTAGCCTGAAAACCTTTGACTCCACTTCTTGTTTCCTGAATTAGATACAATGTCATACCATTTCAGATGTAAGGCTGCTACGATATATTCCGGTTTTTGAGCTTCCTCTAAACCGGTGAAGGGTGTCTGATCAAAAATAAGCACTCCCAGTAATTGAGATAACTCCTCCATTGTGGGTACCAACTGATAATCTGGAAATGTGAAACAATGATATGCAGGGTCAAAGAACTGGAATAGAACACTCACCATGTCTTCTCCAAAACCTGGGGTAGTCAGACTGAGTAGTCGACCATGCCTTTTAATGAATGGATAATTCTCGGGAACCCTTGAGACTAACTCCTTTGGTTGAGGAGGTACCATTACAAATATGATCCGGATAGTATTTCTGTGTGCGGAGGCCATAACCTACAACAAAAAACAAAGATAAATCCCTTGGTCCTTGAAATGGTTAGTGAAAATGATATGGTATGATGTCATGATGTTATGATGTCATGTTCGAACAATTAATCATAAACAAACAAAACATACAAGGCCTTAGGTTTAAGCTTGCATGGAGTTTGTAGGTAAGTACCCTCTTGAAGTTTTAGTTGGCTCAAGCTGTCCTAAGAAAAGTAATCAGGTTTTAGGAGCCTCAATATCATTGATCTTTTTCTCATGCATTGTTTCAGTACAAGCATCTGATTTGCAACCGAAATATCCCGAGAGTCTGATCTCAATGAGTATACCAAAGCCGACTATCTCACTACTTTCTAATGGCTAAGTTGTGTCAACTAAGGTTCTATGGTTAGTTAGTGCTTTATGACACCACGCGGCATCCCATCATTCTCCTTGACTTAACTCAAGGGACACCGGAACCAACCAATGTGTCACACTAACACAGCCATCGCTTCAACCGTATTGGTATACACCGTACAGTTTTCACGATCTATTGCTACTTACCTAAAATGCCCCCAAATCTGGGTATAGGATCTATACAAGAAATAAACCTAATCATATCCCAAAATATAAAGCATACAAGGCAAACAAGTAAAGCAATAAAGGTGATCTAGCTCTTAAGGTAACCCCACTTTTAGTTTTCCCTAGCAGAGTCGCCAGTTCTGTAATACGGTGGGAGAACTGACTTTTGGTTTTGCGTTTTATCGCAAATGTTGCAGATAGCAAGAGTCGCCACCGACTTTTCTTTTATCTAATAAAGGAAAGGGTGAAAAGAACAGGAAAGACATTTGATAATTTTCTGAGTAAGTGGGGTAGGTTATGAAAAGGGATCGTGTTAGCACCTTTTTCATCTGTAGTTATCTACGGGCTCTTAATCGCTAGCTCACTTTTGAAAATTCTTTGTGAATGTGTAAGTTTGGAAATATTTTTAAAAGGGCCTAAGTGCGGAAAACTTTGTAATAATTCTCGTATCGTTGAGAACGCATACAAAGTGTTTGTTTTGAAAATATTTTATAAAAGAAGTGTCTTGTGTGAAAAATGTTTTGAAATGTTCGCGAGAAAGCGCTTAAGAACTATCTACCTACTCAAAAGTATTTGTTCTTTTCCTCCTCATTTAGATAGTGCTATCCTACCATTGGTTAGTAGGAAGCCCTATCGTTGGATGTTTGAGGGAAAAGCGCAGGTCATCATACAATCATAAAGGCAACTCGTAGGGTGTTTTAGCAATTTATCGTAAGGGACTAAGATCGTTTACCGAAGGCAGCATCGAAGGGTCATCGAGGGACTACGATCTTTTTAACCGAGGGTCTTTGCTAAAGCGTCCCACGTTCGAGGGATATGACTTTTTTTCGAAGGCAACAAGTGGAGGTCACCCTAGAGGTGCGTGTGTGCAAGGTGATTTGTTTTCAATTAATTTGTTTGATTAGGGTCATCTAGCGTTTGCTTTTAGTCTTTCCATACAAGCCTATTAGCATACATCTAACAGTTATAAGGAATACGGTAAAGACAGAAAATAAATTTTCTACGCTATTACAAAGCTTCGGGGAGGGGGTACAAACCATAAAAATGGGGTAAAAAGTAAAGTAAACCCTAATTAAAACTATTACAATCCATCAGCATTTACATAATGATAAAAAATTTGAAAACGTGACATTAAAGGAAAAAAAGGTATTGACGGGAAAGGAAATATTTTTTTTTTTAGTTTTTTTTTATGAGAAAGAGAAATGTTTGTCATTAAATTTTTTTTAATTAATTTTACTTAATTAAAAAAGAAATTGATTAATTTAAACCTAGAAAACCTAATTAATTAATTAAATAACTAATTAAACAAAATCATTTTATTTAATAAAATTAATAAAATAATTAATAATATTAAATAAAACTTTATCAATTTAATTATTTACTTAAAATATTTTTGTGTTTTTATTTTGATAAAAATAATAATTAAATAAAATAATGCAAAATAATATTTTAAAAAAATGGAAAAAGTGGAAAAAATATTTGCAATTTTGAGGCAGGTATATCGTGTCCTTTGCATCTGATATGCTTGTACTTATATAGAGGAAGGAATGAGGCAACTAAAGATGGAATAAAATCAAGAAATGATGGCTTTAATCAAACAAGATCAAACATGTTTAAAAAATTCCATTTTTGAGATATTTCTTGCCTTATTCATCTCACACGGTTTTGGCATGATTTGCAATAGGCTAGCGTGTGTTGTATTGGGCCTCTAGATGATTGAAACAAAAGCCCAAGCCCTCATACTATTATCTCATATTTTATTTGACTTTATTTGCATTTAAATGAATAAAAATTAAAATAAAAGAAATAAAAATCATAAGAAATATGTGAATGGATTTAGAGGTCCTCTAACTCCTCATGAACATATTTGCACATCAAAAGTTAGACCCACTAGTTCAAAATTTCATGTTTGCTCATTTTGCACTTTATGCATTTCCTCCAAATTTCCCAATTTGAAATGGTTATAAATCTCTCAATTTTTATCCTTTTAAGGTGATCTTGGACTTTTTGGTAAGCTCAACGTGCCCCCTTCAATTTCTCTTTTGATCATTTTTGCATTTGGAGAATTTATTTTGATGTAAGTTGCCTTGAAAAAAAGTATCTTTTTGTTGACTTTTGAAATCACATGTAATGTGTTAGCTCATATCTTTCAAATGAAGCACTTTTTGGACTTGAGCATCCATATACAAAGTTGTAGAGAATTTAATCTAATTCAAAATTGGCTTTGGTTGAAGAAAAGTTGATGAAGCATGTGAAAGTTATGTTTGGTCAAAGTCCAGTTGACTTCTCCTAATGAAACCCTAATTTGACAACTTTAGACTTTTATTGATTTGAGGGCTTTCCTTGAGGAATCATGATCAAACCTTGATAAAATTATTAATATCACTTCAAAATATTTATGTTGACCAAAAATATTGAAGTTTGACTGTATGTTGACCACAGTTGACTTTTTTATCCAATATAGTTAATTTTCAATCATCTGAGTCATTGACTGAGCAAACTTGTGATGCAAGACTTGAAACTTGACATGAGCATTGTTGAAGACCTATGATGAACCATGAAAACCATTTGAGACATTTGAAACCCATTATTTGTGCAAGATGAAACCCTAGTTGTGGACCCATTGCTAGGAGGAGGTTTGTCTGATCAACTCTTGAGAATCTTTGAGCATTTAAGAACCCTAGAAGAATGTCTTGAAGAAAATGGGAGGGAAAATTTTGGGGTACAACATACATAAAATAAGAATTTATTCAATTTGAAACATGCTTCAGTATGTGTCGACCTCAATGCGTGTATGTGTCGACCTTTGACTTACAGAAGCTATAGGCTTTAAAAATGAGATCACGTGTCAACCTGAAAAATAGATGTGTTGACACATGCAATAAAAAATCAAGCGGAAAATTATTTTTAATGGCTTGGATCAATTTAAAAATTAATTTTAATAATTCCTAAGACCTCTAATACAAAGGAGTGCCACAAGACATAAGGATACCTTCCAATGTTCCGAAGTACAAGCTTATACCAGTTTTGACATCATTGTAAACGTTTGACGACGAAGTTTCTACTCACACACCCCTCTTTTTGATGATGGAAAAACTCGCAACGATGAATTCCTTGTATTCATTGAAGGATCCCCCTAACTTTTTGCTTCCCTACTTAGACTCGCATATTCTTCTCCCCCTTTGACAACGTCAAAAAGAAAGATTACAAACCGTGAGAAGTAATATAGTTCCATAACAATACTAATACAACAACCAAAGGTTATTTTTCATAGAAGAGCAAGTAACACATATCCCCATACATAATGATTAAATAAGCAAGAAATTACAATAATGTCAAGTTGTCTACGTAGCGCCGCAAACAAGTAACACTTCATAATGGGCCTCCCGATGCCGCACACGCATGTGCCTAGCATAACAACAAGAATATGTCGCTACTAAAACCAAAATTAAAATGATTTTTATTCCATGAAATCAAGACAACAAGAAAATATATTATAAATAACATGCATACAAATAATTCAAGTGCAAGCGCAAACGAATAAAAAACAAAAGCACATGTGAAATAAACGAAAGCACATGCTTGCGTAATAAGAACAAACGTATACAAATGTGAAAGAATTAAAACATGATGTCATTATAAGCATATGGATCAAGAACACACAATGGTTATTAATCAAGAATTTTTGGAAATGAACATTCATGGTTTTCATCATTTTTGAGAGAATATCAAGATTTTTGGAAGAAACTTAGTAACATACATTAAGGCAAATCTTACTTTCAAGGAGAAATTGAAACAATATTACCTCACTCTTGATTGGGATTGAAGTTGCACTCACATGATGTAAAATACTCAAATACGAAGTTAGAGTGAAAGTATAAAGTGCAATCAATAAGATAGAATTAAGCAATATTTGAGATATCGATTATCCTCAATTCCCCGTGTATATTGACAAAAGGTTCGATTGTGAGAGGTTTAGTGAAAATATAGACAAGTTGATTTTTACTATCAACATGCTCAAACGCAATATCCTCTTTTTCAACATGGTCACGAAAAAAAGCGCTGATGTATCTCAATATGTTTAGTACGTGAATGTAGTTTAGGATTTTTAGTTAGATTAATGGTACTAGTGTTGTCACACATGATAGGAACACGTGAATGTTTAATATCAAAATTAAGTAGTTGTTATTTAAGCCACAATATTTATGCACAACGACTACCGACTGCCATGTATTCTTCCTTTCTGGTTGACAAAGCAACAAAAACTTGCTTTTTACTATGCCAACTTACCAAGGATTTTGAAAAGAATTGACAAGTTCCACTAGTACTTTTCCTATCCAATTTACAACCGGCAAAATCAGAATCGGAATAACCAATCAAGCTACAATTGTTTCCCTTGGAATACCAAAGCCCAAACTTTGAGGTACCAATGAGGTATCTAAGAATGTATTTAATGGCTTTTAAATGTGATTCCTTGGGAACTGATTGATATCGTGCACACATGAAAACACTAAACATAATATTCAGTCTAGATGTCATAAGATAAAGAAGTGAGCCAATCATACCTCTATACCTTTTTACCTCAACATACTTACCCTTTTCATTTCTATCTAGATTACCATTTGTTGCCATAGGTGTGTCAATTTATTTAGAACCATCCATACCGAATATTTTGAGCTATTTGAGATGATACTTAGTTTGACATACAAATGTGCCTTCATCAAGTTGTTTAATTTGTAGTCTGAGAAAGTAGTTTATCTCTCCCATTAGACTCATCTCAAACTCTCCAAGTATAATCTTATAGAACTCCTTGACAAGATGCATGTTAGTTGATCCAAAAATGATATCATCAACATAAATTTGAACTAGTAAAATATGTTTTCCTTGACATTTAATAAAGAGTGTAGTATCAACTTTTCCACTAGAGTATCCTTGTTCTAGCAAAAACTTACTAAGTTGATCATACCATGCCATAGGGGATTATTTAAGACATAAAAATGCACGTTTTAGCTTAAACACATGATTAGTAAACTCATCATTTTCAAAACCGAGAGGTTGAGCGACATATACTTCTTCACTTATGTGTCCAACAAGGAACACACTTTTTACATTCATTTGATATAATTTGAAGTTCTTTGGACATGTATAAGCTAATAAATGGCGTATAGCCTCATGCTGGGCAACCGAAGCATAAGTCTCCTTATAATCAATGCCATCCTCTTGATTATAACCTTGAGCCAAAAGACAGGCCTTATTTCTTATTTTCACACCATGTTCATCAAGTTTATTCCTAAATACTCATCGGATGCCTATAATTTGATGATTTTGTGGATGAGGAACAAGGTCCCAAACGTAATTTCTTTCAAATAGATTCAATTCTTATTGAATTTCCATAAGCCAATGCTCATCAAGTAAGGCATGTTTAGAATTTTTAGGTTCAACTTGTGATACATATGCATGATGATAACAAAAATTACTTATCTTAGAGCGAGTAGTTACCCCTTTGGTGATATCACTAATAATGTTGTCAATTGGATGATCCTTGGAGGTTCTCCATTCTAATGGAAGACCATCATTTTCTTCATGACTTTCATCATCCTTCTTTTCCTGGTAGTAATCTTCTTCCTTCTCAATTTCTACTGATTTAGGTTGATCAATCCTTTGTCGGTGTCCTTGAGTATGTCTTCTGTAGATTCACCTACACCATGAAAAGAACTACCTTTCCCAACACTATTTGGGGAAATATCATCAAAAGTAACATGGACTGACTCCTCAAAAATAAGTAATATGTTATTATAAACTCTATATGATTTGCTATATTGGGAGTATCTAATAAAAATGCCTTCATTGGCTTTCATGTCAAATTTTCCCAGATTATCTTTACCATTATTTAAAATAAAACATTTACATCCAAAGACATGAAGATGGGATAAATTTGGTTTTCTACCTTTTAAAAGTTCATAGGGAGTTTTGTCAAGAATGGGACGAATAAGTATCCTATTTAAGACGTAACATTTTGTGCTAACAGCATCGGCCCAAAAGTATTTTGGTAGACAAAAATCATTGAACACTGTTCTTGCCAACTCCGCTAAAAAATGATTTTTACGCTCCATAACACCATTTTGTTGTGGAGTTCTAGGAGCTGAAAAGTTATGTTCAACTCCAAGTTTATCACAATATTCTTCAAAAAGATTATTTTCATACTCACCTCCATGATCACTTTGAATTGCAACAATTTTTGAATTTAATTTATTTTGAGCTAACTTGGAAAAACTTATGAAAGCCAAGAACGTTTCATCTTTGCTATGTAAGAAAATAGTCCAACAAAATCTTGAGTAATCGTCTACAATTACAAGACCATAATAATTTCCACCTATGTTTTTAGTTCGTGACAGACCAAATAAATTCATGTGAAGGAGGTCAAGTGGTCTCGATGTTGAAACAACATTATTTGAATTAAAAGAGACGCTTGTTTGCTTACCCTTTTGACATGCATCACATAGATGGTCTTTTAAAAAATTCATTTTTTGTAGACCAATTACTAAATATTTTGTAACTATTTTATTAAGTAGATCAAAGTTGACGTGAGCCAAACGTCTATGTCATAGCCAAGAGTCTTCACTCAAGGTAACAAGGCATCAAGCATTATTTAAGGAAATTTCTCTTAAGTCAAGCATATAGATATTACTAACCCTCAAACCCTTAAACATACAATCTTTCTTTTTATTATGTTCAATTATGCATTAATCTTTGGCAAAGGATACCTTGCAACCATTATCGCATAATTGACTAATACTAAGAAGATTATATCTAAGACCTTCAACTAACATAACATTTGAGATTGTAATAGTTGAGGGATTACCTATACTACCTTTTCCGAGTATTTCATCTTTGTTGTGATCATCGTAAGATAAAAAACCTTTCTTCTTCGCCATAAAGTCGGAGAAGAGAGATATGTCTCCTATCATATGTCTTGAACATCCACTATCGAGAATCCATTTTCCTGTCATAGCATCAAGACACTCATCCTACAAGAATCAAACAAAAGTGGTAGGTACCCAATTCTCATTGGGTCCTTGAGAGTGAGTTAAGTAAATTTTACTTTTGGGAAACCATTTGAAATTTACTCTAGGAACCAAAAAGCACCTAAATTTGTATTTTTCAATAGTATGTCCTTTTTTGCAACAAATGTGACAAAATAACCTATGATGAGAATCACATATGCCATTAGACTCCTTCTTGATCAAGTTATAATTTTTATGAGGTTTTTTAACCTTTGAGCATCTAATAACAATAGTATCAATAAGATGGTGTATTGTGTCTAATTTGGTTTCAAGATTACTCACTTCTTATTTCCAAATTTGACATGTTTCACATCTAAATTTACAAGATTATTCATCCTCCTTTACACAATATGAACTCTCTACAATGAGTTTCTTTAATGCCTCAAATTTTTCATTTGTTTCTTCAACCTTGGCCTATAAATAAGTAAAATTCTTTTCTTGAGAGGCCAACTTTTTGTTAGCATAAAAAGTCTCTTTTTGTAGATTTTCAAATTGATTCTTCAAATGATTAAAAGAAAATTTTGCAAAATTAGAGTATTTAGAATGACTTACATCCTTTTTCTTTCCTTGTCAATAATTTTCCATGAAACAATAGTTTGCCTCTTCATCACTCTCGCTTGAGCTTCCATTGCTTGAGATATCATTATCACTATCTCAAGTAACATATGCTTGTCTAGAATTTCTAGAGTTGTTTCGTTGGCCCTTTCCTTTATTCTTATCAAGAGATGGACACTCCGGTTTATAATGACTCGATTTTCCGCATTCGTAACAAATACCTTTGAGTTGTCCTTTTTGTCATCTTCATATTTAGAGGAAGAAGATTGTATTCTAAAATTTTCAAGATTACTATCAGAGTTTTTGACACCATTCTTTCGAATGTATCGATTGTATCTCCTTACAAATAATCTCATTTCTTCATCATCTGAATTCTCTTCATTACTAGAGTCACTATCATTATAGGCTCATTCCTTGAGGACTTTGAACTTGAAGCCTTGAGAGATTTAGACTTCAAT
This sequence comes from Vicia faba, assembly GCA_948472305.1. NCBI lineage: Eukaryota > Viridiplantae > Streptophyta > Magnoliopsida > Fabales > Fabaceae > Vicia > Vicia faba. The sequence continues at coordinate 1,035,463,370 of OX451735.1, forward strand.
ACTTCCTCCTTACTAGTCCCTTTTTCCTTTTTCTTGTTCTCAAGCTTCTCTTCATGTTTATCCAAGAAATTGAGTTCTTGCTCATGTTCTTCTAACTTTCCAAACAAAGCGGTGAAATCAAGTGTTGCAAGATTATTGGCTTCCTTGATCACGGTGACCTTTGGTTGCCAATTTCTATTAAGACATCTCAACACCTTGTTAGTAGTAATAGCATTAAAAATAGAATTGCCTAGTAAATTCAAATGATTAATAAGATGTGAGGATATCTTTTGCATTTGAGCAATGGTTTTCCCTTGCTTCATGCAAAAGATTTTAAACTCTTAATTAAGTGTATTAATTCTAGGTTGTTTGACCTTATTAGTTCCCTCATAGGAAACTTCTAGTGCATCCCACATATGTTTAGTGGTTTGACAATGGGAAATGCGATAGAACTCATCAACACCAAGAGCGGATATGATGATGTTCTTAGCCTTCCAGTCATAAGACTACTTATTATTATCATTCTCATACCATAAATTTTCCGTCTTTGGTACAGTTGCACCATCAACAACATTTGTCACCAGCGTCGGACCATTTTGAATGGCTTCCCAAACACCATTATCATATGAGTTAACATGAATTTGCATACAAGATTTCCAATAACTATAATTTTCTCCCGTGCAAATTGGGGCTCTTTTATAATCCCTTTTAGGTTCGTAAGCCATTTTCTAAAAAGTGTCGAAGCCGAAATGAACTGGGCTTTTGAGGTCATTTGTTAGACGATGATAATGTATTTAGAGGGGGGGGTGAATAGATACCCCTTTAATAAAATGTTATTTTATTAAAGTATGATGCAGAAGCTTTTCCAAAATGTCGTCTATACGAACGTGATTGGAGGCTCGGATATGCAAACCGTAATTAATAAATACAATATGAAATGAGAAAAATAAATGAATTAATGAACTTGAATCAATCAACAACTTATTTATCATTTATTGAAAATTACTTGCAAGGCTATTTCTAATGTGCAAGTGAATTTTCAGAACTTTTCCTTTAGTTGTGTTGATACACAAAACCACATATAATGAAAAGTAATTATAAGCTATATCAACACTAGATTTAAAATCAAAAACTAATTAGGAAAATTCTTACAATTCAATTCATAATGCAATGATATTTTATAATTTGAACAATGAAAATTTAAGCAAGTAAAAACAAAAATAAAAGAGACACAAAGAATTTGTCTTTACATTTCCCCACTTTCGTCCTTGCGTGTGGGTATGTCTGCGCCTAATTCTAATGGAATTAGGATAAGTCTTACTATGAAAAATTGTTGATACAAGAGAAGTGTTTAAGAGCAACTCTACAAACCCTAAGCTTATTGTTGATTGAACCCCTTCTCCTCTTTTTATCTTAAGCAAGACCAAGAAACAATAGATGTAACATATTCGCCGCTTAAGCTATTTCCTTGCAAAGATTTCAAACACTCCAAGGGATTTTACTCGAGTAAATCCGATTGCACTCTATCTACACAAGATCTTAGATTATATCTTCCAATACTTGTTATTTCCTTTAAAATATTTCAAACACTCCAAGGTTCCTTGCAAAGATTTCAAACACTCCAAGGTGATTCACATGGATGATTCCTTCTCGAACGACCTTGCACAAAAACCCCAAAATAAATCGTTGATCTTGGAGGAAAACCCCGATATTTTTCTTGGATGAAAAACCCTACAAAACTCAACCCAGTACACAATTGGGCACTAAAAATCCTCGTCTAGATGGCACCCCAACGGAACATCGCTACAATATAATACAGTGTGTATGAATAGATTGGAGGTTGAAGATGATGAGAGAAATATGCTAATTTTTATGGTTTCACCAATTTATTAATGATGCATGAAAGAGTATTTATAGTTTAGGAACATTTAGGGCAAAAGGGACAAATTTGGAATAAAAAGATTTAATGAAATTTGACCAAATAAGCAGTATGTGTCGACCTAAGTATCGTGTGTTTCGACATATACCTGATTTTTTAAACTGTATGTGTCGACCTATAGAAGACTATGTGTCGACCGAAGAGAAACATAGGCTACAAGCTTTAAAATGCTAGTAAATGTGTCGACCTGAAAAACGGATGTGTCGACACATAAAATAAGAATTTCTACAATTTAAAACATGCTTCAGTATGTGTTAACCTGAATGCTTTCATGTGTCGACCTGTGACTTACAGAAGCTACATGCTTTAAAAATGAGTTGCATGTGTCAACCTGAAAAACAGATGTGTTGACACATGCAGTAAAAAATCATGCAGAAAATTATTTTTAATGGCTTGGATAAATTTAAAAATTCTTTTTAATGATTCCTAAGACCTCTAATACAGAGGAGTGTCACAAGACATAAGGATATCGTCCAATTTTCTGAAGTGCAAGCTTTTACCAGTTTTGACATCATTCAAAACATTTGACGACGAAATTTGTACTCACATACTCTCCCTTTTTGATGATGGAAAAACTCGCGACGATGCATTCCTTGTATTTATTGAAGGCTCCCCCTGACTTTGTGCTTCCCTACTTCGACTCGCATATGCTTCTCCCCCTTTGACAACATAAAAAAGAAAGATATCAAACCATTATAAGTAACATAGTTCCATAACAATACTAATACAACAATTAAAGGCTATTTCACAAAGAAGAGAAAGCAACACATATCCCCATATATGTGATGATGAAAAATTTTAAATAACAAATGAGCAAAATTACAACAAATGCAATTAATTGCATGATGAGTAAATAAGCAAGAAATGACAATAATGTCAAGTTTTTTGTGTAGCACCATGAACAAGTAACGCTTCATAATGGGACTCTTGATACCGCACACGCATGTGCCTAGCATAGCAACAAGAATATGTTGCTACTAAAACCAAAATGAAGATGATTTTTATGCCATGTGTGATACGATGGGAGAACTGACTTGGGTGTTTTGCGTTTGATTGCAAATATTGCGATTAGCAAGAGTCGCCACCTACTTTTCTTTTATCCAAAAGGAAAGGTAAAAAAGCACAGGAAAGACCTCTGAGATTATTTCTTGAGTTCGGGGGGTAGATTATGAAAAGGTAAGGTATTAGCATCCTTTTCATCCATGGTTTTCCATGGGCTCTTAGTTACTTGCTAGATCACTTGCTTTTGTTTGAAATTGTACTTTGTGTGGTCTTTGAAAGTATTTTTGAAAAGAGGCCATTGTTTAGGCAAATTTTGTAATGATTCTCGTTCGTAACAATGTATACAAAGTGTTGATCTTTTGAAAATGTTTTCAAGTTTTGAAAGGTGTTTTTGAAAGTGTTATTTGTTTTGAAAATAGCAAGGATGTTTTTGTTTTGAAATGGAGCAAGTAACTAGGAACTTTCTACCTACTCAAAAGTCTTTCATATTCATTTCCTCTTTCCTTTGACATTGTTATCTTATCATTGATTTGGCAAATATGATAGCAATGTTGCAAAGTATCTTATCACTTTATATAGGGACTAAGATCATTTTTGAAAGGCAACTATGATAGCGTCATCGAGGGACTATGATCTTGTATTTTGTTTGTTTTTGCTAAGATACCTCACATGCATAATATGGCCGTTTTTGTAAGGCAACCAAGTGGATTTACCCTAGGGGTGTTTGTGTGCAAGTCTATTGATTTTCATGCTTGATTTGTCTTTGATTAGGGTTTTGCTATTGATTGGTTTTATTCTTTCCATACAAAACCCTAATTACTAGCATTTGTATATAAAGCGATAAATTATAGAATTTAAAATTACTACGCTATTACAATACTTAGGGGAGGGGGTATACAAATTCACAAATGGAGAATATTGCAAGAAATTAAATCTAAATAATATTACAACCATATTGAATTTTGAATAAATGTACAAAATAACTAAATAAAATGCAAGAATGCAAATGTAAAAAAGAAAATGTAATTTTTGTTTGGTTTTTCATGAGAAGAGGTTTTTTGACTTAATTAATTAAAATAAAATAATTAACTTAAAAAAAGAAAATAATATTAAGTTAGTAAACTAAATTAATTTAAAGGAAAAAAGTTTTTTAGGGTTTTTGTGGATTTAATTAAATTAGTAAATAAAAACAATTAAATAAAAGTTCCTAAATTTTAAATTCATTTTAATTTACAAGAAAATAATATAATAATATTTAAAATTTATTATCTAAGTTTTTTTTTAAAAAGGAAGCTAATTTATTAAAGAAAAAGTTTTTGTGCTTTTAATTTTAGGAAAAATAAATTAAATAAAAATAAATAATAAAAAAATATAAATATTTTTGGGTTTTTAGTAATGAAAATAATAATAATAGAAGATAAGAAAGTAAAATAAAAATAAATAAAAAAAAATTTAAAAAAATAAAGTCAGGGAGGTGGATTAATGAAACAGGGGATATTGTGAGAAAAAGTCAGGTCCAATAAGAGGAGGCCCAAGCGCTGCAAAAAGAGCCAAAAATGTCAAGTAAGTGGAAAAAATGGAAAAAGGTCACGCTGGGGCTTGAACCCAGGTCCTCGTAGTGACAGGCGCGCGCTTTAACCATTGGGGTGGTGATACATCTGTTAACTTATGTTAAACCATAAATATATAACACATATTTTGCCCTAAATACACTTCATCTTCAACCCCCAGCCAGAAGCCCTGCAACTTGCTCATTTCTCAACCATTTGCAAAAATGTAAACATGAAAATTGCTCTATTTTTCATACGAATCCAACCATATAAATATCATGAACTATAAATCAAAGATGAATCATAATTTTTGAAAGTACCAAATTCTGACCTAAATATTTTAGAAAGTTCAAACTCAAAATTCTCCTAGCTCAATCAAAATAAATGAAATCTATGGACATGTATAGTTTCAGGGCAATGATGTTTATATTTTATCTTCATAAATGCAAGCCTAACAATGCCCAAATATGAAGATAGAAGTTCAAGAAAAATACCTCAAAACTGTAAATCATGAAATGCAAATAAGCTTGATTCAAGGTGCTGCAATGATCAGGTTAGCTTCCTCAAGTTCCCAGGAAGCTAATGCAATGGTTTGCTTGAGCAATGGATGGCCGGAATGGTCTGGAGAAGTCAAGTTACAGACCTCTGTTTTTGGTTATGGAGGATGACGAAGATGGAGTTACAGTTATGAAACATGGTCAGGGATGGTTTGTATTTGGTGTAAGGAAGCTTTAGGAATGAATTTTAGGGAAAACGCACGAGGGAAATGAGAGATACAAGTTTAAGGTTAGAATTGTGTATCAATGGAGTTTTTTGTGCAATTTCTGGCTAGAGGGAGTTTGGGAATGTTTCAGAGTGCTTGAACTTGTGTCCTAGCTCACAAATAATGACTATTTATAAGCAACAAGTTTGGAGACTTGTTGTTGATCAAAATTCAAAATCACAAGTTTATGCATAACATGTGATTTTTTGAGAAATTCAAGTTTCAAAGCCTTGTGTACTTGCTAATCTAGAGTGGTTATGCTTTAAACATACTTGCTTCTGACTTTGTAGGTGGAGTGTGATCAGAGGGAACAAGTTAGAGGCTCAAGAATGGACTTTATGCAAAAAGCTTGCTTTACAAGAACGGCAATGTTAACTTTGTGCCATTAATGGAAATGCAACTTGGATAATAGCTCAATTGCTTGGATCAAAACTCTAACAGCTGTGTAAACATTTAAATATGGAGTGATAAACAAGTTTGAGGCCTGCAAAGCAAAGATTATGCAGCCTAGCATGGATTTGGTTCATGTGTTCATCAAAAATGACTTGTAATTCAAGTTTGAAAACCCTAACTTCCTCTCTTTGATTCTCCATGCTCAAGAATGATCTCCAGGAGTTCTTGGACATTTTGGAAAGCTTGTAATGTTATCTACAGCCCCTCTTTTAATCACTTTTGAAAATTCCCCTTGTAACTATATGAAAAAGTTCCATGAAGTTAGGTCAAAATCATGCCTAAACTAGGGCAAAATTTCACTAAGTGTTTAGTTTCAAGACCATGACTTTATGAATTAATAACTTGAGATCCAAGAATTTTTAGAAGAATTTGTTGAAACTTTCATGTTGAAAGTTTATTTTGAATCATCTTGCATCATGGTGAAAAATTTGCTCAAAGTTGTGAAAAAATATGAAGTTTTAAACACTTAGAAAAATTTCTGTTAGAAAACTTTGACTTTTCAAAATGAAATCTTGACTTTTTTATTTCTTGATGAATAAGTTTCATATTTTGACATGTTTTAGTTAATTCTTATCTTTGACATTTGATTTTGACCCAAAAGTCAAAATTGGACTTTTCAGTGTACAGTTGACTTTTTTGATCAGTTGACTAAAAATTTGCTATCAATCCAATTGATCTTGAGCAATTTTTTGGGTCATGTCATTAGGTAAAAATGATGCAATTGAACTCTTGAGATCATGCCTCAAAAAAACTAACCATTTTCTAGGTCAAAAATCCGAAATTGCCCTTTCTCAGTCAAAACCCTAATTTTGACCATTTTCCCCTTTTGATGATTTGATCAAATTTCTTGAGGAATTATGGTCCTAACTTGATCAAATGATACATATGAGTTTATAATGTTGATGTGGATAAAATATTATGAAGTTTGACTATAAATTGGCCACAATTGACTTTTTCCCCAATACAGTTGATTTTTAGGTCAACTGCTCAATTGACTGAGCAAAAGTGTGATCCAAGGCTTGAAACTTGTCATGAGTAATCTTGGGGGTCCATAATGATCTATGAAAGTCATATGAAGCATTGAAAGTTCAATTATCCTTGTGAAATCTCAAACCCTAATTTCAGTCATCGGTGCTTAAGAAGGTGTCTTGAGTTGATAAACCCTAGTGCAGTCTTGAACCAAGAGAGATCTTTGTGAGAAAATATTTGATAAGTGAGAGGGAAAATTTTGGGGTACAACACCATGAAATAAATACAATAAGAACATATATTTTAAATAACATGCATACAAATAATTCAAGCACAAGTGCAAATGAATAAAAAATAAAAGCATACATGAAATAAACAAAAGCACATGCTTGCGTAATAAGAACAAACTTATACAAATGTGAAAGAATTAATACATGAAGTCATTATAAGTATATGGATCAATAACACACAATGGTTATTAGTCAAGAATTTTTGGAAGGGTTTTGTTATTATAAAAAGCAAGGTGAGAGGCTAGGGAGAGTTTTTCTATCAGTACGTGAAAACAAAGAGAAAAGGCTAGAACAAGGGATTGAGAAAGTGAAGGAAAAGAGGTTAGGATAGAAGAACATAAAGAAAGAAATTTTGAATCATTGCTAGGATAACCAGGTAAGGGGGAGAATTTATTCACTAATGGGTATAATGCACGAGGGTTAGAATGAGAAGTCATTAACCTCCAATAGGATTTGTATGATTTTGTCGTGATTTGTTGTGGTTGCTGTATGTCCATCTGAATTTTGATAATTGGTTATGATAATAGATTTGTTTTCACTGATGTATTCATATTAATTGATTCAATAATAACCCGTTATGTTCTGATGATTGTTCCTATATTGATGTGTTCTTGAAACTTTTAAAACCTAAACCTGAAGAATCTGTTAATTGATGTATATGATGTGGTAATAGTTGACTAGACGTGGTATGAAGTTAGATTTTTGAAATAATTTGTTTTATATGTTAGGATGTGTTTGGAATAAGATTTAAAATTGATTAATTATAGTAACCCGTTTTTCTGCAACCAGTTTCATAAAATAGAACATTTTAGATTCGTTAACCGTTGGATCAAACTCAAATTTTTAGGGCAAGTTTGCAACACCTGTATATAAATTATGACCATTCAGAATTTCAAAATAATTTCTAAGCTAAGAGATATGTGATTCACATTGAAACTACAAATTTGAGTAAATTTTAAACTTTTTTATTCTTATTTGTAAGTTAGTTTGTTTTGTGATTTGTCGTTGTTAGTATTAATTTATGAATCACTTTAAGACTCTCTTGTACCCTTATTTGATTATAGTGGAGCTATTTTTGGGTCTGGATAACTCGTGGTTTTTATTCTCTCATTGATGAGTTTTTCACGTTAAAATATCAATGCTCTTTGTGCCTTTATTTGTTCGATTTGCGGCCATATATTTGTTGTTGGTCCTAATAGGTTCTTATAAGTTTGGAGAATTTTATATCCGCTGTGTATTGATTTGTTATTGTGTGTTAATTTCCCATCAAGAACATGGTTCTCACATGAGTGTTACTTTAAATTTTCTTGTTGGTGAATTAAACATGTCCATCATCATCAACTGACGGTTGATGATACTCAACAATGACCCTCCATATCTTCTCGTGTTGTAGTTGTTGAGCCAACAAATCATTTGCTCCAATTGATCTTTCAAATTTGATAGTGTAACATTGACATTAATCCTAAACAAATATATACGAGTTCCTTTGTTGTAATTAATCACAGTTAGGTAAGAGTTCACTGTGATTGTGTATTGGTAAGAAGGGTTTTTTGTGTCTAATGAGAGCTGCAAATGAATAAAACACATTATTTTATATAAGTTTTTATGCAATCTAGTCCGTATAAAGTGTCGGTGCAATTTATACCACACAATAGAATCTAATAGATTGTAGAATTTAAATGATTAACAAATTTTAGATTATATAATCTAAAACATGCAAAAAAAATCCCCAACATGGATTGAGATTATAAAATGTGAATTTTAGTGACACCTCTCAGAGTGATTTCAAATTCTATAATCTAAAATTGTTTGTTACAACATCATGGTATATTTTTAATATATTAATAAAACTTTTAAATTACATTAACATAAATAAGAATCTAAAATGATTTTTTTTAAAAATAACCAAAATTATGCAAAATAATGTAAATCTATCTTGTCAATCTGAATACAAGATAATATTGTACACAAAATATAGTCTAATTCAAATTAGACAATCCTAATAAATGTGAGTTAGATAAGTCTAACATTGCTCGAAAAAGTGGAGGTTGAGCCCTTTATAAATGGCATGACCCCTAAACTCATCGCCTTAAAGTGTTTGGTGAATATATGGTGTCTCTCTCACTTGTTTTGGTGAGTCTTTAACCTTTAGGTAAGTCTTAGACCTAATGTTGATGCTTCTTCCTTTTGATGACCTAACAGTAGTATCAGAGCCAATAGTTCGAGTAAGAGAGCGACTCCTTGTATCGAAAGTCCTTCTGACATGGAGGTAGTCAGGCGGCACATCTCGTTGAAGTGTCCATGCCAAGGTAAGGGTGTATGTCAACGGTCGTACAAATATGTGGATGAAAGAACTTCCATTTGAGGGAAAGCATATTGAATTGAATCACACCTAAGAGGGATATTATTGTGAAACAAGTGTAAGTTGTGTAAGTCTCACATTTTTTGAAAAAATGGAGGTATAACATCTTATAAGTAAGAGAACCCATACACTCATTGCCTTAAGGATTTTAGTAAATATGTGATGTTTCTCTCACTTGTTTGAGTGAGTTTTTGAATTTTAGGTGAGTCTTTGACCCAATGTAGATGTTTATCCCTCTTGATGACCCAACAAAGACCTCTTTATATAATAGAATAAGATAATTTCTTAGTACACCCTTATATGGGTGAAAAAACTTCTGAAAACCCCAAAATAGCTTTCTGATATGCATATCTGAACGAACCCCTAAATCAATTCTCAAGGTGTTTCAGATAAGCATATCTGAAAACCACCTGTTTACACATTATTATTATTTGAACGTTGGATTTAAAAATTCAGTGGTTTTTTCAGATATGGATATCTGAAACACCTTGAAAATTGATTTAGGGGTTAGTTCGGATATACATATCCGAAACCCCGAGAAGAATGGGTTTCCAGCATATTTTTTATAATAACATCAATGTCGATATCTAATAAACACAATGATTTGATACATAATTTATTTAAATAATACCGAAATACAGAAATACTAAAAACCGAAAATGATAAAAACATTAATTGTTCAGAAATACCAGAAATTAATACATAAATTGTTTACAGAGTATGGAATGTAAAATGATTACATCGGTAAATAAAATAAGGCATAGTTTACTGCGTATGCCTAATCCTAACCCCATGGCCCCTCCTCTACTTCTTGTAACCCACTGCACTCGATGCCTCCCTAACCATCCTCTCTATGATGGCCACCGCCTCAGGATCCCCCTCTCAATGATCCCTAAGTCCAAAACATCATGCCCAATCAATTGTATCCGCTGGCAGATTGATAAGACATCAGTGGTATAGTCATCCTAGGCTTGCTGGTTCTCTAAGATCTCCTCATGAGCTGATCTAGGTGGATGTCTAGGAGCATCCGATTTCATAATAGGGCGTGACACTATGTAGAACTATGTCACATATCCCTCTACAAAATGCCAACTGCTGGATGCCCGCATCATCTGACACTCCTCTAGAACCATATGATTCTCCCAATCCTAGAAGATGCCATTGAGCTCTCGGTAGACAACGATGTCGGGAGCAACCTGAAAGGGATATCTAGGTATGGTCTGCATATAGCCAAACTGTTGGATGCATCGCTCCGAAATATACTTGACCATAGTTTTAGTCCTGCAAGCCAGCCACCCTGAGTATAATGAGATGGATCGAAGGGGACAATCTCTCTGTGATCCTAAAATGGTGTCCAAATGATGTCATCATGAATAGTCCGATCAAGATACACCTGGAACTGCGGAACAACATAATTCCCTTTGTGGAGAATATACATGGTAGCCCTTGGCATATTGTCACTATACTGCAGATCAAAATCGAAACCATGAATATGGTGGAAGTGAGAAATGATCCATCCCTGAAAATGAATAAGAGATATGTAAAAATAAATTATTAATAGCAAATTAAATTTAATAGTTAGAATGAAAGGTACTGTGAGCAGTGTGAAAGTGCATGTTAGATACCTCGTCCTCCATTTAGAAGCTTCATTCAGATTTTAGTATAGGTATACCAAACATCCATCCCCCCAGTTCCACTCTCTAATTGTATCCAAATCTATGAAGTACTACATATGTGTAACATCCACGTAGATTGCACTTTTGTCAACAAAATGGACGTGCCAACCAAGAACATAAAGTAACACCCCAAAGCACAATCATAGTGGTACTAAACAAAGAGCTCATTGCCCTAGCTCTCGGAAGATCTTTCCGCAACCAGGTGCTCTGCATATAGGTCGCCCATGAATGAGAACTTGGCATGATCCCCATTAGTTGAGGAACATTATACATATGGCTTTTTTGATTAAGCTTCCAAATACTTGACTATCCATTCAATCGCTTCCCCATGAGTAATCCAAGAGTGGTTAAGTAACCTCCCTCAGATAGGAAGGGGGTAGAAGGCATTGCGGTATGTAGAAAAGAGCAAAGCGGAAAGGATCATGGCAGAGTTACATGAAGGTACCTTTGGAACTCATTCCAGTGGACATACCATGGCAAAGAAAATCCTACGGACAGGATATTACTGGTCCACTATGGAAGTCGATTGTTATCAGCACTCTCGAACCTGTCATAAGTGTCAAGTCTATGCTGATAAGGTGCAATTACCTCCGGTTCCCCTGAATGTTTTGACCGCTCCTTGGCCCTTTGCAATATGGGGAATTGACATGATTGGCGAGATCAGGCCTACTGCGTCTAACGAGCATTGTTTCATTCTGGTGGCTATTGATTATTTCATGAAGTGGGTTGAGGCAGCTTCCTTTGCTATAGTAACCAAGAACGCCGTGGAGCGGTTTATCCGACACAATCTGATTTGTCGATATGGTGTACCAGAGAGAATTATTACTGACAATGGTACAAATCTCAACAACACGATGATTATCGAGCTCTGTAAATAGTTCAAGATACAGCATCATAACTCTTCTCCCTACCGGCCGAAGATGAATGGCACTATTGAAGCAGCTAACAAGAACCTCAAGAAGATTGTGTAGAAGATGATGGTGACATATAAAGACTGGCATGAAATGTTACCATTTTCTCTTCATGGGTACCGTACCTCAGCACGGACGTCGATAGGGGAAACACCCTACTCTTTGGTGTATGGAATGGAGGCAGTCCTACCCATCGAAGTCCAGATACCCTCTCTTAGGATTATGAAGGATGCGGGTTTGAACGAAGACGACTGGATCCAAACCCGACTTGATCAGCTGAATCTAATCGATGAAAAGAGACTTACTGCTATCTGTCATGGTCAGACATATCAAAAGCGAACGATCAAGGCTTTTAACAAGAAAGTCATACGTCAAGAATATCAAGTCAGGGATCTAGTGATCAAACGCATCATATTACTGCAAGGTCATCCCAGGGGAAAATAGACCGCCACATACGAAGGGCCATTTGTGGTTAAGAATATTTTCTCGGGAGGAGCTATGATTCTAACCACCATGGATGGTGACGACCTTCCTCACCCCGTCAATGCAGACATAGTGAAAAGATACTACGCATAATCAAAGACCCGCTAGGTTGACTGGACTAGGCAAAAATAAGGGCTTCCCGGCGAACCAAAAGGGTTCGGGCAAAAGTAAGGGATGAAAATGAAAAAAAAATGTACACCCGACAAGTCGAAAACCTGAAAAGGCGACTTGGGCAAAAAAGGGTATCCCGGTGGACTGAAAACCCGAAAGGGCAGTCCAGGAAAAATTAGGGATCGAAGCGTAACACTATGTCTCATTGGATCATCTTGCAACCAAACTTCGGTATCAACTATCAAGCTCGGACAACGCCAATCAATCTGATCAACCTTCAGCCAAGTAGCAAAGTGATGAGACGCTTGAAGATATAAAGGCAATAGCAGAGTTGGAACCCAATGGGATTGTTTTATATAGCTGTTTTTCTTTCTTTTACACAAATTGTAAATTCTATCTTTCGGAGGCGTCCTCTTACTAGGACGCCAGCCTCTTTGTACAAAAATGCCTATTACAGGCCAACTTCAAAAATTAATACAATCCATTTTCACAAGAAATTTCAATTTATTTTTCTTTTTCCATTTTGTTTTGCAAGAACGTCCAATGATTCATTTTTGATATATGCATTTGAAAATAATTACTGCTCATAAATATTTACATAAGAAACAAAAGACGATTACTCATAATTCCAGGAACAGGGACAAACAAGAAGTGCCCAAAACTTACAGTTACTCTGCCCACCAGGTACTGGGATAGAGCCAGCTTAAGAACATAAGTGGTGGTACATACACTCCCCACAGAGTAAAAAGTATCCAAAGACAGTAATGGTAGCTTTCCCGAACAGGACATAACTCTCCCCAGCTAATGTTTACAATCACGAGTGAGTTGGTAAATTTTCCTCAAGAAGAGTTTATTTCTCTCACAAGCAGAAATTTAATCTCCAACAGAATTCATTATCACCAGCAACGGAAATTCATCCCCGGTGGAGTTTATTTCTCCAAATCAGTCGATTTATCAACAGAGTATCTCCTCTCCAACAGAGTTATTTTCCTGCAGAGTGGTTCTCAAATAGAGTTTCTTCTCGATAGAATATCCGTAAACTAAGGGCAAATCCCCGGTATAGTCATCTTTGCTCATCATCCCCAACGAAAATAGAGGAACTATGGTTTTTTACAGCAGTCAAGAGTACCATTTCTCATACTCTCCAAACAGCAGTCAGGGATTTATTTTCCTGGACTCGGATTATTACGTCTGCACTTCATGTTCATACATCGTTACATGTGCATACATCACATGTAACATAGTCTCATTTATTTTTAGAACCTCATCACAATGCATCTCATGCATCGCACATAACTAACCTTGTATTTCTTTCAGGAAAGACAGTTATTATCAACAATTTCCAGCAGGTCCATGATCAACACTCGAAGCTAAACAGAGTAATCATCGGCGCGACAAGAATAACCTTACCCAGGTTCCCTCTGCAGTTTTACCCAAACTCATTACGAAGCAGCCCTATGATCTAGGCTCTCATTTCGAAGTGACCCTACTATCCAGGTTCCTTCTCAAGCCCTACTATCCAGGTTCCTTCTCACAGCCTTAATATTCAGGCTTCCATATCGAAGTAACCCTATTATCCAGGTTCCTTCTCACAGCCCTACTATCCAGGTTCCTTCTCACAGCCCTACTATCCAGGATTTCACCTCGAAGTAACCCTACTATCCAGGTTCCTTCTCACAGCCCTACTATCCAGGCTTTCACCTCGAAGTAACCCTACCATCCAGGTTCCTTCTCACAGCCCTACTATCCAGGCTCTCATTTCGAAGTAACCCTACTATCCAGGTTCCTTCTCACAGTCCTACTATCCAGGCTTTCATATCAAAGTAACCCTACTATCCAGGTTCCTTCTCACAACCCTACTATCCAGGCTTTAACCTCGAAGTAACCCTACTATCCAGGTTCCTTCTTACAGCCCTACCATCCAGGCTCTCATTTCAAAGTAACCCTACTATCCAGGTTCCTTCTCACAACCCTACTATCCAGGCTTTCACCTCGAAGTAACCCTACTATCCAGGTTCCTTCTCACAGCCCTACTATCCAGGCTTTCACCTCAAAGTAACCCTACCATTCAGGTTCCTTCTCACAGCCCTACTATCCAGGCTTTCACCTCGAAGTAATCCTACCATCCAGGTTCCTTCTCACAGCCCTACTATCCATGCTTTCATATCGAAGTAACCCGTACTATCCAGGTTCCTTCTCATAACCTTACTATTCAGGTTCTTCCTCTCTTATCCCTAGACAGCAGTCCACAACACTGTAATACCGGGACCCGATCAAACACAATCGATTTCACATTTCCCCAGAAATTCGCGATGCAGCATATACCCTGACCAAACACACAGTTCACTTCCGCTTCCCAAACCGGAATTATTCCCCAGTAGAGTAACAGACAACTGAAGCTCCTAAAACTCTATTTCTCTCAAGACAGAGACCAACATTCCCTAGAGAAGTCCTCCACAACAACAGGCGTACGAGTTCTCACAAAGGAATCTCTTATGCGATCGACACTTCTTCGAATGGCATCTTTAAGCCCATCTCTGACAATTCTCTAGAAACTACCAAATGGAATCTATAAGCCCATTCCCGATATCACAAATCAAGTATCACTTCATGCGAGTGCAAATTTCTGGGCACTCTAGTGTTCAATCATCTCCCACCTTGAGATCACGAAAGGCAGACGAGCCAATCTACATCCTCAGGTTTAAGAAGATTGAACAGGGGCAGCTATTGTACCCCAAAATTTTCCCTCCCATATTTCTCAACACATGGCAAGTGAGGTCCCCAAATTGCTCAAGGAAGTTCAAGAGTTAACCAGACAAACTCTATCATAAGGCAGTATATCTCAAATTAGGGTTTCCCTCTTCATCTAGATGTGTGAACCACAAAGGACTCAAATGCTCACCATTGTCCTAATATGTTCTCAAGATCATCCATGACAAGTTTCAAGCCTTGCAGAAGAATTTTGCTCAGTCAATTGCTCAAATGCCTGAAAATCAACTGTACTAGGTCAAAAGTCAATTGTGGCCCACATACAGTCAAACCTCAAGATTTTTGGTCAAAATCATCATTTTTACCTATTATTCATCATTTGATCAAGGGTTGATCATGATTCCTCAAGGATTGCGCACAATTCATTAAAACCCAAAAGTTGCTAAATTAGGGTTTTACAGGAAAAGTAAACTCAACTTTGACCAAGCATAACTTTCTCATACTTTATCAGAAATGACCCATCCAAAGCTCATTTTGAAGAGGATGCAATTCCATACAATTCATCTTCATCTCCCAAGTTCAGAATATGCACTCACCAAAAGATATGAATTTTGACATTATAGGTCCTTTTGAAAAGTCAACAAAAAAACCTTTTGGGTCAAAGCTTCATACATGAACATGGAAGACTCAATTGAGATGAGACCAAAAGGGTTACCTAGAGGACATCCTAAGATTTCTAAAAAGTCCAAGAACACCTCTCTAGGGTCAAAATTGAGAGAGTTATGCATTGGCCAAGTTGGTCATTTTTGCAAAATTGCCAAAAGTCAAATGTGCTCAAATTTGCATTTTTTGCTAAATGGGCCCAACTTTTTATGCTTGCACCTCAATTATAATGTGGTCCACAACTCAAAATTTATTTTGATTTTTCATTAATTAAAAAGTGAATTAAATCAAATAAATGATGAAAATTATCAAAGATATGATTTGATTTGTTTTTTTGACAGGTTAGCAACCAAGATATGATGAGCTTGCAAGATCAATTCGAATCAATGGCAATTGGTACAAAAAGAGCATGATTAGGCCAAATTTGGAAGGATATCATACACCATGAAAACTAAATCAAATCTTCAAAATTTGTAAATATACTAGTGGTTTTTACAACCCTAATTCATTCTAGTACATATAGAGAACGCAGCCAAGGCAAGAAAGAGGGTTAGAGGTCGTGCATAGCCAAGAAGAAAGGCTGAAAATTTCAAGAAAAAGTGAGAATTGGTTTTCAATCTACAAGGTGTTTCAGAGCATTTCAAGATCACCAATCTCTTTCTGGACATCCCAGGAAGCTGCTTCAATCATTCCCAGGGCCTGAAGCACTCAGAAACTCATGCTATAACTCACCCGGTTTGGTACATTTGTCAAATTCGATTTTTGCAATTTACGCATCATTGGCATGTTTTAATTATATATTCTTGTTCATCATTGAGTTTGCAAGCTATTGGTATCATTTAATTGCATTTTCAGTACAGGAATCATGATATGCCATTGTTAGGGTTACTTGGCTCGTTTTAGGGGTTTGCAGTATAGGCAAAATTAGACCTAGATTCCGGTACATGATACTCGTGAGGATGAGACGAGTTGATTGGTACCATCACTTGTCATTTATCTTGCTTGTATACAATTTTTGAGATGAACAGGTCTGTACCTACAGCAAAGCGTCCGTAGGTAAAAGTTCTGTTGCCTAAAACGACGGTTTGGGGAAGAAGATGAGGCGTGGCAATCTTTGGTTGGTTGGTTTGAATTTTCACGCATTTTTCCGAATACATCACGTGATTTGATTATATTAATTGTTTCTATTATATGTACAAACAAACAAAGTAGCGCAGATGGCAAGCAGGTACTGGGAGCGAGCATGAGGACCTGGGTTCGATCCCCAGGTCTCAACCTTTGTTTGTATTATTTTGTTTCATGTGATCATGTACACTACAGCCTCAAGCGCCCACCATATGCCTTCAATATCCAGCCATCAGATCCATTAGCTAGCCAGATCCAATGCCTCCCCACTGAAGGTCCGTCATGTTCCTCAAGTCAACAGCCACATCGAATCAGGCGTAGTCAAACAAGCTGAGATTTGTTGGGCCCAGAATTTCAACAACATACCCCCATGATTGCTAATACACAGGCTCATCTCATCTTTTCTTTATTTCTTTTTTTAATTCTTTTAATACTTTCTTTAATTATTTTTAATTCCCAAATTAATCATTTTTTTATAAAAATCATAAAATCAAGAATTCATTAAAAAAATTAGAATTAGTTTTTTTTTATTTTTATCAAATTTAATTTAATTTAGTTTACCATAGGGAAATTTTAATTTATTTTATCAATAAAATCAAATAGAATTAGGTTAAGTTCTTGATTTAATTCTTTTATTTTTTCTCAAATAAATAAAATACAAAAATAGGTTTTAGAGTGAATTAATTTATTTTTCTTAATTTAAAATTAATTAGAACTTAGGGTTTTCTTTTTAATTTAATTGTATCTTTATTTTCTTAAATAACAAAACATGACGAAAACTTTTTTTTAATCAATCGCAATTAGGTTTAGTCAAGGGTCAAAACCCTAATCGCCTTGTATTTAATTCATCGCGCGCTTGTTAATTATTTTGCCAATATTTTGTAACTGTTCATGGTTTGTAATAGTTTAATTTAGGGTTTTATATACTGTTTAAATTCTCGGGTTTTTTTTGGCTATGTAATTAATCCCCCTCCCCGAAGCCTTGTAATAGCGTAGATTTACTTCTTCGTATTTTTAATTCCCGTAAATATTTAACTGTTTAGATGTATGCTAATAGGATTGAATGGAAAGAACGCATGACAAATTAAAATGGTTAGAAAAACCCTAATGTGCAAAGATAAATAACTAAAAACAAATCACTCGCACATATCACTCTTAAGGTATACCCTCACTTCGGTTGCCTTCGGTAAACGATCATTAAGCATAGGGTGTCTTAGTGGTTTCCCTCCTGTCTAAAAAAGATCAAATGTCCCATTCGAATGTTGCCTCAGAAATGTTGCCTCAGAAATATTGCCTCGGAAATGTTGCCTCGAAAGATCTTAAGACTCTAGGGTTACTATTTGGGTGTCCTAACATTGCTTTAGTGATCGTACGTCTCTTTCGAATTGACACTTACAACTCCAACGACGATGCTACCTATTTCTCAATAGTAGGATAGTGTTGTCTAAAGGAAGCAAGAATAGAAACGATATTTTTTCGAGTAGGTAGATGCTAGTAGGTACTTGCTCAAATCAAAACTTTTCACACTTACACTTTTCAAACAAATTTTCAAAACAACTTCGGCACACCTTTGAGGACTGATACAAGGGTTATCACGAAGTCAAACTTTTCAAAAACAAAGCACATACACAAGCAATTTTAAAAAATATGAGCAAGTACCTAAGAGCCCATGGAAAACCATGGATAGAAAGGGTGTTAACACCTTCCCTTTCTATAATCTACCCCCCGTACTCAGAATATCTCGAAAATGATATTTTCGGTACTTTTTTCCTTTCCGATTGGATGAAATAAAAGTCGATGGCGACTCTTGCTTACCGTGACATTTTGCAAACAAAAAATGCAAAACGAAAACCAGTATTAAACAGTCAGTTCTGCCACCGTATCACACATCTCATAGGTTGACGTCTATGACTATACTATGATCCGCGTCTGCCCCTTCACATCTAATAATGGGGCTTCTTACCAATCAATGGTAAGATAGAAACATCTAAAGGAGGAGGAAAAGAACAAAGACCCTTTTTGAGTAGTTAGAACGTTCATAGTTTCTTGCTCACAACATCTTCAAAACAACATCTTTCAAAACACACCAACACTTTCAAAACAAAATTTTTTCAAAAGTCAACACTTTGTATACATTCTTATAGAGACGAGAATCATTACAAAGTTCTCCTAAATAAAGGCTCTTTCAAAACTACTTGCAAAACAAATCACAAACACATTTCAAACAAAGAATTTCAAAGTGAGCTAGCAACTAAGAGCAGGTAGATAACTACGGACGAAAAGGGTGCTAACACCTTCCCTTTTCATAACCTACCCTTCGAACTCAAGAAAATTCCCAAAAGGTATTTCCATTTATTTTCACCCTTTCCTTTATTGCATAAAAGAAAAGTAGGTGGTGACTCTTGCTATCTGTAACAATTGCGATAAAATGTAAAATACCCAAGTCAGTTCTCCCACCGTATTACAGAACTAGCGACTCTGTTGGGGAAAACTTAAAAGTGGGGTTACCTTAGAGACTAGATCACATTTAAATGCTTTCATTGTTTAATTTGTTTGCTTTACATTTATGGGTCCCTGTTTGGGTTTGTATTGATCCTCTACCCGGATCTGGAAACATCATTAGGTAAATAGTAAAAATTTTGGAGACTGTACGATGTAGACCGATATGATTTAGACAATAGCAATGTTAGTGTGACACATTTGTGGGTACCAGTATCCCTTATGGATAATTAAGGAGAATACGGGGCCGCTATGTGGTGTCGTGAAGCACTAACGAGCCTTAAAATATTTAATTAAACAACTTGGCCGTTTGGAAGTAGTGAGATAGCCGACTTTGGTGCAGTCCGAAGTTGGTTGATACTCGATACTACGCTAACTGATATCTGACTTTTGGGATATTTTGGTCGCCAAAAAAGAGGCTTACACTGAAACAATTCCCAATGAAGAAAGATCAATGATATTGAGATCCCCTAGAACCCGATTACTTTCTAGGACAGGTTGAACCAACTAAACTTCAAGAGAGTACTTACCTATGAACCTCATGCAAGCCTAAACCTAAGGCCTTGTTTTCTTTGTGTGTATGTGTATACTTGTACATAACATCATGGCATCATACCATTGCATTTGCACTAACCATTTCAAGGACTTTAGAATTTATCTTTGTGCTGTTTTGTAGGACATGGCTTCCATACGAAGAAACACCATCTGAATCAACATTGTGAGGGTGCCTCCTCAACTCAAGGAATTAGCATCAAAGGTTTCCGATGATTATCCGTTCACCAAGAAGTAAGGTCATCCCATCAACCTGGTTACCACAAACTTTGAAGAGGATATGATACATGTGCTTTTCCAATTCTTTGATCCTAAGCACCATTTCTTTACATTTCCCGATTACTAATTAGTTCCTACCATGGAAGAATTTTCTCAACCCTTAGGGATGCCTATTCTTGATCAAATACCCTTCACCGGTATTGAGAGAGAACCAAGACCTGAGGAGATTGCTCGAGATTTACATTTTCAATGGTCCAACATTATGGCAAATTGGGAAACAAGAAGTGGTGTTAAGGGTTTTCTAGCCAAGTTTCTGTTTGAGAAGGCTCAACAATTTTGAGAGGCTCTGGATTTGCAAGATTTTGAAGAAGTGGTGGCTCTTCTAATCTATGGGATGGTATTGTTTCCTAACCCGAACCAACTCATATATGTGAATGCGGTCAAAGTTTTTCTATCTCGTAACCCCGTGCCTACCTTGCTTGGAGATATCTTGCATTCTCTTCAAACTCCCACCATGAAGAGAAGATGAATACTCATGTGTTGCACTCCTTTGTTGGCTAGATGGTTTATTTCGCACCTACCTCGATATGTTTTAAAGAATGAGCAAGGTATGAGATGGTCTAATAGGTTGATGTCACTCACGCATTTGGATATTCATTGGTGTTCTCGATCTTTGGAGGATGTTATTATCATTGACTGTTATGGGGAATTCCTTAATGTCCCTCTCCTTGGCATTAGGTGAGATATCACTTATACTCCTTGCTTGGCTCTATAACAGTTTGGGTATGCTAGGAGGGATGGTCCTCATGATGCACTTGTCCATGGAATTGCATTTGATAATGAGAGCGATGTCCAAGGTTACCGTCAGAGATTTATACGAGCTTGGGGAATGTGAACAAAGTTGGTAGAAAGACATTAGGGAATAAGAACTCCATCCCTTTGGAGCCTTATCTCAAGTGGGTGCGAGCTCGCGCTCAAAACATCATAATGCCTTATGAGGCCATGCTACCTATCATCATGGAGCCTATTGCTGAATGAGATATTCCCTACACTATTCTTCATCCTGGCATGCCGACTACTATCGAGGAATTGCAAAGATATTAGATTCAACTCAAAGGGGAGCGAGACACCTCTGAAACCCAGTTCTACGCAAGCGAGAAGAAGGTTTTAGAGCTCAAGAGATAACTTCATGAAGATTGGAGTATGCCTACATTGCACCGAAGAGGATGTGCTCATGGGAAGCTTTAGTCCTTTTTGTTCTACGAGTCTATTTTGTATTTGTTTCTCCCATTGTAAGCCCAAGAGGCATTTTTGTAACCGTTTGAACTTATTAATGCAATTAATGTTTGTTACCTCTTGGTTTAAACAAATTTAAATCTTAAAAATCCTTGAAATCATTTGCATACGCATCTCATGCATCATAACATAAACAGGTTTTCAGACACTGGGTTCCTCATCTTTCTACTGTTTATTTCAGTAATATGGATATCGAGCAGACTGTGAAAGACTTGCAAAAAAAATTCTCAATTTCAAGAAACTTTGCTCACCTTGGCCAAAGGACAACAAGAGCTGATGTCACTTCTGGTGGCCAAAAAGAAGACAAAGAAGAAAGTCGTAATCAACATGGGGAAGAGATTCAAGGGCTTTGTCCAATGTTTAAGTGGAAGAAGACTCCTCCGAGGAAGATGAGAATAAGAATGAATACGCAAGGAGCAACCGTGCTGGGACTGCAAACAATCAAGCTTCTGAGGATGAAGATTACTTTGTTGAACAGTATCCATCGGTTAAGGATAAGTACAAGCAACTGGAAGATAGGTTGAAAGCCGTGGAAATTCAAGTTGTACCTGGCTTAGATTTTGGTGATTTGGGCTTAATACATGGGGTTATTATCCCCCACAAATTCAAAATTCCAATCTTTGCTAAGTACGATGGTGTTTTATGCCCAAAATATCATTTGAGATCCTACGTCCGTAAAATACAACCGCATACTACTGACAAGAAGTTTGGGTACACTTCTTTCAAGAGAGTCTGTCTGGAACTCAGTTAGAATGGTTTTACCAGTTGGAGGGTTCCAATATTCATACTTGGGAAGATCTGGCCACCGTTTTCTACCGTCAATATCAGTACAACACTGATTTGGCACCGACTAAAGTTCAACTTCAGGGAATGACAATGGGTACTAATGAAGGGTTTAAAGAGTACGTGCAAAAATGGAGGGACCTTGCTGGTAGAGTTCAACCACCACTGACTGATAGGGAGTTGGTGGAAATGTTCATGGGAACATTAACTGGCCCATTTTCAACTTGTTAATTGGGAGCTCATCGCCCGGTTTCACCGAGTTAATTCTGACTAGTGAAAGGGTCGAGAGTGGTATAAAGAATGGAAAAATTCCCATGGCATCTGCTTCTACATCAAACATTGTAAATAAGCCCTTTACTGGCAAGATAGAAGCCAATGATGTATATGGGTCAAGGGCCCATACCAAGAAGGATCATCGTTCATCTGTTAATGTTGTTTTAATCTCCAACCCTTCATCTGCTCAAAGACAACAACAAGCCAACCATCAATGATCTGAAGTTCCTAGAAGACAATTCACAAGGATTAGAATGTCACTGTCCCGAGCCTTGCAACACTTGTTGAAGGCTAACTTGGTAACATTGTGTGATCCACCATCAAATCCCAACGTTACATCACTGAAGTACAATCCTAATGCCAAATGCGCATATCATTCCAACAGCCCTGGGCATGAAACTGATCAATGTTGGGCTTTAAAAAACAAGATTCAAGATCTTATCGATAACAAAACTATTGAGTTTGATCCACCTACAACTCTGAATGTTATAACTGCACCAATTCCAAATAATAGCAAAGGTGTCAATGCAATTGAAGACACTGTTTTTGTTTCCTCCGTTGAAGATTTGACTACTCCACTGACCATTATTAAAGAGAATCTGCTGAGAGCTGGGGTTTTCCCTAGTTGTTTGAAAGATTGTATTTGTTGTGCCGAACAAGTGAATGAATGCAAATGGTTGAAAGAAGGTGTTCAATACCTGATAGATAGTCATGAGATCCTGTTTGAAAGAACTCCGACCATCAAAAGTTTGACCGATAAAATTGAAGATGTTTCTATCATAATAATTTCCAACAAGCCTCTTAGGATCTCTTCAAAGGGTCCTATTAGAATTTCCAACGAATCAACGATTGCTCCCTTGATAATTACTGCTCCTGGACCGATTCCTTACTCCTTCAACAAAACAGTCCCTTAGAATTACGGTGTTGAAGTTTACTATCATAAAATTAAGCAAGACTCCTGGATCAATGAAGACAAAGCTTATGATGTTACAAATATTGCTGGTTCTAGCAAGGTAACAAGAACGGGGAGGATTTTCTCTCCTAACATTTCACCTCTAACTACTACAGTGGCACATGTCTACATTACCATTGATAAGCCTAGTACTGACACTACGGGTAAAGAGAAAGTAATTGAGTCTGCTGGGATAGAGGCACCTGCCCAAGACATTGCCACTGAGGAACCTTCCACCCAAGAAATGGAGGAAATCTCGAAGATTATAAAAAAGAGTGATTTCAAGATAGTAGAACAACTGAGGCAAACCCCTCCAAAATATCTATGTTGTCTTTGTTGCTTTGCTCCAATGTTCATGCCCAAGCTTTAATCAAATTTTTAAAGAAAGTGCATGTTTCTCAAGAGACCACAACTGATCAATTTGAAAACTGTATGGTGAGTGTAGCGGTAGAAATGTTTAAGACGAAGCAATGGGATTGTCTAGACTTGTACAAATCAAAATAAAATCGCCACCACACTTTATTGTTTCCAAAGGAATGGGAAAAGAGCGAATAACCCAAAAAAAGGGGGGGAAAAGATTCAAGGTAAAGGTATTGGTTATGCAAAGGGAAGGTATTAGCACCCTAAACATCTACGGTACTCCGCAGGAACCTCTTTGTAAAATCTATATGTTTTGACTATAAAAATGTTGTATAAAAAAATGGATGGTAGAGGTGAGAAAAGAAATATATTTTTATGGTTTTTGCACCCGCCGCGGTTGCGAACCTTTAGTGCTTACGTACCACCTTCTGTGCAATAGAGGACCAGGGTACACGTAGTTCCTCTTTTAAAAATTTTAAAATGTAAGTGTGTTGGTTTAATTTTTATGAGATAAAACATCATCGTCATTGTCCGTGTGGAAAACATACCAACTACCCACAATCATGAGAAAGGAGAATTTGCATCATCTCAAAGTGGAGGATATGGCTTGGATTTTAAAATCAATAATGCCTCACTCAACATCCAAGTGGAAAATATCTCTCTTCACTACATATTATAGAAGTATAGTTGTTTGCATCATTACAAGGATTGACAAGAGTCCAATCTTTTTTTTTAAGAAAAGTTTAAAGATAAAAGCCAAAGTGGAAAAATGGTTTGGAATGAGATTGATTGACTTTTAGTATTCTCACAAAAAAAATTTCAAAGTATTATTAAGTTTATTGAAGTTTATTTATGAAAATATTTTGAAAATGCATGGACCTAAGTCCAAGTTTATTATGAAAGTGGTTCAAGTTTAAAAAAAAACAAGAAGAGTTTTTCAAAAGGAGAGAGAAGATTTTTGAAATTAAAGAAGATGGGAGGAGAAGAAGGGACTATCCTAAAGCATAAGGTAAAAGCTAGGGATAAGAACCATCTAACCAACAAGAAGTCAATACTTGACACTATGTGTCAAGATAGAATTCTCATTCTTTGGATTGAAACCAAACAAGTAATGATACTAGACCTCTTGAAAGAACCAAACTTCAAGAGTATTAAGTCTTCACAAAAATTGGGCAGAGTAACGGCTGTATACGGGTGAATTCCATATTACAAACAAAGAGTGTAATCACAATAACCTGCACACAAAATAAACAAATAACCTAATGCCTTGAGGTAAACCTCAAGTGCTCCAGACAAAATAATCAGATAAGGTCACAAGGTCTTCAATCATAGGCCATGGTTTCTAATCCTAAGTCCAAAAGGTCCAATGCTCCATAATTCCAAGGATAGTAACCAAATAGTCCAAGTATCATTAAAGATTTTTAGGGTTTATGTTGATTATTAGTTGTCTTAAAAAAGAAAAGTAAAGCTCAAGTGAGCAAAAATAAAAATGACAAGAAAGTAAATACTCAAATGAGCAAAGATGAAAATGGCATGAAATGTAAATGCTAAAAGTAAATAGTGCATAAAAATAAAAGGGGGGCATATAATAAAAATAAAGGATAAAGTCAATTATTAGTGATTAGTGGTTAGTTGGATGATCATCTTGAAACTTGCATTTTGAACTCATTAGGGGATTGGTAGAACCAAAGCCTCCACACAACAAGTTGCATTAGCTTTTTGTCAAGTATATCATCCATTTGGAATCCTCATGAGTACCATTTAATGATCAGCGATGTTTAAGTGATCCGCGTTGACCAAAGGTGTTGTAGATCCATTAGAGGATTGGTAGAACCAAAGCCTCCACACAATTAATCTCAAGGTTATTGGATCAAAGAGATCAAATTAACATACTTGGGCTTGCAAACATAAGTTTGGGCCACGAATGATCATTTATTCGAATCGGGACAAAATTTAGCGCTATGTTAAGCAATCGTAAGTTGACTTATATAGAAGTCGCACCTATTTTGAGGCCGATCAATAGCAATCTATGCACGATTTGTTTTGAGATATGATATAGAGATCATGCTCCAATAACACTTAGTGCAATAAGAAAGGGATGAGATAAAGAGGGGTGGGAGAGAATATACAAACCACTTTTAAATTAAATTTAATCAAACTATTATTAAAATCATTCATCCATTTTTATGGAGTTAGACTCAACACCATGAATCCAATAATGTTAATAAAGTTCATGATAAAAAATTTAACCCAAGATCAGCCAGAAAATAGTCACAAAATAGTTACATTTAATATATACAAAAACGATTTAAAAAAAAGTTTTAAAATAGAATTAAAAGAGAAAAATATCAACTATGTTCAAATTGATCAAGAAATAAAAAGTAAGTCCATAGAAAAATTAGAAAAGGACTCAAATGATTTTATAAATTTTTTGGTAATTTTTTAAAGTCAGAAACTATTTTTTTAAATTAAAAGAAACGAGTAAAGTAAACTAAAAATGATAAAAAATACCAAAGTCAGAAATAAAAAAATAAGTGAGGTCACCAATATTTGTCATAATATCATTGAATCATTCCATAATTTTTTCAGAATTTAAAAATGCATAAAAGTATTTTTGAACATTTAAAACAAATCAAATAAAGTGAAAATTTATAAAAAATACTAAAACACAAAATAAAATTTGGAAAAAATAAAAATCAGAAAGAGAATAATCAAAAATATTTTTCATAATTTTTTCATATTTTTTGGACTAAAAATGAATTTTCTATGAATTTTTGAAGTTTAAAACAATTAAATATAAAAATCAAAAAAGAAAATAAAAACCAAAAAAATATGGGCCATCTGATCAATGTAAAAACATGTTAGTAAACAGATCAAGTGGACCTGGCGCACGTGGAAAACTTATGATTAGAAGCCAAAATAAAGATTTCAAATTCTGACTTGAGATGAAACTTCAGTTCCAAGTTACCAACTTCAAAATCATGGCATTCTCATCTCAAGGGGTCTTAGGGCATGAATCTTGATGCTTTAGAAAGATGAGGTTACAAGCTTTGCAATGGAAAAAGAATGGGATCAAATGGATGTTTGAGCTGAAAGTTGTATTGAGTCAAAGTTGGAGAAAAAGGGTTGACTTTCCATACTTAGGAATATTTCAAAATTTTCTTCAAAAGTGACATATAATATTTTGCATCCAAACATGGCCTTCCTCTTGGAATTTGCTCTGGACCAAAACATATGGCATGAAATATACCTCTTGAATGACATTTTGGGACTTGAACCATTCAAAATCTCCAAAAATTGAGAGAATTATGAATTGTTGAAGTTGGCAAAACATCACGAAATGACCTATAATCTTTTGTATCCTTAAGGAAACTTCCATCCATTTTCTCACTTTGCACATAAAAGAAGGCATAAATTTCACATCCTCGAGATCATTGTGGAAAAACAATGGTCTCGAGGTTATAAAAATTGATCAAAGTTATGATCATTTGAAGTCACACATGGAAAATTTGGGATTCATCTGGAGGACTTGTAATCTTTCTTCTCCATCAAGTTTCTTACACATGAAAACTCCTTGGAACTCTTGAAGTGATTTGTTGATAAACCTTTAAATAGAAGGATGTCTTTAGAATCACTAAAAAATACCAAAATATGAGCAATATATACTTCTTTTAAGTTCAAAACCCTAGCTCCTAGATCAAGAAAAATGCCTTGAGGAACTTTGACAATTTTGAACAAACTTCTTGTACCAACACAAATGCTTTGTAAATAGAAGTTGTTTAGGATAATAATGAGAACTCATAGCCACCAAAACCACTTCCATATCTTGAGAATTGAGATAAATATGCATTTGTGACCAATGGGAACAAAGCCTTGTACAAGCATGACAACTTCTCTAATCAACCCCTTGTACTTTTGAATCAAATTTGATAACCTTGAAATGTGGTGAACCAAAATAACCTTGCCATGCCATTTCTTCCAAAACAAATCCAATGGTGAGGCTTGAACTTCTCAAGCTTTATTTACTAGGGCATGTAAATAAACTCATGAACCCATGGAGCAACTTGCTAAATCTCATTGCCTTTACCTATATTAGTAACAAGCAAGACAAACCAACATTGCATTTTATTAATTAAGAGGAGAAATCAAGACAAAAATATTCATGATCACAAAACAACAAAAGTCAAGGTGCTTGGTGATTCCTCAAAGAGAAAAGCTAAGTATAGGAAGGGGAACCAAGAATCCTAATGTGATCTTATTTTGAATGAATCAACATGGTATGGTGAAGGGATCTTAGGGGAAAAATTAGGGTATAACAGCTGCCCCTATTTAAGTTTCTTCTATCCGAAGATACGAAGGTTAAAAATCTTCGTGTCAACGCGATCGAAGATACTTAAATATAAAACAAACCCTATTTTTGGCCCTAAGATTCCATGCAATACTTATGAATATGAGTGCACATGGAAAACTCCAAAGGGACGCAAAACACCATTGAGGATGTAACAAAAAATAAAGAAACAAGAGAGTAACCCAACCAAGAAAATAAATAACTGGTGGATCGAAAAGACCTGAATCAGAGAGATGGTAAAATGGTCAAAGGATACAACAAATCCTACTGGAGGTAAAGCTACCAACATTCACTGAAGGTAGAGAGAAAAGAAATAAAAACATCGACGTTCATTGGCGGTGAGCTACCAACGTTCATTAAAGGTAGAAGGAAAAGAAATATCATAGCATCGCCATTCACTGACGATGAACTATCAACGTTCACTAAGGGTAGAAAAAAGATAACAATCATCGACGTTTACTGCCGATGACCTACCAACTTTCACTGAAGGTAGGAAGAGAATACATCATAGCACCGCCGTTCAATGATGATGAACTACCAACATTCACTAAGGGTAGCAAAAAGATAACAAACACCAACTTTCATTGATGGTGATCTACCAACTTTTACTGAAGGTAGAGAGAGAGAATATATCCTAGCACCGCTGTTCACTGATGATGAACTACCAACGTTCACTGAAGGTAGCAAAAAGATAACAATCACCAACTTTCACTGAAGGTGACCTACTAACTTTCACTGAAGGTAGAAATAGAATATATCATAGCATCGTCGTTCACTGACGATGAACTACCAAGGTTCACTGAAGGTAGCAAAAAGATAACAATCACCAACTTTCATTGAAGGTGACCTACCAACTTTCACTGAAGGTAGAAAGAGAATATATCATAGCATCGCCGTTAAGTGGCGATGAACTACCAACATTCACTGAAGGTAGCAAAAAGATAACAAGTTTCCCCAAAATTCTGGCATTTCGCCTAGAACGGGTCTCAACTTCTTCTTTAACCGATGCACTTTGCCTGGAAAGGGTAAGCTGTCTCAAATAAAGAGACTTCCACCTGCCAAGATTTCATAGCGAACTATCTCTGAATTTGAAAGTCTTGCCATCCGCTGGCGTAAACCGATGATGGACTGCAAACTATCCACTCATAGAGGAGATAGCAAAAAAATTTATGTCGACTTTTACAGGGAAGCACAAGTTGCTCAAATAAAGAGACATGTCACTTGTTGTCATGGAGGATTGTAAAAAGAAATGACTTTCTGGGGAGAACAATATGGCTTCCTGGGGAATGAAATATGACTTCCTGGGGAATGCCACGATATTTCTGCTGTGGAGATAAAGTCTTCTCGTGCTAAATAAATGCACAAACCAAAACTCGAAGATTTCAGAAATCCAAAGTAAATAGTATTGCTGGGAAACCAAAGATCCAAATCATAAATAAACTAGAATGAAACAATCAACCAAAATGTATCCTTCGAGAAATAAACTTAAGAGGGAAAACCAAATCCATCCAAACAAGGAGCTGTACAGGAAGGCTAAAGCAAAAATCTTCCACGAGGGATAACTCAGTGGGGAAATTGAAAGAATATAAGCTTTATGCTTAAGGCCAACACTCTATTGAAGAGAGGACAACGTACCTCTACAAAACAGGGTGATATGTCAACAAAAATATTAACAAATGTTAATGAACAATGATTTTACAACTTTAGCTATGCATAATGTATGTTTGAATGTATGAGTGTTATCGTGCGTATGCTGACAAAACAGATATACAACACATTTTCACTGGGGAAGAAACTGCCTGCCAGTCTTCTCAATGTCTTTCTATCTTTATTCGATGCACCAATCGGGTATTCCTGAGTCTGGAGAAAATGCTTGATATCATAATACCAAGGCTTCTCATCTTCTACCTCCTCTGTTGTAAACACATGAGCGGGTATATCCAGTCGCTGAACCATAATTTGTGGTATATCATTCCAAGTATTCACCTGATACATAGAAGCCAAAGTTGCCAAAGCGTCCGCCATTTGATTTTTATCTCTTGGAATATGATGGAATTCAACTTTATTAAAGAAAGGTAATAACCTTCTAGCATAATCTTTGTAAGGGATCAAGTCGGGGTGACGAGTATCCCATTCTCCTTTAATCTGGTTTATTACCAAAGCTGAATCACCATACACATCTAGAATTTTAATTCTGAGATCAATAGCTTCTTCGAGACCCATGATGCAAGCCTCAAATTCTGCCATATTATTAGTACAATCAAATGTCAACCTTGCAGTAAAAGGAATGTGCAATCCATGTGGAGTGACAATCACAACACCAATTCCTTTACCATAAGCAATCATAACTCCATCAAATATCATACTCCAACGAGATTCAGGGTAAGGACCTTTCTCGGGCAATGGTTCATCATAATATTTCACTTTCAGGAACATCACATTCTCATTGGGGAATTCATACTCTACAGAGCGATAATCCTCCACTTTTTGGTGAGCAAGATAATCTTCCAACACACTGCTTTTAATAGATTTTTGAGTGTGGTATTCGATATCATATTCAGATAGCAACATCTGCCAGCGGGAAATTCTCCCAGTAAGAGCAGGCTTTTCAAAAATGTACTTGATTGGATCCATTTTGGAGATTAACCATGTAGTGTGACTCAACATATACTGCCGCAAACACTTTGCCGCACAGGCCAAAGCACAACATGTCTTTTCCAGCATGGAATACCGTGACTCACAATCAGTGAACTTTTTACTGAGATAATAAATGGAGAACTCTTTCTTCCCTGTTTCGTCCTGTTGTCCCAGAATACAACCCATGGATTTATCTAACACTGTCAAATACATAATCAACGGTCTTCCTTCGACAGGAGGGAGCAAGATAGGAGGTTCAAGCAGATATTCTTTAATACTTTCAAATGCCCTTTGTAAATCATCCTTCCACACACAACCTTAATCTTCCTTTAACAACTTAAAGATCGGTTCACATGTTGCAGTCATGTGGGAAATGAATATGGAAATATAATTCAAGCACCCGAGGAACCCTCTGACTTGTTTTTCAGTTCTTGGTGCTGGCATCTCTTGAATTGCTTTGACTTTATCAGGGTCAACTTCAATTCCTTTCTGGCTAACAATGAAACCCAACAATTTCCCTGATCGAACACCGAAGGTACATTTATTTGGATTCAAACAGAGACGATACTTCCTCAAACACTGAAATAACTTCAACAAATCTTCTACATGCCCTTTTTCAATTTGGGATTTAACAATCATATCATCAACATATACTTCAATTTCCCTGTGCATCAGATCATGGAATAGGGTTTTCATAGCCCTCTAGTACGTTGCACCAACATTCTTCAACCCGAAGGGCATCACTCTGTAACTGAATGTTCCCCAGGGTGTGATAAACGTTGTTTTTTCCATGTCCTCCGGAGCCATTCCTATTTGATTATAACCGGAAACTCCGTCCATGAACGAGAAAACTTTGAATTTTTCTGTGCTATCCACTAACATATCAATGTGTGGCAATGGAAAATCATCTTTTGGACTAGCTTTACTTAGATCTCTGTAATCTACCCACATGCGAACTTTTCCGTCTTTTTTCAGTACTGGGACAATATTGGCAATCCATTGAGGATACACTGACGGCACAAGAAAACTAGCATTAATCTGCTTTAGAACCTCCTCTTGGATCTTCATTGCCATATCTGGGTGAGTTCTTCTCAACTTCTGTTTGATTGGAGGACACTCTGGCTTCAACGGCAAACGGTGCTCTACAATATTTGTATCTAGACCAGGAATATCTTGGTAAGACCAAGCAAAAATATCCACATACTCGTTCAACAGCTCAATCAACTTGCTCTTCACATTAGGATGTAGCGATTCTCCAATCTTGACTTCTTTCGAATCTTCTTATGAACCCAAATTGATCATTTCCAATGGCTCTTTATATGGCTGAATGGTATTTTCCTCGTGCTAAAGCAACCGTGAGACCTCTTCTGGAATCTCATCATAGTCTTCTTCTTTGGCCCCATACACAGGACATTCAAAGTTGGGAGAGGGTGCAGGGTCATTGTATTCAATGGGTTTTTTAATTAATCTGCACATATGATTTATAATTGCTTTTAGAAACTGACACATATAACAAGTGATCATGCAGATTGAATTTCAGTTATTATTTATTTTGAAGGGTTTTTTCTGATTACCATTTTCCAAAAAAAAAAAGCAAAAAATGAAGACACAATCTGGGAAACAAACACAACTTTTATTATTGATTTTAAAAGTCACAACAAACAGATAAGCCCTACAACATTAATACTTCCACCTTGGGCAGAGTGAAAGCTTTTCAAAAAGATTAACAAAACAAATTACTTTGAAACATGTATGCAAGAGGGAACATCAATGGTGATCCAGTTCTGAACCCTAACTCCGTGCATCACATAATTCGGCATTTCCTGCTCTGCTTCATCTTCCATAATGGTATTAATCCTGGAAATAGTTGGATGAAGATAACCCCCCACTACGGAAGATGTCTTGATACTTGCTCGTAGCATACTTTAGCTCCATGCTCTTACCTTTGTCATTCTTCAAAGAGAACCCCAAGCCGGCTCTATTCTTGTTCACAGGTGGATCCACAATCTGTCCCCATACCTTGTTATGACCCTTTCGCACAACTTACTGCACATCCTTAAGCGAAACCATGGAATTCTCATTTCCTCTTATGTTGTCAATGGATAAGGCTTGGAACTGGGTTCCAACAGCAGCTTCATCCGCCTCCACAATGCTGAAAGAGGACATATCAATAATGCATGCTCCCCATTTATGATTACCACTTTCCCTTCACGTACAAATTTCAGTTTCTGGTGTAAAGTTGAAGTGACAGCCCTTTCCTCATGAATCCACGGCCGTCCCAACAAAAAGCTATAAGCGGGAATAATGTCCATGACCTGGAAAGTTATCTGGAAAAAATGTGTTCCTATATGAATAGGCAAGTCCACTTCACCAATAACAGATTTCCTTGATCCATCAAACGCTTTCACAATTATGCTGCTCGGGCACATAGGCGTTCCTTGATATTTCAACTTCATAATAGTGTTCCTCGGTATAATGTTCAAAGCAGATCCATTATTAATCAGCACATTGGATAGTGAATTATTCTTGCAATTCATAAAGATGTGGAGGGCCAGGTTGTGATTCCTTCCTTCATATGGTAATTCATCATCACAGAAACTCAAATTATTACATGGCGTAATGTTCCCTATTACGCTTCTGAATTGATCTATTGGCATATCACTCTCCATAAAGCTTGGTCCAATACCCTCATCATGGATTCTCTGTGAGAAAATGAGTCCATCAATAAAGCCAGGATATATATTTTTGAAGGAGTCTGTAGTAGCTGATCTATAATTTTGTAGTCGCTCATCTTGATTATCTTCAAAATATCATCCACTTCTTTCTCTAACGTAGCCCCACTAGTCTCACCCGTAGCCTTCTTGGGTTCAACATTCTCAGCAATTTTCTTTCCAGCACTAACATCTCCTCAAACAACTGGTGCAAACACACGACCGTTGCGGGTCACCCTGCTATTTTCAGCAATATTCCTAACATCAGGCATTGGATGGATGGGAACTTCCACTCCATCCTCTAAGATTGTAGCGTTGTATTTGTAGGGCACAACCTTATCTGACTTGTAGGGGATAGGACACGGCAAACTAGTCACCAATGGGGTAATAGCTGGCTTGCTATAATATTCAACTTCAAGATGGGCGGGAGCCCCAAAACAAGGTACAATGACGTTTACCCCTTCCTCAACACAATCATTCATTATTGAGTTATTAATGGAAAACAAATCCTCATCTGAGGGGAAATACTCATCTGCAGAGGCATACTCTTCATCCGACTCTTCTTCAGTCAAGCAAACCTCAATCAAATCAACTTCATGGTAATCATCCCTTTGGCCTGTAACCTTGATAACTCCATTATCTAACAACAACTGAACATCCTTATTCACGATTGAACATCCTCGGGAGTCCCGACAGCAAATTTGGAAAGATCCATATTGGTGTTCTACCTGACCAGCCATATGGAAGAAAGTAGCATGCAATTGCACAAGGTCCTCATTCATATACTCTACATCAAAAATTCTAAATTCTCCAGGACATCTAGAAACCATATTCACCTCCTCTTCATACTCTTCCCTAGGCCTGATTATGTGGATGAGTCTCTCATCCATCATCTCTTGTAAATCAGCCTTTATCTTATCGCAACCTTGTATGTCTGTACTGCAAATAGCACAATCGGAATGGTCATGCGTGTAGTAGCTAAATTCACAGAGGTCTGCATGCAGTTTCCCTAAATCTCCTCTAACCAAATTAATATCAAAAATCCGAAAGTTGCCTGGACAACCGACCACCATATTCATAGCATTTACTCCTCCATGCTTGGGTAGAGGATTGTCTTTCACATTAGGTCTCATATCCTTGAAAGATAGAATACCAGACTTCACCAATTTCTTTACCTTGGTCTTCAAAGGATAACAATTCTCAACATCATGCCCTGGTGCTCCCTGATGAAAAGCACGTGTTTGGTCTGCCTTGTAATACCAAGGCAATGGTGATGGTACAACGGAAGGTGGTCAGGTCTAAACCAACTTCTTATGAATCAATGCCGGTAGTAATTCCTTATAGCTCATAGGAATATGGTCATAACTTTCCCTTCTCTAATTATACCCTTGATTCCCCTGCTGGGACGGTCTCTGATAAGCAATGGTAGTTAGAGCTGCACCCACAACTGGAGTAATTGAGGCGACTTGCTGATGACGCTGATAATTCCTTCTAGGAGTGTTAACCCTCCTCTCTTGCATGACATCATTTGCATCCCCTTCCTTCTTCTTGGTAAACCCATAAGATGGCTTCTTCACACCTCCAGAGCTTTCACTTCTCGTTAAACGACCCTCTCTTATAGCCTCTTCTAAGCGGATACCCATTCCTACCATTTCAGTAAAGTCACTTGGCGCACTTGCTACCAGCCTCTCGTAGTAGAAAGCACCCGAAGTTTTCAAAAAAATCTTAGTCATCTCCTTCTCTTCCATGGGAGGAATCACTTGGGCGGCTACCTCACGCCATCTTTGTGCATATTCTTTGAACAATTCCTTGTCTTTCTGAACCATGGCCCTGAGTTGATCACTGTCAGGCGCCATGTCCATGTTATACTTGTATTGTTTGATGAATGCTTCTCCCAAATCATTGAAAGTATGGATATTAACACTGTCCAAACTCATATACCACTTCAGCGCAACACCGGTCAAACTATCCTGAAAAAAGTGAATCAGCAGACGCTGATCATCAGTATGGGTAGACATTCTCCTTACATACATCACCATATGAGCACGAGGGTAAGTGTTGCCCTTGTACTTCTCAAACTCCAGGACCTTAAACTTAGCAGGTATCTTAACATTCGGGACCAAGCATAACTCATTCACATTCTGCCCGAATAGCTCTTTTCCCCTGAGGGCCTTCATATCTCTTTGCATCTTGTAAAACTACTCTTGAAAATCACCCATTCTGTCATAAAGACCCAAGTCTTCACTCTGTGGAGGGAAAGGACGACACACATCATTGTTAACAAACGGAACCATATTCATCGAAGGAGGTGTAGCAGGAGCAGTATGCACCACAAGAGGTGCAGGAGTAATAATAGTCTGAATAATTGGAGTATCTTGAGGACCAAGATTGAAAACTTCAGGTGAAAAATTCTCTGGCATTCCCCGAGGATAACCTTGAGGCATGCGGTTTTGAACAACGGTTGGAGTAGTAGATACGGGAACAGTCGGAGCTTTAGTAGTTGCCCTTGTTGGTTGAGGTTGAACACTCGGTGGCTGATTCTGAGCAGCCACCAGAGATTCCATCAGAGCAGTAAGATTGGCCATGCTGGCCTTCAAAGCAGAAACCTCCTCGCGCTGCTCGCAATTCTCTTGTTCTAAGTTGTCCATCTTCTTTCTGAAATTAGCCTAACTGTTGTAGTGGTGAGTCATCTTGCTGAACGAAGTAAAGAAGCTTGGTAAGACACCTGGATATGCATAACAAATGCAAGAAATATATGCAATATGATGCATGATATGCAGTGCACATGATTTTATTTTATTATTTAATATTTCAAGGGATTTAAAATTTATGGATATATTGCAAATATCAAAGTAGTAACGCATTTGAAATACTGAAAAATTTCATTATAACAACTCCAAAATGGATTACAGGTTTCAATGATCCCAAGTACAAGATGAAAATAAAATCTAAAACCATGAGAAGTAAAACTGATGGAGATCACTCTATATGCTGGTGCTTCCCTGTGAGCCTGGCAATCTGAGCCTTCAACCTCTGATTTTCTTCCGCATACCTGGTGGCAACCTCCTTCCAATCACCTGAATCAGGAAGTGAGTAATCAGCATCTGATTGAGGCTTAGGAGAAAATAAATCCCCTTGCCTCTCCATAGTATCTACGGCTCGACTCTCAGGGATCTCAATCAAGTCGTCTTTCTCCTTCAAGTCTGCTCTATAGGAAATCTCTAAAGTTTGGCACTTATTCTTCCAAGCGTCCTTTTCATGTTGCATCCTGACTAAAGCAAGTTATAACTCTTCTAGATCATCCAATAAGGGAGAAGTGGTCTTCACAAACAAGTCAGGCATAGGTGTTTCCCAGGAATACGGCATCTTCAACTGAATAGCTCTCGTTTGGACCCACTGAAGATATGGCTCCAAAGAAACAGCACCCTTAGGTCCCAAATCCTTCCTACTCTTCTTATGAATGTGACGCCAGCCCTTCGCAATATGCTCCCTAGCTTCCCTATAGTCTTCTCCCTCCTTTAGAAAGAAACTACTCAAATGAATATTATTTGGCTTATCCCTCATCGGATAACCGATATGTCGTCGTGCAAGAACAAGGTTATAGTTAATTCCTCCCTTTGTACCAAGAAGAGGTACATTAGGGAAACTACCACAACTGTCAATAATCTCTATATCCTGGTAAGCTCGATGATACCAATAAATATCCGAGTGAGTAAGTGCCATGCTCTTAGGAGCCCAACGGGGTTCCTTCTTGACATCCCAAAAAGCATCAGCCTGAGGCATATGAGAGATAAGCCACCGGTACAACAGGGGCGTGCAACAGATAATCATCCCCCCATGATAAGAATTCTGAAGATGAATAGAGTAATAAGCATCACCCAACAAGGTAGGAACTGGGTTTCCGATCATGAAGATCCTGATAGCATTAATGTCAACAAACCTGTCCACATTAGGAAATAAGAACAACCCATAAGCAAGTAGAGAAAATATGGCCTCAAAAGCGATTGTACTCTTCATCCTGGCAAAGTAGCGAGCTTTCTCCAATAAGAACTGAGCTGGTAATCCTCTAATTCCTCCTTTGGTAGTCATATGGACTTCAACCTCAGACTTCCCCAGATGGATCAAAGCAGCAATCTCATGTGATTTTGGCTCACCCTTTAAACCAGTAAAAGGAACACGATTGGTAACGGGTAAATCCAATAGATAAGAATACTCCTCTAGTGTAGGCTTCAACTGATAGTCGGGAAAAGTAAAGCAATGATACATCGGATCATAGAACTGGACCAAGGTCGAGAGAATACCCTCATTCATCTTCAGCTTCATGAGAGGAATGATGGATCCATACTTCTTCCGAAAGTCTGCAGAACACTCGATCTCGGGGATTAGACTGATCAACTCATCTATCTTGGGATCCTTGAAACTATACTTCCCGGTCTTTCTCTTTCCAGAATCCATGTTTAAAAAGTACCTGAGATATTCACAAGTGGTCAATTTTTTAAATCCCTTGAAATAAGATCTCTTCAAAAGATGCTTATGGATGCATGGATGCATGATGCAACAATCACACATATAGGGTTCATGGGTTCAACGACACGAGCATGAGGTCGATGGTACTACCCATAAGGTATTGGTCTAAAAGTTATCACCTGCCGAACAAGGTTCTAAAGGTTCCCAGAGTCTACATCCTTCCTTCGGATATTACCAACTTCCCGATTAACTCGGTAATTAGTAATATTCTCAAGAAAAACTCGTCTAAGCATAGTATTGCGTGACAACTATTTCCGGATTACTCCGTCATAGCTTCTGCACTACACCTAAAAGGCCAAGATGGGTTTGGTATTCTACGGTCCTCAGCTTCAGCAGGCTCCCAAGTCGAAAGTAATACGTCTTCCCGATTACTCGGTAAATGATACTACAGTCAAAGGGGCCTCCACTGAGTGGGGGTCTCATGCCTCCTTTTTTGGGATTACTCCCTCAAAATTAACATGACTATATCGCCCATCCTATCTTAAATTTTTCCCAAGTCCGGGTATAGGACTTATAAGTAATCGCCAAGCACCCTGAAAACCAGGAAAATCCAGACAAAAATATATACAACATATAACACATAAACAACAATAGCACATACACGGATATAAACGAGGATGGGCGCAACCCATTTAGGGATAGACCGGCAAGACGTCAATCTTTCCCCAATGAAGTCGCCATTTTTCTGTAGCGGTAGAAATGTTTAAGACGAAGCCATGGGATTGACTAGACTTGTACAAATCAAAATAAAATCGCCACCGCACTTTATTGTTTCCAAAGGAATGGGAAAAGAGCGAATAACCCAAAAAATATGGGAAAGATTCAAGGTAAGAGGGTTGGTTATGCAAAGGGAAGGTATTAGCACCCTAAACATCTATGGTACTTCGTAGGAACCTCTTTGTAAAATCTGTATATTTTGGCTATAAAAATGTTGTATAAAAAATGGATGGTGGAGGTGAGAAAAGAAATATATTTTTATGGTTTTTACACCCGTCGCGGTTGTGAACCTTTAGTGCTTACGTACCACCTTCCGTGCAATAGGGGATCAGGGTACACGTAGTTCCTCTTTTAAAAGTTTTAAGATGTAAGTGTGTTGGTTTAGTTTTTATGAGATAAAACATCATCGTCATTGTCCGTGTGGAAAACATACCTACTACCCACAATCATGAGAAAGGAAAATTTGTATCATCTCAAAGTGGAGGATATGACTTGAATTTTAAAATCAACAATGCCTAACTCAACACCCAAGTGGAAAATATCTCTCTTCACTACATATTGTAGAAGTATAGTTGTTTGCATCACTATAAGGATTGACAAGAGTCCAATCTTTTTTTGAGAAAAGTTTAAAGATAAAGGCCAAAGTGGCAAAATGGTTTGGAATGAGATTGATTGACTTCTAGTCTTCTCACAAAAAAATGTCTAAGTATTATTAAATTTATTGAAGTGTATTTATGAAAATGTTTTGAAAATGCATGGACCTAAGTCCAAGTTTATTATGAAAGTGGTTCAAGTTTAAAAAAAACAAGAAGAGTTTTTCAAAAGGAGAGAGAAGATTTTTGAAATTAAAGAAGATGGGAGGAGAAGAATGGACTATCCTAAAGCATAAGGTAAAAGATAGGGATAATAACTATCTAACCAACAAGAATCCAATACTTGACACTATGAGTCAAGATAGAATTCTCATTCTTTGGATTGAAACCAAACAAACAATGATACTAGACCTCTTGAAAGACCAAACTTCAAGTGTAGTAAGTCTTCACAAAAATTGGGCAGAGTAACGGCTGTATACGGGTGAATTCCAGATTACAAACAAAGAGTGTAATCACAATAACCTGCACACAAAACAAACAAACAACCCAATGTCTTGAGGTAAACCTTAAGAGCTCCATACAAAATAATCAGATAAGGTCACAAGGTCTCCAATCATAGGCCAAGGTTTCTAATCTTAAGTCCAAAAGGTCCAATGCTCCATAATGCCAAGGATAGTAACCAAATAGTCCAAGTATCATTAAAGATTTTTAGGGTTTATGTTGATTATTAGGTGTTTTGAAAATGAAAAGTAAAGCTTAAGTGAGCAAAAATAAAAATGACAAGAAAGTAAATACTCAAATGATCAAAGATGAAAATGGCATGAAATGTAAATACTAAAAGTAAATAGTGCATAAAAATAAAAGGGGGCATATAATAAAAATAAAGGATAAAGTCAATTATTAATGATTAGTGGTTAGTTGGATGATCATCTTGAAACTTGCATTTGGAACTCATTAGAGGATTGGTAGAACCAAAGCCTCCACACAACAAGTTGCATTTTCTTTTTGTCAAGTATATCATCCATTTGTAATCCTCATGAGTACCATTTAATGATCAGTGATGTTTAAGTGATCCGCGTTGACTAAAGGTGTTGTAGATCCATTAGAGGATTGGTAGAACCAAAGCCTCCACACAATGAATCTCAAGGTTATTAGATCAAAGATATCAAATTAACATACTTGGGCTTGCAAACATAAGTTTCAGCCACGAATGATCATTTATTCTAATCGGGACAAAATTTAGCGTTATGTTAAGCAATTGTAAGTGGACTTATATAGAAGTCGCCCCTATTTTGAGGCTGGTCAATAGCAATACATGCACCATTTATTTTGAGACACGATATAGATATCATGCTCCAATAACACTTAGTGCAATAAGAAAGGGATGAGATGAAGAGGGGTGGGAGAGAATATACAAACCACTTTTGAATTAAATTTAATCAAACTATTATTAAAATCATTCATCCATTTTTGTGGAGTTAGACTTAACACCATGGATCCAATGATGTTAATAAAGTTCATGATAAAAAATTTAACCCAAGATCAGCTAGAAAATAGTCACAAAATAATATTACATTTAATATATACAAAAAAACGTTTTAAAAAATGTTTTAAAATAGAAATAAAAGAGAAAAATATCAACTATATTTAAATTGATCAAGAAATAAAAAGTAACTCCATAGAAAAATTAGAAAAGGACTCAAATGATTTTATAAATTTTTTGGTAATTTTTTTAAGTCATAAATTATTTTTTTAAATTAAAAAAAATGAGTAAAGTAAACTAAAAATGATAAAAAATAGCAAAGTCCGAAATAAAAAATAAGTAAGGTCACCAATATTTGTCATAATATCATTGGATCATTCCATAATTTTTTCAGAATTTAAAAATGCATAAAATTATTTTTGAACATTTAAAACAAATCAAATAAAGTGAAAATTTATAAAAAATACCAAAACACAAAATAAAATTGGGAAAAAATCAAAATCAAAAATAGAATAATCAAAAATATTTTTCATAATTTTTTCAGATTTTTTGGACTAAAAATGAATTTTCTATGATTTTTTGAAGTTTAAAACAATTAAATATAAAAATCAGAAAAGAAAATAAAAACCAAAAAAATATGGGTCATCTGATCAATATCAAAACGCGTTAGTAAACAGATCAAGTGGACCTGGCGCATTGTGCATGTTATGGACTTTAGTGAATAATGCACAGGTTCATTAATTAAATCAGATTTTTTGAAAAACATAGATGGCGCGCCTTCATTGGTTGGAAGATGACACGTTGGTCATCTTTAACCTCCAGCCAATCCTAAAACCAGGTTGCTCAATCTGTAAAATTAGAGCACGAGACCTATGTCATTCGCTTCGTCTCTTCAAGACGAAGACAACAACACCTTCTCGACAAATTTATATAAATTGTAGCTCAAGCAATTTGGAACGAAAGTTTTGAAAAGGAATTTGAAATTTCATGGTCAAAATGTGTTTCCAGTAAAAAACAAGTGTTGCGACTAGAACCAGGGCAATGAGAGCATCACAATGATATCAAAGTTTTAAAGAATTGATGAAGGAACCTACCTATTGAAGTTTAGTTGCAGAGCTCTGAAACTGGACTTCTATGGAGCAACATAGGGCACGATTCTTGAATGTAATTATATGGTTAGCTTCAGGGAAGATCAAGGAAGGTGAATTTATGGAAAAAATGGATTGAAAAAGGCTTGAGAATGGATTTCAAAGTTTCTGAATTTTGAGTTATGGAATAAGTTTGGCAGGGTGATTCTGGATATCCAAGCTTGAAGAAATGAATAGGGGATGACCCTCTATTTATAGGGAATCAAATGGAATGTCCAAGCGTGTGAAATGATGAAGTTTGGAGGGAAATCGTGTGAAGTTGCAAACAAGAAAAGTGTGACTTCTAAATTGATTAAAACTCATCCAAAACGCACGTTTTGTTGTGCTAATCAATTCTGGAACTTCATTAAACATGTTTAGAGGCATAAACGCGTGGAAAACTTGTGATTAGAATCCAAAACAAAGATTTCAAATTTTGACTTGAGATGAAACTTCAGTTCCAAGTTACCAACTTCAAAATCAC
This sequence comes from Vicia faba, assembly GCA_948472305.1. Classification (NCBI taxonomy): domain Eukaryota; kingdom Viridiplantae; phylum Streptophyta; class Magnoliopsida; order Fabales; family Fabaceae; genus Vicia; species Vicia faba. The sequence continues at coordinate 1,035,505,916 of OX451735.1, forward strand.
GGCATTCTCAGCTCAAGGGGTCTTAGGGCATGATTCTTGATTCTTTATAAATATGAGGTTACAAGATTTGCAATGGAAAAATAATGGGATCAAATAGATGCTTTAGTTGAAAGTTGTATTGAGTCAAAGTTGGAGAAAAAGGGTTAACTTTCCATACTTAGAAATATTTCAAATTTTTCTTCAAAATTGACCTATAATGTTTTGCATCCAAACATGGCCTTCCTCTTGGAATTTTCTCTTGACCAAAAAGATGGCATGAAATAGACCTCTTGAATGACATTTTGGGACTTCAAACATTCAAAATCTCCAAAAAATGAGAGAGTTATGAATTGTTGAAGTTGGCAAAACATCATGAAATGACCTATAATCTTTTGTATCCTTAAGGCAACTTCCATCCATTTTCTAACTTTGCAAATAAAAGAAGGAATAAAGTTCACATATTCAATATCATTTTGGAAAATGAATGGGCTCAAGGTGATAAAAATTTACCTAGTTATGATCATTTGAAGTCACACATGGAAAATTGGGGATTCATCTGGAGGACTTGTAATCTTTCTTCTCCATCAAGTTTCTTCCACATGAAAACTCTTTGGAACTTTTGAAGTGATTTACTGATAACCCTTTTAAGAGAAGTATGTCTTTGGAATAACTCAAAAATACCAAAAGATGAGCAAGATATACTTCTTTGAAGTTCAAACCCCTAGCTCATAGATCAAGAAAAATGCCTTGAGGAACTTTGACAATTTTGAACAAACTTCTTGTACCAACACAAATGCTTTGTAAATAGAAATTGTTGAGGATGATAATGAGAACTCATGGCCACCAAAACCACTTCCATATCTTGATAATTGAGAGAAATATGCATTTTTGACCAATGGGAATAAAGCCTTGTCCAAGCATGACAACTTCTCTAATCAACACCTTGTACTTTTGAATCAAATTTGATAACCTTGAAAAGTGGTGAACCAAAATAACCTTGCCATGCCATTTCTTCCAAAACAAATCCAATGGTGAGGCTTGAACTTCTCAAGCTTTATTGACTAGGGCATGGAAATAAACTCATGAACCCATGGAGCAACTTGCTAAATCTCATTGCCTTTACTTATATTAGTAACAAGCAAGACAAACCAACATTGCATTTTATTAATTAAGAGGAGAAATCAAGACAAAAATATTCATGATCATAAAAGAACACAAGTCAAGGTGCTTCAGGATTCCTCAAAGAGAAAAGCTAAGTATAGGCAGGGGAACCAAGAATCCTAATGTGATCTTATTGTAAATGAATCAACATGGTATGATGAAGGGATCTTAGGGGCAAAAATTGGGGTACAACAGTGAGTCTGACTGCCGACAATGGATTGGGGTTCTCTGATGCTAACTTAACACCAGTTGGAAGGAATCATAAAAAGGCTTTGCATGTCTCTATTGAATGCAAAGTAACTACCCTGGCCTACGTCCTGGTTGATATTGGTTCCTCTCTAAATGTTATATCCAAAGGTGCCTTTGATCGGTTAGATTTCGAAGGTCTGGTGTTAAAACAAAGTGACGTAGTTGTGAGGGCTTTTGATGGATCCAAGAGGATGGTACTTGGAGAAGTTAATCTCCCCATTAATGTTGGTTCATAAGTTTTTAATTCTACTTTCTTTGTGATGGATATACATCCCTCTTATTCTTGTTTACTGGGACGCCCCTGGATACATGGGGAAGGAGCAGTAACGTCCACCCTCCACCAGAAATTGAAATATCCAGTCAAAGGAAAGATTGCTACTGTTTATGGTGAAGAAGAGTTCATGGTTAGCCACCTGAATTAGTTTAAGTATGTCGAGATGGATGGAGAGTTCATTGAAACTCCATGTCAAGCCTTCGAAGTGGTCCCTCCTATGGTTGCCACCACCAAAGTCTCTTCTAACATTCCAAAAGCAGGTGAAGTTGTGCCAATAATGGTTTCCCTTAAAGACGCTCGTGCCGTGATTGAAGATGGAAGTAGTACAAATTGGGGACAACTCCCCGACATTCCTTTCAAAGCAGACAAGTTTGGGCTAGGTTTCACCGCCAAATCTCAAAGGGAGGTCATACATGCTCGCATAGGAAAACCACTTCTTCACATTGGTAATCATGAAGTGAATCCTATTGAAGACTCTGAGGATGACTGTGACTTTGACGAATAAATTTACCCGACTGCCGATTAAGGACTCGACAACTGGCGGGTAAAGGGTTTCATTCCCATCTCCTTCAATGAGGAGTAATTACTATTTACTGTTTTGTCAATTCAAGAACTTTTGTCTTTAATTTAATTCCAAACAATGACTTTAAACCATGTGCTTACCCGGGGCATCATGGTCCATTTGTTAAGGGTTTGTTCATTTCCATATGCCATGTGATCATTTAATGAAAAACATTGAACCTTTTGCATTCAAATTTTACGCTCATTGTCTTTCTTTTTCTTATTTTCATTTTCTAAAATAGTCATGTATCTTACATGCACACACACTTGCAGATCCTCATCCACTCCAGATCTCGTTGCCAATGACTCTACTATTGCTAGCTATGAATTTGAACATCCAGTCAACCAAGCCGAAGACGAAGGCGAAGAAGATTGTGAAATGCCTGGGGAACTAGCCAGACTTCTGATGCAAGAAGAAAAAGCCATTCAACCTCATGAGGAGACAGCGGAAGTAATCAACCTAGGTACTGAGACAGACAAGAGGGAAGTCAAGATCGGTGCTAACTTGGAAACGGTATCAAAAGCAGATTGGTTCAGTTGTTGCACGACTATGTTGAGGTGTTTACTTGGTCATATGAAGATATGTCGGGGCTTAATGCTGACATTGTAGTTCATCGTCTACCAACAAAGGAAGATTTTCCTCCAATCAAACAGAAAATTCATCGTATGCGACCTGACATGTCTGAAAAGATAAAAGTTGAGGTAATGAAGCAATTCAACGCAGGTTTCCTGATTGTGACATTATATCATCAATGGGTAGTGAATGTGGTCCCCGTACCAAAAAAGGATGGAAAGGTCCGTATGTGCGTAGACTATAGAGATTTGAATAGGTCAAGCCCTAAAGATAATTTCCCACTACAACATATTGACGTCTTGGTTGACAACACAACTCAACACAAAGTTTTCTCTTTCATGGATGGCTTCTCCGGCTACAATCAAATCAAGATGGATCCCGAGGATATGGAGAAGACCACCTTTGTTACACAACGGGGCACCTTTTATTACAAAGTCATGCCTTTCGGTTTGAAGAATGAAGGGGAAACGTATCGACAAGCTATGGTAGCCCTATTCCATTACATGATCCATCATGAGATAGACGTCTACGTTGATGATATGATTACAAGGTTTCAAAATGAGGAACAACACCTTGATCATTTACACAAGCTAGTCGAAAGGTTGAAAAAGTACAAGCTAAGTGAGATCTAGAAAACTCATGGGCTTTGTCGTCAGTGGCAATGGTATTGAAGTAGATCCCGTGAAAGTCAAAGCTATCCAAGAAATGCCAGATCCTCATACTAAGAAAGAGGTCATAGGTTTCTTAGGTCGACTTAATTACATCGCCAAATTCATATCTCAATTAACTACTACTTGTGAGCCATTCTTCAAGCTGCTGAAGAAGGATCAAGTAATCAGATGGAATGACGACTGCCAAGTATCTTTTGACAAGATTAAGGAGTACTTACAAGAACCTCCAATCCTGATGCCTCCAGTTGAAGGAAGACCTTGATTATGTACTTGACTGTATTAGAGAATTCAATGGTGTGTGTGTTGGGCCAACATGACGAGTCTGGCCGAAAAGAGCATGCAATATACTACCTGAGCAAAAAGTTTATCGACTGTGAAACAAGATATTCACTGCTCGAGTAAACTTGCTACACTATGGCATGGGCTGCTCATCGGCTAAGACAGTATATGTTGACTCACACGACTCTATTGATTTCTAAGATGGACCCTATCAAGTATATCTTTGAGAAGCCAGCTCTCTCCGGTCGAATAGCTAGATGGCAAATGATTATGACCGAATATGATATCCAATACACTACACAAAAAGCAATAAAAGGAAGTGTATTGGAAGATCATTTGGCGCATCAAGCTGTTGACGACTACCAATCTATGAACTTTGAATTCCCGGATGAGAATATCATGCTAGTAACTGATTGTGAAAAGCCTGGACCGTATGACAGACCTGAACAAGGATCATGATGGACTATGGTTTTTGATGGGGCTTCCAACGCTTTGGGTAACGGAATTGGCGTTGTGATTGTTTCTCCCGAAGGTTTCCATACACCTTTCACTACTAGATTTTGCTTTGACTGTACGAACAACATGGCTGAGTACGAGGCATGCATCTTGGGTTTAAAGGTTTCCATTGACCTAAGTATCAAGTTCTTGGATGTATACAGATATTCTGCTCTAGTAATCAGTCAAGTTAAGGGTGAATGGTATACCAAACATCCTAATTTGATTCCTTACAAAGAGTTCGTGCTAACTTTAATACCTTACTTTGAGGAGGTCACTTTTGAACACTTTCCAAGGGAAGAAAATCAGTTGGCATATGCCCTAGCAACAATGTCTTCCATGTTCAAGGTCAATTGGGACAATGAAGCTCCTGGGATTACAATTGAAATATTTGATGAACCTACACATTGTTATGAGCTTGACACTGACGAAGAGAAGCCATGGTACCATGAGGTGAACAGATATCTTGAAGCACAAGAGTATCCTGAAGGAGCTTCCATCAATGGTAAGAAATTTTTGTGAAGATTTTCATCCAAATTCTTCCTAAGCAATGGAATCCTGTACAAGCGCAACCATGATTCTACTCTACTCTGGTGTGTGGACAAGAAGGAAGCAGATAAAATTATGGAAGACATGCATGGGGGCATCTTTGGAACTCATTCTAGTGGGCACACTATGGCCAATAAGATTCTGAGGGTTGGGTACTATTGGTCGACTATAGAAACTGATTGTCACCATCACTCAAGGACTTGCCATAAGTGTCAGATATATACTGTCAAGGTCCATGTGCCTCCAATTCCCTTAAATGTCATTACTGCTCCGTGGCCATTTGCAATGTGGGGAATTGACATGATTGGAGATATCAAACCCACTTTTTCCAATGGGCATCGTTTCATCCTCGTTGCCATTGACTACTTCACCAAATAGGTTGAAGCTACCTCACATGCCTCAGTTACAAAGAACTTTATAGCCCGTTTTATCAAGCATAAACTCATCTGCTGTTACAGTATCCTCGAAAGGATTATCAGTGATAATGGAACCAATCTCAACAATGCTATGATTACGGAACTCTGCACGCAGTTCAAAATCAAGCATCACAATTCTTCTCCATACAGGCCTAATATGAATGGTTCAGTGGAAGCTGCCAATAAAAATATCAAGAAGATTGTACAAAAGATGGTAGTAACCTACAAATACTGGCATGAGATGCTACCATTTTCTCTTCATGGCTATCGTACTTCAGCTCGAACGTCAACTGGGGCAACTCCTTTCTCTTTAGTCTATGGCATGGAAGTTGTCCTGCCTGTTGAGGCTCAGATTCCTTCCCTAAGGATTATGAAAGAGGCAGATCTAGGTGAGGACAAATGGATTCATACTAGATTGGATTAGTTGAACTTGATCGACGAGAAAAGACTGGCTGCTATTTGACATGGTCAAATGTATCAAAAACGCATGATCAAGGCTTTCAACAAGAAGATCAAACCTCGAGTGTATCAGACTGGTGACTTGGTAATAAAGCGTATCATTCTTCCTCAAGGCGATCCCATGGGAAAATGGACTCCGGCTTATGAAGGGTCATTTGTTGTCAAGAAAGTGTTCTCTGGTGGTGTCATGATGCTAACAACTATGGACAGCGAAGATTTCCCGCATCCTGTGAACACGAACATAGTCAAAAAATACAATGCATAAAGAATGACCCGCTAGGTTGACATACCTAGGGAAAAATAAGGGCATCCTGGCGAACTAAAGAGGTTCGAGCCAAAATTAGGGATATATGCAAAAGATTGTACACCCGGCAAGTGGAAAACCTGAAAGGGTGGCTTGGGCAAAAATGGGTATCCTGGTGGGATGAAAACCCGAGAAGGCGGTCCAGGAAAAAGTTAAGGATTAAAGCGTATGACTATGTCCCGTTGTATCCCTACAACCAGTTTATTACCAACGTCCAAGTTCAATGGTACAAGATCAATCCAATCAACTTCTTTCAATGGCAAGGGATGATGTTCGAAGGCATAGGGGAAATAGCGGAGTTGGAACACAATGAGATCACTTACAAATGGCTATTATTTTTGCTTTCACGTTGTACTCTTTTCATTTCTTTTGACGATTTCCTCTTACTAGGATCTTTGTCTCCTTGTACAAAAACGCTTGTTTATAGGCAAACATCAATACAAGTATACTTTGAAGTGCAAACCTTTTTTGTTTTTCTGTTTTAAATGCAAAAGCGTCCAATGGCTAAAATTGAATGAATATATGCATATGAACATTGTGATACGGTGGGAGAACTGACTCGAGGTTTCGCGTTTGTGTTTGCAAATGTTTCGGTTTAGCAAGAGTCGCCATCGACTTTTTATTTTCCTAAGGAAAGGTCAAAAAGCACAGGAAAGACCTTTGAGATGTTTTCTTGGGTTCGGGGAGTAGATTATAAAAAGGGAAGGTACAAGCACCCTTTTCATCCATGGTTATCCATGGGCTCTTAGTTACTTGTTTAGATCACTTGCTTTTTCTTTTCAATTGTTTGAAATGGTGCTTTGTGTGTGGTTTTGAAAATGTTTTGAAAAGAGGCCATAGTTATGGCAACCTTTGTAATGATTCTTGTTTGAATATATACAAAGGTGTTTGTCTTTTGAAAAGATATTTCAATGTTCGAAAGTTTGATTTGGGAAATGTTTTAAAATTGTGTTGTGAGGTGTGTTTGAAAATAGCAAGGATGTTTTGCAAGTTTCGATCAAGTAACTAAGAGTTGTCTACCCTGTTTTACTCAAAGATCTTTCCTACATATTTTTAACCCTTTTGACAGTGTTGTTTTACCATTGCATTTGGTAAACAACCTTGTATTAGGATGTTGAACGGGGCAGGCACGGGTCATCGTATTGACCATGATAGCAATTGTGTTAAGTATTTTTAGCAAAATTTTGAGGGACTAGATCATTTTGTGTAGGCAACCAAGATAGCGTCATCGAGGGACTATGATCTTTTGTTTTGTTTTTGTTTTGCCAAAGTACTCAACATGCATAACATGGCCAATTTTTAAAGGCAACAAGTGGATGAAACCCTAGGGGTGCAAGTGTGCATTGTGTTATCATTTTCATGCATTTTGTCTTTGTATTAGTCAAGCTATTTGTTTGATTTTGGATTTTTTGCATACAAATCCTAATCTCTAATCATGGCATAATTGAAAGCATAAATGCGTAAAAGTAAATCTACCACTATTACAACATGATTATGGGGAGGGGGATACAATTATTGAATGGGGATTATTTGGCAAGAAATTAAAACCCTAATTTTACTATTACATCCAAATTGAATCAATGGCATAAATAATAAATGAATAATATTTAAATAAACAAATTAAATAAATATACAAAATATTATGAATATGCAAAAATGTTTTGTTTATTTTTTATGTATGTAAAAAATATTTAATGCAAAAAGAAAGGAATAAAAAAAGATTATTATTATTTTTTATTAAGGGTAAAACCCTAATTTTCTTTTAAGAATGTAAATATATTAAATATACTATTTATATACAATAAAATAAAATAATGTATATACAAAAAATAAAATATATTTGGAAAAAGTATTATTTAAGTATAAATAATAATAAAACATAAAAGTATAATATTTTTATGTTTTTATTCTCAAGTATTTATAAAATAAAAGTATATATATATATATATATATATATATATATATATATATATATATATATATATATATATATATATATATATATATATATATATATATATATATATATATATATATATATATATATATATATATATATATATATATATATATATATATATATATATATATATATATATATATATATATATATATATATATATATATATATATATTGGTTATGTACAATAAAAATAAAATAAAATAAAATATATACAAGACAAAAAATATATTTAGAACAATATTTTTACAGTGTAAATAAAATAAAGAATAAAAATAAAAGTATAATGTTATTATATATTATTTTCAAGTTTTCAATAAATAAAAGTATATACCATTAAATTATTTTTATGTTAGAAAAAATAAAAATAAAACACAAAATAAATGTGAAAATTTATGAAAATATTTTTGGGTATTTTTTATGTTTAGAAAATATAAAATAAAAATCAGAAAATGAAAATAAATACAAAATATAAAAGTGTAAAGAAATTGGGCCAGGGGGTGTATTCAGTAAAAGGGGGGTGTCAATAGTGAGCCAGGACCAAGCCCAGCCCAACAGACTTCATCTTCAACCTTTGTCTCAAAATTGCGCGCGCCTGGTTTCAAACACGAACAACCTGCATACGTGCTCTAATGCAAAAACCCATAACATCAAAGTTGTAGCATTTTTCAAGACGAATCCAGCCATGTAAAGAACTCATTCTAACTCTCAAAGACCAGAGAGAATTTCTATGGCCCTAAATCCTAATCTAATTTTTTCAGGAAGTTCATGGATCAAATTCTCTTAGCATGCTTAACTAAAATGAAAACTGAGCATATGTACAGCTTCATGGCTATGAATACTACATTTTTTATTCATAAACCTAAGCCTAATTATTCCTAAATAGAGAGATAGAAAGTTGACAAAAACCTGTTCCAGTTGACTTCGTGTATGGCAATGTGGAGCTTTTCAGTGAGGCCTGAGATGTTTGGGAGCTTGCTTGAACTTCCTCTGACCTTCCTCAATGCCCAACTTGCCTTGAATGTGCTTGAACAAGCCTGTAGAACTCAACCTGCATAAGCTGAAATCAAAAATGGAAAACCTTGTAAATGGAGTTACAGTCAGTGTTTAAGGGTTGGGATAGCTTGGATGGGTTATGTGGAAGGTATTTGAACCAGCTTGAGGCAAAACGCACGAGGGATTTGTGCTATAGAACTCAAACTGTATGGAGTGCCCTGTTTTGCCAAATGAAGATGATTTTGTGCTATGGGAGGTTTTAGGGCTCAAAGGTCGTGTTTCTGGCTCAAGGGGATGTGAGAAACTTGTTCCAAATGCTTGCAAAAGTTGGTTCTTCCAGATGTGTAAGCTCTAGTGTATTTGATATCTTTCTTGTATATGAAGCAAAAAGTGAGAAGTGGTGTAAGATTAGCCTGTACAGGCTATCTATCAGCTTGCACACTATTCCCTTGGCCCCTCAAGTTGGTGGATTTGATTTGCTGCACAAAATATGGCTCAATGCTCAAGGATGCAGTTTTGACATAAAGCAAGATTTAAGCAAAAATGGTAATGTTGCCTTTTCTATTTAAGGATTAATCTTGTGTGCAATGCTCTAATGACCGAAATAAAGCTTTAGACCAATGGATTTGAATTTAATTATTGAGTATGGAATGGTTTTGAGACCTGTAATCTAGTGCAAAGCAAGCTGATTAGAGTTTGCAACTTGTATCACTATGAACATGCCATGGATAAAAAGGGAGTTTTTGCCAACTTCAAGCCTTCGATTCTCCCTAACCACAAATGAGTTTGGAAAGTTCTTGGACATTTTGGAAAGCTTGCAACATTATCTACAATCCATCTTTGAAATTAATTTTGATATTCCAAGTGGAACTATGTGAAAAATGGTCATGAAGATGGGTCAAAATCCTGCCTAAATTAGGGCAAAATTTCACTAAGTTAAAAATTTCATGGACCCTTGTTCCAAAAATCATAACTTGAGATCCAAGCTTCTTTTGGGAAAACTTTGTGAATAAAAGTTATAGACTTTGTATATGAATACAACTTTCATGTTGGAAGTTTTGTTTGAATCCAAATGCATCATGGTGAAAATGTTGGGCCAAGTTGGAAAAAATTAAGAAAATTTCATAACTTAGAAAAATTCTAAGTTATGAAAATTTTCAATCTTAAACCCTAATTTGCAAAATTGGGTTTCTTGATGAACAAGTTACATGTTTTGACACATCTTGATGAAAAATGACCCTTGGCACTTGATTTTGACCAAAAAGTCAAAGTTTGACTTTTCAGTGTACAGTCAAATTTTGATAAGTTGACTGAAAAATTCATCTGTCAATCTAATGCATTTGAGATCTTTTAAACCTTGTGAATAAGTCAAGATGATGCCATTGAGTCCTTGAATCCATGCTTGAGCCCAATTTTCCATTGGTTAGGTCAAAAGTCAGAAATTTCCCTTGTGCAGTCAAAACCCTAAAAATGACCATTTTGCCCTTTTGATGATCTGATCAAATTTCTTGAGGAGTTGTGGTCCAAACTTGATCAAATGGTTCATATGAGTCTATAATGTTGATGTGGGTCAAAAATTATGAGGTTTGACTATAAATTGGCCACAGTTGACTTTTTCCCAATACAGTTGATTTCTAGATCAACTGTCCAATTGACTGGGTAAAAATTTGATTCAAGGCTTAAAACTTGGCATGGACAATCTTATAAGTCCAACATGAAGTATGAAAGTCACTTTGAACATTGGAAGTCCAAAAATCTCTGTGCAAACTCAAACCCTAATTTCAGGTCATCAGTGCAAGGAGATGTCTTGAGCAAAGCAAACCCTAATCCTGTCTGGAGTTCAAAGAGTCTTGTGAGGGGAGAATCTTGATAAAAATGAAAGGGCAAATTTTGGGGTACAACAAACATGATTAACTTTTAACAAATATATGAAAAAAGTAATAAGTATCTCCTTAAGGATTTGAATTATCCCCATAGAGTTTCTTCAATAAAACCATCCCCACAGACTTGGATTCATGCAATCCCCAGCTAGAGTTTCAATCTCCGCAAAACTCTCTCCCCAGCTGAGTTGGTCTATAAAAGGGGCCTTGTGGATTTCTCCCTAAAGGAAACACCTCTCCAGTAGGTCGTCAAGTTTTATCTTCAACGAGGTTTATTTCCCCCAATAAACTACAAATTCCCCAGCTTGAGTTTGCTTTTAAGACTATTACAAATCAATGGACAAAACCCCTTAACCCCCGGCAGAGTCATTGCAATCCCTAACAGAGTCGTTATTATCCCCGAAAGTGGATGTAAAGCCAGGAACCTGACCAGATAACAGTTGACTCTATTCCTCCAAAGCAAGTTACTGTGAAGCCTGGACCCGACCAGATAACAGTTCAACTTCATCCTTTCTAGCAAGTTACTGTGAAGCCTGGAATCCGACCAGATAACCGTTAATTTTATCTAAGTTGCTGCGAAGCCTGGAATCCAACCAAATAACAATTTAACTTCTTTAATCGTTGCGAATCCTGGAATCCTACCAGATAACAACAAGTTACTGCGAAGCCTGGAATCCGACCAGATAACAACTCAAATTTATCCTTTCTAGAAAGTTACTGTGGAACCTGACCAGATAACAAATAACGTCATCCTTTCAAGCAAGTTACCTTGAAGCCTGGAATCCGA